>OU823242.1:25339400-26671125 GCA_917490735.1 Dryobotodes eremita
TTCGTCCACCATTTCGCGCAACTTTGACACGTCTACGAATGCTTCACTATCAAGAGCTGGGGCGAGACTATCACTATCCGTACGTAACCTATAACCGAACATTACCTCACTAGGAACGGCTTGAGTAGTTTTATGTATCGTACTATTAACCCTTAAATGCATGATTTGTTCTTATTACGTAGGAAAAATATATGTAGTAGACATGTACGGTCACCAAAAGTGATAAGTAACCAGGGTCGTCGATATAGTTGAAGTTTAGTAAGAAACCGATGAAAATTTTCGAATAAAATAAAATAAAATTTATAGAAAACAAACAGGTCATTTATCAAATTAAATTTCATTCGGAAACATCTATCGGTTTTTTACTAAACTTCAACTATATCCGACGACCCTGGTTACTTATCTCTTTTGGTGACTGTACATGCCTAGGCAGGGAAAAATAATAATAAAAATAAAAAAGATTTTTTTATAGGTTTTTATTAAAAAAAAACAACTGTTGCATAAATACAACACTATGCATTTACTAGAAATAATTACATGTGAAAGTTTTTAAAACAATTCTTAGATTTAGTAAGGCAAAGGGTTACGCCACACTTCTCACACTTTGTTTGTGTATATCCCTTGCACCCAGGCATTTTGAATCTACTGCGGCCGCAATCATCAGGCCAGTGACCAACATTATCTGTCCTGATATCTTTAGGTGGAACATGCTGAACTGGTCCTCTACTTTTCTTGGCTTGTATTGCCATTTTAACGCTGTTACTGGTGCTGGGCCTTCCTCGTTTGTTACAGAGTTCAGATGCATTATTTATATTAGCTAGAACCTCGGCTAGTTCCAGTCTATATTGACACAAATTCAGAACTGATGAAGTTGCTTCAGTACCTTTCAAGTCTTTATAAACAAGCCAGGAATTTATTACTGTCATATCCAACAGATGGTAAAATATACGTAGGTACCACTTACGGCTTCTCATTGATATACGATACCTACCAATGAAGCTATCCAGAAGATCCACCCCGCCCATATGGGCATTATACTCTTTTATTACACG
This sequence comes from Dryobotodes eremita, assembly GCA_917490735.1. Taxonomy (NCBI): domain Eukaryota; kingdom Metazoa; phylum Arthropoda; class Insecta; order Lepidoptera; family Noctuidae; genus Dryobotodes; species Dryobotodes eremita. The sequence goes on from OU823242.1 coordinate 25,340,453, forward strand.
TGGGCATGTAATCTTGATCCTGGTCTTATTAGCTTTGTCAAATCTTTCTACTAGAGAAACAGGTTCTGCACCAACATATGAAGATAGGAAAGTGACAGGTTTATTGTCCTTCCAACTTACAGCTGTCAAATCAACACCTTCAAAGCTAGTCATTTGCTCTTCATAACTATCCCGGGGAACAGATTTCTTCATCAGTGATTTTTTGTCAGGTAGTTTGCAGTTTACAAGTCTATTAGATTGTACAGTACCCAGGCTATAGATCCCTTGTTCAGCAAGATGGGTAACTAGTGGAACAGAGGTATAAAAATTATCAAAATATATTATGTGGTTGATATGATTTGGGACACCTCTGGCTAGCCGGATAACAACATTCCCCACTGGTCCAAAATCTGGTTCATCTTGAAACCGTTCATTCTCTTGACCAGTGTAGATCTCAAATTTATGAGCATAGCCTTTTACACTGCATATTACATATAATTTAAACCCCCATTTATGTGGTTTATTGGGTAGATATTGTTTCATGAAGTGTGCTACTTTTGTAGCACACATCTGTTCATCAATAGATAATCTTTGTTCCATAGGAACTGTTGCAAATTTCTCATTTAGATGGCTAAGTATAGGGCTAATCTTATGGAGCCGATCATGTTGTGGGTGTTCCCTGGGTAAATGTGTTTCATTGTTGTTGAAATGAAGACATCTTCTAATAGTCTCAAATCTGTTGACTGTCATAATTTTTTTGATTTGTTCAAAACCTGCAGTGTTAGACCAGTAAAGCCTAACATTGGGATATCTTATGACAGACATGTATAACAATATTGCCATGAATTTTTTTAGTTCATTTTCAGAAATATTCAATGGTTTTGTCACATTTTTTTGAACAGAGTATATATTAGACTCTTCTACGATTTTCTGAATTATTTCAGATGTAATAAAATACTAAAAAATACTATATGGAGTACCAGTAGTACTTGAGATCCCTCAGTTCTGGTGGGTATGTGGTGTTGCCAAGAAAAGTAGTCTGGTCAGAATTTAAAACAAACTTTTTCACCTTCCAAACAAGTCCTTTCATGGTAGCTCGGCGACTGGCTTGACTTGTTGATGGAAATGGAACCTGAGGCACTTGATCATTTGCAGGGTTTTCATTTGTCAATGGTGGGTCTTCTGCCAAGACAGGATCATCATCATCTTCATCATTTTCCTCCTCAATAAGATTCTCAAGATCACGAAGTATATCTTCTCGATTTTCATAAAAAATCTCATGTTCTTCTGCACCAGACTCCTCAAGATCATCTTCAGATCTCTCTCCGTCATTAATTTGAGCTAAATATTGTTCTATTTGCTTCTGATTCAAGGATGACATCTGAAAAAATAAGAAATTGGTGATCAGAACCTAAACAGCGACATTCTCTAGTAAATGCATAGTGTTGTAGATTTACAACATCAATATCCACGAGATTTCATAAAAAACCAAATGTTTATTTTCCAAACTAATAACTGTATCGAAAAAAAGATGAATTGTTCGATATAAAAACCATTTTTATTTGTACTCACCTTCAAAAATCAATTAATTACACAACAAAACAACCACACAATTTTCACCTGCTCCAGAATTCACAATAGTCTTTGCTTTGTCACTGCCAAGTTGACATTTGACAGTCGTGAAGGAATAAAATGTGTTGCCATTCGATAAAATATGTTATCCTGTGAGTGATATTTCTACAACAGCATGCACTAAACGCATACCGATGATTTTGAGGCCGTTTGAATGGTATATTGTAATTTTACAACATGATGCATTTAAGGGTTAAGTCCCTGCTGTAATGCCTTAATGCACTCATCCCACCTATCATCGTTAGTATCCGCACCCATGGTTTTTAAGGCTTCTAAAATGGTTTTGTTAAACCGTTCCGCCTGTCCGTTAGCACGAGGTACTCCTGTCGCTACGATATGTACCCTAATATTTCTATTAACACAGTACTGAGAAAATTGACTTGAAGTGAAACAAGAACCTGCGTCACTAATTATTCTTCTAGGATTTCCAAATATTTTAGATATACGTTCTAATTCTTTTATCACTGCAGTAGCATTAGTTTTATGTACAGCACATATAAATACAAATTTTGTGAACGAATCTACAATTACCAATAAATATTTGTTTTTGTTTCTAGTTGTTACGAACGGTCCTAAATGATCAAGATGGAGGGTATGGAAAGGTTGTGCATATTTTGGCAGAGGGTGCAATTGTCCCTCTTTTGGACCTCCCTTATTTTTAAAATATATACAGCTCAAGCAATTTTTAATATACTTTTTTACAATATAACGCAGACGTCGAAACCAATACCGTGTACGTATACGCTCAACACACGTATCTACAGAAAAATGACCCAAATCATCATGATTACATTTTATGATTTGCCAAATACATTTTTTTGGAACGACCCATCTACGTCCCTGACTAGTTCTCCTATAAACCCTTCCGCCTAAAAGTTCAAAATTGTTAAAAATATCTTTATGTTCCTCGGCCTCTCCTGATACCAATACATCTCTTATCCTTAATATCTCAGAGTCCTGTATCTGTACTGTCAACAACCAATCTGCCTCTGTAATCGACATAATTATCTCAGATTCCGATTTTTCACCGGATGGCACGGGATTGCGGTTCAAGGCATCCGCGTGCTGCATCCGGGATCCTTCCCTATGAACTATTTCAAATGAGAACTCTTGAGTTGATAGGACCCAACGTGCTATTCGCGGGATAATATCCTTTTTGGTTAAGGCGTACCTAACTGCACTACAATCAGTAATTATTTGGAACTGTTTACCTAACAAGTATAATCGAAATTTTTGAAGACTACATACAACTGCTAACAATTCTAATTCAAAAGAATGATATTTCTTTTCATCTTCCTTAGTTTGCCTACTATAATAATGTACGACCTTTTCGCCCTCATCATCAATCTGGGTAAGTATACCGGCGATACCGTCCCTACTTGCGTCTGTATCCCTTTGCAACCGGGAGTAAAAAAACTCGCATAGATCAGTAAAAACTTAGTGATCGTTTGGAAACTGTTCAGAGGTCCTGGAAAAAATTATGAAAAAAATCTCATGCAAGCTGGTCTTCAGCAATCAGACCCTCACATACGTGAGGTTCAGGAATAATTTGCTAGTCGCATGATCGTGAGTTTATGTGAATAATCAATGATTTAGTTCGAATAAATGAAATAAATATCATCAGTTAAAATATGAATATTTAGGTTTCCTTATCTTTAATCAGTCTTTATTACAAAATAAACTATATAAGTATTTATAAAATCACGAGTTACAAATGAGATCTTCTTAATTTATGAAATCAGAACAAAAACAAACTATAATTACTTCAATAATAAACAAAATCTTAATTTTTAGTTACTACAATCAATGAGATCGACATAATTACTGTGTACACGTATGATAAATTTTAAAACAATTTTTATTACGAGATAAACATAAATACACGTTACATTTTTCACACCTAATTTTTGAACGACTGTTGCAAGTTTCCAACCTACAGGTCCTCGGCGCTTGTTGGAAAATGCTCATACCCATCAATACCGTTTTTCTGCTGACGGTCTGTTCGCTGGTCTATATATTTTATAGTCGCGACGAGGAGCTGATAACTGGTTATCATCTTCACTATCCCTTCGAGCTCTATCTGGTGTACAAGACAAGGCATCTGCTACATCCAAGCGGAAATCCAGTAAAGGCATCGTGTCTTTCCTTGCATAATTGTTACTGTTGCAGTCGATCCTATACAGCCTCCAAGAGTTTACCAGCGCGAGATCAAAAAAATGCGTCAAAACTTTTAGGGTCCATTTTTTTGTTTTTATGAAAGTTCTGTAATACCCCATCTGTTGATCCAGTACATCAACTCCTCCCATGTGTTGGTTATAATTTTTTACTATATTTGGAGCAGTCACGTCGACAAACCGTCTAGTGGTTTTATCCCACCTTTTCACGAGTGTGGTCGCACCGGAACCAGTACAGTTGGATGCAAGTAATACGGATTTATTATCTTTCCACTTTACTATTGTAGTAGGTTCGCAAACAAATTGTGGGCTTTCTCCACGAGTCATTTGAACATCCGTTTTAAATTTTATTGTAGCTCGGTCAGGGTTACGATTTAACATTATTGTCCCGGTAGAATGCAGATTTAACTTGTTCATTTCTTCCATTAAAGGTACTATGGTGAAATATCTATCGTGATAAACACAGCTACCAGGGGGAATATTTTTAGATAGATGTAGGATTACCGAAGGACCGAGGCCGAGATTCGTATCACCAAACATCGTCCTTGCACCTCTGTATATATCGAAATCCAACATCAATCCCTCACTAGTGGTGAGGACGAAGTTTTTAAACCCCACAGGCCTAGGTTTGTTCTTCACTACCTGACGTAGTTGGCAGCAGCCTGTAAATGGTATCATCTGCTCATCGATGGAGTAAAATCCTGGCACCCTCTCTAATTTACTACAAGCACGTTTAATTTGATCGATCATGGGTTGAACCTTCCATAGTGGATTACTAATTTCGGTTGCAGATGGAGAATCTGAGTCAACTACGTGTAGTGCATTGCGAAGGGTAAAGAACCTGTCCCGTGACATTAAACCGCCGATAATTTCCAACCTAGTACCAGCCCTCCAATACATAGGCAGTCGGGGATAAGGAAGACATCCCATGAGTATTTGTATTGCAATGAGCTTTGCGATCTCGCTGTTTGTACTTTTCAATTCACGGCCTGTAGTTCGTAAGTAATATAAGTTAGTACAGTGGGATATTCTTTCTGTAAACTCGTTATCTATGTAGTCACGAAAGTACTCGATGGGATGCCTTACTGGTTTTGTAGGCAAAGGAAGATAGTTGTGCAGTTTATCTACAAATGGAACCTGCTTCCATATTCTTTTCCTAATACTTGGTGTTGATGCCGATTCTCTTCCTCGAGATCTTCTTCCCCTAGTATTGGTGGTTAATCTCGATCGTTCAGAGGATAAATGTAATGACCTTTGTCGATGTAAAGAACGACGAGACGTAGATGATAACGATGAGCAAGGCGGCTGCATTGTTGATGGAGACTGCGTCATTGGTGGAGGAGGATGTTGCGGAGTCGATGTAGATGGTGGCTGCATCACAGGTGAACATATCAATGGTGATGATTGGCGACTAATTTCTTCATCTTCATTAGGATTATTACCATCGGAGAGATCTTCGCAAGCCAATTGATCAAACAGAGTATTTGGTTCAAATTCCAAATCATCGTCGTCAAAATCCTCAATCTCCGATAGATTTCCGTCCAACAATTGTTCAAATATTGCATCATCCTTCATGTGAGTCCCTATTACAGAAAAAAAAGCTATTTTAACACTGAATAGAATCAAAATAGCAAATAAAATATAAAACAACAAAATGTTACAATATCACGTTTTACGACCGATGTTGCATGATCGTGCGTGTTTAATTTTGACAGAAAATAATTACGAAACTAATACTTCTATTTGCAAAAAAAATATGACTATACCTACAAAAACTCGTATTTAATTAAATAATAACAAATAATGTTGAATATCCCAATTAAATTACAAAAAATCGATATACTTACGCGCGGAGGCGCTGGGATTACAAAACGCAGCCATCCCTCATGCGGGTTTCAACGAACTGGCAGGACGAAACGTGTGCGCAGAGTGCAAAACTGTTTTTTGTCTCATTCTTAGATAGAGTCACGATAGATCGACGCCGGTTGCGTCCGCTAAAGTCGTTTACATTTTTGCTCAGAATTTTGTAAAGTCGAAACTCACGATCACTTTAACTCGGTTGGAAAGGGGTATACAGAACCTTGTCTTTATTGGGATCAAAAATTGCCAAAATGCTTTCAGAGGTTAATTTATCTCTTAAAATATGGAATGCCCGATTTTGTACATCATCCGATACCCAATCAGCATCTTTCTTCAACAGTTTTGTAAGTGGTGCTGATAATACTGCGCAATGACGTATGAATTTACGAAAATAACTAATTAGGCCTAAAAACTGTCGAAGCTGATGAACAGTTTTGGGTATTGGGAAATTCCTAACCGCTTCTAATTTTGGCTCATTTGGCATAATGTATCCTGATTTAATTTTATAACCTAAAAATTCGATTTTGTTTTTAAAAAAATGGCACTTTTTTAGATTTAGTGTCAAACTATTCGTTCTAAATATCTGTAATACCTGTTCCAATAATCTGATATTTTCTGCTACTGTTGCAGTAACAAGATAAACGTCATCCAAAAAAATAATAACTTTGCCAAATCTCAAATTCCCAAGTACTTTGTTCATCATCTGTTGAAAACATGACGGAGCATTTGCCAAACCGAACGGTAGTCTTAAAAACTCATAATGTCCGTCTTCTGTAATGAAAGCTGTTTTATCTATCGAATCTTTATGTAGTAAAATCTGATAATAACCACTTTTTAAGTCTAAACTTGTAAAACACTTATGTCCTTGAAGCCTATCTAATAAATCTTCAATCCGGGGCATAGGGATCTTTGATTGTAATTTTATTTAACATCCTATAGTCAATGCAGAGCCTTTTTTCGCCATTTTTTTATCAACTAATAGCGCTGGGCTGGCATATGGGGAATTACTATCTCGTACAATTTTATTTTCTACCAATTCTTTTATTATTTCCCTAATTGTCTGCCTGTCCAAATATGACGTTCTAAATGGTCTGCGTTGAACTGGCTGTGAACTTGATAAGTTAATTTTCATTTCATAATTGTTAACTTTTCCAAGTTCTTTTATACTTGAAGCAACACAATCACTGTATCGATTGAACAAAGCCAATAATTCATTTTGATGAGTACTTGTATCTAATCTATAGCAAAAATCTATAGCGGCTATATTATTACAAAATTCTGCGAGTTTCCTCGCGCATTGGAATTTTAATTGGTCGCCTACCCTCGAGTACATTAAATCAGATCGCTCAGTCACATTTCTTCCAATCAATATATCGCACCCAACCATATCATCCTCCAAAACGTACATGTCTATATCACTCAAAAATATAGAATCTAAAAAAAGACTAACCGTAACTTTTTTATTTACGTATTTATAAGTTTGTTTAGAAAAACCTTGTAAAACGACGGGTGAGGGTAGCACGATATATGACAAAGAAATTTTATTTGCTAAAGATTCAGATATTAACGAGCAACTACTACCCGTATCAATAAATGCTTCATAACAATTATTAAATATGTAAACGTTTTTAATAAACTTATTGCGTGGATTTGTACAAATAAATTTAGTTTCTTGTTCAGGTTTCACTATAGGTTTTGTTGAATTTTTCTTATGGTAACAACTCGATTCTACATGCCCTCTTTTCCCACAATATTCACATTTATTTGCGTCGCATTGGTTCCTTTTATGGTTACCCCCACAATTATAACATTTAATTATTTTTCGACTAAAATCTTGGCCAACACTGGAAGAGGACGGTTGGCTTACAACGGCTGAGTTTGTGTGTACTAGAGTTCGATTGACATATGTAGGAGTGTACGACTAAACGCCGACAGACACTACGCCGACAGACTGAACACCGACAAGACTTTACTTCGACGGGACTCTTCGCCGACAGGACACTTCGCCGACAGGACTCTTCGCCGACAGGGCTCATCAGCGACGCAATTTATCTCCGATAATCAGATACTTACTTTGGAAATCGATTACTTATGCGTTTCTTGTAATTATACAATTCATACAAAATAAACGACGTTACAACATTGTAACGTATAATATGGTATGGTACCTACCTAATCCTAAAACATTAACTATTTTAAGATGCCGATTTGAAGGTATTTATAAAATATTTAGTTCACTAGTTGAAATGTTATTCTTACGGACACTTTTGCAGTACAGTTCAGCACGAACACAGCACGCTTATTGCGCTTACCACTTTATTGTTTTTTTTATAATGAGTTCATGTGAATTTATAAAATCAAAAACCGGTAACTTACAATTAGTGATTGAAGGATATTTGTATTGCCGAAATAAAGTTCGTGGGGATGTGTTTTATTGGAGTTGTGTCGAAAATAAAATAAAAAATTGTTACGTTTTTGTAAAAACCAAAATTACTGACGGGAAACATGAATTGGTAAGTAAAACTATCAGGCCGCATTGTCACATGCCGAATCCCGAATCACTGGTTGTTCGTAAATTCCAGGCTAAAATAAAAGACAAAGCTCAGTCCAGTATGGATTCACCTATACAAATAATACAAAGTTGTATGAAGGATGTTCCAAATGTAAGTTCTCCAAGTATGCCTAATAAGCAAGCAATGACTAAAATGATAAATCGGACGAGAAATAAAAATAAACCTTGTATTCATAAAAAACTAAGTGATATAAGTATACCTGATAATTACCAAAACTTTGAAAAGGAACAGTTTTTAGTGGGTCATTACGATTACAATGGTGAAACTGTTATTATATTTGCAACTGAACAAAATCTACGATTATTATTTAAAGCTGATTTCTGGATTCAAGATGGAACTTTCAAATGCTGTCAGCTGCCGTTATGCCAGATGTACACTATTCATGGAAATGTTAGCAGCGATAAGAAGACGATTTTTCCTTTAGTTTACGCATTCCTTTCTCATAAATCGGAGAACTGCTACTACATTATGTTAGAATTAATAAAAATGCACACTTTGAATAAATTTAATTTGAGTCTAAATCTAAAAACGATTATAACTGACTTTGAAAAAGCAGCAATTAATGCTTGTAAACGCGCATTCCCAGAAAGCAGGAATAAATGTTGCTATTTTCATTTAAGTCTAGTATATGGAGGCACATACAACAAGCAGGATTGGCAAAGTTGTATGGTGAAAACTGTGATTTTGCGTTCAAAATGAGACATTTGGCTGCACTAGCATTTTTGCCTGCAGTAGAAATTCCATCAGCTTTTAAAGAAATAGTTGAAAACGTTTTACCACCAGAAGCGCACCAAGTAATAGAATGGTTTAAAAACTATTATATTGACAGCAATGTTTACAAAACCAAAAATCCTCTAATCAATACGAGCACATTAAAATTATTGATTACAAAAGTGCCACCCACGTTCCCTCCAGAGACATGGTCAATATCGGATTCTATTGAAGCAGGCTCACCAACAACACAAAACGCTGTCGAAAGTTGGCACAATAGGTGGAACACATTGCTAAATAGAAAAAAATGGAATATATTTAAAACTATAGATGAAATTAAAAAGGAACAAAAAAATACAAAATTTGAAATTGAGAGACTATCAGCGGGCATAATAAAACCACGGAAGAATAAAATCAATAAAATCAACGAAAGGTTGATGGTACATTTGAATAATAAAAACAATTTAGATGTGATCGAATTTATAAAAGGTTTATCCTATATTATTCATTTTAAAACATAAAGTAATATTTATTTAAAAAGGAGTTGTTATTAGAATGACTTGTGATTTTTGTGATAGGTTTATTGTTACTAAGAGGTTTGTTTAAAAAAATATATTTTTGTTTGTTTTTTTTCTATGCATTTTTATGGGTATCTTTACATAATGATAGTATACATTATACTAGTTGTGCCCGGCATGCGTTGCAATGCACCTTTTTTTTACCCTACCCTACCTACCTACCCCCTTATCACTTAGGGGTATGAAAAATAGATAGAAGCCGATTCGCAGACCTATTGAATATGCATATAAAATTTCATAAAAATCGACCGTTTCGGAGGAGTATGGTAACTAACATTGTGACACGAGAATTGTATATATGTATAAGAAGAGATGTACCTACACTAATAACCAATGCAAAATATATATATATATACGAAAATTCGAATCAGGAAATCATCCAATCGACATATACACAATCTCCAGTAAATAAATACAAAACCACAGATTACGTAAACGTCATAACTGTGTTGTAGTACCATCTATGAGTAATCGCGGGAACTACGTCGCCGCTCTTTGGGATTTCATCCATCGGTATATCGTCCATTCGGGATTTCGTCCATTCGGGGTTTCATCCTTTCGGGCATATGGACATCGGTATTTTATGTTTCGATATAACGGCTATCGGCATTTAATACTTTCGGTATTTTGAATTTCGTTGTTTTGGACGTCGGTATTTCAGTTATAGTTATTATGAAATTTCGGGATTTTAATACGTACCCAATAAAACACATCCCCACGAACTTTATTTCGGCAATACAAATATCCTTCAATCACTAATTGTAAGTTACCGGTTTTTGATTTTATAAATTCACATGAACTCATTATAAAAAAAACAATAAAGTGCGTAAGCGCAATAAGCGTGCTGTGTTCGTGCTGAACTGTACTGCAAAAGTGTCCGTAAGAATAACATTTAACTAGTGAACTAAATATTTTATAAATACCTTCAAATCGGCATCTTAAAATAGTTAATGTTTTAGGATTAGGTAGGTACCATATTATACGTTACAATGTTGTAACGTCGTTTATTTTGTATGAATTGATACTTACAAGAAACGCATAAGTAATCGATTTCCAAAGTAAGTATCTGATTATCGGAGATAAATTGCGTCGCTGATGAGCCCTGTCGGCGAAGAGTCCTGTCGGCGAAGTGTCCTGTCGGCGAAGAGTCCCGTCGAAGTGTCCTGTCGGCGAAGAGTCCCGTCGAAGTAAAGTCTTGTCGGTGTTCAGTCTGTCGGCGTAGTGTCTGTCGGCGTTTAGTCGTACACTCCATATGTAGACTGGCTATGCGATGTTGGTTTAACCTGTATGTCCCGTGAACTACTTTCTTGTCTTACATTTTTCTTGTAAACCCGACTGTGTAAATAACTAGCTAAATCATCACTGGATTTAAAATTAATAGCTCCTATGGACGCACCGATATTGTGATCACCTATGTTCCCTACTATAATTGAAATAATATCTTGTTCAGAAAAATTCAAACATGAACGATCTATCTTGCATTTTTGTTCAAAATAAAATTCATACAGAGATTGGTTATCGATAGGTTTTTTATCTATGATTTCTTTTAAAAGATCGAACATATTTCTACGTATATGGAAACTACCCGACAATTTTAACCTCCAGTCGTCCCACTTCCATGCGGGCCACTGCTTTTCAGTACGTAATAATGAATCATACTTTAGCCGATCCTTTTAATTTATTCAAAGCTTGGTAGCGAATCATTTTATCAGACCATGAAAAAGTGTTTGCATAAGATCGAATAATGCTAAGCCAAGTGTCTATATCATCTTTTATTGGATCAAAATCTGGTATAAAATTGTTCAAAGTAATCGAATTTGTATTACTCACAGTTTCGGTGTGATCATGAGATACCTTATTCTTCCGCCTTGGACATAAAAGGTTCAAACCATGAAGTTGTTAATCAGCAAACCCAAGATACTCGTAATGTTGAAAGGTAATTATATCAATTTAAAATTATAATGAGTAATCTTCTAAAAAAATAGCTAGGTGATATAAGAAAAATATTAATTAGGTTACTTATAAATATAATTGTGTCAAGAAAAAAATTACTGTGGAATCACGGGTTCCGTACATATAAAAATTAATTAACATTCTTTTGTGTGTTTTAAATACATTTTGAACATTATTTGTAGTGTTTTTAAGGAAATCCAGTAGTTATTTATTAAACGGTAATCAGATTTGAACAGAATTTATATCGAAGACCTGAACAAGAATTCCACCTGTACCTATACAAATATAGGTACAGGTGGCATTCTTGTTTCTTTGCAATTCCCGAAATCTGCAAAGAAACTGAGCTTGGAACTCCACTTTTTTTATTTGTGCACGTTGGACGCATGAAAAGTATCGCATAATTATATATTATCTTGCTTAATAACATAAATGAGTTACTAAACAAGCGTTAGCTCATAATCGAATTGCAAGAACAAATAATATCTCGTAACGTAACATCAAATACGAGTCATTATGTCATAGGGAAAAATCAAGATACTTATATTATTATGTACTTACATATTTAAATTCATTCGACAATTCTATAAAGTTTTTTGGTATGACATTGTCTTGTGGTATTCTGTGCTATTCGAAGAAGTCTGTAGCTATATGAATAATCTTTCTACGCCTACAGTATATTATAAGATCTGTGCCTATTTTTTTCAGCCTTGATCCTGGTAATATAATTTCTAATCCATCCTCTGACGATGAAAATTCAACTGAAATTTCTGGTGAAAGTGACGGTGATGACAACAGCTCAAATGAAAACAAATGTGAATACAAACACATTCTTCAATTTCGGGATGACATCAGAGCATGGGCTACAGAAAATAACATAAGCCATTCGGCCTTGAAAACATTAGCGCCACTTATAAACTCTAGGATGCCAAATTTGCTGCCGGTAGACCCAAGAACGCTCATGAAGACTCCGAGGAAGATTGATACAATATTTGTTAATCCTGGTGAATATTGGCATAATGGTATTGCTATACCTCTTGCAACTATTTTAAAGAAATATTACAAAAATCTACTAAATGGTATTTACAATATTTCTCTTTATTTCAACATAGATGGTCTCCCAGTATGTAACAGTTCTAAACAGCAGTTCTGGCCCATATTGTGCAAGATTTTTGAATTACCTATTAACAAACCATTTATTGTTGGGATATATGCGGGTCATGGGAAACCTAACGATTTAAATGGATATCTACAACCTTTTATTCAAGAAATGCAAAAATTACTTCAAAATGGTATACAAATTGAAAACGTTAAAGTTACTGTTACAATAAGATGCTTCGTTTGCGATTCACCTGCAAGAGCAATGATAAAAGGGGTTTGCAACTTTAATGGTAAACACGGGTGTCACAAATGTACTACTGTTGGTGAATATTCACGTGTATCTCATACAGTTATATTTCCCGAGTAAGATTGTCCTGCTCGAAATGATGAAGACTTTCGTAAAAAACTCTACGGTAATCATCACAAAGTGGATTCACCTTTACTGGATCTCCCAATTAATATGATTAAAATATTTCCTGTTGCGGATTCCATGCACTTGATTGACCTAGGGATTATGAAACGCCTTCTTATTGGCTGGCGCGATGGAAATTTCGGAAAAAAGGAGACAAAATGGGGAGCAAGTGATATATCTACAGTAAATAAATTTCTGGATAATTGCAAAGTACCTTCTGAAATCCACAGATCTGTCAGGAATCTCAGTAATTTAGGTCATTGGAAAGCTTCTGAATTTAGAACGTTTATGTTATACCTTAGTGTTGTTATATTGCCAGGGTACTAAACAGCGATGCTATGAAACATTTTCTAACATTTTTCTGTGCGATAACAATTTGTTCGAATGAAGAATATTTTAATTTCTTACCGTTGGCTAAAGACCTGCTAAAGTATTTTGTGAGAAATTTCAAATTGTTTTATGGCATAGATTTCATGACAAGTAACGTTCATAATTTAACACATGTTGTTGATGAAGTGCAGCATTTTGGAATTTTGCAAAGTTTTAATGCTTATCCATTCGAAAACAAACTATACCTTATTAAAAATATGCTACGAACTGGTAACAAACCTTTGTCTCAAATAGCTAAAAGGCTCGGAGAATGCGATATTTTGGACCTCAATTATACTGTAGAGAGCTCCAGGGACTATCCATATGTGAAAAAAAATTGTAAAAGTCATAAGTTAGTTTTATATTGTAAGGATTTTATTATATCGGAAAGAAAAACGGACCGATTTTTTGTAACAAAGAAACAAGAGATAATGGAGACAAGATCTATTAAAGTTCAGGAAAACAAAATCATTCTAAATTGTAATGCGATTATTAATAAAGAAAATGTTTTTGAGCGTCCTATGTCGTCTTCTTATCTCAAAATTTTTAAATATAAATTGACCACAAATGCTGGTACCGAATGTGTTCGTTTTCCTGAGGATATAAAATATAAATTAGTAGCAATTGAACATAGAACTGAAATGTATTTGTTACCCTTGCTTCACACAGTTTGATTATTTTACTATTAACAATAATTTTAAGATTACAAATAAAACAATAATAAATGTATAAAAATGAGTTTTATTTTTAAACATCTGACTTATAACTACATTGGTAATCACAAAAACTTGCAGTCACATAATTTTCGTTATTGTCTTACATCTAAATCAATGAAGTACTAAAATGTCCTCATGGTACATATTTATATGTATTACTTAAAGTATTACTAATAAAACAATATATAATCAACATGATTATGTTTTACGATTAACATTTGACCTAATGAATAGGGTGTCAGTCTTATAATTTCTTTTGCGGTTTGTCTTACTGATAAAGTATTTAATTAAATGTTCTGCTAATGATTAAAGCTTTCTTAATTAATAACATAAAAACAAGTCGAGTTTTTTAACAGAGACATTATATACTAAAAACTAATAAAAATAAACAAAACAGATATCAGTCTTGTAATCACATGGCTTACATTTTCAATACGTTGCTAATTTAAAAATTATGTAGTCACTTTCGAAACAATGGGATGATCACTTGATCAACCCATTGTTTGGAAAGTGACTACTTTGAAAATTACCGCTTTAGTATCACGGGAAACCGATTTTATTTTATTATTTATTTATTTATTTATTGGATCTCCAACAAGCTACACAATTTCATGCAAGTTTACAATCTAATAACAGGAACAAATACATTGTGCGCTTCCAATTATAGGAGACCACATCATTCTCATATTATCTAGGTAGATCACACAGGTAGGTAGATCTAGGTTTTCACATTTAGTCGGGCCATTTCGACTGTGGGGTAATTCTAACTACCTAATGAGAGCTGAGTAGGGTTGGTTCGTTAGTTAGAATTACCCCATAGTCGAAATAGCCCCGTACTTACTTTCGTGGTATCCACGGAAAAACTTTGGTACACAAGAAGTTGTGCAAAATCTTTTTAACGTCCTGATGAAAAAAAAAAAACATTTTATTATATTTCATCAGGACGTTAAAAATATTTTGCATTACAGACTGCAGACTTTCTCCAAAACAAACGTGGTTTCCCCAAAAAAACTTTGCACAAGAAGTTGTGCAATATATTTTTGACGTCCTGATGAAAATGTTAAAAACATTACGTACGTTTGTTTCGGAGAAAGTCTTTCAGATTTATGAGTCAAATAATCAGTGCTTCTAGTAGACGCTTTTAAAATTACACGTTGTAGTGACTTACAACTAGAAAAAAATAAAATAAAATTCATAGTAATCATTTTTAGTTTTCAATCATGTTGGTTCTTTGAATTTTCTTCAGTTTTCGTTTTTGTCGTATAAAATTGCATGTTACCTACTCCTCATTTTCATTTCTATCGTCGTCATTTTCACCTGTGTTATTGTTTGAAATTAATTCGTTTTGAACCACAGATTCATCTTCATTTTTAGCCTTTTCGTTTATAATTTCTACAGTTTTAATTGATTCATGTCCTGTGTTATCTGAGCCTTCCGATTGCTTACATTTCTTCGTAGTTTTATTTTGTTTGGTAGCAAGATTTCTCTTGGGGGCTTGTCTTGGTGCAGAAGTTCTCTCTAATTTAGTTTGTGTTCTTTTTAAAGCGTTTTTAACCATGGATTTGAATAAATTATTATTTTTGTCCACAGTATAACTTGGGTCACAGTCATGCACAAGTTCAAAAAAAAATCCAAGAACTTCTTGAAATATTTTAATACATATTTTTGTACCTGCACCTCTAGCAGAGCCAGACCAAGAACATTGTACTAAAAACTCGCGTCTAAATAGAACGTCAATAAGCTGAAAAGCACAAACCTCTCCTTTTTTTCCAGGTGTGCAAAATACTGAATACAAATTTTTGTAAAATTTTCTTTTATCAGCATCACGTAATTCATTTTCCATAAGTTGGAGATCATCGAGATTCTTGATGGGCGTAATTCTAGCATTAAACGGGCTTTGTTTTATTTCGTTGCTTAGTTTTGTGACTGACATTTGCGGTTCTTTGTTCGAAGCAATTTTGTAAATTTTTACGGAAATTGTTGCCAGTGTTTTCATGATTTTAAATTGGTTATCTATTATTTTAATTTGGTTTTCAGATAAAATTTTTTGGTTCATTATAAGACTGTCATAGTCAACTACTTGCACTTCTTCAGTTTCTACTTGACCTATATTCTGATTTGTAACATTGTCGTTGGGAAAATTGGGAATCACGATATAATCTTCTGTTGAATTTATATTTCTTATTTTATTTGATTCGTGCATTGAATACTCAGCTGCTGTTGATGCGTTCGTAGATTGGTTGGATGACCGTAAAAAATAATAATATGTAACTCTTTTTGTTACGCCCTAAAAAGGAATAAGATTTAACTATAGATTAAGAAGCTGTACCCGTTCCTGTAGATGTCTCGCTCGCATAATCACAATTTGCATATTTTACAATTCTATTCTCGATGGAATAAGCGCATGTTTTTTAAACCCACACATATTTAAATAATCCTGTAGATTATAAAATATGCGAGCAAGATGGCTGCCAAGGTAGATATGACCTTTTAAAGATTTTTATCTTTTAGTATAAAATATTGTGTTGATTGATTTGATTTTATCGATTTACATGTACAATATTAAACACAAAACGTTAACCATTTTCTTTAAGTAACAATTATTAAATTAACGAAACATTATACTTAATCCCTCATTATTAATAACACTTAAAGCCATTTATATACAAGTTACAGTTCGATTCAAACTAAATGGCAGCTCGGAAGTTAGTTGCGGGTGGAAGTACGCGTAGGTACAGTCAAGTCGACAATCATTTAGGACTTATTTTATTATTTTTACGACTGAAGGTTTTGTGAATGTTTTAAATGCTGTATGGTACTTATTAAGTCAGTTTGTTAAGTACGGATTCAAGGTAAAATAAAATAGGTTTTATGAAATATAAGGAATACTTGTCTTAATGTTTTTATTTTGGTTTTATGACAAGGGTTGTATCTCGTCCATAAAAACTTCATCTAAATTTCTCTCTCTAAGTTAGCTTTGTTGCAATGTAATCTGATTTCGGAAATCAGATTGCATTGCAACAAATACACTGACCTGCAAATTGCAAAAAACGCATGAAAATTGGAATTTCGCGGGCTACCACTGCAGATCCACCTTAAGGTAAAAGCGTCAGGGTAACCCGCGAAATTCAAATTTTCTTAGGTTTTTTGCACTTTGCAGGTCAGTAACAGGTTGTATGTTGATGTAAATATGATTCGCGACCGTAGCAAATATGGCTTTACAGAATTATAATCATTAGAATATGCTCTGAGCCGCCATTATATTTAAATCATACAAAGAAATCTGCACATACATTCATACACCCGAAAACAAATACCTGCCAACGACTGCTGTATAAAAATAGCAATGTATAGGTAACAATATAGCGTACGTACCAGTTCTTTTGCAATAAGGTTGAAGTTTTCGGTCATCACGGCCGATTGGTTAACATTAGCGTAGCCTTCTTGGTCAGTTTCAGGCAGTTCTACCATTTCATTAAGTTCTTCTTCTGCAGCCTCATAATTATTTAGGTTTCGCTTAATTATACAAGGCATTTGTAACCAATTATCCTTTGGCACTGAATCCTCCATTTTACATTTTTTTGTAGATTTTTTAAGTGTCCAGCTTTTAAGTGTCGTTCGTTACCCATCCGTCCGGATAAATTGAAAGTTTTTTTGATCCTTTTTCGATAGTTTCGACAATCAAAAACGGCATTCTGAAAAATAAAATGAAACTACTTTACGATCGCTTTCCATTGTCATAATTCCATTTTAAATAACTAGCAGCTTTTGGTCTAATAAAAATAAAATTTTGGGGTGAAATGGGCATAATTTTTTATAAATTTTATAACGATTACACAAGAATAGGAAGCACGTTAACACTTTAGACAGTAGTTATAAGAAGACGACCATAAATCAAGATGCAAGAAAGCTAAGCAGATAGAATTTAGGAAGTAACGCAAATATTTGATTTTACGTGCGCACGGCGCCGGCGGGCGTTTAGCTGGTTTAAGGTAAGCAAGCACGGAAGCGCCTTGCGCAACGGCGGACAATGGACTGGCCCTAGCGGCGCGCGGGCCGCGGCGGTGGCGCGTCGAGCGTGCGACGAAACCGAACTTTTCGAACGAAGCGCGCGGCGCGGCGGAGACAGCCGATGATGTACGATCTATGTACTCGGGTCGCTTCTTAGTGTGGCTGCGATGTCGGTACAATTTTATTAAGGCTCCCGTAAACAGGCGTGATGCGACCGATACCGCGACCGACAGAACAATTTCCGAGAAGTTTTCATAAAAATTGTTCCACCAGAGTCGCGTCGCGCCTGTCTGCCTTCAAGTTTGTTACATACGCGCGGGCTCGACACGAATGGAGAAGTTGTGGATTCGATTCCTGCTAGCGTTTACAATTTAGTAACTTTTTCATAAAAATATGTAATCATTTACCTTCTTCGATTAT
Organism: Dryobotodes eremita; assembly: GCA_917490735.1. Taxonomy (NCBI): domain Eukaryota; kingdom Metazoa; phylum Arthropoda; class Insecta; order Lepidoptera; family Noctuidae; genus Dryobotodes; species Dryobotodes eremita. The sequence continues at coordinate 25,358,939 of OU823242.1, forward strand.
GATTTTTGGACTTCTTGAGGACCCCTAATTCACGGTTACTGGGAGATCCACAATAGAGCTAATTATTACTGCTGGTAGTAGCATCCACTGGTCAGCCACTAGCAACATACAAATAAGTGATTTTTAGACCTTACAGTTCCAAATAGGGAACAAATAAATGAAAATAAAAACTATGAGATGCCATAAACATCGCCATGTTTAGAAAATGGTTGTCCTTGAGAATATTTTGTTTTGAAAGTGTTTTATCACACTAACGCATAATCACTGAGTTTTGTTAATTGTAACTGATGTACTTTGACATTATACTTACATCTAAAACCATTACGTTAGGTTTTTAACAGTTTTATTTTTTTATACTTTTATTTAGCCAATTGATTTAGCACACTTTATTTAATTGTTCTTGATCAAATCGAAAGCGCTTCGAAATTTACAAAGAAACCATACTATACTTTCACAGTAACAAAACATTCGCAAGGATTTTGTGCTGTAAATTAATGCCTGCATTATATCAGTACACGTGAAGTTTTAATACTCACCAAATAGATGTAATCCAAATGAAATGGCTGTTCACAGTACAAATTCAAAAACACTTCTCGACTTATCGCCCCTAAAAAGAACTTTGCGTTTCATTTTTCACTCAATGAATGAATTGAAACGTCATATCATTCAATCAACCATTCACTGCGCACAACTTACACCCATAGTTCTAATTGCCACTTAAGGTGATCGTGAGAACTCTTATGGATTTCATTTGGAACCAAAATTAAGCTGCAATTTTTCTCCCCGTGGTTCTATAATGTTTGCATAAGGGTTCTCTCCACCTTTATAGAACTTATTCATGCCTATATATTTCACCCAAGTTTACAAACAGGTATGATATGGAGCAATTTTACCACCCAGTTGTGTTACTTGGGTTAAAATCAAATTAATATTGACGAGTAATACTCAGTTATACTCACCCTTTGCCACTGCCCTACAGTCTTTGAAAGAAAGAAAAATAGGTTTATTTGTCACAGAAACACGTGCATATAAAAAAGATAATTAGCTCTGGTAACAATAAAATATAAACAAAATAGATACACAAAACAAAACAGAAATAGTCGACAGCTGCACGTCATGACTGTGAAAAGAAGGCTTCCACTCAGTATGATGCTGTGCTATGGGGGATCCACAGCACAACGCTGATTTTCAGTGGTTACCCAAAAAGGACGTACGGAAACCAAGTCAGGTTTAATGATTGGTAGTAATATGTAACAAATTAAAGTAAAACAAACAGTAAGCACTAAGAATAAAAAGCAACCACATAAACAACCAATTATGTGAACAAATATTATTAAATAACATAAACATTCAATAATTTATATGTTATAGGCATTGCCGTGTGTTCATAAACAATGTACCCACCCATATTACACAAGAACAGGGTATATATGTTCAGTGTTTTGCCGCTTTGCGTTTTGTCTCGCTTCCACCCATACCTCCGCGTCGCCAGCGCGCGCGCTCACAAAATGTTGCACTGCACTTCGTTAATGCGTCTATGAGCGTGATGACGTATCGCAACTCGCAAGCCATCGCGCGCCGCGGGCCGTGGCGGCGCGGCGGCTAGGCATGAAAATTGCCGGCAATATTGCGAAAGTTGCCAGAACTGCCGCGAATGTTTCCAAACTTGCCGGCAACATTGGCAAGAAACGTGTAGATAGAAAACGTATTTTACTTTATATAATTGCATAGTAGGATAAAATTGCGGTTTGCAGGGTGCTCGTTTTTATACGTACCTACATTACTGATAAACTAAAGAAAAGAAACAGGCTATCCACGATACTTCATTGGTGATGAAACCATAACTATTTTAGAGAAATCATCTTTTTTTTTCTACTTTCTTGCATGAAACCACACTTGTATGTAAGAAAGTATATACATGTATATGTTTACATATCTGTATGTATAAAAGGGTTAAACCTTGCAAGACGATTTGATCAGCAACAACAAGTTGACGTTTTTAACTGATTTCAAAAAAGGAGGTTCTTTATTCGACCCGTATGTATGTATGTTTGTATGTCCGCGATTTTCTCAAAACCTACTGACCCGATTTTGAAAATTCTTTTGACGGCACGCTTTGTCAAGTTGCTAAGCGACTAGTGTGGGGTAACGTACCAACGTAGTATTAAACATTTAAGCTATCGTAAATCAAAATAAGGGTACAAGGGGTAATGTGCACAAAAAAAGCCAAGTATCTGGGTGCTTATGCATATTTCTTTAATTTTTAGTTGAAGGAGATTTTGATTAAAAATTGTTCACTTATTTATTATATATGCATATTATTATTATTCATTTATTTATTTTCATCCTTATTAAATAAATTTTTAAATATTTTTATAAAAACATTTAAAAATATAAAAAATAGTGGTCCGCCGGTATCGGGAGCAGGGTCCAAGCTACCGGTGGTTAGGACTCCAGAGATAAGAACCTCCTCACAATGCGAGCCGTATCGAGGAGTACTGCCTTCTGAATCAGGCCCTTGATCCAACTGCCTAACGAGAGCCTCAAGAGATGCTGGTCGAGGCTTTCGGCCATCAGGCCATTGGCCGATACGACAATGATAGCCGAGCTCACATTTCACATGTCAACAACCTCATGTGCTAAGTCGAGATATTTAATTTGTTTCTCTTTCTCAGCTGTCACGAGGTTCTCGTCATGCGGAATGGTAATATCGACAATCATTGTGCGGCGCGCTAATCGATCTATCACCACTATATCAGGCTTATTGGCGACAATAGTCCTGTCAGTAATGATAGACCGATCCCAGTACAACGTGATATGGTCATTTTCGAGAACTGGGTCGGGCACATACTTGTAGTACGTTACCTCAGAATCCACTAGTTTATATTTCAAAGCAAGTTGCTGATGAATAATCCTGGCTACTTGGTTATGCCTGTGCAAGTAATCGCCGTTATCTAGACGAGAACAACCAGAGATAATATGTCCGATGGTCTCACCCGGACGATGGCATGCCCGACACATGTCAACCGTCCCATCTTTCATAATATGTCTCCGGTAGTTATTCGTCAAGATAACTTCGTCCATAATTGCACAGACGAAACCTTCAGTTTCCCCGAAACGGTCACCAAAACGTAGCCAGGATACGGACGCTATGAAATCTACACCGGGCTCATGAAGAGCCCAATAGAAGCGTCCGTGAAGCTCCTTGCTTGGCCATACCTCCTTGCGGTCATTGGTAGTAAATACCACAGGTTTGCGCCAATTCTCTTTAGCCATGGAGAGCGGAGTGAGTCCCTTGTCCACTGCTACCACATCACGGTGCCTACCCACCTCGATTTTAAAAAAAATATTCCCTGAGACTGCACATTTCGCGGTTGTGGAGGGTCTTTACATTTAAAAAGCCTCGACCCCCGCACTTCCGCGGTATGTACGGTCTCATCACCGATGATCGTGGGTGATGCGTCCGGTTTGCAGTCAGCAGTGTACGGACCCTCCTATCTAGGGCGTCGAGTTCAGTCTGAGTCCATTTGAGTATGCCGAAAGAGTACATCAAAACCGGCATGACCCAAGCGTTGAAGGCCCGCACCTTGTTTCCGCCTGAAAGAAGACTAATTAATACTTTCTTCAAGCGACCAAAGAAGCGCTCCTTCAACGATTTAAGCATTATTATTATTATAGATTTCTGTATTTTCATCTTCCGATTCATCCATAACGTAATCATCATAATTTTCAATGTTCTAGGCTGTCTTTTTATTTCGAGCCCTAAATTTGCTCTCACCATGATCAGTTTTGACAACTTTTCAGGTGTCAATCTGTTTCTGGCTAGTGTGTGAGTTTTGCCAAACAACGACCAATTCCTTTCACTAGCTGCTGAGGTTGGTGGTATGCTTAAAATATCTATTGCGAGTGAAGCAATTATTTGAGTATCGCAAAACCCCTTCCACTATATTCTTGCATCAATTTTTTTTAACAATTGTTCATCCCAAATGCGAGCTTGAGAAAAATATTTGGTTTTGCTTCTGTATTCAGCTATATTCAGCATAACATCTGCTCTGTTAAGGTTCTTCGTTTGAGAGTAGTCATATATAAATTTGAGCCCAGAAGCAAGATTTATTTCTTTTAATTTACCACCTCTATTCTTTGGATCTAGTATATTTGCTGCGTAGTGAATGGACTGCTCCACAAAACTACGTCTATTTTCAATATCTTGAGTGATTTGTGATTTTTGACTGTCATTTAAAGTTTCAATATGTGACATTTCAAAATTCAAAATTCAAAATCATTTATTGCAAATATGGGTAGTTATACAGGTGGGTTTTTTGAAGAACAGGAAAGTTGTTAGTGTCACCATATTCTGCACTAGGCATGCAACATTTAGTTCGGAACGTGGTTAGTCCCTAAATTAAAAATTTAAATATCTTAAAGTTCAAAATTACATGTCTATTAAATTGTCAATTGAAGTCAAAGTAAATAATGTCAAAGTTAATCTTTTAAGCTAAAATGTCAAGAGTTTATAGAGGTATGAGGAACAGGGTGTAAAGTTCACTCATACTCTATGGAAAAGGGAGGATCCTCCGACCAGACGGGTGTTGTGTCTGGTGGGCAACTGCCCAACGGTTGATGTCGGGATGTTGTACGAGGGGCGTTCAATAAGTACCTAGCCTCATCGCCAGAGGGCGCTGTAGTTTCAAAAGAGTTTTACCACAGTGTAGCACATTCTTTTTTAATTCTTTTTTCAAATTTTCATTCCAATCCCTTCATTTGTTTTAATTTGACAACTTATGGAAGCGAACGTGTCGATCGGTTTTACAAAAATGGAAAAAGAGCAATATCGTTCGGTGATTCGATTCCTATTTTTGGAAGGGAAAACGCGCATCGAAATCAAAGAGCGCTTGGATGCTGTGTACGGTGACTCTTCTCCATCGATGGCCACCGTCAAGAATTGGTTCAACGAGTTTGCACGTGGCCGTACGTCGGTTTTTGATGAACCACGTCCAGGTGCACCGAAAACAGCTGCTACGGAGGAAAACATTAAAAAAATCCATGATCTCGTATTGGCAGATCGCCGATTGAAGGTTCGGGAGCTAGCTGAGACTGTAGGCATTTCATAAGGAACAGTGCATCATATTCTTCACGAGGAACTCGGCATGAGAAAGCTGTCGGCGCGATGGGTGCCGCGTTTACTCACACCAGAAAACAAGCGCAACCGTGAGACCACATCGGAGACGTGTTTGGCGCTGTTTAAGATGAATCCAGCGGAGTTTTTGCGTCGTTTTGTGACCGTCGATGAAACCTGGATCCACTGGTACACACCAGAGACCAAGGAGCAATCAAAACAATGGATCCAGACCGGGGAACGTGCTCCAAAGAAGGCGAAAACTGTAAAATCGGCCGGAAAAGTTATGGCCACCGTTTTCTGGGATTCACAAGGTGTGATCTACATCGATTACCTCGAGAAGGGTAAAACAATTACAGGGCTTTACTATGCCGATTTATTAGGCCGATTCGACGCCGAATTAAAGAAAAAACGACCCCATCTGGCGAAGAAAAAAGTGCTGTTTCACCACGACAACGCACCGGTTCACACGTCTGCCGTTGCCATGGCCAAATTGGTCGAATTACGCTACGAATTGCTGCCCCATCCACCGTATTCTCCAGATTTGGCCCCTTGTGACTTCTTTCTGTTTCCTAATCTGAAAAAATCACTCGCCGGGAATAGATATGGATCGAATGAGGAGGTCATCGCCGCCACGGAGGCCTATTTTGCAGAGTTTGACAAAAACTATTTTTCGGACGGGTTAAAAAAGTTGGAGCATCGCTGGGCTAAGTGTATCGAACTAAAAGGAGACTATGTTGAAAAATAAATTGCCACTTTTCCAAAATTTTCGTTTACTTTTTGTAGGCTAAGTATTTATTGAATGACCCTCGTATATATGCTAGTTGCGCGGTAAACTCTGCTTGCGCGATGCAGGATTTTGCGTGACGTCAGTATGACGCGTAGCTCGCATGTGGCGTTTGTAAATGCCGCTACATCACTCCCCCCCGGAGACCGGAGGTCGATAGTGGGCTGAGTCGTGTAACTTGCGATGCTTGCCAGGGCCAGGTGAGGTTCCAGTGAGTTGGAACCGGGTGTCGCATAGTTCGCGGTGAGTCGGAACTGTCTGCGAAGATTCCCCAGTGAGTCGGGGTGGCGCTGCGTCATGCTCCAGTGCGTCGGATGTGGTACAGCGCCGGGTTGAGGCTGACTGCTGGCGTCGACCAGGAGAGGGTTTAACGGCTCTGCTTGTGGACCGGCCGAGAGTGCAGTGTGCTGTGCCAAGGTTGCTGAAGGGGCTGAGGGTGATGACCAGGTATGCGCGGTCGCTGCATGCTGGTGGTCAGGATACCCGTGGAAGCCGTGGGTGCTGGCTGGCTGTGTGACTCGCCGCTCTAAAGCTTGAAGGAAGTGATGATGACGTCACGCTGATGTCGATGCACGAAGGCTGCGCTGACGTTCATGTTCGGGGTCACCAGTATAGAAGTATGAGGAACAGGGTGTAAAGCTCACTCATACTCTATTGAAAAGGGAGGATCCTCCGACCAGACGGGTCTTGTGTCTGGTGGGCAACTGCCCAACGGTTGATGTCGGGATGTTGTATATATGCTAGTTGCGCGGTAAACTCTGCTTGCGCGATGCAGGATTATGCGTGACGTCAGTATGACGCGTAGCTCGCATGTGGCGTTTGTAAATGCCGCTACAAGTTAATAATTGTGAAATACGTAATTTATATCATACTTAAGTAATAAACATTATTTAGAGTTTAACTATTCAAATATTCATTAACACTATAATAAGATTTTTCCAATAACATTTTTTTAACATTGCATTTAAATATGTCCATACTATTTAAGTCTATAATACATTTTGGTAAATGGTTATAAAGTCGAGGTGCCATCCAAAAAATACTATTGCTAAACAAAGTAGTTCTACTCCTGTCAGGGAAATATATTTTTTTATTGTTGCGTTGACTTCTATAATTTTTTAAATATCCAATATATATAAACATGGTAGTGTTAATATTTTTAAGCTTACAAAAAAGGGCTTACAACTATCTGTTGGTTTTAAACTACGAGGGCTGCACTAAAAGTATCGGGAAGGGAATATTTCCACTGTTCCTGTCATATTAAAATCTTTTTAATTGAAAACTCCTTGGTTTTAAAAATCGAATACCATTTATTTATTTAAAAAAAGATTCTCGGTCTTGTCACAAGGTTTTGTCAAACTTGTTTAGTCGTTGACAAAATGGAATTGACTCGAGAAAATTCAACAGCGATGTTTTATTATGACTTTCGAAGTGGTTTAACACAAAAACAGTGTGTTGACCGGATGATTTCTGCATTTGGTGATGAAGCCCCATCCAAACCCACAATTTATCGCTGGTTTGCTGAATTTCAACGTGGACGTGTCACGCTCAGTGATGATCCCCGTCAAGGTCGTCCAAAAACTGCAGTCACCCAAGAAAACGTTGATGCTGTGCGTAAGCTGATTGAGGAAGATCGACATGTGACATACCGCGAAATTCAGGCAACTTTAGACATTGGCATGAGTCAAATACAAATAATCTTGCATGAACAATTAGGTGTAAAAAAGTTGTTTTCCCGATGGATACCGCATTCGCTCTGTGAAGAGCAAAAAGTGAGTGTACGACTAAACGCCGACAACCACTACGCCGAAAGACTGAACACCGACAAGACTTTACTTCGACGGGACTCTTCGCCGACAGGACACTTCGCCGACAGGACTCTTCGCCGACAGGGCTCATCAGCGACGCAATTTATCTCCGATAATCAGATACTTACTTTGGAAATCGATTACTTATGCGTTTCTTGTAAGTATCAATTCATAAAAAATAAATATTTTGCATTGGTTATTAGTGTAGGTACATCTCTTCTTATATATATATACAATTCTCGTGTCACAATGTTAGTTACCATACTCCTCCGAAACGGCCGATTTTTATGAAATTTTATATGCATATTCAGTAGGTCTGCGAATCGGCTTCTATCTATTTTTCATACCCCTAAGTGATAAGGGGGTAGGTAGGTAGGGTAGGGTAAAAAAAAGGTGCATTGCAACGCATGCCGGGCACAACTAGTATATGTATAATATCATTATGTAAAGATACCCATAAAAATGCATAGAAAAAAAACAAACAAAAAATATTTTTTTTAAAAAAAACCTCTTAGTAACAATAAACCTATCACAAAAATCACAAGTCATTCTAATAATAACTCCTTTTTAAATAAATATTACTTTATGTTTTAAAATGAATAATATAGGATAAACCTTTTATAAATTCGATCACATCTAAATTGTTTTTATTATTCAAATGTACCATCAACCTTTCGTTGATTTTATTAATTTTATTCTTCCGTGGTTTTATTATGCCCGCGCTGATAGTCTCTCAATTTCAAATTTTGTATTTTTTTGTTCCTTTTTAATTTCATCTATAGTTTTAAATATATTCCATTTTTTTCTATTTAGCAATGTGTTCCACCTATTGTGCCAACTTTCGACAGCGTTTTGTGTTGTTGGTGTGCCTGCTTCAATAGAATCCGATATTGACCATGTCTCTGGAGGGAACGTGGGTGGCACTTTTGTAATCAATAATTTTAATGCGCTCGTATTGATTAGAGTATTTTTGGTTTTGTAAACATTGCTGTCAATATAATAGTTTTTAAACCATTCTATTACTTGGTGCGCTTCTGGTGGTAAAACTTTTTCAACTATTTCTTTAAAAGCTGATGGAATTTCTACTGCAGGCAAAAATGCTAGTGCAGCCAAATGTCTCATTTTGAACGCAAAATCACAGTTTTCACCATACAACTTTGCCAATCCTGCTTGTTGTATGTGCCTCCATATACTTTGTCTTAAATGAAAATAGCAACATGTATTCCTGCTTTTTGGGAATGCGCGTTTACAAGCATTAATTGCTGCTTTTTCAAAGTCAGTTATAATCGTTTTTGGATTTAGACGCAAATTAAATTTATTCAAAGTGTGCATTTTTATTAATTCTAACATAATGTAGTAGCAGTTCTCCGATTTATGAGAAAGGAATGCGTAAACTAAAGGAAAAATCGTCTTCTTATCGCTGCTAACATTTCCATGAATAGTGTACATCTGGCATAACGGCAGCGGACAGCATTTGAAAGTTCCATCTTGAATCCAGAAATCAGCTTTAAATAATAATCGTAGATTTTGTTCAGTTGCAAATATAATAACAGTTTCACCATTGTAATCGTAATGACCCACTAAAAACTGTTCCTTTTCAAAGTTTTGGTAATTATCTGGTATACTTATATCACTTAGTTTTTTATGAATACAAGGTTTATTTTTATTTCTCGTCCGATTTATCATTTTAGTCATTGCTTGCTTATTAGGCATACTTGGAGAACTTACATTTGGAACATCCTTCATACAACTTTGTATTATTTGTATAGGTGAATCCATACTGGACTGAGCTTTGTCTTTTATTTTAGCCTGGAATTTACGAACAACCAGTGATTCGGGATTCGGCATGTGACAATGCGGCCTGATAGTTTTACTTACCAATTCATGTTTCCCGTCAGTAATTTTGGTTTTTACAAAAACGTAACAATTTTTTGTTTTATTTTCGACACAACTCCAATAAAACGGGTACGTATTACAATACCGAAATTTAAAAGACCGTATTTTAAAATACCTATGGATGAAATCCCGAAAAATTAAACGCCGAATGATTGTTTGGTCGAAAGTTTTAAATCCCGAAAGTTCATGTGCCCGAAAGCTTAAAATCCCGAGGATCCATATACCGAAGCTTAAAATCCCGAAGTTCTGTATCCCGAAGTTCGAAATCCCGAAATTACATCCCAAAGCCTAAAATCTGTAAGACTATGACAAAAAAGTAGCAAGCACCAACAAAAAGGAGGACCAATAACATATAATTAAAACAAAAGTTTAAATGATAATCATACGTATAATTAGGAAAAAAAAGAACACTATTACAAATTAAATTATCTAATGATTTTTTAAGATATTTGATATTTCAGGGTCCATATTGGCTCAACTAAAGTTCTTTACCCGAAATTGTTCTTCCTAACGATTTGTAATCCGAATGATCACTCTTCCTAAAATTTTTCATCCTAAAGTTTTCATTCATACTATTTGTAGTGCTACCGGCGATGTTCATAACACTCATGTTTCCGAAAATTGTAATTAATAATATCATTAATGTAAATATATTTAAACTCCTACTGTTTTTTATCATAACGCTTTTATCCCTAAACATAATTACCATAATATTTTCACCCAACTTATATATAACCTACCCACTATATTTTAAACCAACTGTTTAGAATGATTAAAGGTCGTTTGACTGATTTTTGTCTTAAATGAATGAAATTCAGGTCAGAGTGTCGTCTTGGGGGCACTATGAAAAAAATACTTAGAAAAATTTCGCGACCAATTTCGAGGTAGCGCTCGCCGGCCGCTGCCGCGGCACCGCTCGCTTCACTCGCTCGGCTCGCGCGTAGTTGGTCACAGTTCTAACCTAACCTAACCTATGGATATATTTGCAGGTACACACCGCTATAAATAAAATTAAAGAATACGCTTTATTCTTATATGTTACGCATGTTATGTGAAAATAAAGTTACGCAAAATTACTGATTATTATGAATAAAAAGAAACCTAAACAAAAAAAATATGACTTTGAATAATAGTGTATAAGATGGTTATGTTGAGAAAATATAGGAAAACAAATACAAGTATAATAGATGTTTATTGCTACTGACATTATGAAGTTGAATGCTTCGGAATTATGAACATTAGAGACAGAGTAGTTAGGAATTGTGATTGTTAGGATGAAAAATGTTAGGAAGAACATTTTCGGATTTCCAATTATCGGAGTTGAAAATTTAGGTGAACTTTGGCGCACCCGATATTTCAACTATGTAGCTATGAAATACCTAATGGACGACTCGCCTACAGTTTATTAAATTTAACGGATAATTAGACAACGGTGAAAACATTTCTGCGAGCAACTTGGAAGTAGCGCTCGCCGGCCGCTGCCGCGGCACCGCTCGCTACGCTCGCTCGGCTCGCGCGCGGTTGGTCACAATTTTAACCTAACCTAACCTATTTCACTCAATTCAAAATGACGAATCATACAATTTGCCTGCGAGTGGATAATTAGCCAATGGTAAAAACATTTCTGTGGCAGATTGTATGATTCGTAATTTTGAATTGGGTGAAATAGGTTAGGTTAGGTTAAAACTGTAACCAACCACGCGCGAGCCGAGCGAGCGTAGCGAGCGGTGCCGCGGCAGCGGCCGGCGAGCGCTACTTCCAAGTTGCTCGCAGAAATGTTTTTACCATTGACTAATTATCCGTGTTTTCGCAATATCCCCAGGATTTTCGCGAAAATTCGAATCAGGAAATCATCCAATCGACATATACACAATCTCCAGTAAATAAATACAAAACCACAGATTACGTAAACGTCATAACTGTGTTGTAGTACCATCTATGAGTAATCGCGGGAACTACGTCGCCGCTCTTTGGGATTTCATCCATCGGTATATCGTCCATTCGGGATTTCGTCCATTCGGGGTTTCATCCTTTCGGGCATATGGACATCGGTATTTTATGTTTCGATATAACGGCTATCGGCATTTAATACTTTCGGTATTTTGAATTTCGTTGTTTTGGACGTCGGTATTTCAGTTATAGTTATTATGAAATTTCGGGATTTTAATACGTACCCAATAAAACACATCCCCACGAACTTTATTTCGGCAATACAAATATCCTTCAATCACTAATTGTAAGTTACCGGTTTTTGATTTTATAAATTCACATGAACTCATTATAAAAAAAACAATAAAGTGCGTAAGCGCAATAAGCGTGCTGTGTTCGTGCTGAACTGTACTGCAAAAGTGTCCGTAAGAATAACATTTAACTAGTGAACTAAATATTTTATAAATACCTTCAAATCGGCATCTTAAAATAGTTAATGTTTTAGGATTAGGTAGGTACCATATTATACGTTACAATGTTGTAACGTCGTTTATTTTGTATGAATTGATACTTACAAGAAACGCATAAGTAATCGATTTCCAAAGTAAGTATCTGATTATCGGAGATAAATTGCGTCGCTGATGAGCCCTGTCGGCGAAGAGTCTTGTCGGCGAAGTGTCCTGTCGGCGAAGAGTCCCGTCGAAGTAAAGTCTTGTCGGTGTTCAGTCTGTCGGCGTAGTGTCTGTCGGCGTTTAGTCGTACACTCGCAAAAAGCGGCTCGCGTTGCTTGGTGCGTCAGAACTCTCGAAAGATTCCACGCAGGATCCTCAAATGCTGTATACAACATCGTATCAGGTGACGAATCCTGGATATATGCGTTCGAACCCGAAACAAAAAACCAGTCACGAGTTTGGGTGTTCGAAAATGAGTTAAAGCTAACAAAAATTGTTCGTTCACGGAGTGTTGCAAAAAAATGGTGGCCACGTTTGTCTCCAAATCCGGCCATGTTACGACTATTCCTCTTGAGGGACAAAGAACGGTTAATGCAGAATGGTATGCTAGCATTTGTTTGCCACAGGTCGTTTCTGAACTCCGTAAAGAGAACTGCAACCGCCGCATCATCCTCCATCACGACAATGCGAGTTCTCACACCGCGCACAGAACAAAAGAGTTTTTAGAGCAAGAAAACATAGAATTGTTAGACCATCCGCCGTACAGCCCCGACCTAAGCCCTAATGATTTCTATACTTTCCCTAAAATAAAGAATAAATTGCGTGGACAGAGATTTTCATCACCTGAAGAAGCTGTGGACGCCTACAAAACGGCTATTTTGGAGACCCCAACTTCCGAATGGAATGGTTGCTTCAATGATTGGTTCCATCGTATGGAAAAATGTGTCAAATTTCGCGGAGAATACTTCGAAAAGCAATATATACATTTTTAAATAGTAATGTTGTGTCACTTCCTTGATTCCCGAAATTTTCAGTGCCGCCCTCGTACATATAGCGCGGATACATCTCTTTTGCATTTCATTTTGTACATGCTCAGTTATATATTCGAAGGCCATTGAAACATCAGACAATGTAGCGTTATCACTTTCTAATTTTGTTACACTAATTAACATAGGTTTCAAAATGTTTATGATATCTCGAATCTTTAACCAGATGGCTTCGCTGATTATTGTTTGCTTAATCTGTCATCTGTAATTTTATCAAAATTTAAATCAGTAGCAATTCCAGTAGCTTCTTATGCCTCCCTGTTACTCAAAAACGACTCTAACATAATTACAGAACCACCCCAGCGTGTCTTGCTTGGGAGTTTCAGTGACTTTCTGTTCACACCATATTCGTCTATTTGAACTTTTTCAAAATAAGCAGATTCAACATGTCTTTTTTTGATAAACTTTATTATATTGGATACCATCTTGATTCCCTGGTCAAAAGTGTCTGTTTTTGTAGTGATATCTTTCATCAATAGGTTTATTGTATGCGAAGCACATCCAATAGTTGTAATCGAATCATAATTCTGCCTTACCAAACGCCACATTGCTTTCATATTGCTACAATTGTCCGTGATTATACCGATAAACTTGTTTGGACCGATTTTTTCAATAACAGACTTGACTTCATTGAACAAGAATTGTCCTGTTTTTCGGTTAGTTCCAGGATTGACACCTTTAAAAAATACTGGTTTTGGCGTCGTAACAATAAAATTAATTACACCACGACCACATCGATCAGTTCATCCATCTGTGACTAACCCTAACGTTGAAGATTTACTTATAAATTTATTTACATTTTCCTTCATACGCTCATATTTGGCTTCCAATAAAGTGGTACTAAATATGTAGCGACTCGGTATTTCGTAAGCAGGGTTTAATGCCTCGAGTGCTTTTTTCCATGAATTCGATTCAAATAAATTAAAGGGCACTCCACTTACATACATAGCTCTCGCCAATAAAGTGTCAATATTTCCCTTGTCATCATCATTGATTTGCTGGCGTGAATTATTTCTACTCGAAATCTGACTTATGTCAGATGCAAATGATCCTTCTGATGAGACTGGTGGAATTGGAAAGGGAAGGTCGCTCTGTCTGGTACTGGAGGTACTAGGCATTTGATTTGATTGAAGACTCATAATTTCTGCTTGCATTTCTTGTTTTGTAGCTGTCGGACACTTTTTACATGAGCGTATATGATTTTTGAATTTTGATGCATTCATGTTTGTGTAAACAACTTGACAAAACTTATATTTTGCTGTTTTTTTTCCAGCCACCGTATCAACACTAAAATGAGCCCACACTTTGGAACTAGGTCTTGGCATTTTGCTAACACAAATAATTATAGTTAAGTACTTGAGAAAAAGTGGTTAGGTAGATTAAATACGTTACAAAACACAATTACACGAGTCGCTCGCCACACTGTCGGCGCATGTTTGAGTTTTGCCGCTCGTGGCGGCGAGCTTCAAAGCGAGAGGAAGCGGGGGTTACTGGATAGCGCACGCGACGGTACCATACAAATAGCGAGCGTGCGAGCGAGAGCACGCATAACTATAGTTGCGTATTTAATGGCGGCGTGTACGCTGCGGTTGTGCGGCGCAGTCTTTGATTTAACCGCGCCGAAAGCAGCAGTGTTTTAGACTTATTAAGGCTCCTACAAACAGGTGCGACACGCGACGCGAATCGCACGCGACACAAAGTCACCGCTCGTCGCGCGACAAGCGGTGCTTTTGTGTCAGGTCGCGTGTCGCGCCTGTTTGTAGGAGCCTTTAGGTTGTTTCTATTAACGCAAAATCACATTTATAAGGTACTTACACACTTCAAAATGAGCAAAGGTAAGGTAATTAATACTTGAATATTAAATTGGTAGGTACCTAAGTATTTTGTAGGTAGTTTATGCTCAAAATCGATCAAAAGTACTAAGACATCTTTGCTAACTCGTACGAAGTGGCGCAAAAGATGGAAGATAGTTACTTCATAAAAACTTATGTACTCTCCTAGATCAATCTAACGACCCCAATCTCGGTATGTTTACATATATCAGAGCGTAGATCCTATGACCACCTTCTAACTCCATCATCAGGCTGGCACAGTATTATCATAATATTGCGTTCTCACCAGAATTACATAAGTATTTATGTTCAACACTATCAGACTTCAAAAAATATATGAAAATCGATGTTAATACAAACAGATGAAGTTACTTAAAGAAAAGTCGAAAAAAATTACAAAAGAACACTACACAGTTGTATGACTTATATTTATTTCATTCGGTATCAATACCGTCTGTATTTGATTACAAAATTTATAAGTAAAATTCTCAAAACCTATGGGTTCAGCTATCATGAAGTTACCAGTGTCCTAGTTTAACTTTATCTTCACATATTTGCATTGATAATTATAAATTAAGTATAATTAACAATATACCATACAGGCTTACTAGTAATACGTATATTTACACCATTACATGAAAACTCATGAGCGCATAAACATTACAAATGAGATTTGAAAAAAACCTATGTAATCTGGCAATTTGGGCAACTTTCCGGCAATATTGACGAATATTGCCGGCAATTTTGGAAACTTTCCTAGTCAATTTCGGAAACATTCGGCAATTTTCATCCCTAGCGGCGGCCGCATTGGTGGCGGCGAGCGTGGCTCACGAGTCCAGCAAAGTCACGTGGCGCGTCACGCGTAGTGAGTTACTACCGCCAAACGATATACCGACAGTGAGTAAATTGTCTTGCGCTTGCGTCTCAGCGAAGCTTGAACAAGACCATGAGGTGTTTATTGTAAGCTACTTCCGTATAGGGTTACCTATTTATCGCTATCGGCATGAGATAAGATGAGTAGACGCATCCGACGCATCGCTATGCCGCCTTGAGCCGCTTGGATGTTGATATACCTTGCCCATAGATAATAAAACATAAGTGAGTATTTAGTTTGTGCAACTTCCCATTCAATTAAGGGAGTTGCACAGGTTTTCCCACAGCCTTTTAAATCAATTCTTTCGTCGGCACACCTCAATAGTCCGCGTGCCAACCCATTGTTCTCACTTGAAATTGAGGAGGGCCTCTATTTGCGCGTGAGTTGCTGCTGGAGCGGTTGGGGCCATTTTACAACATTAATTAACATTTAATAACGAAAACATCCCGCGTCGTGTTAATAAATCGCGAATGATGCAATTAAATAATTTGGTCGTAAATAATAATACACACTGACATGACATTTTATATTTGAAAAGTGCCGTCAAAAAGAAAAAAGGCTGTATTAACAGGATGAAGCTACAATCCGGACAAAAATGGTGAAAATAGTTAAATTCTATATTTAAAGACATATTAAAAAGTTTATTGTTAAAAATGTGGTCATTTTCTAACGATAACAATATAAATTATTGTTTATTAAGCTTGAAAATTACCAATTAAGTAAACCGGTAATCGACCGGTAAAATAGCGCAACTCTATCGTCATGCGCCATTCGTTCACGAATATTGTCTATGATTCCGTTCGAAGCCTAAGAATCCGAAATCAATCCGAAATCAATCGGGAGTAGAATTTACTGCTTCGTTTCGGACTACCTTCGGACGGGCCCGTATCTTCGTTGACGGAGTTAGAGAGTAGACCCCCAGAAATTTGAAGCCGCACTTGTATTATGTTTAATTGAATAAAACAATGTAACAATACTGCACATGTCAATATATTGAGCTCGCTTACAATTTTTTCAGTCATCGCTCTCCGACGCCATTCTCGTTCCCTCACTAGTGTCGTCCATGCATAATCTCCTATCTACTAGTGATGTTTCTTATTACTAACTAAACATACTACAATTACTAACTAAACATACTAAATCTTTCCCTTATAATTATAATTAATATTAACAAACATAGTCTGTTAAATGTTTTGAAGGAACTATGTTTCTTCTAGGTCTCAACTGAAAATCTCGTACTTGCTCTTGGGCATCTCCCCTTACAACTACAATTTGACTATCACTATTCCCTCTTTCCATAGATACATTTTGTTCGTCTGATTGTTTCATTGTTTAATAAATCCAAATTACATTTTGGTTGAACATTTACGTCTTTATGAAATGAAGGTTTTACATGCAATGTATTCTTTCTAATTATTTGCCCACTAACATCTTGTAAAATCAGAGACCTTGGAGATGAGTGTATATCTACAACATTTGCTGGGACCCAAACATTATCCCTTAAATAAACTACATCTTGGCCAGAATAGAAAGTATGTTTGTTGCATTTGGCAGTCTTATCAAAGTTTCTTTTATTATACATATTTACTTTGTTTTGAGTTTCATTAAAATTTGTTACCAACTTTGGTTTTAAAAGTACATCATGAATAGGTAGTTTAGTTCTTGTAAATCTGCTGAATAGCAACTGTGATGGTGTGTATTGTGAACCTAATAATAGAGTATTTCGATACTCCAGCAATACTTCTTGAATGTCAACACCACTCTCAGTTGATTTATTTAGCAGATTTTTTGCAATTCTAACAAATCGTTCAACAAAGCCATTGGACCTTGGATATTTTGGGCTTGAATTAACCAGTTTTATATTCCAAAGTGTTACAAAATTCTTGAACTCAAAAGAGTTGAATGGCATAATGTCAGCCCTCAAGATCCTTAGTAAACCACGCGTCGAAAAAATATTCTTCATTATATTAATCACAGCAGCTGCAGTTAATGAATTTACATGAATTAAGTCAAACCACTTAGAGTAATAGTCAGTTACAATTAAATAAGTTTTGCTATTCCACTGTAGAAAATCACAAGCTATTTTTTGAAATGGTAAACTAGGTGTCTCATCAAGCAACATAAGTTCTTTTGATTTTTTTGCATTATATTTTTCACATGTTTCACATTTTGATATAATTTGAATAAAATCATTCTCAAGA
The DNA here is from genome assembly GCA_917490735.1 of Dryobotodes eremita. Taxonomy (NCBI): domain Eukaryota; kingdom Metazoa; phylum Arthropoda; class Insecta; order Lepidoptera; family Noctuidae; genus Dryobotodes; species Dryobotodes eremita. The sequence continues at coordinate 25,376,880 of OU823242.1, forward strand.
TTCGGAAAATAAAATAAAGATTTTGCTCTAGCAATTGTCTTATTTATCCCAAAGTGACTTGAATGAACTTTTTTTATTACTCTATCTCTTAATACCAATGGCACAATAATCTTGTAATCTAAATAAACAATTCCATTTTCATATGTAATGTTATCTTTACATTTATAATAAAATTTCACAGTATCAGCTACTTTATTTTTGCATTTCGGCCATCCATTTTTATAGTACAATTTTAATTGCTGAAGGACAGAGTGCTTTTCAGTTTCTAACATGATGAGACACTTCTTCTTCACTGACATTGATAGTGTGTACAGTTTTAGTAAGAGAACTATCCAATTCTATATTGTCAGCATTGCTTGAAGCACGATTTAAGGCATCAGCTACATGCATCTTAGAACCAGGAGTGTATTGAACATCCAAATCATAAATGCTTAATTTTTATTTTATTTTTCTTAAACGTTAAGAACCAATAGAATTAATTTATTTCTTCATAACTGCCACTAATTGTTGATGATCTGTTTGCATTATTACATGCCTTCCATATATATCATAGTGAAACTTTTTACAAGCAAACAGTATTGCTAAAAAATCCTTATCAATTTGTCCATACTCAGATTCACAATTAGATAAACTTTTGAGGCATTTGAAATTGGATGACCATTTTGCATTAGTACGCAACCACTTGCATCCTTAGAACTATCAGTCTGAATACAATTTGTTTTTTGGGATCACAATTTACAAGTACTGGTGGACTTATTAAAAGATTCATAATGTTATTGACACATGTAGTATAACCAATGTTCCATACAAATTCTACATTTTTCTTTAACAATTGCCTCAGTGGACTAGTTACTTCAGACATATTGGGTATGTGTTCCCTAAAATAATTGACAAAACCTAAAAATCTCTGGAGACTTTGCTTATCACTTGGCATGTCATATTCTAGAACAGCCCTCATCTTATCTTTGTCTGGTACTAAATTTCCATCTACAATTTCATGGCCAAAATCAAAACTGATGGTTTTGATTTTTGATCCGTTGTATGCCTGTAATTTGACTTTTGATTTACTTAGTTTAATATTTGAAAGTTTATTCTTTGAAATTTTATTTTGGATATCCTCCAGTAGTGAGATAGGTATTAACACGTTGAACGCCGTGGTGGTCACCGGTGATCGCCATTATACTTTCCATATGGGCTGACGCCTATTAGCGATTTCGGCAAATTTTACACATTATATTTTATTAGCTCATACGGTTCAAAATAGTCAAAAACCCCACTCTAAATAATTATTTCTTATTACTATCCAAAGAATTAACGAAATAATTGCTGTCGCGCACCGGTGACCACCACGGCGCACGCCGTTGAAAATCTGCATTTCGTACGTGCGGGGCCGCGGGGGTCGGGGCGCCGCACGGTAGATCGAAAATCGGCTTTAGAAGACATAGGATCTCGATTTCTTTAATGTTATTTTTTTTGCTGGAAATGACTTCTGCTGATCATTACTGTTCTATAAAATGTCATATGAAGTAAATGTGTGCACAAATGGAAGAGTTATAATTTTTATAAGAAAAAAATGTATGGAGCTAGTATGAAAAATCGAATTATCTCCTAAACGGCATGTTTAACCGTAATATCCTTGGAGGTGATCATAGTGCTAATTATTTATAATTTTTTGGTTGCGGATTTGACGAAAAATTTCATGCCGTTTTTTTTAAAAATCGTCAAAATATTTTCATTTGTTTTTTCATATGAAACGATTCCTTTTAGTGTTTATGTTGAAGAACACGGACTTTTAACTACACGTAACATAAAATAGCATCACTCCTATATTTCCGAAGGAGTTGGCAGAGGTTTATAATACACCCACACGTAGACAACTATGCTTGAGCTAGATATTTATCAACACATCATGAGTTTTAAAACTTTTCATACAACCAAATTACCAATTGTTTACTCTTCTAATGAGTCCGAAAAGAAGTGATTAAGTAACTACACTGATTAGGTCTTCTAATGAGTATTTATAGGTGATTTAATGATTTTCAATATCTCACGACAATACCAACTATGGATTACATTCACCTTTTCCTGATAAGTAAGCTAATTTGTTAATTAGCAGTGCTATGAGTTCTAAGAATAGTTAGTGACAATTATAAATTTTCATTAGCTAATGAGAAGATAACTAATGAGGGTAGTTACCTAATTATTGGCGTTTTTCAATAAAAGGGCTAAAGTTTAGTTTTATAATTTAGTTTGTTCACAACTGTGTAACTGCTAACACTAAATCTGCGACTATAAAATCTTAGAATGGAAAGTTTAATCACGAATTTAGACTTGTTTGTTCTTCTACGAAGTGAGAGTACTTCATTTGATCATGAAGTATTGTTCAGTGCAGTTGTATCCCGCATAGGCGATTGCCTGTCTGACGAAGATCGTGTTGTTCTCAAAGAATTTTGTCGGAGATTTACGCGAGCCGCTTTACAAAGGTGGCAGAAATCCAACCGATTCCTTGATAATTTCAGGAGAAAGTACGAGAATTGGTTGGGAGCAAATATTGATTGGCCGAGTTTTGTGCAAACTTTAGTTAATCAAGAACCAAGTGTTGATGAGATACCAAGAGCGCCCTCAGTCTCTCCAGAACCGTCGACATCAACGTCCATTGGAACAATGACGAAAAGATCCCGTAAACCATTCGAAGATCTGGGAAGTAAACAAAAAAAGAGAAGATCTGATGAACACACAGGCGAAGATTCCAGTGAATTGGCATATGCAGCTGCAGCACGTTTAAAAGAAGAAGGGCATGGAGATATCGCCTCTGTCATCGAATACATGATGAAAAATCCTGAAGCAGCCGCTAAATTAAATGAAACGCTTAAGAAACAAGCGAAAACAATCATATTTACGTCAGAAAAGGCGCTTGGATTGCTTCTTTCGCTAAAACTCTCAAAGTGGCAATATATTACGTTGCGAGAGGCTGCCATTCGGGAAGCTGCTAAGGATATTTATCCATCTTACTATAAAGTGCAACAAACTAAGCTTGATTGCTACCCTCCGAAGCAATCAGTGACAGTTACTGATTCATCGGCTAGGATTACACTTCAAGCTTTACTTGATATCACAGTTACAAGAATCCTTCAAAGCCTTTCTAAGGAAGAGCATAACAAGCAGTTAAAGCTGATATCCAAGTGGGGATTTGATGGTGCTTCTAACCAAAGCCGATACAAGCAGAAAATGGAGGGTGAGGAAGATGACTCGAGCATTTTCATGACCTCCTTGGTGCCACTTAAACTGACAGATGGAGACAACATCTTATGGACGAACCCAAAACCATGCTCAGTTTTGTATTGTCGTCCAGTTCAGTTTACTTTTGTAAAGGAGAGTGAAGCAGTTGTCCTTGAGCTGAAAAAACAAATGGATGAAGAAATTGAGGCCCTTATCCCCACAGAGTGCAATAATAATAATAGGGTGACTCATGAACTAATGATGACGATGATCGACGCTAAAGTTTGCACTTACCTTTCTGAAGCTAGATCAAATGCATCGTGCTACCTGTGCTTAGCAAAGCCTACAGAAATGAACCGCTTAGATGCTGTAACATCAAAAATTGTGTGTTCTGACCTGTATGAATTTGGCTTGTCATCCCTACACGCCCGTATAAATTGTATGGAATGTCTGTTACACATTGCATACAGGCTCGACTTCAAACGGTGGGCAGCGAGAAGTGATGAGCACAAAGAAATGCTACAGACAAGGAAGAAAATAATTCAAAATAAATTCAAAGATGAGCTCAATCTGTTGATTGATATAGTAAAACAAGGCTCGGGAACCACCAATGACGGGAATACTGCAAGAAAATTCTTTGAGTTTCTTAATAAAACCGCAGCTATAACCGGTTTGGATGAAGACCTCATCAAAAGATTTGCTGTAATTTTACAAGCAATTACATCTGGAGAGCAGGTCGATATAATAAAATTTAGAGATTATGCCCGCAAAACAGCAGAAAAGTACGTATTATTATACGACTGGTACTACATGTCGTCAACCGTTCATAAATTATTAATCCATGGGGCTGACATAATTGAGAAAAATAATATTGTGCCGATTGGGACTCTCTCGGAAGAAGCCTCAGAGTCTCGAAACAAAGATTTTAGGAGGTTTCGAGAACATCATTCGCGGAAAAGAAGCAGGCAGGATTCCAATCAAGACATTTTAAATATGCTTGTTGTTTCTTCGGATCCTTTGCTAAGTGCACAAAGGCCTAAGTTAGATGCCAAGAAAAAGCAGAGCTTTTTTGCTGAAACTCTCGACTTAATTCAATTTCAGGAAACTGAGTTCGAGTTTTTGGATATATCCAATCTGGATGCTGACTCAGAATTGGAGTCTGACAACGAGAGTGATAAGGAAAATTTGTAAAAAAAATATATATGTACTTATTTGTAAATTTGTATTTGAGTCTGTTTGGGTTTTTTTTTTGTAATATTTATTTATTTTATTTTGTCTTTTTTTTTATTTATTTTACTTTATTTTACAAATGCTTAGTATTAATTCCTTAAATTAAATTATTTTGTATATAATATAACTTTATATGTTACTTAAATAAGAGTTTGATAATCTTTTTTTATTTAAATTAATAAAAATGTGTCAAAAAACAGCAATTTTTTTATTTAATTTTTCTTGTTTTGTGTGTTCTTAATATTTGGGTTAATAACATATCGAACTTTTTAACTTCGACACTAAAAGGGATCGTTTTACATGTAAAAATAAATAAAAATATTTTGACGATTTTTTAAAAAAAACGGCATTAAATTTTTCGTCAAATCGGCAACCAAAAAATCATAAATAATTAGCACTATGACCACCTCCAAGGATATTACGGTTAAACATGCCGTTTAGGAGATAATTCGATTTTTCATACTAGCTTCATACAAATTTTTCGTAAAAAAAATATATTTCCTTCGTTTTTGGGCAGAATTAACTCGGGTGTCATTTTTGTACATAGTAATGATCAGCAGAAGTCATTTCCAGCAAAAAAAATAACATTTAAGAAATCGAGATCCTGTCTTCTACAGCCGATTTTCGATCCACCGTGCGCCGGCCACACCCCTCGCCCTCCGGGATTCCCGGAAGCACTGCGTGCGCTTGACTCGCGCCATTAGAGTAATCGCATGCAAGGTCACGCGCATTGTTTATATTTTACAATGAGGTTATATAATACTAGAGGAGCAACGTCCTACTAACAATTTCAAAAAAACGTAACCACTTACGAGTTTAAAGTCGTAGCTTTGAAACGGATACATAAATATATCAATCTGTCAAAATAATCTATGTTTGTCTCATTTCTTCCTACCGTCAAACTAATTACGTTGGAATGAGACAAGACATTGCTGTCGGAAAAATGGCCAGGGTTGCCAATGATCAACATAATTTCCCCAGAATTCATTATGGTAGTTATTGAATCAATTATTATGGAAGGTAGTATTATGGAACTACCAATAGATTAAAGTTTTATAGAAATTGACAAGGATTAGGTACCTACATAAAAGAATAAAAGAAACAAATGCGTCAACGTAAATATTATATTTAAAAACTATAAAGATCGTGTCTAATTACTTTTTCACTTCAGTAGCTCAAACATGTAGGTTTTGCTGCCTGAAATCAGTGAGCAAAATGCGATTTTGCTCACTGAGTGAGACCAAGTAACTATTTAATTATTTTTTTCAGAAAGCCGCGAATATCTTATTCAGTCTTGGGTTAATCATACAATTCGAAACATTCACACTCTATCTCTTTCCCGCCATTAGAAAAAGAGAGAGACAAAGACCAGCCCTTTCGAAGTTCCGATTTTGAATTCGACCTCAAAGACAAACACGTTCGGAATTTCGTACTAACTACAGAAATTTTGCAAAAAGATAATTATGTCTTTTAATGTAATTTATTGAATTTTTAACTGATTGTTGTATTTAAACGAAAATAAGTATTTGCTGCAAATAAAACTCATATTTAACATGTAAATATTTATTTCTAGTTTCAATAATGTTACGTAATATATTTTGAATAATAAAATATCATGGGTGCTATTTCCGAACACGCCTTAATTTAAATAACGCGGGTTACTTTTAATTTGCAGAATTGCAGTAATTTTACTTATCGTCGGGGATAGTGCAAATCCGCGTATCTAGCATTGGATAATTCCGCGTATCTGACAAATGTAGCCAATTTTCAATTTCGCGGGCATTCCACGTAAGATCCCGATTGGCAGCCTTGTCGCTGACATGACTTTCGTTCGACCAATAGAAAGCAAGAATTCGCCCAAAAACAATTCTGCGTATCTACAGACGGCAATTGACAATACCGCGTATGTCATCAGGTGTCATTGGGAGCATATTTTGTGGTTTATTTTTGTTGTTAAACTCAGTGTTTACGTTGAAAATATTAATTACAACATCAGGTAAGTGTTGATTAAGTATTTTCTATGTGAAATGTCAGTATTAAGCATCATTTAAATACATTTTAACTTCATTTACTTTTCCTAACCTATTTTTTTTGCAAAAAATAACTAGTTATTATGAAGTGAATGTGTCTAAGCTATCAAGTCTTTATAAATACTTTTAATATTGAAGCAGATCACCGAATTATGTAAATCAATTATGGTTTTGTCTGTTTTTACACATTTTATGTAGTTACGCGGTTTTGCTGTCCATTGAAGTAATCTTATTTCAATGAACAGTAAAACCGCGTAAGTTACGTGCTATGCTGATGCATTTGATTACATGTTTTATTTTTATTTGTTTTAGCATTAAAATGGCGAATGAGTCATGTAGCAAAGACGAAACACTTCAGGTCACAACATTAATCGATTTAAAGAAAAGGCGCGAAAAATTATTGGAGGTTAAAAAAATGATTTTGCGTAGGCAATCGGCAGCTGATGAAAATACCAAAGAATTCCCCAAAAACTTACCTAATACCAGTCTTGTTAATTCGGAAAACCAAGAAGAACTTCCTAAAGAAACTGAAGCTTTAGCCTATTGTGACACAACCACTTTTAGTGCTTCCTGCTTAGAAAATCTGCTGGAAATTAATGATCACGACAATGTTTCTGGTGTGACTGTGACTTCTACTAATAATTTGCTATCTAATGTTTCTAAAGAGGATGTATGCGTTGAAATCAATAATGAACTAAGTGAATTAGGTTTTGACTTTTCATCAGATGATTCTCTTGCCGACCCAAATTACTTTCCACTCTCTGAAATAACCAATGTTGCACCGATAGCTTCAACATCAACTGACAGCAATAATGATTTGTTTCCTGAAACAATCTTGGAACGTGAGGTTGCCATTGAGTCCAGAGTAAGAAAACGAAAAGCAGACGTAATGTCTACAAAAAGGTTAAGAAACAAGACGTTTAGAATGCTGGGTCAAGAATACGTAGGTTTTAGAAAGACTGGAGATGAAAAAATTTCACAAGACTCTATCAAACCCGCGCGACAACTTGGACCGCCTTGTAATTCAAACAAATGTTTAAGCAGCAAAGTATTTCACTGCGATAAATTTACAGAATCGGTACGACTCAATATTTTTAACGAATTTTGGAAGATAACCTGGATAGCGAAGAAAATGTTTGTTTCATCTTTAGTAGATAGAAAAACAACTAAAAGGAAAACCACTAAAAGGGTTGATACAAGACGAAGTGCTACAAAAGTCTATTATTTAAAATTAAATGATCAAAAAATGAGAGTATGTTTAAAGACGTTCTTAGGAACACTGGGAATTAAGGAGTGGACAGTGAGGTACTGGCTAGGAGAGAAACCAAATAAAGAATCGATGAAAGGCCAGAGAGATGTTGCATTGCCTCAGTTGAAAGAGTTGGTACAAATATTTTTGAGAGCCATGCCCAAAATGCCTTCTCACTACTGTAGAAAAGAAAGTACTAAACTATATTTAGAACCCATAATACAGTCTAAGCGTGAACTCTATCGTATTTATGTTAAAGAGGCAACAATATCTGGACAGAAAGTGGCTTCTAGAAAACTTTTCGAGGATGTTTTGAAAGATGAAAACATAGCTTTGTTTCAACCAAAAAAAGATGCGTGTGATCTATGTTGTTCATACAAAGCTGGCAATATTACAGAGGAAATATATCAACAACATTTGTCACGAAAAGATTTAGCAAGACAGGAAAAGACTTTAGATAAAGAGGCTGCTAAAAAAGGATTGCTTCACGTAGTAACAGCCGATTTACAAGCTGTGAAATTATGTCCATTTTTGAAAGCCAGTGCATTGTATTTCAAAACCAAGTTAATGGTTCATAATTTTACAGTATACAATCTGGGTACTAATGACGTAAAGTGCTATTGGTTCGATGAGACAGCATCAGATTTAAAAGCATCAACTTACGCTTCCTTTTTTGTCGATTATTTGAAGAAACTCATAGAAGAAAGTCCTAAAAACGTCGTAATTTTCACTGATGGATGTACATCCCAAAACCGAAATGTTGTAGTTTCGAACGCTCTTCTGCAATTGGCGATGGAAAAAAACGTGGTCGTCACACAAAAATTTTTAGAAAAAGGCCATACTCAAATGGAGGTGGATTCAGTTCACTCCGTAATTGAAAGAAAATTAAAACATCGGGAAATATTTTTACCTAGTCAATACTCTTCAGTTACCAAAGAAGCTAGGCTGAATCCATCTCCATATGAAGTAGTAACGGCTGACCACACTTTTTTCAAGGATTATAGCATTAAAAGTAATCTTATTTACGATACAATCCGCCCTGGAAGAGGGACTGGCGCAAAGTGCGTAGTCGACATCAGAGTTCTTAAGTACAATCCCAATGGTACTATTGAATACAAACTGAACTACAATGACGAATTTCAGCCATTACCACAAAGGCCAAAAAAAGTTGCTCCAGTTAGTCCTCCACAGCTCTTTACTGAGAAATTGCCAATCACAAAATCAAAGTATGAACATTTACAACAATTAAAAAGTGTCATACCCATAGATTGTCATGAATTCTATGACAACTTACCTTATAAGAGCAATTAATTTACTTAAAATGTTTATTTTTATATACTTAGCTGAAAGAGCTCTTTTGTCTCGACTGATGACTCTATAATTTAAATGTTATGAGTAAAAATATTGTTTATTAATTTTTTAAACTATAAAAGACATTTTATTTTTGTTAAATAACTGAAGAACTTTGCTAGTAGTTTTTTTTAATAATTTAAATGTGCAAGTGTAATTTGTTTTTAAAATGGCTGAGAGATAAAGTTTATTTTTGTTAGATAGCTGAAGAACCTAATATTGTTATTATAATTTAAATGTGTAAGAGTAATTTGTTTTTAAAATGACTGATAGATTGTTATGTAGCTGAAGAAGCTCTTACTTTTGTTTTGTTTTATACTTCGAAAAGATTTATACTTGTGATACTCGTACCTACTATCCCTAAAACACACCTTGTTGAAAAGACTGATTGATAATGAATCTAAGTCTGATTAAGAATTCTGTTCTGAGTATTTTCAAGCTTATATTTAAGGAAGATTGTATAGAAAAATACTTTGATTAATGAGTAAAAGTTTTCTTTGTAAGAACAACGCTCAAAAGCTTGTAAAGATCAGATTTTGTAAGTCGTATTTTGCTTTGATTATTAAATATTATTTGTAACATTAATTACCTGTTTGATTTCAAAACCGCGCAACTTACTGTTAGGTTCCATTTCGATAAGATTGTGGTCAAATCAAATGCGCGTAAGTAGCGTGGCGGTTAAATTAATCATTGTAACGGATAATCTATGTTAAAAATACAAAGAAAACATCAATTATTACTATCTATGTAAAAATGAGGCTATTTGCCCTTAAAATAACGATATTAAACAGTTTTAACCTGCCCCTGTAAAATTAGATCAAATGCAGATACGCGGCCTTTACCTATGGTAGATTCGCGGTTTTGCACTATCCCCGACGTTATAACTTTTAAAATGTTCCATTTTATTGAATTGGTACCTCTACCTACAATGTTAATTAATTATTTTGATTCACAATAAATAGTTATTTCAATCTATGCCTGTTTATTATTTTATCTCCTAAAGTGTTCTCGCTGTTGAAGTGAAAAGTTATGTGTGATACACGAGAGCAAAGTTTTTTGCATCTCGTGCCTTTGAATTCCTCGCCACACTCAGGATTCAAAATCAGCACTCGCAGCACAAAACGACTTTGCTCTCTTGTTGCACAAATAACTATTGTTCGAAATGGAATAATATTATAAATTAGAATTACAGGAACATACATTCGTCATTCACTAAACTCCCAACAATCTGGCAAAATCAAAATCGTTTTTACTGGTAGCACTGATGGCAAAAGCAATGTGTGATAAATTAATTTCGTCTCGTAATGTTTTTTTGGATAATCTGAAGAAAATTTAGTAAATTTACTTGTGAAATGTAACACCACTTGCTTTATTGATTTTTTCAGACCGTGACATAAAAATTTTTACAGCTTATTTTACCATTTTGATATTTTTTATTGCTAAGCAATTGCTCACTTGACGTCAAGCTGACAACTGAAGTCAGATATGCCTGTGCACATATACGAAGTGGTAACACGTCGGCGCCGTACACTGCTGATCTAGTCCTATAAAACATCATTGATATTTCATATTACATATTTTGGATTGTTTTAGTGAATGTTTTACCCTGGTTATCTCTAAAGTAAATAAACTGTGTCCTGCTTGACTCTAAGAAAAAGTGTGGTGTGAATCATGGATGATTTTGAAGACTTTGAAATAACAAATGAAGATTTGACGCAGATTGAAAATATTGAAATTTCGTTGCTCAATAGTAGCTTTCAGCTAAGTTCGGAGTCTGAGGAAGAGTATGACTTACAATCACCTTTACGAAAGCGACGTCGACGAGTTCTGTCCATTACTGACACGAGCGACATTGAACTTGAAAATGCCATGCCAAGTACTTCTGGTCACACCGCGTCGCTTCCTGCATCATCTATTATGTGGCACCAACCAAAAGGTAATCAGCGTCGGATTATCCCGTACACTGAATTCCCAGGATTAGATCCACGAGTTGTAAGAGAAATTATCGATAAGACCCCGGCAGATTTCTATCATCTTTTAGTACCAGACGAAGTATTTGAAATGGTGGCGGATTATACGAATAGCTTTGCTATCAATAAAGTCACAGGGTCTAGCGCAGCATCAAAATCTGCGCGGATTCGCCAGTGGAAACCAACATGCGCAGCAGAGATGAAACGATTTTTCGGATTGATTATTTTCATGGGGATTGTAAAATTACCCAAAATATCCGACTACTGGTCAAAAGATCCTGTACTTGGACAGAATTTTCCTCGAACAATAATGAGTAGAAACCGATTTGAGCTGCTGTTGCAAATGCTGCACTTTTCTCAGCAAGACGAAGACAATAAATCTAATAGATTACACAGGATTAAGAAATTACTCGAAGTTGTGAACAGGAACTTCCAAAAAAACTACACCCCTTCCGAAGAGATCTGCATAGATGAAAGCGTGGTGCCTTTTCACGGACGAATCATTTTTCGACAATACAATAAACAAAAAAGGCATAAATACGGTATAAAGGAGTTCAAGTTATGTACCATTCCTGGATATACATACAAAATAAATGTATACGCAGGAAAGAATAACGATGAAATCAATACTACACCGCTGAACGTCGTTATGTCTCTATGCAGCGATCTTCTGTACAAGGGACATACACTAGTAACTGACAACTGGTACACCAGTATAGATCTTGCCAAAAAACTTCTGGATGCAGAGACTCATCTCGTAGGCACGATTCGGAAGAACCGGAAGCATCTGCCAAAGGATGTAGTAAATGCTAAACTGAAGCGAGGCCAATTCGTGGCGAAGGAAAGCAGTGAGGGCATAACTGTAATGAAGTGGAAGGATAAAAGAGACGTCCTTTTGCTGTCCACAAAACACTCAGTGCGATTCCAGAATGTCCGGAAACGCAACAAAACTATTTCCAAACCGAAAATAGTCATTGACTATAACGGTGCTAAAGGCGCTGTAGATATGTCGGATCAGATGGCTGCTTACTCAACTCCACTGAGGAAATCGATAAAATGGTACAAGACGTATGCAATCAACCTTCTCCTGAACACAGCGGTGGTCAATGCACTGGTCTTGTATCAAAGCGTCACTGGCAAGAAAATACAAATGGCAGATTTTCGGCTAGAATTACTGAAGTCGTTTTGCAGCCAACAAGATGTTCCAGTTGCAAGACCTAGAAGAATGGCACACAAACTGCAACAAAAAGAAGGGCAAGCCAGAACAAGCAGGCGAACATGTGTGAATTGCTACAAAATTAACGGAGCTACTTACGGCAGAAAGTTGGCTAAAAACAAGACTAAAAAGGTGAGAACGTTTTGTCCACAATGCCAGGAGAAGCCTTTTCTTTGCATATCTTGCTTCAATGTGCTTCATCATTGACCAATTTTTTACCCGACTGCGCGACGCAAAGAAGGGAAATATGTTTGTTTATTAATTTGTTGTCAACACTGATTTCATTTGTGTGCCAAATATTCATGACAAAGTTTAAATTCGTAGTAATTTTTTGAGAAGTATTTTAAGTTTTTTTCGAAGTTTGTTTAGTTTATTTTTTATTAAGTCCAAAAATAAGTGATTGCCTAACGTATAATAAAACGTTTTTTAAATATTTTGTAATAAAACATATATTTTTGAAACCTTCTTTTGTTTTAAAAGTAACCACATCTTGTGTATTTAGCCAAAAAATCAACAGTCTTTTTTATACCTAGTGTCGAAACGAGCTAGTATGCATAAACTGTTCTCCAGGGCCGCGCCGGGCATGCTCAATATAGTTTTGTACCGGCACTGTGTCCTCCAGTGAGAAAATTGAGTTCGAACATGTGCCCGTCGCGCGGTCACCGGTGAGCCCCACGGTCTGAACGGGTAGTATTGCTGTCACTCACCGGTGAGCCCCATGGCCCAAACGGAACAACCACTAATTTTGAATCGGCGTTTAATGTGTTATGTTAATATCAGAACCAGTATCCAGTTTGAAGGTACAATTTATGACATTTTCAATGGTCAGGTTCTGCTCCCAACAGTTAGAATTATACGTATTATGTACTTGACCTACCGATTCACAAATTAAATCCTCTTTGTCATTTTGTTCCTCCGATACGACTTGGACTTTTTTGGTGCGACACACTTTTGCAAAGTGGTTATATTTCCCACATTTTGCACATTTTGTTCCTCTTGCTGGGCATTTTTTTATGTCCCGCTCATATTGGCCACCACACCATTTGCACTGAATAGTGGGATTTTTTACCTGTACCTTGTGGACGTCACCAACTTCTGCTGAGTCACATTGCACTTCTTTGATTTGTGACTTTGTTACCTCTGAGAGCCGTAGCCTATTCACAGTTTTATCTAGGTCCACATCACCCATGCTCAACGAGTTCTCCTGTTCGGATTTATTGGTAGTGCCGAAAATAACTCCGTCTCGGATGGCTTCCTTTTCATTTGTGAACTCACAATTTCTAGCTAGACTTTTCAAGTCCATGAAATAAACATCAAATGGCTCACCCGGTCGCTGAGAGCGCTTATAGAATAAAAATCTTGAAAACAGTACATTCCTTTGGGTTCACAATATTCATCGAATGACTTTAATACATCATCAAATGTCATCACCTTTTTCTTTTCGTCGACATCATTAAGCTTGTCGAAACTAAAATTATAAAAGATTTGTACTCCTTTGTCACCAATGAAGTTTAGAAAAATTGCAATTTTTCATTCATCCTTTTCTTCATTAAGGCCAGAGGCAATGAGATAGATACTTAGCTGTTGCTTAAACTTCCTCCCAATTGCTTGGCAAATCCCCACCGAGACACAGTTTTTCGGGTAGGTTGTACGACGCTGCGGCCATGTTTGCACAATTACAATTTGTACGATTATTGCAAAAGATGGTTCGTTATCAAAACAATTACGGCTGCGCCATGTATTATGTTTAATTGAATAAAACAATGTAACAATACTGCACATGTGAATATATTGAGCTCGCTTACAATTTTCTCAGTCATCGCTCTACGACGCCATTCTCGTTCCCTCACTAGTGTCGTCCATGCATCATCTCCTATCTACTAGTGATGTTTCTTATTACTAACTAAACATACTACAATTACTAACTAAACATACTACAGCACTTATGTGGTTTCTTGGGATTGTATTGTTTTCTGTGACCTGCTTTTTTACCTTTATTATGGTATTCTCTCCTCATCTATTTTAAGACATTGCTTACGTACATGTTCTATCACAGTAGAAACTTTGTGATAGCTCTGGTCTACATTTGTGTAGTCACAAAAGTGTAAATAGCGCTTAATACATTTGTAAAGCTTAATGGGCATGGCAGATGCAATGGGCTCAAATCTGGCATTCTTACAATACCCATAATTATCTCAATACCAAGTAGAATTTCAAATTCTTTTTTTGATATACATATAGATGTACCAATTTGTTGTACTGAATACGGGTAAGATACTGGTTTTTTGATACGTATGATAAATACGGGTTTTTTGATATATCTTTCAGGAGATAGATAACATTTCATATTGCTCTACAGGGCTGGTACAAGTATCGACTTGGATGCGTCCAGTATATTCCAGTATATTTATTCAGTATATTATTAAATTAAAACTCTAGATGTGTTATCTTGCGTTTTCTAGAAGTAGGTAAAAGGGACGGTGGAAGCATTGGAGATATTGGCCCGGCATAATCAACAGTATATCGCATGAATGGAAATCCAGCTTCTAAACGTTCGGCAGGGAGATCACCCATGTGTGGAGTTAACGTATTTCCTTTCATGCGAATGCAGGTTTTACACATTTATGAACCAATAGCCTTGCTAAATTACGTGCTCCCAGCACCCACCATCTATCACGCAAGGCAGCCACGAGAAGCTGAGGTCCAGCACGAAGCAAAAGTTTGTGTTTGTATTAACACAATAACCAAGTAAACCGATGTTTACGACACAACAACACTGGATGTTTCTTTTAGTAAACAAATTTTGAATTACTAAGTCTGCCACCAACACAAAAAACCTTAGTTGTAAATAGCTGGTGAAAATAATCCTGGTAGCTCGTAAATCTGTGCAATGACTGGCATAATTAAACGTTTAGTTATTTTCGCATCACTATAACCTTTATCTACAATAATTGAAAAAATATATAAATCCTTCTTGCTAGACCAACCAACACCCAGGGTTTTAGACTGACAATATTCATCATTACACAAATCCTTAGTACTTTCTGAAGTTATATCACAATTAAAACTCTAGGAGAAACAACCGCTTTGTAGAATGGCAGACGTTTTATTGCAAATATCTAACAACATGTCGGGGTGATCATGCCCTGTCACTAGGTCGTCAACATAAAAATCGTCATTTATAACACTAGCGATGACGTCATCCTTACATTCCTTTGCCAACTGTTTCAAGCAACGATTTCTAAGATACGGTGCTGATGCAGCGCCATACGTCACTGTGTTGGGAAGATAAACTTGAATTGGCATGCTGTTATCAGTTCACCATAATATTAGTTGTAAGTTACGTTTTTCAGGATGAATTAAAGTTTGTCTAAAGAATTTTACAATATCTGCGCAAGGAACATATTGATATTGCCGGAAACGAAGCAATATTGAGAAGATATCATTTTGTAACCTAGGGCCCATGTATTGAATATCATTCAACGAATTATTATTAGAAGTGGTCGCGCTTGCGTCGAAAGCGACACGTAATTTGGTTGTCACGCTACTTTCACGATATACCCCATGGTGTGGTACAATATAATAAGGCTTATTTAAATTACTAAAATCCTCGAAACGCGTCATGTGACCTAACTGCTCGTACTCGTGTATAAATTCCTGTCTTGCCCATGCTACTTCTACTTCTTCTTCCTTGGAAAAAATTATAAAATACGTACAACACATGTGGATTAATAAGAAATATTTAAAATTGAGTGTTTTTGGCACGAGACATCGATCCAACAATGTTCTTGAAGGATATCATTTCAAAATATATAAATACGTTAGACAAACAAAAACAACAGAACTTTATTTTAATTTATTATCTGCTTTGCATTTCTTTAGTAGGGTTTTAATAGTACAGTCAGCACCAAAAGTCGATGAACAGAATCAACATAACAAAACACCTGTTCACAATAAAATGCCATAAGTTATAGTCGCAACTAGGAAACAAAATAGCCTGTACACCTGAAATTTACAAAAGTCGTTAAACACGACTATTTCAAAAGTATCTGTGCACTAGTATTCCTAAAGTCGCTGTACACCATCAATCCAAATGTCGCTGAACATCATTGTATCAAAAGTCACCAAACAGCAGTAAAGACAAAATTAGGTTAACAAAGTATATTTTTAATGTTGCCGTATGTTAATATACTTTTGACGCTTATGTTGTTCAGCTACTTTTGGGACAGTGCTTGCTTGCAATGTATGTTAACACGTTAGTATCTATTTCAATACTTATTTACAAAGCAATTATATTTTATTGTCAGTAACCATACTAATCTATAATATGAAATAACATAAACATAACTCTAATGATCTACGAAGCGATTATTGTGACGGTACTTGTAATTTGCTTTGCGCGAATCTTACAAAACCTACCTTCCTTTAATTTTTAATTTATTATTTCTATTCACATGACTTGTGATAATTTTAGTCTAGCGTATGATTGTCGACTGTCGTAGTCTGAAGTAATTAAAACGTTGTGTAAGTGCATAATTGTTTATTTATATTATTGAGTATATCTTATATCGTATAGATTATTATAATATCACAATAATGCCGTATAATGTGCATATTACGGAGCATGAACGTCACAGAATTGTTTTATTGAAAGAACAAGGATACAATGTATCAGAAATTGCTGCAGAATTAGGAGTTTCGGTAAGTAATAAAACGTATAATACACTCGAGAGCAATGAATCCGGGTCACTTAAAGAATCCTAAAAATCTCGGAAGCTAAAAATGCTAGGTTAATGCAATAAATTGTATTTAATAGACAATGTAATACTCCTTAAATGAAGGTATTAAAACTTCTTAGTTATTGTAAAGTTATATCATAAAAAAATCAAATTTGAAAAAGGGCCACTTTCGAAGATGGAACTACGAAATTACAGCATTTGGTTTTGCTTTTGTTTGTAATCTGTCATTTATGTGGGTACATAAACCATGTTGATAGTGCTCTATATTCATTATTCAAGCTGAAATTATGTCGCTTACGCCTGAAGAATGCACCAGAATACTTACAATGCTGGAAACCGGCCGGAGTCAGCGCGATACAGCCAGGACTGTCGGTGTGTCGCTGTCAACAGTACAAAGAGTTCTCCGACGTTACGAAGAAACTGGTTCTAACCTACGCAGACCAGGAACGGGCAGAACCAGGTGTACCACAGCACGAGAAGACCGATACTTGGTGAACACCATGCTTCGAAATCGCTTTCTCACAGGAACTGAACTCACAAATCAGTTTCGACGCCTCGGAGGAAGTAACCCAAGTGCATGGACAGTAAGACGTCGGCTTGCTGAATCTAACTTAAAACCCCTTAGACCTGCAAACGGCCCTAAACTGGAGCGTGGGCATCGTATTTCAAGACTAAGATATGCCCAGAGCCACGTAAATTGGAGTATTGGACGTAGTTACACAAAAAGGATTCAATCCACGTGAAGGTAGTTGTGAGTTATAGGCCAATGAAGTTGTAACACAGTTTAGTCGAACATTTGATATGTTTAGATCATAATGTGTTGTGATGATTATTTAGCAAATTTTTCGTATTTAATTTCGTATTAAGTTTTGTAGTAAAAGTAATACAATTTTATAGAGATACTGTGGAAAAAGTCGATCTGAATCCTTTTTGCTAAATAAATAAGTGTAAGGGTGCTGCTCAACATACATTCATCAATAACGATCCACGTAATGTTTTAGTAACTTATTCAATAAAAATCAATGTATAATAATAGTTTTTTTATTAAATATTAATAATTATTAACAAACTTAATGCTAACAGAGTATTTTTGGCTTTGAAACTTGCTAGTTTCGTATGAAAACTATCAATAAAAAGAGATCAAAATCTGTTGTCACTTTACCACTTTTGCTGTAAGAAAGTGCAGACTTTGAGTATGTATACTTAAAGGAAAACCATTCCCATATCAGCCGTAGGACGTCCACTGCTGAACATAGGCCTCCCCTATAGATTTCCAATAGGACCGGTTGAAAGCGGCCTGCCCACTGCCACTTCAACTTGCTAATTCGCTGAGCTATGTCGGCAACTTTGGTTCGTCTACGAATCTCCTTATTTATGATTCGATCATGCAGAGAGACTCTGAGCACAGTCCTTTCCGTAGCTCGTTGGGCTATCTTGAGCTTACTAATGAGGCCCATAGTAAGAGACAAAGTTTCAGTGCCATAAGTCATCCTTGGTAACACGCATTGGTTAAAAACTTTCGACTTATGGCACTGAAACTTTGTCTCTTACTATGGGCCTCATTAGTAAGCTCAAGATAGCCCAACGAGTTATGGAGAGGACTGTGCTCGGAGTCTCTCTGCGTGATCGAATCATAAATAAGGAGATTCGTAGACGAACCAAAGTTGCCGACATAGCCCAGCGAATTAGCAAGTTGAAGTGGCAGTGGGCAGGCCACACAGCACGCAGAACTGGGGCCGTAAAGTTCTCGAATGCAGACCACGCAGTGATAAGCGCAACGAAGGATTTCCACCTACAAGGTGGACAGACGATCCGATGAAGACCACAGGATCGCGCTGGATATGCAAGTCGCTTCCAACCGGTCCTGTTGGAAATCTATAAGGAGGCCAATATATATAACTATGGCGAGTGTCTATAGCTAACTATAAGGGAATGTAGATAAAATATTTCTACTCACCACTCACTGCACCTGTTGGGAAAGTCAATCGAGTTACCTCAGTGCCTCAAGTCATCCTTGGTAACACGCATTGGTTAAAAACTTTCGACTTGAGGCACTGAGGTAACTCGATTGACTTTCCCAACAGGTGAAGTGAGTGGTGAGTAGAAATAATTTTATCTAGATTCCAATATAGTTAAAATTATTTCTGTCAAAACCCGTACCTTCTTAGAGTTAAAATGGTGTAGGAATGCTAACATTAAACTTGGCTATCTACATCAATTTCAAAGTCAAGCATTATGCTATTGAATCCGTCAACGTCTTCTAAAATTTGAGCATTGCCCAAAGGCAATAATCGCTCATAAAATTCCAAACAATCCTTTGGAATTAAATCAAACATGGACTTTAAGTCGTCCAATTTGGCTTGGGCGATTTCTTTGCCATTAGGCCAAAGCAAAGCAAAATCCTTTTTCGAAATTTCTTGTAGAGTTCCTTTGACTCTTTTCCCAATATTTACCTCTTGGAGATCTTCGGAGTCTGCTTTTTTCATAAAAAAAGAATGCTCGACATCCTTTTTTAATAAAATTTCTTTAGTTGTAAGCCAACTAACTTTTTTTTTTGTTACATCTACTTTGCGATTAACAATTTTTTTTTCTATCGCTTTAATGCTGATAAAATCTTCTTTTTTCATCCTGTAGACTTGGAGTGGTTTTTTTTTTTTACTATTTTTCATAACGTTAATGTATTCATCCGCCGTATAAATCCTTTCATGCTGTTTAAGCTGTGTCTCAATTTTTGAGAAATCTGTGTCGTTAGGAAGGAACGTATCCCCTGATTCTAAATATTTGAGTGTGATTGATTTTAACGTATCGTGAGAGTTAAGTACTGCCTTAAGCATGATTACCATTTTGATGTTCCGGTTCTGACCTCCGCAACAGTCGCTCCAGAGGACCAGGTGCTCCACTTTTGGACTCAAATTATTGTTTATAAAATGAATTAAGCATGACCCCACCTCTTGGGAACCCCTTCCAGCGTCACCCTCAACCCAAACATAACAGTAACCTATATCGCTGGACCCAGCATGAATGCCACAGTTGTAAAGCCACAACTGGCGTTTATAAAAAACTATGTTCGTGGGAATTCTGGGAAGTGGTAGAGTTTTTTCTAAGTCGTATGTAAGGCATTCAAAAGTTTCATCAGTTTTAGCTGTCTTCAGATCGTTATTCATGCTCTGTCGTAACGAGTTAGCTCTATTCAGATGTGCATCTCTTTCTCTTTGCAACTTCAATCTTTCTTCTTCAGAGATAACATTTTTTATTTGCGCGTCAAAAGCATCGCACCTATTACAAGTGTCCTTTTTCAAGGATTTGCATCTTAAATTGAAATTTTTGTAAAATTCTCTCTTAAAAGTAGCACTTGATAAAGCCGTTTTAGTTTCACCGTATTTTTTTTTTAGTTCCTCCATGTATATATTTTCGTATAGTTTCTGATTCGTCATACCTACTTTTAGGTACTGACAATCCGTTTCTTCGCGCCTATAGTGCGATTCGTATTTCGGCAAAGATTCTATGAGTTTTTTTATAAAATACAAATCTTCTTCTGTCGATTTGTTCCAGCCACCAATAGACTGTCCTCTTTTATCATTGATTATTCCAGTTCGATTCTTTTTCAGGCAAACATCTATTTTCTTAGGAGTGATTTGGTAAGTATTAATAAACATGTCTCTGCAAACTTGCGTGCCACAAATTCTGTAAACTCTGTGAAAATTTTTGGGTCTTTTTTTCCCAGTTTTGTTCCCTTCCAAGACAGTATATGCCCTTTTTTTTGCACTTTCCGATACACTTTTTATGATGTATAAAAGCTGGGCTTCATAACTTCCGAGTGTTATATATCTTTCAAATTCTTCTTGCCTCTTTTCTACCGAGACTAACATGTGACATTGCTTAGCACATGTACAAGAATAGTCTTTAAATGTTTTTGGTTCTACTTGTTTACTTTTGCCATGATATGATAAGTTCGCATATTTTCTCTGTTTACGTTCAGCAAGGGTATAGTCGAGAAATTTTCTTTTCCTTCCTTTTTTTGGTCGACCTTTTAAATTGGAACATTCGGTTTCAGCTCCAGGATTACAATTTAACTCATGAGTAGTATTCGTTTCTCTTACATTGTCAGCTTCACACAAAACACTTATTTCGATTTGATCACTATTTGTTTCTCGGCTTGAAATATTTTCATTTGAGATAAAATTTCTCTCTTTATTTACCCTGTCTCTGCAGTTAATTTTGTCGCTTTTCATATTGTGTATCATAGCATTGGTCGTTATAATAATTTTACTTGATTTGGGTCGAGAGACTTTATCTTCTGATTCATCTGTATCTGGTATGTAATCTGAATCCGTATCAGAACTAAAGTCTGTAACCTGATCTTGTTCGTCCAATTGTGAGTTAGATTTAGTCAACTTAATATGTTCCTCTTTTGTACTCTCAAAAACTATGTTATCTTCCGTAACATTATCTTCATTTGTTTTCTCCATTTCAAATGCTAAATCACCATTTAAAGTATTGTAAAGCTCCAAAGTGCTTGGCGACATGGCAGGCACAGGTGAAAAAATTTCACCTCCTCCCATATAATCATACACGTTTTGAAGGCTTAGGATAGGTGAGTCATTAACATTTTTAGTATGGTTGCATTGGACTAACAGTGGTGTTAAAGGTGAGTACGCAGGTGCCATCGGCGAGTCATACATACTTTCAATACTTTTAGGCGGACCTACCAGCGGAGTTATAGGTGAGTACGCAGGTGCCATCGGCGAGTCATACATACTTTCAATACTTTTAGGCGGACCTACCAGCGGAGTTATAGGTGAGTACGCAGGTGCCATCGGCGAGTCATACATACTTTCAATACTTTTAGGCGGACCTACCAGCGGAGTTATAGGTGAGTACGCAGGTGCCATCGGCGAGTCATACATACTTTCAATACTTTTAGGCGGACCTACCAGCGGAGTTATAGGTAAGTACATAGGTGGCATCGGCGAGTACATTTCAGGACCTTTAGGTGACTGAGCAGGCGGCAGTGGCGCTTCATTCTTTTCAGGACGTCTAGATGAGTCTGCAAGCAGCGTCGTAACTGACTGAGTAGGCGGTAGTGGCACTTCATTATTTTCAAGACTTCTAGGTGGAGCTTCGAGCAGCATCGCAGGTGACTGAGCAGGCGGCAGTGGCGCTTCATTTTTTTCAGGACGTCTAGGTGGGTCTGCAAGCAGCGTCGAAGATGGCTGTGCAGGCGGCAGTGACGCTTCATTATTTTCAGGACTTCTAGGTTGGGCTTTGAGTAGCGTCTTAGGTGACTGAGTAGGCGGCAGTGGCACTTCATTATTTTCAGGACTTCTAGGAGGGGCTTCGAGCAGCGTCGCAGGTGACTGAGCAGGCGACTGTGGTGATCCATTTTTTTCAAGACTTTTGGGTGGAGCTGCAAGCAGTGTCGAAGTAGACTGAGCCGGCGCCAGTGGCGCTTTATTCTTTTCAGGAGGTCTGGGTGAGTCTGAACACGGAATCATTGCCGTGGGTGCCAACGGAAAATCCAAAACGACTAAAAAGAACGGAAATAAATAGAGTTTTAGATTACAAGAAAAAAAAACGACGATTTGCACTCCGGGAGTGCCGGCAGAAGTGAAAACTTGAATAATAACGTTGTGCATTTTTGAAATTTTGGAATGGTTAGGGAATGATTTTGCACGAATTGCTTTAATTATCAGTATAAAAGTACTATCATTTATGTGGTAGAATACTATATTATTATTTATTGCGGTATCGTACACAAAAATGACCATTCATATTACATTAAAAAAATCTTGAGAGGTGTCAAGGGACGAAGTTGGAACGAAGTTAACTTGCTATTGTTAAGCAAATGTTTTCCGACCTTCAAGCGATTTTCGACCTTATTGACAATTATGCAAAGACCGGATTTTAATGACGGAGCAATGTTAGCTAACGAGAATGTGAGAAAAACAAACTAAATTTTAAATGTCAATAAAGTCAAAAATCGAAAACCCTGACGCGAGTTTAACATTTTTTACTCATTACAAAATAAGTGCACAACAAAGAAGTTTTCACTTCAAAATTGCTGTCTTCAAACTTTGTAATTATTACCCAAATTTTCTTTGTTATTTCCGTCGCAGGCTTTAGACTCGACTGGTATCGCTGAAGGTGCTTCATGGACTGTAAGAAAATATCCTCCGTAATCAATTAATCACATTCAGTTTTTTACAATTAATCACAGGCATTAAACAACATTACCACGAGAGTTGCACTATGTGCGACAATGTGTGACATTAAAAAAATATGTTTAGTCTATTAATTCTTAATAATAATTACGTAGGTATAAGATAGCCAAGCATAGATACTTATACATTAACCTAATAGATAGGTCCAGCGTCACGTATCCACAATAAACAATCGAAAAAAGTTTTGTAAAATAGTACAGCACGTCAAAGTAAATAAAAGTTTAAAGGCCGAACAGCTGTCGGCTTTCAATAGTTACGTACCAAAAGATGAAGGATTCTCCCCGTCTGTGTCTATATCATCATTGCTACCTGTTAAATAAAACAGTGTTTACTTTAGACCATAATTTCAACAAACTCACATTTTTAGGTTATGAAACTTTCAAAGTTTACTTACCATCAATTAAAGAGTTTCCTCTTTTTCGTTTTTTGGAGTATCCCAAAGCTTTAAACAATATTAACTCACTTCTCTTCATTTTTACGTTCAACAATAATTAGGTAAGTACATAAGCGACGTGCGTGAGCATTGAACACCAAGGAGTATGTAATTCCATTGAACACAGATTATAAAGTTTTTTGTTTCGTTCGTTCGGAAACTTTAACATTTATTTCCAACAACTAAAAGTTTCAGCAAATTGTAAAATAAAATCATGGATCTCTTTTGTAATTTGTTTACATTGAAATAATAATAGTTAAAAAGGCGCCAATTCTTTTGGTACATTGTTGAATGTAACGAAATACTTATAAAATAGGATCTAAGCCGTTTGGATCCTTTTTGATGTTTAGGTATACTGGTTAATGAGACATTTATTTTTAGCAAAAAGGATTCAAGTAATCTGGACCCTTTCTGATATTTGAGTGTGTATATAAACTGTATTTCTCAAAAAAAATCCAAACAGTTTGGGGCGTTTTTGTGATTTTCCTAAAACACTTATTCCATAGAGTTACCATTTCTCAAGAATGATTCAAGCGCTTTGGATTCGTTTTGATGAAAAATATCTGATGCAGCCCATAGATGTGGCTTGGTATCTGGTAGTTGTGGATACGTTTAAAATTGTGTTTTTTCACTTGGGTGTTTTTTGACATTAAAGATATCACCCCAAGGATGCGTTTCGTATATATAACTCAATTTCGGGGAAAGTGTGGATTGGATCCTTTTTGCGTAACTACGTCCTATTGAAGATTGGTCAAAAGTTATGTTCTCCGACGAATCAAAATTTATGCTCTACAAGCACGATGGAAGACACAGAGTGTATCGAAGACCAGGGGAAAGATTCAAGCAAGCATGCATCGAAGAAAAAGTAGCCTACGGTGGTGGGTCTGTACTTGTGTGGGCCGGAATTTCTTCTGAAAGTCGCACAGAGCTGGTGATCATAGAAAACGGCTCTTTAACTAGCGTAAGATATGTGGAAGAAATCCTCAATGATCACGTTGGTCCATTTATGGTCAATTTAGGTGAGGATGCTATATTTATGCATGACAATGCCCGACCTCATACAGGTAGGATTGTGAATGACTACCTTCAAGAGATGAACATTACTCGTATGGAGTGGCCAGCGCGCAGCCCGGATATCAACCCGATCGAGCATGCTTGGGACGAGCTAGGCAGATGCGTAAAACAACGAAACCCTCCCCCAATCACGCTTCGTGAGCTCAAAATTGCTCTCACAGAGGAATGGGAGAATATTCCCCAAAATCGTATAAGGAACTTGGTGTACAGCATGCCAAACCGCGTAAACGCAGTAATGGAAGCACGAGGAGGCAATACGAAGTATTAAAATTCAAGAAAATCGTAATAAAGTTCAAAAATTTCATGTTTCCTATTTTTGTTTTAAGGAGAGATCAGCAGTTTTTTTCTTTATGTAATTTTGTGTTAATAAAATGTATGGTGACTCATATTTTTTTTACTTTCATTTAAGGAGTATTACATTGTCTATTAAATACAATTTATTGCATTAACCTATCATTTTTAGTTTCCGAGATTTTTAACATTCTTTAAGTGACCCGGATTCATTGCTCTCGAGTGTATTATATCATATTTGCATTCATGTTTAACAATAATTGTAAGTAGGTATTAAGATTGCTGTAATTAATAAAAACAAATAAAGTGTGCATTATTTCTAAAACATTTTAACAATTAAACAGTTTTGATTTTAAATCAATAATAAATAACATTTATTTATTTGATATTTTTACCTAAAATCGAAATATATGTTTATGTCTAATCATAGCTAAACATTGTTTCAGCGCACCACCGTATATCTTTGGCTTAGGCGTTGGGATGACGATGGTCACATAAGGGAGTTGAAAAAAACAGGAAGACCTAGAAAAACATCTCGCCAACACGACCAAACAATTATTAACGCTTTTAGAAATAACGGTTTCACTCGTACTGATGAAATAGCCATCAATAATAACTTGTCCCTTAATACAGTAAGGCGCCGACTGCACGAAGCAGGTATTCATCACCGAGTACCAGCCAAAAAACTCATGTTAACAGCAAGACATAAATTGCAAAGACTCGAATTTGCGCAAAGATTTTTGAATTATGATTTTACAAATGTCATATTTTCGGATGAAAAAACATTTCATTCTACCGAAAATGGTCGTATGTCGCTCTGGCGCATAAATAATACTCGATATGCAGAACGTAATATAATCGATAACCGTGCAAGTGGCAGAATATCTGTTGGGTTTTGGGGTTGGATGTGCTCTGGTGGCCCTGGAGAACTAATCGAGATAGGAGGTCGATTAAATAGCGCGGGCTATATAGATATATTGAACGATGTTTTGTTGCCGACGACACAAGTCATGTTGCCAGAAGAGAGGCCAATAAACTTCGTTCACGATAACTGTCCAATTCATAAAGCACGTGTATGCCAAGTATGGTTTAATGAAAACACTGAGCAAATTTTGGAGATTCCATTCCCGCCGAAGAGCCCGGACCTCAACCCCATAGAAAATTTGTGGGGTCTTATGGTGCAAGCATGGGATCCCGATACACTCCGCACCCGACAAAATATAATAGCTCATGCAACAGAAACTTGGGAGAGATTTAGGGGCCAAAATATTTGTCAAAATATGGTAGGTAGTATGCGCGAACGTCTCCAGGCAGTAATAGACGCGAATGGAGGCCATACCCGCTATTAATTATTATTTTTAAATTAAATTTTTGATTTTGCGTTAAGATTTAAATTAAAATATCTAAAATATTTGTTTTTTTTTATAATTTATAAATATCATTAGAATTTTTGATTGTGCTATTAATAAATAAATGATTACGTTTTTAATTATACTTTTATTCAGTACTAAACACTTTGTTCTATAATAACAATATCAGCTGTTTCTATATTTAGTAGTAGTTAGTTTAGTCAGGTGAAATTAGCTGTTTAGTGACTTTGATACAATGATGTTCAGCGACATTTGGATTGACGGTGTACGGCGACTTTAGGAATACTAGTGCACAGATACTTTTGAAATAGTCGTGTTTAACGACTTTTGTAAATTTCTGGTGTACAGGCTATTTTGTTTCCTAGTTGCGACTATAACTTATGGCATTTTATTGTGAACAGGTGTTTTGTTATGTTGATTCTGTTCATCGACTTTTGGTGCTGACTGTACCTATTGCCCTTTCTATCATTCCATTTGACCTGCTCAAATATGGACTGGAAGTTGTGTGTACTATTCCCCATGCTTTAATGAAATTGTAAGGGGCTGACGCACACATTATTGTAATAGTTCGACGCGAGGCTTGGCAACGGGGACAGTTAGCCTCACGCCTCGGACTAAGTAGGTCGCTGTAGCAAATTGTCTAATAAAAGTCTTAACGTGTTTGTGAAGTTAATTCGAGTTGTCATTTATCTCCACCACCAGTAAAGGGGCGTAGGCTACACTCACACTGGTGACCCCTGTGTAAGAACATTGGTGGTGCGAAGGTATTAAATAGTGACGGACAGTAAATTCAACAATATGGCTCAAGCCGCGGGATCCGGGCAAGTGAAAAGTGGAAAACAGGACATCACGCCTCCGTGATGTCCTGTTTTCCACTTTTCACTTGCCCGGATCGACGCTGGAGAGACTGCCGCTACCTCTAGCGGCAGTCTCTCCAGCGTCGAAGATACCTACTTTCTGGAGCGATCAACCCAGGTTGTGATTTGTTCAGTTCGAGGCTGTCGTCGCGAATCAAAAGAAGTCAGACGAGAACAAATATAACCTGCTGGTTACCAAACTCGTCAAGGACAACGTGGAGCAGGCAAGTGACGTATTACTGGCACCTCCGGAAACGAAAAGGTACGAATTATTGAAGAATCGACTCATGACAGTATATGAAGAATCAGAGAGCAAGCAATTCCAGAGACTGCTGTCAAAAATGGAACTAGGGTATCAAAAGCCGTCGAAACTACTCAGAAAAATGAAGGATTTAGCGCGGAATAAATTGCCAGACAAATGATAAATGATAAATACCCACCCCTAAAACCCCCTCTTATCTTAAAGAACGTTTCAAGTTCCTTCATGACACACATAGTAGATATCTTAGGTCATCGGAAAACTTAAGACTAGAGATGCCGATGCATTCCACCAGCTTTTATGACAAGTCTTTTACAGTTCAAGCAGTACGGTTATGGAATGCCTTGCCCGAGTCGATAAGGCGTGCTCAATGTTTGTCCACTTTTAAAATGATGGTTAAAAAACACTTCCTCTCTCCTTAAACATCATTTTACATTTAGTTTCCTTGCTCTTGTTTCATGTTTATTATTGTATATATTATATGTAGATAAGTATATGTTTTATGTATGTATGTATTTGTTGTATATGTAAATGGTACACCACTGACTACCTGCATTATTGTCTCTCCTTCTCCCTTGAATCCATCCAAAGGTTGTCTGTAAAAGATCGCTTTTAGCGATAAGACCGCCCATTGTGTCACCCTGTGTAAAATGTCTACATTTATATCTGTAATTTTTAAGGTGTACATAATAAAGAGTATTCTATTCTATTCTATTCTAAATGATAAATGATTTTATTTCTGTAAGTAGGTTTGTACAAATACTTTTACACGTCAATCATATTTTAAAACTAGATGAGGTCGGCGTTTCCTATCTGACTACTCTGAGAAGAAAGGCCGAAACAAACTCAGAGGTCACAGTCTCTTTTAAAGTCCAGACATAATCTTGGTCAGATCATGTGAAGACCATGTAGATTTGAGTCTGAAATGGTCTTTTGAGGAAAAAATACCACACAGAATGAGTGGATCTGTCCAGTCAGTGCACGCATTTGTCAGTAATCGTGCAGCTCAACTCAAAACTTAAGGAGCTCAACGATTCGACGAACAATAACAAAGAAAAGACATTTGGGTAGCCGCATAAATTACTCAAACTGCCAGACTATGATTCAAACTAATCAAGAAAGAAAACAATAAAACAATGATCTACATAGTCTTTACATTCACAATAATTAAAATAATATACTATTTTACAAAGTAAATATTCATGTCATATTTATAAAAATTCATCAATGTCAACAGGTATAAAAAATCCTGAAATAATCTTGGTCAGACGAGACACTACAAATGATGTGGACGGGACATCTACCAGCATCCGTCAGAGCGGTATTAGCAGTTACTGACATACAGGAGCTAGAGAAACTGGCAGAATTGGCGGACAAGACATTATGGAGACGACACGACCCATAGAAGTTGCGGAAGTAGCCTGTAAAAAACCGAAGCCACAGGAACGAGATCTAGCTGCGGAACTGGAGGAACTACGACTGGAGGTGGTGCAACTGCGAGGAAGACAGCCATGGCGTAGGTCGGGGCACGGCCGATTCCGCCCACAATCGAGCTCACGGGGCAGGCAAGGGGCGACACCAAAAAGGCGTTCCAGTAATGATCCTGATTGGCTGTGTAATTATCATTTTAGATACGGACACCGGGCCAACAGCTGTCAGGAACCGTGCGCGTGGAAGAAGATGCAGGAAACGGCGGGAAACTAGCAGCGGTGCAGCCAGCGGCGGACACCTGCACTGTTTCACCCGCTCACCGCCTGTATATAGAGGATGAGACTAGCGGATTCAGGTACCTAATAGATACGGGAGCGAATGTGTCAGTGATCCCAAATAATAGTAGATTACGCGCATATTCAAAATCAAGTGATTATAAGCTGTATGCAGCCAACGGTACCGTCATACAAACATATGGCACTAAGACTTTGACCTTAAGTTTAGGATTAAGGAGGGCATTTATGTGGACTTTTGTGGTTGCGAACGTAAGACAACCAATATTGGGGCCAGATTTTTTAAGTCATGATGGACTTTTGGTTGATGTAAAAGCTAGGAGATTAATAGACAAAGAAACTAATTTGAAGGTTTGCCTCTGTTGTTTATTGTAAGGAACAGTCAGTTACAACCGTCGAGGGGGCGGTCATGATTTTGCAAAATTGTTAGCAAAATACCCAGAAATAACAAAACCATTGTCTTTTAGAGAAACGCTCCGCCACTCTGTGTTACACCACATAGAAACAACGGGCCCACCACTACATGCCAGGGCACGCCCGATACCGCCAGATAAATATAGGAAAATTAAAGAAGAATTTCGTATTATGCAAGAAATGGGGATATGTAGGCCCTCCAAAAGTCCGCGGGCTAGTCCACTGCATATTGTTCCAAAGAAAAGTGGAGAGCTACGTCCTTGTGGGGATTATAGGAGGTTAAACGCGGTAACGAAACCGGACCGGTACCCAATACCCAGGCTTCATGATTTTACATATTTACTAGCCAACAAAAATATATTTTCAAAAATAGACGTAAATAGAGCGTATCATTGTATATCAATCAATCCGGAAGACATAGAAAAAACGGCGATAATTACACCAATCTTGCAATCGAATTTAAATTCGTCAGAATACTTAAATTCCTAAATATTTGGAAACATCCATAAGTTTTTTCTCCGAAAATCTTGTTGTGATATTTTTTTTGGTAGCCTTTTACAATTTCCAACGACTGAATTTTAATATTTTTTTGACTTGTTCTTCTTTGTTTCGGATGGTTTTATTAATAATAAATTTTACGTGTATTCGCTGCGTGAGTTTGATTTTTTAGCTACCTCACGCCGGGGTTCGAGTCCCCGGTGTGTTAGCAGCCTACTCTACGCTGCACCACGCAGGGCATCAGGCCACTAAAACAGAAAGTAGAGGCAATTTCGAAATATCCCAAGCCAAAAACGATAGAACAATTAAGGAGATTTCTAGGGATAGTAAATTTTTATAGGACACATATTGCAGGGGCAGTTTAATCGCAAATAATTTTAAATCAATATTTAAAAGGTGCCAAGAAAAGGGACAAATAACTCAAACAGTGGTCAAAGGAAGCTGACGAGGCATTCTTGCAATGTAAGACATGCTTGCAGAATGCGGTCACTTTATCGCACCCATTGGCAAATACAACACTAGCACTTATGACGGGCGCGTCGGACACATGTGTGGGTGCGGTTTTACAACAAGATAGCAACGGTAAATGGACACCTATAGGTTACTTTTCATCGAATAAGTAAACAGAAACTGAAGAACACATTACACCGAAAGACCATTGATCATTGTGTGAATAATGAATTGCTCCAACAGCATTTTACAGCGACCATAATACCATGATGACGTTCTAAGACAAAAGCTCATTTGTAAGTAACATGTAATAGTAATGTATTGTATTGTATTGTACCTATTGCAGTATAATTCCTGCAATTAGATACTTTTTGTTGTCATTTCGATTAAATTCTTTTTACGAGTCATTCGGTCAGCTTTTTTACTTTTTCGTGTTTTTTTGGATTATTCAAAAATTGATAATTGTTCTGAACATTGTCAAGAAGAAAAAATTTAACACATTCTGTCGTTGGAATTCCTATTGTGTGGATAATTTATTCAATAATATTGAATCTTTCTTTGAAAGTGAATTTCAAATTTTTAACCACGATTTGTGAGTAGTCAGCGGATACAATCGACTGTACGTTCCCTGGAATTTCAAATTTTTAACCACGATATGTGAGTAGTCAGCGGATACAATCGACTGTACGTTCCCTGGAATTTCTCGTCACTTTTTTTCTTTGATTGTTTGAAAGGCCACCTTTTTTGGCCTTACCCTGCCATTTATTTTTCGCCTGTCTTCTTCCTTCGTCTGCCGGCCGTCGAAGTCCGAACGAGCTTGCGGAGAGAAGCGCAGGATCGTTGCCGAGCAAGGTCGACGACACAGGTGCCTAACGGACACATCAGGTGCTAAATAAGTCATTTGTGTGGCGCAATAACGCCCAACCATCAATATAATAGAAGTGTTCTGTGTTATACCGTCGTGTGACATTTTAATTTTAAGGTGCTTTCCTAAATTCTCAATATCGGATCTTATTCTCTTTAAAATTTATATTAACGAAATTATGTAAAGAAAAACCTTAATCTTGAGCTCATTTGTGTTAGATAATTTATAGAGCGGCACGAATTTCGTACGCTTGCAATCGAATTTAAATTCGTCTATATACTTAAATTCCTAAATATTTGGAAACATCCATAAGTTTTTTCTCCGAAAATCTTCTTGTGATATTTTTTTTTTGTAGCCTTTTACAATTTCCAACGACTGAATATTTACATTTTTTGACTTGTTATTTCTTATTTATTTCGGATGTTCTTTTTAATAATAAATTTTACGTGTACCAGCTGCGTGAGTTTGATTTTTAGCTACCTCACGCCGGGGTTCGAGTCCCCGGCGTGTTAGCAGCCAGCTCTACGCTGCACTATGTATTGTAATGTATTGTACCTAAGTATTGTAATGTATTGTATTGCAGTTAGACAATATGTTGTAAGACACATAGGTATCTATTTAGGCATATAAGATACAAGATAATTAATGTCCATCGTTATTTTACAAATAATATGTTCAATTATAAAATTGTTATAGAGAAAGAATTAAGAGAAAAATGTTTCACAATGCAAGAAATAAAACAATGGTTTCTGTAAAATACTATAATAATGAAAAATCAAAATAAAGCATGTACCAATAAAGCAGGAAACTAAGAACAAAAAAAAAAAACTATGTAACGTATGCGTAGTACAAACAACCCATGTGAATTTAGTCAATAAGTTTTAGTTTTAAAATATTTTTTTAATAAACAATTTTTTTTAAACGGGGGGGAATGGTGTAAGGGGCTGACGCACAGATTATTGTAATAGTTCGACGCGAGGCTTGGCAACGGGGACAGTTAGCCTCACGCCTCGGACTAAGTAGGTCGCTGTAGCAAATTGTCTAATAAAAGTCTTAACGTGTTTGTGAAGTTAATTCGAGCTGTCATTTATCTCCACCACCAGTAAAGGGGCGTAGGCTACACTCACAAAATCTTTGAATTCTTTGCTGTTAAATTTGAGAACAACAAATTGACATGAAGATCAAGATATTCTTCTAAAGTTACATTGGATTTTGGAAAAAGGCTGCACAAATAGTGAAAAACCCCGCCTCCTAAACTAGGGTAACCCTGTGACCTAGGAATCGAGTTTTCTACTGTAACTTCGTACACAAAAGAAACCTTTATTTTAGGTGTGTTAATAAAACCCATGACCTGATTTGACTATGATTATGAATTTGTGAGTATGTGTGTAAAGTGGTTATGTCAGTAGGATGGGGTGTGTTGTGTTGTGGTGTGGTGTGGTGTATGAGAAGGGAGGGGATGTTTTGTAAGGTTGTGTGTGTGTGTGTGTGTGTGTGTGTGTGTGTGTGTGTGTGAGTATGAGGGTGTGTGTGTGAGTATGAGTGTGTGTGTGTGTGTGTGTGTGTGTGTGTGTGTGAGGGTGTGTGTGTGTGTGTGAGGGTGGGTGTGTGTGTGTGTGCGGGTGTGCGTGTGTGTGTGGGTGTGTGATGATGTGTGTGTATGTGTGTGAGGGTATGTGTAGTTGTGTAAGGTGTGTTCGTGTGATGTTGCATGTGTTTCTGTATCCGTTTTTGTAGAATAATAATAATTATTACGTGCCTACATTATTTTAGAATTAAGATTTTCTGTACGGGAATAGGCCTGATTATACAGCCAGTTTTGTAATTGGGTTTTGACCTCGTGTTTGTTTAAATTACTTATTTGGATATGTTTGTTGACCCATCTGTAAATGAGTGAGCTTATTACATAAAGCTGGCGGCTAGCGAGAGCTGTTTTGTGAGAAACAAATGGGCATGCAAATTTGGCTTTACGAGTAGTTGGAGCTCATGGAGGAACCTGACTATGCTTCTTGAGGGTGGCACTGAGCACAAAGAGCTGCCGCACAGTAAGTACCCTGCATTCCGCGTACAATCACTTCTGGGAAATCTAAACGGTTTACTAAGCATCACCTTGACCACAGCCCTCTGGGCGCGTTCCAATCCAAGCAGTTTAGTTTTAGCGGTGCCACCCCAAACCGGAATACAATAACCGATGACAGACTGGCAAAGTGCAAGATACACCATTTTTAATGTTTTGGAGTCGGCGCATTGCCTTAGAGACTTAATGATATAAATAAGTTTCCTGACTCTTAACGTAGGCTTGCAACTTGAGAGTACCACTCTGTCATCAATCACTACACCCAGGTATTTGGTTTGACTGACACGCGATAGTGCCGAACATGAACATGATGAGTCCAAACAGATATGAGCAAAAACATTTATATCAGATGGGGCTTTAGTCCTGTGACTAATGGAAAAAGGAATGTAATTGGTTTTAGATAAATTAAGTGACAGAAGGTTATTCTGCAGCCACCTCACAACGGTGTGTAGCGATTGTTCTACATGATATTTCACGTCAGTCACGCCAGTTAGCACGCACCAGGTATTTGCATATTTAAAGCTTTGACGGCTCTAGCTTTAGAGGCCCATCTAGTGTCGGCGGTTTGTTTAAAGAATTTTTTAAGTGTTTCATTAAAGTTTCCTATCTGACCGTAAACTCGAAAAAAACACAAATATATTCTGGATTATTCCAATAAATATGATCATGTTGGGTGTCACACTAGCAGCATGTACGCCTATGCTTCGCAAGGTGCATTTTTGTTTTGGAAGTTGAACACTGGTATGTTCGCGTTACAAATGAAGTTATCTTTTTGTCTTTTGATGCATTGTTTGAAGTCTTTATCTTTTAGTGAGATGTAAGAATTCTTCTCAAAGTTCACGGCAATGTATTCCGAATATAACTGCATCAATTTGTCATTTGACTCTGCCTTGAATGGTATAGCGATAGCCCGGTAGTAGGTGAAGTCCTCATTCGAAATTAAAGGAATGTGAACTTCGAACATAAAGTATTTCTTTGTTATTCTTGCTTTCACGTATAGCAACTTGTAAAGTTCTTTGATATCTTCTCTGATATTTTCTGTCGGCAATGACAGAGTCCTCGGCAGTCTGCCGGATATATCTTCCAGTGTCTTTACTAGACTGACTGGTGATATCAAGTGCACGTCCATATGTCCACTGTAGACATTAGTGAGAGTATTGTGGAGCATCGTTTGAATTTCCTTAAGATTTCGTAGTAATAGCGATGCTGTGAGCGAAGCGGAGTTGAAGTAACTTGTGGCCATCATTATTTATATTTCTGTTTCAATGCTGCCCAGATTCGTCTTAGTTTCTTCCATGAAGTGTTCTATCATGTTGCATTGAAGCTTGATATTTTCATCGTTTTTCTTCAAAACGTCATTTTGTAGTTGCATGATCGATGTTTGGTTTTTTGCGAGTTCACGCAAGTAGTTTTCATTGCGTTGTATGGCATCAATGTCTTTGTGGTATTTGTCAGCAAACTTCTGGTCTAAGACCCCGAATAAGCTGTTTGCTACCATGCCTACTCCGTCGATCAAGCCGCGCTTCTTGCGCATAGATACATGCTTGTGGGGAGCCAACAGCATTGTGTTGTAGAAGTTCAGTAGTTCCATCTCGTGGGAAAGTTGATCCGTCGTAGCTTGGCAATAACTTTGATGGATCTTTTGACACAGGTCATTCACACCGTTTATGTATTTGTCAATATGTTGAACGCCTTGCTAGTAGTTAGTTAAGTTGTAATAGGTGAGCAAAGTCCATTAATCATGAATGAGTTCGATTTTGCCTATGGTGTCATAATATATCGGTCGCTCGGGTTCCAGGTTGGTAATTTGAGTGCCTGAACTTTGTTGCGAACCATATGATCCATTCACAAGTATCAACATTGTGAAAAGAGACAATAAAATGTTTGTAAGACATTTTGTTCCAGAATGTTTAGTTGTGGTAGTTTTCGATGACTTTTGTAAGTGTGTTTTACATTCTTCATAATTTTTGTTGCAGTTTGTTAATGACACCAGTTCGGGTTTTCAGGGTTGTCACTCGAACGTACCCGTCCGCGCCAGGGTGAAGTTTTAGCACCCGTCCCATGGCCCATTTTCCTGGCGGCAAAATGTCATCCCGGACTAGTACGATGTCCCCCTCGCTAAGGTTTTTCTTGGGATTGTTCCATTTGCTGCGCGTTTGTAGTTGAGTAAGATAGTCGCTTGACCAATTCATCCAAAATTGTTGGTACATATGTTCAGTTAACTGCCATCGTCGGCGTAGGTCAATGTAGTTTTCATCAGTGTAGTCAGCTCGTGGTAAAGACATTGTTGGTCCCCTTGTTAGAAAGTGACCCGGTGTCAGGTAGTTATAAAATTCTTCGGGGTCTTCAGTGAGCTGGCAAAGCGGCCTGGAGTTCATGCACGCTTCTATCTTCGCAAGCATGGTAGTAAATTCTTCGTACTTCAATTTTTGGTCTCCTAGCACCCGACGAAGGTGATATTTCATCGACTTGACCGCTGCTTCCCATAGTCCACTAGCAGTCGGCCAAGCGGGTGCATTAAAATGCCATTGTACTCCCATGTCTGCGATCTTATTAAAGAAGTTTGGCGACAAGATTTCTTTGAAGTCTTCAAACTCTTTTTGAAGCAACCTTGATGCGCCTATGAAATTCGTACCACAGTCCGAGTAGACGTGACCTGGTGTTCCGCGCCTGGAGCACATTCTCTGGAAGGCTGCTATGAAAGTTTCAGTACTTAAGTCGGATGCAAGTTCGATGTGCACAGCCTTTGTCACCATGCATACGAATATGCATATGTAACCCTTTGAAGTTCGAACCCCTCTTCCTTTGTTGAGTCTGACTTCAACGTGTCCTGTGAAGTCAACTCCCGTGTGGGTAAACGGGCGCGAAGGTGTTACTCGTTGTGGTGGCAGTTCTCCCATGAGTTGGTTCATCTCTGATGGGTTGTAGCGATGGCAGCGCACACAGCGCCGTAGTTCAGCTTTCACCGCTCTGTTCCCGCCAACGATCCAGTACCGTTGCCGGATGTACGCTAAGGTTAGTCTGGCTGCTCCGTGTAAAGTTGTCATGTGAGCTTGATGGATCACCAATTCAGTAAGTCGTCCACCCTTAGGTAGAATGATTGGGTTCTTCATCTCAAAAGGCAAACTGGAATAATTCAGTCGACCCCCGACTCGGATTAAACCGTTGTTGTCCAAGTATGGTTTAAGTTTGAAAACGTTACTTTTCGTAGAAATAATTTCTTTCTTCATAAGTTGTTTATATTCTTGCGTCATTTCCGTTTGTTGCACATATTTTATTATTTGTTCATTTGCATTGTTTAATTCGCATAAAGTGAGGCATCCGGTTTCACGTTTCGTGTTATTATGTGCGTTTCCAATAAATCGTTGTATCCATGCTACAATTCTGATCGCTTTGGTCAATGAACTGCAATTAGTTAATAAGTTATGAATACAATTGGTCTCTTTGTTCATAGAGTTCGATTTCGCTTGGTAAACGCTGCCTATGTTAGTTGTAAATGTGCATGTTATGTTTTCTTCACGATTTTGTTCTTGGAAGGTATTCAAAAATGTAGGACCTTCCCACCATAGACTGAATGTTGTTA
Source organism: Dryobotodes eremita (assembly GCA_917490735.1). NCBI lineage: Eukaryota > Metazoa > Arthropoda > Insecta > Lepidoptera > Noctuidae > Dryobotodes > Dryobotodes eremita. The sequence continues at coordinate 25,413,999 of OU823242.1, forward strand.
GCTTAGTTGGTAGTAATCCTCTTGATGCACAGTCTGCAGGGTTATCTTGCGACTTCACATAACGCCATTGCTCGGCTGGTATGATTTGTCTTATTTTTGCAACTCGATTGGCGACGTATTTTTCTCTTCTCGATGTATCCCCTTGTATCCACGCTAAGACTACTTGGGAATCACACCAAACGCTCGTGGTTATTTCGAAACCATTCAGAGCTTCTCTGATTTTTTCGATGAGTTGCGATAGTAAGAGTGCGCCGCAAAGTTCAAGTTTCGGTAATGTGATCGTTTGTGATAACGGTGTTACTCTTGTTTTAGCAGCAAGTAATGTTATTGTTGGCTTGTTATGTTCATCTCTAACGCAGCTGTAAACCACACATGAGTAGGCTTTTTCACTGGCGTCGCAGAATCCAAATAGTTCGATATTCTGGTTCGTTGAACCGATACAGCACTTGATTTTTATGTTTTTTACATTGGGTATGTCAGCTCTTAGTTTTAGCCACTTATTTGCTATATGCATCGGTAACTGATCATTTCACTCAAATGTGTTGACCCATACTTCTTGAAATATCATTTTTGCCGCAATAGTTATGGGTGAATGCCAGCCCAGCGGATCGTAAAGTTGTGAAATTTCTGAAAGTAGCCGCCTTTTAGTTATTTCCGGTCGACATTTTTCCTCAAATTTCCAGTTAAACATAAATGTGTCAGCATGCGGATTCCAACCTAGTCCTAGGGTTTTCAAGGATTCCTCCTGCTTGAAGTCAAAAGTTATTTTGCGTGAAATCTGATCATCACTTAAGTTTTGTAGCAATGCTTGTTCATTGCTGGACCACTTGCGTAAGTTCATCCCGGCTCCCTTTAACATCTCGATAAGCGATGACTGGAGTTCCTGGGCCGCTTCCAGTGAGTTGTGGCCGCTTATGACGTCATCGACGTATGCTTCGTTCAGTAGTATTTTGGATGCCGTGGGGTATTTGTAGCCATCATCGTATGCAAGTTGTTTGATGGTTCTCATAGCTAGCCACGGTGCGCACTTAGTGCCATACGTGACAGTGCAAAGTTGGTACTCTTGCAGGTTCTCTGACGGCGTAGTTCGCCAAATAATTTTCTGCAAATTTTGTTGTTCCTCAGACAGCCAGATACATCGGTACATTTTCTCGATGTCAGCTGTAAAGGCGTATCTGTACGTTCTCCATTTTATGATAAGTTCTTGGATATCTTTTTGTAGGTTGGGGCCCTTTTCTTGTAGGCCGTTCAGGCTGTATCCCGTCTTAGTTTTCTGAGATGCATTGAAGACAACTCTGAGTTTCGTGGTAGTAGATTCTTCACGAAGTACTCCGTGATGTGGTAGGAAACATTCAGTAGTTAAAGATGTCATGGGTTTTGCTGGTTTCATATGGCCTAACTCCAGGTATTCCCTAAGGAACTCTTTGTATAACATTTCAAGTCGGCCATTTTTTTTAAACCTTTTTTCTAGTTGCAGCAATTGTGATACTGCGATCGTTTTTGATGTTCCGATCTTATTTTCATAATTCGGACATAAAGGCATCTTCACAATGTATCTTCCATCTGAACCACGGCGAGTAGTTTCCTTATAATAAGTTTCACATTGATCCTCTTGAGATCGGTCAGTGTTTGTTTTGGTGACGTCTTCATACTCCCAAAATTTAGTTATTTCAGCCAAGTCTAGCAGTGAGACGTGACAGTTAAAAGTTTCTAGTTTTCTACACAAAATCCATCCCAGCTGTGTCTGTTGCGCAACGGGTGACTTTGGTGCGCCTTTTAGTATTCCATCTTGTATTATTTCAGCGTATACGTCAGCTCCAAGCAGTATGTCAACAGACCTTGAAATATTAAAATCAGGGTCCGCTAGTTTTAAGTTTTGCAAATGCGACCAGTCTTGTCGTTCAAATGTGTTGTTCGGTAATTTATTGATCAGTTTCTTCATAATCAATGCTTCAGTGTTGAAAGTATATTCGGAGTGGATTGATTTGCATGTTAGGTTAAGGCGTCCTTTACAGTCACCTGATACAGTTCCAACTCCAGATATCTTCGCAGTTAGTTTGTTTCTTGGCAGCTTTAAGATTTGTGCTGCATTTTCAGTTATTAAGTTAACTTGTGAGCCTTGATCTACGAGCGCACGAAGAGTTACGTAAGTCCCATCTATCGATTTGACCTTAACTTGGACGGTTGTCAGTAAAACTTCCATCTCGCTGGCTGATAGATGATTTGAACTCGGCGTTTCAGGTTCCCTCGAAGGTCGTTGACCTGAGCGATGGTTTTCATTGCTCGTCAAAGGTGTATTTTTGTTGGAATTGTTGTAATGTAAGAGCGTATGATGCTTCATATTACATTCTGTGACGTTGCAAAATCAATAAATAACGCAACAAGTAGCGACATCTTGTGTCAGGCATTGACATTGCTGTCAGCGTGTTCTCTGTAACACTGGAGAAATTATGTCATGTAAATTATATACAAGAGTATTAGTTAATTTAAATAATTAAACATACAGCCATAAATTCCCACATTTAATTTAAAACAATGTCTAAGAAATGGAAAATAACCAATAGACGAGAATTCTATTTAGTCTATGGTAGTGGAAGCTTCTCGAAGGTTTGTGACATTGATCCGGCATGGGGAAGACCCGCAACGTGTGTGACACGGTACGAATAGGATTTGGAATAGGGACTTAGTTCTGGAGGAACAGACTGTGTCCAAATAACCCGATGGGTTTCCAATAAGTCCCATTCGAAGCTGAATCCGGTCTGGCTGTTTATGCTAGCCTTTTTTCTCTTGTAGCTCTAATACATATTGAGACGTGATGCTTTGGAGTAGCCCCGTGGTCTGATGATTGGAATGGATCCGGGTGCAGGCAACCTTTGAGGTGTGGTCATCCGTTTGACAGGAAGGCTTTACTTAACCGATATCGGTGATGAGGGAAGTTCGAAGCTCCAGGTAACGAAGCGTTATTATAATACCCGTAGGCCACGTAACGTGCGAACACAGGGGTATCCTGTGTTTGATGCCAAGGGTCGTAGTCTTGTCAAGTGAAGGGATTAGTACTGAGAGATCACTGAGAATAATCGGTAAGGTAGCGATTTAGTCTGAGAGAGTTAGGCCTATTGTATGGACTGGGTGATGAGACCAGTTGCCATAAAGTGTTGTGTCGCGGATTGCTTAGCATAATCTTATGTTCCCGTTGTTAGCACAACCTTGATAGATAGGTACTTGTATGATTGAGCTAGTATCTATTAAGTGGTTCATCTCACGGACTCGCTATAGCGACTCTGAGTATATTGTAATAGTCTCATTGCAGGTCAACACACCAATACAACTAGACCCGAGACTGGTTGTACTGGTGTGGAAGCCCAGGTGTATGGGGGAAGGTATGTGGCCAGCCACATTCAATATTGTGAACCTTCAATTGTAAGTTATTGTAATAAACATTGCATTGTGTAAGAAGGTACTTGTTTAATTGAATCTTTCCCTAGCAGCTTATTATACCCTACAAATTTACTTTAGCACGGTGGTGAGTAGTACAACACCGAAGGAGACAATCAACATCCAGCCTCCTAACCAATTCTGTACAACTCCGAGGGCCGGGTTACAATTCCTTACAAGTTTTCGTAGAGTTGCAAGATTAGTTTTCGTGACTAAACAAACAGTTTTTGCATAGACGCAATTTTGCAACTGTGCTGTTTCGTTGCTTTGTATCCGAGTCAATAAACTGCTGCAATCGCATTAAAACATGATTGCTTTTGCAAAGAGGGCACTGTCCGTATGAAGTGTGGTATGTTTTTGGAATCCACTTCTTGTTATCAAAGTTTTTTCGAGGTATATGTTTTTCAGTTCCGGCTGACTTTTCTGAACTCTGTATGTCCTTCTTTGAAGTCTTCATGGTTTCAAACGCCATAAACTGGTTTTCTAAGTACATCAAAAATTCCTGTAGAGTTGGCACATCTATGTTATCGTGCAAGTTCTTTATATATTCATTGTAGGTCACACAGTCTAGTTTCTGTCACATCAGGTGGACAATCATAGGATCCCAACTGGTTATATCAAAACCAATGTTTGTTAAGCCGTTTAGACATTCCGTTGTTACGTCATGCAGCTTCTTCAAGTTGTAAGCGTCTGGCTTCTGTATGACAGGCAACTGCAGCATAGTGTTCATGTATGATGAGAATTGTAGTCGACGGTTGTTATACCGTTGATTCAGTATATCCCAACACGAACTGTAGTTGTCGGCACTGATGCTCAAGTGTTGCACCAGTCTTTCTGCTTCACCTTTCAGCGTGGTCTTCAGATGCTGCATTTTTTGAGCTTTATTCAATGTCGGGTTCTTGTGTATGGTTTCCAGGAACAGATCTTTGAATGATATCCATTTGCTGTAGTGTCCTGAAAATTCTGGAATCTCGATTCTTGGTGCTGACTGTTGGTGATGAGCGGTGGACCACATCTTGCTTTTCAGTTGTTTTCTTATTTCGTCATATTTGGCTTCCATGCTGTTGAATTTGTCATAGTATGTATGTTTCGCACCTTTCAGTAAAGCTTCCAGTTCCCAATGAGTGTTGTCAATAGCTTCCCACTTCGATTTCAAGATTGACAAGTGATCGTCAAGTTCCCATTTTTCAGCTAAGACTTCATAATCAATTTTTGTCATAGCCCGATCGATGGCTTTGAAGTTGCATTCCTGTTTAGTCAGCAAAGTCTTGGTCTTCTCATCAGGTTCTCCTCTCGACAAGTCTGTTAGGTCGAATTTGACATTTTCTTCAGTAGTTTGCAACATTTTTGAAATGTCAGCTTTAGTTGTTTCGTACATGGTCTTTGTCTTACCGTAGACATCTTCCACAAAATAGTTTATGTTCTTGTCTTCAATTTCTTGCAACAGCAATGTATGCCGTGCATTGAAATCCATCCATTGATCTTCTAACGAGGACAGCCGCTTGTTCAAGTATTCCTTTGTTTTTCTAGTTTTGCTATCCTTGTTATAGTTGGTGCATAATGTTTTGATGTTTTCAAAACATGTTGATTGTAGCGATAGCTTATTCATCTTGATTATAAATGATAGTTTGCTTTTAGTTCACAAAATACCTTTCAAAAATCCTTCAAATCTTCTTGTAGCTGAAGACTTCTAGTTATCGTCGAAGGCTCTTCCAGTTTTTGAAAACTCTTCTAGTAGTTGTAGTTAGTTCCAGTTGTTGAAGGCTCTTCCAGTAGTCGAAGGCTCTTCTAGTAGTCGTAGTTAGTTCCAATAGTTGAAGGCTCTTCCAGCAGTCGAAGGCTCTTCCAGTAGTTGTAGTTAGTTCCGGTACTCAATGTGCCTGTACTCTGGCTAGGTATTTGCGCTTTCTCAATCCAACTGGGGCGACCCGCTTGTGGGAGACCAGCTGAACCGATTCGCTACCGTAACAAGAGACACAACACAATAAGATACACGAAGGCTCGAAGGACCATAAATGTACGGGTTGTAGTAGTTAACTCCGTACACCGATTTGTCGTGAAGGTTTGAAAGTTTAGTTAGTATAGAGAAACACGCTCCACTAAGTTGCACTAAATACTTAGTTAAGTTTATTTAAGTTAAAGGTAAGTTACAGTAAGTGAATGGAAGGCGATTATTTCTCTCAGTTGTTGACAGTTACACAGTTATAAGTTGACTCTCTTTTTATTCGTTAGTCATGTCAATATAACACGCTAAATTATGACGCGCATCGTTGGCCTAAAGTAGGTTACAGAGTAAGCAAAAATGTACGGCGATGAGACCGTACACTAAGGCCTTTGAAAAAAATATGCTCAAAAGAATAGTTAACTTCCTAGATAAATATGACATTTTGGCACCGGAACAATTTGGTTTCAGATATCGGTCAACGCAATTAGCTACCTACACCTTAATAAACCGCATCTTTAATAATATCAACAATAAGATCCCAACATCAGCTCTACTATTAGACCTCAGTTAAGCATTCGACTTCGTTGATCATTCGATGCTCATCTCGAAACTTGACAAATGTGGAATAAGGGGTTCTTCTTTGTTATGGTTTCAGTCCTATTTACAAAATAGGAAACAATTCACTAGGATTACTAACAAATAATGTAGTTGAGTTTGACTAGAATCAAAGGATCATTTGCTCTGGGGTGCCACAAGGTAGCATCGTAGGGCCCCTGTTATTTCTTATTTACGTCAATAACCTCCCAAGTGCACTCGCTCATGATTGTGTCTTGTCCGCTGACGATACAACTATTATTATGAACTGTAAAATTATTGATACATATGAAACGGAAATATATAAAACGTTAGAAGATGTTATTCAATGGCTAGACACAAATAAATTAAAATTAAATATAGAGAAAGCGAAACTAATTAACTTCAAAACGTATAAGAGTAAAAACATCGAATTAAATATTAGTCACAATAATTCACCTATACAACAGATAAACAGCGCCAAATTCTTAGGCATTATTCTGGATACACATTTTTCATGGAAAGAACATATTAATAGTTTATGCATAAAAATAAACAAGTTTGTTTTTGCACTTCGAAAGGTAAAAGACATAGCGAGCAGACATACCTCTATTATTGTGTATCACGCTTACATATGCTCCATTATACGGTATGGCATAGTTGTCTGGGGAAACTCCTGTGACATCACGAGGGTGTTCATAGCACAGAAAAAATGCATTCGGGCACTGTACGGCATGGATTGGTCGGAATCCTGTAAGCCGATCTTTAAATCCAAGAATTTACTAACTGTTCCCTGCATATACATTTATGAAGTAGCAAAATTTGTAAAATACCACAGTCATCTTTTCACCCCCAACGACAATACATTTAAACGTAAAATTACCCACCTGCCCTTAAAAATGCTTGTTCCTAAGCTAGAATTGTTCAGAAAGAACTGTGCCTATATGGCACCTCTAATTTATAACTCTTTGCCCAAAGGAATGACTGACCTGCCATATAAAAGATTCTGTTGTGCCTTGCGAAAATGGTTAATCGCGGAGAGTTTTTACACCGTCAGACTTTTTGAATAAAAGCACAAGCCGACTTGGTGTCCTTGGTGTATTTAATAATAATTTCAATATTTTAAGTAATTGAAATCGCTATATTTCTAATAATTGTAATTTAAATGATTCTAATAATTGTAATTTAAATGATTCGAATAATTGTAATTCACATTTTCTTATATATGGTAATAATTCAAATAGTTCGAATAATTGTAATTAAAAAAAAAAAAAGTATATTAACCATAATTTTGCATGCCCGTAATGAGGGTGAAATATGTCCCGTGCTATAATTTAATTTAACATCTCGTGTAACCATATTTCATGCAAATAAATGATTTATTATTATTATTATTATAAAGGAAAAAGGTGCAAATATGAACACTCCAGTCACTCCAAGTGTTTGTGTGTTTGTGTGATGACCGTATGGATTCATGTATAGACTGTTGTTACTCGACTGTTACTGTTGTGACTCGCGTTATCAGTCCTTTAAAATTCCATTAAATTAATCTAAGTACTGTCCAAGCTTATGTGAAGAAATAAGTGAAGGGATACAGTGGGGTATACAGAATTATTAGCTGTCGTTAGTCTTCAATTTCGCAGGAATGCTTACAAGCCTCAAGATCGGTTCCCTATAACTTAGACAGCCATGCTGAATTGCCAGCAAGTCATAATTTTGTCAAAATCACTACAAACGCCATTATTGAGCATCAACCATATTGCCAAAATACGGATATGCTTGTCGCTACCATTAACATCAGGCAACCACGTGCAACTAGTGACACCGACTGTGACGAAATTCTATCAATGTCTGATGATAATTGTGTGCATTCAATGAAACGTAGTATTGTGAGTAATAACAAGCCAAATGTTATAGAAACCCAAGAACACAGAAATTTCACAGCCAAAAAATGCAAAGAGATTGAGGGCCCCGAAAGATATTATAGAAAATCATAAAAATAAGTACCCAATGAAACCACCTTGCAGTTGCTGTAAGAAGTCATGTACTGAACACAGACGAATCGAAAAGGGAAGAAACACATGGACAGTTTTGGAGCATGGACAGAAAAAGTCTTCGTGATTTCATGTCTAGATAAGTGGAAAAGTTACCAACTGTGTGACTAACTCACGAAGACATAACACATTAGTCTGGACTCTCTATGGAAAAAAGTGTGTAGGAAGTTTTTCCCCCACACATTGGGTTATACAAATGACGAAGCATTACAAGCGGTTTTGAAAGGAAATTTCATGTCTCGAAATCTAGATCCCAAAATAGATGCTGTGCAAGACCCTCGAGGGCATCTCCCATCTTCGGCAGCATTTTACACGGATTATCAAAAAAAAAAAAAAAATGGGGCCTCCATCTTAAAATATAAACCCGTTCATTCTCACTACAACATTCAACATGCCCCTAATCTTCCAATAGGGGTTACGTTTTCTTCTATTTCTAATGATTTTAAAAGTTATTGTGAAGAAAAGTCTATGGAAAAGTTTAGTTGGATTATTTTCATACGATAGTTAATGAAATCAAAATTTTGGAGAAATATGTGAAAAAATATATGAGCTCATTTTCTCAAAATCAGTTTTGCGTAGTTACAGTGTATTGGATTCACAGGGTACGGTTTAAGAGACAGCAACGTTTTGTTGGAAGGATGTGGCTTCAAACCATTTATTTATGCCAGAATTTTTATTAGAAGGCGAACACCAGTCAACTACAGCTCAAGCAAATAAGAGCCGCTGTGTTACCATTTGCATATGGGTGGTGGAAGTGATCGATGGCTACTTCAAAAGAGATTTTAATTGAATTCTATGAAGTGGGCTGCTGAATATCCTCAGAAATTCAACTTCCACCCAGTGTTGCCGTTAGGACAATCTAGTTTGTGGCTACATAGAATTAAAAAGTGGCCAGTTTTAAAAAAAAAACGCTGTCGAAAAGTAGCTAGAATTGGCTAAATATCCTTTGCCAATTTAATTTACATACAGGGATAGGGATAAGTAATAAAAACAGTATTTAAATTAATCATGTAATAAAAACTAGTGACAGTAAAGATTTGTACCTATAAAATTAGGTACTGCTATTAATATTTTTTAAATAAATATTTTTTATTCTTAATTAAGTTAAAAATCAAGTTGTAACTCTACAATGTCATCGGTAATTCTATGGTGTCTTCGTCAATGGGTGATGATGATGTAGATGGTGCTGGGATTTGTTTCATAGGTTTGACTGTTTTTGTGATTTTTTTTTAAACTTCAGGTGGCAAAACATAATTGTGGCATTTTTTCTTCATTATTTTCAATTGGTTTCTAATCATAATAACAGAATTAAGTGTTAATGCACACAGTCTGTTTCTTAATTTATTTTTTACTGTGTTCATGACGCTGAATAGCCTTTCTACTTCTGCGTTAGAGTGGGGAAGGGACAAGGCAGCAATAGCCAAGTCGGCTAATTCTTGAAATGTGTTTACTCCTGCCGCATTTTTGTATTTTAGAACGTGAGCCCAAAATTTGACACTATCATCTGTAGTTGTCCATTCTATAAATTGAATAGTTTTCCACTGTTGGACAATTTTATCGGTCTTTTGCTCATCGAACCCCAATTCTCTTGCCAGTCCAATCAGTGAATGAGGATCTTTGATCTGTTTTAATGTATTTTCAGGACTTAATAATGTTATTTTGGCAAGAATTTCGTAATTGGAAGGTATTCTGTTTTGAATTTCTTTCACCAATTTGACACTAAATTCGATGCACCGTTTCTTTATGTTCAAAATTGACTGTGGAGATAATTTGCTTTTACTGGCATTAGATTCGAAAAGATGTCCCAAGTGTGCAACTGGATCTAGATGATCTTCTACTTTGATTGTGAGGAAATCTTTGTCTGTTGTCGCGGCGCCTGGTATTATTATTCTAACGCAGATAGATCGTAACAAAGTCATCAGAGTTTCTAAGAGTTTGACAGGATCAATATTTTGACCTTCAAATACCTTAATGCCAATTTGAACGTCGTGAAGAATACTTTTCAAAAAGAATAGGTATAGCTGATTACCCTCGTCGTTGTACATTTCCCAAAGAAGTCCCGCTGTATAACACTTTTCTCTAGCTAAAGAAAAATGAAGTTTTAATTCGTTCCATTGCGCTAATATTCTTAACACAGCAGGCTCAATCGATAACCAACGGGTATCACACACTTTCAATATTTTTAATGGATCATCCCCGCAATTGATTGTTTGAAACAGTGCTTTATATTCGTCCCGGCGTTTTGGAGAATTTGAGAACCAGTTGTACGTCTCTCTTATCAGAAATTCTATGTTACGTGGCAGACTGCTTTCAGAGGCATGGCTGACCGCCAATTGCAAAGAGTGGCATATGCATCTAATGAGGATCAAATTTGGCAAATTATATTCTCTCTTCAAAATTTCAATTACGCTGTTATTTCGACCCGTCATGACCGAGGCATTGTCGGTGCCGACCCCTATCATATTTTGTATTGGAAGGCTCAGTGACTCCAAACATTTTACTAAAGTTGTGACAATACCTCTCGCATCAGTTTTTTCAATAGGCTCCAGAGACAGAAATGACGATACAATAGCATTCATATTCTGGCTAAAATATCGTATTATTATTCCCATGTACTTTGAGACACTAACATCCGTTGATTCATCTAAAATAATACCATATTTCTGTGTGCCAATATCTTTTAGAAGATTCTCCTTAAAATGTGGTGCCAGCACTTGATTTATTACTTGTGTGCATTTAGTCCTATGCATTTTTATATCTTTGGCACACTTTGAATCATGAAAAACTTCTTTACAAAGGTCTGTAAGGTGGTCAATGTTGGATATGGAAGAATGTTCAGCAATAAACAAGGCAAGCTGGCCTTCAGCTTTTTGGCTGTTCGTTGAACCATCAGGTGTAGAGGTAAACTGAATTTGTTTATTTTTTGTGATTAATTCACATTTCGCTTTGTGTTTTTTAGATTCTCTGTGCTTACGCAAATCATAAATTTTGGCAGCTATTTCAACATGACAATACGTACAAAGGGCTTTCGTTGGGTTATCCGCTATTGGCTTTATCCACTGTTTAAAGTCTTCGTCATTCTCCCATTCACTTCTATATTTTTGAATGTAGCACTTCTTCTTGAGAGGAACTTCCATGATCTCACCTTCCAAGACAAGAACTCAAGTATCACCTTCAAAACTTAACAAAAATCAAAAAAGAATGACCTATCCACGCGTTGAGTTGAGAGGCTACGGCTAAACAAGACAAATGACTGCAATGGAATGCTCGTTTCGTAATTTCGTTCGACTTTCGGTACCTACACTACATTATGAAGGGAGTTGGGGAAATCCCGATCATAGATTACATATAGGTGGTAGTACTATTGTGAGGGGAGTTGGGGAAATCCAGACCATAGATTACATATAGGTAGTAGGACTACGGTACATTATGAGTGGAGTTGGGGAAACCCCAATCGTAGATTACAATTGCGGCGCGGACACACGCGGAGAACGAACCGCACCGAGTGGTGTTGCCTATTTAGTAAAAGGTGATAACCACATACACATTTAATTAAAGAACTAATTAGCTCTAACAATAATTACCAGAAGTAGCTAGAAGTAGCTAGATTTGTTTTGGTGGCTAAAATAGATTTTCTTTTGGCTAAAACCGCTAAAAATCCGCTAGATCTAGCCACAAAGTGGCTAAAACGGCAACACTGCTTCCACCCCTTATGTACGTCACAATAGAGGCAGGCTAAGCATAAAAAGGCAATTTTATGTAATTATTTGATGTTCTATTTATTTCAAGAAATCAAGATAAAACCAAGACATAATAAAAGGGTTTTTTTTATGTGACGACTGTGCTAATTCCATTCACTGAAACCTGGATGATCTGGTTTGATTTATGTCGAGCTGGGATATGATGGAGATCAGACTCCCATCGCGTTGAAACTCTTGTATGTTGACGCTAAGGGACTCATTTATTTATCGGGTTTTGTTGAGACCGCTCTTCTCAACATTGCCGCACACAGGCGGCAGTGTACGAGGGGCGCGGGGACAGCGGGGAGTCAGCAGGCCGACGACGGCTGAGCGCGGGCCCGGCACCACACCAGTCAGCTGTTGCACGCATCCACGCACGTCTGCGCTTGCGCGTTTTACTAACGTCATATTTTATCAACCATAGCACAGATCTTTGATCCCATTGGCCTGGTCGTTCCATGCATAGTGGAAGCCAAAATTATCATGCAGCATCTGTGGCTGGCCAAATGTTCTTGGGATGAGCTTGTTCCCACGCATATTCATTATGCTTGGAATGACTTTCAAAATAGCGTGCACCTTTTAAACGAGTTCAAGATACCTCGGTGGGTATTGTGTGAATCTGCGTCCTGTCTACAACTGCATATATTCACTGACGCATCCGAAAAAGTTTATGGGGCGTGTTATGTTCGCAGTATTTCGAGAGACGGCGAGGTTAACGTACATCTCCTTACCGCTAAAAGCAAGGTAGCTCCAATCAAATCCACTACCATACCGTGGCTCGAGCTGTATGGTGCGTTGTTGGGTTCAAGGTTGTACTCAAAGGTTCGTCAGTCACTTACTTTAAATTTTGATGAAGTCCACTATTGGTGTGATTCCACCATCGTCTTGGGATGGTTATCTACTTCACCAAATCAGTTAAAGACATTCATTCGTCATCGTGTGTCTGAAATTCAGGAAACTGTAGGAGGAGATGCTTGGCACTATGTTCCGTCAGCTGAAAACCCCACAGACCTCGCTTCGCGTGGACTTAGAACTGACAGGCTGCTGTCATCTTCATTGTGGTGGTCAGGACCACAATTTCTTAACAAAGATATGTCTTCATGGCCTCAGTTCCCTGAGTCATATAATAATAAATCTGGATTACCGGAAACGGTCGCTTCTTATCATGTTTCTAATCATATTATTAAAAATCCTATTACTGCGTTATTTTCAAAATTTTCAAACTTTAACACATTACAGCGTGTGACGGCATATTTCATGCGATTCATTAATAAATGCAATGAGAGTTTACTTGAGTGTGGTTCACTAACTTCTACTGAACTTAACAATTCTTTAAACTTGTTATTAAGACTAAATCAAATGGAATCTTTCCCGGAACAGTACCACTTACTTAAATCAGGTAAACAGTTACTAGCAAAGAACAAGTTATTATCTTTGTCTCCTTTCTTTGATACTCTTTCTAATCAAATTCGTGTTAGAGGAAGATTAAACAACTCATTTTATGATTATAACATTAAGCATCCAATTCTATTATCTAGTTCTCATATAATTTGCATCCTCTTGTTCAACATGTTTCATGTAAACCTTTTGCATGCTGGGCCACAGCTTTTATTGGCCACTATTCGTCATCACTACTATCCTATTGGAAGTAGAAACCTGGCAAAAAAGATCACACATCAATGTGTAAAATGTTGCAGGATCAAGGCCAACACTGTTCAGCCTATCATGGGTAATCTCCCAGAGCAGCGTCTACATTTAGTTTCCATTTTTAGATACAGGGGTAGACTACGCCGGTCCCATCATGATAGCTGACCGGAAAGGTAGAGGATGTAGGCTCATCAAATGCTTCATTTGTGTATTTGTGTGTCTAGCTACGAGAGCCATACACCTCGAGCTTGTGTCGGACCTTACAAAGGAAGCTTTCTTAGCTGCATTGAACCCACAGAACATATATACCCTGACGGGAAGAATGTCAACTTCAAACAAATAAAATGACACCCAAAATGCGCGCCATCTCTGTCGTGCCATCTCAAACTTTGCGCGGGAATTTTGAATTATTTAAATTTTCTTGAGCGGGAATTTTGAATCATCTCAAGTTTTTTGAGCGGTAATTTTGAATCGTGTGATAATAGGTACACACGGCTACACATCAAGCTATACATTTCCAGTTTACGCTGACCTCGCATTATACGGAAATCCTAAACAATGGGAGGTTAGCTTATACTGGAAATGTATAGCTTGATGTGTAGCGGTGTGTACATAAGCGTCATGCATAGTTGCTTAGTTTTTAAAATGATTGTAAAATACCACATCGTTTGTGTTTTTCGTTTCAATGATATTTGAAAACAAACGCACAAGGTTGTTAGTTGTCAATTATCGTATTCAAAACAGGAAGTGTTATTTAACTTAGCCAGAATTTTAAAAAAAGTGTATTTTGAAATACATAGTTTTTATTTCGATCACAATAATTGTCCTCATTGGTACATAAAAATAACTATTGGTTTGGTACTTGACGAACGTAAGTGAAAGAGTTATTAACAACATTTTAACTAATTTATGCATCTCTTAAAGAAAATCGAGTTTGTGGCGTCGTAGCAATTTAGTAAAGTCCATACATTTGAAATAAGCATAATGAAGCTTTTCTAAATAAAACACTTGTAAACGATTATTAGAACACTTAATTTTTTTTTATTCCTTTGTCACTTAGGTGTAAACCAAACATATTTAATACCTATGACATTTTAACAAAATGGAATGTAAAGGTTAATTACACAATTTTTCTAAACAAAAGCAAATAGTATTTACCTTTACGTCCTACAAAAAAATCAACAGCTTTGCAATATTATAACACCAATATCTGATTATTTTTTAGATGTCACCAAAAATGTGACTACTACTTTGTACAAATTATTTTCGTTATATTTTTGGTGTAAATATTATTGTATTATGTATTAACAAATAATAAGTATATTATATTCATGTAAATTAATTTTACTATAAAAAACTGAACAATTGTCAAAAAGAAGCGAGTGTTTATCATTTTACATGCTATTACTACCTAGGACAACGCGATCCACATTAGTTGGTACACTCAACCTAACGTAATATCACCACCGACGCGAGGTTGACTATATATACAGAAAAATTTGTTTCTACAAATACTTTAATAAAAATATCTTATAAAATATGAAAATATCTTATAGTTATTTATTCTGCAGGATATCAATTTTCTTTTTAAGAGCAGATGCAGAGTACTCTTCGGCAATTGGCGATTTTTTAAAATACAAAATCTCTTTATACAAACGTGAAACACACTATTAAATAAATAATCAATGTTACTTACTATCTTTATGTTCTGGACATTTACCGAGAAACTCATAATTTATTGTTTTTAAACAAAACTTCAATTTATTGTCCCTTTTAATTTTTTTTTATAGGCCTCTGTCTTTAAAAAGCCATTAATCATTGTAGCACCAGTTTCAATACAGTTAATGAGATTTTGAGAGGCGTATTTAAGGGACTTCTTTACATTACATCTTCTTTAAACTCAATAAAATTATGAGATCTCTCTTGTGTCTCAGACACAAAAATATATTTACAAATTTCACATTTGTTGCGATTATTTTTTATTATAAACCCACAGACACGCACATGCTTGAATTTCACCACTGCTTTCTTGCAATCTACATTCAAATGTGGAATTAATACTTTCTTCCAACTCATTGGTCAAAATTGTGGCAAAATCAGTGTGTATATAGGGGGGGTGGGGAAACAAAGTTTTAAAATTTCTCAATATTACGTCATTTTCGTCATCTTCACAATTTCCAGTCCCAATAAAAGATAAGTTGCTGAGGATAGCCGTTTTAAGACCAGCGACAAATTGTCCAGCAGTGGGATTTGAATTGCAGCCGCAATTGGCCCGAATGCAACCGAAAAGATTTTCTAATGGGTCCTGCTGGAGCCTCCTTGTTTCCAAACTTTTTATTGACTTATGACTTTATAACTAAGATTTCTCCAGATTCGTTCTATTCCATTGATGGACCAAATCCATCCTTCTTGGGATGGAGGGGGTCGTCTGCATTCCAAAAATGTGAGTTCTTTAAAAAATTTCTTCATGTAAGTGAAATGTGTGAGTTGCGGCGAGTTGTTTTTCATATTTGTAAAAAATGGTTTCCCCCTTCTTAAGTCTGGTGTGCATGCGTTGACACTATCGAACAGCTTGTCCATATTCGAAAGGACATTGGCTGTACTGACAGCTTCTGAAGAGAGTTCCCCTGTAAACATAAAAAATAATTTAAGATGTTACTAATAGGATTTAAAGGATGATATAAGTCAAACCAAAAAAAAAAATATCACGTATCACACATTCAACAATATTTGTTGGGAGAGGCCTATTTTTAGCAGTGACATACTAGATTCTCTTTTCACTTATTAATTATTTTAATAGGGGGACAAATGTTACAAGATTATGTTTTATATTGTAAGTTTATTTACCTTGTGAAATTTTTGCATACATCCCTGCAGCAACTGAATGGCTTAACACCTGTGCAGCTAGCTTTACCTTCATCTTCTGCTTCGTATTTGGGTTTAAATGTTCTTGTTTTAAACAAGGTGCAAATACGAAATTGGGGTTGCTGTTATCGGCCTCGTAAAATTCTGTTATATGGCTCCATTTAGCAACACCTGTAAAAAAAGGAGTCTTAATTTCCAGTAAATTCGAAATATGTAGAATAGTATGATTGTTATAAAATAAGGGAGAACCTTTTGGAAGGGGCAACTAGAATCAATTCTATTTTTTTGTAATTTTTGATGTTCAAAAGTGCCTTTTATGTGCCTATTTGAAATAAATGATTTGACTTTGACTTTGACAAAATATCTTACCATATCCAATTTGATCATTTGATGTAATATTTGTGGGAAATTTAATATCATACTTTAAAAACATATTTCTAAAGCATTTGAGCAAATGTGGAGTATCGAAAATAGTAACTATTTCTGAATTATATAACAGAATATATGGCTGCTCTACAGATGCTCCCAAGATACTTAGAGCTCTCTTATTCACACCATTCATATCACACGCTGAAGCTGAAATATTGATTCCAGCATCAAAACAATGTTGCAGAATCTGAAATGATTAACGTAAATCAATATGGTACAAAAATAACTACTTATCTTGACAAAATAGCAAATAAAAGACCATAATGCTCACCTCCTTTATAAGAACTGACAGCCTATCTGCAGTCACAGATCCACTGGAGAAATAGTAAGCAATTGGTTGCTTCAGCTTTTTCCGGATTCCACCAATCATAAAGATAAGGGCATGTGTTGCCATTTGTGGTGACCTGCCCTGCAATGCATGGTCTTGATACCCCTCAATCAAGTCTTCCTTCTTGTTATAAAACAAATTCTTTTTTATTGACATCTCGTCAAACATCAGGATATATTGGTTTTCTGATGGATTCTGTTCCTTTATTGTTTTTTTCAAAACATAAAAAATTTGGTCATTAATACCGACACTCATGTGGAACTTGTTTAGTAACAATTTTAGTGAACTAGGTGTAGGCAGGCAAATCACCCTTCTTCATAATTTGTAGCACCTAGGTGACCTTTTATACAGCCTTAGTGCTATTATTTTCGAGTCCATATCCCATCTTCGACATTTAGGTCTTTTCTTAAAGTTTTGCAATTCGCCTTGCAGAATTATTGCAAAAGATGGGGATATTTTACATTTTAATATTTCATGTATTGAGTCATTCTTGCCCAATACTTTAAGAAATGATTCATTCTTCAGATGCTTTACCGATTTTTGGAGCCGGTTTATTTTTCTCATGTGATTTTTCATTTTCATCAACATATGTTTATCCATTACATATTATATATTACCAATGGATTTGTAGCAGGAATATGGTTGACATTCTCAGTAATATGTGAAATATCACTAGGCTTGTGCAGATTTATATTATAATGCTGACTCTTACACAAAGGTTGGATAATATAAGATGGACCCGCAACAGGCTCAAATACATGCAGCTCAGCTATTGTATTTTGTATATTCTCAGACAGTGGTTGTATGATTACTGATGGACCCGCAATAGGCTGAATCACATTCATTTGGTCCAAATTAGGGTCAGATAATGTGGTCTGAAAATTGGAGATTATCAAATCATTATTTATGTAATGTACAGCATTGGTTCACAAATACAGACAAATTTTTTAAAAAAACCTTAAAACATAATTATGTTTTATTAATTAATGTTGCTTTAACAAAACAATGAGTCATTAAGCAATTTTGACAATGACCACCGTCTGTTACCACCATTGACATTTAACTAGATAATCTTTTTACATTAGCCTGAGAAAAGCAGCACAAAATAAAGACTATCAAAAGAAAGATTAACTAACCTTATCACATTTCTCATCTGGTGCTGCAGATTTGACTAGCCTCTTTCCAGAATTATCAATGAATGATGATTTCTTAAAATGTTTGGTGCATAACATAAAATGTCTAGAATGAAGCTTGTTTTGAAATTCTGGAGACGACCAAGAGTCATAAGGAAAACAGTATTTCGCCCATAATTCACACCTGGAAAAATACAATTAGATAAATTAGCATTTAGTTATAAATTTTGTAATAACAGTTTTGTGCCCTATGCTCAAAGTGATTTCTACATAAATTACATCAAACCATTTATTTCATATTTGACAATTGCATAACTATCTAGTTCTTTATTTCTCCATAAGTACATTAAGTTAAGTTAGAAGACATTGTGTCAACTGCACGAATGGAACCTCTTTGACACCTTTGCCTACCCCTTCAGAGATTAAAACAGGCATAATAATATATTATGATTTCTAAGTGATATAGCTTGTGCCATTCTGCAATGTTTCTCTGTTCGTACTATTTGCATATTTTTTTTTATTGCTGAATGTGTACCTTGAGTTTTTACATCAAGGACTTACATAGCTAGTGATAGAACAAGTAGAGGACCGACATGGAAATGGTCGGCGATTTAAAATAGTATCTAGATAAGAATAACGACAAATAGCGAAGAATTAATGTCAATAAGATAAGCTGGTAGCCAAGGCGACCAATTATGATTTTTCAATACCTATTTTTGTCTAGGTACTTAAATTCTGTGGATTAAACTTAGAAAATTTAAAATAGTTTTTATAATAATTTTATCATGCGTACCTTAAGCTATTTGTTCTCCCAGGTTTAGGAAAACGATGCAAGGTGATGTTAGGATCCTGAGCAGGGGAGCATCCACACTTGTAACATTTCCTTTCGTTTACTTTCATGGTGAAAGAAAAAATTGAGTCTCTGTCTCTAAAACACAATGCACAGCACTTGTTTTGGAGTCTCTGTCTCACGGTAATACTATAACGGAGGAACGGAACGCTCAACTCAACGTTAGCAATGTAAGAAATAAGTTTATATGAAAATACAAACGTAATTTACAACAAAAATAAGCAAGAACACAACCGCAAGCGCAAGCGATCCGCCATTTGTATTTTTTTGTTTATTGGTGGCTGTGTTGCTATTGTCATAACTTGCATTCATATTATAGTATTCAGTTTTTTACATTTTGTTACATAATATAATCAAAACGATGTAAATATATATGAATGAAATATATTATATATGTATTGATTATATACTTCACTAATATAGGGAGTTAAAAAATAAATAAATATGTGTCATTTAAAATAATATTTATTTTATGGCAACATGAAAACAAGCGAGAGATGGATATTATTCCATCTCGCTTCTTTAAGGCCCCCAAGGTCATCCCCGGTGCCAAACTGCTTGTAAGAAGTTGACCCCGCCTGATTGAACCGCTTTATTGCTCGAAGGGGAAAACCCCGTAACATCTTTTCAGACAACGGCACAACCTTTGTCGGTGCTTTCAGTGAGTTGGCCAGGCTGCTTTCGCAAGACTTAACACGTTAAGTGCGAAGCGAGGCCTAAATCACCCCTGATGCAACTTCTCTGTGGTGCGGCAAGCAAAAAAGTGAATTTCTCTGTCGTGCGAATGGCATAGCTTTGGTTTGGTCCAGTGTAGGAAAGAGATAAATATATATTTGAGATCACTAATGGTTCCGGACTCGGTGGTGTACCTACCTTGGTACCGGATGTCTTAGGCCTCGTGCCGCACTGAATTAATATAATTTGAATGCAGTGCGGAACGAGGCTAAAACGTCCCATATCCCCCCTGACCTCGTACCGCACTCAACGCAAGCTTCCCGCGACCAGTGTTGTGCATCACGTCGATTGGAGAGCACGTCCTTTTACAGCGCCGAACATGTCTAAACGATGTCGGAAGAAGTTAATTTAAAAAAACCCAGAAACAGAGCCAAAACAGGTAAGTTTTTAATGAAAAAATCTTCAGTAAGTACCTAGTTTTTTCTTATCTTGGTAGCTATGTACCTAAAGTAAGTGTAAGATATTATTACTTAAGTATATTATACCTAAAGATATTATTGGTAATAACGATTATTGACGTACCTAATACTTTGCAATATATCTAGAATTACCTATTATTCTATATCGTGATAATAATGTTATTATTATTAGGACTTAACACTTAATTGATATTTTTGTAGGTAGTGAAAAACTCCACAAGAAACGCAAAGCAGCCGTTGACAAAACAGGTAAGTAATATAATTAATATTTCAGTAGTTCTTTGTCTAGGTTTTGAAAGTAGGTATATAAATATTAAAGATTTTTAGGGTTCCGTATCGAAAGGATAAAAACAGGACCCTCTATTACTAAGACTTCGCTGTCTGTCCGTTTGTCGCGATAGATAGATAGTTGAAGTTTTCTCAAATTATGTAGGCCGCTATTACAATAATACTAAAAAGTTAAAAACAACAAAATACCTATGTAAAGGGATATTTTTAATCACCAAGTTTGTTAAGTGTGTTAGATTCGACTTATGTAAATTTTACGATATATGTCACGTGGTCGGAAGAGAGCACCAGGCGGAGTATATTATTGTACGATGGTAAAAGTACAGAAATGATTGTGTTAGTAATTTAAGAAACTCAATATTTTAATATGAAATGTTTTGTTTTTAGCAATCTTAAATAAAGGATTACAGTGTTTGTAAGTACGTTTTGTATAAGCATGCGTGGATATGATATTTCTAACATTTATCTATAAGATTACTTGTGTGAAAAGTTTGATACGAGAATTAATTTTGCACTAACTAATACACCGTTTTTATATTAAACGTTTAACATAATATTCAAAAACATAAGGTGCTGCCAAATGTAATCGCATGTAAATAATCTGGACCATAATAAAGCTTGAGAAGAAAGATGTAGCATACAGACTATTTGGTATAAAATGACAGTATATTATATAGAATATACCGCAGCTTCACTCGCTTCAGTCTTCACTCGAAATCTAGGCTTAATGCGTCTCGATTAAATCTGCTATCGGTTCATGAATAAAGCGTTTACGGAGTGGGACTGGGATTCTAAGTATTTATTGTAAAACAAATCTTAAAAACTTTCTTTAAAAGTGTGTGGTGTGTGTGTGTGTGAGTTTGTTTTTTGTAATGAATAAGCATGCCAAATTCATCTCTATTTTTAAACTGCTGTTTATATTTTGCACCACTTACATGAATAATAATATAATATCTAATAAAGCGAACCCTCCTAGGTTGTAACCACTTGCGAAATAGAACAACTTTCATAAGAAAACGATAAAAATACTTTTTTATCGTTTGTAAAAATACTTTTTTAAGAAAATTTGTATACAGGTAATATCAGTTGTTCCAACTGGTTGCCTTAATTATGATACCTATACTTATTGGTAATAAAATTAACTTGTCACACAAAACTTACTCTTGGGACTTTGTATAGGAAGTATTATATTTTTTCTTTCTTTTATTTTGATGAAACTTGTTTACTTTCACGAGTTGTATCACCACCTAAAGAGGGTTTTCATTTAAGAATAACACTTTGTTTAAACTATCACCAAGCAAAGGCTTTCTCTAGCAGCTTATTAATTAGGTACTGAATTGTCACTATGACGAAGACATTTTGATATTTTACAAACCTGGTTACTTATATGAAAATGATTGAACTTAGAGACATTTTTGGCGATCTATTAAATAGTCTATAAAGAAAAGTACCTACTTTGAATATCATAATACCTAAACTAGTCGGTGAGCCCGCTTTTTTTTTTTTTTTTTTAGTAGCCCGTAGGGATCCCACTGTTGGGCAAGGGCCTCTCCCAAACATTTGGGAGGAATTGCCATAATCGCCACGCTTGGCAGGCGGGTTGGCGATCGCAGTAAGATGTCAAACGGTTCAGAGACGCTGCTGCCCGTCTTCTGTGTTCCTTTATTCCCTTAGTCGCCTTTTACGACACCCACGGGATGAAATGGGTTGGTACTATTCGCCGCCGGCACCACACAGCTTTATTTGCGTATCGTTTTTTTTTCTTGTCATTTCTATTCTATTTTTTTACCGTGTTTTGATCAGTACACTCAATAAATAGCTACTGGTGGCTGAGAACTGCCTGTTTATGCAAAATACAATATGTGAGTCATTTTTTTCAGAGTCCACCGAGAAGTGATGTCCAACCAACCAATCGGCCAACATTGCCAATTGAAAATGTGTTTGACGATGAGAGTGATGAAGAGATTTTTCCAACAAATAAACGTCAAAAAACATATTTTTCTACTGAAACAAATATAACTGAAAAAATCGTACCTTTACATGAATTTAGCTCACAACAAGAATGTGTCATTGATAAACAACAGTATGACAATACAAAACAATATACTTTCTTACATGGGCACCCAAGCTCTATAATTATTGCAAATACAAGAACATTACAACACAAAGCAAAAACACGTGCTCAGACTGCCACTAAAAAAAATTCAATTTATCCTGATCAAGTGAAAGAACCAGAAGAAACAGTTAACCTCAGTCCAAACATCCGAAAAACTATTCAACTCAAAACACAAGAAGAAACAGTGTATCTCAGTCCTAGTACCGGAAAAACTTGTCAAATATTGCAGAATGTTCGCTTGTCCGCTTCTAGTGCTTCAACCTCACCAATAAAAAAACAAAATCCTATAGGTTCCCCTTCAAAAGATTTTTCTCATATAACTACGGAGAGCAGAGCTGGATCTTTGTCAGAAATCTCACGCTTCAATTTACTGGATTGTAATATATCACTTAGTGAGGACAACATTCAACAATTACTTCGTACTCCGACACAAAAAAGACCGAGAGAAAATGTTACATCCGAATGTACATATTCAGAAGACTTTAAGCCGTCCAAATCCAAAAAAAGTCATGAAATAGAGGTCTCTGTAATTATAGAAAGTATTCCTGATGACAATGTTAAAGGAAAACGAGACATGAATAACAAATTGCCAACTGTTCTAAAATCACCTGATATTGTCGAATATGATATTATTGAACATATAGACTGCGAAAACAATAATATAATACAAACAAACAAAATATGTCACAGTGTGCAGAATATTCGAAAATCACCTGAGTTGGATGAGAGTAATAATATGGAAGATGATAATTTTAGCGGTACTGACAATGATTATAGTCCTTCGGAGGAAGAGTGTAGTGATTCGGAAGAGTATGCTTCAATGGAAAATTGCGTTCATTCAGATCAGGATTTATCTCCAGATAGTGAATATGAAGAAGCTACAGAAGATGACATTTTAGTCACGGACGAAACATTACCCGGCACGCAAGCTAAAGATCACGATGAGTGGGAAAATATATCGGAAAGTCCCATAACTTTTAATGAATTCGCTGGAGAATGTACGTTTAATTTACCCCCGTTTGTGGGAGTTACACCTGAAGATATATACAAGATGTTTGTTACAGATGAGATGATTGATATAATGGTATCTGAAACAAATGCTTACGCACAAAAGTATATACAAATAAATCAACAAAATATGAAACGTAATTCACGCATGACAAAATGGAGTGACACCAGTTCTCAGGAAATGAGAACATTTTTGGCTGTTTTAATGGCAATGGGTTTGTGTAGAGTTCCTAATTTAAATTTATACTGGAGCAGAAACAAATTGTATCGAAACGAATTTATTTCTTCAGTAATGACAAGAGACAGATTTTTATTGCTACTTAAATGCTGGCATGTCAGTGATGTAAGTAATGAAGACCAAACTGACAAACTATATAAAATTAGAAATATGTTCACAAAGATTACAGAAAACTTTCGACGTATTGCAAATCCTGGAAAGTATGTGGTAATCGATGAAACCATGATACCATGGAGAGGAAGACTAGGTTTTCGCCAATACATAAAAAACAAATCACACCGGTACGGCGTAAAGCTTTATAAGCTTTGCACTCCCGAAGGTTATACTTCTGAGTTAGAGGTTTATACAGGGAAAAAAAATCAGAAAAAAGAATTAGAACACAGTAAAAAAGTAGTGTTAAGATTGATGACAAATCTGACAGAAATGGGTAGAATCGTAATAGTAGACAATTACTACACTTCGTTGGGCCTGGCAGAAGATCTTCTATCACAAAAAACATTTTTATGTGGAACACTTAATAAAATACGGAAATATCTGCCAAAGCAAGTTACTAGTTACAAATTGCAGAAAGGCGAAATTATTGGAAAAATGAACAAAAAGGGCGTAAAGGTAATGAAATGGATGGATAAACGGAATGTTTTGATGTTGACTACGTGCAAAGATCACGATGATAACCTGATAGATACTGGAAAAAAGAAGAGAGGAACCGACGAATGCATAAAAAAACCGGGATGTGTTTTGCTGTACAATAAAACAAAAAAAGGCATTGACTTTTCTGACCAGATGTCTTC
The DNA here is from genome assembly GCA_917490735.1 of Dryobotodes eremita. NCBI lineage: Eukaryota > Metazoa > Arthropoda > Insecta > Lepidoptera > Noctuidae > Dryobotodes > Dryobotodes eremita. The sequence goes on from OU823242.1 coordinate 25,438,593, forward strand.
TTATTATACAACTTTGAAGAGAGGAATCAAATGGTGGAGAAAAGTTGTAATGGAGCTAATATTTGGTACGGCGCTAATTAATGCCTGGATTGTGTTTAATTCAATCCAAATTGATGGAAAAAAGTTACCAAAAAGACTCTTTGTGGAGAAACTTATAGAATCTTTAATAAAAAAGGAAATCGATGAGACCCCAGGTAATGTAATGCTTAGATATATTTCTTGACAGTCAACGTGTTGAAGCTTTCATAAACTAAGCTTGACATTTGGTCATTATTAAGTTATTTATTATTGTTTCCTTTTAATTATTCTGAATTTAAGCTACCTTACCTACCTACTCTTTCAACATTTTAAGTATAAAACAAACACATTCATTTGATGCAGTTATACCTACATTATCATTGTTATTCTCATCTACGATCTAACCTAAGTAACAATGTCAGTTTTATTACGTTATCTTTACATTTTTGTTATTTTTCAGCACCTGAAAGCGCACGCCATTGCCTCGAAAAGGGTGAAAAAAGGAGAAGATGTGTTGGTTGTTACCAAAAACTACGCACATTTTTACCATCTCGTGAAGCTGATAAAAAATCCAAAAAGATCTTGACTCAGTGCACTCAGTGCAAAAAATCTTATTGTCTACCCTGTTTCAATGAAAAACACTCATAAATAAGTACAACATATATATTATTGAGATTTTTATAAAAAAAGTATATTGATACTGATTTTTTAATGTTAATTCAAGTTCTAATAATTGTATTTTTAAAGCCCGAGGCAGAATAAATAGGACAGTTTCTTTTCTACTTCTGGTTGCCTTTTTTTTCTATTCTGTGAACCGCATTAAGATTTTCATATACAAATAGAAAGATAAACCTTATGCATAAACCGTAATCCATTATTTTCCAATAATAAGTCTGTAATAGGTGCCTCTTAATGGTATAGAATGGAACGCTTCGTGCGCGAGTCCGACTCGCACTTGGCCGGTTTTTTTTCTTTATGGCGCCTTCAAGCACAATTTAGATTATTTAAAAAAAAATTTATCCTTTGATAGCTTTGTGTTGTTTTGCCAGGTTTTACCCTTAGAACGATCTAATGAGATATAATTGATCAAAATCGGTCAAGTCGTTGCGTAGTTAAGACAGTTTAAAAACGTCGATATTATTTTTCCCATCACTAATCGCAGCGAAAATTTGCCCTATTTCAGTGCGTTACGAGGTGTATAAGATCCCATATTTTGTTTTGCTAATAATTCCTAAACTAGCCATCAGATCCCGGGGCGACGGTGGATTAGGGTTCATCAATTCACTGTCTATATCAATAAGGACCAAAATTCTCATTTATCTTTGATTTCGCGCCAGAAAATGGATTTTAGTCTGTAAAAGGAGGTGGGGTCTAATAGACCGCGTGTCGCCCTAACGTCTGGTCACGGTACGGGCCGATTATACCTCGTGCCGCAGGAACGGAAAGTATGCAAAAATTGGTGCCGCAGCTAACGTGTTAAACATAAACAACATCGACCCTGGCATAAAGTTTTCATTCATACCTGCATATACACCCCACTTCGGAGGCCTATGGGAGTCTGCAGTTAAATCCACCAATCATTATCTACGACGCATTTTGGGTTTAACAAACCTAACCTTTGAGGAAATGGCTACTTGTTTAATTCAAGTCGAGGCTATTTTGAATTCAAGACCCTTAACTCCACTGTCCAACGATCCTTCCGACCTCGCTCCTTTGACCCCGGCACACTTTCTTATTGGTCGTTCGCTAATCATGCTGCCTCACCCACAGATCCAGAACGCCAACGTCAACACACTACAACGATTTCGCCGCATCGAATATTTTAAGCAACACTTCTGGGCTCGCTTCTCCCATGAATATGTTCTGTGGCTACAGGAGAGAACAAAATGGTGCCGCTCGTCTGGCGAGCTCAAGGAGGGAACATTAGTCGTCATCAAGGAAAAAAACTTACCTCCTCTTATGTGGCTTCTAGGACGCATCACACATATTCTCCCAGGCAGAGATGGCGTCGCGAGGGTCGCCGACATTCTCACAAGAAAGGGTGACATCCGGCGCACCTTCAACACCATCTGCCCGCTGCCGGTTACCACGGTTGTTGAAGACTCTTCAACGGGGGGAGTATGTTGAGACTGCTCTTCTCAACATCGCCGGACACAGGCGGCAGTGTACGAGGGGCGCGGGGACAGCGGGGAGTCAGCCGGCCGACGACGGCTGAGCGCGGGCCCCCGCACCACACCAGTCAGCTGTTGCATGCATCCACGCACGGCTGCGCTTGCGCGTTATACTAACGTCATATTTTAAATTCAACCTTTTATTGCAATTGTAATTTGTCTTTTATGTCATAATGTTGTTTTTTTTTTTTATTTTTATTTTATAAAAGAATTTATTGCATAAGACATTTTTATTGCATAAACATCAAATATTTATAGTGGACTGTATAATAATACAGTCCACTATATTTTCATTTTGTTCCACCACGACCTATCGTCGCGATCAGGTTTGTTAATCGCTCAGAAAGATTTCTAACGCTGCTTCTATCATTACCGTTCATCAACATTCACAGCTTGTATTCACCAAATTTTGGGTATAAGCATCCTTTCTTACTTTAGGTATATAACGTTGCCTAACGAAAATCGATTATACAATGACAGTTATTACTGAATTCAGATTGAATTATTTATAAATATTCGAAACGACACAAACGTGAAACAACAGTGGCTGAAGCAGACAGCAGCCAGCTGTCAACTTGACAGTTTTTTATTTGACATAAGTAAGGTAGTCGTGCTCAGTGTGACCATCTCAAAAATAGCGAATATGCCACAATCTGGGTAAAAAATCTGCCGAAATCCGCCACACTTGTTGCCAAAAATGCCAAAATTAAATCTTTATGGAAACGAAAATAAAACACAAAGTTTCAGTGGATTTTCTTTAATTATTTAATATAAATCTTCTTCGAGTTCTTCATTTACATTTTCAGTGTACATACTTTTTGATGACATATATTTTATCATCTCTTTAGTTGGTATAAACGAGACACAGTCTCCGTGTTCTTTAATTCCCTCTTTTGTGGTAATTATAGCCGAAACATGCTTGGTTAAGAACCTATTCCTTATATTAGTTTTGGTTAGATTTACCTTAGAGAATATCCTCTCACAGGAGGCGTTCGACATAGGCAAACTTAATAAAGCTTTCGCGAAATTAGCTATGTTTGGATATTTTGTTATACCATTTGCATCCAGCATTTTCCCGACTACTCCCCAAAATTCGTCTACACTTAAAATAGTGCTGTTGGTACTTCCACCTGATTCTAGTAAATCTTTTACATTTTTGTCAAATTTAATTGTCCGAAGTTCGTCATCAACGTTTTGAATGCTGCTTTCGTCTACTATGTTAGGAAATCTCTTTGCAACACTAAAGGTTGATGTAAAATCTTTGTAAATTACATGCTGTGGATCCAAAAACTGTAAATCTTTGAAAAGATTGCTGAGCGGCAAACGTGCCTTTAATTGACTACCAAGTTCAGACACAAATGATTGCATTCTTTGAAGGAATGTTTGGATTCCAGGTTTCATATTCACGTCTGTGGATATGCGATCTATTTCCGTGCTGACATTTACGCCTAAATAGATATCTTTCAGGGGCAGAAAGTTCACAGCTGATTTTGGATCTATTGCGAGAGGATCAGTGGTTTTTAAATAATTTGCTTTCATAAAACAGCTCAAAAGGCACGTATACGCTTCAAAAATGTCTTTAAATGCCCTGTGCACCGTTGTGAAATCTCCTTGGAAAATGATGTTTAATTTGTTTACTATTTGTAAAATATAATCTAGAGCAAAAAAATACAGTTTATGTATCTTATCATTTAAACTATTGCACAAGAATTCAGCTGAAATATTTCTGTCTTCTAGAAACTGAGCTTGAAAAAAAAGTTTGAGAGCATCCCACTGTTCTAGAATTCTTTTAATGCAAGCGTGCAAACTTAGCCAGCGAATTTCATAATGCCTTAACAATTTGTGATGTTCAGTTCCAACAAAATCTTGAAATTCAATAAATTCTCTCTGCCTTTTACTACTATGCGAAAAATATCCGTAAACCTCTTGTACTATTTGGTTAATAGCCCGCGGTATGGTGTGTTTACTAGCGTGAGACACACTCAAAGCAGTGGAATGACACACACACTTAATAAACATGCAGTGAGGGTTTACATGTCTTATTTTTGCAATAATGCCACCTTGTTCACCAAACATAACGTTTGTAGTATCAGCCCCAAAACCAATAGCATCTTGTATGTTGAGGTTAGCGTTAGTCAAAGCCTCCGCAAGGGTATCAAATAATGACTGAGCATCAGCCCTTTTTAAGTCAACCAAACACAAAAATTTAGTTTTGACCTGCAGACTTTTTTCCGAATAATATTTGGTTACTACTGCCATCGTTGAAGTGGTTGTAACGTCGGTGGTCTCGTCGATGATAACGGAGAACATTGGTGAACGTGTTCTAATATTTTGACACGATCTCAAATCAACTAGCATCTCTGCTTCAAAATTAGGCTTTAAAACATTATACGTTACCGCTGCCGCTTTCGTCCTTTTGCAGGAAAATGATTTTGCGATTTCCGAATCATGAAAACTTTTTGATATTACTTCGCTTAAATGGTCCATTAAACGAAATGGTAAATTATGTTCCACTAACATTGCACAAAAATTAAGCTCTGCCTTTTTTACCTCTTCTTCGAGTGAAGATTTCTTGAAAAACTGTTGAACCTGAAACAATTTAATAAAATAGATAATTAAAGGAATTAAAATAGATGATTTAACTTTCATACCTATTGTCAAGTACTTACCGATGATTGGCCGCTATAGCCAATTATATTCTTTTTATGTTTCTGAGATGAAGCGTGCTCTTTTAAAGAAGATAATCTAGTAATTAATTTACAGTTGCAAGCTTTGCAGAATGCAACATCTTGTTCATCCTTAGCCCTAGATAACCAGGAAGAAAGTAAGGGATCTTGTTCCCACTCAGGTCGATAAGAACGTTCGTATTTTCTCTTCATAATTACTTAATCGTTACAGTCGTTACGTTACAAAGAACCGCACCATAACCGCACACATCACAAACCAAAAGAGAATGAAGTAAAATCAAATGTTTATTGGATATTTACCTATTAACGGGGAAAAGAATATGAACCTTATTTAAATGACAATACAATTCATAATCATATGAGGTACCTTTACAAAAACAGAATTATCGGGAAATCCCCTGACCTGAGTAAGCGGTGATTCCCCGTATAATCTGGTCATGAAACAGAAAATTGCCTGTTCGGTAAAATATTTTCTACCAAATTTGTGCTTTGAAAATAAAATGAAATGAATTCATAGGTGGATTTACCTTGAATCATATTCATTTACAAATCTGCCAATATCTGCCAGTTTTCTAAATCGTCAGCATGATCTGCCACAAGCAAAATTTTGAAGCAAAATCTGCCAAAATGGCAGAATTCTGCCACATATGGTCACACTGGTCGTGCTTCTGCCGATGATAGAGTGACAAAATGGTGTCCTTTTTATTATGTTAAAAGTTATTTTACTCTCGACCCCGGTTAACCTTAAGAAAAATATATAAATGCAATATTAATCTGTGTAATTTTGAGTATTTTATGCCATTTGGTGTAACTCGGTACTTCGTTTGGGCAGATTTTGGTAAACTTCTTAAAACATTGTTTTTAACACTGATTATTGCTTTAGACTTGTATATCGACCCAGAAATGATTAACTATTAAGGGCTAATTTCACCGAACGTCTCCAATACTGCGTTTAGTAAAAACTGCGCTTACACTAATCACGATTAATATCAAGATTTGATCTCGTTTAACATCGACTGCATTTCACAGTGCAAAACGCCACGATCGTTGATCGCGTTTACGAAAACCGAGTTACGGCATGTTAGAACGGCAACATCGCACTGCGTTTTGTCCTTGTACCGAAACTTGACAAAACTATTGCAATATTTGTGTAAAAATACATGTAACAAAACGTATTCCTTCGGTTGTCAATTTAATTGTCAACTTGGTAAACAGTGCTGCCAATTTAGCATTTTTTTGGCTAAATTTTGCATTTTCCCTAGTCATTTGGCATGCAAAAATTCAATTGAGCATATAGCATATTATTTAGCATTTTACTCGGAAAGATTTATTTAAACTTGAATTTCCGAACGCAACATATGAACCCTTAAAAAACGCGGTGATGTTTCTGAACGCTACCGTAGTGGTCAGGGGAAATCCCGCTTGGATTGATTGAACTACATAATCTGTGCTTAAGGACGCGTTCGCAAAATTGATAGGTATAGAATCGAATTACTACATTGACACGGCTCACACACACAAGTGTACGTACGGTTAGCTGCGGGAATAGTAGTCAAGTGAACTAATTTTGATACTATGGAAGTTTTTTTTTTTTCTTATTTCTTTATAATACATAGGTACCTACAAAAAATATTTCGTACCTTTTTTACTAACCTTCGGACTTGATGGAGTGACCTGAAGGTCTACCTCGGTGACTGCTACTGGAGCTCTGTAGTTCTACTTGTCGAGACAAGAAGAACTAGGTGTGCCGAGTTTGGGCTCGTTTTGTAAGTTATGATGAGACCTTACCTCCGGGCTTGATTGAGTGACCTGAAGGTGTACCTCGGTGACTGCTACTGGAACTCCTCGATAAGTAGAACTAGGTGTGCCGAGTTTGGGCTCGTTTTGTAAGTTATGATGAGACCTTACCTCCGGGCTTGATGGAGTGACCTGAAGGTGTACCTCGGTGACTGCTACTGGAACTCCTCGATAAGTAGAACTAGGTGTGCCGAGTTTGTGCTCGTTTTGTAAGTTATGATGAGACCTTACCTCCGGGCTTGATGGAGTGACCGGAAGGTGTACCTCGGTGACTGCTACTGGAACTCCTCGATAAGTAGAACTAGGTGTGCCGAGTTTGGGCTCGTTTTGTAAGTTATGATGAGACCTTACCTCCGGGCTTGATTGAGTGACCTGAAGGTGTACCTCGGTGACTGCTACTGGAACTCCTCGATAAGTAGAACTAGGTGTGCCGAGTTTGGGCTCGTTTTGTAAGTTATGATGAGACCTTACCTCCGGGCTTGATTGAGTGACCTGAAGGTGTACCTCGGTGACTGCTACTGGAACTCCTCGATAAGTAGAACTAGGTGTGCCGAGTTTGGGCTCGTTTTGTAAGTTATGATGAGACCTTACCTCCGGGCTTGATGGAGTGACCTGAAGGTGTACCTCGGTGACTGCTACTGGAACTCCTCGATAAGTAGAACTAGGTGTGCCGAGTTTGTGCTCGTTTTGTAAGTTATGATGAGACCTTACCTCCGGGCTTGATGGAGTGACCGGAAGGTGTACCTCGGTGACTGCTACTGGAACTCCTCGATAAGTAGAACTAGGTGTGCCGAGTTTGGGCTCGTTTTGTAAGTTATGATGAGACCTTACCTCCGGGCTTGATGGAGTGACCGGAAGGTGTACCTCGGTGACTGCTACTGGAACTCCTCGATAAGTAGAACTAGGTGTGCCGAGTTTGGGCTCGTTTTGTAAGTTATGATGAGACCTTACCTCCGGGCTTGATTGAGTGACCTGAAGGTGTACCTCGGTGACTGCTACTGGAACTCCTCGATAAGTAGAACTAGGTGTGCCGAGTTTGGGCTCGTTTTGTAAGTTATGATGAGACCTTACCTCCGGGCTTGATGGAGTGACCTGAAGGTGTACCTCGGTGACTGCTACTGGAACTCCTCGATAAGTAGAACTAGGTGTGCCGAGTTTGTGCTCGTTTTGTAAGTTATGATGAGACCTTACCTCCGGGCTTGATGGAGTGACCGGAAGGTGTACCTCGGTGACTGCTACTGGAACTCCTCGACAAGTAGAACAAGGTATGCTGAGATTGGACTCGTTTTGTAAGTTATGATGAGACCTTACCTCCGGACTTGATGGAGTGACCTGGTGGTATACTTTGATGATTATTAAAACAACAAATTACACGTAATCAATTCTTTATTTTCAGAATATTTGCTTGAGTATGTGAAGAATGTGCTCTTAGCTCCATATTTCTCGCCTGTCTTGGGTCAATCAATTCTGGGAGGAGACAATTTTTGTAAAACCTAACTAAATATGTTTCCATTTTCTCCTTCCAAAATTGTGGATCGTTTTCTATGCACTGGTACTTTATTTTACCAGGGCCAGTCCAAATAGCAAACACACAAGTGTCTTGCCTAGTTATACGCAGCTGCCCTTGGATTTGGTAATACCATTTGTTTCTTATTTATTACGAATAAATTATTAGCTGTAGGCAACCAAAAATCAACTTTTTTAAGTTTGATGGCGTCGTTCGGCTCCATCAAATATGCCGAAGATGGACATTTGATTTCTATAATGCCTAGCTCACATTTTCCATCTGGGGTTGCTCCTAGAAATGGAAATTCTTCGTCTATGAATAACCCGCACTGTTCTATACGGGTATTCAAAGCCTTTTCCAGCTCTCGAAGTGCAGTCTCTTCATTACTTCTGCCATGTTTTATAGACGGCACATTGCTAAGATCTTTCCCATACAATATTTGTTTGATTAGCGGACCACATTCTGTTGTTGGGCGACGTTTGCAGACTGTCGCGAACCAGGACGCTGTTAGAAGCTTTCTTCGCGTTTCTAACCATAATGGACTTCCGCTCTGTAATATTGTATCTTTTTCTAAATTGTGCTTTGCAACCTCCGAAAGTTCTAATGCCTTCAAAAATTTTATTTTGGCTTCGTTATATTCTTCCTCATCCATGTCAACTTTTTGGCAATTTTCACCATAATAGGCATCTTGCTTAGATATTGTAGGCCTGATAATTTTTTTCTTTTTTATTTTTCTCTCTAGTCTTATTTCATTTCTTTTTTGACGCATTTCTTCGAGGTGGACTATTTCGGGATTAGCCTCTGTGTCAAAAATAAATTTGTGTACGGCCGACTGTAGCACACCCGTGTTATAAGAAACAACGGCTGCAGCACAACGAGCAAGATAGGACCCCCGCTGGGAAAAGTTTACTCTTTTACCTCCTATAAACTTTGCAACTCGTGCATTAAAACTTTCCACCGCATTATTCGTTTCATTGTACACAAAACTGTATGAATGCAATGAAAGACGCTGGGCCAAATCTTCAACTTTTTGAAAGACGCCGTATGCTGTTAATTCTGGTACCATATTCACATTACGTTTTTTAATGTCTTCGGTACAAAAATACGATGCGCATTTGGAGTGATCACCAAATATATGGTAGGGACCATTCATTATGTCATTTTTAATGTGTCGTACTTTTTCTTCGAAAGCAATGTCCTTACTGGTCCAATATTTGACGCTGCTATCAATGCCCCAACGTATCCGTAAATAATTTTCTTTTAGGATTTTTCTGGCACGTATGTGGTAAGCAGTATTGTTAGAAATTGATAACAGGCCCTTGCAGTAATTTCGCAATAAATGATTTTTGCATTCAATTTTACCCACTGTTACGTTAACATATGGCCTTGCATTCCGGATACTAGCATATGTGCTTGAATCACCATCGGCAACGTACTGGTTGTAAATAAGTCCATGCATAGCTAAAGATTTTTTAAACCCCTCCGTTATTATAACTGCTTCCATCGCAGTAGAAGGACCTTGAAAATTTTTGAAACAAGTATGTTTCGGTGGGTGTGCTCCTTTTGTTTCTGCTCGTGAACAAATATTACAGGCCTTATTTTTCACTCCGTAGTATAGAACTTTCTTTGAGTGTATTCCTACAATTGCACCAACTCCAGAAGAGGCACTATAATTAGTTCCATACGAACGCTTGGACCAACATGCATCACCCGTTACAGGTATCATTGCCATTCCATCATCATTAGAGCTCCCAATAGATAAAGCATGATCCTTTTCTTCCTTACCAGCCTCGACCATATAGTGCTGCGCAGTTTTTTTCCACCATTGACTAATTATGTCGTGCTTAGATTGGTACAATCGTACTGATATTGGTGGCATATTTACATGACACAGAACAGTATTTAGCTGCGTAACCCCAGCACCAATAGTCATTATACCGGCCACGACTTCCTCGTTCACGTCCATTTTATATTCCGAATCGTTGGAAGGTTTCAACATAAATTTAGCACCACACATTTGGCACTTCATATAAAAAGTTGAGCTAAGTCCAATCCTTTTTTCATTTATTAGTGCAACAGTACTTAAATTACAATTGAACATCGAACTATGATTTCCAATTTCTTGAAGTTGTTGCATAAAATAAGCCAGTTCTATGATTCTTCTTCCTGAAACTTGGAACGGTTTTATTTCTTCATATTTGGAGGTCTAAAAAGAAAACAATTTTTGTTAGAGTTGTTATTTATTGTGCAAAATAATGTAATACAGTGAACACAACACAAAAGTTAGTAATTTCATATGTATAATTATTAATAACTTACGTTAGACGTCGCGAAGTTGTTTTCATTGGAAGTACTACAACTCGTTTGATCATATCCTTCTGGATACACCGCAGATAAATCACGAGAATTGCGACTACCTTCAGAAACTCTGTAAAGAAAAGAACTTATGACAATAATGGTTCCAAATTATGATTTTGACGTTTTAATAAACAAATACTAACCGTCTTCGTTTTTCTAAGTTTTGTCTACAAGCACGAACTCTTTTTCGAGAGGTTTTGCCAAATGTCTTATATCTCGGCATCTAAAACAACAATTGAGTTATGAAAGTTATTCAATATGCACTTTATTATAAACAATCAAGTCCGGAGGTAAGGTCTTATCATAACTTACAAAACGAGCCCAAACTCGGCACACCTAGTTCTACTTGTCGAGGAGTTCCAGTAGCAGTCACCGAGGTACACCTTCAGGTCACTCCATCAAGCCCGGAGGTAAGGTCTCATCATAACTTACAAAACGAGCCCAAACTCGGCACACCTAGTTCTACTTGTCGAGGAGTTCCAGTAGCAGTCACCGAGGTACACCTTCAGGTCACTCCATCAAGCCCGGAGGTAAGGTCTCATCATAACTTACAAAACGAGCCCAAACTCGGCTCACCTAGTTCTACTTGTCGAGGAGTTCCAGTAGCAGTCACCGAGGTACACCTTCAGGTCACTCCATCAAGCCCGGAGGTAAGGTCTTATCATAACTTACAAAACGAGCCCAAACTCGGCATACCTAGTTCTACTTGTCGAGGAGTTCCAGTAGCAGTCACCGAGGTACACCTTCAGGTCACTCCATCAAGCCCGGAGGTAAGGTCTCATCATAACTTACAAAACGAGTCCAATCTCAGCATACCTAGTTCTACTCTTCGAGGAGTTCCAGTAGCAGTCACCGAGGTACACCTTCAGGTCACTCCATCAAGCCCGGAGGTAAGGTCTCATCATAACTTACAAAACGAGTCCAATCTCAGCATACCTAGTTCTACTCTTCGAGGAGTTCCAGTAGCAGTCACCGAGGTACACCTTCAGGTCACTCCATCAAGCCCGGAGGTAAGGTCTCATCATAACTTACAAAATGAGCCCAAACTCGGCATACCTAGTTCTACTCTTCGAGGAGTTCCAGTAGCAGTCACCGAGGTACACCTTCAGGTCACTCCATCAAGCCCGGAGGTAAGGTCTCATCGTAACTTACAAAACGAGCCCAAACTCGGCACACCTAGTTCTACTTATCGAGGAGTTCCAGTAGCAGTCACCGAGGTACACCTTCAGGTCACTCCATCAAGCCCGGAGGTAAGGTCTCATCGTAACTTACAAAACGAGCCCAAACTCGGCACACCTAGTTCTACTTATCGAGGAGTTCCAGTAGCAGTCACCGAGGTACACCTTCAGGTCACTCCATCAAGCCCGGAGGTAAGGTCTCATCATAACTTACAAAACGAGTCCAATCTCAGCATACCTAGTTCTACTCTTCGAGGAGTTCCAGTAGCAGTCACCGAGGTACACCTTCAGGTCACTCCATCAAGCCCGGAGGTAAGGTCTCATCATAACTTACAAAATGAGCCCAAACTCGGCATACCTAGTTCTACTCTTCGAGGAGTTCCAGTAGCAGTCACCGAGGTACACCTTCAGGTCACTCCATCAAGCCCGGAGGTAAGGTCTCATCGAAACTTACAAAACGAGCCCAAACTCGGCACACCTAGTTCTACTTATCGAGGAGTTCCAGTAGCAGTCACCGAGGTACACCTTCAGGTCACTCCATCAAGCCCGGAGGTAAGGTCTCATCGTAACTTACAAAACGAGCCCAAACTCGGCACACCTAGTTCTACTTATCGAGGAGTTCCAGTAGCAGTCACCGAGGTACACCTTCAGGTCACTCCATCAAGCCCGGAGGTAAGGTCTCATCGTAACTTACAAAACGAGCCCAAACTCGGCACACCTTGTTCTACTCTTCGAGGAGTTCCAGTAGCAGTCACCGAGGTACACCTTCAGGTCACTCCATCAAGCCCGGAGGTAAGGTCTCATCGTAACTTACAAAACGAGCCCAAACTCGGCACACCTAGTTCTACTTATCGAGGAGTTCCAGTAGCAGTCACCGAGGTACACCTTCAGGTCACTCCATCAAGCCCGGAGGTAAGGTCTCATCGTAACTTACAAAACGAGCCCAAACTCGGCACACCTAGTTCTACTTATCGAGGAGTTCCAGTAGCAGTCACCGAGGTACACCTTCAGGTCACTCCATCAAGCCCGGAGGTAAGGTCTCATCGTAACTTACAAAACGAGCCCAAACTCGGCACACCTTGTTCTACTCGCCGAGGAGTTTCAGTAGCAGTCACCTAAATACACCTTCAGGTCACTTCATCAAGTCCCATACGAATAGGCATTTATAAACCGTACTTACTTTTACCGAAATAAAATATTATAATAAAAATCTGTGAATACAAAATTATCTTACCTTGTCAAAAGTATCAAATTTGGTTTATCGAATATTTTGTGTCTGTACAGCGATCTTTTCCCACACGAGCCGCTGCAAACAGGCAATAAAGGGTCCTCTCACCACGGCGGCCGAGCGCGGACCACAGAACACATTTACTCAGGAGAAGAATAACAACTTCAAAGAAAATAAATGTCATATAAAGCGATGACGCCGGCGCCATCTGTTGCACGCCCCATGCGATTAAATATGAAATTCTATAATTGAGGTTAGTTTAGATCCAATTGTTTAGAAAGACTAGTAAGAATAAAAACAATCTAGTGTAATGAAATATCTTTATTCAGAAACAACCCTTAAATCTTAGTTTTACAAGATTCGCGTTTACAAAACTAATCAGTAATCACCAGTGTGTAGTAGTACACACGGCCACATATCAAGCTGTACATTTCCAGTGTAAGCTGATCTCGCATTGTATAGGATTTCCGTTTCATGAGAAGTCAGCTTATACTGAAAAATTATACAAATATTACAATTACAGTGAGGCTAATATAAAATATATAAGCTCTTATTTATGTGACAAAATACGATTTTTTTTCTGTAGAACACTTTTGGAGGATTCTTGTGCAAAAGACCTATTTTTTTTAATGCAAAATCGTTTTACAATTATGTAAATGACACTTTTTATTATATAACAAATATTTTCTTCTTTGTGCTCTATGCAATCATTTAAAAAGTTGAAGTTTATTGTGCCTTTTAAAATATTCGAGACGTCTTGCCTTATTTTTAATTTATGAGCATTTTTTTCTAAATAATTATTAATTTCGGTGGCACATACTTCTACACAGAGCACAAAGTTTTGATGAGGGTAATTTAATGATTCTTTAACATTGCTATATTCTCTGAATTCTATAAAAGTATGAATGGATGAGTGGTCTTCAGAAGTGAGGATCAGTCTGCACTTCTCACAGGTATTTTTATAGTTTTTTATTACAAAGCCACAAACATAGGCACATGCTTGCATTTCGCTAGTTACATTTAATAATAATTCTTCATCACACTCGAATTCCTGATCCCAACTGGAAGATGCAACTGTTCCTTCAGATGGGCCTTCATCTAAAGTAACAGTTTCATCTTCATTGCTTTCCTTATTTTCGGCATTTAAAAATAATTTAAAATTATTGATTATGACACTATTACTGTCAAGTTCACAATTTCCAACACCTATGTGGGACAGGTTGCTCAGCAATGTCGTTTTTAGGGCTCCAACAAACTGCCCAGTGGTAGGGTTGCAATTTGCGCCACAATTGGCTCGGATGCATCCAAATAAATTTTCCAGAGGATCTTGCTGTAACCTTCTGGTGGCTAAACTTTTAATGGTATTGTGTTTTTGGCGCAAAGTCCTCCACAACCTTTCCACACCATTTAGCGTCCAAAGCCATCCTTCTTGTGATGGTGGTGCACGCGTGGCACCTATAAATTTAATATTTTGGAAGAAACATTTCATTTCTTTTATGAACTCCAGATGAGGGGTAGTTTCTTTAAGGTTAGTGGAAAATGGCTTTCCTCTGCGTAGATCCACTGTGTCACTATTTAGAGAATCGAACATCTTGTCCATTTTCGATAATACATCTGCTGTCACAACCGCATCATTAGATAATCCTGAAAATAATGATTATATATTATGAAATGTATAATTATATTCGTGGGTTTGCTTACAAGTGGATAACTACAGGGAAACCTGTTTTGCTATATCCTTATAGTGGCTGTCAAATCACATGGGCAGAACACAGCCTATTCTCTAATAACCACAGAACACTATTACTCCTAGTGGTAATAACTCTCATGAAATTAACACACATTGACGGTGCCGATTCTCTTGTATACCGAACTAAACTATCACTAAAATTCCTTACTTTTGGCTACGAGAATCTTAAAGCTATTCTGCAAAAAAATATCTCTAAATTTAAAAATAATTTTGACGCAACTAAAATATTATTTGACAATCGCGACTTTACGTGGTACTCGTTTGTTCTACCCCGTGATTTGTTTTTAGAGCTGGAGCGTATACTTTTAGTAGGTACTCTTTGAGCCGGAGGCGCGCATGGTTGCAGCCTCGAGGTGTTTTTAGGGAATTTTTCACGTTTTGTATGGAAAATATGACAAATGATTACCTACATGTAGAGTTTTAGGGGTTTAAGGGTTTCGTAAAGGGGGGTCGAATTTTCATTATTTTTGCGATAGGACATACCATTTTCGAGATATATGCAAAATAAAAAAAGACTACTGATTTTGCACCTGAAGTCGAGGTCTTGTAGTGAATTTTAGTTCATGACAACTAATTTTATTCCAGACCTTTTTTTTATTCGCAATTAAAAATAGCCGATGTTAGTTAGACAACCAAAATTTTAATTTCCACTAAATTACTAACTCAGTGCCATCTTAGTGCAGTGCCACAACTAAAATATATTTAAGTTGTGGCACTTCAGTCTATTTCAGAATGGGAAATCGTCGTTTGACAGGAATAAACTAAATTTTAGTGATTTTAAGTCTAGTTTAGAGAACTTTGTGACAAGAGAATCGGCACCATTATCACCCATGCAGTCACTAGTACTGGCACATAAATAATGCACAAGACGTCCACCGACTCTTTTTACAATTGTTTGTATACAAAAAGTTTATTTGATTAGGCAATAGTGAATTAATTATTATAACAAATTACCCTTTCCAATTCTAGCATACATGCCAGACGAAACAGTATGACTCAACACCTGAACTGCCAGCTTCACTTTCATTTTTTGCTTAGTGTTAGGGTTCAGGTGATCCGGTTTGAGTAAAGGTGCAAATGCAAAATTTGGATTTGCGCTGTCTAATGTATGAAACTGGGCAATATGACTCCACTTTGCTATACCTGCAACAATATTTATTAATATAATTAAAACTTATCTAATCTTCCTTTAGATTTAATTTCATTCTGAAGCATTCAGTTTACATAATGTTTTACCTGTTCCAGTTCTTCCATCGGATGATATATCTGTTGGGCATTCAATATCATACTTCAGAAATAAATTTCTGAAGCACTTAATTAAATGTGGCGCATCAAAAAGTGCAATAACTTCACGATCATTGGCTTCAAAATATGGACTGCTAGCGGTTGCCCCTAAAATTCTTAAAGCTCTTCTGTTTACACCATCCATGTCACACACTGTAGAGGCTATATTCACACCATATTTATGACACTGTTCAAGCACCTAAAAAATAAATAAATTATCAGCAACAATTTCCCATTAAATATTAATTGTTATTACATACAAATGTATTAATTCATGTGGTCGAATTCATGTTATTACTATAAACATATTTAACCACCCTCGATCTATGACTGACAAAGAATCAGTCTATTCATTGCAAAACAGAAAAAAATCAGGTTCAATACTTTTTGGGAACGGCAATCTGTATTTGTTTGTATGTACAGACAGATACAGGTACAGGTAGAGTGCTTTAGTTACTATGTTGTGATATAGTGCATAAAAAAATGTTAGCTCGCCTCTTTTATAAGTACTGCTAATCTGTCTGCAGTAACTGAAGAACCAGATATATAAAAAGCAATAGGCTGCTTGATTTTTCTTCTGATGCCAGCAACCATGAAGACTAAGGCATAAGAGGCTGGTTGTGATGATCTGCCTTGTTCACCATGATCCTGGAATCCCTCAATGGCATCTTCCTTTGCATTATATTGCAAATGTCTTCTGATAGACATTTCATCAAACATGAGTATAAATTCATTATCAGCTGGTTTAATTGCCTTGGCATACTTCCCAATAATTTCAAATATATGCTTGTTTATGCCAACATTAAGTACACATTTTCTAAGTAGCACTTTAAGTGTTGTTGGTGCAGGTAGGGAAAACATTCTCCTTAATAATCTATAACACGTAGGTGACCTTTTATACAGTCTCAATGCTGTTATCTTGTCATTAGAAGTCCATCTTCTTCCTTGCGGACTCTTTTTAAAATTCTTAATTTGGGCTTGCAGCAAAAGTGTGAATGTAGGACTTATCTTCTTAGATAATGCACTCACAGCATTATTTGTACACAATTTATGCATAATTTTTTTATTCTTCAAGTATCTTAATTTTCTTTGAAGTTTGGATATTTTTTGCAAGTATCCTTTGCATTTTTCAAATGCATGTTCTTTACCATCTGTTAATTTATTGACTGGGTTTTTAACACTTGCAGAGGGTCCAGGAATGTCATCCGAAGGCATATTGCTAATATCCTGTAGTGGTTGAACTGCTTGATGAGATGGACCAGCTACAGCTTCCATGTGAACTGCCAGGTGTGAAATAGTCACCTTCTATAAAATAAGATCAAGATTAAGGTAAAAATAATGGGAATTAGATTTTACTTTATCCTTATGACTTAAGGTTATTTTTTTCTAAAGCAAAATTTTTAATAGGTATCTGGGTGGATAAAGAGTTGTACAAACATAGATTTAATAGATTGTACAGATTTTGTATATTATTTTTCCCTAAATTACTTGTGATCCAATTACAGGACGAATTGTTAAACATAAATAGATTTCTATTTCAATAGATAGATGAATGTAAATCTTATTTAACTAACCTCTACATCTGGAGAAGCAAATCGTCTCAATTTCTTCGATGGGTAGTCCACAAACGCTGATTCCTTAAAATGTCGATGACATAACATTCTATGCTCAGAATGCAGTTTTGACTGAAAATCCACTGCAGACCATGTTTTATCCGGGAAGCAATATTTTGCCCATAATTCACAACTGAAATAGAAAACTATTCTATAGCATACATTTACAAAAGAAAATGAATTGTCATAGAAATAATAACACTTAAGTAATTAATTTTGCTAACATCAAAATGCCTTTTATTATAACTATACCTATAGTTTTAACACGCAGAATACACATGATTTAGTTACTTAAAATTCTTTATTTATCTAAAGTAAACACAATTTTACATTTTAGTAAGTAGGTTGTAATGTAATGTTTACCAAATAAGTAATCTTATAGACATTACTTACTATATAAATAGGTATGTAATATTTACTAGAATACTATTTAATTAGTACATTAATTACCACTTACCGAAGAACGTTTGTAGAACCAGGTTTAGGAAATCTAAACAATCTCGTGTCGGGGTCATCGGCAGGCGAAGAACCACACTTAGCACATTTCCTTTGATTTTCCTTCACTGTTCAACAAAAAGTTCAAAACAAATAACACTACCGGAAGAGTCACTATCTCATAAACGACACTTAGCACAAAAAAAAACGGAGGAACGGAAGCTCTACTCAACGTCGATGATGGCGAAGATAATATAAAAGTCGTGAAAAAGATATTTACAAAAAAAAATATGCGCACACGATGGCCGACGTTTTTCTTGTAAAACAAATATCTAGGGTGGCCAGCTAAACTTAAAAAAATGTTACGCAGCTAATTTTGTAAAGTTAAAATTTTAGAAGATAAGAGGTTTAAAAACAAACACAAATATGTATATTCATACGAAAAATAATTAATTTATAAAGATGTTTATCAACAGAATTATTGCAAAGGTTTAAAAAAAAGTCACCTGAAAATAGTCTACTTCTACTAATGAAAAAACTACTGTTTGGTAGAATGTATTTTTATCGGAAACATTTCAGTTTGATCAATGTTCCCAACATAGAAAAAAAAACATTATTTTAAAACCGAATCAGTGCACATGGCTACACAAGTCTTGCCCCCGTAGGTATACTACAAGACTCGAACAAAGTTGACCGGGCCTGGCGCGGACTGAGACATTTTTCGAAATGTTTGTGCAATAAATCAAAACAGGGACCAAAAATAAAATAACCCTTAATCGATTGCGTTAAGATTCATCCGTAATAGCAAAATAGGTGAAAAAGTATGTTTCGATTTTTATTTTTTTTGCGACTATTTGTGACATTTTTAAACAATTTTTTTTCCAAGGTTTAGAATTGAATATATCTGCCTACTTGTAGTATTTTTAGAAATCCTAAAATATGTTGATTATAGAACAAAAAATGTACCTAAACTCAACCTGGTATCGTTAATTCTGTGGAAAAAGGCAACGAAAAATCGTTTTTTCAATATAAAAACTATAATTTTGAACAAAAATCTTACTATAATTTTGAAGATGAGGAATCAGTCTATATGTGGTAGTTATTAGTTATATTCGATTCGGTTTATTTTTGTCCCAAAATGTACCGAAAAACAGCATAATTTTGTCCGATTTGCAAACGCGCCCTTAAGTTGGCAGCACTGCATTTTTATGGTTTAATATCTAACTTTTCATCAAAGGTGTTCTAGAATTTCATGTTTTGTTTTATTCGTTTGTGGTTGCGTTCATTGAATTAGAGTTTTATTTTATAGAGTTTATTAAATTGACAATGCCTCCAAAATATAACCAACATTATCGTGCAGAGTGGGAATTGATGTCCGATTTTAAAGAATGGCTTCAGCCGGTCGAAAGTTACACCACAAAAGCGTACTGTAAGTATTGCAAGTCTCAAATTGTGGCAAAATATTACTGTCTAAAACAGCATGCTTTATCATCCAAACACCTAAAAGCAATGGAACCATTAAGAGGTCAAAAAAAAATTGAGTTCCCGAAAGTAATAAAAAATCTTAACACTCAAAAAGCTGAAAGCACACTTGCTATGTTCATATGTGAACATTGTTCCATTTTGACCACTGATCATTTGTCTCAAGTATGTAAGAACAGATTTAGCGATAGCCAAAGTGCTGACTTGCAACTGCACAGGACAAAGTGCACAAATATAATTAAGAACATATTGGCACCACATTTTTATCAAGAATTAGTAGACGACATTGGAGATCAAGAATATAGTATATTGATTGATGAATCAACAGATGTCTCAGTAAGCAAACTATTAGGCGTGACAGTTAGATATTTTAGCTTAACATTGCAGAAAATTGTTTCCACTTTTTTGGGATTAGTCGAACTTGAAGATGGAACAGCAAACGGTATAGTAAATGGCTTAAAGTTATTGCTTTCCGGTTTGAATTTGAATATAAAAAATATCATCGGCATTGGTACGGATAACGCAACTGTTATGACAGGAACCACCAACGGTGTCCATCAATTGCTGAAAACTATAACTGGCAAAGATAACTTGGTATTAGTACGCTGTGTGTGTCATTCCTTGCAATTAGCAATGTCACATGCCTCCGAACAGACACTACCTAGAAATATAGATTTTCTAATACGTGAAACTTATAACTGGTTCAGTCATTCGTCGAAGCGGCAAATGTATTATAAAGAATTATATAAAACTATGAACTGTGGATCAGACCCCCTTAAGATCCCTCGATTATGCAATACTAGATGGATATCCATCGAGCCAGCGGTGGTTCGCATTTTGGAACAATGGGACGAGTTGAAATTGTTGTTTCAAGTTGCCAGAAGCAGCGAACAATGTTACATGGCAGATATGTTGCATAACATGTACAATGATCCCGTAAACCATTTGTATTTAATTTATATTAAGCCAATCGTTCAAGAAGTCCAAAAGATAAATAAACTTTTTGAAAGTAATGATGTTGACATAACAAAACTTTACAATGACCTTATTGGCTTAACGGAATCTATAAGTCGACGCATTTTGAATCCTACCGCCAGAGTTGACGTATTGACACAAGATATTGCCAGTTACGTAGATCCGTCGTTGTACACGGGCTACGCTTTCGAGACAAAATTAAGGGAGTATAATTTAGCACAAGAAGTGACGCAAAACCTTAAACAGAGATGCATAAATTTTACCCTCAAACTTGTAACAGAATTACAATCGAGATTGCCTACGAACTTTGCAGTTCTACGAAAAATTTCAATGTTTTCAGTGCAGGAAACGCTAAAAGTTGTCAAACCACCAATCGTTGAAATAGCGCAAGAATTTAATATAGATGCAACAGGAATTGATAAGCTTATATCACAATGGCGAAACATTGTTTTTAAACAATGGCAGTGTACTTCCTCTACTGTTAAATTTTGGTGTGAAGTCTCAGACTACAAGGACGCTGCTGAAAATAATCCCTTCAAGGCAGCATTTGCAACAACGTTATTAACATTACCTCATTCGAATGCAGACGTAGAGCGTGTATTTAGCCAAGTTAATTTGGTAAAAACTAAACTCAGGAACAGTTTATCAATTTCAACCTTAAATGCAATCTTATACGTAAGATTCGGATTAAAAAGGGTTAACAAATGCTGTCACTCCTACGAGGTTCCTGACCCTATCTTGCGAAAAATAGGGACAAATGAGGCCTATAAATCTACATCTTCCGCTCCAGCTGCATCTATTGAATGGGATACAGACGAAGGTCTTCATATCGACGGGTTCCGGGCTATTTGTATTAACCGACATTTTTGAAACTTTACACCAGAGCAGTTTAAAGTTTCGATTTTTAGAAAAAAAATAATAACTTTAGCAAATCGCATTATTTTTTTAAAAAGAAGGATATTATTGTTTTTATAACATATTCCCCATAATCAGATTTTTTTTTTTTCTAATATTCCTATTTTTAACGAAGATAAATGTCGCTTAATACAAAATGACCCATATTTTACTTTTTTTCGTTCCAGGCTAAATGACTTAACCGCCTATGATTATTGTTTCTTATTCCAGGCTAAATGACTAAACCGCCTAGGTTTATTATTTCTTGTTCCAAGCTAAATGACTTAAACGCCTAGGTTTATTATTTCTTGTTCCAAGCTAAATGACTCAACCGCCTAGGCATGCAAATAATGGCTGTAAGCTAAGTGCTTTAATCAAAGAGTTGGTCATATTTCAAACCTAAGCTAATTGATTTAAATACCATATCTTAAACTTATTAATCTAAGGCTAATTAGTTTATGCGACTGATTTTTTTTAAATAAATTGTTTGTAATCATACTTGAATAATGAAGTTTGAACATTGATAAATTAAAAGGTACATACATAGGGTGTACCTACCTATCTTGTTAATAATTATGAAATGAGAAATAAAACACACATTATAAATTGTTTAAAGATAAGTTTTTAATTTAAAATCACCTATGAACAGCAGTAACTTCTTAGCTTACCAGGTAACAACTAAAGTTTTTATCACAATTGTATAGGAATCAGAAGTTAAACAGTCTTTTTATTACGTAGCCTACAGTCTTATTACCTGAAATAATTATTCACATTCTTCTTCATTCTTAAACTTTAACATTTAAGTATATAAAAATCTCTTCAATTACAAAAAAGGTTTATCTATAAAATAATTTCTGTTAAAAATAATCACATAAAAAATTAAAATATTTACGAGCGTTTCTTTGGTTTCATTTCTTTACTTATTTTCTTCTATATTTTTTTCCAACTTTCTCAGTAATCAAAATCAAAAACACCTCTCGTTAAAAAAAAGTTTAGAAGTTTTCTTACCTATTATACGGGGTTATTTTTCAATGACAGGCCAAATTTTCACTGGGTGTTCTACCCATGAATATGAACAACTTTCACTATGGAACCGACTCTGAAATCACGAAAAAAAAATCAGCTGTTTCATACATTTTAGTCGAGTAGGTAATATTGAACTTTTGTATGAATTAACTGATTTTTTTTCGTGATTTCAGAGTTGGTCCCATAGTGAAAGTTGTTCATATTCATGGGTAGAACACCTTGTGAAAATTTGGCCGGTTATTAAAGAATAACCCTTTAAATACTATCCCTAGTTTCTTTTCAATAACAAAAATATTTTTTATCTCCTATGACAATAATAAATTGTAGTTCACTACAGTAACAAAAAATATTAATCAAAATTATAAAAAATAACATGTTACTTAAAATTCAACCAATCTTTTCCTTCTTACTTTCTAATTTATTTTTCTTCTTCTTTATACTTAAACACTTGCTATTTTCCCATCAGACATTATGAAAATTGCTTAATTTGGCAGGTCTGTTTCGTCTTCAATATCAGTATCGATCAGTGTATCTTTGCCAGTATTGCTGGATGGTAGGTTGATATATTCTGAATGAAATATTCTTGGGATAGCGCCAGTGTCACATAGCTTTTTCAGGTCATTATATTTTGCTTTTGTGATAGGAAGCTTTGACTTATATTTTGCATTGAGTTGTTTCGGTTTTGCATAAATTTGTATGGACTCTTCTTTTGCATCATCTTGCATGCTATATTTGACGACCATCACGTTTGGCGTAGACTTCTTGAATGTTGCTACACGAATCTTGCTTATTTTACCGACAAGGTTTCCCTTGAAATATTTTTCGGACAATTCTTCATAATTCTTGAAGTCTTCGTGAAGCCTTCTTGAAGCCTTCCACCTGATAGGGTCCTGGATCCTTTCTAGCTAGCTGACAAATTGTCAGCCACTGTGAAGGTGCCCATACCGTTGTGTGTCGAACAGAATTTTCTATTGTAGCGTGAATACTGTCTACTGTCATCTCTGTGTGTCCTGGCAGCAGATAATTCATCTGTATAGTTTCTAAATTTTTTGACATCAACAAAGTGTTGTGGATGGCTGCCAATACGATCTTGTTTTTATTTTGCCCGGGGCATGAATCCGAGTACAAAATTAAACTTTTAACGGTTTCACGTTCATCAACGTTTTCTATGTACTTTTGCAAAATAGTGGAAATCTCATTACCACCTCTTTTGGCTTCCGTTTCTCCCCAAACATAGCAGAAACCATTGCGGGTTACACTTTCGTAAAAACACAAGTTAAAAACTGTGTATTTTCTTGAATAAAAGAGTGTCATGCCGTTTCCATATGGGGTATTCAATACCTTTTGAAGGTCAAACGAGGTACAAATAATGGAACTATTCTTTTTTGGAAGTTCTCTATGACATTCTAACCTTTTCTTTGAGGCATCTTTCTCTTCCAAATGCTCCTTCATTTCTTCATTCTCAGTTATATCTTTGCCTTCAACACGTAAACATTTAAGACATTTGTCCTTTTTCGGAACATGGAATCCAATATTGAGTTCATCAGTAAAAAATTCACGGAAAATCCTCTCACTTACGTAATCAACCCCTTTGCTGGCTTGATTTTCTTTATATATGCGGTAGAGATTTTTTATGTTTTTAAATTCTACTGGCAGGTATAATCTCGTACTATCCTTCCTACAGTAATGTGAAGGAAGTGCCGGTAATTGTTTTATAAAATTGACAACTGAGGCCTTGACTGTGTCAGATGTCTTATTTTTTGGAATAACTCTTCCTCTTGATTCAGTTTTTGCTGATCCCATAGATGCATTTGAGAGAGTGTAGTAAACGTATCGCTGAGTAATATCCAGAGTTTTTAGCAAAAATTGTTGACATATAGGGCGTCGACCCTCTCCATCGTTAATAAAATATTTAAAAGTATTGTCTCTTGAATTACTCTCTTTTGTTCTTTTTCTTTTAATTTCTTCCTTTGACGACATTCCTACTAACCAATCTTTTTTTCTTTCAGCGGACAAGGCCCAAAAATGATCAAATAATCCTTTCCTTCTTTCTTCACTAACCTCGGCACAATTATTCCCACATTTTTTTCCAACGCAAGGGTTTTCATGTACTCTCTTTTCTTGAACGATTGATCCATCTTTTTTTGTATATTGCTGCCCAGATATTTTCAATTGGTTATTAAGTTTTTTTTTGTTCTGTCTCTTTTTTCTTATACCATCTTCACCAACTGTAGTCTCTTGTGATCTTTTCTTATTTTTCTTCTGTCTTTTCATTGGATTATCAAGTTCACTTTCGCTAGAAGATTCGTCACCAGTCTCTTTCCACGACGAGGAATCCCATACGAAATCTTCCTGATCTGATAAAAAATCCACATAACTTTTCTTCATCACAGCCTGTTTTCTTTTCTTTTTTTTAGGTTGTGCTTCTTCGTTGTCAGGAAAACTTGGTAAGTCTTCATCTTGTGCATTTCCTTCTTCTAAAGACTTTCTCATAATATCCATATCTTTATCAGGAATAATTACCATTATCGTAGGTGTGAGACGTTCCCTATTTTCTAAAGATTCATCTTTTTCTCTTTCTTTTTCTTGATTGGGTTCACTGTGTAATTTTTCTTCTTGTTGACAGCGCACTACTTCAGTTTTAGAAAGATTTTCTGTGTCTTCTTCATTTTGTGTCCTATCAATATCCAGATTTTCAGTATCAATTGCAGTAATTTCTTGTCGGCAGTGTACTTCTTCATTTCTGGAGAGATTTTCGGTGTCTTCTCTAGTTTGTATTCTATCGATTTTCAGGTTTTCAGTATCGGTTGCAGTAATTTCTTGTTGACAGTGCACTTTTTCAGTTTCAAAAAAATTCTCATTGTCTGTTTTTTTTGCAGTCTTATCAATTAGCGGGTTTGTAGTATCAAACATGTCAATTATTTCATTATAATTATCTTCTGTGTTCTGAAATGTGAATAAATTTGTTTGATACCGTTATACATATTATACAGTTATTATAATTATAATAATAAGTATTCAGTAGTAAATTTTGATTTAATTCTTTACTTTATGATGGTTTATAATAGGATAGTGATAATAGCTTACATGTTTTAGGATAAGTAATAAAACTGAGCCTTGTCTGAAAAATGATAACTAGTAGGTACATACCTCTTTTTCAAATTCGACCTCAATTTGAAAGACGTGCGAAGTGATTTTTTCATTCATTTCTGTCCTTATATTCTCTTTTAGTTCAGCTTTCGTCTTTTTGTGTGGCGTTTTTATAATGAAGACCTGAAAACACAATATAATAGACTATAATACACATAAAATATATTTTTTAAATTGGTTTTTGTATTTTTAAACTGTCAAACAAATAAAGTTAAATTATAACTTTGGTGACTCTCATGGAAATCGAACCCACTACCTTTGGATCTAGATCATACAACAGAACGTAAGTAATTTACTCACCTCATTATCTTTCTTTGCTTGTGGTGATTTTTTCGGAGTTTTATAGTTCATGTTTGCAATAATATCTAAAGGTACATTTTTATTCTGCAACTGATCTTCATCTTTAGTTTGCAGGATATTTTCTTCATTATGCGATAATTTTTCTCCCTCTAATGGTTGCAGCACGAGCAGATCTTTGTTTTGTTCCATGTAGGAATGACTACCTAAAACTGTTACTGTTTTAGGAATGTTTTTTAAAAATATTTTTGGTCGCAGACTGGTAGAATCACCTTGGTTTTTATTTCGCTCAACCGTTTCCTTTCTTTTTACTTTTTCTCGTGTTTCAGGTTCCGAATAATTTTTAATTGTATTTTTAAATAATTTCCGTCGTTCTGGTTCCATTA
Organism: Dryobotodes eremita; assembly: GCA_917490735.1. NCBI lineage: Eukaryota > Metazoa > Arthropoda > Insecta > Lepidoptera > Noctuidae > Dryobotodes > Dryobotodes eremita. The sequence goes on from OU823242.1 coordinate 25,464,829, forward strand.
TTAGGTGTCAAACTGTAAAATAGTTAGGGTATTATTAAATTTATTAAAATAAAATTAGGTAACCTGTTAAATTAGGAGTAATTTTTTTACCCGTTTGCAAAATTTCGAGGTCAATTCTACTCATAAATGTTAGAAATACTTTTACAGGAAAGAAATGGGGCAATTCTTTTCGAAACCGGCATCATACTGCAAATTTACCCTATAATCCATAAAACTTGCACCTGTCACTTGCATCTATTTAATAGACTTTCGGATTTTTCCGAGTTTTAATTCTTCAGTAAGTATACTTAATAATTATTATCATCGTACAAGTAAAGTGTAATGACTCCCAGTTACTTAATAATCAATGTTTTTCTTCAAAATGTAATAAACTTACCATAAAATCCAAAATTGACGACAAATGCTCTGCGCAGCTCCCACAAAACCCTAAAACACGTACGAACTTGCTCACGATTTGCCTCAACTAAACGAGGTGGAAGACGCCTGAAGCGCCCGCGCGGTGTGGCGGGGGCATTTAAACTCGAGCGGTTTACCGCGATGGCGCCAAAATCATTGTTTTAACCAACGTCATAATAGTCAATCCATATAAAATTTTGATTGTATTAATGTGTATACTATTCTTAGTCCGTTTAAGATAAACTGTTTGAAGTACTAGAACTATACTTTTGTTACAACTGAAACGACACTGCAAATCAAATATTGAATAAAAAAAATAGGTTTAACCATAATCTTTAAATGTTTACTGTTGAAATCCTAAATAGTTCATGCGACCGACATATCATTATCTACTGCAAGCTAAATGGTTGAAGTGACAACATCTAACATTTCATGTACAGAGCTAAATGTATGGATCGACACTGGGTATGAATTTAACAAAGAGGCTAAATGTATTAAACGACATTCTTGTATATTTATAAGGTAAAGCTAATTGTATTAAACGACACTGGATAAGAATTTAACAAAGAGGCTAATTGTATGAAGCCACATTTCTATATATTTATAAAGCCAGGCTAAATGCTTTAACGTACGTTGCCTGTAAATTGTTGCTCCAGGAAAAAAATTTTAAACGACTGCCTGGTATTTGGTAGTTAGCTTAAGTACACAGTTCCTAAATTTGTCAATATTTTGTGTCGCTTCATACATTGCAGTCCAAAATGGGCCCAAAAATGCGGTTGTATTAAGCGACAAAAAAGTGCTCCGATCGTCACCAAACCCAGCTCAAATGACGCAGAAAAATTCGCTGATTCCAAATATGTATAAAAGTCTATATCGCTCAGAGTGTCGCTTAATACAATTAGCCCGGAACCCGTCGATATGTTATTTGTGTCACAAAATTAGTTCTATATTTTTTTTTATAAACGCTCTCTCTTTCTGTGTTGGCATTTTTTTTTAGCATTATCCTAAAATTTTAGCATGTTTTTGGCATTTTCTGAATGTAGATTTGGCAGAAAATATTTTTTAGAGTTGGCAGCACTGTTGGTAAAGTCATATAACGAGTGAGGTTATTATTTGTTTTGCGTGAATATTGTTTTCAAAATAGCAGTGCACGTTTTAATTTGTGGATTTGTCTTTTATAAACTCTAAAATTATCAGAATGTCTAAAAGAAAAAGAGACCCAGTATTTCAACAGAGTGAAAAGGTGCTATTGGTAGAGTTAGTCGAAAAACATTATAACACAATAGAATTAAAAAAAAACTGATGCCGTGAGTGTTCGGGAAAAAATTGACGAGTGGCGCAAAATCATCATTGAATTTAATGCTACGTCTGGCTTACATATCCGAGAATGGACTGTTTTGAAAAATTGCTGGGAAAATTTGAAAAAAAAAGCTAAAAGTCTAATAACCCAAGCAAATCAGAGCTTTCTGGCCACAGGTATGCTTTCTTTTAAAATAAATACTTCAGATTAGAAGTGTAGATTATTATGATTTATATTTAAAATTATCTTTTTTAGGTGGGGGCCCTCCAAAACTTTTCCTGTAGACCCAAACATCGAAAGGGTGACAAATCTAATCAAATCCACTGTCACTGGATTTACTAATGAATTCGACACAGAACCCTAGTGCTAAGTATGTAACTTCACTTCTGTTTATTTTGATGTTTTAATGTACCTATCTAAGTAAATTATATTTATTTCAGCTTCAGGGAGCACTGCTGATTGTAAATTACTACCGACACATATAAAATCGCAGAAACAGGAACATACTGTATGTATTAAGTATTAGCCCCATTATTGTTATTTATGTGATATGCTTAGATAACTTTGTCATTTAAGTATCTCTTCTAAAATGAAATATTTATTTCAGCAAATGAAAGCCAGGAGTCACCAGGGAAAGAAGTTGAACTTGTACATAGTCCCATTGACAACTCAAAGGTAAAACTGGAATATTTATTTTTTCAATAAATTAATATGTATTTCATTGTCTGTTATTAAAATAATCTTGTAACTGTGTGTAATTCTTTGTAGGACTGGTATAATTACTGTCCAGCTATGTTACGGGCACCAAAAAAACACATTTTGAGAACGGAAGATCATTCTGAGCATCAACAATTAGAGAGCAACTGTAACGATGAGAATATAGACCCTCTATTACAACCAAGTTGTAGTAATGTGCCGTCATCCTATGAAGCTAAACCAGTAAGGTAAAAAATTGGTGTAAATATTACTCATTTGGAGAAAAGATTTAACGTTATATTTATAATAATAGGTATATCTTTTTCCTTTTTCAGGTTAAAAGCTAAATCAGTAAGCCGTAGGAGGCCTGTCCTAAACCATTGCCAATCTTTAACTCAACAACGAGTCGATTCTCTACTTTCAGCTTGTCAGCAAGCTAAAGAAGAACATGACATTCAAATGAGGATTTTAAAGTTACAAGAGGAGAGGGAGATTGAAACATTAAAGCAGGAAAGGCTACGGACTGAGCAAGAGCAACTCCGTATTTTAATACTAAAAGAAGAGCTCAAGAAGTTGCAGTAGCTATTGCTACTGCAATTGTAATTGTAATATGTGCTAAAATTAATGAAAAATAATTGTGAAACCATTTTTTAGATTATCTAAAGTACATACATCTTTTATGGGGTACTGTGTTAAATGTTACAACGAAATACCTTGTGATATATTGCAATTAAATGAAAGAAAATTTAAAACTCATATAAAAAGTACACTTTGTAAACAAGCATATTACAAATTAGAGGATTATATCCTAGATAAGAATGCTTGGAAACATGCTGGTCCTGCTCCATAGGACAATCTAGAGTCTAGACAAAATCAAACTGGTTGCTAATTTAATTGTATAATTTATAATTTTTATGACATTGATTGTTACATTATGTACTTAACTACTTTAACTCACACACTAAATTATTACTTGTTAAAATTTTGGAAACATCATTTACTTTTCAATATTTGTAAATATGTGAGCACCATGTATCTATCACATAATTAATTTACCTGCCTTTGCATTATATTTAATTCTTTTTACCTATTGTGGTATAGTAATTTTATTCTAGGTGCATCGTCTTCACATTACATAATTAATGTAAACTTACATAATATTGTAAAACATTTTAAAAGAGTAACGGTGGAGTTTCTTGCCCATTCTTCTCCATACGAAACTACCTTTTGGAAGGGGCAACTAGAATCAATTCTATTTTTTTGTAAATTTTGACGTTCAAAATTGCCTTTTATGTGCCTATTTGAAATAAATGATTTGACTTTGACTTTTGACTAATTAATAAAACCAATTAGTAGTTAAATATTTCTTAATTTTTATTTACTTTCATATTATAATTATTATGTTATGCAGTTAATTTTAAAAGTTAACACTTCATTCATTACCTCATTGCCTTGCTAAGGTAGAAAAATAATTGTTGATAATATCTTTACGCTTTCTATAGTTAGGGTTTTCTCTCAATGTTCTACTAGATGAGTGAAGCATATATCCCTCATAAATATTGCCTTGAACTAATAGAGCATCCCAAGAAGCAGGCTGTACAACTTGATAATCATCAGGAGGAAGGCTTTCACCAGATTGCCTTGCCATGTTATGTAACACAGCTGTGGCAATAATTATAGGGAAAGAATTTTGTAGGCTAACTCCTAAACCAATAGCCATTGCTGGAAAACGCCTTTTTCATTTCTCATACACGGAAAGTACTGTTTGTTTGATCTGAGTAGCGGGTGGAAGACGCTGTTCCCCGTCTTAGGGCGGGAATGACTCATAGTATTTACTTCCCTCTCTAGGGCGGGAATGAATTTTAAAAATAGAAATAAATTTGGTTAGGTAGTCGGCTACGATTTTTTTTACATAATAGTGACTTCATAACAGCCAGTGTGAATTAAAAAACTACCCATTAAGGGGGAGGCGCTAAAATTCAAATTTACTTACGTTTTTTGCAATTTGCAGTGACTCACCAGACACACAATTGACACAGAGCTGCATTTTGCAAAAAACCAAGCAATATTTGAATTTGGCGGGCTACAACTGAGGATCCACCTTAAGCGGGACGGCCCGCGGCGGTGAGGCGGTGTGTTCCATATTTAAAATTTAAAAAGGACTATCATTTGGCGGGATACTAACTCTGTAAGCTTCCCTAACTTTGTTTTCTTCGTAATAATGAAACTAAACGTGACATTGGCTGAATGAACAAACCGTGCGAAGCCAAAAGAAAAAAAACTCTGTAAGCTGTACCGAAATTCAAAATATCAGTTTTATAGACTAGTATTTGATTAAAAATGAGTCTCAAATTATTATTATTAATTAATATTTTAGAAAAACTACTATTTTTACTTTCCTTGTATTCGAAATGAAAAGTAGAGTGTTTAACACGGGTGAAAGTCATCAATTCCTACTCGGACTATAGCCGCCCTCGCTGCGCTCGGGCGTCTAAATACCTCGTATGGGAATTGATTCCTTTCGACCCTTGTATAACAATCTACTATTCCACACTCCAAACAATCGTTCCACAGAATTTCTGGTTCGTATTTGTGACTCATTGTACAAATTCTCTGCAATTGTGTTACACTGTTCAAGTGGTGTCATCGTGTAGCTTTTACAGGCATAGCATCCATCTCCGACAAGTACAGCATCTTTATATGTTCCTTGTTCAAACATAGCTCTTCGATAACAGTTATTAAAGATGTGAGAGTCCTGTGTGCTACCTGGCCATCTTGCAACAATATCAGTGAATTATAATTTGGCATTACAAATAGCTTGAACATTTAGTGAAAAGTATCCTTTTCTGTTGCGGAAAGACTCTGGGTTTTCTCCTCCCGGTGACCTCACATACTTGATGTGAGTACAATCTATAGCCCCGATAACAAAAGGAAATCTAGCTTTTTTGTAAAACTCAGTTTGCGTCTGAAGTATTTCACTTTGTGTACTAGGAAATACAATATGATGAGGTCGTAGAGAAGCAATAGCACAGCTGACTCTACGCACAATTCTGTGTGCAGTAGATTTACTAAATCCACATAAATAAGCAGCAGTTGTTTGGTAGCACCCAGTTGCATAGAAGCGAAGAGCACATAATAACTGGTTAATGGGTGATATGCAGTGATTTCTGAAATAAAAAGAAATCCATAAGTACTTACTACGCTAGTAACTACATAAGTAAGCCTTTAATTATTCAATAGATAAATGTATACCTATAGACGGTGTGTATGTAGGTAGGTATTTTATTTCTACATAACATTCTTAAATAAGGTTTAAAACAAACATCATGTAGGAACCTACCTAACCTAACTTTGAAGGAATAAAATGTTATTTTGTACCTAACGAAGTACTTACTTACATGTTTGTAAGAAATTCTAGTTTATCTTCAATAGCTTCTAATACAGAGAGAACTGTCGGTTTTGTAAGTCGAAATCTCGTCACAAAGTCATGATCATCTAAAGTGTCGAAGTGCTCCTCAAAGTCAAATCATTTATTTCAAATGGGATCCCTTCTTTTCGCATAATGTTCTTTGTCCTAATATACTTCGGCATAACGATTTTGGCACAATTTGTTTTGGCATAATAATACTTCGGCATAATTTTTTTAGGCATACATTTTATGTTGGCATAATCATCTTAAAGACTAATTTGTTTTGGCATAAATTTAATTCGCATAGCGTTAGTAGGCCTAATGACTATTAGCATTATATTGTGGGTTAAAAATTGAATATGCTGTGCAACAAAAGTTAGTTACAGAACCGAATTGCTGCAAAACCGACTCCACGTAGTCTTGTTGGTCCTACCCCTAGAGTGTAATTTAAAATCGCGTAGGCGTGTAGGGGCGAGGCGGCCCGCGGGCTGAGGAGCAGGCGGCTGCGAGCGAGCCGCCGCGGCTGAGGCTGGCCGGCGAAGCCGGCCAAAAAGCCGAAGCTGCGGTGGTGATCGAAAGCCGTCTGCGACGATTAGCAAGCGTGGGGCCGCCGGAGGCCCGCAGCGCCGGAGCCGTGACAGAAACCCTGCCTGCTTCATGCTTGCTTGCATGCTGCATGCTTGCTTGTTTGCTGCATGCTTGCTTGCATGCTTGCTTGCATGCTGTATGATTGCTTGCATGTTGTATGCTTGCTTGCTTCATGCTTCCTACAGCGAAAAAAAAAACCCACAAAATTGTTCATAAAAAAGTTATGCTTTAGAACTTTATGCTTAATAAATTTATGCTTTAGAACTTTATGCTTAATAAATTTATGCTTTAGAATATTATGCTTAATCATTATTATGGTTAGAGAAATTATGCTTAAAAAAATTATGCGTAAGCTGTTATGCGTAATTATATTATGCGAAACAATAATTATGCCAAACAAAATTATGCTAAGTTATATTAGGTCTTAAAATGTTATGCAAATGGATAGGGAACCATTTCAAATAGGCACATAAAAGGCACTTTTGAACGTCAAAATTTACAAAAAAATAGAATTGATTCTAGTTGCCCCTTCCAAAAGGTAGTTTCGTATGGAGAAGAATGGGCAAGAAACTCCACCGTTACTCTTTTAAAATATTTTACAATATTATGTAAGTTCACATTAATTGTACTTCACTGCATAGTCTCTTCATGATAAAGAAGACATGTAGTAGTCGTATCCGTTAGCCTTATGTCACGAGTTTTTAGAGCTCAAATAGGTACTCAGTACTCTAGCTCTAGAAACAAACTTGCATGGGCACTACGCTATATCTGTCATGTCATTAGGCTTGGGCTAAGTAACTCCACTGGAGGATTGGATATATGACATATCATTCCAGCCAAAGACACATATCCGATAACTATATCCATGTCCGCTAATCATATCCGGAGTTATGATGACGAGAGAGAGCGAAGACAAATCCCATATCGCGGAACTATGTTGCTGTGAGAGATTTCAAAAGTTTCTCGCTCTCGCTCCAAGAACAAACTATTTGATTTCCCTTCATACTTTACACTTACAGGCTTAGGACTGTCAACCATGTAAATATTTGATTGGCGTATTTAAAAATCAAATAGTATTTACAATGATTTGTAATCGATTATTAATTATGATTTTAACAGTTTTTTTTGTTTTTGTTTTTTTTTTTACCTAGTTATAATTTCCGCTTTTTACCCCGCCTTTTTGACAAAGGATCCGCGTTCCGCTTTTAACCTACGCGGTTCCGCTTTTTTCAAATCTGCTAGAACAACCCCTTTTTTTCTCACTCATGTTGGCGGTTACTCCGTTCCTCGTCGAGGCTAACAAGGTTGCGTTCATTCGTTCGTTTGATCGTCGGCGGAAGTACGATAGGCGACGACTTCCGCCTATCGTGCCTTCTCTTTTGCACGCGTTTAATTTGTATATACTTACCCTGCTATTAGATTCTGGCGTTGGTAGTGAACTAGTGAGTGAGTGAGTGAAGTCTAGTCTGTGTCCGTAACTGTTACAACAACAAGGCAAGCGCGCGAATTCGTATCAGTTTGACGTGTTCATTTAAAAATTCTGTAAGTTGATTGTTTCATTGAACATAGCGTTTGTTTTGTAAGTACGGTGTGGTACAGTACAGTAGGTACTGTTTTTCTGGTGGTGGTTATTGGTGGGTGTTTTTTGGTGTTGCTTTTGCTACGGCGGCTACGGGTGGACGATAATAATGGGTGACGAGATCGTTAGTGATACTAACACAGATAGTGACAATACAAATGATGGGTTGCCGGGCTCATCCTCTTCGAAGAAAAAACGAAGTGCACATAGGTTCGCCGTGCAATACGACAAAAATCTGGAGGAAACATATAAATGGATACGTCCAGATCCAATTGATAGGTTTAAAGCTGTCTGCAAATTATGCACAAAATCATTTCGAGCGGAAACGTGAGTAGATTTTTAACATATAATTCTTATTCACTCATTGAGATCAATGTAAACGTTAGTACATAGTAGGTACCTCAATGTATTCAGCAGAATAATTTGTATTTTGAAATGAGGCCTGATGGCCATTTCTAACTTTGCCGCCGGGTTTTTATACATTTACATGGTCTCTGTTTATATTTTTTAGAAAGAGACAAACAGTTGTTGCTTGCTCGTTGGTCACCTCACTTTCGCGGCGCGCTGGAATCGTTCATAGATACCAAACATTTTTTTCTCTGTGGTGTGGGGTTGCCAGGCGCTATCATATTTCTCATTTGTGCAGAAATCTGAAAGTCTCAAAACTGTAGTACTGAACACAGTTTAATAAAAAAAATATTTTGCAGATCTGATATTAAAAGGCACGCATTAACTGCAAAACATCAAGCTAAAATTAAAGCTTGCGCTCCAAGCACCCAAAAAAGTGTCGTAGACATGTTTAATAAAAAATCTACTCCCTTGGAGGACAAAGTGAAACATGCAGAAATAAAACTGGGAGGTTACTTTGCAGCCCATGACGAACCGTTTTCACGCATGGATCACCTAGTCGAGGTGTTAAAAGACATTTTTCCAGACTCAGATATAGCGAAATCTCTTGCTATGAAGCGCACTAAAATAAAAGGCGTTATAATCAACGTTATTGGTCACGATGAAAAAGAGGTACTTTCGGAAAAATTACGAAAATCAAAGTTTTCTATTTTAACTGACGAGTCAACAGATATTGCTTGTGTAAAGACAGCGTGTATAATGGTTCGGTTTTATGACGAGATCCAAGGGCGCTGAAAAAGGTGCCACTGCTGCCCGACTTTACGAAGCAATGATTACCACGTTTAAAACAAAAAACATTCCAATAGATAACAGTATTGGTTTTGCATCCGATGGGTGCAATGTGATGATGGGAAATACGAATTCGGTTAAAACCCGTATGATGGAGTTATGTCCTGGAATACGCATTGTGAAATGCATATGCCACTCTTTACACTTGTGCGCTAGCGAAGCATGTAAAGGACTACCCAGAACTTGTGAAGATTTGGCAAGAAATTGTTACAACTTTTTGAAAAATTCGTCCAAACGACAGGCTCAGTTTGCACAATTCCAAAAATTCTTTCAGTTGGATGTTCTCAAATTGTTGCATCCAAGTCAGACAAGATGGCTTTCACTTGCTGCAGTCATAGACCGCATGCTGGAAATGTGGGAACCACTGAAGTTATTTTTCACTGACAAATGTCTTACGGAACATCTGAGAATCACAGAAGATATTCATCGTGCTCTATGTGACCCATTTGTGAAAGCCTACTATTTGTTTCTACAATGGGTACTTCCAAAATTTACTCGGTTGAATGAATACTTCCAGTCTGAAAAAACCGTTGTAACAGTTGTACACGAAAGGATGACGACTACGTACACCGAGTTTCTAATTATGTATATGAAAAGTGATTATGTCTACCAGACTCCATTATCAGATATCCAGCCTGACGACAGCAGCAAGTTCCTAGACAGAAATCAGATTTACTTAGGAGTGGCTACTATGAGACAAATATCTTTATCAGAAGTAATGCAGAGACCCGATATCATAGCTGATTTTCGAATGAAATGCCAAAATTTTCTCATTACATCATGTCTTCAAATGAAAGCGAGGTTATATTTTGTTTCGTTGTTTTATTAGTTGTTATTTAAAACCAACAAAAATAAAAACAAACTTGAACTTTTTTTCAGATATGATTTCGGAGATCCCGTGCTCACACAGTTACCATTATTGAGTCCAAAACAGGCTTTGTCCCAAAAAACAAGGGAACAAGCACCCAGTTTATTACCATTGGCTATGCTTTTGAGTCGCTGCACTGACCAATCAGACGGAAATTTGCAAGCAATTGATGACGAATGACGAAGATTACCGATTCTTAAACATAGTCTTCCAAACGATATAATAACTTCTACTGAAGCCGACCATTTTTGGCATAAGGTAAAGACATAAGTATGCGAATTTATTTCACAGGCTTATTTTACTAGAGATTAACCGATTTGGTATATAATAGTTCATTTGATTTCTTAGTTCTTTTCTTTGATTTCCTAGTTCAAAGGGTGCAAGAAGGCATTGGATACAAGCGACAATTGATCGTTCAAGATAGAGATTAGGCCTATGTATGTTCAGCAGCGGACATTTGTAGTCTGAAAGGATGATTATGATGAATCCTGAAATGAATATTTCTTTTAACAGATTGCGCAGCACAAAGACGAAATTGGAGAACGGCTGTTCACACATCTTCCGGAGTTTGCACTCGCAGCTCTGTCCATTCCAATTTCAAATGCCGATTGTGAGAGGAAATTTTCAAAAATAAATAACATAAAAACCGACAACCGAAATCGATTAATAACGCCAACCGTAAATGGAGTTCTTTTAGCAGATCAGGCAGTTAGAAAAAATGAGGGCTGCTGCAAAAATTTTAAACCATCTCGAAACATGTTGTTAAAAATGACAGCCAAACAAATTTATAACTTCCCAAAAACGGAGGTCGGAGAATCTGGAGACGATGCTGGGGATGTGTTTTCCTTCGAATGACTGATAAGTTAATAATGTTTACAAGAAAGATTTACTCACATATTGTGTTTTTACTCTTTTATTTGTAAGCTCCCTTGTCCTTTTAATGAATAAGCGTATGAATTTAGTGAAAAAATCGATGTAAATGTTAAAACAAGAAATTCCGCATTTTTTGTTGAAAATCCGCGTTTTTGAAGCAAAACTACCGCATTTTCAATTTCCTGATCTGGCAACACTGGTCAAACAAAACGTCAATGTCACAATTTAATATCTGTTATTTTTTCATTTCGCGGTTTATGAGGCTAAATTAATGCGTTTTATGTTATTGTGTGAGAAATATGAGAAGAATGAATAATTCAAGAGGCAGATTTATGGTGGAATTATCATTAAATTCAGACGTTCAAAAACGCCAGGAACTTAATAATGAACTTGTAAGTATTCAAATTTTAAAGTTTAGCGTGTTTTAGTCAATGTTATTGCATTCAAAGTACTAAGAGCGGGGGCACACGATGCGTTGCGGCGGCGGTGCGGCACCGGAGCGGTGTCGCTGCGTCGTCTTACATAGAAATATCTGTGGCATGTCACACGATGCGCTCCGGCGCCGCACCGGACTTGCAACCACCAAGACGAGGCGGGGAGGGGCGAATGCGTTGCGACCAGTGTGACCATATGTGGCAGAATTCTGCCATTTTGGCAGATTTTGCTTCAAAATTTTGCTTGTGGCAGATCATGCTGACGATTTAGAAAACTGGCAGATATTGGCAGATTTGTAAATGAATATGATTCAAGGTAAATCCACCTATGAATTCATTTCATTTTATTTTCAAAGCACAAATTTGGTAGAAAATATTTTACCGAACAGGCAATTTTCTGTTTCATGACCAGATTATACGGGGAATCACCGCTTACTCAGGTCAGGGGATTTCCCGATAATTCTGTTTTTGTAAAGGTACCTCATATGATTATGAATTGTATTGTCATTTAAATAAGGTTCATAATCTTTTCCCCGTTAATAGGTAAATATCCAATCAACATTTGATTTTACTTCATTCTCTTTTGGTTTGTGATGTGTGCGGTTATGGTGCGGTTCTTTGTAACGTAACGACTGTAACGATTAAGTAATTATGAAGAGAAAATACGAACGTTCTTATCGACCTGAGTGGGAACAAGATCCCTTACTTTCTTCCTGGTTATCTAGGGCTAAGGATGAACAAGATGTTGCATTCTGCAAAGCTTGCAACTGTAAATTAATTACTAGATTATCTTCTTTAAAAGAGCACGCTTCATCTCAGAAACATAAAAAGAATATAATTGGCTATAGCGGCCAATCATCGGTAAGTACTTGACAATAGGTATGAAAGTTAAATCATCTATTTTAATTCCTTTAATTATCTATTTTATTAAATTGTTTCAGGTTCAACAGTTTTTCAAGAAATCTTCACTCGAAGAAGAGGTAAAAAAGGCAGAGCTTAATTTTTGTGCAATGTTAGTGGAACATAATTTACCATTTCGTTTAATGGACCATTTAAGCGAAGTAATATCAAAAAGTTTTCATGATTCGGAAATCGCAAAATCATTTTCCTGCAAAAGGACGAAAGCGGCAGCGGTAACGTATAATGTTTTAAAGCCTAATTTTGAAGCAGAGATGCTAGTTGATTTGAGATCGTGTCAAAATATTAGAACACGTTCACCAATGTTCTCCGTTATCATCGACGAGACCACCGACGTTACAACCACTTCAACGATGGCAGTAGTAACCAAATATTATTGGGAAAAAAGTCTGCAGGTCAAAACTAAATTCTTGTGTTTGGTTGACTTAAAAAGGGCTGATGCTCAGTCATTATTTGATACCCTTGCGGAGGCTTTGACTAACGCTAACCTCAACATACAAGATGCTATTGGTTTTGGGGCTGATACTACAAACGTTATGTTTGGTGAACAAGGTGGCATTATTGCAAAAATAAGACATGTAAACCCTCACTGCATGTTTATTAAGTGTGTGTGTCATTCCACTGCTTTGAGTGTGTCTCACGCTAGTAAACACACCATACCGCGGGCTATTAACCAAATAGTACAAGAGGTTTACGGATATTTTTCGCATAGTAGTAAAAGGCAGAGAGAATTTATTGAATTTCAAGATTTTGTTGGAACTGAACATCACAAATTGTTAAGGCATTATGAAATTCGCTGGCTAAGTTTGCACGCTTGCATTAAAAGAATTCTAGAACAGTGGGATGCTCTCAAACTTTTTTTTCAAGCTCAGTTTCTAGAAGACAGAAATATTTCAGCTGAATTCTTGTGCAATAGTTTAAATGATAAGATACATAAACTGTATTTTTTTGCTCTAGATTATATTTTACAAATAGTAAACAAATTAAACATCATTTTCCAAGGAGATTTCACAACGGTGCACAGGGCATTTAAAGACATTTTTGAAGCGTATACGTGCCTATTGAGCTGTTTTATGAAAGCAAATTATTTAAAAACCACTGATCCTCTCGCAATAGATCCAAAATCAGCTGTGAACTTTCTGCCCCTGAAAGATATCTATTTAGGCGTAAATGTCAGCACGGAAATAGATCGCATATCCACAGACGTGAATATGAAACCTGGAATCCAAAGATTCCTTCAAAGAATGCAATCATTTGTGTCTGAACTTGGTAGTCAATTAAAGGCACGTTTGCCGCTCAGCAATCTTTTCAAAGATTTACAGTTTTTGGATCCACAGCATGTAATTTACAAAGATTTTACATCAACCTTTAGTGTTGCAAAGAGATTTCCTAACATAGTAGACGAAAGCAGCATTCAAAACGTTGATGACGAACTTCGGACAATTAAATTTGACAAAAATGTAAAAGATTTACTAGAATCAGGTGGAAGTACCAACAGCACTATTTTAAGTGTAGACGAATTTTGGGGAGTAGTCGGGAAAATGCTGGATGCAAATGGTATAACAAAATATCCAAACATAGCTAATTTCGCGAAAGCTTTATTAAGTTTGCCTATGTCGAACGCCTCCTGTGAGAGGATATTCTCTAAGGTAAATCTAACCAAAACTAATATAAGGAATAGGTTCTTAACCAAGCATGTTTCGGTTATAATTACCACAAAAGAGGGAATTAAAGAACACGGAGACTGTGTCTCGTTTATACCAACTAAAGAGATGATAAAATATATGTCATCAAAAAGTATGTACACTGAAAATGTAAATGAAGAACTCGAAGAAGATTTATATTAAATAATTAAAGAAAATCCACTGAAACTTTGTGTTTTATTTTCGTTTCCATAAAGATTTAATTTTGGCATTTTTGGCAACAAGTGTGGCGGATTTCGGCAGATTTTTTACCCAGATTGTGGCATATTCGCTATTTTTGAGATGGTCACACTGGTTGCGACGTCGGAGCGGCACCGCTCAGTTGTTTTGCGTCACAAGGAAGGACACACGCTCGCTCGTTTCGATTTTTTTTCTAAGTATTTTTGTTTATTGTGATTGAGGTTTTAAAAACTGAGTGCCAACCTAGATGTTATTGATATAGACTACCTAATTACATTAGTCCAAGAACGGGAAAACCTTTGGGATAAGTCCAATGAAGACTTTAAAAATAAAACAATGAAAATAAAAGCATGGGAGCAAATTGGCAAAATTTTATTTCCAGACTATGATAATTTTGCTCCTGATATAAAGAACCAGATAGGTAAGTAATTATTTAATGTTTTTATGATGATCAAATCTTCTGTAACTGCCATTGTAGAGACCCTCTGTTGCTCATAAAATAGCTTGCAAATTCATCTCTAATGACATTTGCTGCTGTCATCTCTTCATCTTGAGGTTGTAATGAGTGAATTTCATCATCAATTATTGCCAATTTATCCTTTTGCCGAAAACCATCCCGATCTGCGACAAAATTGTGTAGGACACAACATGCCTTCACAATGTCAGTAGCAAAATTATAGGACACGTCTATCGGTCTGTGAAAAATGCGCCATTTATTCGCCATAATTATCCCAAAAGCGCATTCGACATATCTTCTGGCTCTGCTGAGACGATAATTGTAAATCTTTTGTTTAACATTGAGATTGTTACCTCCATATGGACGCATAATGTGGTTGCTCAATCCAAAAGCTTCGTCACCCACAAATACATACGGGGTTCGTCTATTGGAACCACACAGTGGCTGGGGATCAGGCAATGGTAGGTCATTGTTAATGAGTTTCTCATATAGTTTTGAATTTTGAAAAACAGTTGAATCGCATTCTTTACCGTATGCGCCAATGTCAATAAAAATAAATTTGTAGTTTGAGTCCACAACAGCTAAAAGGACTATAGAGAAAAAGGCTTTGTAATTAAAAAAAAGCGAGCCACTATTAGCAGGATTACGCATGCGAATATGCTTCCCATCGAGGGCACCGATGCAGTGAGGAAAATTCGCCCTTAAATCGAAACTAGATGCAATATTTTTGAGTCTTTCTGTTGTTAGTTCGGGAATGTTGTCTTGAAGAAGATTTTTCCATATAGCACGACAAACTCTCCTAATCATATATCTAATCGTAGATTTTCCCCGTTTGAATTTGTACTCCAAATCTTGTAGTGAATTTCCACTTCCTAGATACCTGTAACAAAAACGTTTATTTAAATAATAAAATCTCATGTAATCTTAATGTTAATATTTTATTTTTAGGTAATGATATAGTGAAGAAATGGAGAAGTGTCAAAGATAACTTCTATAAATATTTAAAAAAGTTAAAAGAAGCTTCTAAATCTGGCTCAGCCGCTAAAAAACTGAAAAAATATCATTTTTACAATCAACTTTTATTTTTAACAAAAGTGGCACAAAATGAGACAGACAGTAGCTTAGACGTAGCTGGAGAAACCAACACCGATTCTACAAGTGATATTGCACCGGAGTCTTCACGTTATGTTCCTATCACCCGCAAAAGAACAATGCAAGTTGATGATTTCGAAAAGGAAGCATTAAAAGCCCTTAAGGAGCCCGAAGATCGCCACTTGTCATTTTTTAAGGGTATTTTGCCATCAATTCAAGATTTCACAGACCTTCAAACTCTCACGTTCCAAAGCAAGGTGTTACAAATTATCACTGAAATGCGGTATGGCTCAATGTCCCAACAATCATCATCATTTAGGTTTGAACAAACGTCTCAACAGCCTTCATCACACGGGTATCATACAAGAAGTTACAGAAGTACATACACTCCAACAGACTTGAGCTCAGATTATAATTTATTGACATCTCCAGATGAAACATCTCAAGACAGCGTAGAGTACGATTTTGCAAATTTGTAATTAAGATTTATCAAGATTACTATTAAGAAGATTAATAAGATTGATTATGATTATTAACATTTCCTTTTTTGATCGTTTTGAAAATTAAAAAGTATTATTATTCAAAAAAAATAATTTTCATTACTTACCTCAAAGTGATGCCCAGCATTTCTATTGGCTCCACTGGATTCCTCATGTTAGTGTACTGTTTCCGTATATGTGGTTCTAAAGATTTCAATAAACATTCGAAACTTAACACACTCATTCGAAAGAAATTGTAAAACT
Source organism: Dryobotodes eremita (assembly GCA_917490735.1). Classification (NCBI taxonomy): domain Eukaryota; kingdom Metazoa; phylum Arthropoda; class Insecta; order Lepidoptera; family Noctuidae; genus Dryobotodes; species Dryobotodes eremita. The sequence goes on from OU823242.1 coordinate 25,481,262, forward strand.
TCTTTTCGTCTAACAGCAACTCTTTATATTCTTGGAGAAAAAACTGTCCATCACTGTTCCTTAGTGCAATAAAAGGACAGATCCAGTATCGTCGTACGCTTCTACGTCGATTTCGGCGGTGGCGTAATAGTAGGGCCAACAATAGACGTCTTTTACGATCCATTTTCATTAACAGACTGTCCAACGGTGCTACGGCGCCGCTGCGACATAACAACGTTACGGCGCACAGTGGGCCCATACTGAAAATTAGTGGACTTAGGCAACAAAGTTCCTATATCGATGCGATTTTTTTTTATATGACGTGTTATATTATTCCTGACAACTTTTATTCTTATAAAATTTCTTCTCAAGTTGATAGTTTGTCTTGAAAAAAATTAATTAGATTTTTTTGTATGGAGCGAATCACGTTTAATTTTTTTTCTTCAATTGTACTAATATGTTGAGTGTGTGGCGTGAGTATATGATAGCTAGGGTCATTCTCTATCCATGAAAAAAAAATCAGCGCCGGCCATCTGCGGCAGCGCGAGTAATCATTCGGTAAAAAAAAAATGATTTGGAAGAATTTTTTGTCATTTAAAATAAATTCAAAGCATATGTTTTGTCTCATTTGGCTGTTTTTACCTTCTTTTTAGTTAAATAAATAGTTTTAATAGCGCATACGTACTTATAACTAGTAATTCTGGTAGAGATTTAGTTATTATTGCATGTTATCGGTAGCACCTGCATTGTGATTGATGACTCATTTGTTTGTGCACTCGGCTAAGCGCATAACTAATGAGTCATCGAAAAATGCTCGTCTCTGATTGGCTGAATAATTTTCACTCACTGTTATGTCCACTACTTGAGTAATTAACACTAACTATAAATATAAAGACATTCATTAAGTCCATCTAGTTTCGCTCTTGTCGCTTGTTTGTGAACACAGTGAAATACTTGTATTTTTATATTTACATTAGAACTATGGCTGGATTTTGTACCAACCTAGATCTTTTTGTGAAATTAAGAAGTGGCGGTGATCTGAAAAATCATATGTTTCTGTATGAAAGTATCATTTCTGTCTTGACTACCGAAGTTTCTGAAGAAGACAAGAACCGAATCAAGGAGTTCTGTCGACTTTTTTGTGTAAATTTAAATAAAAAGTGGATAGAGTCAAGTAGAAATCAAAAAACTTTTATGAATCGTGTAATTAATCGCAAGTGGTTGGAAAAAAACATCAACTGGCCTGTTTGTGACAGTGTTGATCTGAGAAGTGTGATGGGCTTTTCGGACGCAGCCTTATCTGAGCTTGTGGATATAGATTGCCATGTTCCTACTCTTGCAGTATGTACTGCGGAAGCGGGAACATCTACAGAAAAGGAGCACAGAAAACCGTTCGAAGAGTTAAGTAATAAGCAAAAGAAAAGACGTTCTACTTCCATAGTAGAAGAAAATTCCGAGGAAGAGTTGCAGCACTGGTACATAACAAAATTGAAAGACAACGGCAAAACGAATCTGGCAAAACTGGTCGAATACCTTTCCAGTAATCCAGATGCGCTATCCGAAGTAGAAGAGAGACTATTCAAAAAGCAGAGCTTAAGTACTGTCTCTGAAGATAAGTGTTTAGCTCTTTATACATCAGTTGCGCTCTCGAAATGGAAGTACTTAGCTCTTCGACAATTTCTGAAAGAAGAAAACTGTGCTGCCTTTCCATCTTATCCAAAGCTTGTAAATGCCAAGAAAAGATGTTACCCACCACAAGAGAGTATGGAGATTACCGAAAACGGAGCTCACATTAAATTGCAAGCGCTATTGGACCACACTATGGAGAGGATATTACTTGATATAAATACTGTTGATAGGTCTCAAAATGAAGAACTCAAGTTGACCTGGAAATGGGGACTTGATGGTTCTTCGTCGCAGAGTAACTACAAAGAGAAAACGTCAAACACAGCTACAGAGTTCGATGATTCATCAGTAGTCATGATAAGCATCGTCCCTCTTCGGCTAGTGTCTACTAGGCCATCATCTGGGAATGAAAATCTAGTTTGGGAGAACCCCACACCTTGCTCAACTCTGTACTGTCGACCAGTGAAGTTCACTTTCACTTCGGAGACAGCTGACTTTATAAAGTCTGAAGAGTCTGAGATGAAAAACAAATTGATGAACGAATATCTACACAGTGTGGAAATATTATTGTATCACATGAATTGCATATGACCATGATTGATGGAAAAGTGGCCAATATTATTGCTGGAGTACCATCATATGCAACGTGTCCCATTTGCTTGGCAAAACCGAGTGAGATGAATAATTTAGACGCTTTGACTTCTAAACCACTTCGTGAAGAAATTTACAAACAAGGAATTTCTTCACTGCATATGAAGATTCGGTGTATGGAATGTCTTCTCCATATATCTTATAATCTGGATTTTCAACGATGGACTGCTCGCGGCGAACATAAGGCTTTGAAACAAGCTAAAAAAAATACCACACAGCAAGAGTTTCGTGAGCAAACTGGAATGCTGATTGATGCAATGCGGTTGGCGCAGTGGTTAAGCGATTGACTGCTGCGCTGCGTGTCACGGGTTCGATTCCCGCACGGAACAAATATTTGTATGACCTACAAGTAGTTGTTCCAGGTCTGGCTGTTTGTGTATGTGAGTTAAATGTTTGTAAACGCACCCACAATACAGGAGAAATTCCTAGTGTGGGGCAACGTTTAAAAAAAAAAAAAAAATAGTCAAACAGGTATGTATTTAATTTTCGCTCCCTTTATGTTGTTTGTGAATTATATCTCTATGTATTGTATATTACAGTATTGTTTCCCATTTTAGGGTTTTGGAACTACAAACGACGGGAATACAGCGAGGCGCTTTTTCCAAGATTACAAAAGATCTTCCAGAATAACGGGAATTGACGAAAATCTGATTTTCAGATTTTCCGTTATTCTACAAGCCATATCATCAGGCAAAAACATTGACTGTGAAAAATTTAGAAGATACTGTAGAGAAACAGCTGATGTGTACGTGCAACACTATTCGTGGTACTACATGCCAGTTAGTGAACATAAACTTCTAATGCACGGTGCAGACATCTGTAACAACTTTGGTGTTTTGCCAATCGGTAAGTAAAAAATAAATATAGTTTGATGTATTATTTGACTCGATTGCGTTTTGAAATTAAAATGTATGTACTTATTCGTTTTAGGTACCTTATCTGAAGAAGCTTCGGAAGCCCATAATAAGGACTTCAGAAAGGTCAGGGAGAGGCACACTCGGAAAACGGGGAGAATAGCAACAAACGAAGACATCCTTCATGGACTTCTAATAAGCTCTGATCCCCACATATCCTACATAAGGCCTAAAATAATGAAACAGGTTCATAATGAGTTGTTGCCTGAAGCAACTCAGTTGTTACAGACTACTGAGCCTCCCTGTGACAGTGAAATTATGGAGGAAGAAGAATGCCTCATAGCAGAGTCCGAAAATTTGCCGGACCCACTAGCACTTCTGGAACAAGAAATAATGTGATCCGGCTCTAAATTATTCCCACAAAAGCCCATCAGGTTTAGGAATATGACAAACAGCCCTTTTCAGGGCTACAATTACTTCACAGTTTCATATTGATCATACGTACGATAACTTATACTATAATAATATACATACAGTTGATTATGTAGATAATTATCAACGACTTGCCCGTACAAATTTAAATTATTTCACAACAAAATAAGTATAACCTGAAACATTACGATATATTTATTCAACAATAGATAACGTGCAGTTAAAAAATAACACAGCCAATCAGAGACGAGCATTTTTCGACGACTCATTAGTTATGCGCGCACAAACAAATGAGTCATCAATCACAATGCAGAGCACCTGCATTGTGATTGATGACTCATTTGTACCGATAATATGCAATAATAACTAAATCTCTACCAGAATTACTAGTTCTAAGTATGTATGCGCTATTAAAACTATTTATTTAACTAAAAAGAAGGTGAAAACAGCCAAATGAGACAAAAAATATGCTTTGAATTTATTTAAATGACAAAAAAATTATTCCAAATTATTATTTTTTTACCGAATGATTACTCGCGCTGCCGCAGATGGCCGGCGCTGATTTTTTTTTCGTGGATAGAGAATGACCCTAGCTATCATATACTCACGCCACACACCCAACATATTAGTACAATTGAAGAAAAAAAATTAAACGTGATTCGCTCCATACAAAAAAATCTAATAAATTTTTTTCAAGACAAACTATCACGTTTAGAAGAAATTTTATAAGAAGAAAAGTTGTCAGGAATATTATAACACGTCATATAAAAAAAAATCGCATCGATATGGTAACTTTGTTGCCTAAGTCCACTAATTTTCAGTATGGGCCCACTGTGCGGCGCCGCACCGCTCGTGTGCCCCCGCTCTTACTGTGTATTTTATTTTATCACTTTTAGAGCCGAGTATGTTATGAACAGACACAAAGACCTTTGTGTAACGATGATTTAATTGCAACAACTTCAAAAACAGTGGACAAACCTAACGTGGTGCCAGCAACAGAAACAGAAGTAGGTTTATGGATCTTGTACACCTTTTGTTTGTTGTATCGTTTATTGCCTTCACTTTCATGATATCTAATAACATAGGTAGATACTTATTTTCTTTCTTTTTACAGCAGATAGAAAACAATGAAAATAATCAAACAGCGTTTCTAACTACTGATAACCAAAATAATAATTGTGAGCTGGTAAGTATTTATTTACATAGTTTAAAAAAAAAATTGAAAATTTAATTGAGTCACTTAGGAACATTGAGCAACATAATATCGGTAAACAATTATTTTGTTACAGGAAATAGTTCAGCCTATGCAACTAGTCCCTTATGAACATAGTGATGAAGACTTTAGTGCAGATTCTGACATCCCTTATTTGCCATCAGGTGATAAATCTGATATATCAGATTTTTCAGATTATGAGATTGCCCATGATATTGAAAAAAAACTAACTAGATGTAGAAAAAGCGATCCACATTCATGGAAAGAAAATGTCACAAAGTTTCAGAGATCTCAGTGCTTGCCTTATAAAAATAAGAAAAAACAGTGTTCGGCTAAAGCCCCCAAAGCTGCAGATTGTACAAATTGTACATATAAATGCAATAGTAACTTTTCAGAACAAGAAAGGAATGAAATTTGTAAAACTTATTGGGGTCTTGCTAATTATCAGCGACAGAAGGATTTCATTCTGAAATGTGTAAAGAGAAATGAGCCAAAGCGTCGTAAAGTAGCTGCTGATAGTGATAAAGCACGTTCTGTATCTAAATCTTACTATTTAGAAAATTCTAAGGATAGACAGAGTTTGTGCAAATTTTTTTGAAAAAACTCTGTGCATTTCGAATGGGCCTATCAATACAGCTATTAAAGGTTGTAATACTTTTGGTGTCTATGATCGTACAGATAGGAGAGGATGCAAACCTCCTGGCAATAAAACTAGCGAAGATAGTATGGCTATGGTAAAAAGACACATTGAGAGCTTCCCTGTCATGGAATCCCACTATTCAAGAAAGTCTACAAAAAAGTTATATCTGGATTCTACGAGTACATTGTCTATTTCTAAAATGTTTGATTTGTATAAAAATGATTTCTGTACTAACAACAATATTGCTAATGCTGTCAGTGAAAAAACATACAGAAGGATATTTTGTAATAATTATAATTTTTCTTTCTTCAAGCCAAAAAAAGACCTTTGTGCCTTATGCTCTAAATATGAAAATGCATCTTCTGATGAAAAAAAAAACCTTGAAGCGGAATATTGTTTACATTTAATAAGAAAAGGTCAATGTAATGAAGCTAAGGCCCAAGACAAATTAAGATGTCAAGAGGATCCTTCATTTATTACTTGCACATTTGACTTACAGAGTGTGCTGCAAATACCCTGCTCGAACGTTTCATTATTCTATTACTCACGAAAAATCTGTGTCTATAATTTAACAATTTACGTTGGAGATGGGAAAGAAGCTCACTGCTATACATGGAATGAACTTCATGGAAAACGTGGAAGTAGTGAGATAGGATCAATACTGTACAATTTTCTAAAAAACTTGCCCACTACAGTATCTGAAATGTCATTATTTTGTGATACCTGTGGAGGGCAGAATAGAAATCAGCAAGTAGCTGCCATGATGCTTTATGCTATTCAAAATATTGAACATCTGATGAAGATAGAACTCAAATTTCTGGAGTCTGGTCATACGTACATGGAGTGTGACTCTATGCACTCAGCTATAGAAGCAGCCAAGAAACACAAAAGTGCCTTCTGCATGAACGATTGGGTTGAGATTTTTAAATCTGCTAGGAATAAAAGAGGTAAAAAAAAGAGCAATGATAAGTATAAAGTACATGTTCTAACTTACAAAGATTTTTATAACCTACAGGAATTGGCTGCATCTACAATTAAAAATCGAAATAAAGATAAAGAGGGTAATAAGGTATCTTGGCTAAAAATTAAATGCATTAAAGTTGAGAAAGAGTTTCCTGGTACTTTATTTTTATAGGTATGATCATACAAGTGATTATAATGAGATCAATGTCAGTGCAGGAAGGGGACGCCGACGTACACAGACTGTGGTGCTGAATCCAGCTTATCAAAATTTGCTCCCCTTGTCTGCAGCAAAAAAAGGAGACCTTGTAAAACTGTACAATGCTGGTCAAATACCAGAAGAACTGATTCCATGGTACAAAAGTTTGCCATCATTAAGTGGTGGCTCAGACTGCGTGCCAGAACCCTCATTTGATGATAGTGATGAAAGTGATGAAAATTAAAATAATAAATGTCTTTTTTTTAATACAATAGCTTTTATTATTTCATTAAATACCTATACATGGTTATACTCAAAGGCAGGTAAAACTCCTTAAGTACATTTTTATACATAACTAATAAAATATAACTTTTTTTAATAACATTTATTCTAGGTTTTATAAGATATCCGTTATTATAATAGTCACCACAAATTCAAAGATCTTTAATTATAAACTGATTTTTAATAATAAAATAAGTTTAAAACCTCATTAACTCTAATTGATTACAAATGCAAATACTGAGTTTTACTTGTCATCCCACGATATTGTATGCAACATAGTAAATTGGAACGCATATTAGCATTGGTATCTATGTAATGAGCAGTTATTGCAATAAAACTTTCGTTGTTTATTGATGTCCACGCGTCTGTAGTGAGACACACAGCTAATGCTGCATCTGTTAGCTGCTCAACTTCGTGATGTACTTTTGCGTAGAGTTGAGGCAAAAGTACATTAGCCAAAGTTTTTCGTGTCGGAGGGTGATATCTAGGATTTAACATGTAAATAAACTATCTAAATTCAGGTCCTTCCACGATACTAAAAGGGTGATATTCTTTGGCAATCAGTCTTATTAACTGCTCATCCAATTCTTTTGCTTTTTGGGGCGGGATGTGTTTAGTGTTTTGAATAAAATCAGTCATTAAATTTTGTCCACTCGAAGACGAAGGCAATGGCAACGATAATAAAATACCTTGATTGTCTTGTGATGATGCAACAGTTGGATTTGCAATAGTAGGTTGCAAAGTTTCACTCGTCGTCGCTACCGGCTCTCGTACTATTGGCGATACTGAAATGGTAGGATGCTTCCTTTTTAAATGCCGTGTCAAGTTTCCGGTATTACCACCCGATATAGCTATAATGGACGAGCAATAATTGCATTTCGCCTCCTTATTATCATTTTGAGAGAAATGATTCCAAATCAGACTTGTTTTTCTCCTCATTGCCATATTTGAACAATAAAGTCGCAACACCGCACTGTTACTGACTCATACACACTTTAATGTTCAACAATTTAGTTATTATCTATTATTTATAAGATTATTTAAAACTTTGATGCAGACAAACTCAATTATTCGCGCGTAATATTGTCATAAACTTGCTAGTCAAGTTCGGTTTGTTTACATAGATTTACGCATGCGCGTCTTGTTTTAAGGCTTCAAGCGAAAACAATGAAAAACGACGTCTAGTAATATATTTTTTTATCAAGCGCTACTCTCGCTGCCTGGGTATAGAACAGACGACCGAACGATGAACAAACCTAATCGTCCTTTCTCTTTCGCTCACTAGCCGCTGCGTTGTATTACGCTCTCCTCTCGAACGAATGAACGAAACTTGGACGTGGACGGGCAGGATATAGAGGATATAATTATTTGTTAGAAAGGGAATGAACGATTCATATCCAAAGTGAGACACATATCCGAAGATATGACTGTGTCCGGAGTTACTCAAGCCTACATGTCATTATCGTTTTTCGTGCAGCCTGTCACAGCATAAAATATTATTATCACCTTATACATTTTATAAAACAGAGTTTATAGCTTAAAAACTATGCCAAAACGCAAACGGGAGTGCTGTGAGGAAAAAATAGAAAGAAAATTAAAGAAATACAGCGACTTATTAAAAAATATGAAGCGTCGCCGGCGCCGTTCGCGCACGCGGACGCCATCGCCGTTACCCGTACCGCCAGATAGCGATCTAATCGTGGGGTCAATTGAAGATCTCACCCAGGAAGATCCTATTCAGGATGGCGAGAATTGTAACTTCGGAGAAAATAAGGACCAAGAAGGTAAATGTTCATAATTTGTAGTTTTTTTTTTCCTTCCTGTATAGGTTATAAAAATACAGTGGAGGTATACTTATACCACGTGTTTGTCAAACAGAGGCCTATTGAGGCATTCTACTATTTAACAAACCGTACTATTGAGTATGGTATCTATGGGCTGGCTATTTAGCCTTATCCAATCGTATCAAGATGGGTATTCATTCTACCTCTATACTATTTTCTACTATTTAGTAGAAATAGATATTTCATTTGTCTCCATGTATTGACATGGCCCTTCCATTCCTCTTACAGAAGAACCCTTAGATGACGACATCTTAAATCTTCTCGGGGATGCCCCCCAAGACAGCAATTTTGGACCACCTATCCACAAAGAATTGGCCACAAGATGGGTTGATATCATTAAAAATGGCCTAACCAAAGAAAAAAGAAATGAAATCAAAGAAAAATATCTACCACCCGAAAATTGCAAAACCCTTGGGGCCCCCAAATTGAATTTAGAGGCACAGGTCGCCATAGCAGAAGTGGCAGTAAAGAGAGACAAAGCTATTGCAGCCAAACAACATCAAGTTGGTTGTGCATTAAGTGCACTTGCTACAGTTTTTGGAAAGCTATGCAAAAACAAGGAAAATGCCCCTATAATCAATGTAGTTGTGGATGCCGCTCGTCTGTTGTGTGACCACCAACATCAGGAGACGACAACAAGAAAGAATTTCATACTGCAAGGGTTGGAGCAAACTACTAGGGAGGCAATCAAAGACACAGAAACAGACACTTGGCTTTTCGGAGAAGGTTTTACTGAACAACTTAAGGCTTCAAAGGCAATTAAAAAATCTGCTCAAGAAATCAGTGTGAATAAAACCAAAAGGCCAACAAACCAACAACAACAGAAGCATTTAAACTTCAAGGGCCCGGCAACACACCAGACTCGGGGCCGTTTATACCAGCCCGGGCCACAACGTTTCTACCAGTCTTACAAGAAGCCAATACCAGCGACACAATCAGCTTTCCAGAAAGCTTATCCGAACAAGACTCCAATGCGAATAAACAATCGCAACTAAATGAGGTTAGTCAAACACACTGCGGTAGGTTGAAATATTTTAAACATCAATGGATGACTATAACTTCTGACCCTAGAATTTTAAGCTGGATAACTGGCTATAAAATCCCTTTCAGTTGTACACCATCACAACAAGTTATCCCAAGAAATAAATCTTCTTCTCTAAAAGATAGTCTAGAAATAGAAAAATCTGTGAAACTGTTATTGAACAGTGGCGCCATAACTTGTTGTGAACCATGTGAAGGACAATTCCTTTCAAAAATTTTTACAGTACCTAAACCTAATGGTGAGACTAGATTTATCTTAAACCTAAAAGAACTGAATAAGTTTATTATCACCCAACACTTTAAACTAGAAGATTACCGTACAGTTACTAAATTACTTACTCGAAATTGCTATCTCACCATTGACCTCAAAGATGCTTATTTTTTAGTACCCATTCACAATAGTGACAAAAAATACCTTCGTTTTCTTTGGAAACAAAAACTATATGAGTTTCAAGTTCTCCCATTTGGGCTTAATACTGCCCCATATGTATTCACAAAGATTTTGAAACCAGTAGTACAATATCTAAGATCAAGGGGTTTCATATTGGTTATATACTTAGATGATATTTGGTGCTCTGGTAGTACATATGCTGATTGTTGTATTAATGTACAAAAAACCATGACAACCTTATCTGAACTGAGATTTATAATAAATAAAGAAAAAAGTTCTTTATCACCTAGTATGTGTGTTACATTTTTAGGTTTTGAATTCAATTCCAAAGAATACACTATTTCTTTGCCTACTAAAAAGAGACATATTATAAAGCAAGAAATTCAAAAAATACAATCCTTAAAATTTTGTGAAATAAGAGCACTTGCACATCTTACTGGATTACTTGTAGCCGCATGTCCTGCTATAGATTATGGTTTCGTGTACACTAAGGAAATGGAAAGACAAAAATGTATTTATCTAAACAAATTTAATAATAATTTTGAAAAAGTCATGCCTTTATCAGAAAAACTAATACCTGACTTTAAGTGGTGGTTTTCACACATTGACACAGATGTCAGCAAGATAAAATGTAGTAATTATACCCTTGAAATATTTTCAGATTCTTCGCTCACTGGCTGGGGAGCCTCATGCGGTAACGAAAAAGCTGCAGGGTTGTGGAATGAAAAAGAAAGACAACAGCATATCAACTATTTAGAATTAACAGCAGCTTTCTTTGCTCTTAAAGCTTTTACTAACAACCTTCAAAACTGTGAAATTCTACTGCGCGTAGATAACACCACAGCTATTTCATATATAAACCGCATGGGAGGCATACAATACCCACATTTATGCTCTGTTGCTAGGCAAATATGGCAATGGTGTGAAAGCCGAAAACTTTATTTGTTTGCATCTTATATAAAATCTACACAGAATGTGATTGCAGATACAGAGTCTAGAAAATCCCATTCTGATATTGAATGTGAACTAAATGATGATTATTATAAGGATATTGTAAGAACATATGGTCTCCCAGAAATATATTTATTTGCTACTCGGGCTAATGCAAAGTGTGATTTGTATGTGGCATGGAAAAATGATCCTGATGCTTTTAAACTTGATGCATTTACTTTATCGTGGAAGCCATATTTGTTTTATGCTTTTCCTCCTTTTGTCTTGATAACAAAAGTCCTGCATAAGATAATCTCTGAACAATCGGAGGGTATAGTGGTAGTACCAGACTGGCGAACACAGCCTTGGTACCCGGTATTTCACAGACTTGCCGTTTCTAAAACTATACGCTTTGGCCCCTGTGATAACTTGCTAAAATCTTATTCCAGCAATCTCCAATTTCTTCAACGCCTTATCCTGGTTGCCGCGCGCTTGTCAGGGAAGCGCTTGCAAGACGCGGTGTGTCTGCGGGCCCAATGACTGTCATGCTGGCCTCCTTATCTGAAAATACTTTCAAACAGTACAGTACTTACTTGAAGCAGTGGTATGAATACTGTCTTAAATTTAATTTAGATTACCAACAAACATCAGTGCCACATATTCTGGCATTTTTATCAAAATTATATGACGATGGTGCAGTTTATAGTAGCTTAAACTGTTGCAGGTCAGCTTTATCTCTTATTATTGGTTCAAAAATATGCAATGACAATAGAATCTCCCGTTTCTTGAAAGGAGTATTTAGACTTCGGCCACCGTATCCCAAGTATGATATTACTTGGGATCCATCAATTGTTCTCAGTTATTTAACTCAGAGAGGCCAAAATAACCTTCTATCTCTAGAAGATATTTCTAAAAAGTTAATTACCCTTTTAGCAATTGTAACTGCCCATAGAGTCCAAACATTTTCGCTTATTAAGATAACAAACATTCAAGTCTTACCTGAAAAAGTATATATTAAAATACCAGATCTTATTAAAACGTCGAGACCAGGCAGTGTACAGCCAAGTCTGATATTACCATTTTTTACAAGCAATGCAAAAATTTGTCCGGCTAGTGCCTTACTTAATTATTTAGAACGCACATCATCTTTAAGAGACTGCGACAACCTCTTCATTGCCCATAAAAAACCACACAAAGCGGTGACATCTCAGACGCTTAGCCGCTGGATCAAGACTACTCTGGAAAGGAGCGGAATAGACGTGTCGATATTTTCAGCACACAGTACACGACACGCTGCCAGCTCGGCGGCTAACCGCCTGGGTGTGAGCATTGATACCATTAGAAGAACAGCTGGCTGGAGCAGTTCTTCGAGAATTTTTGCTCAGTTTTATAATAGGGAGGTTGTTACTGATGAAGATTTTTCTATTGTTTTAAGTTCGATTGCTTAACTTTATGGTTATTCAAACTAAACATAACTAATAAAAATATTTTTATATACATGTTATAATAATTTTACGACTCTCTAAACATCTACATGTCTTCTTTATCATGAAGAGACTATGCAGTGAAGTACAATTATAAATTAAACGAACTTACCTAAGTGAAGTTCCATTTTAATTGTACGAACTGCATAGTCTCGAAATTAAAAATCTCTCGAAATTAAATTAAACAATTTGGAAATAAATTTCTCTAAAACAAAACTTATGCAATACAGACCTTATCAAAAACGTCCATTGAATATTAGCTACTCGTTCAATGACATATCGCTCCAGTGTGTCGCTGAATTTAGACTCTTGGGTCTGACAGTTGACACTACTATAAATTGGAAGGCACATATTAATGTTGTGTCAAACAAACTTGCGAGTTTCGCGTATGCTTTAAATGAGTTGAAAAGATCAACTGACTTCAAAACAGCGATTACAGCATACTACGCCTACGCCTACTCATGGTTAACCTATGGCATTACAGTGTGGGGAAATTGCGTTGACGTAGAAAAACTCTTTATTTTACAAAAAAAGATGTGTGAGAATTCTTGCGAATAAAGACCAAATGCAGAGCTGTAAACCTTATTTTATTAAATATAAAATGCTCACCCTAACAAGCATTTACATTATGGAAGTAAGCAAGTTTGTTAGAAAACATGCGTCGTTATTCCCTGTAGCTAAAAATCTAAGACCGCTGCAACGATCCTTAAGAATAAAAAATGAATTAGCATTGCCGAATTCAAAACTAGCTATGTTTCACTCAGGGCCTCTTGTGATGTGCATAAAAATTTATAATAAATTACCCAATGAGATCAAGGACATAGAATTTGACAATAAATTTGTAAACGCACTTAAAATGCACCTAATTCAGAAGTGTTATTATAGCCTTAATGAGTTCCTAACAAATTGACACTGTAATATCAATATTGTAGATTATTTGAAGATTGACGCAATGTAATAATGTAGAAATGTAATAAAGACATCCAATAATAAATAAATTAATAATGAAAGGATGACAATAATAATGTAATAATATATTTTAAAATAACTTCTAAATAACAATGCATGCAATAATAATTTAATTTAAAATTAAGAAACATAATGTTGCTGTGCCCGAGCAGGGTTCATGTCCGAAACTTATATTTGTAACAAGACCTTGTAAACGACATGAATGCAATAAATAATTAAATAAATAAATAAATAAATGATACTATAACCCAACCCGGGGGGGGTTATTTAAAAATAATCTCTACCCTGTAATCAAGTAATGTTTGTCGTAAAATAATCAAAGTAAGTAAATAAACACGTTATCAGCTGAATCTCTGAACTAAATGAGATGACAGATATAGCGTAGTGCCCATGCAAGTTTGTTTCTAGAGTTGGAGTACTGAGTATTTGAGCTCTAAAAACTCGTGACATAAGGCTAACGGATACGACTACTACATGTCTTCTTTATCATTTCGAGACTACGCAGTTCGTACAATTAAAATGGAACTTCACTTAGGTAAGTTCGTTTAATTTATAATTATGTAATCATATGTGATCCTCTCTCTCGCGGATCCACCTTGGTCGTCGAACCACAAATAATTCATCCTCATCTTCTTCAAAAGCCAATGAGTAAACTCTTCTCATTATGTATCTCAAAATATTCGTAATTATGCGATTCAAAACAGGTATTAATATCACAACAGCGTCACTTTTCGACAATATGGCGGAAGAGCGCGGTACGGTATGTCAAGCACATAATCGCGTTTAAGATCTTTAAATGGTCAAAATTGGGCGTTTAGTACAGTAACTGCGTTTAGCACTAATCGAGTTTAAAAATTGTTGGTGAAACGCCAAACCAAACCATAAACTTCGATTAAAACTAAAACGCCGTTTATGTGCAGTTAATCGCGTTTTATTTGGTCGGTGAAATTAGCCCTAAGTGTGTGTGTGTTATAAGTGAATTTTATTACCAGATTAAAATAAGGTAAAAGTATTATCATTACTTTAATGATGTCTCGAAGAAGACCAAAAGAAGCAACTTATGGTTCCATTTTAAGGAAGGGATAAACGAAGTCATTTATAATTATTGTTCGATAAAACTAAGTACAAAGAGTGGATCTAGACATTACTACTAAACATCCGACCATATCTATCTATACATAACTTAATAAAATCGTAGTGAAGTCAGAATTGTACACTGTTTTGCTTTTTTAAGTAATGTCTGCGAGTTCTGGGAACGATACAAATGCCAAAAATTAAAAAAAGAATGTCCGTTTATCTGAATGTACATATATGTACATACCAGCATCACGCGAAAACTACCAGATAGATTTTGTTCAAATTTTGCATAGATATTTCCTATTATAATGCATTTATTTCGTATTCTTCCATAGTTTACCGCAAATTGTAAAAAGACGAGTCGAAGGGTTAGAATATTGCAGATAGTTACAGATTTAACCTTTTAAATGATTATCATCACGCTATACCTTTACGGAGCTAAGCAGTCAATCACGACATATACGGGGTAGATTTTTGAGATGGGGCAATAGGGGCTGATACCTTAACCGTTGACGCTACAAGAAAACGGTCATAGGAGACTGTTCTTAACTTTTTGAAACATTTTGATCTATATTCACAGATTCTGATAAAAATGCGCTGTTTTCACAAAAAAAAAAGATACCAATTGATCCTGTTTCTTTTAAGGATCAAAAAATTCTATTGGACCAGTGAGGTTTGAGTACTAGAAAAGTAAGAAATAGCAAAAAACTTGCCAATACAGTTCATAGGACATGAGACTGAGATGAGAGAAACCACAATGTACTTGTGTATGACAACAGATGAATTATTCCATTACTTCACCGGGTTGAATAGGGAACGAATATAGTAGATAGCTACAGATCAATGAACGCTTAAGACTGTTAAGCAAAAACATGTTTGCTCTTTTTAGTTTTTGTATTTCACCATATTTTTTTACCATGTTTTTAAGCAAATAAATTTTGTTCTATTCTATTCTAATGATTATCATCCCGCTGTACCTAAGTGTACGCTAAGTAGTCAATCATTAGATAATATATAAGAACGGCTATTTTAGTCAACTTTCAACACAGCAAATAGCTTAAAAGTTTTACGACTGCTTTGCAAACGTATGTTCGATTTCCAACAAATTATAGTTTTTATGCTTCTATTTTTTTAAATTTTGTTATATGTTATATCATGGTTCGTTAATGTCAAACAGTAAGTTTAGGCCTCTCCTGTCATCTTTGATTATAATAAAAATAAATATTTATGATTAGGTGACTTTTAATAAGAAATCCCGCGTGTTTACAATCTACTGTTATGATATTATTTTAGCTGTTCGTCAGGAATTATTTGTAAGAACGCATTAGTCAGTGTATCAGTGTTGTGCCGTTAGGTAGTATATGCAGGATCGCATTCATTCATTAATTTATTAAGAATTAAAAACTTCGCAAGCAATGGGAAATTACTACTGAAGACTTCGGCTGTCGACCTAGCTACTTTTCACACGGACAGTACACTTCCTCTCGCATCACCAGTCCTGACTCACTTTATATTTGGCTGTAGAGACCAAAACTACGAACGTAGTATACAGGAAAGTTTTATAAAAATTTGGCTGTTATTTTAGTATATTGTGGCGTCAGAAGCTACTCTTTCAGTATAGAACGACGATCTACTGTAGTTATAGAAACACCACGCGATGGCACAGTAATACTCGTAACGCCAAATCCACATTTAGACATGCCAACCACTTTTAGTCTAGTGGTGGTTACTAAAAAGTATAGCATTATACATAACAAACTATGTGTACAAAGCGTTTAGCGTTTACTATATCGGCTCTGACTTCGCGCTGTAGTTAAAACGCCCCAACAGACTTAACGTCTAAATGCGCACTGCGGGGCCAGAACGGAATAGCATTATAGTCTAATGGTCTTTAGAGTCTTAGGGCTCGTAGTTTGATCAGTAGTCAAACATAATAGTAGTTAAAATGCGTTAGTTAAACTAACAATTTGTTAAAACTGACAGAAGTATGTTGTTTGACAAATAGTTATGCTAACTACAGTTAAAAAAAATTACAATTTGCTATAAAAGTTAACCATGCGCAGACAGAGTAGATAAACTTTGACAGCTATTGACTATTGTCAAGTGACTAATTGTTAAATTGCCTATTGGTCATTTTTAACTGTGTATCAAACAACGGGCCCTTAGTCTTATAAAGGGCCATTTAGATGGAGAGAGTTTCTCGAACGTTTCTTGGCAAGAAATCGTACGCTACTATTGCAAGCAATAATCGCCATAAGACTATCGTATCATTATGTTTACAAACAGGCAAGAACTAAATTCTCGCCTACGATTATGTCATACGAGATTCGCAGGTAATTTATAGCTAGGCGATAAATTACTGCGACTGTTTACACAGCGAAATATGTATATAGTGTAGTGTTTTGAGGAGTCTCAACGGTAAATAGTCGAGTGATGCTAAAATAAAGTAATTAGTTAGTTGCTAAGCACATCACTAAAAAGAGGGAACAACACAAATTTTACTGGGAACACTCGTCCATTTTGATCTTGCGCTGTTCTAGCTAGCAGAGCTATTCCCTGTCCCTCAGGCTTCCTCGTACCCCGACCTAGGGGTTCTACGGTTTGGCTGAGGACAGGGCAACACCAATCTACACGCTGCTCCAACCTGCGCGCTGATGCGTAGCGTGCTACTGGCGTCCTGCGGCTTACTGCCGACGCCCGCTAACCAACCGGCGCGCTGATACGTGGCGTGCTACCGGCGTCTACGGCCTGCTACCGACGCCCGCTACCTGTGGCCTTTCGAAGGCCATATCGGCCTCTCGTGGCGCCTGTGCGGACGGGCCTGCCGGCTGCCCAGTATCCAAGGACAGTACCCCTCCTAACAATAGTGTGTTAGTGCTCAATGCAGTTGAACAGTGACCTTCTCGCGACCTAGCCTAATTTTCTATAGAATATAATCTATATGTACATTACTTGTGTTTCTTTTAACTAACTATCAGTTAGCGGCCTGCGCAGTCTACCTGCAAAGCCCTAGCCGTTACAACAGTAAGAAGATTTTTGCTTATGAGTTCTCGACTTATCTATACACGATCTCGTATGATATTTAATCAAGTTCATACGAGTATCGTACAAATCGGTTTGAACCGTTTTTGAGTGCGAGATTTGCCATTCGAGTTCAGTGATTACTACGGTATTGTTCTCAAAATGACAAAAAAACATTTAAATTTGGTACTGCCGATAGTGCTACGTTCATTGAAATTTATAGAAATTACGAGTGTTTGTGGAATACGGAGAATGTGCATTATAAAAATCGTGATGCAAGAAATGCAGCTCTTAATGCAATTTGCAAGAGAATTGGGAGTTGAGGAATTTGGCCCAAAAGAACTAACAGCAAAAATTCAAAATATGAGAAGTCAGTATTTGCAAGAACGAAAAAAAGTAAAATCATCTTTGGGGACTGGAGCTGGGGCTGAAAATGTTAACGTTCCTAAATTGTCTTAGTACAACTGTTTGGACACATTTTTGAGAAAATCTTCAGAATTTCGTACAACAATCTCTAATTTGGTGAGTATTTACCAAACACTTTTTTATACCTACTTAAATTGTAATAAAAAAGCCAGGTTTCCTTTATTGAAAATGTTTGTTATAAAAATATCGCATTATCCTGCCACGGTACTGCTCCGCGATTATTAAAATAATCACAATACTGTTCACGGATTGAAATTGCTTCTCTGGTAAAATTTCCGTAATTTTGCGAAACTAGATCATCAAAGGCTCCACTTCTATAGTGTTCTCTTCACGTACCTGGTCGTATGCCAGATCCTGTATCCTCATCTAAAAACCCTGGAGGAGTGTATGTGTTCGGCGATATTTTTCTCAACCAATTATGTAAAACAGACGTCCTTTTCACAATGGCATCAATTTTTTCGGGTGCTAATCCTATTGGCCTTTAAAAATCCTAAATCGTGAAACTAAAATAACAACAGCGTTTTCGACAATTCTCCTGCATCTGCATAGTCCTATAATTATAATTTTTTTGATCTTTTGATAAATTATTTCGTCGAGGGTATGGGTTCATTAGGTAGGGCTTTAGAGGAAAAGCTTCATCTCCAACAAAAATAACATCGCTAGGCAAGTCCAGTGTATTTTCTTCGATAGATTTTTTTAATGTACTTTCATTGAATATACCACCATCGGAGTTTCTTCCCTTTGCTCCGATATCTACACATATAACGCAGTAGTCATAATCAACGCATCCTAAAAGAACAATACTGAATGTGTTTTTATGATTGAAAAATTCTGATCCTGTTCCTGGAGGACATTTAATCAGTATGTGTTTGCCGTCCTAAGCTTCGGTACATGTAGGAAACTGCCATCTTGATGCAAATCCTGTTTGTATATTGACCCATTCTTCTTTAGTCCTTATGATTGCTGAAATAGGTTGCAATAACGAGATTTTTTAGGTTAGTTTTCCGTATTTGAACCAAAAAATGTCCTTTCCATGGATGGCGCTTCCATTGATTACGTGGATATTTTTCCTCCATGGAAGTGACCACAGGTCCAGAGATGTGAACTTTAACTTGGATCATTTCAATTATTTAGTTTGTTTAATTACTGCCATATACATACACAAAACGCTTTTACATACAAATACACGTTTTACTTTTTTTGATGGCGAGAAAAAAAGAGCAAAGACAGCAGAAGAAATTCGTAAACAAAAGAGAGAATGCGAACGAAAACGAAGAGCTCGTATTAAGGCTAACCCTGACTTGTACGAAGCCAGTAAGAGAAAAGATAACCTGCGTTATGCAGAAAAACGACGCAAAAAACAGGTAAAACTAGTATCCGAAATGACTCCAAGAGAACTACGTGCTAATCAACGTGAATGGCGCGAACGTAAACCTAGGAATAGACAGAATAAAAAACGTAATGAGCGTCTACTACAGTTTGAGAGAGAATACTCCAGAGTCCATTGCTGGTGACCAAAACGTAGCTATCCCTGTTTCTCAACAAAATGTTTCCTACCTTTCTCCAGCTTCGTCACCTGCTTCTTCGGTTTCCAGAAGGTCGCTTGTTAATCTTGGATCGTCGTTCTCCAGAGAAGAATAGCTCACACCTTCTAGCTCTAGCTCTAATTTTAATAGACAAAAAGTAGCAGGTATCCGTCTTGCCTGGAAACGACGTGAGGAGTCCAATTTTAAAATAAACACTCAGGCAACTATAATCAAATCGCTGGCAAAAAAAGCTCATGCATTACGGGTACAAATTGCTAAGGGCCAATCATAAAATTCAGCAACTTTCTAGTCATCCGAAGAAAGTTGCTACTAAACAGATTATAACAAAAAAGTTGAAACAATTAAATTCAAAAATTATTGCCTTCTTAGAGCGTGATGACAACAGTAAGCAGTGTTCTGGAAAAAAAGATGTAATCACCAAGAACAAAATTAAAAAACAAAAACGTTACTTGTGTGATACACTTACCAACTAGCACAAAGTGTTGCTTAAGAGCTTTGGAGCCAATCCGATTATTCCCTAAGGCGCTAAGCTCAGGCGCCAGAGCGTGCACTGCAGACCTTGTGAGGCGCTTTGCAGCCAAAGGGGCACAACTTTTTGCAACCTACAGTTCCATTAGAACTTCATAATAGTGGCATAAAAGCGCTACAGGAGCTGCAACTAATACATAACACCACACTGCTCTTGTGGCACTTATTGAAAGAATGACAGGTTTAACTAACTATCACTGATCATTCATCTTGTCTCTCATTTATTAAATACATCTGTTGTTCCTGAGTCAGACATTACTGAATACAAATAAATAATAAGTGAAGTGAAGGTAAGTGTTTTTGAGCTATATTTTATATTATATGCAAGTAGATAAAAACGCAGATCAGTTTATTGTGCATATAGTTGATATTATTGGAGTATTTTTAACGCGCCTCGATAATTAAATCAGAATATCGTAAAATATTATTATATAAATAATATTATATCACAAACCTACACGATATTGAAATTACATACTTGACTACATTTGTATTTAGTAAGTTGCTGGTTCTATATTTAGTTATATTTTACTACAAATTGTGATAAAAACAAAAAAAAAATCTCAAGTAATGATAAATAATTGTCTTGTAAACATGGCGTTTATGAGCAGCTTTAACTTGCAACTTCAACTTTAATACTTCCTCTCTGCGCGTCAAAGCGCTAAGTTTCACTCTTCTGAAAGTCCAAGTAATACCTGTACCACTAATGCAGTTCAAGTCTTTACAATCACTTTTATTTCGTACTTACTGCAGGCATCGAAACACACTAATGGTTATTTGTTTAGAGATCCGTAGAAGTCGTTGAAAACTCTAAAATACGATGATCGTATGTAGCTGCTTCTATATTTTTCGCTCTTCCAATTGTTTAACACTTACTCCTTATGTCTTACCATGTTTTCAGAATGCCTTTCAAAATAATTCAAACTCATAATGAACAACAAAATAAACAAGAACTTTGCATCTGTCCATCTACGTGGGAAAAACATGGAGTGTTACACTGGCCGAACAAAAAAAGTAAAAATTATGTAAAATAGAAGATTCAACTCCACAACCAAATTGGACTAAAATAAACTGCATGTTCGTCATTATGTAATATGCCGATATGTAACCCCGATTCAGAGCAAACCGACTGGGATAGGTTGGTAGGTTTTTTTATTCGTTTTTTACCGCCCAGAATTAGGAGCTCCGCCATGCGGGGCTCCGTTGAGCTATCTTTCGAGGGTTTTGACTGAAAAAATCAGACAAAAGTACTTTTAACCGACGACGTCAGTCATTCGAGTTGTCATTTTGCCTTCGGCATATTGTATTCGGCATTATGCCGAACTGACGACGGCATTATGCGACACATCTACTCTTCTCTCGCTCAGCGACCATGATAATACAGGACAAAGAATAACATAATAAAGATCATAAAGATTATAGATTATGCCGACGCCTGCTACTTGGATGCTACTGAGGAGCTATTAAACAAGCTTGAGCGCTTGCAAAACTTGTGCAGAAACACTCGGATTTTATGTCTCCTCTTCAACATCTTACACAACCCATCTTATCCTTCCTATCTGCGTGAGCGTTTTTCTTACGCACGCCCTCGCGACGCACCGTGTAGATCACATCTTAGATCCCTTCTTAAATCCCATCCTCATAAAACCAGCTACTATTCTTATTCCTTCTCTGTTCATGCTGTAAGATTGTGGAACTCACTTCCGCCTAGCATTCGAGATTTAAAATCTATTTCTCATTTCAAATACCGAGTAAAAGAGCATTACCTTTCCTTTTAACTGTGAGAATTTTATATATTTATATATATACGTTTATTTATTTTAGCATTATGTATTTATTTGAGTATATGTTATTTTTATTTTGCATTATATGTAAGTATATTTAATATTCTAGTTTAAGACGTCACAAATCAAATTCTTCTCTTCTTGTTCTCACACACTATTGTCTACATTTCTTTTTCATTTCTCCTTTCGCAGGTCTGCTGGAAGAAATTTCTTAAGAAATAAGCAGTACCTTTGTACTTAATACTAATATGCCGTATCTGTATCTATTTTACTGTGTGTACATAAATAATAAAATAAATAAATAAATAAATAAAAACTGAGTGAGTTTAATTTTTTTTAAATTTTGATTCTGCAAATAAAAAGACGTTTGGGGTGAAGCTTTAATATTAAGAAAGAATAACGTTGTATAGTAAAATAAAGTCCACAAATACATTTTTAGATATTTTATTATAAAAATATGGCTTTTACACACTTAAGAAGAATCAATGTGAGAGATGAGCTTGCATAGTTTTTACAAGATTTACAATTCTGGGTTCAATAGAAGAAAGTGCACAACGTAGATCACTAGCAATATCTAATTTGCTTCTATACTTTGTTTTTATTGCTACAACTGCTGAAAATGCTTTTTCGCACAAATAAGTGCTTGAAAAAGGTAAAATCAATTTTAGTGCCTGCTCTGCTGGGATAAACTTTGAGATATTTAACCCAAAATAGTGCCTTATCCATCTTCTCAAAATCGTATTGGGCAGCAGAATCATTTTTGATTTCTAATGCTTGCTCTTGTAATGTATCTGGCAGCATGTCTATGTCGACGTGAAAAGGATCGGTCGCTAATCGGTACATAATATTATTGCACGAGTCGAGAAAGTAGCGCTTGAATTCGTCCGTGAGGTGCTGCAAATGGTTTGATATTTGATTCTTGGTATCAGTTGCATCCAAAATCTTCTTAAAGCACGCTTCTTCCGTAATCGCAAATAAGTTAGGAAAGCAGGCATAGTTAGACGCCAAAATTTTGCGTTTCCACAGTTGCAACTTCGCAGTGTATGCTGTGATAGCATCCCGATGATAAATTATGTTCGAGTCTCCGTCTTGTAATTTCAAGTTTAAAGTGTTCAATGAATCAAAATTATCTGATAAATAAGCAAATATTACTTAGACCCATGGTTTTTTAAATTCCACAAACTATTCAGTTTGTCTTTGAATGTCTGAAAATTGAATTAATTCATCTCGCAGTTCAAACACTCTTGTCAACATATTTCCTTTTGAAAGCCAGCGCACTTCTGTATGAAATAACAATGTCTTGTGTTCTGTGCCCAAATCTTCACAGAGAGCCGCAAAAAGCCGCGTGTTTAATGCACTCTTTTTAATATAATTTACAATTTTAATGCATAATTTTAAGACGTCATAGAGTTCGTTTGGAAGTGTTTTAGCTGCCAAGGCTTGACGGTGTATAAAACAGTGAATAGTAATTACGTTGGGATTTTTTTATTTGACCAACTGTACGAATCCTGAACGAGATCCAAGCATTGCCGGAGCGCCGTCTGTGCATACGCCTATCAACTTTTTCAATGACAGTTCATGTTTATCAAAGAATTCAGAGATTGCTGTCATTATACCAATTGCTTTCGAAGTTGTCGTTAACTCTGTTGAAAAGAGCAACTCGTCTTTGTTTTATTTTGTATGTATCGGACAAAAACTAGCAGTTGACAACATTGCGCAACATCTGTACTCTCATCCGACTGTATTGCAAAAAAACATGATTCTTTCACGGCCTCGAGTACCTGATTTTTTATATCTTCAGCCATATCATCAATGCGACGTTTAACAGTGTTGTCAGAAAGAGGTATTTGTGAAAAATTTTGTTTAGTTTCTGGTCCAAGAACGAAATCAGCTGCTTTCAGTAAGCAGGGTTTGACGAGTGTTTCACCGATAGTATGGCTTTTTTTGGCCTTTGCAATGAGTAGCGACAATTCATATGATGCTTCGAGCACTTTCTCAGATGACTGAGAAAAGGATCCAGTACTATCCAGTTTCATGCGCTTCAAACTTGCAGATTTTGAAGCAAAAAGCTCCTTCGGCTTGTCTTGTAAAGCGCTATGTTTTGTTGACAAATATCGTTCCAGATGCGAAGGTCTCATGGCATCATTGCTCAACACTTCATAACAAATAACACACTGCGGCTGGTCGATACCACTTTTATTTATAGAAACAAAACTGTGTTTAATATAATCATCATTATATTTGCGTTTTTTGGGCGAGCTCATGGTAAAACAAAATAAATAACCGTTTACTGTCACTACTCTAACACACAATAGCAAGTCGCTTTGAAACAAAAGTACACGTGTTCGTAAGGCACGAGTGAGGAGCGTGCGATACGTATGCGTGCGAGCGACCGCAGTGATATCCGCCGCCACACCCGCGCTCCCCTGTAGATATCTTCGCGCCTCCCTAGTAGGGCGCGCCCCCCACTTTGAAAATCAATGGATTAGAGTAATAAACACGATACACGTATTTAGACGACGCTTACGGCAGTACCTCATGGAATGGCCCTATCTCATGGAAGCGCAACGGAAGCTGGATATGGTCACACTAAATGTCTCAATTATATAATATTTTTACCTACTTGCTTAAGTATATCTCAGTGTTTCTATCTATTTATCGGTCTTACAAGGCTGTTGTTTACATTAGTACACATTTTCATTTTCCAATCATTTATTTTATTTACATAAGTACACATATATATGCACACTGCAGTATAAAACTGATTAACATCCGTCATCTCACACTTCAGGTTCAGTTGAAAACCAGCGTCAGGCACTAGTTGTCTGACATGTTTGCTGAACTGGACCTATTTAGCGCAGCCGCGAGGCACTCACTTTCCTGCTAATTTCTCACAACGCATTTACACTTTTTATTTGTTTGTTTTATTTTTCTTTTTTACTTGTTTAGGTATATGCTGTGTTGTGTGCTTTGTAGTCTGTGTTAAATAAACGTATTTTCTTTCTTTCTTTCTTTAAATGCGGATCATGCATTTATAGTAGCAAAAGATAAAGGGGGTCTTTTGTACCCTTCCAAAGAACTGATACTAATCTGTAAAACGTCCGAAGCAGTTATCGAGATTTACAGCGACAATCTTCGGAAAATTAATAAACATATGTTGACAACGAAGATTTCGCGCAGCTTCGTCGGAACTGAATTATTTAGCAGCATTAGTAATCATCAGGTTGGATTATATCCTACTGCGAGCCATGTTACAGACCTGACTAAAGCTATAATAGGAAAATATATAAATCTAAGATTGCACTTTATTTTGAAAAATTCGAACTTAAAAGATAGCAAGCACATGTTACTTAATAAATACGTATTATTTCAGGGACAGTAATAAAATCAGCATTCAAATGAAGTTAAGAAAAAAACAAATAAAAATACAATATTAAAATATTCTTGTATGTTTTACTTCTGTCGTTTATTTACTTACTTGTTAACGTCACTTTACGATCGCGCTCCATTATAACCATACCTCCCGAGTTTATTTCGTTTGAAACAGAATTGCAATTGCCGGAATCTATTTCTGGAGTTGATGTTATACGTTCATTCAGTCCACAAATCACTTCACCACCCATTTTAGTCACTGATACTAGTGCAACAT
This sequence comes from Dryobotodes eremita, assembly GCA_917490735.1. Taxonomy (NCBI): domain Eukaryota; kingdom Metazoa; phylum Arthropoda; class Insecta; order Lepidoptera; family Noctuidae; genus Dryobotodes; species Dryobotodes eremita. The sequence continues at coordinate 25,506,789 of OU823242.1, forward strand.
CATCCGCAAGTGGCGCTTCCAGTGAATGCTCTTCGCCTTCATCAAGAGTTATGTCTGGGAGAAAACGACGTAAATTTACAGTTGACGTTACAAAGAAAAGGAGGAAATGCAGAAAAGAAAATTGGGTCGATACAAGAAGAAAATTATTGCTTAATCTTGGTAAAAACCATTTATCACGTAATGGTAAAGAACAAAAACAAAAGGATATGCGGTTCCCGTGCGAAAATTGCAAATCGGAATGTTACAGAAAAATAAGTGATGAAAGATGACGAAAAGTGTTTGATTTATTTTGGGGTCTAGGTAATCATGTTAAACAATGGGAAGTCATTGGTAAATATACAAAACGTCACACAAAAAGAAGAATCACGACTGATAACGAAACGAAACGTAATATGAGCGTTCATTATTTCCTTTCCATTATTAATATCAATAAATGAGAATGACAGTGTGTTAAAAGTTTGCAAAGTTATGTTTAAAAATACTCTTTGTATTAGCAACCAGTTCATTCAAAGTGAATTGGATAAGTATGATAAAACAACAGGTTTTTGTGAAGAGGATCGACGAGGTGTTCATGGCAGTAAAACAAAATTGCTGACTGAAACAGTTATCCAAAGCGTATGTGATCATGTTAAAAGTTATCAACCGGTAGAATCACAATACACCCGCAAAGATACTAATAAACTATATTTAGACAACTCATTAAACTTCAGTATCATGTTCAAAATGTACAAAACATGAGCTGAAGTAAAAAACCTCACAGAAATTGTCAAAACATTGAGACAGTATAGGGATGTTAATTCCCACATGAACGTAAGCTTTTTGTACCAAAAAGTGCACTGCTAATAAAAATAATCCACCAAATGAAATTCAAGATCAATTAACGCACGACAAACACATTCAAAATAAAAATGTGGCCAGATCATTGAAAACTGAAGATAAGCAAAAATCTCAGAACAGCCCCGTGAATGTCGCAGCTGCAACATTTGATTTTCAAAAAATTATAAACTCTCCTCATGGTGAAGTTAATTCGTTTTATTTTAAAAGAAAATTATCTGTTTATAACCTTACCGTCTTTGATATGGGTCTAAAAAAAGCCATTTGGTACATGTGGGATGAGAAAACAGCTAGAAGGGGGTCAAATTAAGTTTCCAGTTGCCTTTACAACTATATAAAGAGAAAAGGCCAAGAGGGAATAAACGATATACGCTTATGGTCTGATAATTGCGGAGGGAAAAACCGTAACCGTATCGTTTTTGCTATGTACTTACACGTGGCCAAAATTTTGGTGTTCGCGTTTATCATAGATTTCTAGAAAAGGGTCATACGCAGCAAGAGGGTGATAGCGTACATGCATTAATGGAAAGATCCTCCAAAAACAAAATGATTTTCTCGCCGCAAGAGTGGTAAACCTAGGTACGCTGGAGTAAAACAAACGATCAACCCTATGAAGTTGTGGAGATAAATCAAAATGATATCTTGGATTTTAAGTCTACTCTTAATCAGCACAAATGGGTAAAAAATGAAGATGGGGATAAAGTAAATGGATTCAAGTGCGCGAAATAGTGGTGGAATACAGACAACACGATACAATATTATATAAATACGATTTGAATGAGAGATTAGCCATGTGTATTGATGGTTCCAAGAGGACAAACTGACGAGTTTCTCATGTCAATAATAATACACAAGAACTTGGAAAAGTTTATGGTGAAACTTTACCCATTATTACAGCTAAATGCAAGGACTTAATGTCTTTGTGTCAACAAAATTTTATCCCACCAAGATACCATGATTTTTACAAAAATATTAAGCATAGTAGCGCCATGCAAGAATCAGAAGCTGCTGATGGCGCTGAATTCAAAGAATAACTTCGTTTTTTCGGACCTAATCGTAAACATTTTGATTTCTTTTTTTTCTTATTAGAAGTAGTAAGAAGACAGTATTGATATTGTTAAGTTTAAAGTTTTGTTTTTATATTTAATTTTATATCAGTCTGATGTGTACCAATTTGCCAATGGCGCCTTTCACTGAGTGATTAAAAATAGTCTGATAAATCGTGAATTTCAAAGGCTAGTACTTTTAAGAAAGAGAGACATTTATGAGAGTCTATTTTGATAATGTCTTTTATTTTCTTTGACAGTAGGTATCTAGTTTAATACTTAAAAAAATACATTTCATAGTTATTTTCTTTAAGAACCTATTGTGAATAAATAAAACATGGTATTTATTACAACGCATTTTTATTTAAAAATATATATTTTGCGTGGTTTATAAACTTAATAAATGAGTTTAACTGATAGATATAGATGAAGTTTAGTGGTAGATAACTCATTTAATAATATGTGTAAAATATTAAATCCAAAGTAAATAAAGATATACAATATCCAGATATACAAATCACGATTAACATCTATTGTCCTAATTAATCTTGTCCATTAATAATAAGAATAGAAATAAAATAATAAAACTTGGGATGAGTATCTGTGCACACGCGTCTCATGAACGTGTGACAGTTCCTAGGGCTGAAGGGTGACTGGTGCTCCTGTTGTTTCCGGCGCCCTCACCCTCCGGTCCTTAGACCCCGTCATAGCGCACCGACTGCATAGAGTACTTCAGTCGGCAACATTGTATTTCATGCGACACATATATTTCCGGGTACAAAAAGTAGCCCAGTATGCTCGTTAACTGTGTGTACTTCTAAATTATTTAACCCCTCTTGCAATACTGTGTCGTGGGTGACATTTAAGTTGATCTTTTCTAGCTCGAAGTCATCGTAATATAACGTTAAACTGGAACTTGTTTTATAATCAACTACAGTAGGTAATTCAGTCAATGATTGCCCGATTAAAACATCAGTTTCTAATAAATGATCGTCCACAATATACGCTTCAATATCAGCTTCAACTGCGTCAACCACGACGTTAATATTGGTTTTACCTATCGATACTATACTTCCGAAAGCAAATCGTTTAATTAAGGGGAGACCTGACTTTACTATAGTGAAGGTATTTGTCGAAAATCGGGTGTCAGAGATACTTAGCTCGTCCGATCCACGGCAATGGTCACACGTTCCTACAAAACAAAACCCCGCCGACTGCTCATCTAGGGGCATGCTCCCTGTAGAGCTAAGCAAGCATTCATTGTGGTTTGAAGGACCTGATTTCTTGCGGGAAATAAACATTAATTATGATAAATCTCAAGATTTGAACACTGACGTAGAGTCAGTCGGAGTGCATCACGTTGTAGAAGATCCGGACATCTGTGATCGATATACAACGTTGACGCGGCTTACCAGGGTTGTAGCGTATTGTAGACGTATGTTGACCACAAAGAAAATCAAACTGAAAAAATGTGGAAAGGTTATTTACGAACCGAAGAAATAAATGAAGCTTTTGAGACGTGCATGAGAATGTGTCAGAGAAATATTTTGAAGAGGCAATAAAAGCATTAGAAAGGAAAGAACAAATTAAATCAAAAGGTATTTTAAAACCATTAACTCCATTTTTAGATGCAAAAAATATTTTAAGGGTAGACGGCAGATTAGAAGAATCCGAATTAAATATTTCAAGAAAACACCACATTATCTTACCAAAAAAATCACACTTTACTTATTTCATTATTGATTTCGGTCATAGGCAAACTCTTCATGGGGGTACACAATTAACCTTGAGTTACATTTATAATAAACAAGCTTTTGCCCGCGGCTTCGCTCGCGTTAATTTAGACTTTGACTATCAATTCGGGTTATAATTCAATCATGATTCGAAAGACACGTGGCGCCATCTATTATCATAAGAACGTTATTTTGTTTTCCTCGGGAACAGTGCTGTTTTGCGGGATGAAAAGTACCCTATGTCCGTTTCTGTACACCTGACAACGTATATGCAAAATTTCAGGATGATCGGTTCAGTGGTTTAGGCGTGAAAAGGTAACAAACAAACAAACAAACTTACTTTCGCATTTATAATATTAGTTAGGATTAGTTAGGATTAGGAAGTTAGGATTAGGATTAGGAAGTTAGGATTTTGGATCTTCGGGGCAAAACAGCTTATATCTAGCCATATACGAAAATTTGATACATGCGTTAAAAACAATCCACTAAATGATAAATGATAAATGATAAATGATTTTATTTCTGTAAGTAGGTTTGTACAAACACTTTTACACGTCAATCATATTTTAAAACTAGATGAGGTCGGCGTTTCCTATCTGACTACTCTGAGAAGAAAGGCCGAAACAAACTCAGAGGTCACAGTCTCTTTTAAAGTCCAGACATAATCTTGGTCAGATCATGTGAAGACCGTGTAGATTTGAGTCCGAAATGGTAATTTTGAGGAAAAAATACCACACAGAATGAGTGGACCTGTCCAGTCAGTGCACGCATTTGTCAGTAATCGTGCAGCTCAACTCAAAACTTAAGGAGCTCAACGATTCGACGAACAATACCAAAGAAAGGACATTTGGGTAGGCCGCATTAATTACTCAAACTGCCAGACTTTGATTAAAACTAATCAAGAAAGAAAAAAAAAAAACAATGATCTACATAGTCTTCACATTCACAATAATTAAAATAATATACTATTTTACAAAGTAAATATTCATGTCAATATATTTATAAAAATTCATCAATGTCAACAGGTATAAAAAATCCTGAAATAATCTTGGTCAGATCATTTGAGGACCATGTAAGATTGGTGTCTGAAATGGTCTTTTAAGGAAAGAACCATACTGATTTGAGTGGACCTGTCCAGTCAGTGCACGCATTTGTCAGTAATCGGGAAGCTCAACTCAGAACTTAAGGAGCTCAACCATTAGACGAACAATACCAAAGAAAGGACATTTGGGTAGGCCGCATAAAGCACTCAAACTGCCAGATCATCATTGAAACTACCTGAGAAAGTGAATAAAAAATAAAAAAAAAATACTGACGCACATAGTCCTCACATTCACAATAATTTGATAATAAATTTATACTTCAGAAAGTAAATTGTCATGTCATTCTATATGTAATAATTATCAAATGTCAAAGTTTATGTAAAATACAAATTAAAAAAATAGCAAAAATAAAAATAACAAAAAAAAAACATTCAGTATGCAAAAAATTGGAGCAACTCAATCCCAAGCCTTTTTGTCCTCAATATAATCTTTAACGGTATAAAAGGCTTTCTGGCACAACTTACGTTTAATGAATGATTTGAATTTATTAAGGCTTAGATCTTGAGCGTGGCTTGGAAGTTTATTATAAAAGCGTATACATTGACATCTGAATGAGCCACCTATTTTCTTGAGCCTTGTTGTTGGTACAACAAATTTGTGTTTGTTCCTAGTATTTATACTATGGATATCACTGTATTTTTTAAACAATTTTATATTTTTATGGGCATATAAAAGATTTTCAAAAATATATTGAGAAGGCACAGTCATTACATTAATCTCCTTAAATTTGTCTCTGAGAGATTGTCTCGGACTTAATTTATAAATTGATCGAACAGCTCTTTTCTGCAAAACAAAGATAGTCTGAATGTCGGCGGCATTTCCCCACAACAGAATACCGTACGACATAACACTATGAAAATAGCTAAAGTACACTAAACGGGCTGTCTCTATGTCGGTTAAATTACGAATTTTTCTAACAGCGTATGCTGCGGAGCTTAGCTTTTTTGACAATTTATCTATATGTGGGCCCCACTGAAGCTTAGCATCCAAAGTTAAGCCCAAGAATACTGTGCTATCTTCAAGATTCAATTCTTCGCCCTTCATCAATACATTAGTTTTCACCTGTCTAACGTGAGGTAGCGTAAACTTAATGCATTTGGTTTTTTTTTCGTTAAGAAGTAAATTATTGACATTGAACCAGTTAACTACTTTTGAGATCGCGATATTTACATCGTCAGTAACCAGCTGCTGACGTTTAAGTTTAAACAAAAGTGAAGTGTCACCCGCAAATAACACTATATCGTGATTATCCTTTATGAGGTAAGGCAAGTCATTAATATAAATAAGAAACAAGAAAGGACCAAGAATTGAGCCTTGCGGGACTCCCATTGTTACTATAGATCCGGGAGATCTTTCTCCATTTACGTCAACGCTCTGAATCCTATTACTCAAATATGAAATAAGAAGATCCAGAGCGGTGTTCCGGATCCCGTAGTGGCGGAGTTTCCTGATTAACGTTTCATGAAGAACGCAATCGAATGCCTTGGACAAGTCACAAAAGATGCCCAAGGCATCGCATTTATCTTCCCATGTTTTATAAATATGTCCTAAAAGTTCAACGCCGGCATCAGTAGTCGAACGACCCCTTGTAAAACCAAACTGTTTGGTATGTAATAATTTATGTTTATTAAAAAATCTTTGCAATTGGTTTAAAATTAATTTTTCAAATATTTTACTAAAGGTAGGTAGTACTGAAATAGGTCTATAGTTTGTGGGGTCTGTAGTACTACCTGATTTAAACAAAGGTATTATTTTACTTTTTTTCATAAGGTCAGGAAACTCCCCACAGTCGATACAATCATTAAAGATAAGAGCTAAAATAGGTGCTACAATGTCAATAACAGACTTAGCAACTTCTACAGAATTACCCCACAGGTCTGCAGTCTTTTTTACATTTAAAGTGTGAAAGGTCTTAATTATATCTCTACAAGTAATATGTTCAAAATGAAATTCCGAATCGCAAATATTAACATTTTCTTTAAGCAAAGACTCAGCAACAGAAGGTGATGAGTTTAGGGATTTAGTAGTTGAAATGGGAATATCCGAAAAGAAATTTTCAAAGGCCGCGGCGACTTGTGAGTCTGATTTTATTAAATTGTCATTAATGGACAGGCTGAAGTCAGTATTTCGGCTCCTAGATCTTCCCGTTTCACTATTAATAATATTCCAAGTCGTTTTAATTACGTTACTACTGTTTTTAATCTTCGAACTCAAATAACGCGACTTGGCCATACAACAAACTTTTTTAAATAATTTTGAATAATTTCTAACATATAAATTAAATTCAGCAGTGTTTACAGAAGTCCTTTCATTGTACAGCTCATAAAGCCGTGTTCTACTTTTATGAATGCCAATGGTAGCCCAATCACTGAAAGATACGTTACTATTAACCGAAATAGTCTTGGGAATAAAGGTGGAATCAAATTGGTTACAGTAAAAATTAAAGAAATCATTATATAGATGATTAGGATCAACGTGAATAGACAAAAATGATAATTTATTAATGATTTTAACTTTAAAAGCTTCCAAGCGACTTGCAGTTTTAGGGTTAACAGTAATATCCTTTTTAGCCACTTTGATGTTTTGGTTTTGGATAGTAATCCTTTGCCCGCAATGATCAGAATCTAGTAAATTTATAATTTCTTTGTGGCTTGGTATAACGTCTGTATAAATATTATCTATGCATGTTGCACTAGTGGGGGTTATTCTTGTAGGCTCCGAAAATAGGTTTACAAGATTGTAGGACTGAAATAGACTTAATATTTTACTACAAGAACCTGAGTTTTCCAATAAATTTACATTAAAATCACCGCAAATGATAATGGACTTGTTCGAGTTACAAATCTTGTTTAACACTTCATCCATTACCTTTTCAAAGCAGTCATACAATCCTGAAGGGGGTCTGTACACACTTAAAACAATAAACTGCTCCAATTCTATACAGGCTATTTCAACTGTTCGCTCAACAGATAGGCTCACAATATCCTTACGTTCTTTAAATTTAAGCTGGTTACTTACTAAAATTAATGAGCCACCATGTATAGCATTTACTCTGCTGAACGAACTACCAACCTGGTGATTATTAAAATTAAACAAAAGCTGGTGGCTTTTAAGCCAAAAACTGATGGGGCAGCTACCTTTAGCTCGTGTCAAACCCTCTCGCGCATTTCTTCGTAGTTGTGTAGACTTTGCTGGACCTATTCAATTACGTACAGCAAAGGGTCGTCGACATAAATCTTTTAAAGGATATAGGTAATATATATTTGTTTGTCTGCAAGTCAACGCGTGCAGTTCATATTGAAGCAGTATCTGACCTTACGTCGGAAGGATTTTTGCAGGCCTTCAAAGGTTTGTGGCGAGAAGGGGCCATTGTCAGGAGGTGTGGAGTGATAATGGCACAAATTTTGTAGGCGTTGCAAAGGAACTGGGTTTTCTCTTTACTAGGGAAAGGAATAGTATTTTGTCGAAGGTAGCGGAAACTTTGGGGACTAATGGAACGTCCTGGCATTTTATACCACCTCACGCGCCCAATTTCGGGGAACTGTGGGAGGCTGGAATAAAATCGGTGAAGTATCACCTAAAACGTGTCGTTGGCACTTCCACTCTGATTTACGAGGAACTAGCTACTGGTTAGCTCAAGTGGAAGCATGCCTAAACTCTCGGCCGCTGTCTAGATTGGGAACCAAGTCCGAAAATACGGAATTTTTAACTCCTGGCCACTTCTTGGTTGGTGAGCCTCTTGTTACGCTACTACATTATAACTTCAAAAACTCTAATTTAAACTCCTTAAAGAGATGGCAGTATACCCAACGTATGTTGCAAACATTCTGGCGAAAGTGGTCTCAGGAATATTTGAGGCAGTGTCTCCAACTCTCTCTATCAAAATTACGGTGTTGCTGGTCTAAAAATACGGTAAATGGTAGCTTATTACGGTAGGCAAAAAAAAAAAAACAAAAATACGGTAACCATTTATTAATAAAATTGTTCAAGAAAACAGATTTTTCTGTATTCTGAATACGTATACTATAATTTATTTATCATAAAAAATAATTCTTTCACTTAAATCAAGTTAAATACCTACTGATCCGTTTTTTTATACATCGACATATTCTTTTTTTTAAAAGATGGGATGGGATGGAAATCAACACAGTTTTTGCCATGTCTCATAATAACCTGTTGCGTGAACAGGTTCCCAGCAATAGGTTTTGTGGACAACTGATTCCTTTTCTTCGTCTTCAAGTCAGTAATATGAGTAAAAATGCGTTCACAGCCGGAGTTTGAATGTGACAGAGATAGCATTCCTAACATAAAATGTGCCAAATTAAAGAATGGCGGCGACTTTGCTTTCGTTTTCATCTCCGATACACGATGCAAAAAAACATCTGCGAGATCTTCCAAGTTAAACTCACTCGATAGCATCGAGCGGAGTATTGTTTACATAACTTGAGGGCATAATTAATAGAAGCAGCTCTCTATATAATATGTAATTCCAGCATTTTGACGTATCTCACATGTATATCATATCTTGGGGGCTCCTCTATTCCCTATTGCAGGGATGCTTTAATAAAATAGTAATATTTAACTAGTTTATGTGTTGCCATTATAGAAATAAGGACACGGACGAAATTACGGTAGAATGTGGCACCGTAATAACATGTCTACGGTAGGTGGTAGATATAGAAAAATTACGGTAGGTCTACCGTAATTACGGCGTGGTTGGAGACACTGATTTGAGGCAATTCTTTTATAGACACAGATGGACCTCGGAAACTTCCTCTTCTAAAAGAGGAAATGTGGTCTTAGTCAAGGCAGATGGTCTCCCTCCGTGTCGTTAGGTTTGGGGTTTAGTAGAGGAAGAGTATCCAGGTAATTGAAGGGATGGTACGAGTGGCCACTATTAAAACGAAAAACTCGATTATAAAAATACCTGTATCTAAATTATACTTGCTTCCTGTTACTGAATAGCCTATTTAATCTGTAATAATAGGATTTTTATACCGTTGAAACAAGGTTGCTGCGTTTTATTCAGAACCTTCGGATGGTGCATCCGAGGCCCTGAGCAGACCCTGGCTGGACATCATCAGGTCGTACACTAATAACTAGGTCATTGCGGCCGGCCGGACGCGGCATTAACTTAATAAGTAGCCATAACAATAGGCTAAGCCTATATATAGGCAACGCCCGGCCCGCGGGCCGGATGCGGCCCGATCCGACTTTTGATATTTGTTTTTTATTGATTCTCCATAGAGATCTACGTTTTGGAATGGGCAACTGGCTTCAACTTTCTGACTAACTGATTCAACTCTTTGACAATTCAAAAGTGCCTGTAAATGGTTTAATTGAAATAAATGCTTTGAGTTTGAGTTTGATCCGGCCCGCGAAATATTTTCAAATCGCGCATGCAAAAAGTATATTAATTCTCAATTGTCGCCAACAAGAAAGAAAGACTAGCATTCTTCCAGGTAGAGTCAAACCTAACGCAACAAAACTGATACTTTCAACATAGTTGTTGTCAACTGCTTGTTTTGGCCACCTTTTTCATATAATATTGCGGTGTCTACAAGCAATGAATAACAAAATATTGTAAATGACAATTTTGTCGCAATATCATGGTGCGGCCGCTTGTAGCTTCCGCTAATACTGTCAATCACAAGTTTGAAAGTTGGCGGACTTGAGTAAAGCTTATTATGTCCCTTTCGCACCTAATTTGACATTATATACGCGTCAAAGTTGTGGCGATTTTTGTTTGCGAGGTTTAATTTGTGACCTTGACTTACAGTCGTGTCGTTACGTCGCGTGGAGATAATATTCCGCCTGTTTTTTGTTATAATTAACAATTTTCTCAGTTCAAAAAGTATACGAAAGCATGATTGATGTTAAAAGCAAAAAGTAGACACAGAATGTCGCCAATTTTAAGAAATGCGGACCGATGAACACTTTTTTATCATGCACAATGGTAAACCTATTTGGGTGAGTATCCGCGCGGCAAATTTTGTGTCCACGGTGAGAATCGAGGTATTCAGTTATCGGATGTTTCTTTTTTTTATAGTGAACTACGTAACTTGGTTCAATTAGGGCCGCATATTTTTATTTAATAAGTGTATATAAATGATCAGGGGAAAAAATCGCCTTAAAATTCAAGTTGGGTGGCTTATCCCAGCTCCATTTATTTATATAATTGCATTCATCTAAGTAACAATTTAACGTACACTAAAAAATAAACAATTTATTTAGTATATGCATTAGACACATTATCCTAAAAACAATTAAACTATATTAGAAAATCTAATTTAAAAGCTCAAACACTCGATCAAAGTTTGTCGAAGCAAAAATCTAAATTTTAGTGGCACTAGTTCATCTTACTATAACATGAAGTTTCGTGCATGTGCGATCAATCGCGTTTTATTATTTCGCATCTATCAGTTGTGCGCCGGCACTTGCGCGTAACAGGTGTGTCATAAGTGCTGTGATTTCCCGCCAAAAACGTAAGCATCATCTTAGGTGGCACGGGGGACAAGAATCCACCAAAAAATTAACAAAATTTTTGGTGGATCGATTTGCTGTTGATTTTAAAGTGTATTAATAGTAAGCTACACGTTATGGGTAGTGATTTGGGTTACGCATAAATCAGTGATATTCATTTAATTGTAACTTAAAACTCCTATTTTTAAAGTTTTTTTTTTATGTCTGGTTCCCATTTTGGTGGTTTTGGTGGCATTTTTACGCCACCATAATTGAAAACGAGCCATCAAATTTTTAGTATGTACTTGTGACTGTCTGTCACCTATTCCTAATTAATAACAAAATATTATATTTGTTTTAAAACTTTCCCACGATTTCGGGACTCTTAGAGACACATTAAATCTCTATTTTATGATCTGTCAATTTGACATGTTACCCTAATTAATAACAAAACACTTATATCCTTGAAATTGTATAATGGGTGGCACTTATGCCAGCCATTAGTCGAAGGGCAATATTTGACGTCAGTTAGGATGCAATAATTCAACTATTTCTAAAGAAAGAAAGCGATTATTGACATCTGGCCGCCAAAACTTGATACCAAACGAACACTTAAAACAATTGAGGAATTCTACAGAAACGTATTCTGCGAACTTGCGAGAATTTGGGTTTATGTTACAAAAAACAGGAGGCCGGTGTAGTGATGGGGATGTGAGAAGATGAAAAGAAACGAATGGGATGGCAGTCGACTTAGCACCGCGGGAAGTGATAGACACGATACTCTAGGAGTTGACTTAGGACCCCGGGAAGTGATAGACACGAGAGTCTAGGAATTTGAATCAGGATCGCGAGAGGCGACAGACACTAGAGTCCAGGGTAGTTAAGTTAGGAGACTTAAGGAATGCCAGTCCATTACGACAGTAAGGGACCGAGCATTACTTATTAAGTTGATAGTGGGTTAAAGACCACGTTAGGTAGCGAACGACGTAGTGTACGCTAGACAATTGAGTTCAGTGAGTTGTGCCCGAGGTGAAACTGGTAATACGTGCAGTATTCCGTAAGTATAATTCCCTCCAAGGAGATATTTGGTAAGTGTCAACTTTAATATTTAGTATCGTAGTTTATAATTAATGCTGTTTTCTCTTGTATTAAGTGACCACCTCCTAATCCGTACCTTGACAGATTTTGTCACTTGCGTTTGGTTATAGGGAAACGGAGAAGGCCTACCGCTAAACTTGACAATGAGCACCAACGCTCCTGACTCTTGACAATTGTTGACCCTTAACCGACGCACCACATATGGAAGGCAGAACCGTAAATACAGTTCATCTAAACCAAACTAGGCTATAAAGTCGATTTCTAATTACATTATGAATTAATCAAATGTTAGTGATGATTACTGCTTCCAAAAAGGTCTGGCCACAGAACACCTTGCGTGAGGCTTCGTACATGCACATATCCAGGGAAGGGGGTAGGTTTTACTCAGAATCACAACCTGGATTGGTAGTCGTTCTAAGAACGCTAGGGAGCGTATCTCGATAAAATCTACAACCGGCTATGGTATGCCATTTATTAATCGACACTATTTATCGAGACACGTCAATATGGATGCTTTTGCGGTGAAAACCGCACTGCATTCTCTCAATGGGGAAGATTAAGGAAATGTGAAGTGACGAAATACCACTTCGGTGTGCACCAAGTACGATCGCATTGAGTTTTGCTACAGACTGAGTCTACGGTACGCTTGTACTAGTTTTCTATTATCTTAGTAAAAAGGGGGCTAGGCCGCCGTAAGGGTGTCAATAACATTAGTACGCGTTTAGTACTAAACAACACTTGTCTCACTCAATGGCAGGTGGACTTCGCAGTACTCTGTCTTTAGGATTGAGTAAGACATTTATTTAGTGCATAGGAAACGTGTTCTATTAGAATCGTACTAGTGTCCGCAGAGGTTCTATGCGTTAGGTCTAGCAGGACACGTATAATGAAGCAGACGTTGTAAAACGGTTCCCGGTCTCACTAAAGTGGGTACATTGTAAACACATAAATTAACGTAGCTATAAATGATTAATGTAAGTGCAAGCGTAACGATCCTTTTACCCCTTCATATTATCAAAATTATTGCAGATATTTGCGCTCACCTGCGAGAAGGGAGACGACGGCGTTACGACATTTATAATACGAGTACTTAATCATATATTATATACGTTTGTATACCCTCTCGTCTTCTTAGCTTCACATATTTATAATTATAATACTTATATTTCCTAACTGTGAATTCCCAATATTAACATCACCTTGTGTCCCCTCCTTGTCCCCTAGCTTCATAAGTCGGGACAAGGCAGTCTAGTTTATGGGAATTCATTTCTTATAACGGTGGGAGGGTGTCCAAGTTTGGTGACGAGCCCTACAGGAACACGCGGCTGGGGGGGCGTGTTCCCTTTCCCTCAAAGGAAAGCCGATCTTAATACTAATATTAGCATAATTAGGAAAAAACGAAAATTTTAGCAGGCAGGGGTCCGCCGGGTACAGTCACATACTGATGTATTGTTTGTACCTATAAAACCAGTGTTTATGTGGCAAGACAGTTTTATTAGCAATCTAAATTTTATGTACTTGGCAGTAAGTAAGACCTATTATTATAAGGGTGGCGTCCTAATGATCAAGTTTCTTATTCATATATTTTTTATTTTGTTGCTTTTTAGAATGCCGAAATAGACCAGCGAAGAGAGGCTGCTTACAAAGAGAATGGCAGAAAGTAGAAGAAAAGCAAGAATAAAGAGCAATCCCGAACAAGCTGAAACACTACGAAAAAGAGAAAGGGAATATTACCAAAAGCGAGAAGGTAAACTTGTTTCACAGCAACAAAAGTCACAACGTGAGCATCGAGCTTTACAAAGAAGAAATAAAATACATCAACAAGAATATTATCAAAGAAAAAAGGAACAAAAAGGCTCTCAAGAAAAGCAGAATCAAATGCGTCACCCCAACATGTACTTTGTGACAGCAATTCTTAACAAGATATCTTACCTAATTGTAGAGTTTTTAATGCGGTCGACCCTCTTGCAAGCAGCACGACGAGATGTTCACGATTTGATAATGAGAGCATGCATCAACATAATTTGGTTACTAGAAATGTATGTTCTCGAACCTGTCGTGATTGCAGTAGTCCAGACACTCGCACCAGAAGTTACAATCAAACGATTTCGCAACGTCAATACTATAACAGCTTACAACCGACCACAAGTCGGGCTGGTCCACAACCAAGTAAGTCACGAAACCTTCGCACAAGTAACGCTGTTGAACAACTTACGGCGCTGTCGCCCCTACGTCTCCATGCGTCAGCAATATTCTTGCCTTAGTACCCGAAGAAAACGCTCCTTCTGAAGTGAGCGGGGAATCAAGCTCTGAAAATGAAAATGAAGCAGAGGTGTTCAGTCACAACGCACGCCACGAATCAGAGTCGTCTGAAGCTCCTTCAGGTACATCTTCACTAATGGTTATCTTCTGGATTCTTCCGATGATGAACAACATCCCAACGATTCTGTTCCACTTCTTGCGGACTTCAATCCGGATGAAACCAATAATACCGAACTGCAACACCCAAGCAATGACATATTACCATCTATTAGTTCATTGCCAACATAGTCTCCTATGTCAAATATACCTTCGGTGATCACATCATTCATTCAAAAACAAAATTAAAATATTTCATTTCACATAAACCAACATGGGCACTTATGAAACGTCAGAAGCTAGGTGCACGGTTCCAATTGGTTATTTTCTATGGAGAAGAGTCGGCAAGAAACTCCACGGTTCCTCTTTAAAAAATAAGGGGCTTTTATAATGTTTCAAATTACAGTGTTGATAGGTATGGGAGGACAGCGTAGGCCTGTCAACAAGTAACAGGCACTCAACAAAATATAAAAAGGTCTACAAATCTACAGCCTACAACGTTCTCACATTCACAAAATATAGAAGAACGTATATCAAAATAAAAGCCTATTTAAACCAAATGACATGATCGCCATTACAACTGTAACGCATCTGAATTAAAATCCTGTTTACAAAAGCCATAAGTAAAGAGTTTAAATAAGAATTGGAGGTATATAATGTCAAAGAAGAAAGTTTTTTTAATAATCTTCGTAATTTGGGAGCAGTTCATAGACCCTTACATAGTGGTACCGTTAATGAAGTAACAGGGAAGCCACATGTGCAGAAGGAATTATTGCCGAACTTCCTTGTCTTCAACGCAGTCTTTAATCTTATAATATGCATTTTTGATAAGAATACATTTGATGTGGTTTTTGAACTTTCCATCGCTAAGTTCTGTAACTGACTTTGGCATCTTGTTGTAAAAGCGGATACTGTTTATAAGAAATGACTTGCTTGTTTTAGTTAATCTAAATTTGGGTATCACAATTTCATTTTTACTACGTGTATTTATATTATGGAAATCGCTTCTTATTTTGAAAAGTCCTAAGTTTTTGCGAACATACAAAATACTTTCTAAGATATAGAGAGAAGGTACAGTTAGTATTTCAATTTCTTTGAATTTGTTTCTTAAAGACTCGCGTGGACCCATATCATAGATCGCGCGGATTGCACTCTTTTGTAAAATGAAAATTGAATCTACGTCAGCTGCCGATCCCCACAGCAGAACGCCATAAGACATAATACTGTGGAAATAAGCAAAGTATACTAACCTAGCAGTGGCTATATCAACTACAACAAATATATATATCAACTGCCTTATTTTACTTACTGCATATGCAGCTGAACTTAATCAACCTGAAAGAGCTCTAATGTGGGCGCCCCATTGCAATTGTGAATCTGAAGTAATTCCTAGGAATACAGTTTCGGTAATAATATCTAGTTTCTTGCCATCAAGTTTTAAATTTAGACCCACTTGGAGTACATTTGGTAATGAAAACTTAAGACATTTAGTTTTGTTCGCGTTAAGTAAAAGATTATTAGCTGCGAACCATTTCGAAAGAACCGCTAGACTATCGTTGACATGTAAAACATCTGTATCTTTTCTATCTATTTTAAAAATTAGAGAAGTGTCATTAGCAAATAAAATTATATCCGATAAGTTAGCCATCATGTAAGGAAGGTCATTGATATAAACTAGAAATAGGAAAGGGCCAAGAATTGACCCTTTAGGTACGCCCATCTTAACTAAGGACCCCGAGGACGTCGCCCGGTTAACGTTAACTTTTTGCTGCCTGTTTGATAGATAGGAAAGAACAAGATCAGCAGCTTGTCCACGAATTCCGTAGTGGTGTCACAGAAAATGCCAATTGCATCCTGGGACTTCTCCCAGGATTCCAAAATGTGACTGATGAGTTTTACTCCCGCATCAGTCGTTGACCTACCTTTCGTGAAACCAATCTGGCGACTATGTAAAATCCCATTTGAGTTCAAATGTGGTCTAGCGATTTTTTCATAGTTTTTACTCAATGCTGGTAGCACAGATATAGGTCTATAATTGGAGGGATCACTCTTACTAACTGATTTGAAAATTGGTTCTACTTTACTATGTTTAATTAAATCAGGAAACTTACCGCTGTCTAAACATTGATTCAATATGCCTGTTAGGACAGGGGCAATTGTGTCAATGATATCTACAAGAACCTTAACGGAACCATTCTCAATCAGGTAAGTGATTCTCCACAACAATCTCCACGAATCTCGGGTTCTACGCCACAGCCAGCACGTAGTACAAGAGCGCAACATCGGAGACAGAACACAGCCAACTTTACCGGATACAGGCAACCCCGACGTGTACCCAGGAAGAAAATTGAACTCAAGTTCAAATGGTCTTAAGGACGTTTCCTCCAACACATCGTGCTAAATTATATCCTGATATATTTGAAAGCCGCCTTCTGCATAGAAAGAATGCATTTAATTATTTCACTGATTTCTTTTCTGAATATTTATTTGTCGAAATTTGTCTTTCTTCAAATATGTATTCTCAGCAGACGACGGGCCGATCAATAAATTTGACTGTTGAAGAGTTGCAAAGCTTCTTAGCCATGAAATTAAAAATGGGTATTGTTTCCATGCCGTCTTATTTAGATTATTGGTGTACCAATACACGCTTTTCATTAGTCGCAGATGTTATGCCACTGAAACGCTATCTGCTTATCCGGAGATATCTGGGGCATACACAGAACATACAAGAATACTGTGCTTTTTTTGAAAAAATATTAAAGCGTACTTTATATGTTAGTATTTTTATTTCAACGAATAAGTATTTGAATGCTTTACTAATTTAATCCACAATATTTTTGTTTATATTGAATTACTTTAAAAAAACGAATAAAAAATTATCCTTTACCTCCCCTTCCGTGGACCGTTTCCAACCTATGCTGATAAGTTTATGTAAAGATTAAAAATAGTACAAATTAAACGTTTAAGTTTATTTTTCATTAAGTTTGTTCCTGACATCTTTAGTTTATTTTATACACGGTTATTACAAAATTAAACATGTAATACATTTGAATTATAAGACATAAACAAGCTGTTCTTAACCCTAGATTCATAAACATTCGTCTAACAGACCGCGCGAAACGTAATAATGATTCTAATTTTTAGAGTGAACGAGATAGAAGGCTTATTCAGTAACATCGTGTATATTTACATGTAAACATCCGCATTTTTTCTTAAAAATCTTTTATTTTGTTATAGAAATGGACGCTCAAGATCGGCAAATAGAGCATTATTTGAATTGTTTATCCGATTGTGACGATGACGGTTGTACCTCGACTCAGCGAGTAGACGCGGGCTTGAGCGACATCAAGGATCACGTCGATATTGAAGAAGAGATCCCGACTGATTCCAACGACAATGAAACTCAAGATGATGAACAACCGATTGGTTTACGTCAGCAGCGCCGAAGTGGTGTCATCTTATCTTCTGATTCGGAAGCTGAAGAAAGTCCAGATACGTCAGGTAGCTCCGCTCCATCACAACGTATATTTGTTCCATCTGTTCGCAATCTTAGAGGAAAAAATGGCCATAAATGGTCTTCAATTCCTTTTCAATCTGCGAATACAAGAACCCAGGCCAGAAATATCGTACACGTGATTCAGGGCCCCACAAATAATGGGAAGGATATAACGGAACCAATTGATTGCTTCTCTATTTTTATGAAGGCTGATATGATACGTAATTTAGTTGGACACACAAACGAAGAAATTGTATTGAGAACTTCAAAATATAAAGAGCAAACTGCAACAGTTTCATCAACATGCGAAGAAGAATTCACTGCTTTGGATTGCTTCTGCTATCAGCTGCGAAAAAAGACAATCATCTCACGAGCTTGGAACTATTTGATCTACATTTAGTGGAACCCGATACATATCGGTAATGTTATAACCTAACATTATATAACATTCTTTAAAGCACATTTAAAAAGTAAGACATCAGTACAAACAGATAATTTTGTTATTAGATATTTTTTATGTAGTTTTGTGGAATGCGGACCGGTTACCTGAGCAAGCGCCCGCGCCTTGTCTATCTATCTCTTTCTAACTCGCGGCGCTCGCAGGTATTAGTCGAGAATCTTCACTAGTCGTAAGCGCATGTCGCTCTCGCTCGTACCCGGTAAACATTCGACAATAGTACCTAGTGTGCCTATAAACTTTTATCCAGTGCTTTTAGAAGTCTCGTACCTAGACGTGCTAAGTAGTGCTAATCTATTAACTGTGCCTATCGCTTTCTTTCTGTGCTCTTAATTTCGCCTTCTATTGTGTTATCTGTGCCTTGTGAACTTTGAAAACTCTTGGACAATATATTTCTTCCTTTCCGTAAGCTGTTGTTTGCTTATTTACTGCAACCCTTTACCGCTTCACTTCTACATCATTTTCACGTGTTGAAAAATGCATCTTTGAAGACTAAAGTTATACAAATGGCAAGAGAATTAAAAAAATACAGAATACGTATACGAAGGCTAGAGGCAAAAACTAAAAAAGACCCAAATAAGGGTGTTTCTAATATTAATATCCAGAGAACAGATGTCAGAAAAGCTGTGCATGATTTTTTTAGGCACGGTGAGTACAGCAGAATAACCGCAGGAAAACTGAGACTATTGCCAGGAAGAAGATGAAACGTCAAATTCGTTTACTAAATGACACTCCATTACGTACGCTTGTAATGTTTCAAGACAAAACAGGGATTAAGATTTCGTATCAAACTTTTCGAAGATATCGCCCTTTTTAGGTAATGTTTCCGAAAGCATCTACAAGAAACACGTGTTTGTGTACTTTACATGAAAATAGTGATCAAATAGTTCGATAACTTTGTTCAAGCACTAAACAAGCTTCGCAAACACCGCACTGCGATTTCATTGGCCGCCATTTGACCCAGAGTTGAATCCCGAACGAAATGTCTCTGCGAAGCGCGCAACTCCCGTGCGCCGGATTCACGTCGACCGCCATCTTTTTTCACTTTGCCGGCGCACTCGATCATGTTACACACAGAACTCTTGCACAATATTTTGTAACAGTCATATTCTATAAATACAACTAATTCAATTATAAATCACGTATCTTTATTGGAGAGACCCGCAGCCGTGCCCTATTGCAAGAAGTATCAACACACTTCAAAAGGCCATAATTATAATATAGAGGTATGAGGAACAGGTGTAAAGTTCACTCATACTCTATAGTAAAGGGAGGATCCTCCGACCAGACGGGTGTCGTGTCTGGTGGGCAACTGCCTGACGGTTGATGTCGGGACGTTGTATATATGCTAGTTGCGCGGTAAACTCTGCTTGCGCGATGCAGGATTTTGCGTGACGTCAGTGTGACGTGTAGCTCGCATGTGGCGATGTGGATACCGCTACAATAAGTTACGGGTCTGCTATTAGCGTGGCTAAAATACTTTGTTGCAATATAAACTTAATCCTAAACGCTGGGAGAAAATTCATCAAATAAGATCAATACAAACTATTAAGCAACAATTGTCTCATAATGAAGGCCTGTTACATATAGACTTCTTAGAAAACTTATCTGTAAATACAGTACTGAGGTACAATCCGCCCACTTTGGTGGCTCTAAACCTCAATTGAGGACCTTGCAGCAAAAGAGGGGCAGATCCAAATTTTAACCGTTACCTTTTTTTTCACCTACATTTTAAACAAAAAAATTAGCTATGGTTTGGTGCATTTAGGAGGCAGATCCGACGACAAACAAGCGCGCTATAACACAATTTGGATCTGCTACCTTATTCTGTTTGGTGCAAGAAGGGAGCAGGTCCGGACCTGCCTCCTTCTTGCAACAAATGAAATTATTGCATCATTTGTAAACAAGTCAGTGCACGTTTTGTGCTCGGCCCGAAAGGACATGCGTATTATTCTTTTAAATAATTGTTTTAAGTACGAAAGTGTGTTTAAATACGTTAAGTGTGTATTAAAATGAGTGACACTGAACCGTTTAGTAGCGGCTCGTCAGATATTTACCAGCCGCCTGTCTACGAGTCATGTTCAACCAGTTCAGATGATGATGGAAGCGATGTTGGTTTGTTGACATTTCAAAACCAAACTAATGAGGCGAACGATAAAGGTATGAATATTTTGGATGAATTTAATACAGATAATCCATGCCCATCGACGAGTGGCATAGCGCCGAAGAAAAGAAAATCCGCGAATCCATCACAATGGAAACGGAATGCCATAAAGAAGTCTATTGCTACTGGAAAGGGCTATATAAACTATAAAGGCCGTGAAATAGGCGAAAGAAAAACTGGACCGGATTGTTGTTGTAAGAAGTATAAGTGTTTTGTTCAAATTAATGAAGAAGATAGGAAACTAATATTGGAAAATTTTAATAAATTGGAAGAAACCTATGTGCAAAACGTATACTTAGGCGGTTTAATTAAAACTGAGAATGTTGAAAGGGAAAGATCTAAAACTGGTACGGGGAAGAAACGCAGTTGTTCACACAAATATTATATTAAATTAGGAAATAGAAATATACAAGTTTGCAGAAATGGCTTTGCATTTATCCATGGAATATCCAAAAAGCGTGTAGACAATGTTGCTAAAGAGTATCGGGATCCTACTGTAACTACACCAGCTCAGTCTAATCGTGGAAAACATCAAAATAGACCAAATCGTATTCCAAGTGAATGGGTTTCTAAAGTTGACTCTCATATTAGAAGTTTCCCACGTCGCGAGTCACACTACAGTAGAAATAAAAGCTCACGTTATTATCTGTCTCCAGAGTTGAACATTAAAAGGATGTATGAGTTATATTTGAAAAAGCATGAGCTTGGTCTTGAAGCATCTGCTAAGCCTATAGTATCATTTGATTTTTACTACAGATACTTTAAACAAAATTTTAAATACAGTTTTGGGTCACCTCGTTCAGATACTTGCAAGAAGTGCGACATGCTGAGTAACAAACTAAAAGATAAGACATTGGATAGCGATGAAACCCAACAAATACAGATAGAGAAGAGTCTTCATCAAGCCAAGGCCGACACTTTTTTTGTTGATTTAAAAGAGAAGAGTCAACTTGCTCTTAATAATGAAGAATGCGAAGTATTAACATTTGATTATCAGCAGAATATGCCATTACCTAAAATTCCAGCAGGTGAAGCATTTTATAAACGTCAACTTTGGGCATATAATTTTTGTATTCATTCAGCAAAAACAGGGATTGCTCACTTTTATTTATATGACGAAACCATAGGCCGAAAATCACCAAACGAAGTCATATCTTTTATAAATCACTACATAAATGACATTTTACCAAGCACCGTTAAAGTACTGTATTTATTTTCTGATAACGCAGCAGCACAAAATAAGAACTCGACTTTAGTTCAGTATCTATATACGCTTATGCGGTGTTCATCTTTTGAGAAGATTGTTCATCGATTTCCAGAACCAGGACACAGCTTCTTACCATGTGATCGGTGTTTCGGCGTAATAGAAAAGTTTAACAGAAGGAAAGATTACATATTTACGACTTCTGAATATGCCGATTGTATTACGCAAGCATCTAAAAATTTTAAAGTTGTAAATGCAAGTCAAAATATGATACTTAACTTCAGCCAACATTATGAGAGTCATTTAAAAAAAATAATAACAAATACAGAGAAGATTCGATTCAAAATATCTCAATATCGTATTTTTGAATATAGTAAAGACCACATTGAAACTATTGCAGTCAGTGTTACAACGGGAACGCCAGTATTTGATTATTTTCCTATAATGAGAAATGCTCAAGCCCAACTATCAGTTCTGCCTCAGAAACCGGTGTATGATCATGCATTGCCGTTGAAAAAGGCTAAATACAACGATGTTATGCAGTTGGTAAAGAACTATGTTCCACCAAATAAACTATATTTCTACAGGGCCCTTAAAAGTGAAGCTGTCGGACCAACAGATGATATTTCTAGCGAAGACGACGATGATCAAGCTGAAGTTAACCTTTAATTTATTTATTTTTTTGTTCAGAACTCATTCGTTTTTGTATTTCTTTTGATTGTTTAATTCTTTGTGGACTGATTACTAATTCTTAAAATAAAAAAATAACCGTTTTTACCTGTTTTATTATCCTTAACACAAAATAGGGTAGTATTTTTCTTCAACCTTGGTGCAAAACGGAGGCAGATCCAAACTTTAAAAAATCGTAGTAATTCTATTACTTCTTCAATTGCTTTAAAATCTTGAATAAAATGTGTATAAATGTTCATATTATATAATGCCATATAACGATAAGACATAAGTACATCAATCAATTTTTAAAAACCTTTTTTTTTAATACCCAACAGTTTTGAAATTTGGACTTGCCTCCCTTTAGCTGCAAGGTCCTCAATTGTCGCTGCATACATACGTTTACTACAGCGCTGAGCTAGTATCTCCAGAAAAGTTTTAAAACAACTTCAATGTGCTCTGTCTCTGAAAATTTGCGACATGACCCAGTAATGATATGTGCCCACCTTAAACCTGATCTTCAAAGTCAAAGTTAAATTTAAAAAAATCGTTTCTTTGGGAAAGTTGTTTGTTATGATGTGTACAATCATGTGTTTACGGTCACTAATTACCAGTCACCCTATATAAAAGAAATATGGCCCAATTGTTAAATGAATTATTTTTTTGGTGTCGGGGTTGCCATTTTATGGCTATTTATGACCATTATCCTTGCGATGAATGTCGGCTTTGCAATTAAATAACATTCTCATACATTAAAAAAATCTTTTTATAAAGCAACTCTGACCATAAAATCTATAAATTTTGTTCACACAGTAACTCAGCAAGTCCAGCGCCATACCTACACATTAATGTCTTTCAGGGGATTCCCCGCACTATCTCGCTCGCTCAACCGTTCCCACCTTGCGCCCCGCACCGCTAATCAACGATCCTCTGTTTGGAAATACACGTTAGAACGCGCTGTTTCGCACTCAGGATAGGTAGTGCTCGTTTTGGATAATTCTATATCAGAATCAAATTAAGAAAAATACGCTGCTTTGCTTCCTAAACTAAGCCAAAAGGTACCTAATTATTTAAATAAATATTAAATGTCATGTACCTATTTGTTTTACATTCAACCTTTTTAAAGATAAACATTTATTTCAGATACCGATCAAAATAGTGCAGCAGACGCTTGAAAGAGGCAAAACTTTTCTGACCTGTGTACCGAGTGCCTGGGAAAATGAGAATTTATTGCCATGGCCAAGAAAAGGCTCTAAAAAACTACAAAAAAATGAAAACTCACAACCTGGTGATGATTGGATTAGTACGCCATGTCAACTAAAAAGATACAACTTGACCTACGATCAAGCGCAAACAGAAATGAGCGTGAAAGCGATACTGAGGAAGAGCGATTGCTAAAGAAGCGACGTCATATTGACGTTGATCTGAACGAATTGGCGGTGCAGTACATCACGGTAATATTCTAAACGTTATTTAATTAAAACAACATTTTTTTTTCTAGCACCAAAGTAGGTTTAGTGTAATTGCTGCTCTTTGTCATATTTGTGTGTTTTTGCCTTCACTCATCGTTTGACGATTTTATTGGAGTTTTAAAGACGTCCTCAAAAGGTTCAACACGATTTCCATAAATAATTATGCCATTTTCTGTAGACTCCATTTCAATAACTTGGTTTTCTTTATCTAAAAACCATTTGTCTTCCTTACGTGGACACAAAATAAAACTTTGTAAATGAAGGATTCTCACATTTTTGTTGTGAGTTAAAAATGGAGCTTCAAAGATGTCTGTCTTAAAGTTCTGCAGTTCTATATTGACTTTTTCACTAATACGTTTAGCCGCTTGTTCAAGAGGTCTGTTACCATGTCTTATAATTTTTTTTAGAGAATATAACTGATTCTCAAATGGATATGCACTAAAATCTTGCAGTTTTCCAAATTTTTTTACTTCATCAATAATGTGACATAAATTGTGCACGTTGCTGGTCATCACCATATATATCTCTAAAATATTCAAGGAAGTTGTTCAATAACGAATCAGCTAGTCTAATAAATGGAAATATTTTTCGTTGGAGCAAATCGTAATTGCGCAAAAAAAGCATAAGAAATGTTGATAAGCATCTAAATGTAATGTATATTTCAAGATTATGAATCCAAAATAGTACAAAAATGTGCGATATTCTGAGCCCTTCCAAAAACATAAATGTTCGAGACCTCTGACAGGTCGGTGGATTTCTCGTGGCGTTTTGCAGTTTAGTAAAAAAATTGTGACAATACCAATATCCGTGCTGCTCCACCACTCTTACTACTGCTCCACAACAAATGCGAGAGGTAGAATTACAAGCATGAAGAATTGGGAAGAATTAACTCTGTTACTTAACAGTGATGGTAGTGGTGATTGTAAAACTACTGAGAAATGAAGAAGGTTGGTTAAAATGGTTAGGGATTACCTATTTTGGCTTCATCAGGGATACGGTTCTAATAAAATGTTGGCTTCTTTGCATGGTTTAAGGTTCGGAGTGATTTCAAAAATAATTTAAAAAAAAAAGGCTGCACGTCTGCACAGAGCAGCTTGTGGTACTGGTGGTGGGCCTGCAGTATTTATATGATAGATTATCTTTAAAGACATTTTTACCCCATTTTATTAATTATATTATTAATAAATTAGTCTTTACAAAATTGATCAACAATTTTCTCTAACAAGTTTAATCCTCTGTGGGCTATAGCTTGCCACTCCCTCTGAGTCTGCACCTCCATCTCTCTAATCCTAATCTGCTCTCTCCTCAAGTCCATGTTATCCTTGTGTTGTTGTTCTTTAAAATTTCTCCAAAACGAATCAGCTTGGAGACAGTGCTGTGTTGCCTGCTCTGTATGTGCTGGCCTCACTCGTCTACGAGGTGATCCTCTAGTCCTGGTTCTTGCACGGCGAGGAGTAGTTTGCACAGACGTAACAGGCTCTGGCTGAACTATACGGACTTGAGATGGTCTGGTTGGGGAGAGCATGTCCATCTCTAGAAAAACAAAAGTTATATAAATTATCAGTTGTCATCTTGAGCCTAAACTGCACTAAACTGCAAAACGCCACGAGAAATCCACCGACCTGTCAGAGGTCTCGACCATTTATGCTTTTGGAAGGGCTCAGAATATCGCACATTTTTGTACTATTTTGGATTCATAATCTTGAAATATATATTGGAGGTCGTATATATGGTATGGCAACTACACTGGCCTGTATGATAATCATATTTACACCTGTCTGTCACCGTTTTTTAAATAAGCATAGTTACGGTTCTGTTTATGTCTGTACATTGTCACTTGTGTGAAAAATATTGACCACGAATATATATAGTAAACTATTAGACCACTGCTGCTGGTTTTATTGCTGCTATTTTCCAATAGGTTATGGGCCCAGAACATGGCTTAATAAGTTGAGTGGTTTAAATATTAATTGTGTGCGTCTAAATCTAAACTTACAAAATCTCAATTATGTCAGCTGAAATTGGCATAAGTGGAATTAAGAAGCTGAAAGGATCGTCCGACTACCCAAATTGGAAGTTCTTGGTGAGAAATTACTTGGAGAATAAAAACTGGTGGGGAGAAATTTCTACAGATGTAGTAAATGCTGACATAGACCGGCAGGCACGAACGACAATATGCTTGTTGTTAGAACCAGAGTGCTTTACCCATGTCTACAATGCGAAGACTGCGAAAGGAGCCTGGAACAGCTTACAGAAAGCGTATGAAGACAAAGGTTGGGGAAGACGAATACTTATTCAGCGAGAGCTTTTCAACTGTAAATTAGAGAATTTCGAATCTATGGAAAGCTATATATCCAAAATTACATTCCTGACACAACAATTGACCGATATTGATGCTCAAATCCCAATGATTGGATCATATCGATTTTGCTGGGTGGATTGACCACTGAGTACAGCCCTCTCATCATGGCTGTAGATAATAGTGGACAAGAGATCACGTTAGAGCAAATTAAAGTGAAATTGTTACAAGAAGGAAATAGACAGAGTAAGTTGAACACAGAGTACGAACAAGCCTTAATTACACGTAAAGTACAGAACGATGCAAGATCTTACATTAAAACTAATGATCGTAAGCAGAAGTTCGTCTACAAGTGTTTTAAATGCCACAAGCAAGGACATAAGGCGTCTGAATGCAAGGAGCGGATCAAAACCGCGAATATCTGCCTGAATACGAAAGAGGCGATAAACAAACATAAGTGGTATTTAGACAGTGGGTGCTCAAATCATATAACCCACGATAAAAGCAAATTGTTGTCTTATACACCTGAAAAAGGCAACATGAAGATCGCAGTAGCAAACGGCGAGAAATTATTGGTGAAAGGACGAGGAAATGCTGAGCCACGAGTCAGCGAAAACAAAAAATTAATTTTAGAAAACGTTTTACATGTTCCTGATTTATCCATGAACCTAATTTCGGTGAGTGATTTGACCAAGAAGAATTATTGCATGAATTTTGACAAAGAAGGTTGCATGATTCAAAATAAGAATCGGATTGTTGCAAGATGTCAGGAGGTCGACGGAATTTATGAGTTGACAGAATTTAAAAATAACGTCGTGAATTTGACACTGTCAAAACAAAATGAAAATATTTTGAACATTTGGCATAAAAGATTAGCTCATTTATCGCGTAATTATATGAATAAAATGAAAGTTTTAGTAAGCGGTATGGAATTTAAGAGTACCGATTTATGCGAGCCATGTATTCCATGTATCGAAGGAAAGACATGCAAAAGTTCCTTCAAAAACATAGGTACGAGAGCGAACGAGGTCTTACAGTTGGTTTTTAGCGATGTTTGTGGACCAATCGAGGAACCGTCGTTCGGTGGTTCGAGGTATGTTCTTCTATTTATCGACGATTATACTCGGAAGACTCATGTTTATTTTTTGAAGAACAAAAGTGAAACATTCGACAGGTTCCGTGAATACAAAGCGGAAGTTGAAAATGAGACGAGTAAACCTATTAAATGTCTGAGATCTGACAACGGTGCAGAGTACTGTAATGGTAAATTTAAATCTTTTTTGAAGTCTGCAGGTATAAGACACCAGACGACTGTACCGTACACGCCGGAACAAAATTCTGTCGCAGAAAGAGCGAATCGGACTATAATAGAAAAGGCAAGAACATTACTGTCAGAATCGAACCTGAGCAAGAAGTATTGGGCCGAGGCTGTAAATACTGTTGTTTATTTAAAAAACAGAAGCCCCACGAAAGCATTGAACAATACGGTACCAGAGAAGCTTTGGACTGGAAAAGATGTTGATGTCAGTCATCTGAAAATCTTTGGTTGTTTGGCGTATAGATTGATACCAAAACAAAAGAGACGCAAACTGGACATGAAGACGGAACCGATGATTTTTATTGGATATCCAAATAATCAGAAGGGTTATCGTTTGATGAATCCTAAGACAGGTGAAGTGACAACTGCGAGAGATGTCAGATTCCTGGAAAACGTCTTTCTCCAAAAAGAAAATGTGGAAAAGTCGGAAGTAATCATAAACCTGAATACAGATTCTGTTCCTTCCAGTTTACCCAACGGATCTACAAGCAGATCTGAACCCTTGGAGGCTCACGATGATGTGTACCGTGATGCTGTAGATGAGAACGTAAAAGTATCGGTGGAGATAGAACCTGAACCAGTAGTACTAGAGCAAGTACCTGATGACATATTGACTGAAAAGGAAGTGACAGTACCTGAATCAGAAAGAAGGTATCCTGTAAGAGAACGAAGACAAGTCGATCGATACGGATGCAATGTTATGTATGCCAAGGAGAGCAATCTTGATGGTGATCCATTGACTATTAATGAAGCGTTGGCGAGATCCGATGGTGACTTATGGCAAAAAGCGATAGATGATGAACTCATGTCACTAAAGGAGAACCAGACTTGGACATTGGTGGATCTTCCAGCTGATAAGAAGCCTATCCAGTGCAAATGGGTGTTCAAAATCAAAAGAGATAGCGACGGCAAGGTAACGAAGTACAAGGCTATACTAGTAGCAAAAGGTTTCACACAGGTATGTGGTATAGACTATACTGAGACTTATTCTCCTGTAGTTCGAAGCTCTACTCTACGATTGTTGTTCTCGCTAGCTGTTGAATACGGTTGGTTTATTGACCAGTGGGATGTCACAACTGCCTTTTTAAATGGCAAGATTAAAGAGGACATTTACATGCTTCAGCCGAAAGGAGCACTAGTCAAAGGTCAAGAGACCAAAGTATGTAAGCTGCAGCGTTCTTTGTATGGATTGAAACAAGCTTCGAATGCTTGGTTCAAGGAATTGGACAAAGAGATGTTGAATTTAGGCTTTTTACAATCAAAAATAGAACCTTGTTTATATCAAAAGCAGCTTAAAAATAATAAGAAGTTAGTCGTCGTTATTTACGTAGATGATCTTTTCATTTTTGGAAATTGTGAACAAGAAAAGCAAAAATTAAAAACCGGTTTGCTTGACAAGTTTAAAGTTAAAGATTTAGGTGCGGCTAGGCATGTTTTAGGCATGAGGCTGAGGAGAGATAAAGATATTATTTGTCTAGATCAGCAACAATTCATTACGGACATTTTGAATGAATTTAACATGACGGATGCTAAGCCAGTTTCAACCCCAATGGAAGTCGGTATGAAATTAGAAAGATCGACATATTCTCATAGCGATCTGCCATATCAAAGTTTAATAGGGTGTCTAAACTATTTGGCCTGTAATACGCGACCAGACATAGCACGTGCGGTAAATGTGCTTTCACAATTTCATTCATGTTATGATGAAATACACTTTAAATGTGCGAAACGGGTCTTAAGGTATTTAAAGGGTACGTCTAACCTTTGTCTTACTTTTAGGAAGTCGGAAGATTTAGATTTACGAGGCTACGTTGATGCAGATTGGGGAGGGGCACTTGATAGAAAGTCTTTCACAGGATTAATTTTCAAGTTAGGTAAAAATGTAGTATCATGGGAGAGTAGGAAGCAAGCGACAGTATCCTTGTCTTCCACAGAGGCAGAGTACGTAGGATTGAGTCAAGCTTCGAAGGAAGCGCTTTATTTACGTAGTTTACTAAACAGTTTGACAGCTGTGGATAGTAAAGCGGTAGTCATTTATAATGACAATCAGTCGGCGCATAAAATTGCAGCTAACAAAATGATGCATAATAGGACAAAGCACATAGATATCAAGTATCATTTTATTCGTGAGTGTGTACTGGCTAACAAAGTTGAAATAAAGTACATGTCAACTGATAAGATGATAGCGGACATCTTAACTAAAAGTGTTCACAGCCCGAAACTTAGAGAATTTTTAAAGGATTTATCCCTGTCAAATTATTCTATTAAGGGGGCGGATAAGTAGTTAGATGTTTTGATGTATTTTTTTTTAAAGTGTTTTGTGTAATAGATAATTTTCTCGTTATGCATGCTTTATTTTGTTAGATTTCTTCTGTTTTTGTACTCTATTTTTGGGTACAGCGTAGTACAGTTGAACACAGAAGTGTTAGTGATTTATTTAGTTTTATGTACCGAGTACTGACAGATACAGAAGTGATCATACGCATGTGTAATAGATTAAGGGGCGTATTGGAGGTCGTATATATGGTATGGCAACTACACTGGCCTGTATGATAATCATATTTACACCTGTCTGTTACCGTTTTTTAAATAAGCATAGTTACGGTTCTGTTTATGTCTGTACATTGTCACTTGTGTGAAAAATATTGACCACGAATATATATAGTAAACTATTAGACCACTGCTGCTGGTTTTATTGCTGCTTTTTTCCAATAATATACATTACATTTAGATGCTTATCAACATTTCTTATGCTTTTTTTTCGCAATTACGATCTTGAAGGATGTTCTCTCAAATTACTATATGAAGTATGAAATTCACCATACCGTTCTCTTTCTTCATTAATTTCGTGCACACCAATTCAAATTTTTATCATCTCCGACTTTAGATATGAATTTTCGGTTAAAAATAAAAGATCGTCGTCCATGTTTACAATCTCTGACAACACGTCACACTCGCGCAAACGCCTGATGGCCAATGTGAACACGAACTCGCAACGTCTCCACGCCCGCACCCGCCGCCGCGCCCGCGCTTTCCAACGTGAACAAGTAGGTACTATCTATCTGCAACTTTGGAGGCTAGACAAAAACCTTATCCTTACGAGACTACAATGATTGATTATGATTTTATTAAAGACTACACATACACGTCAACTTGGCGTTATAATTCTATCAGACCAGGGAGAAAACTAGGGGATCCAAAGATAACGGATATAAAAGCATTGATGTAAGTTCCAGAGGGACAGATACAGTATAAAACCAGTCATTCTGATGATTGGCAATGTTTGCCTCAGCTAGTTACCAAAATTCCCATCGTAACACAATGTAAACAACTACATCGGAATAAGCTCTCCATCACTGATACAAAATGTGCACACCTGCAAGAATTGAAGAGTGTATTCCGGTGGACTGTCATGCATTTCATGATGGTTTACCGCATAATTAAAATTAGTTTTATACTGGATGCCGATTGTTAATTACGAGACTGACTAGGTGTTTATTACTAAGAGAAGACAATTTTTTTATAAGTACCTACTTTCTATTACATTGAACCTAATGTGATTACAAATAATTACCATTATTATGAAGAATTAGAAGATTATTTTCATTAAATGATTCATTAAATTACTTGTTTTTATTTAGAACTTTAATACCAATAAATTCTATCTCCAATATTTGCATCAGATTTTCCATACCAATAACTCGTATCTACCATAAACTACCATTAGACTCAAAATAAAAAATAAAAACTTTATGAATCAATAATATACATAAAAAAAGAAAACTTGGATTTTCAGTATCTCATTATACCATGAAATAAGTTTTTTATTAAGTTTTATTGTTCCCCTTTAAAATCCACCCGGAGTCAGATAGGAGGTATTGGGCGCTTGTGGTCGGTATACTTTACACCTCATCAGAAAACAGCAATGTAATGAAAGTAAAGAAACTGACAAAAAAAGGTGTGCAAATGAACCTTCATTTACTATGTGTTCCTTTGATCTTCAGAGTGTGCTACAGTTGCCTTATTCAAGTGTGTCTCTATTTTATTACTCGAGGAAAATTTGTGTCTACAATCTGACAATTTAAGTTGGACAAGGAGAAACAGCACATTGTTTCACTTGGAATGAGTTACATAGGAAACGAGCGAGTAATGAAGTAGGCTCAATATTGTTCCAATTTCTTAAATCGCTGCCTGTCGGTGTCTCAGAAATTTCGCTATTTTGTGATACATGTGGCGGACAAAATCAAAATCAACAAGTAGCTGCAATCCTGCTCTATGCTGTACAAACTTTAAGTACTTTGAAAACAATAGAACTCAAATTCTTAGCGTCAGGCCACTCGCATATGGAATGTGATTCGATGTATTCAGCTAATGAGGCTGCAAAAAAATACAAATCTGCTTTCACTATGAAAGACTGGGTAGACATTTTTTAATCTGCTCGAAGTCCTAAAGATCACAAACACAGAACAAATGGAGCCTACAAAGTGCACTAGCTCAAATTTACAGATTTTTATGACTTACATCTTGGCATCTGCTACAGTAAAAAATAGAAAAAAGACGAAAAATATGGTGATTTAGTTTCGTGGTTAATGATAAAATGCACAAAATTTCAGAAACAATACCCAGACATAATGTTGTATTGATATGACCACAATTCTGACTATAAAAAAATAATATTGCTGGTAAAGGTCGAAAAAGAAATGGTTCAGTTGAACTAAAACTTACCTATAAAACTATGATCCCGATATCCGAGGCCAAAAAGGCTGATATTGTTAAGCTTGCAGATGCTGGACATATACCAGAAGAGGTAGTATCGTGGTACAAAAATTTACCATCTAATAAAAGGTCCACCCAAA
Source organism: Dryobotodes eremita (assembly GCA_917490735.1). Classification (NCBI taxonomy): domain Eukaryota; kingdom Metazoa; phylum Arthropoda; class Insecta; order Lepidoptera; family Noctuidae; genus Dryobotodes; species Dryobotodes eremita. Next base: position 25,539,358 of record OU823242.1, read on the forward strand.
TTGAGCGTTTGCCAGAACCAAACTTTGATGAGGATCATCCAGAAAATGAATAGAGATAACTTGAAGTACCTATAAATAACATAAGAGATCAGTAATATTGTAACTGTTACGTAAATAAAATTTGTTAAATGGTTATAATACTGTTAATTTGCTTTTTTTTGTCAATTTGTCTAATTTAATTATTAAAACATTTACTTCTATACAGTATCTAATGTTTCACTTAGTTATATTACTCATATTTTTATTCCCTGGAAAAACTCACTAAGAACTTTCTAGTGAATAAATCCTTAATAAAACAAGATTTCCTCACAATAATAGGTTTATAGTTACAGAATGTAGAATATAAAGCATCATAATCATATAAATCAAAACATTTTTTTCCAAAAATGAAAGGATGATGAGACATTTTGGTACCCGGTCCAATAACAATAATTATTGTATTATTGAATTGGTCTAACCTATAGGAGAAAAAAATTGTATGGCGACGAAACCTGAATGTTAGTATCTTCAGAGATATTGATATATGAATATGTTTCTTTGTTCAACATAACAATATAAGTATCATATTAAAAACTTAAGCGATACAACTGAAAACTTGATTTACTGATACCAACCAACCTAGGAGGCACCACGGGATATATCGGGAGCGGAGTGGGGGGTGCAGTGCGCGTGATCGGCTGATACATCTCCATCTATCAGTCAGTCAGTCGCTCGTTCGTTCCGTTCGTGAGACTACGTTACGCTACTTTCTACTACTTTATTTTATCTTTCATATTGACCCGTGCTTTTCTTTTGGACTCCGTTACCCGCTAAAATCGTTGACTTCGGCTTGTTTTATGGACTTGATTTTCTACCAAAATGGAAGGAAATCACAATTGTGTGATGTGTCGGCGAGGTTTATATCATGAAAGATATCAGGAACATATTTTACGTGACGACTTACCTAGCTTGCGTCCTGATTTAGCCGCTTATATTCAAGAAAATGCTGTTTTAGAGGTATGTAAAAGTTGTATTTCTTACTTTTGTTTAATACGAGGACATTATGTCTTAATATAGAGTTCTTTGTTTATTAGTTTATGAATGGGTACCATTAATCAGTGATATTACATCATAAATAGTTAAATCATTCTCACTTATTAATATTAGACACACGGCGGATAGTTCATTTCGAATGAAATGGCAGGATTTTACTTGAGGCGGTAACAATAGGAGTGGTATTTATAACAGATACTACCCGTGCGCGATATGTTGGGACCTGAGCGCGGTGACGTCACAATGGCGTGTACGATGCAAACGGTACAAAACAGGCGCCATCGGGGAAGTGCGGGGGAAGCGGGCGGGGGAGTCGCATTCCTAGAAGGTCCCAACTTATCGCGCACGGGTAGTACCTGGAAAGATATTTTGTTGTAAGGCCCATGAAAGCGCTCAATAAACTGCATTTCTAAGAAATGTTTTGTATTGTTAAACACTTTTTAGGTCTGTTATACTTTTCCTCTTACCATCCAACTTCAACATTAAAACTATTTTTCTGTTGCTTTCCATCTCTTTCTATCAAAGCCATTCGTATAGAAGCATCTAAGGACCGATATGAATTGTACACACGTAATATAATTATCTATCCCTCTAGCGCTAGGAGCTGGCGTAGTCTTTGCGCGTATTTGTATATTTTATTAGATTAACTAATGCATTCACTTAATATTGATATTATTTAATAAGCTTACGCCTTTATGTAGGTAGCTACAATGAATGAATGAACATTGTAAACGTAATGACCAAATAGTGGAATCGCTTCCCAGACCTATAAGTATTTATATAAAACTAATTAATATTAGGTATTACATGTTGGTTTCAGGTGGCATTTAACAATACGCAGCGTATGTGTCACCGTTGTTGGCAGAGAATCGAAAACGATTTAAGAAGACCTGCTGCACCCGAAAGAAGACCAAATGATGGGGAGATTCAGGTCCCAGGTTATATGCGAGCACCAAATACACCAAGACATTGTATCTTCAACAGCTGTGTTCATGCAACCCGATGCCGAATACCAGCTTCTATCAAGACATATATTTTTTGTGCGTATTCGTTATACATTCCTGATAGTGCTCGAGTCTGTGCAGAACACCTTCAGGGCAATGCTTGGGATGATTTGCCTCAATTGTGCAATGTTTCTCACAGTTTTAATGCGCAGCAATTTACTGACATATGTGACATGTTGCGAACAGCTGTACAAAATGGAATAAAGTTAGATTTCAATGTAAGAGGTGCACTATCTGAAGAGGAGATGCACTTTTGGACAGGGCGGAAACCAGACCAGTTTGACGCTATACTAGACGAAACACCTTCTCTTAGTGTGAGATGCAAGGAACCCAGAAATGCGCTAGGTATCTATTTGACAAAATTAAGAACAGGGGATTCAAATAACAGGTTATCCACATTATTTAATATGTCCCGCAGAAAGTTAGAGCGAATTTTGAAAATAATTCGAGAATGCCTTAGTCTCGAATATGTTTCAAGACACCTAGGTTTTGACCACATAACTAGAAATAATATATTAGAGAGGAATCTCTCAATTCCAAAAGCTTTGTTCGGTAATGAGAAAAACGATAAGGTCATTTTAATATTTGATGGAACTTATGTTTATATTAATAAAAGTTCGAATTTTTTATTTCAAAGACAATCTTACAGTTTACATAAGTTCCAAAACTTACTTAAACCATTTTTAATCGTATGTTCAGATGGATACATTGTAGAAGTACTTGGCCCATATGCTGCAACAAAAACGGACGCGAATATTATGTCTAATCTAATGAATGATGGGGAGAATCCCATACATATTTTGTTACATCCAGAAGACGTATTTATTTTGGACAGGGGTTTCAGGGACAGCGTAGGTGACATTGAAGCCAATGACTATGATCCCCACATGCCACCAACAAAAAATAGAAACGAGACACAATTAACCACTGAGCAAGCAAATGAGTCGCGCTCAGTTACGATTTGCAGATGGGTTGTCGAGGTGGTTAACGGGCGCTTTAAGCGCGATTTCAAACTTTTAAGACAAAAATACTTTAATAAAACGCTTCCAAACATGTTTGTTGACTTTAGAATTGCTGCAGCTATGTTAAATCATTTTCATATTCCTATTACCGACAACATACATGTAGAATCCTTTCTCAACATAATCGAGACTAAAATAGATACACCAAATATTTTATATACTTATGTCGAAAGAAAACGATTGAATGCGCGTAGAGCTAACTTTGAAAGAATAGAAGCTAATGATATTCAAAACTTCCCAGAATTAACTGAAGAGGAAGTTATTTTACTTTCGTTGGGTACTTATCAATTGAAACTCGCCCGTTCTTATTGCAACGAACATTTAACAACTGGACTCTATCTAATAGAAATATATCAACAACATAACCTTGATGACTTATCAGACTATGGTATAAATGATGCCGTCTGGCTATTACGCGGACGAATACAGTCGCGTCATGTACGTTCTAGGACTTATTATTGTTATATTATGATAAAATGTAACCTAGGTCAAAACAACAATATATTACATTATTATTGCACATGCCTAACTGGGCGACGTACAATGGGCACGTGCGCGCATATTATTTCTATTATATGGTACTTAGGATATGCCAGACGCGAAGGGTTCCTTGCTCCAGCAGCATTTCTCAATGATGTCATTGTAGACAACGAAAACAGTCTATAATTGTAAAACAATAAAAAATAAAGTTGTTTCTGATTTATACTTGTATTTTTTTACTCAAATAAATAACTAACTTGAGCCTAAAATGACTTTGAGTCATGCGTTTTTGTCATACGTGCCTGATTTAAAAAAATAAACGTGTATTTTTATTCTTAGTGACTACTCACACCCGCATGTTAAAGCAAAAACGCATGACACAAAAATCGCTCTAACTCCTTAAATACTAATATTTGAGACAAGCGCTCAAGTTTACATTATTCTACACAAAAATACCTTTTCAATGATGTATAACATGTTTCTATTGGAGCGGGTACCAGATTCCATACATTTTGCCCATCATCCTTTTAACAAAAAAAATACTATTAAAATGCTAATTAAGGTGCGTTGGGGTAAGATCGGCGCTGGGGTAACAACGTAGAAATCAAACATCCCACTTATTTGGCTATATTTTTTAATGCTAGCCACATTGCGCGCCACGTCATTATGTCCCGCCCCGCCTCGCAGTGACCGCCAGTCGCTCCGGCAAATCGGACGTGTACCATGCGCCGTTAGAGAAAACAAGGCAAGTTTTATAAAATATTTGTTTATCCGGTCTTTCACCTTTATTGGTATTTGCATATTTTAGCAAAAATATAGCTTATTTTGGTATTATTTTGCCTAAATACTAAGTTTTAAGCAGTGATAACATTATAATACTAATCCAGATATGTCTACTACCTCTGTAGGCTGAAATCCGGTGTTACCCATCTCGAGTAAAGACCGGACAAAAATATCCGGTCTTAACCCGTTTCGAAATTGGCAGTGATTCTCAAACTTTTATTACACATGATTTTAATTTTAATAATTATTTTAAATACTTAATTGTGTTCGTAATCGTTTCAATATGGCGCTTATGTAGGAGATATTATTATTTTGGACCTAAGAAAGGCATTCGATACGGTTTCGATTTCTGACTTATTAATAAAGCTGGAGGAACTCGGGATTCGTGACCAACCACTTAATATATTTAGGGACTACCTTCAAAACCGAACTCAGTGTGTAAAAATTCAAAATTACCTCAGTAGAGAGGAACCAGTGACTTTCGGCGTTCCCCAAGGCAGTGTGCTTGGCCCAACCCTATTTCTGATTTACGTTAACCAACTATGTAATCTGAGTTTGGAAAATGGAAGAATCGTGGCGTTTGCTGATGACACCGTCCTTACCTTCTCTGGCGTGACTTGGGATGTCACCTTCGATTCCGCACAAAAAGGACTAAATAGTGTTCTACAATGGCTCAAATGACACATTCCCACAATCAATACCGACAAAACTAAAATTCTTACGTACAGCTTGCGACATTCCACTCAACCTCCGGATTCATACGCTTTGGAGGCGCACCCATGTTTACTGTCTGGCACTGCGACATGTACATGTCCAAAATTAGAACGTTGTCGAACCATAAAATATCTCGGTGTGACTCTTGATGATGGCCTGAGCTTTGCACCTCATATAGAATTACTGACAAAAAGAATCAGAAAGCTAATTTTTGTCTTTAGTACTCTTCGTCCTACTGCAGAACCTCAAACTATCAGGTGTACATACTTTGCTCTTTGTCAGTCTGTCTTAACGTACTGTATATGCGCATGGGGTGGTGCACCCAAGACGGTACTTTTGAAGCTAGAACGAGCTCAGAAAGCCGTGCTGAAAATTAGTACCTGTCGGCCCATCCTTTTCCCAACTGAAGAACTATATAGGAACTGTAGAGTCCTTACAGTCAGACAATTATATGTATTGCACATACTTATATACGAGGGTCATTCAATAAATACTTAGCCTACAAAAAGTAAACGAAAATTTTGGAAAAGTGGCAATTTATTTTTCAACATAGTCTCCTTTTAGTTCGATACACTTAGCCCAGCGATGCTCCAACTTTTTTAACCCGTCCGAAAAATAGTTTTTGTCAAACTCTGCAAAATAGGCCTCCGTGGCGGCGATGACCTCCTCATTCGATCCATATCTATTCCCGGCGAGTGATTTTTTCAGATTAGGAAACAGAAAGAAGTCACAAGGGGCCAAATCTGGAGAATACGGTGGATGGGGCAGCAATTCGTAGCGTAATTCGACCAATTTGGCCATGGCAACGGCAGACGTGTGAACCGGTGCGTTGTCGTGGTGAAACAGCACTTTTTTCTTCGCCAGATGGGGTCGTTTTTTCTTTAATTCGGCGTCGAATCGGCCTAATAAATCGGCATAGTAAAGCCCTGTAATTGTTTTACCCTTCTCGAGGTAATCGATGTAGATCACACCTTGTGAATCCCAGAAAACGGTGGCCATAACTTTTCCGGCCGATTTTACAGTTTTCGCCTTCTTTGGAGCACGTTCCCCGGTCTGGATCCATTGTTTTGATTGCTCCTTGGTCTCTGGTGTGTACCAGTGGATCCAGGTTTCATCGACGGTCACAAAACGACGCAAAAACTCCGCTGGATTCATCTTAAACAGCGCCAAACACGTCTCCGATGTGGTCTCACGGTTGCGCTTGTTTTCTGGTGTGAGTAAACGCGGCACCCATCGCGCCGACAGCTTTCTCATGCCGAGTTCCTCGTGAAGAATATGATGCACTGTTCCTTCTGAAATGCCTACAGTCTCAGCTAGCTCCCGAACCTTCAATCGGCGATCTGCCAATACGAGATCATGGATTTTTTTAATGTTTTCCTCCGTAGCAGCTGTTTTCGGTGCACCTGGACGTGGTTCATCAAAAACCGACGTACGGCCACGTGCAAACTCGTTGAACCAATTCTTGCCGGTGGCCATCGATGGAGAAGAGTCACCGTACACAGCATCCAAGCGCTCTTTGATTTCGATGCGCGTTTTCCCTTCCAAAAATAGGAATCGAATCACCGAACGATATTGCTCTTTTTCCATTTTTGTAAAACCGATCGACACGTTCGCTTCCATAAGTTGTCAAATTAAAACAAATGAAGGGATTGGAATGAAAATTTGAAAAAAGATTTAAAAAAGAATGTGCTACACTGTGTTGTATTAAATATATTATATGCTGAAGAAATTAAATATATTATAAATTACCTTAAATATATTATATGCTAAATATTATATGCTGTTGCTATTAAATTACAATTTAAAATTGTCCGTAAATGAACCCACCAGACTCAAAAGTCAAACATGTATAGACAACATTGCGCATAACTTTAATAGAGCCTGTAAAACACAAATACTAGAATTTGCATTGTCAGATCATACAGCGCAGTTAGTAAAGTTACCTGTGCAAAATTATTTACCTATTAAATATTGGCGTATAAAGAAACGTAATTATAGTGAAGAAAATATTATAAAATTTAAAGATTGTTTGCGTAATTTATCATTTTCTGATATTTATGAAAGTAGTGACCCTAACATTGCCTATGACGCTTTTATAGAAACATTCTCACTGTTCTACTGTTTATGCTTTCCTATTGAAACTGTAACCATACACGCAACAAAAAAGTCATCGTGGATATCACGTGGGATCAGAGCATGCAGTAAAAAGAAACGACAACTTTTGTGGATATACAGACGAACTCCTAACGAAACAAATAAAATAAAGTTGACCAAGTACTCCAAACTATTTAAAAAAATTACCAAGTTGACACAATTTGCCCAAAACAGTTACAAAATAAAAACATCGGCCAACAAATCCAAGACCAGTTGGAAAATAATTAATGATTCAAAACAAAACGTCCCAAGAATTCCTATTTCAAAAATAAAACATGACAGTAATACTCTAACAAATCCTCAAAAAATAGCAGATGCTTTTAATAGTTATTTTATTGAGAAAGTAATCCCAATACCAGAATCCGGATCTAACGTTACCTCACAAATTCTAAATAGCGAAAAATCATTTTTCATGCCCCCCTGTTTACCACAGGACGTATTTAAAATAATTAAATCATTAAAAATACAAATAGCGTTGGTCATGACGGAATATCTACGAAGATTCTTAAATCAGTTTGTGCAGAAATATGTATGCATCTAAGTCATCTCATTAATTTAACCATTAGCACGGGCATCTTTCCTGATGCTTTAAAAAAATCAATAGTTAAACCATTGTTTAAAAAGGGAAATAAAGACGACATAGAAAATTACAGACCAATCGCGATTTTATGTGTTATCTCCAAAATTTATGAAAAATTCATATACAAAGAATTAAGCAAATATTTGGAAAAAAATAATCTATTAGTAAACGAGCAAAAAGGATTTAGAGAAAATCAAACTATTAATATGGCGTTGTATGATTTTCTGTATAGAGTTATGCTAAATGTTGATAAGACCAACCCTGTTTGCACAGTATTCTGTGACATGACCCAAGCGTTCGATTACGTTAGGCATGATATTCTTCTAGATAAAATGGAGGCATACGGTATTAGAGGCAACGTTCTAAATTTATTTAAATCATACCTGGAAAATAGAAAGCAACTCACGGAAATATCCTCAATAAATACAAAAACTAAACGTGAAGAAATATTCCGATCACGTGAACGTGGCATTAAATATGGAGTTCCTCAAGGCAGTGTGTTGGGCCCTCCACTATTCATATTATATATAAATGACCTACCTAAATCTGTTGATCAACCTGTGACCCTCTTTGCTGACGACAGTACCATAACAATTCAATGCGATACTAAAGAAAAATATAAAAGTGACATTAATAATTCTCTTAAATCAATAATAAAATATTTGGATAATAATAATTTGAAAATAAATCTCAATAAAACTAATATTATGCACTTCAGTCAACGCTTACCAACTTTATCTGATCTCAAGGTTCAATATAATGACAAAATAATTGAAGAAGTCAACACTGCAAAATTCCTCGGTGTGACTATTGACAAAAAGTTAAATTGGAAAGAACACGTTGAAATTTTAAGCAAAAAAATTAGTAACTCTGCTTATGCCCTACACAAATTAGTTCCTGTGCTTAACACTGACGCGTTGCTAACAGCTTACCATGGCCTAGTTTCATCGCATCTAAGGTACGGAATTATACTTTGGGGCAATTCGACTGACAAGGATATACCTTTCAAAGCCCAAAAACGGTGTATTAGGACGATGTTTAAATTAGATTCGACCGACAGTTGTAAACCGTATTTCATTAATTATAACATACTGACGTTACCGTGTCTGTATATATTCGAAGTTGTCATGTTTGTAAAATGTAATCCACAATTATTTCCACGTATGGCAGACAAAGTCAGTCGCAACAGACGCGATAACAGTATGCTTTGCTCACATGGTTCCAAAACAGCATTAATGCGGAAAAGTGTATTTTGCATGGCGCCTTCAATATTTAACAAACTTCCAAAGACATGGAGGGAACTAAGTGCGCACAAACTAAAAAAGCGGCTAAAATTATATCTAGTTGGGAAAGCATACTACAGTATTTTAGAATTTTTAAACGAGAAAATGTAATATTTATGTAAAATTTAAAATTAGATTATAGGACAATTTAATTCAAATTTGTAATTTACTAATCTAATAATATTTTTAGCTTCGTTTGAATGACTTTTTGTTTCATAAGTATATATTTGTATGCCCCAAAGGCCGAACATGATGGATCTTTTTGTTTATGAACAACCTGCATATCTTGTATGTATACTCATGTTTCTACAAATAAATGTCTTGTCTTGTCTTGTCTTGTGGTAAAACTCTTTTGAAACTACAGCGCCCTCTGGCGATGAGGCTAGGTACTTATTGAATGCACCTCGTATCAGCATCACAGAACCTCCTATGTTCAGCATCACAGAACCTCCTATGTAATAATCACCACAATACGCAAAGACAAGGTATGTCAACCCTTCCGCTGTAAATACTCTTTTACAAGAAGATTTCCCTGTTTCCAGGGTCCTCATCTCTACAATAGTTTTAACAAAATACTGAACTTTTACGCACTCCCCATAGTGTCATTTAAAAAGAAACTAAATAATTGGCTACAAACCCTTAATTACAACAACACAGAAAGCTTATTGTTGACTCAATACAGCTCCCGTTAAACCCCATTTTTACCCCCATGTGCTCATCGCTTGCTACCATTACCCACAAATATAGGAATAATAATTCACACACACCCTCACCCCTACACGCACTTCTCTTTTTGTTTTATTTCCTTTCCTAAATAGTTTATTTGTTCGTTTACCTATACAATATAATGAATCAGTCGCATAATTACAAAATGGCATGTATGTACCTAAATACATTTAAGAAACATCCAATGAAGGGTCGGGCCCAGCATCAAACTCAAACTTAAAGCATTTATTTCAATTAAACCATTTACAGGCACTTTTGAATTGTCAAAGAGTCGGTCAGTTAGTCAGAAAGTTGAAGCTAGTTGCCCATTCCAAAACGTAGATCTCTATGGAGAAGAACGGGCAAGAAACTCCAAGGACACTCTTTTTAAATCAAGATATTACAAAATCCTGGGTACATTATTCGTGTTGCTTCTATATGCGAGAACAATGAAAAAAAATATATAAAAAAACAATTCAAAATATAATATTAATAATAAAAATAAGCCGTGGCAGTTAAGAGATGACCAGTCTCAACTGACGGGGCGCCCGTTCACGAACATGACGCGTGGATCAGCACCATCCAGCTCAACCATTTTGTAGGGAACCGAATGATCCAACACACGCGCCACCAACAGTGAGACATTTAAGTGAGCATGACATAGTCTCTACTGCCATGCTGTCAAGTCAACATAATTATATAATAAACGAATCCATTGTACTCACATTTACAAAATTGCAATATGCTTCTAAATTATACAAAACTATAGTGTGCTATGTATTGGAGCAATGAATAAAATTTTACTACATAAAAGAAAATAATCTTTAAAAAAAAAAGAAGAAAATAATCATCAAATCATTTAACCCTTTGTCTAGTAGAGGCAATATATTTGCCAACATGATTTCGTTGCTCCAAAAAAAAAAGAATTGTAATAACGAAACGTTTTATCATTTCAGGAAGTAGAGAACAAACTAGTACGATGAAAAAAAAAAAAAAATTGGTAACATTCATCTGACATCTGTCAAATAAATGTCAAGTTAGTTTGAATTTGCGGCTTTTTCTATTCTCTAGGGAAATCCGGTTAAATCTCGACAAAACACCGTTACTTTGGTAAGTCTTTTTTTATGATCGTTAGATTTGTGTTTTTATGACCACCTTAGATAATTATTTTAGATGAATATATAATATTATTGGAGAAATCTGGAAAAATCACGTCGGCAATATATTTGCCACTACCAGTTAGTACATTACCTGTTGTTGGCAATATATATGCCAGTACCAGTGAGATTTGTTTTTATTTACAGAATAAAAAATGGAGCACCGTCGTAAGTCGATAAATGATCGCGAAATTGAACTGCAGTTGGAAGCCATGTTTGGCTTTCCAGATGGTACAGATTCAGAAGACAGTTTGGAAGGTTCCGATACTGATGATCTTGTACAATTGCTTTTGGCTAACGATTCCTCTTTTCAACCTTGCGTCGAACCAGACTTTGCAGACTCGTTGCTGACAGCTAGAAGTAGTAGGAGACACGGAAAACATGGGCCAGAACAGGCAACAGATGAATGGGAAGAAGATGTCGACCATGAGAGTGAAGACGAACTATGTACAGAAAGCAACAGCAGAAGAATAGAGATTGAAAATATACGGAATGAGAGTGAAGACGAAATAGGTACAGGAAGCAACAATAGAAGAATTCAGAATGATATTATACGGAATGATAGTGAAGACGAAGTAGGTACAGGAAGCAACAATAGAAGAATGCAGAATGATATTATACGGAATGATAGTGAAGACGAAGTAGGTACAGGAAGCACCAACAGAAGAGAGATTAATATTCTGAATGAGACAAGTGAAGGGACTACAGATTGTGAAAGTGATAATGAAGTGGAAGGAGAAGGAAACGCTAGAGTACTCCGTGCTTCAACATCTAGCGCCACCATTGGACGACCCGTTGATTCTACATCTAATGTGGTGACACGAGATGCAGAGGTGACTGCACCCACCTCTTTTGTTTCAGAAGAATTAGATTCTGATGAAGATGAAATAGAATGGAAGAAAGTTGATTGGATAAATGATCCGAATGTGCCGTCCTTTGATGAAAGCGAACTTCAATCGCAGAACCATTTTCCGAGTAGGTCTAGACCAATCGCTTATTTTGAAGTATTTTTTGATAATGAAGTGATTGAAAACCTACTTGTTCAATCAAACTTGTTTGCTAGTCAATCAAATGTTAGAAATTTTACTCAAATTACTAAAGACGAACTCAAAGAATATCATGGAATGCTAATACAAATGGGGATACACAAACTACCGTCAATTGAAGATTACTGGTCTAGCAATCCAGCATTATGTGTCCCTGAGATTGCTGAAACCATGACACTCCAAAGATTTCAAAAGATATCTAGATGTCTACATGTAAATGACAACGAACAGATGCCCAGAAGAGATGAAACAGGTTTCGACAAACTTTATAAAATTCGCCCACTACTAGATCAAATAAACCAGAGATGTCAAAAAAATGCCAGAAATACAAAATCTCAGTCCATTGATGAATCAATGGTAAAGTTCAAGGGACGCAGTGCGCTAAAACAGTATATGCCTCTCAAGCCTATCAAGAGCGGTTACAAAATTTGGGCTAGAGCAGATAGCAAGACTGGTTATTTGTTTCACTTCCAGGTCTATACTGGTAAAGGTGACAACGTGGAAACTGGTCTAGGAAGTAGTGTGGTAAAAGCTCTTGCCCAACCACTTATTGATGAAGGTTGCTTAGCACATATTAGCTTTGACAACTTTTTTAGTAGTTATGACCTTCTTCAGTATTTATATGACCACGGCATATACAGTACAGCAACAGCGAGAAATGATAGATTGGGAATGCCTGTTTTAGTAAAGAAACCTACAGGTCTAAGAAATTTCGAGGAAATCATGAAGAGGCAAAATAGAAAACTGAAGCAACTACAAAAAGGGCAGTACAAATGGCGAGTTCGGAACAACGTAGGGTTTTCCATCTGGAAGGACACAAAATTAGTGACCATTTTGAGTACAGCCTTTCACCCGAAAGAAGGGGCTACATGTCAACGTACACAAAAGGATGGAAATAAAAGACCCTTTCCCTGTCCACGCGCAGTTGTAGAGTACTCGAAGCGAATGGGCGGGGTCGATAGATTTGACCAGCAAAAAGCCACTTATGATGTCGCTCGTAGAAGCAAAAAATGGTGGAAGCGGTTGTTTTATTTCTTGTTCGATGTGGCAATCACAAATGCGCATATATTGTACTCAAAGAATTCAAGAGTGCACAACCCCATGAACCAAAAAACATTCAGGCTTACTCTTGCCAGAGAACTGGTAAACAATTTGACATTTCGGAAACGAAAATTTTCAACTGCTCCCAAATACTTAGCAAAGAAAAGGAAGGCTAGTGCAGAGGCAGTCACTCGCCAGAAGAAACTTTTTGGTGTACCTGAAGACATTCGTTTCAACAATGTTGGTGAGCATTTACCAGAAGGTATAGAAACATACAGGCGCTGCCGACTATGCAGCAGCGCAACTAATAATAAAAGATCCAACATACAATGTGGCAAATGTGAAGTGCCTCTCTGTGCTGTTCCTTGTTTTAAACAATTTCACATGTGTGCTGACCAGTAGTGGCAATTATATAGCCATCATAGATTTAAAAAAAGGAAAAAAATAAAAAACTGTTTCGATTTTGTGATACATATTTACCTAATATATCTGAGTTTCATTAAAATTGCATGGCTAGTTTCCTCTACCAGTTAAAGGGTTAAAAGAAAATAATCATCTTTAACACAAGTTATCTTGGCAACTTAGCAAGGGTGCTGGTGTCGCCACACTATTGTATAATTTATTTTAAACTGTATGTACTACCATGTGTTTAATGTAAAATGTAAAACTTGCTGCAAATAAAATATTATTATTATTTAATGCAAGACATATACAAGATATGTTGCATTTAAAGAGCACAAATGTTAATGCCTTAGATTTTTCAAATATAAATAATATAGAAGATCATCTTGTACGTCAGTGGATTGGCTACACAAAAGATCAATTCAATCAGTTATTAAATAAAATACCAGCCATAAATGAAATGCGAAGGGGAAAATGGCTCTCGCTGGATTTTTAATGAAAATGAGGACAGGTGAACCCAATGAAAGGTTAGCAACATTATTTCAAATTCCAAGGAGAAGTTTGGAGGTGTTGATGTTAGAGATTCGAGAAGTATTATATAATAATTTCGTTCAAACTCACTTGGGTGTAGCACATATATCAAGAGAACAAATAGTACAAAGAAATCTATAGATACCCCGAGGATTGTTTGGAGTTCAAAGTGATAGTCAGGAAAACCCTACTGTCATAGCTGATGGTACATATGGCTATATACAAAAAAGTTAAAATTATCTGTATCAAAAAAATACTTACAGCTTACATAAATATCGAAATCTAGTGAAACCATTTATGTTAGTTTGTTCTGATGGTTATATTATAGATGTTCTGGGCCCCTACCCAGCTACAACATCAGATGCAGCTATAATGCAAAAAGAATTTGAAAACGAAAATAGTTATTTACGCAGACATTTTCAAGAAGGTTATGCTTTTGTTCTGGATAGGGGTTTCAGAGATGCCTTGCTCTTACTGAATGCTTGTGGTTATAAAACTCATGTTCCAGCTTCATTACAGAGGGGTGAAACGCAACTATCGACACTAGCAGCAAACAAATCTAGGTCGGTTACTATTTGTAGATGGGTTGTAGAAGCAGTTAATGGTAGGTTTAAAAGAGATTTTAAATTGTTTAGGCAGGAATATTTTAACTTAGCCTCAAAACATATTATGATTGATTTTAAAATAGCTGCTGCATTAATTAATCGCTTTCACCCTTCAATAACTAATAGAAATGATGCCGGGGAAATGTTAAGTATAATAAATGCGAACATGCTCATAAACAATTATTTATCTGATTTTGTCAATATGAAACAACTAAACAGAGCTGATTTAGTAACCGTTACTGTGGAAAATGATAACCTAACACATTTTTCCCGGTTATCATATAGTGAACTAATATTAATTTCTCTTGGAACATATCAAATAAAGCAATCGCGTTCCTATTATGGAGAGCACGTAAGGGCAAATGGCACATATATAATATAAGTATGCAGGGAGGTTGACAGGAGTCTACTGGAAGAGCTGTCAACATCAAACACGTTGTGGATTTTACGGGGAAGAATTAAGTCTAGACATGTAGGAAGAAAGATATACTTTGTTTATATTTTGATTGACAGCTCTCTAAGTGGCCGGGAAGCTATAAAGCAATACTGTTGCAATTGCATTGTTGGACGAAGAACAGTAGGGTGCTGTGCCAATATCATGTCAATCATCTGGTACTTGGCATGGGCAAGGCATCAAGATAGCCTGTCTCCTCCTGCACCTTTCTTAGATAATATATTGCTAATATATGATGATGAGCATGAATAAAATATGATTAAATACTGGTTTTTTATTGTACCTATAATAATCCTGTCATCCCTAAGTAATTATCCTTAATAATATTATATGATTAGATTCCGATAAGTGAGTCTCTTAAGTCTCCTGAGTATTCTGTGACTAATTAAAACTGACAGAGTACACTTAAACTGTCATAAGGTATATGATCAGTGGGTAAATTATTGAACTAAACAAACTTCAACAAGTAGTTATCACTTTTCAAGTCATTACAAAGCATAATTTTATTAGAAATATGTTATGCATACAATAAACATTTATGCGGTAAAATAGTAATAGAGGTAAAAGAACCTAATAAAGTACAAACATTAATGCACTTAAACTCACTTTTACAAAAATTAAGATTTCTCTTTAACCCCATTGGTATTTTTTTTTAATGGTAGCTCGTAATATTACCTATCAAACCATGCCACTTTTATTTCTGTAGAAACTAAAAAGTTTAATGCCAGCGTTCTATGGACTTCTGCCATTCTCCTTTGATATTACTTGGATTGCTTCACATGAATGACGAAATTTTGTTTTTGTATAAACAGTCAATTACAACTTCAAAATATCTCGCGTGTTTTAACCAACTACATATTTTGGTTATTATTTATTCTTGAATGTAGTTTTCAGGCTTTGTATATATCTTCAACAATGTCTGATGATGACGTAAAATAAAACCTAAACAACGATAATGTTCCTACAGAAATTAAATTAAGCTGTGATTTTTATTTTATTTTAAAATCTTGTGTTATGTGTTGTGTTTGGGCCTGCCTGTGTTCTTGTGGAGCTAAGCGAGGTTCTTGAAATAAGAGGACTTCTTCAATATATTTAATAAGACATCGCGGGACATTGTGGTTAGCGTCCATTCACCACAGTGGGACCACCCAAGTTCCGTCGACAATTTATTTTTATTTTTAATCATAGACTAATAATTATGTTACAATATGTTATGACATTTTTAAGATTTATAAAACTAATAAAAAATTAACTGTACCTTGTTATCTAGTGGATAAACTTTTTTTTTGGTTAAAGAATAATTTGTTTCTTTGTGGACTGGTCTAAATAATTTGAGGAAAAAATTCCTAATCAATAAGGTTGTCAATTCTTTTTCTACTTTTAGTCTTCTGTGTTTTCTTTAAATTCTTAAATTTAAAGAAAACAAAGAACGACAACGACGACGCGACAAGCTGAAGCTGCTGCAACAATGAATTCCACGTTCCACATGAGCGCGGAGTTACTGCCCAAGTTCAGTTGCGATAGCTCGTATCCGGTGACCCGATGGGTGGAAGACGTCGAGAGCAGCGCCGTGATTTACGGATGGTCGCCTCTCCAGCAGCTATTGGTTGCACAACTGGCGCTCACCGGCACAGCAGGGCTATGGCTACGACCGGAGCGACCGTACAAGTGTTGGGACGATTTAAAAACAGCCATAAGCAAAGAATTTCCGGACACGGTAGACGTGAAAGCAAACCATGAGATGATGAGCACCCGAAAGAAACAAAAGAATGAATCTTGCATGGATTACCTACTAGTGATGAAAGAAATGGGTAAACGGGGTACGATGCCGGATTATGTTGCGATCCAATACGTAGTCGACGGTATAGTGGACTCTGAAGTGTACAAAACGATGGTATACGGCTTAAGAACGTACCCCGAACTTAAAGAAAAGTTAAAGATTTAGGAGACAATCCGAGGGAAAATTTACCAAGAAAACGTGAAAACAGGCAGCCGCCATCGTTCAAAAAATCAACACGATCAACACGATGTTACAACTGTGAGAAGTTTAACCATGTGTCTTCAGAGTGCCCTAATAAAACACAAGGCAAAAAGTGTTTCAGATGCAATGAGTTCGGACACATACAGTGGTGGCTCATATTATTAGAGCCACATGTTAAAATATTAAATTTATCAATTAACTTGCTTTAATTTATTTCAAAACTTATTTCTAGTTGTTTTTTAAATTATTATTATGAAATAGGTATATCCGGGGATTTTAAATTGATTCTTGGCAACACTGTGGATGCGCCATCTGTTGCATGGTCGCCATTTTATCATAGACAGTCAACCTGTGAGTCTAGCGACGTTTGCCAGCCACGTTGTTTGGGTAAGTATCTTTGAGGTTATAAAATGTGTTAGATTAAAATAATGTTTCTTTTTGTGTAGCTATATGTTCAGGAAGTACATTTGATATGGTTTTGCACCGATATAATTACGTTTTTGAACATCATATTTTTTTTTTGCAGTTTTATTTTTTGGAAATGAGAAAACTTAAGGACCTCTCTCCGAGGAAAATTTCCGAAATTAAAACTTTATTGCAGCACACCAAACACTCACAAAGACAAATTGCATCAATTAGCCACGTATCGCGTGCATCAGTCGACAGAATAAAAAAAAAACTTAATGCAAAATTCGCATTGTCACCAAAACGTGTGAACAAGTGCGGCCGAAAAAAAATTACAACACCACGTGATATGAGAAAAATAAGGGATATTTGTATGGAAAACAGAAAGGCCCCTCGTAAGCTTCTTACAAAGTTGGTTCAAGAAGCTGGCGTCAACATTTCTCTAGGTACAGTTCGTCGGCACGTCAAAGACTTGGGCTTCACTTGTCGCCGGCCAGCTAAAAAACCACTTTTAACTCCGGCTATGAAGAAAAAGCGCCTCGAATGGGCCAAAGAACACAAGAACTGGACTGTCGATGACTGGAATAAAGTGAGTAAGCAATAG
The DNA here is from genome assembly GCA_917490735.1 of Dryobotodes eremita. NCBI lineage: Eukaryota > Metazoa > Arthropoda > Insecta > Lepidoptera > Noctuidae > Dryobotodes > Dryobotodes eremita. The sequence continues at coordinate 25,557,341 of OU823242.1, forward strand.
TGTTCCGTACATTAACTGTTTTTATAGGCTTAAATTTAAAATATTTGCAACCATACAACCAATTGTATGATTTTCAATTGCATTGCAAATATTTTTCAGGTTTGCTTTTCGGATGAGTCAACAGTGCAGATTTTAATGGACAAGTCTGAATTTGTCAGAAGAAGGCCTGATGAAAAATTTAAAGAGGACTGCATTGTTCAGCGAGTAAAGCATCCTCTCAGTGTAATGGTATGGTCTGTGATTAGCAATCAAGGCACGGGGCGGCTGTACATTGTAGAGGGGACAATGCGGCAGGACCAATACATCAAGGTGCTTGAAACCAGGCTGCTGCCTCAGGTTCAGGAATGGTTTCCGAATGGCGAATTCACTTTTATGCATGACTCTGCACCCTGTCATAAGGCAAAAAAGGTGACAAAATTCCTTGCTGACCAGAAAATAAAGGTTCTGAACTGGCCGGGCAATTCCCCAGACCTCAACCCGATTGAGAACCTTTGGGAGCTGATGAAGCGTGAAATTTCCAGAGAACATATCACCAACAAACGGCAATTAATAGAGCGTTTGATAGAAGTATGGCACAGGGCTGAATCAATTAAAGAAAATTGCTCAAAATGCATTCAAAGTATGCCCAGAAGAATTGAAGCCGTAATTGCTGCAAAGGGTGGTGTCACCAAATATTTTTTTTTTTTAAATTTATTTTTATTTTTTCGCAATATAAGTTTGTATTTAGGTACAGTTATAGTGAATAATCCATGAGCAAATTAAATTTTTATATTAAAATATTTATATCTTGGTTTTATTTCACCATAAACTTAAAAAAAAACATTTTTTTAGTCTGGCTCTAATAATATGAGCCACCACTGTAGCTACGGACTGTAAAAAAAGACAAAGCATCATCGACGCCATCATCAGGTTCATCATCAACGAAGCCCAAAAATATGAAGCAGGGCTCCCAGCATAGCCAACCGAAAGAAACGTTTTTTAATAGTGCCGCAGATGGCAGCACTGTGCACGAAGATTTGCAACATGATAGTTGGCTACTTGCAGGATGACATTCCTACGCGGGCTCTGATTGGTTCACCGAGCAATGGCGAACATCATGGCAGATATAACTATAATCAAAGATGTCAACGGGACGATTGCAGTGTAAACAACAACGAATTAAAGAAAATTACGAATAAACCGATGAATTAAATTAAGTTACAAAATGGACTTCTCGTCACGGCATTAATCGACAGTGGAAGTGATGTGAACTTAATATCTAACGAGTGTTATGTGCAGTTAGGGTTGCCGAAATGTGATAAAAACAATAACATTATGTCAGGTTTGGGATCTTCGAAAGTGTTTTCGACAGGATATTTTAAAACTTAAATTGAGATAGATAGCCATAAATATTTTAACGTAGGATTTCATATTGTGCCGCAGACGTGTATGCCTTTTGATGTAATTATTGGTCAAGATTTTTTAAGGAATGTATTATGTGTGTTGAATGGAAATTTATTATGGATGAGGCCGATTGATGAAGAATGGTTAGGTAGTTTAAACTGTTTTCCGTGTGTTTCAGATTGTATGGGTTGTATTGGTAGTGAGCAACTCAAAGGTTAAATCATTTCCCGTATTAAAACTTACCAGCCAAAACAAATAAAATAAGTTCCCATTGAAGTGAAGATGGTGCTGCGGGATGATATTCCTATTGCTCAACGTCCACGACGTATCTCGTTCGCTGAGCGGGGTGAAGTGGATAGAGCAGAGTGGTTAGCAAGTGGAATAACACTGGTCTGCAACGAAATCCTCCATTAAATAAAAATATGATAAATATGAAGAGCTTAATATGCTAAATAGATGTTTGTTTTCCATTTTTTTCTATCACATATAGAATTTTTTTAAAGTATTTTTTTTATTTCTCATAGTTACGTGTTTTTTGTCTGACGTCGTTGCATTAACGCTGCTCTATTCAGTTCAGATCGTCTCAGTACTCACGAAAACCGGTCGCGCTGATAGAAAGAGAGAGAAAGATATCGGCTAACGTGGTTTTAGCACGAATGTGCACGCCTACGGAGATCTCGATGTCATTAACGCTGCTCTATTCAGTTCAGATCGTCTCAGTACTCACGAATACCGGTCGCGCTCATAGAAAGAGAGAGAAAGATATTGGCTAACGTGGTTTTAGCACGAATGTGCACGCCTACGCAGATCTCGATGTGTCACAATCGCCCAGTACGTTAAAAATTTGAATCGTGATTGTTTCTTGTTTACACCGAATTTTTTGGTAAGTTTTGAATTTTATTTATACGTTTAGCTAAAATATGTTGTCCTTATTTATTTTTTCAGCTATAAAATCAAAATAAAATCACACAACTAGAATATTGTTCTCAAGTAATAGGCAATTTCACTTTGTTTTAGGTACAATATGTCAAGAAGTTGTATAAACTCCCCAGTCATTTTCTGCTACTTATGTGGCGAATTTACGATAAAATCTCAACGGAACAGATTGTCAAATTTAGTTAAAAGTGCTTATCTGCAATACTTTGGATTTCCGATTGATGAAAGAGATCCAAATATGGCTCCCGAAAACATGTTGTAACAGTTGCTCAAGAACTTTAAGAGGTTGGCTCGGAGGAAGTCATAAAACCATGCCATTCGCAAAACCAATGATTTGGCGTGAACCTCAAAACCATGAAAACGATTGTTATTTCTGCATGACCACGACAAAAGGATTTACGAAAAAAAATAAGGATAAAATTCACTACCCAGACATTCCATCTGCACAAAAACCAGTGCCTCGAAGCAATGATGATTTACCTCAGTGCGTATAAACAGCAACGAAATCGTGAATGATGATCGACATGATGAAGGAGTCTCTGATCCTAAACATAGTCAATCGAGTATATTTTTTTTAGCAAAAAAGTGAGTTTCATTTAAAACCACCATTGAAAAAACAAATGTGATACAGGAGATTTAATACTATATTTCTATTCAGAATTATCTAATTTATCATTCGCTATGCATGAAATAGAAAGGAGGGTTTTTTTTTTTTGCAGACCGTCTAATCAGAGTAAGTTATTCAGATTATTCTAGTCCTCTGTTCTTGGTACGTAAGAAGGATGGATCCACCCGTATCTGCGTGGATACAGCCCTACATATATGCTTAAGAGGCTTAGAAGTAGAAGTATTGAATGACGATCCATGCACATCCAGCCACCATTTTTTTTTTTAAGTACACTTATATTACATCTGTCGCAGCGGAAAGGAGTTTTTCATTTTTAATATGGATATTTTCGGATAGAAGACGCAGCATGGCTTCCAAAAATTTAGAGCAACTCTTCATTTGCTTTCCAGAAATAAAGCAGCAATGATTCCATAGATACTTTCTTGTTGGTTTTATACTGGCTGTTTTTATATTTTAAATAAAAAAGAGTGCTATTTTTTTTTTCCATTGCGTACATACAAATTTCAAAAAATATCTAATACTGCTTTCTTATCTTTCTTCTTTTTGATTTTGAATCATAATTGATCATTTTTTATAGGATTCATGTAAAAAAAAGAAATATCGTATATAAAGGTAATGCATCACTTCAAGTTTATCGGGAACTTCGACAAAGTAAGTCGTATTTTTTTTGTTCATGCTTTCTAGGTTTGGTGCTTTGTTATACACTGATTTAAACTATCTATTAATTATTTTTTGTTGGAATATATATTTGCTGCCGTTTTGGAAATGCCAGTACCAGCAGTCTTCTAAGAGCACTTGTTTTATAAAAATGTGTGGGGCTGGTCAGTACGCCCTTCGCTTTTATATGCAGGATTCTCTGTTGCCGCCCAATGTTGAAACTTGTGGTCACCAAAACCCCTTACCCCCTTTCATTCCCCTGTGTCCCTTTTTTCACTGGCGATGTAGAATTGTATAAAGTTTATTGTAAATATTGTGGACAAAATATGATAAACAGTCATTATTAACCAACGAACACCAGCGACTATTTTTATTATTTATTTATCCCATTATTTTTTATCACATTTTATCCGTTAGTACTAATTGTGTTTGACATATAACTCTAAGTACAATACCATCGACATTTTGATAGTCACTAAATCGAAACAGTCAATCCGTACAAAAAAGTAACGTCAGTGCGTCAAGATAACGGGGTCTCATAATGATATACGCGCCCTTTTGAGAAAAATGCGATTGCATCTGATCTATGTAACAATCTTTATAAAAAAAAACCAAAAAAAGGCCCCTACCAAAATAACTAACTGTAACTTTGTTTACAGGGACTAGAGTTAACTGAGTACTGGCCGGCGTAGCCTAGAATTTGATTTTGTTTATTGATCTCTTAGGTTTGGTGCTTTGTTATACACTGATTTAAACTATCTATTAATTATTTTTTGTTGGAATATATATTTGCTGCCGTTTTGGAAATGCCAGTACCAGCAGTCTTCTAAGAGCACTTGTTTTATGAAAATGTGTGGGGCTGGTCAGTACGCCCTTCGCTTTTATATGCAGGATTCTCTGTTGCCGCCCAATGTGAAACTTGTGGTCACCAAAACCCCTTACCCCCTTTCATTCCCCTGTGTCCCTTTTTTCACTGGCGATGTAGAATTGTATAAAGTTTATTGTAAATACTGTGGACAAAATATGATAAACAGTCATTATTAACCGACGAACACCAGCGACTATTTTTATTATTTATTTATCCCATTATTTTTTATCACATTTTATCCGTTAGTAGTCATTGTGTTTGACATATAACTCTAAGTACAAAACCATCGAAATTTTGATAGGCGCTAAATCGAAACAGTCAATCCGTACAAAAAAGTAACGTCAGTGCGGCAAGATAACGGGGCCTAATAATGATATACGCGCCCTTTTGAGAAAAATGCGATTGCAGCTGATCTATGTAACAATCTATAAAAAAAATACAAAAAAAGGCCCATGCCAAAATAACTAACTGTAACTTTGTTTTGTTTACAGGGACTAGAGTTAACTGAGTACTGGCCGGCGTAGCCTAGAATTTGATTTTGTTTATTGATCTCTTAAGGCGACCAAGGTAACTAGATACCTACCTACATAGTTGTTTCTCGTTGTAATTTCAATGTTCTTTTGAACTAAATAAAACGAATTTACGCGCGAATATCATTCTCTCAAACTGACGAGTGATGCGATTTCCAGTGTGTCCAGTGTTGCCAGATCGCCTGAAATGAGACGATTTCAATCTTTCTATGCTTTTCGTCACGTTGATGTCTCTTTCGACAAAAAAATATTTTGTGTGCTTACATAAATTACTTTGTACATGCAGTTTGCCATACAAAGTTTTGTCCTTAGGTATAGTCTTAATTATTATGGACCAACACAGAGTATTTACGTTAAACTAATTTAACTATTGTTCATGACAATCGTGTGATTCGATTCGCGTCAGTTTGATAAAAAATTGGGGAGGCCGTGATGGACGCAAAGTATCAAATCATACGATTTTGCATAGATGCATGGTTTTTTTTTTGTCTTGTTCTTAATGCACTAACTTTGTCTATCGCCCTTTTTTAGAGTTACGTAGTTCTGACGAAGAACCCTTTTAGTTTCGTCATGTCCGTCTGTCTGTCTGTCCGAGGTTTTGTTAAGAGACCGTTAGTACTAGAAAGCTGTAATTTTGTAGGAGTGTGTATATCAATTACGTCGACAAAGCGGTAAAATAAAATTTTAGAAAATATTTATTTTTAGGGTAACTCCCCTACATGTGAAGTGGGGATGAATATTTTTTTCGTCGTCTACCCCATCGTGTGGGGCATCGATAAATAAGTCTTCTAAAATGACTTTCAGGTTGCTAAAATTATTCTTCAATTTAATGCTCCATTTACGAAATATTGAACTTTAAAGTGCAAATTTTTCTTCCAGTAGGGCGCTCCCCCCCCTCTCTATAAGCTAAACTGCTGGCTTGAAAAATCTGGAAAAATTCATTATGATAGTGCATTTCATGAACTTTAAAGGAAAATTATAGCGGTTAAGATAACTTTATTAGTTTAGCAGTGATAGTCGTTGAACTTGGGTATTGGATAATTTTGTAATACAAAATCATTAGCATTAATCCTTTAAAGTGACTAAGATGAAATAGTTGCTTGTTTATAACGGGTAAAGACTTGCATTGAATAACAAAATATTAAATAAAAAATCAAAAAAAAAAAAAAAAACATCATAAGTTTCACAATACTGCCGCTAGATGGCGCTGTACCAACGGGTTACGTTTTCATTCGAATACCTATAGAAGTCACAAACGAACTTTGTTTAATTTTCGAATTACAATTTTGTGAATTGAAATAATAACTTGGCAGCAATCGTACTCTTATTTTTTAGCTTTAGCAGGAAGAAAGTGGTTATTATTAGTTAATGTCTAAACTGTTTAAATAATTATCTTCGAAAATCAACATTTTGTCACTAGTTTAGTATCGCTATTCGATAACAGATGGCATTGTGCCGTGACGTCACTTTTGTAGATCGCGGTGTTAAGATTTTCTTGCAAGGTATGACCTCCGTGTTTGCGTTATTTGTTAGTTTTGTTTTACTCTGGACACCCTTGTGCAATACTGCAGTATTCAAATTAATGTGTGACCGCCGGTTATCAATCTTTTTTACATCGATTTGCTTCTACACCAGGTGGTTCTCTTATAGATAACGTTTTTTCGAACTTCCCATGTGAAGTTGGATTTCATAGCTCATTTTTTAGCTACCATCGTCCCTTTTGGAGCCGTTTTTAAGCGTTTAAGACCATCACACTTCTGATCGACACCCCCGCACGTCTTAGAAATGATAATTCAAATTTAAAGTCGATTTTTTTTGTTATTACAACCATTAACTCCTAATATGTTTACCATTACTTACATTCAGAATAAAGAACAACAGAATCGTACTATATTGTGATAACGGGCTACTACGGAACCCTACACTGTGCGTGGCCCGACACGCACTTGGCCGGTTTTTTTCATGTTTGATGTGGTGGTGGGTGATGTATTGCATGTTTTGCTATGATAACAAAATTAACATGTATCTGAAGATAATGGACAGGTTTTTTACTTTGAAAGCATCGACTTCTAAATAAAAAAAGACGATAGAGAAAATATTGATACCTCAGTAGATGAGGCACCGCCTGAAAAATAAAAGAAGCAAGTTTATAATTTTAACGAAAAATGGCTAGTAGAAATTGCATTAAAAAACCGGATCTCAAAAAAGGAACAACAACGGCTCAATCACGGCCTTTTGTACAATTTGTAATTGCAATATACTCAAGCATAAGCCTGCATCAAAATACAACAAAACATAAACAAAACGTTAACGTTGTTAGTAAGTCTACATCCATAGACAAAGCTTTAAACCGAAAAAAGAAGAACGGAACTCAAATTATGTGCTTTTCTCGCCGAACATAATTTGCCATTGTTGTTGTCAGACGATTTAATTCCATTTTTGGCCAATACATTTCCTGATTCAGCAATAATCAAATCTGTTAATTTAGGAAGAACAAAAGACAACGAATACAAACGTAAACATTGGACTTGGTCCAATACTAACAGAAGAGCTTGTATCAAAACTTAAAAAAAAACAACAACATTTAGTGTTCTCATGGATGAGACTACAGACATAACCGTTAAAAAGCAATGTGCCCGCCCTAGCGGTGATAATTTTTGACGAGGATGAATTCTTAGTTTGTACTAAACTCCTTGACAAATATGAAGTTACTTCTGGAAAAACCGAAGATCTTACAAATGAAAATAAACAGATACCTCTTAAAAACTTCGTTGGCTTTGCTTCTGATACCACGAAAAGTATGGTTGGGCAATATAATTCCGTTTTCAGCCACTTAAAAGAAAAACTACCACACATTGCATGTATAAAGTGTAGCTACCATATGATCCATCTAGTGGCCTCTAAAGCTTGTCTCAAGCTTCCGAGATTTGTGAAAGATTTTTTAAGAAATGTTGGATCTCATTTTAGCCGTAGTTCTCTAAAACAAGAGAAGCTGAGAGAATTACAAATGTTTTTTAAGGTTGATGTCCATAAAATTTTGAGTCCATCAATTACAAGATGGTTATCCCTACAGGCTTGCATCAACAGAGTATTAGAACAGTATGCTATGCTATGCTCTAAAAGTGTGTAATGTAGCCTTTCCACCATACAGTTTTCATTCTAACAAACTCCAAGAATAGTTAATTCGTGATTCTGGACCTCTGTCTGTGACAACGGTTAAAAGGAATCTATGGTGCGTACTGAATATTAAAAGAGCTTGTACGACGCTAACCACTGTCGCGTCCCTTTGGAAGTAAGCCTGAACATATTTCGAGAATGCATCAATGATTGTAACATATTTTTGCGTTTCGACACTTAGGGCTAATTTCACCGACCAAATAAAACGCGATTAACTGAACGTAAACGGCGTTTTAGTTTTAATCTAAGTTTAAAGTTTGGTTTGGCATTTCACCAACAATATTTAAACTAGTTTAGTCCTAAACGCAGTTACTGTACTAAACGCCCAATTTTGACCGTTTAAAGATCTTAAACACGATAATCTTTTTGAAATACCGTACCGCGCGCTTTCGCCACATTGTGTTGAAGAAGTGACTCTGTTGTGATATATTACCTGTTTTGAATCGCATACTTACGAATACTTTGAGATACATAATGAGAAGAGTTTACTCATTGGCCTTAGAAGAAGATGAGGATGAATTTGTGGTTCGACGACCAAGGTGGATTCGCGAAAGAGAGGACCACTTCGGTAATTTAGAGGATCATGACTTTGCGACGAGATTTCGACTTACAAAACCAACAGTTCTCTCTGTATTGGAAGCTATTGAAGATAAACTAGAATTCCTACAAACATGTAAGTAAGTACCTCATTAGGTACAAAATACCATTTTATTCCTTCATAGTTAGGTTAGGTAGGTACCTACATGAAGTTTGTTAAACCTTATTTAAGAATTTTATGTAGAATTAATAATATTAAAAGTTAGTACCTACCTACATACCGTCTATAGGTATACCTTTACACATAGAATAATCAAAGGCTTACCTATAAAGTAACTAGTGTAGTACTTATGGATTTTTTTTTATTTCCGAAATCACTGCATATCACCCATTAACCAGTTGTTATGTGCTCTTCACTTCTATGCAACTGGGTGCTACCAAACAACTGCTGCTGATTTATTTGGATTTAGTAAATCTACCTACTGCACACAGAATTGTGCATAGAGTCAGTTGTGCTATTGCTTCTTTACGACCTCATCTCATTGTATTTCCTAGTACACAAAGTGAAATACTTCAGACGCAAACTGAGTTTTACAAAAATGCTAGATTTCCTTTTGTTATCATATCACATCAAGTATATGAGGTCGCTGGGAGGAGAAAATCCAGAGTCTTTCCGCAACAGAAAAGGAAACTTTTCACTAAATGTTCAGGATATTTGTAATGCTAAATTAGAATTCACCGATATTGTTGCAGGGTGTACCCCTATGGCTGTTAAACTCTACCCCACCCCTGGGGTACACTATAACAAATTTGTGATCTCAGAAAACTAAAAAAATAATTCGATTCTAAGTATAAATTCGATATTATATCAAGCCTAATATGAAGGTTAAATACTGCTGATTTTATGGTAAATTATAAGAAGAGGATATAACAAAGGTTTTTTTTTTTTCTAAAAATTAAAATTATTTTTTTGTTACACTGTCCCCCACTTGACGCTATCGTTAGCTACTTCGCGCTGGAGGTGACACACCAGGCCCTGCAGTCTCGACATAGATACCGACAAAAATCGGTCGTTAAGTCCAATCGATGTCAAATTTCTTTAATAGATTTTCAACCTTATACTTTGGACATAAAGTTGAAAATCTATTAAAGAAATTTGACATCGATTGGACTTAAAGACCGAGTTTTGTCGGTATCTATGTCGAGACTGCAGGCCCAGGCCCTGCAGTCTCGACATTAGATAGCGACAAAAATCTGTCGTTGAGTCCAATCGATGTCAAATTTCTTTAATAGATTTTCAACCTTATGATTTCGAAATAAGGTTGAAAATCTATTAAGGGAATTTAACATTGATACGACTTAGCGACAGATTTTTGTCGCTATCTAATGTCGAGACTGCAGGGCCAGGACCGGCAGTCTCGACATTAGATAGCGACAAAAATCTGTCGCTAAGTCGTATCGATGTCAAATCTATATATATAAAAATCAATTGCTGTTCCTTAGTCTCGCTAAAACTCGAGAACGGCTGAACGGATTTATCTTATCTTGGCCTTGAAATGTTCGTGGAGGTCTAGGTAAGGTTTTAAGGTGAGAAAAATTCGAATAATTGCCGGGAAATCCCTAAAAACAGCCCTTTTCTTTTTCCCATATAAACGTTTTCTAAATAAAATGTACAGTCAATTTGAACTTTATTGCTATTCAAGTTTTAGCTAACTTCAGTTGTTAATCTATCAGATTATTTTGTTTTATAGATTGATAAATATTAAGTTTTGTCACAAATTAAATTTCTGAACGCAACCATAATATTTGACATTAGATTTGACAATCCATCCTGTCGCACTTCAGAACACGGAAAAAAGTATAACGATATTGTGTTACGATATCTATGAGTGCGCGGGAACTTTCTTTACTTTGGTGATCCTTTGTGATAGTGACATTCCAAGTAATATGCTCTTTTTTATATTTTGTGATAACACTTTATTGCTAAGTGAGCGAGAAATTTTCTCACTTTGATTAGTTACAATTTACGATGCCGAGAAGACGACCTGACTTAGGTCATCGCAGTCAATCAAATGTGCGAAGAGCTATCTCACGTGCTAACCGCACTGATGACCAGAGAGAGACAAGAAAATAGAAAATAGTCATCATCATCATCAATCAAGCAAATAGTCGTATTGCTATGTCAGAATTGCGTTATTTAGTGAGTGACAATGAAGTAGATAGGCTTAGAATGCAACGAGTTCGTGCACATCAAACACAACAACAGCAAGCACGATATAATGAAATTTAGCGAATCCGCAGACGCAGTGCTCCTGTGATTCTTGAACGAGCTGCATTCCACTATGATCCGGCAATTGATTATTGTGCCGACAAATCGGTAACAATTGGGAAAATGAAAATAATTTGTAAATATTGTAAGGCGTTAAAATACACTGGTGAATCTACTGGATTATGTAGTGCTGGAGGCAAAGTAAAATTGCCACAATTGGTCCCACCACCAGATCCTTTACGATCTTTAGTTCCTGGGATTGGAAATGATTCTAAGCACTTCTTGGCCAACATTCAGAAATATAACAGCTGTTTCCAGGTGACATCATTTGGCGCTACACATATTATACAGGACAATTTCATGCCCACTTCCAAGGTATTATACCAGATTTTTTTTTATAATATTCAATATGTACTAAAATATATACAAGGTGGAGAAGACAATACAACAATAAATTAAAATTCGTATACCTAATGCCGTTCCCAGTCTGCATACAAAAATTCAATCAAATATATCCAATAGTTTAGTCACAGGACATTATTATACATTTTTAAGATTTTCTACATGATGTATCTGTTACGGGTAATGCTAGAAGTTGGAGTAAACCTAGGTTTACCCGGGTTGACTTAGTACTACCCAAGCTTCTTCGGTAAAGTCCGAATAATAAGTAAAATAAATTTTTATTCGGGGTTTACTCATACTCACCTAGGTCTACCCAACTCTGGCTGGGTAATGTTAGGTGTTGCGTAATTTTCGAGCCCATGGCGCAAATCACGGAGGCCCGCGTTCCCCCGCGCCGCTTGCACCTGCCCGCGTTTCCCCGCCCGCGCCGCTTGCTTAGTGACAAAATGGCGACCGAACAGAGTGCACGTACTTTTCGAGAGCGTTTTGATACAAAATTTCAAGAGTTATTATCAACGAAAGGGTTAAATTCTTTTTACTTCAGTAACGAACAGTATTTGGAAATAATTAATTCGGTGAAAAGTGCAAAAGAAGCTAAATCGAAAACTACTTTACAATACCGGCGATTGAAGCGTTTTGATTTGTGCTCGGTAAGTGGCGTCGAGAAACTGATTGCTCCTCTATCTTCAAGTGAGACAACAATTAAATATTATGTGACCAACGATGAGATGTTCGATATTTTGCATGAAACTCATTTGGCTGTTGGACATGGAGGAAAACATCGAATGGAAAAAGAATGTAAAAAAAAATATAAAAATGTTACTCAAGAAGTAATAAAATTATATTTACGACTATGCGAACCATGCCAAAAAAAGTTAAAGTCTGCCAAAAAAGGAATTGTTGTCAAACCATTGCTGTCAACAGAAATGAATAGTCGCTGTCAAGTAGATTTAATTGACATGCAGTCTAACCCTGACGGCGACTTCAAATTCATAATGGTCTATCAAGATCATTTGACAAAGTTTGTACAGCTGCGCGCGTTAACATCTAAACGAGCCGTAGAAGTCGCTTATAAGCTTTTGGACATATTTTGTATTTTTGGCGCACCTTCAATTCTTCAATCAGACAATGGCCGCGAGTTTGCAAATCACGTAATAGAAGAGTTGTGCTCGATGTGGATCGGTCTGAAAATAGTACATGGCAAACCTCGCCATAGTCAGTCTCAAGGTAGTGTAGAAAGAGCAAATCAAGACGTACAAAATATGCTTATGACGTGGATGAACGACGAAAATTGTAAGCGTTGGTCAGAAGGTTTGAAGTTTGTACAGTTAATGAAAAATAGGGCATTCCACGATGGAATAAAACGAGCTCCTTATACCGCCATGTTCGGTAGTGATGTCAAGGTGGGTTTAGCGTCGTCTTCTCTTCCAAAAGAAGTTATTGCCAGTATTCACACTGAGGAAGAGCTCGAGAAAATGTTGACGGAATTTACTACCGGGGCAGAATCCAGTCCAGAACCCCAAGAAGAGGGACCGGAATCTAGACAAGAATCTCAAGAAGATTTATTTAATGTAGAGCTGGAATCACAGAATGACCACTTAAAGAACAAGGAGATGAGAAACGAAATCGAAACAGAAGTTTCAAATACAAAAGAAGGTGAAAGGGAAGTTTTACTAGAAATAAGTTCTGAAGCAATGGCCAAAAAGAAAGACGAAATGGAGTGTTGTAGATGTATGAACCCAGGCACAAGTACACAAGAAATAAACTTGTGTGAAATTTGTACTACTCAACAAAATATAAATGAACATAGATTATCTGCCCGATTGAGCTTAGAAAATCAAGCTAAAAAAATGAAAGCTTTATCTAATTTAAAATTTCCTCCATGTTCTGTTGGAGATACGGTAAGAGTCCAAATACCAGATGTCGATAGAGGAAGAGGCGAGTTTCGGAACGTGCTTATGGCAGTTGTAGAAAAAGCTGATGATCTGTATAGGCTAGGAAACGAACGTGGTACTATTGAGGAAATGTTCTCAAGGAATCAGTTTTCTGTGTGTCATGATAAACTGATTGATATCGAAAATATATCACCAGAAAAAAAAAGCTTACGAGAGCTTGCAAATGAACAGTCGCTTTCAGGAGGCCAGGGTTATAAAAGGTGTAATTGCAAAACAAAATGTGCTACAAAGAAGTGTTCATGCAAAGCTGCAGGAAAATTTTGCAATTCAAAATGTCACAGTAGTTTATCTTGCTCAAATAAATAATTTCAATTTTAATAACAAGTACTTTGAACTAATTGTCATACAAACTTTTAATATGTTTATGCTATTAAATATATAATGTTTCAGCCCGCTATTAGTTTTTGCTCTTCAAGCGATTACGTTCGCCTTTGTATGTGTTTTAAATAATAAAAGTTTAAAATGCCCTTGGATTTTCATTTCACTAATTATTAAGACAAATTTTTAACATTACCCAGCCAGAGTTGGGTAGACCTAGGTGAGTATGGGTAAACCCCGAATTAAAATTTATTTTACTTATTATTCGGACTTTACCCAAGAAGCTTGGGTAGTACTAAGTCAACCCGGGTAAACCTAGGTTTACTCCATCTTCTAGCTTTACCCGTAACATATCTAACAACAAGCCAGCGCCGACAGTTTAACGACATCGGCAATAATGTGCAACGGTAATATTGGTATAAACAAAACATGTTGCCAGCTCGCTACTTCAATAACCGTCGCCAAAATTGTTCTTAAATTTTACTTCCCGATGAGAATTAATGCATATTATACCTTATCTCTGAGGCATAAGAGTCATAAAGCGTGTGAAGAAAATTAGATATGAAAATAATGCATGCGGAAGTTATTACTACTTGTTACGCACTCATGTCAATCGTAAATTAAGTATGTGCGAAAGGGATAGATTAGATAGTTTGTTTATTTCTACTTCGCTTTCTTGCCGAAACCTGCAAAAAATGGTGTAGGTCAGTGTGTCGCCGTGATCCTATGACGTCGTACGCGTCATTGTTTCGTATCGCAAGCGCAGGTGTTCTGGTTTCGCTGCCTTTGAAGCGCCCGCCCGCCCGCCGCTCGTTTGTTTATGAAATTGTGATTATCTTAAGATGATTTAGTGTGAATTGTGCGAAATTAGACGCTTTATTTAATTAGTGACAGGACACAACGTAGTAATAGGTACCTAGTTAAATTGTTAAGTGAATTGTGCGAAATTAGACGCTTTATTTAGTGACAGGACACATACAACGTAGTAATAGGTACCTAGGTAGTTAAATTGTTAAGTGAATTGTGCGAAATTAGACGCTTGTCATTGTGTGTTATCTAATCGTTTGTTTTTTGTAATAACAATGCCTCGTTTTGGTTACACAGCCATGGAGTACACCGACATGATTTTAATTTATGGGGAATGTCACGGAAACGCCGCTTTAGCAATAAGAACATACCGAGAGAGGTATGGGAACACCCGTGTATGTCCTACGGACGGCCGCATTATTGTTCAAGCTGTGCAGAGGATACGGGAAAATGTACCCTTAATCCCGCATTTGGATAGTGCTACTCCAATAGTAACAGTGACCCGAGACGAACGAGTTTTAAATTATTTTGAACGCAATCCTACGTCTAGTCTACGTAGGGCAGCTCGAAATTTTGGTGTAAATCATAAAACCATACACAAAGTTTTAAAACGCGACAAACGGAAGCCTTTTAAATACAAAAAAGTACAGGCGTTGCTACAAAGGGACAAGCCAGTAAGAGAAACCTTCTGTCGTTGGATAGAAATAAAACATTTTGATAACCCCGACTTCCTGTACAATGTGATGTGGACTGATGAAAGTACATTCACAAGGAACGGCTTATGGAACCGACAGAATATTCGGTACTGGAGCAGCGAGAATCCGCATCTAGTACGGGAGACTTCGCACCAGTACAGATTTGCTATCAATGTGTGGGCTGGCATACACAGGAATACCATAATTGGTCCGGTTTTTATTGAGGGCAATTTAAATGGTGCAAAGTTTTTAGAACTTCTCAACGGACCCGTTTCAGATTACACGGATGATCTTCCGCTAAACGTGCACAGCCAGATGTGGTACCAGTTAGATGGAGCACCAGCTCATTCAGTGACGTCTGCCAGAGAGCGTTTGTCTCAAATGTTTGGACAGCAGTGGATTGGCCGTTATGGACCAACACGGTGGCCAGCGAGGTCACCGGACCTCACGCAATTAGATTTCTTCTTGTGGGGTCATGTCAAAAATGAAGTTTATTCAACAGACGTTGATACCGTTGATGATTTAAGGAGCCGAAATATAATATCCTTTAATAAATTAAAACAAATGGCCGCTAATGGCGACCTCTTATCAAGAGTAAGAAATAATCTTTTAAGACGATGTAATTTGTGTGTTCGGGTTCATGGCGGACATATTGAAAATTTTAAAATTTAATGGATACTAAGTCTGAATATGTACGATAAGTGATTAACTGATTAAACAGTGATTGTAATTAATAATTACTCGTGGGTGACTGTGACTATTCAGTTAATAATTTGTGATTCTGTGTAATTGTTTTTGCATTCATAAAAATAAATATGGCGCAAAAAATCACGTCGTCGGCGCGGGTCGCACGACCCGACGCACCACCGATACATTACCCCGCGCTGTTGCCGGTCTTCTCATAGGTTAGTGAACCAATATTTAAAAATGGTGTTCTGTTTTGTTTACATTTTTATGCTATTTAGTTTGTTTGAAAAGATTTTTTTTTTAATTTCGGTTCTAGGATTTATTTGATAGTTTCAAAATATTCCTATGAACTAGTATTACCAGTGTTTTCATTTATTGTTGTATCGTCATCTCCACATTGTATATCAGAAATAATTAATGGACAAATTTTTAAAAATACAAGGACAAAATCACTTTCATTTATCACACTGTGGGCACTGTTACCACTACCTGATGCAGATTATCAATTTTTACAAATTTATTTTATAGGCAATTCAGATGCGGAAGTTGATAAACGTTGTGCTCACAATCCAACAGTGAAGAGAACCATTGTCCAAGGATTATAAATGTTTCTTCATCAGAATAACAATTTAGTATGAGGCCATGTGCAGTCTCTAAATTAAATTCTGTATTACGCTGTTTTTTCCTGCCTGTTTCATTATTTATTATTTGCCAGGTAGTTTTTATTTTATCATCAGCTGATTTTATTTTATTGCTAATATAAAGTGCTTTTGCTAGTTTGCACACACTTTTAAACGTTTTTGAATATTTTGCAACATACTGATGAAATCTTGTATTATTCATATGTTGCTTTAGACCATAAAGTTCAAATAGCTTTTCCCTGCTTTTACGAATACCTGGAGTCGCCCAATCACTAAATAAAAACTTTGTGTAAATAATTTTAGTCTTTAGTGGAAAAGTGTCATTAAATTGCGTGTTTAATAGTGAAAAGAACTCGGCGTAGAACTCATTTGGGTCACCTACATTATTAAAACTTTGATCACATAATGTACTGGCTAAAGAATTATTTAATTGCTCTAATTTTTTACATGTAATTGGCCTAAACCTTATTTGAATTTTTTGTAAAGGCATGTAGGAGCAAAATGTTATTGTTTGGCCACTGTGATCAGATGGCAACTTATTTACAATTTGTTTGTGTAAATAATCACAATTACAAAAAATATTATCTATACAAGTGGCAGAAGAAGCTGTCACTCGGGTTGGTTCAATAAAAACATTTGACAAATCAAATGACCCGAATAGATTTAATAATCTAAAAGTATTCGAGTTATTTTCTAATAAATTAATATTAAAATCTCCACATATGACTATTGACTTACTACTAGTACTAAGTTTCTTTAACACATCTTCAATTACAGAATCCAACACAGATAGATTCTGGTAACGTGGAGGTCTGTATACACATACTATAACATGCTTATCAAGCTCAACACAGGACAATTCAATGGTGTGCTCGACAGACAGTCCGATGACGTCTTTTCGTTCTTTCGATTTAATTGAATTTTTAACTAATATTAATGACCCGCCATGTATCTGTTCAAAATAGCATTGGATCGGATGCCATCTGATAGCCATAATATTATCATTCGAGCTGACAAAACACCTGCCTGTGAACACACAAGGAGGTTGAATTCACCTACCATTGACGAAGTGGCTGTTGTCATTGTGGGAGAAAATTTACAATCTAGAGGTATTCTGCTTCATCGCCGGAATAGTGATTTAAAACGTGTGTCTGAAACACACAGGAGTTATGATGCATTACAATATCCTTTGATCTTCTGGCAGGGGGAAATAGCTCAGGATTTTGAAAACTTTTTTACTAATATTCCCCTTAAAACTACTGAAGCTTTAAATTCCTCACCCGCGCTTTCTGCTGCCTTACTTATAAAGAATGTAAAGGCATGCCCTTTGGAGTTTAGGTTTCAGCATACAAACCCCCAAGCTGTTATAAAAGTTTTTAAAGATCTTAAAATTAAATCAACAGAGGATCTCTGGGGAATGTCTGTAAAAGTCTGTAGATCTCTCATCGAAACCATTGCTCCCTATTTAGCTTTAATATTTAACACCAGTGTAGACCAAGGACTTTTTCCGGATCTTTTGAAACACAGTAAAGTAGTTCCGTTGTTCTAATCCGGTGATAGTAAAGAACCCAACAATTATAGGCCTGTGTCAATTCTGCCAGTTCTCAGTAAGGTGTTTGAAAAGTTAATGCTTAATCAAATGTTACGTCACTTTAATAAAAATTCCATCTTTCATGAACAACAGTACGGTTTCACCAAAGGGCGCTGTACCACTGACGCTGGTGTCACCCTACTAAAGAACATTTTTAACGCCTGGGAAGGAGCACAGGATGCCATTGGAATCTTTTGCGACCTCTCTAAGGCGTTCGATTGCGTAGACCATGAGACACTTCTGCTGAAACTAGAGCACTATGGAAGTAGGAATACAGCTCTTGATCTACTAAGGTCATACCTGAAAGATAGAAAGGTTAAAGTTCAAGTAAACGGCATGAACTCATTAGGGTCTGAAATGACAATGGGCGTTCCTCAAGGTTCGATATTGGGTCCATTCCTCTTTTTAGTTTACGTTAATGATTTACCCCAATTACTGCAGAATCAACCGAAGATGGTGTTATTTGCAGATGACACATCATTGATTTTTAAAGTAGACCGACGGTCACAAAATCTTGACGATGTAAATAACTCTATTCTTCAGGTCCAAGAGTGGTTTATGGTAAATAATTTGGTACTTAATGAAAAAAAAACCAAATGCATTAGATTTAAATTACCTAATGTTAGAAGTTGCGAATGTGACATCATATTGAATGGAGAAAAACTAGAATTTATTAATCAGACGGTTTTCCTGGGAATCACGCTAGACGAGAAATTGCAATGGGGACCCCATATAACATCTCTTGCGGGGCGGTTAAGCTCGGCCGCTTATGCTGTTAGGAAGATAAGACAGTTAACAGATGTAGAAACCGCGCGTTTGGTTTATTTTAGCTACTTCCACAGCATTATGTCATATGGCATTTTACTGTGGGGTCGGGCTGCTGACATTGAATCCGTTTTCATTTTGCAAAAGAGAGCTGTCAGAGCCATTTACAATCTATGTCGTCGCGAATCTCTTAGGGAACTATTTAAAAAGATTAATATTATGACGGTACCTTGTCAATTCATTTATGAAAATATTATGTATGTAAGAAAAAAATCTACATCTTTTTAATAAAATAAGTGATAGACATAATTTTAATACTAGAAATAAAGATAAAATAGATCAACCATTTTTTAGATTATCTAAAGTACATACATCTTTTATGGGGTACTGTGTTAAATGTTACAACAAAATACCTTGTGACATATTGCAATTAAATGAAAGAAAATTTAAAACTCATATAAAAAGTACACTTTGTAAACAAGCATATTACAAATTAGAGGATTATATCCTAGATAAGAATGCTTGGAAATATGCTGGTCCTGCTCCATAGGACAATCTAGAGTCTAGACAAAATCAAACTGGTTGCTAATTTAATTGTATAATTTATAATTTTTATGACATTGATTGTTACATTATGTACTTAACCACTTTAACTCACACACTAAATTATTACTTGTTAAAATTTTGGAAACATCATCTACTTTTCAATATTTGTAAATATGTGAGCACCATGTATCTATCACATAATTAATTTACCTGCCTTTGCATTATATTTAATTCTTTTTACCTATTGTGGTATCGTAATTTTATTCTAGGTGCATCGTCTTCACATATGATTACATAATTAATGTGAACTTACATAATATTGTAAAATATTTTAAAATAGTAACGGTGGAGTTTCTTGCCCATTCTTCTCCATACGAAACTACCTTTTGGAAGGGGCAACTAGAATCAATTCAATTTTTTTGTAAATTTTGACGTTTAAAAGTGCCTTTTACGTGCCTATTTGAATTAAATGATTTGACTTTGACTTTGACTTTGATGGATACCATTTTAATATCAAAATGGTAAATCAAGTAACAGGTAAATAAATTGAACAAGATTAAATAATATTTTTAAATTCAATTCATCTAAGTAACAAATTAAACATTTATCATTTTTGATTGCAGGTGCTGAAACCAACAAAAAAGTTAGTGCTAAGAATTTCTATTTATACAGACTCATGATCCGTCAAGGTGAAGTAAATCATATTTTGATGGGTCAAAGACTTTTTCATCAGTTTGCAGTTGACATGTATGTCAAAATTGAGACTGAACGATTGACATACATCCGTTTGAACCAACGACAGCTACGATCAGAGGAATACATTCATCTCCGCGATGCTATAAATGCCGATGGCAATGCGAATAATGTGGGAAGAATGACAATTTTTCCAGCCACTTATATAGAAAGCCCACGCCACATGCACGAATATGCTCAGGATGCTATGTCATATGTTAGGCATTATGGCCACCCAGACTTATTTATTACATTCACATGTAACCCAAAATGGTCCGAAATCAAGAGGGAATTGCGACATAGCCAAACACCAGTTGATAGACATGACATAACTGCCAGAGTTTTTAAACAAAGATTAAAATATCTCATGAATTTCTTAATAAAGCATTATGTGTATGGCCGAGTCCGTTGTTGGATGTACTCTGTAGAATGGCAAAAGCGTGGATTGCCACATGCGCACATTTTAGTCTGGTTAGTGGACAAAATAAGGCCAGATGAGATTGATTCCATAATTTCAGCTGAAATTCCAGATGAAACAGTAGACCCAAAATTGCATGCAGTAGTTACCAAACACATGATACATGGACCTTGCGGACTTTTCAACTACAATTCACCCTGTATGGTCGACGGCAAGTGTTCCAAGCGATACCCAAAAGACCTGCTTGCTGAAACCATAACGGGAAATGATGGATACCCATTGTATCGTCGGCGATCAGCTGCGGACAACTATCGCTTCTGGGGCACCGAAAATCCACGAGTGATGCACGAGGAGCCATTACACCCGCTCAAAGTGACTGCATGGTGCGCTGTTCACGCTGGAGGAGTCATCGGGCCATTTTTTTTCGAGAATGCCGCTGGCCAAATGACAACAGTGGACGGTGCGCGCTATAGGGCCATGTTGACCGAGTTTTTTCTGCCGCAATTGGACGAATTAGGACTGAGGGGCATGTAGTTCCAACAGGACGGAGCAACGGCACACACTGCGCGAGCCACAACCGATATTCTGAAGGCAGCGTTCCCGGGTCACCTCATCTCTCGTTTTGGCGATTTACACTGGCGCGCAAGATCGCCCGATTTAAGCGTACCAGACCTTTTTTGTTGTGTTTTTTGAAGTCGCGTGTTTACGTGAACAAGCCCGAGACTCTGGAAGCCCTCAAGGACAACATTCGACACGAGTGCGAGAATCTGTCGCCCGAAGTTCTCGCCGAAGTGATCAAAAATGCCATAAAACGAGCCCGTATGGCAATCAATTGTGACGGCGCCCATTTGGCCGATATAATCTTCTCAACTTGACCAATACTATTCTAAAGGTTCAAATAAACATAAACAAAAAACAGTATCGAAGTTTTTCATTTAGAAAAAAAAGAGAGCCAAACAACATCGGATGACTTCTTTTGGCTCACCTTGTAGATTACGAGCAGTGGGGGCACGTGTCTATACATACGAACCCAGCTGACTGGGCATCATGGGGCTTATAGGGTCCAGAGTTGTTAAACCATTCAGTATGGTGGAATGGACCGGTTTGGTTGTCTGGCTTAAACTTAAGTATTAGTGCTCCTAATATCGAAAATACACAAGAAGAAGAAGGTGTGAGATCTTTGACTGCTATAAGTAAGTTTAATGAGGAATTTGTTTGGACTAGGTATTCTACTTTATCAAAAATGTTGAGAGTCATTTCATATTGCAGACGAGTTATTAATGTTAAATTATCTAAAGATAAACGTGAATGTTTTTCTAAATTAATTACGCCAAGAGAAATAAGGGAAACTTTAAACAAATATTAAGCAGTTAAAGTCGCAAGGCTATGTACCTAAAATAAGTAAGTTTCGCAATCTTAGTCCTATTACTGATAACAACGGTATTCTAAGAGTTGGCGGGCGCATCTAAAAATCTCAAACAGCCTATGATACTCAGCACCCTATAATTTTACCCGCTACAAGCCTTCTTAGCGGACTGATAATTCAAGATGCTCATCAGAGGACATTGCATGGTGGTCCTCAAGTAATGCTTAATTATTTGAGAACAAAACACTGCATTTTACGAGCCAATGATCGAACAAAGAAAACTTATCGAGAATATGTTACATGTCTTAGGTATTCAAAACAGAAGTCCTGGCACTTGATGGGGCAGCTGCCAGAAGTGAGAGTAAAACTCAACCGAGCCTTTAAGTCAGCTGGTGTGGACTACGCAGGTCCCATCAACATTCGTTTCTCACCGGGTAAAGGAGCTAAATCGTACAAGGGCTACATGTATGTATGTTTATTTATCTGCATGATAACGCGTGCCATTCATCTAGAAGCTGTCACCAACATGACTGCGAAGGGATACATCGCAACCTTCCGGCGATTCACATCGAGACGAGATCATTGTTGCGATATTTATAGTGACAATGGCACTAATTTCGTGGGAGCAGATAAGCAACTCAGAGACATGTTTACCAGCGCCAAATCTTCGATTCCTGGTGAAGCAGCAGAGTCGAAAGTCCTGGAACGTACTACATGGCATTTCATACCTCCTCTTGCACCCAATTTCGGAGGTTTATGGGAGGCTGGAGTGCGCAGCACAAAAACTCACCTTAAAAAAGTAATTGGCGATGCTATCCTCACTTATGAGGAACTAGCCACAGTTTTGGCACAAGTCGAAGCGTGTTTGAATTCCCGACCCATAACTGTGCTAAATGATGATCCTAATGACCCTCTTCCACTAACATCGGGCCACTTTCTGATTGGCGAGCCTTTGTTAAACTTAACTGACGAAAACTATACAAATTGTAATATGTCTAGTTTAGATAGATGGCGGCTAACACAAAACACGAGAAATGCCATCAGGGCCCACATGTTTTTCAATTATTTTGCCCAATATCCATTTACTTGGAGGAATATTGTCTTCCTTTAAAATCACTACGTCAACGATTTAATGAATGAATAGTATGATGTTAGTGTCAGTAGTCTATACATAGCTATTCATATGTAGTACCTATGCATATATTTACAGTCCAAATTTCTTTAAATAGTTTTAGTGAGATATAACCCGTCAGACAGTCCACACAAGTTTTATTCCGAGTAATCCATAAAGGGCAAAATTCAACCTTATCGCCGTGTACAATTAGTGATTAAACGAACTAACCTGTAAGCGAAGTTCGATCATAATTATACGAAGCGCTTCGTCCGAAGAGATTAGCTCCCTCCCTCCCACGCTTCCGCTACGCCCTTACTTCTCTTGCAGAAAATATTAAGCAACGCTTATTCCTCTAAACTAAATGATGAGAGATTCCAAGCCAAGTAATCAGGAAAACAGAAATAACAGCAGTTAAAAAAAAAAACTTAACTACAGTATCTGAGTGGTGTCACTTGTGTGTTACTACATGTGTATTATGGTCTAATCTATTCAATGGAGCTCAAAACGAAATGATAGTTTGTCTCCCAATTCGTCACAATTCAACATAGACGGAATTAAACAAACTTACACTACAGTTAGCCAGATGAAACATAATGGAAACTACTGGATTATTTGTAACTAAAGTAAATTTTGTGGACACACAAACACACAGTTCTTGTTCTGACTTTATTTTGGATGATGAAACAGGCGAAATGATTGAGTTGGATAATAATGTAATTGATCTGAGGAGAACTTTGAAATGGATATTTTCGATAAACAAAAAGAACAGAGCATTTAATAAAGATCAAAGAGTCAAGGGGAAACTATACGTCGGCAGAAAAATAGAGAAAAGTCAAGATGTTGAGCAGCATACCAATTTTGTTATGAAACATATGGGATTTGACGGCTTTTTACCTAATGATGATAATGAACCTGTTAAAGTATGTAAACATTTTTTATTAAGGACAATACACATGAATAATGAAACACTGTGTGAATGGGTAAAATCGATTAATGAGAAGCCAGCATCAAATGAAAATACTGTCACAAAATCTAACAAAAAATCAATAACAATTAAATCAGATAATGTAAAGGAATGGTTGGGTCTATTGCCAAAGGTACCCACTATTGCAGATCCAGTTCAAGTAGAGTGTATGTGGAGGATATATTCAGAAACAAAACTCACATGTTTACGGAATATAAAAAATGGTGTTCCAGTAAGAATATTCTAGCAGCACAAAAACTTTTCGGAGCAGTATTAAAAAATGAGAAAATATCTATATTCAAACCCAGAAAAGATCAATGCGACACTTGTACTGCTTTCAAGGAAGGCAATTGTACAGCAGAAGAATATGAACACCACACCCAGATGAAACAAGAAGCTGACCTCGCTAAAGAAAACGCTAAATCAATGTGTTCCTCTGATGTACTATACTTTTCGCCAGATAAGAGAAAAATAAAAGTCACTGATCCGACTTGTACCAAAAAGTCCACAAAACTTCATTAGATATCGCTCGTCATTCAAAACTGTCGCTATTATTGTGTCGGTCGAGTTTCATAATACCAAACACTTATCCCAACGGAATAAGTAAGAAATACGTAAATTAAAGAATAATTGTGGTTTTTTTTTTTACTTTCAAAAATACATATTTAAACAATGAAATATGTATTGCTATTGTTTATGCATTTCAAAAATAATTGTTGAGGTGTATTTTTCTTTTTCGAGATTACTTATGTTTTCAACTTATATTTCAATAAAAGAACATGCCATAATTGGATTTATTTATTTAGCTTTAACTTATATTCATAGAAGTATACAATTAATTAAAATAACCGAATTTTAAAGTTCTTACCAAAAAATGAGATTTTTTGGGTTATGCCCTCATACTCGGCGCTGAATGTGACGTCAGAGCGAGTCAGGGGCGCATTACCTGTCCGCCATTTTGTTATTATGCCTATCGCGTCCTTCGTCTCGAGTGTCATTTCAAGTCTGGTTTGCGCGTGGAGTTGACTGAGCGTACTCCATACTCGGAAAGTTTTCAAGCATTTGTTATTATTTTGTTACTGTTAATTGGTTTGTTTTGTTATTTTGATACTGTTTTGTTTTATTTTTGTTATTATTGGTTATGAGTGAAGAAGTGAGAATGGATCCACCAACAACCCAAAAAAGGCGTCGACAGAGAATCGTTGAACCTCAAGCAGGTTGGTTAAATTATTTTAATACCTACCTATGAAATAATAGACTAATGACGGACTTATATACGTAATTACTTTATATTTAACAGTGTAAATATGTGGTGAATCTAACCTTAACTATTAATGCAAAAGTGGGTTTGGTTATTTGTTTGGCAAAGTCGTAAATAGCTATCAAATATTTACCTGCTTTGATTAATTTGGAAATAATACTGTATGGAAATTAGAAATGTGGCTAACTAACTAACTAGAATATTAATAATGAATTGCAATTATAACATTGAATTTGATGTTGTACCCGTTTTAGGTGTAAAAAAGGCATTTTAAAAGTTTCCAAAGACTTTTTTTACATCTAAAACTAAATATTCGGTGTTACGATATTCATTATTGCAATTTATTATTAATATTCTAGTTATTTAGCCACATTTCTTATTTCTATGCAGTATTATTTCCAAATTAATCAAAACAGGTAAATATTTGACAGCTATTTACGACGTTGCCAACTTTCAGAATGTACACTCTTCAACGGCCACAGAGAAAACCATATTTTATGCAGTGAGAATTATACTTATTATAGATACCTACTTTTTGCGTATATCGTATTTTTGATCGATACAGTATTGTCAAGAAATATTTAAAACTCAGACAGCATTATTATACTTAATAGTTAATTATAAAATACTCCATTTATTGCCACTCGATTTAAAAACATTTATTTGTTTGTCGTAATTATCATGCACGTGTTTTCAAACTTAAACGATCTCCCTTGTGTCGCTAGAGTTTACAATGTATTTTTTTAAATTGTTGATTATAGGTCCATCGTCGTCGCAACCATTACATTCTCCAATCAAAAAGAGAAAAAGTACGATTTTGTCTGTTGGCGAGAAAACCATAGTATTAAATGTATTTAAACATACTAAAAATACATGGCCTGAGAATGAATACCGCTCCAATATGGCTATGGTTAATAAGACTGCAGAGATCACTGGAATAAGTAAAAGTGCTATTTACGGAATTTTGAGGGAGTATAAAGATACCCATGAACTGAAACCCAAAGGGACTACAAAGAACAAATCAGGCATAATCCAAAAATTGGATAGTTTTGACAAGACAGCTATAAGGCAAAAAGTGCATAGATTTTTCATGGAAGGTGATCTGCCTACAATAGATAAAATACAACAGAAAATAAATGAAGATGACACTTTGCCCAACTTTAGCAAAACAACTTTAAGACGTGTTCTCAAACATTTGAAATTCAAGTTCCAAAAAAGGAACAGGAAAAGTGCCTTAATAGAACGCCCAGAAATAATTCTGTGGCGAACAAAATATTTAAAAGAAATGGAAGGGTACCGTAATGAAAACCGTAATATCTATTACCTGGATGAAACTTGGGTCAATGCAGGTAAAAATCAATTGTCATACTCGAGTCACAAATATAAACAATGTGCACCCTCAATTTTATTTTCTCTGTATTTTGGTGCATTTATTTATCCTTAATTGTTTTAGGTCATACTGTTGCGAAAGCTTGGACCGATACCACTGTGACTTCATCACGCCAAGCATTTCTGGAAGGTTTGTCAACTGGCGCTAAAAATCCAACAGGAAAGGGCAGCAGACTCATTGTAGTTCATATTGGCAATGAAAATGGCTTTTTGGGCGATTGCCAATGGGTCTTCGTTTGTAAAAAGACGGGTGATTATCACGAAGCTATGGATGCCGTTCATTTTGAAGAATGGTTCGCGAAAGTCTTGGATAAGCTGCAACCTAATGACGTCGTTGTTATGGATAACGCAAGCTATCATTCCAGGTACTTCAACTTACTTAAAGGGCCAAAACTTTTTTTTTTTCTTTTTAGTTATTATAAATTTTATACATTGACTTTCAGACGATTGGAAAAAATACCCACTTCATCTTGGAGAAAGCAACAGATCATGGACTGGTTGCAAGATAAAGAAATCGTCTTCGACCAACAGGACACAAAAGCACATTTGACGGTAAAAGTCCAATCTGTGAAAAGTTTTTATCAAAAATACGCAGTTGATGAAATGGCGAAAGAGAAAGGCGTATTAGTGTTACGGTTACCGCCTTATCATTGCGAGCTCAATCCAATAGAGCTCGTATGGGCGGACACGAAAAGTTACGTTGCTCGACACAATACAACATTTAAATTAACAGACGTTAAAAAATTATTTAATGATGCCTTAAATCAGGTAACACCTGAAAAATGGAAAAATTGTGTCGAGCACGTCAAAAAAGAAGAAGTCAAGATGAAGGGACTCGATCATCAGATAGATAAAACAGCCGATCGCTTTATTATAAACGTTACAGACACTTCAGAAAGTGAAAGTTCTGTGAGTGAAAATACGGACACAGACTCCCCTTCTGAATTCTCTATTCAGGGAGAGTTTCATACAAAGTTGGGCCTATAGTGGAAAGTGCTAGAGTGATTGTCGTGATTACGAAACTATATACCTATGTCTGTGTGCCTATTTAAAATAAATTATTTAACTTCGAATTTGGTTTAAGAGTTTCATTGAGTAGTACCTAAGTAACTTCCAAAATAAATATGACTGAATATGGTTTTGGCCAAAAGGTTTATAACTCATGTCCAGTGAACGCGTCAAGGACGCCCCTTACCACGATAAGTTTGTTTTGATCACGTTAGCGACACTTCCTTTACATATTTTTCGTATCGTTTTGAAATATTGGAATACATTGGTAGACGGGTGTTAACGGCTTTTATTTTTTTCTTATCTGGCGAAAACTATAGTAGTGACTATGGACGTGCAAAGTATTTTTTCAAACAATGGCTGACAACACTGGTAACCGGTCGTCAAAAAACGATCTCTAGGCTAATTAATTTAGAAAATTAATAATAGTAGTTTATTTATGTTAAATTTGTGAAATATAGTCGTACCTAGTCGCATTCTATGCTGAATTATTTGTGAACTTTATGCAAATGCTAATTATATAGAAAAAGAAAGAAATGTCGTTCATTTGTTAGGTGCGTTTTGTTTGTGCAGAATAAACTATTTTTCTTTCTTTTTTCTTTCTAAAATTTTCGAGTATTCTGACTGGCATAAAACAATTATATATTTTATATATAATACGCAAATTGTAAAGGTCGTTGCACACGACAGTTGTTTTTGTAACAATTTTTTGTGTGTGAACTTACTAGGCCATAATGTAACCTCACGGATCAAGCGTTACCTGTTTTTTTTTTCTCTTTTGAATTTACTTTTGCACATCGTTTGTTGTTCCTATAAAACGTATAGAGTGAATGAATGAATGAAATTGAACACTTACCTAGTGTTGCCATTTATTGGTATACGATTTTATGAATTATCTAGTAGGGCAATAATATCAGAACCATACATAATTTAAGATTGTATTTTTTTTTGTAGTAGGTAAGTAGTAGAAAGAAAGAAAGGAAAATAGGTTTATTTATCAAACA
Organism: Dryobotodes eremita; assembly: GCA_917490735.1. Taxonomy (NCBI): domain Eukaryota; kingdom Metazoa; phylum Arthropoda; class Insecta; order Lepidoptera; family Noctuidae; genus Dryobotodes; species Dryobotodes eremita. The sequence goes on from OU823242.1 coordinate 25,585,989, forward strand.
AACACGGGCATACAAAAAAGATACATAAAATTAAGAAGAAAACTAATACTACACTATACTAGAATAAAACCAATTTACACTCAAAACATGTATTAAAACATACAAAAGATATACTTAAAACTAAAAAAGAACTTATACTACACTATACTAGAATAAAACTAATTAATATTTACTGCGAAATGCTTATATTGTAATGTTCAACTATATAGTAGAACATTACAATATACGCATTTCGTCGTGGTGTGGGCCGTAGCAAGAAAGACAAAGTCCGGCATCGCAATTTGGGCAAATGACTTTTGTGTCTTTCCTTTTTTTTCTTTTTCCCAACACCTGACACATTTGCGCCTTTTAAGACACCCATTGGCATTTCTGTCTAATTCTTTGGGCATTTGTCTTGCCTTTGGAGGCGCAAATGTGTCAGCTACAGGGGGAAGAAGTTCAAGCAGTACTTTTTCCCTATATGATTCTAAGGAAAGAGTACTGCTTGTACCTTTTTGAAATAAAAAGAAGGAATTTAATAGCATCATTTGCAAAATATGAATGCCAATTTTTTTATACCATCTCATAGATTTGTGCTCACTAGGATAGTAGGCTAACATTTGGTCGTGCCGATCAACACCTTTCATATATTTGTTATACTTTATAACCATATTTGGTTTGTTGACCATACGACCACGCCTATTTTCCACTGGCATCAAGTGTGGTGAATGCTCAGTGGAAATAGTGAGCACATCTCTCTTGTCTTTCCATTTACTGACACAAACACCATTTCCGTTGTATCTAGAAATATTTCCACCTTTTAAAAGTTTCTTGATTAGAACAGCTTTTGTATTATTTTTTCTATTGGCAAGCAAAGTTCCTGTACAGTACGTTTTTTTTGTTAGCAGTGTTTCTGCTAACTGGACACCATTGTAAAAATTGTCCATGTATATGGAATGGCCGCTATTTAAATGACCTTTTAAAAGTTTTATCACCACTTTGCCGACATGGCCTTTACCACCAACTTCAATATCACTAGAGCCTTTATTCATATGGATCCTATGGACTAGTCCTCTAGGATCGGCCAACACATATAATTTGATGCCATACTTGTGCCTTTTATTTTTTATGTACTGTAGGAAAATCACTCGCCCTCTAAATCCAACCATTGATTCGTCAATACATAATTCCCTTTCTAGATAAATTAAAATTTTCATAATATCATTGAAGTAATTTAATAAGAAATCAATTTTAGAGTACTTGATGCGTGTTTCGTATGTAGTATTAAAAAACAGACATCTTAATATTAATAGAAATCTGTCCCTGGACATATATTTATTAATATTAAATTTCACATAACAATTTTTACGCCAATAATTTGCTATTTTACTCAGCCTAGCTGCGCCCATGAAAAAAAGAATGCCTAAAAATGTCCACAATTCAGTACTATTAGTATTTTTCCACTTTGTTAGGCGGCTATTAGGCTTGAGTGGCCTGGTCATTAAAATTTGGGCATGCATGTTGGTCATTTCCGCTAGGCTGGTCAAGAAGTTTTCTTGGAAAACAGCTTTGAAATAATCGATAGGCCCTTTAGAATTTGCTTCCGCGATCTTGATCTCGGGAGTCCCAGTAAATGGGAAATGATTTACTATAGCTGTCTCCTCAGTCCACTCTCCATCCGGAGACAAGTTAACGGAGGAAACTCTTGAGCTATAAAGGAGACAAAAAATATCTATTTAAAAAACCTTTCATTGCTGGAAACAAACACTACAATAAGAATACGATTAAATAATTAGATATTAATTCTTGGGTTCCTTACCTATCTGAAGCATTGGAGGAGACGCTTTCGCTGTCAGAACCGTCGGACTCAATGTCATCGGCAATATCCTCTCCGAACATTTAATTCAGGTCACGTCTCACATCTTCATAATTACGTGCCATCTAGAAACAATATTTTATCGTACATTTTGTGGCGCATAATCAATACAAAAAAGTAACAGCTGGAGAGTTGGCTAAGTCGTAGACAATGAAATATGAGCTGATCAAGAAAATGTTCCATATAACAGTCGCCAGCACATCAGGCTACACGAAACTTGTCAAATTTCTCCAAACTATTTTAAACCATAAAATGTTAACGATAAAGTTCAAAATCGAATGAGACAATCTGACAGTTTCTGGTAACTTGATGTGCTGGCGACTGTACATAGAATAAGTTGAAGGAGATAGATAAAGATAGCTCCCAATTTTTCGTGGTTGAATGAATAAATTCAATAGGTACATCGAAATGTATCGAAATTTGGATACCTATAGATAAACATGCTGTCTATAGCTGGACTCAGTCATCAATGTCGAAGTATTACGACGATGTGGCGCCAGCTACAAAAATATTGGATACTAACTGCACCCCGCGGTTTCACCCGCAGAAATCTCGATCCCGTGGGAATATCGGGATAAAAAGTATCCTATGTCCTAATCCAGGTCATAGTCTACCCATACGCCAAATTTTATCCAAATCCGTTCAGCAGTTTTAGCGTGATTGAGTAACAAACATCCAAACATCCACACTTTCACATTTATAATATTAGTAGGATATAGTAGGAAGTAGGATAATATACAATATGTAACAAAAACCCTGTTGTTCGTTCCACCTACGTTTTAAGAATCGGTATACATACGTAATAAAGCAAGTCATTTATAAAAAACTATTCAACAAAAATAATTAAAATAAATATTTAAGTATTCATATTTGTAATGTTTAACTGATTTCTTACTTCTGCAATTCTGCATGAAGCGATAACGCGAAACCAGAAATAGGTAGAACGTTCCCGCCACTCTCTTTGATCGGTGCCGCCGCGCCGGTGCAGCCCCGCCGCTTATCTACCTATTTTCTACAAAAGTTCGTGACCTTAGCAGCTGTTGTTTATCAGTATCACTTTAACGAATTAATCTTTGCAAATGTTGGTTTAGACGGTATTTTTATGCACAATTTAATAATTGTTAAAACTACACATAACACTTCACTTCATTACAAATTCGCCGCGTCTGTCACATAAAACCTTATGCCTACTTACATTTTAATGCATTAATTTTTTTAATCTTTATTTATTTACAGGGTTTTTTCTATAAAGAATATGTCACCCCGATTATTGAATACAATAATTATAAAAATAATATTAAAAAGAAAACTAGCCTACCCGCAACCTTGTACCTATAATAATAATAAGATAAAGTGTTCTGGCCTCATCTGACAATGGTGAGGCCAGAACGCTATTATAGAAACCTATATTAAAATCACTGGCAAAAGCTTGACGTCTTTGGACCCCAATACGACTACATTCCGTCAGGATGTGGTGCACATCTTCTAAGACTCCACAGACAGCACAATTGGGTGAATCAACTTTGCGCATCATGAAACCAAAACTATTCAGAGGAAAGTGGCCGGATCGGAGTCTCAAAGCCATCACAACTTCTTGCCTATTCATCCTGCCCTCGCTGAACCAAAGCATACGTGGAAGAGATGGCTGAATCGTCCTGTACCAAATGCCCTTAGTTAAAGATCTTTTATCAAAATATTCTGACCAAGATTGAATACATCTGTCTCTAATCAAGGGTAAAAGCTCAGTATGCCATGGAGGACAAGCATAAAATTCGCCATCAGACGCGGCTATATTTGCCAAACGATCAACCATCTCATTACCATCCAGTCCAACGTGAGAAGGAATCCATTGCAATACAATTGTTATATGTTTGGCAACAAATTCAGTGATGGTTTTTATGATACTATACGCCAGCGGAAGCCCCCTGAAAGGTGAAGTACTCGTACATCTCATCAGATGAAGAAGGGCACTTTTAGAGTCAGTGAAAATTACAAACCGGTCACCGTCCAAAGATTTGACATAAGCCAAAGCTTCAGCGATAGCGATTAACTCCAAGTGCATTATTGAAACCTTTGATGAAATACGGAATTTGAAAAAAGTACCAACTTGCGAATCAAAAATGGCCGAGCCACAGTAATTCTCAGGTCTAGAACCGTCGGTATACACACAGTAAAATCCAGAATATTGGGTATTTAGAGACTCACAACATATAGATCTTAAATTACGTATAAAATAACAATGTTTAGGTTTATCAACCGAATCTAAGTTAGGTTTTACAATACATGATAAGTCTATATTGCTGACCCAAGTATCCATGGAGAACATGCCAATTTTACTACTGCAGTACATATGTTCCTGCTTTAAGATATCGTGAGACATAACTAACAGTGGTTTTTTCTTATTTCTCCAATAGGGGTTATCACAAAGACCAAGGAGCTTATCCAATATGCCTATTAAAGGAAAATCGTAGCATTTAGATTTTAAGTAAAACTTACCAGCTAAATACCGGCGGCGGATAAAAAGAGGAGGCAATATTAATTCGGATTCCATAACGTGTATCGGAGTACTTTTGATAAACCCACCGATTAACCTCAGGCAAATGTTTTGTAATCTATCCAGTTTGGTTAAATGTGTGTCGGCGCTATTGTCCAGTAAAAAGCTACCAAAGTCGATACGACTACGAATAAGAGAGATATATAACCGTCTTAAATGGTTGGGATGAACACCCGACCCGGGGCCCACTAAGACTTTAAAAATATTAATCAATTTAAGTACTCGCTCACGAACCTCATTTATATGTTTCTTCCATCTGAGACCCCTATCTAGCCATATTCCTAAATATTTCACATGGTCTACTAACTCTAAAAAAGTACCGTTTAAACGGACATCTATAACTGGCCTACGAAAACCTCTACTAAATAAACAAACTTTACTTTTATTGGGGGAAATTTCTAAACCTACGTGCGTTAACATGTTGTTGATTAGATTAAGAGCAGACTGGATCTTGCATTCGCCCTCACTAACAGAAGAGCACTGCACATAAATAGCGAAATCATCCGCATACTGGGATATGCAAATATCGTTCTGCAAACGTTTACAAATATCCGACGTTATTATATTAAATAATAGTGGAGATAACGGATCACCCTGAGCCAAACCACTACCCGAATATCTGCTAATAAAGTCATTACCAGACCTTATTTTGAGTACTCTTTTATGAAGAAAATTCCATAAATATCGACAGATGCGTGACCCTACTTGAAAGCTATCTAAACATTTATTAAAACAGTATTATTTACATTATTATACGCATTATTAATATCTAAAAAACAACCCATAGTAGAACAACCCTCGGTAAAACCAGTTTGAATTACGGAGATTAAGCAACTTAATCCATCTAAACACGACCTACCTCTTCGGAAGCCTACTGTGTTCGCAGAAAATGTGTTACTTTTTTCCAGAAACCATTCCAATCTTCGAAATAAAACGTAATGGAAAATTTTGCATATGCACGACAACAAGGATATAGGACGAAGTGAAGAAACGTTACTAGGGTCACGACCAGGTTTTGGAATAGGTACGATACAAATGTCGCGCCACTGAAAGGGAACAAAACTAAGATCAAAAATGTTATTATATAACGTTAGTAAAACAGATTTACCCACATCAGGTAAATTCTTAATCATAGAATAAGATATATCATCGCATCCAGGAGATGTATCCTTAGATTTGATACATTTATCTAGCTCCTGAATAGAGATCTCACGCTCTAATATAGGGTTACTATGGTGAACCATAGGGGTCGATGGTGAAACATAATCTGGTGTTAAAGAATTTAAAAGATTTGTGGCACTTTGGGCGTCCACAAAATGTCTAGGTGAGCGGTAACCTTTCAGCCATCTCATTTTGCGCCACATTTCACTAGACGATGTATTGTGATCAACGGTAGAACAAATATTTTGCCAGTTCACTCCCCTAGCCTGCCGGATTAACTTTTGCGATGTACTTATCCTATTATTGAGAGTATCAAGATTTTGGGGCGTGGGATTACGCCTAAATTTGGATAATGCTAACCTACGATGAGCGACAGCGTGTGACAGTTCTGAAGTCCAGTACGGCTTTGGAGTAAAATCTGAAGAAGGATTTTGGTTAAATTTAAATTTCGGGATGAATTTGTTAGCAGCGTCATTCAAAATATCTAAAAATAAATCATAAGATTTTTGAGGGTCATTCGGTAAACACAAATATAAAAAATTCAAAGAAAAAAAGTTGCTGTCTATAAGCGAGTCGTGAATAAGACTGCCTCTGTGGTCAGTTTTATATGACCAACTGACGTGATGGGCGTTAAAATCACCCAGAATTAAAGTTTTGGACGGCCATAATGATAACAGATTATCCCAATCCTATTGAGTTGTAACAACTCTACTTGGACAATAGATAGCAACAATATTTTCGAATGGATCACAATTAAATAACTGAACGCACACTACCTCGATACCGTTATTATTCACGTGGACGCGCCTCTGCTGCGCTTTAACAGACCTGTGTACTATGATAGCTACACCGCCGTATGAGTCATGCCGGTCTGCGCGATAAACATCATAACTACTAACTTTAAAATTACTTTCTGGTTCGAGCCACGTCTCACTAAGGGCAGCAATATGTACTTTATCCTGGCATAAAATTTCATGAAACGATGCTAACTTAGGCCTAATACTTTGGGCATTCCACTGTAATATATTTAATTTAATTGATTTGTTAGCCATCACAAGGAATAAACAAGTTAAATACTGCTTTTATCCACGGCCACTCTGAAACAAAACTCACTGACACTAAGGTTAACCATTCTAGGCACAATTGGTAGAGATTCCTAATCTTAATAATTAAGCTAGTCTTTTTGAGGTAAATAACTTCCTTTATTCTAGCCCACAACTCATTAAAAGATGGACATTCATCATTAATCTCTCCATCATCAGGTGATTGATGAAAGTCTTTATCATCTGCATCTGAATTCCAAAACATCCAGTCTTCTTTTGGTGGGATATTTTTATTTTTCGTAGACTGTACTTTGGGTTTACGAGGGACATTGGGTGTAGGAGTCTGCACTTTGTGTACAGTGGCTTGAGTGTGTATAATTTCGGCAAAACTGTGATGTAAGGAGGCTCCCGATGTCGTTTCTCTAAATTGCGAAGGCTCGCTTGCAAGAAGTGTAGAAGAGACACGATTTTCTGGGGCTACAGGAGCTTGAGGGAGAACGACAATCTCGGGGGGACCGGAACTGTCAGGAGGTACATAACATTCTAGGGCTTTCCTGTATGTACAACCAAACTCAGCCATAATCTCCCTTAGCCTTCTTTCCTTCTTATACACTGGACAAGTCTTACTTAGAGATATGTGGTTACCATTGCAGTTGACACAGCTAAATAATAAAGTGTCGCAATTTTCATGATGCCCACCACACTTCGGACAAACCACGTTTTTCGAGGGGCACATTTTCCGCATATGGCCTAACCTCCAACATTGCGAACATTGGGATACTTGGTGTATGTAAGGCAAAACCTTTATGTTTATATCACATACACGAACTGATGCTGGCAGATGATTACCGTCAAAACAAAGTCGAAGGGTTTCGCTGGGGCACCAACCACCTTCATCCCTGTTGCGACGGTCTAGCCTCTTGAATGATAAAAGCTTGGCGGGGGACGGACATGAAATATTTTCGTGGATCTCCTCATCAGTGAAATCCACATCTACATCCTTAATTAGCCCATAGCAGACAGACAGCTGCGTGGCCTTCTGGATCCTCCATCCTTTCTCCAAAAGTTTATCACACAATATAAGATTTTGCGCAGATGATTCACATTCAAATTGAAAGCGTATTTTAAAAGGACTTAAATATTTAACCTGGCTAATTTTTGTTATGTTATTTACTTTTAAAATACGTGCCATTGCAAACTGTTTCGGAAGACGTTCCTTGGAAGAAACGTAGACCTCATATTTTTCTTCTTTTACAGAGTTTTTGCTACCGAAACATATCTTTTTTTTAATTCCCTTAACTTCTGTCCAACCCTCTTCATCTTCAGTACTGTCCACTCTTTCTCGCTTTTCCGCTCTTAACGGTTCCTCCACATTTTTGCCATCATCATCTATAGCATCCATGTCTGACGAATCATTCAACAAACTCTGTATATCATTCTTGAATACGGGCGTAACACAGCGCGGAGCAGCGCTTTCGTTATCAGCCATGGCGCGATCACGTAAGGCACACTGTAGGGCTGCGCAGCCGAGAGGTCCGGCGCACGCCTATAGCGCGTGGCAGTGCGTAAACAACAATTCGCGCAGTGGGGAAAACGATCCGATCCGTGACAAAAAACACAACCTGACCGCACGAGTGCCGGTACGGTTCTGATTAATTTATTATGATGTCTATTTGACGGCCACGGAGATGCTGTTCGATATGACCACCTTGTACCTCTACATATTTGTTGCACGCCTAATAATATTCTCACGTACGCTTCGCAGAACGGAGGTATCAAACTTGATGTGGTCAAATGCTGGTACTATGCGTGAACGCATTTCGACCTCCGTAGCGACCGATTTTTTGAACACCTGTTGCTTACCTGTTGTTGTTACAGCTGTTCCGTATTTTTTAGTTTTAAGGTGTATTTTTGTTGCTGCAATGCCAATAAACGTATTTTTCTTTCTTTCTTTTCTTTCTTAACAGTGCCCCAGAGGAAAAAATCTAAAGGCGTCAGATCAGGTGATCTTGCGGGCCAATTGATGGGTCCACCGCGACCAATCCATCTCTCTCCGTATTCAGCATCTAAATTGCTTCTCACAGGGCGGGAGAAGTGTGGCGGCGCGCCATCATGTTGGAACCACATACGTCGCACGATATGGAGGCCTAATTAGTCAAGTTCATCACTCAGCTGTTCTTACAGGAAACGAAGATAGTTGGCGCCGCTCATTGTTTGGTCTAAAAAACAAGGTCCAATACTTTTGTCGCCAATAATTCCAGCCCAAACATGAATCCTCCACCGATGCTGAAAGTGACTTGGTTTAATAGCATGCGGGTTTGTGATCGACAACACATGCTCATTGTGCGAATTAAATACACCTGTTCTGACAAATGAGCACTCGTCGGTGAACAGTGTCCATCTCAAGAAATCACTATCTTGTTCGATCTTGTCGAGTACCCATCTACTGTATTCTAGTCTTGGCTCATAGTCGGAGGGAAGTAGTGATTGGACGCGACGATAGTGAAATGGGTGCTGGCCATCTTCTTGAGTACTCTCCAAACGCGCATATGGTTTACTCCGGGTTCGTGTCCCACTGAGCGCGTACTTCGCGTTGGATCGTGCTCAAACAAGTCCAAGACTTGCTCCTCGATGTCACTGTCTCGAGTCATCGGTCTGCCTGCGTCAGCTCGATGTTGGTCTCGTCCGTGTACACTGCCGGTATTGTACGTACGCATGTCCAAACGTTGGAATGCCATCACCGAAGGTAATGGTAGACTCGGAAAACGTTCTTGGTAGAGTCTGCGTGCTTCTGCATAATTGCAGTCACATTTCCCAAGACACATCAACATTAAAATATTCTACGTTAGAATAAGACATGGTCAACGTTTACGTAAACAAAACACAAGTCACTCACTACGTAGGTCAACAATAACATCCGTTCGGAAGTAAGCTGCGCGGGAGACTAAGGTAGGACTGTTGATAAAATATCGATGTATCGAAATATCGATATTATTATTTTGAAATATCGATATTTATTACTAATATTTTTTTGAACGCTATATCGATACTTCGACATTGAAATGTAGATATCGATGGTCGATATCTTTTTTAAATTAATTTTAATTTTTTTTCGTAAATTATTGAATCTACAAAATCGTCGTAAACTTAATCTATTGTACTTCATTTACACTATTTTATGTTTTTTCTCTATTCCTAGTTTACTTATTATCTTGAAACGAAATGTAATTTTATATAGATATACCTCTGTGGTATAAAAATTACTATAATCTATGATATGGAGTACCTATTTTACTTACAGTTATTGTTTGTTGTCACCTATTTACCTAAGCTCCAATTATCTACATCTATTTAGTCTGTGGTTAATACTGAGTGAAGTTAAAAAGGGAGGTTATGAAAAATTACTGTTTTATTGTAATGTAGCAATAAAACCAAGTGTTTATTCATATTAATGTTAAATTTTAATTTAAATTCAATTTTATATCTAGTTACATAGAAACAGTTTAGTGCCAAAATATGTCTTCTTCGACCAATTCTTCCATTGTATGGACGTATTTTAAAAAAGTTGATACAAGAAGTGTTTCCTGCAACTTATGCGGGAAAAATTATAAGAGCAGCGGAAATACAACTAATTTAGCAACCCACTTAAAAAGCAAACACCATCATGCATATGCCCAACTAACCATAAAAAAAGACAAATATTAAAACAGCCACCACTAATAATGCAGAAGAAAACAATAATAATATGTCATTAGCTTTGCCAACATCGTCAAAATCAAATACTACACTTACTGACAGTAATAGTTTCTCTGACAACCATGAGGATCTAGTTAGTCAGGTAATATTTTTTTTGCAATATATTAAACAAATTTTACAATATAAAATAAAATTTTACAATATAATAAATTTACAATTATGTTCTATAAACTCTAAATATATATTTTAGATTAACCATCAAGAGGAGGATAATCAAAGTTTAGATAATATTTCGGTCTTTTCAAGATCACCGAAATTAAAACAACAAACTGTTTTGCAATTGTTTGAAAAAAGTGCAAGTTATGATGGTAATATATTTGATTTTTTTATTGTAAATATAAATTTTATATTTGAGCTTATTTATTAATATATATTTTTTTAATTTTAGATGGAGGCGAACGCCATATTGCAATCACCCAAAGTTTAGTCTACATGATCATTAAGGATAATCTACCTCTTTCTTGTGTCGAAAAAGAAGGATTAAAACAATTCGTTCGTATAGCATGTCCTCGGTACAAATTACCATCAAGATTTAAGGTAAATATGTTAGATCTCTCTATAGTTTCAATTCCTAAAAATGGTATAATACGGTTGTGAAATTTAATGCTAATTACAAACAATTGTTTATTTTTAGGTAATTAATTTAATAGAACAAAGGTACAGTACGAAAAAAGCTATATTAGTAAATCATTTACAAGAAATAGGATACCTTACCATGAGTAGTGACATAGTTACAGTAACAAACTCTACAAGAAGTTTTCTAATCGTCACAGTTCACTTCCTGAATGTTGCTGATGCAAGTCTCAACAGCTGTTGTCTTACTGCCCATTACATGACAGAGGTAAAATATTTTTGAATATGTCTTTTCGAGTTTGTTTTTAAGTATTAAGATATATCAAGTACGTCTATTATTACTATCTTATTACTTTTGCTTTTTATACTGTTACTTTTCAGGGTCATACAGGAGAATATATTAAAGATTGCTTTGAAAATATAACGAGCGAGTTTTCTATTGATAAATAGCAAATTGTAAATTTCTCAACCGACAATGGTAGCAACATGGTTGCTGCTGTCAACTTATTTTTGGGAGCAAAGAAGAGGATTCCTTGTGTTGCGCACACCATAAATTTAATCATAGACGGAGTTTTAAAAAAAAATGCAATTTTTTTAAACTTAGCTGAACAAATAAAATCTATTGTGACCTATTTTAAACACTCAGTTAGTGCTTCTGATCAACTTCGATCTGAGCAACTAGCTGAAGGAAAGAAAGAAGGCCAAATATTGATGCTCATTCAAGCAGTTAGTACTCGTTGGAACTCTTGCCTGGACATGACGGAAAGATTCCTAAAATTATCTTCAATTGTCGCAAAAGTATTAGCATCAAGAACTAAGAATAATGTACCTGATATGGTAGCTACTTCGCAGTTAACTATTTTGCGTGATTTAGTTACGCTTCTTGGTCCATTTAAAATAGTAACAGAAGATTTGAGTGCCGAGAAATATGTCACAGCTAGTTAAGTTATACCACTAACAAATTTATTAAAACAAGAAATCGAACAAACTAAACCATCAACTGCTATTGGAGTATCAGTACAAAATGATTTATTGAATGGTATTGAAGGTACATTAGTGCCTTTACAAGAAAACCTTTTTTTGGCCAAAGCAACTATCTTAGATCCCCGCTTCAAAAAAATACATTTCATGTCAGCATTGGCTGTTGCTAATGCAATATCATATCTATCAAAAGAAATAATTGCAGAACACAAAATAAGAGGAAATCGTTCACCCACAGTAGGCGCTTCTCCACGTGGAGAAAAAGAAATAACGTCATCCTTATGGGATAGACATGAAAATATGCTCTTGAAAAATATGGCCAATGCCAATGAAGTTTCTGGCAGAAGTTTTGGTACAATGCCTGCTGAATTAAAGCAGTATTTAGATCAGCCAAATATTTCAAGGTCATCGAATGCGCTAAAATTTTGGATCGATAGTAGGCATTTTACTCCCGTGCTATCAGAAATAGCTGTTAAATATTTAATTTCTTCTGCTACATCTGTAGCATCTGAACGAGTTGCTTCTACAATCAATCTTTTAGTGCCTAATAATCGTAGTAGTCAAACAGCTGAACATATAAAACAAAGAGTATTTTTTAAAACTCTTACTGAAAAATATTGGTACACATAATTGTCTTATTTAAATTAAACAATAATTACTAAGAACTATATATAGTTATAACCTAACACTTTTATACATTTATAATTTAATTTGCTTAATAAATATACTGGACTATAAACTGTGTAATCATTTTTGAGCTGCCTTACGATTTTTTTTTTAAATAAAGCCGATATATCGAAATATCGATATTTTTTTCGATATATCAAACTCCGATATTGATATATTTAAAAATATCGGTATATCGAAAATCCGATATTTTTAAAAATATTAACAGTCCTAGACTAAGGAAGTGATTCGCAGGGCGGCGGGTGGCGGGGTAAAGAGGTAGGTAGGCACGTGCTACCGACCCGTGGTCCGAGCGCCGCGGTAGTTATTGGCGGCATCTTCTGGCGCATCAAAGAAAGCCGCCGACCTCTTAGGCTATTTTTAGCGAAATAAAGATGTACTTGTAAAATCAGATACTCGATATATATACAGATTTTTTGAATGTGTCAATTTTAATAGTTATTTGATTTTGACCTCTCGACTCCTACACTCGAGAGCAATGAATCCGGGTCACTTAAAGAATGTTAAAAATCTCGGAAACTAAAAATGATAGGTTAATGCAATAAATTGTATTTAATAGACAATGTAATACTCCTTAAATGAAAGTAAAAAAAATATGAGTCACCATACATTTTATTAACACAAAATTACATAAAGAAAAAAAACTGCTGATCTCTCCTTAAAACAAAATTAGGAAACATGAAATTTTTGAACTTTATTACGATTTTCTTGAATTTTAATACTTCGTATTGCCTCCTCGTGCTTCCATTACTGCGTTTACGCGGTTTGGCATGCTGTACACCAAGTTCCTTATACGATTTTGGGGAATATTCTCCCATTCCTCTGTGAGAGCAATTTTGAGCTCACGAAGCGTGATTGGGGGAGGATTTCGTTGTTTTACGCATCTGCCTAGCTCGTCCCAAGCATGCTCGATCGGATTGATATCCGGGCTGCGCGCTGGCCACTCCATACGAGTAATGTTCATCTCTTGAAGGTTGTCATTCACAATCCTACCTGTATGAGGTCGGGCATTGTCATGCATAAATATAGCATCCTCACCTAAATTGACCATAAATGGACCAACGTGATCATTGAGGATTTCTTCCACATATCTTACGCTAGTTAAAGAGCCGTTTTCTATGATCACCAGCTCTGTGCGACTTTCAGAAGAAATTCCGGCCCACACAAGTACAGACCCACCACCGTAGGCTACTTTTTCTTCGATGCATGCTTGCTTGAATCTTTCCCCTGGTCTTCGATACACTCTGTGTCTTCCATCGTGCTTGTAGAGCATAAATTTTGATTCGTCGGAGAACATAACTTTTGACCAATCTTCAATACTCCAATTTACGTGGCTCTGGGCATATCTTAGTCTTGAAATACGATGCCCACGCTCCAGTTTAGGGCCGTTTGCAGGTCTAAGGGGTTTTAAGTTAGATTCAGCAAGCCGACGTCTTACTGTCCATGCACTTGGGTTACTTCCTCCGAGGCGTCGAAACTGATTTGTGAGTTCAGTTCCTGTGAGAAAGCGATTTCGAAGCATGGTGTTCACCAAGTATCGGTCTTCTCGTGCTGTGGTACACCTGGTTCTGCCCGTTCCTGGTCTGCGTAGGTTAGAACCAGTTTCTTCGTAACGTCGGAGAACTCTTTGTACTGTTGACAGCGACACACCGACAGTCCTGGCTGTATCGCGCTGACTCCGGCCGGTTTCCAGCATTGTAAGTATTCTGGTGCATTCTTCAGGCGTAAGCGACATAATTTCAGCTTGAATAATGAATATAGAGCACTATCAACATGGTTTATGTACCCACATAAATGACAGATTACAAACAAAAGCAAAACCAAATGCTGTAATTTCGTAGTTCCATCTTCGAAAGTGGCCCTTTTTCAAATTTGATTTTTTTATGATATAACTTTACAATAACTAAGAAGTTTTAATACCTTCATTTAAGGAGTATTACATTGTCTATTAAATACAATTTATTGCATTAACCTAGCATTTTTAGCTTCCGAGATTTTTAGGATTCTTTAAGTGACCCGGATTCATTGCTCTCGAGTGTAGTTTTTTTTAATTATAATTTCATCAATGTTATGCTTGTATTTAAATGTATACGTCCCTTAAAGGAAAAACAGGGTTTTTGTTACATATTGTATAGGATTGGATATGGATCCAATATTTTTGAATGATAGCTCAAGTAAATTAAGTAAAAGATAGCTCATAATAATAACTGTTGGTACTTACCATGTACAGCCTGAAAGATTACGAAGATTCACCACACTTCACACACAAAGTTCTTGTCAAGATAAACCACAGAGTCCAGTATGATACGCCAAATGATCACAAGGTATTTTCCAGAGTCCAAAATCACAAGCCAAGGTAGTCACGAGGTATTTTCAGAGTCCAGTATCACAAGCCAAGGTAGTCACGAGGTATTTTTAGAGTCCAGTATCACAAGCCAAAGTAATCACGGGGCAAATCAGAGGTCCAGAAAGAAAGCAATGGTCAAAATATAAAACGCAAGAGAGACTTTCGACAGGGAGAGCACGGAGAGTACGTCTGTTCACCACGAAAGCAAAGCAGAAGTGACTAATAATACTTAATTTTGGTTACAAAAAAATATTTAAAACAATCTGCATAGATTAGTAGTCCAATAAACATAAAAGACATTTTAAATAAAAGCGGTTCGCCGTAGCCGGAACCTTGTTGTTTAAAATGTTTTATCACCGGCGCGGCACCTGGCTTCAGTATAATACAATATTGAAATACCTAGTACCGAGTACAATAGTGCATAAATCTATTGTGTTCAAAATTTTAAGTTTAAGCCTTAAGACAAAAGGATATCGGAATATTTTTTGTTATCATACGCAGCCTGAAAGAATTTTTAAGCTAGCAAAGCAGCTAGGACTTATGAGCGGTAAATCAACACAAAACCCAAGTAGCAAAATGTTGCTCTATAAATGTCATTAAAGCCAGAAAAATATATTTTATAAGGGCCATATTAATGCTAATAAGATTGCGTATGGGCACAAATTATAAGGAATAAAACCTTGTAGAGATTTTATAGTTACCATATAATAAGCTAATCCCCCTTAAACTCGCCATGTAAAGGCATATTGTATGGCTGATTAACTATAAATAGGCAAGACATTTGCTTTTATGTAACAAATTACCTTTGTAACCGCTAACAAAATTCGGCTATAAGGGCAATTTCTCGTGTTGTAGCAAACGCAATACGAATATGAGAAGTTCATGATTTATTCACGCGTCATTTGCCTCAATACGTGATTTGTAAAAGATATTAATTGCCTGCATTACAAGTGATTGACCACATTGCTCTTTATTCGTAAATTGTACTGGAATTTTATGTGGAAAAGCAGATTTGTGAGAATTGTGGGTAAGTTTTATGGCAAATTTTTAATGCGCCTCGTTAATTCTATCTTTTTGAAATTTGAATAACTATTTTTAGGAACCAGAAGTGGATTTTATTAAAAAAAAGAAATAACGGCTTCGATCGATTTTAATGCAATCAGAAAATATTTATAATTAGAACACGAATAATATATATGAGGAAACTAATGCAAATCTGACGAAAATACGACACAGCTGATACGTGTGAACACCCCGACGTTTGGCGAGCAAAAAAGGGGCTGTCATTTGTTTGACACTCCTTTTATAGGCATGATGCTACTCGCTACTGTTCATTCCCGTTCACTCCCAACACGGCCTCTCCTGATTGACCGTCGTCCTCGACTGCATCTGATCTGTTGCTGGATCCTGGTATAGGCAGTGCATCATGTTCACCGTTTAGTTCTTCAACAGATTCATCTGAAAGTCATAACACAAATATAACACCTGAATGTCAAATTTATGGGCAACTCAAGCATTCATCTCTCAAACAGCTAATTCATACGTCACATTTCATTTCCAACTCACAAAAACGGTAATTTGAAAATTCATCCATCATCAACTATAAGTCACCATTTACAGAGATGTCTCGCACAAACAAATACCATACAGGGTCAAAGTCACCGTTGCGCGCGTTTCAGGAACCTTTTACTGCGAAGATAAATTCCTCTACACACTGCCACAGGCCTTACAGAATAAACTTGCCTCAGTATGTCAGTTAAGTGATCCAGTAGCATCTACATCGGATCATTACACAACACTAACCCAGTAACATCTACATCGGGTCTCCAATGATATTGATCCAGTAACATCTACATCGGATCGTTTATCGACACGGATCCAGTAACAACTACATCGGGTCCATACAAGTAACACAGTCGAGTAGATAAACATCAGACTTAACCAGCTACACAACATACATATGTGCAAACACTCACTTTCAAAGAACGCTGTACAGGTTTCAGGGCTCCACTCCCCTCGCCACGGTACCATATACTCAGCTGCAGCCTGGCTAGTTTTTCCGTAGGCCCCACTGAGTAACTTCAGTTCGTAGCGTCCGTTTGGGAGGGCCCTAATAACTCGGTAAGGTCCGCGCATTCCTGGGTCTAGCTTTCCTGTGGACTGAGAATATTTAATGACGAAGACAAGGTCACCGACCTTAAACGCTCGAGGAGGATGCCTGTTCCGGTTGACACGCTGGTCTTGCTGAACTTGGTTTTGTTTCAGCAACTCGGTAGCTCTGCTTCTACAAATCTCTCGCCAACCTTCACGGTTTGGTGGTGATCCGTCGACAGCTATATCACGGATTAAAGAGCGGATAACGGGCGTCGTTGCATCAGTACCAATTAAAAGATTTAAAGCGGAGGACTGTGTAGTCTTGTGTTTTGTAACATTCAGCACAAGTTGCAGCTTCCATACAGTTTCAGACCATTCAGCACTCTTATGATTGACTTCAATCCTTACCATGTTAAGGACAGTTCTCATGTAGCGCTCTACTTGCCCATTAGACTGATGCATCTCAGCTGTGATGCGGTGCAGCTCTGATCCCAACCCTTTAATCCAATTGACAAACTCACCAGATTCAAACATACGCCCACGGTCCGTCACCAATAGTCTGGGCACCCCAAACAAGGAGATCGCGTTTGTCATGGCCCGTTTGAGCTCGCTAGTATCCTGGCGATAGATCGGGTAAAGAAGGCAGTACTTGGTAAAGCTGTCAACCATGATGAGGATGAACTTGTAGCCTCTGGACTCCGGTAGTGGCCCCAAAGCATCCACGTGAACTGTGTCGAACGGTACTTCAGGTTTTTCCCACGATGTGATGTTTTGATGTGGTGCACGGGGTACTCTTTTCATCGAGATGCATATGAGACAGTGAGAGATATACTTACTCACAAATTTCCGTAAGCCGGGGAACCAAAAATGCTTCAAAATGAGATCTAGCGTTTTCTCTGCACTTATATGTTCGTGCTCATCATGAAACACTCTTAATAAGCTTAGCCTGTGCCCCTTCGGTATGTAGCACAGAAGGCGAGATGTCTCACCAACGGGACTATAGCGATAATATAAAAGATCGTTTTGATGTACATACCGATTAGAATCCAAGCTTCCACTTTCCAGTTGTTGAATCAGCTCAAGAGTCTCACCATCGGCAGCTTGAGCTATTTGAGCCCAGTTACGGGGCTTTGTGATATTGCATACACGAGCTGGAGCTGGGTTGCGACTTAAATAGTCAGCATGAGACATATTTATGCCTTTCCTATACTCGATGGAGAAGGTGAAGTCTTGTAAGTAAACCCACCAACGAGCCACGCGGGGTAGTAGGTCCTTTTTGCGCTCGGTAGCCTTGAGAGCGTTGCAATCAGTGAATATTTTGAATTGCAACCCGACCAAGTAGTGTCGGAAGTGTTGAAGCGCCTTTACTACCGCCAGCGTCTCCAGCTCGTAAGAGTGATACTTACGCTCCGCAGCCAGTGTCACCTTGCTGAAGTATTCAACGACTCTTTTCTTACCATCTGTAGAAGACTGCATTAAGACAGCACCGTACCCCGCACTGCTCGCGTCAGTGTGTACTTCCGTGGCTAGACTGGGATCAAATATTACCAAAATGGGTTCACTCGTCAGGCGCTTGATGATCTCCTGGCGAGCCTTCTCTTGTTCTGGTCCCCATGCGAACTTTTCATCCTTTTTGGTGAGTTTGGCTATACAAGCGGTTTTGACTGCAAAACCTTGTATATACCGCCTGAAGTATCCAGCGAGTCCTAAGAACTGCCGGACTTGTTTGACGTTTTGTGGTGAGCGGCTGTTTACCAAGGCCTCTACCTTGCGAGGGCTCGGCCTTACCTGACCCTGACTCACCACCCGGCCTAGATACTCCACTTCAGTTGTAACAAATGTGCACTTACGCAAATTAATAGAAAAACCTGATTTCGTGAGCGTGTGAAGCACTTTCCTGAGGAGTTCAAGGCCTTCCTCCACCGTATGGCTCATTAATAAAACGTCATCTACGTAAATTAAGACACTACCCGCCTCTATAAAGCTATTTAGAGTTTTATTAATAATCCGCTGGTATATGATGGGAGAGTTCGTCAGACCATATGGCATCTTAACAAATTCGTAATGGCCTTCGGGGGTGACGAAACCAGTCTTGTGTATTGAGGCCTCATGGATTCTAATTTGATGAAATCCAGTTGCCATGTCTAATGAGCTAAAATATTTAAAGCTACCCAACCTATCAATATGGTCGTCGATCAATGGCATTGGATAACGATCTTTAATTGTTATTTGATTCAATGCACGAAAATCAACACACATTCTATCCGTGCCGTCTTTTTTCTTTACTAAAATTATAGGACTAGAATACTCTGACTGTGACTCCCTCACTATCCCCTTATCGAGAAGATCTTTAATTATGTCTCGTACCTTTAATTTTTCTTGGTAAGACAATTTATACGGGCGGTAAACAATTGGCGTCTGGCTTGTTAAATTAATGTCCATTTCGCCAGTGGTCACAGTAGAACTCGCAGTTCCAGAAATTAGGTACTCCGAAAAGTCATTAATGATAGACATGAGTAACTCTTTATGTTTACCTACAAGTGGCGTAATAACATTGGCGTCTGTAATAATGGCGTTCACTTGACGTGATGAAATTTTAGAAGTACTAGGTAATGTTAGGTACTGCCTATCTTTCGTACGTACATAGGTTACGCCATCTCGGTTAAGTATGTCGGTTCCAATTATTATAGGTGTAAACATACATGAGGAAGGTACAATTACGAAATCAGCTTCAATGGATATTCCAGGGAACTCAACAGTTAAAGTAACGTAAGAAGTTGAAACTATTTCTTTTTCGCTTATGCCCTTAAGTACGTAACGTCTAGTCTTTGGTTGGCATGACAGGTATTTTAAAACGTTATCAGAAATCAAAGAAGTATTCATTGCGCCGCTATCAATTAGTACGTCGACCGGGATGCCTTGGACTACTGCCGTAGTAATGTCATTACTCTTGTACGAATTTACTAAAGACTGATCAACTTCGTTACAAAGATTGATGTTACGTGCGTTACGATTTCCCGATCGTTCTTTTGCAAAACAAGTACTTTCGTCATGTCCGGGCTTTTTACAAAAAGTACATGGGACTGATATATTTGAACTTGAATGTGATTTTTCCTGCGGTTTGTCAAAACGCGGTTTCTTTTTTTGACAACGATAACTTTTATGTCCAGTTTGCCCACAATTAAAACATTTGACCTTAGGTTGACTCGCATCATCACGCCGTTTGCAAGTTGGTACGCGATTATCTTGTTTACCGCGGCTAGGCTTGGTATATATCGATAGGAACGAAACTAAGCTATCAGCAGTTAAGTTGGCGTTTGCTGCTGCAGCCCTCACCTGCGCATCCGCTATACCCCGAATAACTATATCTGTCATCAAATCTTCGCTCAAACCCTTGACTATGCGGAGCCGTAATAACGATCGACGAGCGTATTCGGCATACGTACTGAACTTATCTGACGTGCTATTTATGACATCGGCAAGTATATTAGCAAAGTCGAGCTTACTTGGGCAAAGAGGTTTGAATTCCCGCTTAAAATTTGTCCAAGACCGATCGTTGGTCACCCATTCGTTTAACCAAACTTTGGCGTCACCTTTCAAACACTGTGCTACGCGTGACAAACATTCTCGGTCGCTCCAGCCATTCGAATCCCGGGCTAGATCGACTTCCTCGCACCACGAATTTATGTTGTGAATACTGGGATCGAAGTTCGAAACATAATACTGAGATCGCGATGGGATTACAGATTTTAATGCTTCCGCTAACACTAAGGTACAATTCGAGAGAGTATCGTTCGCGGAATGTCGATCATTATTTTTATGTACACTACTAGTACTAGGCATAGACTTTTGCAATAATTCGCGGTTCTCACTAGTTACACGTAAAGGTGTCGACATAAGGGCGGTAGGCTGCTCAGGACGAGATGGAGAACTATTATTCAGCTGATCACAATTAAATTCACTTTCTAATACTAAGGGTTGGGCACTTATCGGATCCGTATTGACGACATCTGCATGCCCCTTATTTTGTTCTAACACATTTAATCGCGCCAGGATTATATCTAATGAACGTTGTAACTTTTGATCCTTAGAACGTTTACGACTAGTACTATGCCTATCACGCGATCTATGCATAACGCGGGAATGCGACCGTGATCTAGTTCGCGAACGAAGTCTATCACTATCACTGGAATGTCTTTCCTGTCCACGAAAATCACGCGATCGACTACGAGAACGAAGACGCCGCGACCTACCCATTATTTAAAAAAGAAAAAAAAATTACGCGCCGTTAAGAGTTACAGATTTAACGAGCCGCGGGCTAAATAAATTTGAAAAATGGATAGTCCAAACGGTCAGGCTGTGTGCGATCCTATCCCACTTCTGATTTTAGGAACCAGAAGTGGATTTTATTAAAAAAAAGAAATAACGGCTTCGATCGATTTTAATGCAATCAGAAAATATTTATAATTAGAACACGAATAATATATATGAGGAAACTAATGCAAATCTGACGAAAATACGACACAGCTGATACGTGTGAACACCCCGACGTTTGGCGAGCAAAAAAGGGGCTGTCATTTGTTTGACACTCCTTTTATAGGCATGATGCTACTCGCTACTGTTCATTCCCGTTCACTCCCAACACTATTATAATTTTGTGAGTTCCTGTTAATTGCTACTATGAGAAGGATTAGCGAATCAAATGTTTTTATAAATCATTTAAGTCATGTATGTGTATGTATGTGTGTGTGTGTCAACCATATTGAAAAGTTTTAGGGTTCAGTCCCGATTATTCTTAATAATAAAATTTTGTGTATACCTACTACTTTGCACTCTTTTTTATTCTGCAGAACCCAGACAGACCTAATATGGATGTGGACCGTTTCTTGACAAAGGACGATTTCCACGAATTATTTACTGAAGTGATAATATGGCCTTGGCAAATCACACATTTTATAATAAGAGAAGAATGCTTTGGATGTCACAATCAGACTAATTCGAATCTTCCATCCCATTTCATTATAACTAAAGAGAAAATAAAATATTTATTCTATGTAAACATTTTTTGGTGTCAGCATTGTAGATTTGCAATTTACGACCATTATATATGTGATGAGTGCGAAATTTGCTGTACCTAATCATTATTTTGTTTATTATCTGTCAAAAATAGTAGGTACGTATTTATATTTTTAATAATATCAAAAAATATCAATCAATAAGTCGGCGCATTCGGCGCGAGAGGCGGCAGTTAGAGGCTAACTAAAGTAAATATGTAGAGGGGGGACTCCCACCGCGTCAACCGCGCGCCCGCTCCGCGGCCGCTCAGTCAGTGACTACGAAGCGCTGCGCTGTGGTGTGTTGTCGTGCCGTTGCCGTGCGCGCTAGTAATCGTGATTTAGTATCTGAAATTTGTTAGTATTATTTTATCGGTTAGTGCGAGTTTATCACGTAATTTATTGTATCTTCGCGTTTGCGTATTCTACTACGTATGTTTTAACGGCGTACACTCTTGTCGCACGTTTCTTCGTGTGCGCGATGGAATAAACGACCCGACGACGACGGTACAAAGTAGATTACGTGACAAACTCAACGCAAAGTCTCTGTTTTATGATTATCAAGTTTTAGTTATTCAGTTTACAAAATTAGTTAAGTACCTGCCTACCAGTTTAATCACCTTGTTTTTTTGTATTACAGATAAAGAATGCCATTTAAAATTATAAGTACGATAGAAAAGGGCAGGTCTGTGTTAACAACAGTTCCTAGTGACTGGGAAAGAGAAGGCTTTTTATTTTGGCCCCGCCTCGTGCCTATAAAAGTTGAGAAATTACGTCGTTCAGAGCGTTCTAAACCAGAGGAGGACTGGAAGGTTGTTAATTGTATTTTAAAAAGAAGACATTTAAGTACTTTTGAAAATGCGGAATTAGAATTAGAAAGGATGTGTTCAAATTCTGACACGGAAACCGACAATGAAAAAGAAAATAAAACTGTTTACATGAAAACGCAGCGACCTTCAAATTTTGAGAAAATAGTGCAAGAATGTATAAACGTAAGTTCCATAACAGTTTTATTGCAATAAGTGACCACTGAAACCTTGATTTGCGGCTAAGTGCTGTGTAATAAAATAACATTAGGGATGTCTACTTTGTTTAAAACTGCACAAGTCCGATTAAATAAAAAAATTGTCTTGTATCCGTGTAATGAAAACCATTACACGGGTACAAAACATTTTTTTTTATTTAGAACTAGCTTCCTTTCACCTTCAACCGTGAAACAATTTTGAAAACCAAAACAGTAGTTTAAAAGTAGAGTGAGGGGACGGAGTGCACCTGTGTTTGCGTACACACTTGTGCACTAATTTATTTCTCTCGCAGATGGCTGGTCTCCGTTATGATAAGCCGCTGTGACTGAAATTCGGTCTGGAGGACATTATTATTTTAATTGTAGAATAGATTACTTGTTGTCACCAGTGGTATAATTGTGTAAATATGTTATTTACAGAGCACAGATACGGATTCAAATAGTAGAGGCGTATCTTCACGTGTACTAAAGGCAGATAAGATTTTAACTGTAACAAAAAACCGACTAGAATTCCAAGTAGCTTCCGTATCTGAAGAACCTCAAGTTATTTCCGTATATCAAGAACCTCAACTAATTTCCGTATCTCAGGAACCTCGAGTAGCTTCTGTATATGAAGAACATCTAGTAGCTTCCATAGCTGAAGAACCTCAAGCACTTCATGATATACAAATTAACAACGGATTGGTTATAGACAACACTCTTGTGACAAAGATAGATAATTTGATAACAAATGTTAACACTATACAAGAGAACCAAGCCATTTTGCAAGGAAATATAAATATTATTTTAGAAAACCAAAAACTGTTTTTTGAGGGTCAGCAACTTATGATGCTAAATTTGTCTCAAACTGTAACACAGCTTGAAGAGTACATAAATAAATCTTCTGGATCCACAAAAAAAACAGAAAGTGTTGATTTTATAGTTATACAAGACCATGAGCAATTGCGACGTTTCGAGCATTTATTAGAAAATTCTGAGCAAGAATTACAAATTAAGATAAAATTATCAACTATATGTGGTAAAGGCAAAGGAAGGGGTATTAATAATGCATATGCTTTGATTGATGCTATGTTCGATAGAAATTTTCTTAAGACATGTTCATGGGCTGGAGGATCAAGAACAACAGAAACAAAACTTTGTTTTAAGAGTTTCACCAAAGTAATTAAATTATTTTTTGATTTAGTACACGACTCTGACAACAGCTTTACGGTCAATGAATGCCATAACTTTTTTAAAAATGTGTTAAAAAACTCAAGTCAAAGGTGTAATAGCAAGAAAATGAGAACGTCTACCACAAAACACAGGCCTAAAAAGAAGGCAAATGTTAACACAAATAACATTTCGACGGAGGTTTCAGCAGAGGCGGACAAAAATAAAACAATATCAGGAGGGCCCCAATCAAACTTAAGAATGCCATTGAAAGATATTGAAATTAATAACACCCCAGTTAGTTTTGATTTTGAAGTGTATGTATAAGCTTTGATTTTGAACCTATTAATATTTTTATTTAATTTTTAATTCTTTAGATCCTGAAAGATATTGAAATTAATAACACCCCAGTTAGTTTTGATTTTGAAGTGTATGTATAAGTAAGCTTTGATTTAAACCTAATTTTTTTAATTTAATTTTTAATTCTTTAGATCCGTTATCAACCAAAGCAAAGATGAGCCGAGAAGAGATGTGTTGTGTTGATGTTTTCATACATTTGACACAGTTCATATAGATCAGCGCTCCTGTGGAGCTGTATTAAATGTTATGAAAACGCATCTCTCCGTTTCGTCTTCGTTTTGATGGATAACCTCATGGATCATCCTTATGGATCTATGCATTGGTTTTCGATGTGAGCTAAACCGCGCCTCGTCGCATATTACTGTAGTTACCCCAACCATAGTAATATGCGACGCTGCGCGCACTTTTCAAATCATAGAAATTTATATTCTCACATTAATTACTAATTATTAATTTCATTAGTCAAGGTAACACTAATGTTATTTCACAGATATTTTAAATAAAAAGATTTTCCATAAAAATGCTATTTTATTTGCCTCAGCCTTCCATAATTATAATATCAAAGACTGTGTAATAATGGTATAAAATATAATTCAGTATCGTATTTAACACTAACTAACTTGCACTGTATATCATCTGCTGAAAAATGAATATTCATGGTTTTCTTAATGCTTCCTAAATCGCATTTGTAAATGTATAACAATGAGGACTTCATAGGTTGTTCGAAAGCATCACTTATATTTTCAATACGATTTCCTTTTAGCCATATAACGTTATTACCAAAAGTACCATCAAATGATATGGCAGTTGTTTCCACAACTTGATTATCATTTGTCAAAAACCATTTGTTATACTCTTCCGGCGATAATATGAATGTTTCCAGATACAGAATCATATGTTTTCCATTCTTACACCTGCTCTCTTTAACGAATGGCCATTTAGGTTTCTGTTCATTAAAAGTTTCTATTTCAACAAAATTTCTTTCCAAAAGTCTTTTAGCAACTTGTTCCAGTGGTTTATTTCCTTGCCTTAACAAGCTTTTAATCATTTGAAGTTTGTTTTCGAACGGGTAAGCGTTAAAAGTCTGCAGTATACCAAATCTTCTTACTTCATCTACAACGTGACATAAGTTGTGTATATTACTTGTAATATAGTCTTTGCCATAGAAATCATGGAAATGTGTAACAAAATATTTCAATAACTCCTCTGCAAGACGTAAGAATGGAAAAAAATGTTGATTGGAGCAAATCATAATGGCACAATAGAAACATAAATAGTGATGGTATGCTTCAGGATTAAGCAAATGTTTCAGCAATACTGGACTAAGGTAATATAAAAAAGAGCGATATTCCGAACCTTTCCAGTATGCTAAGACATCAAGTTGCCGTACTGCTCTGTGTATTTCCTTCGGCAAATGACAATTTGATAGGAAACTATTTACTTTCTCAATGTCACGGTGACTCCACTTAGTTATGTATTTGCCAAAGTTCCCATCTCTCCACCCAGTTAATAGTCGTTTCATTACTCCGAGATCTATGAGGTGAAGTGAATCACTCACGGGAAAATCTTCGATCATATCGACATTTAATGCCAGTAGTGGCGAGTAAATTTTTTGATGTTTTTCATACTTTTTTTCACGAAAGTCTGCATTGTTCCTCTTAAGACAGTTAACGGATTGAAACGTTACTGTATGTGATACATGTGAATACTCGCCTACCACTGTACATTTCGTGCATCCATGCTTAGCGTTGAAATTCATAACTCCTGAAATGATGTAAAAACCAATTTAACCGTTTATTTTTAAAAAAATCCAAATTTTGAGAGCACAGCGAATATTATACAACAATGAATTTAACCGACTCAATAATGCTAATATTAGACAACTAACCGCCACCAGTCCGCCTGCACAAATGCGCGTATACATTTATAATATTTTTTATCAAACAAAAATATTTAATGAGCTATTTTAAAATATTTGAGGAAACTAAAACTAACGTAGAATATGTTATTGTCTAGAAAGTAACTATCAAAATTTTAATATCTTTAAAACTATCTGTTTATAAAGTTTATGCTACATACGCACTTCTACAGGCGATGTAGGTAGGGGTACATTGAAATAAAAAGGATGTTTAATATTAAGTATAGGTACATGTTGTTACGGAAAGGGTATAATTTGTCTATGCCTACTTACTGAGGTGCATATAAATTATGAAAACGTACAACCTTCCAAAAGAAACATGAGTCTGAATGATTTTGACTTTCTAGGGAAACGAAAAAAAACTTGTTTTTTGGGAAAGTTGTTGGTTATCATGAGTGTCTATGCACACTTTTAAGTGTATATGTTACCGGCCAAACCCGATTTCAGGACAAACTAGTTTAGCCTAGGCTAAACTAGTTCTTCCTATACGCGATAGGATTAACTAGTATAGCCTAGGCTAAACTAGTTTGTCCTAAGCCCGATAGGATAAACCAGTTTAGCCTAGGTCGAATCGGACATAAAACCTATTTAGTCTAATATGATAAACGTGCAAGCAAGCATGCAGCAGGCATGTTTTCTGTCACAGCTCCGGCGCTGCAGGGCTCCAGCGGTCCCATGCGAGCTTATCGTCACAGATGTGTTTCACGCTCACCACCGAGGCTTCGGCTTGCTCAGCCTCAGCCGCTGTGGGAAGCGTTGAAACCACCTGCTCCTCAGCTCGCGGGCCGCCTCGCCCCTACGCGCCTACGCGATTTTAAATAACACTCTAGGGGTAGGGCAGACAAGACTACGTGGAGTCGGTTTTGCTGCGATTCGTTTCGGTCACGCCGCTCCCGCAGCACGCTCAATCAGATTTCAGATTAGAACGTACCAGTTTATCCTACAGCATGTAAATTCTAACTAGGATAAACCGATTCGACCTAGGCTAAACTGGTTTATCCTATCGGGCTTAGGACAAACTAGTTTAGCCTAGGCTATACTAGTTAATCCTATCGCGTATAGGAAGAACTAGTTTAGCCTAGGCTAAACTAGTTTGTCCTGAAATCGGGTTTGGCCGGTAACATATATATATGCCCTCTCCGTCTCCGTAACATTTTAGATATTAACTTAATCGGTAAATACCTTTGATTAAAGCTCTAGCTGGAGAGTCGCAAATGAACGCTCTTATTTTGACTTCTATCATCTTTTCTGTTCCTGTTTTATCAACGATTTTCAAACCGGTTTCAAGTTGTTTGACTTCTATTATAAATGCGTAAAAATATGCATCCAAATTTATAGGTTTTGTTTTTCCTTCATATATCCCTATCACCAACGGAGACATCTGTTTGATTTCGAGTACATTACATAGAATTGGCCAAAATTGATGGTTGGAACTTTTGTAAACTGGTAATCCGTCAATATTTATATTAAGTGATAACTTATCGGGTATGTCAGAATGACGTTGTAAAAATTGGATTAATTGTTCCGTCAGTCCGTTGTGCCAATAATGTCCAGTGCCAATTTCAATTATTTTTATTTTAGCTGTGTTACTTTTAAGAAGTGTGCGTGCATCTGTTGGTAATGAATGGGGTACTAATTTATTCACAATTTTAAAAAGTTTATTTAAAGCACAATGCGTAATGTTATACTCCACAGCCCAAGTGGCTATATCAGCTCTGAATCCGTCCTTTTCTATGTCTCTCTTTATGTCACTGTCACGCTCATCAGATGATTCATTATCACTTTGAGTAAGGTAACCTGTTAAGACATCTTCATCAAAAGTGTCATTGTCAAAATTTTGTGAAGATAATTCTGCGGAACCCATAACATTTTCTTTCATCTCTGCCCTGGACGGAGTCGCTGCTGAGGATAACAAATGAGATGAAATCATAGCCTCGTACCTTTTCTTCACCTTTCTTCTATAAGAACCACTTCGCTTTAATTTTTTCCAGTCATTTAAATCCATTTTTACAATACCGAGTCACTATTAAGTTACCGATTCTAAAATGTCATGGCTGACGATAAACTTATGTAAAGGCAAAGTCAAGCATACATATAAGAATAGAGTTCTTGTACCTGTTACATAGAGGTACAGTCAACACTTCATTTATTTATAGAAGCTATATAACTTGCCTTTTTGCATTAGCTTTTAAGCTGCATTCAAATAAACATTATAAGGGAATAGGTTTTATAATAGCCCTATTAATTTTACAAATAGTATGAGGCCAATGCGACTACAAGGCTAAATTATTATATGTCTGAAAAGCCATATTATATGCTTCTATATGTCCAATGCTTTATAAGGGACACTTAAATTGGTTATATGAACGTATGTAAGATAGGGTGATAAGACCAATATACCATATTAGCAAAAAACACTTAAAACATGCTTTTATAAAGAGATTTGTAAAACTAATGCTGTTATAAAACATGAACAAGAGTTATTACCTTATAAATCATTCGTTATATAGCGCTTTTGCTAGTTGGGAATCATGATGATGCATCTTTTCCATGGAATCATTCTTTTATCATATAATTTTATATTACCTATCTAATAAAATATAAAAATCATAATAACATAGTATTATATTATCATAAAACAATAATATGGTAACATTATTTTGTTTTGTCATTCATTCCCTCGTTCAAAATTTTGATCTACCTACGATTTACATTTGACACTGACACATTTCACTTTGTAATCGTAGTGCAAACAAAAATTTGCAAGAATTTTTTATTTAAAAAAAAAACGAAAATAATGAGCCGCTGGAGCCAGGCCATTCGCCGTGTATTTTGTTGTGGGTCTGGTGCTGATACAGCAGCAGCTTCAACCGATGAGTAAGTATCAACATCTGAATGAATATTTCATGGAAGCAGTTTACATTGTATTACTTAAATTATTATTTTAAATGTTTTTTTTTTCATTTCAGACCGATCTATGAAACCGTAGAGGTGCTGCACCAGACCCACGGCACGGTGAGTGCGCTGCAGTTGGTGGTGGAGGCGGTGGACGAGGTATATACCGTTATTGATTAGATAGTGCCACATAATTCAATACCTAGTGTTACGCTATTAGGTTAAAGTGAATAACGGAATAATAATAATACATAAATATACAGAAGAAAAATGATTTCATTATTTGTTTTACTTCGACAGATCAGGCAGCTTGTTCCAATCGCCGACGTGCCGGAACGCATGCGGCGATTGGAACAGCACCTGCACCCGCTGCTGGTGTACAGGCCCGAAGAGAGCGAATATATGTAAACGCAGTGAGTACATACTTACTTAAGTGCACATACGTAATCTACCAAGAACATTTGTGGTCTGCCGTAGTCCCTGAAAGGTACCACAGGTAATTTTTTTACCCATGATCCCTCCGAGAAATACAATGCTGCCGGATTAAAATTGTACCGAAGTCAAGTCTTAACACAGATGTGTTTATGGGCGAATAGGTTATTTATCCTCAATACTTTATTGCATTCCACAATGTATATACTTAGGTGGTAAACATTAGATTAAGACTTGATTTAGGTACAATTTGAATTCACCTTTCAAGGCCTACGGGATCCCGACTACCATTTTAATTCGGCAGCATTGTATTTGTCGGAGGGACCACTGGTAAAAAAAATACCTGTGGTACCTTTCAGGGACTACGGGAGAGACCACGGGTCAGGAACAAAATATTTGTTACATTTTGGTTTTCAATGTAGGTTCATGTTCAGAAGTTTTCATTTTTATCTACAAATCATAATTTGCAGGAGCGGACCCCGGCCTGCACCAGCAGCGGAAGCGCCAGTTCCACCGTCTCGCAGCGTCTGTCTCCAGTGGCTAAGAGAACGAATTGATTATGGGGAGCCCTGGTGATCGTTCTTGTCAAAACGACTCATCAGGGCTCCCCCAATAAACTATGAACTTTTCCTCAAGTTTTTTATTTTATTGTCATTACCCTTTGTTTCTAATTTCCATCACACTCACTAACATAAAGTGATGACTTTCAACAGGTAAGGCTGGTAATAGATAAGTTCGTTCGCCAAGATACATCAGCCGTACTGTATTATTTTACAAAATATTAAGGGGAAAGCGCTAAGGTAGCCCGCCAAATTCAATTTTTTATGAACTTGAGAGAACTATGAGAGTTGTAATGATGATTTTTATGATTATAGTTCTATAAATAATATTTGATGCGGCTGCGAATCATATTTAGATCAACATACAACCTGCTAGTGACCTGTAAATTGCATAAAGAGCATTTGAGATTCGTAGGATATTAATATTATTTCCAAATAAAACAATTCGCGTAAAACTGGGCAGTACGGTCTGATGACTTTAGCCTGATATTGAATGGCCATAAAATAAAAAGATAGTATGTTGTCGATTGTAATTTTATTTGTTTTGCTTGTTTGTTTGCTAAACAAACAAATGAAACATTGTTTCCAATGGATTTTGAAGGATTTCTGTAAGTATTCATAATTTTTATAACTACAAAACAAAGGTTTAGCTGTAATGTTTTTATGTGTATTTAAGTAGTTTTCTTTGAAGTTATTATTGCCGTAGATAATTATCGAACCAATAGGTCCTATTACATCTTTATAAATTTTTTGTTAGACAAGACAAGGATACCAATCCCAGTGATTGGGTCCCGTCGGAGTCACTGCCTCCGACTGCCGCTGCGTTCGGCGGGCCTGGGGGTAGCGGGCCCGGAGGAAGCAGCGCCGGCAGCAGCGGCGGGGCCGGGGGAAGTGGCGCCGGCGGGAGCAGCGACGGTGCGGGGGAAGTAGCGCTGCCGGCGGAAGCAGTGACGGTGACGCGTCAAATATGACGGCTGCACTGCGGGCGGCTAAGAGAGCAGCCGTCATAATTGACAACCGGCCCACCAAACGGCAATGTCTCGGCGGCACAGATTTACCCACGCCTAAGGGTAAAGGCGTGGGTTAAAAAACAAAAAAATAATAAATAATGTTTTTTTTTTTCAGGTTATTTTTTTTATTTCACGCTCTCAAATAAATGTCAATAATAGCTACGTGTAGACACGACTCGGAAAGCGAGTTGTGGTGGGTACACCACGAACTAATATTATTCCACCCTGACACGCGTAACGTCAACAATGAGCTGTCTCAGCTACACATACAACACATGGACTTAGCCGATCAGCACAGTCAACTACAACATTTAGTGTCAACATTTCAGGAGTGCAGTGACACCCATGAACTGGCTTTGAACCGAATAACAGAACTGGAACAGAAATTGTGTGAACCCCAAAAGGCACTATCTCTCTCAGAGTGTATTAAGGTTACAAAATGGGTTGCTAGCACCAGTAATCTGTTTAAAAAGTGTGTCAAAATCAGTGTGTGAGCCAGCTGTAACGATAAATTTGACTGGTGATGATACCATACCATTATGTCCTATTGTTATGAGTCACAACAAATTGAAGAAATACATTAATATCAAGAAGTTAATTAAACGGTCATAGAGAGCAATTAAAAAACAAAATCTCTTAAAATTAAATCTTTCGCTTAGAAAGGAATGTATTGTCCTATCAAAAAGTTTAAATATTTGTACTTGCTGAAGGATATTTTTGAAAAATATGAGACTTCACAACAACAACTAAGTGACCGCATGTTAGAGTCTAAAAAAGCGAACCGACTCAGTGGAAGCAAAATAACCAAATAAATAAGCGGAATTTAGGCGAACAGTACATTTCTGCTTCTACCAGGAAACTGGTTCCTGCTCGAAAAATGAAACCACCATGCTCTCAAAAATGTAGGCTTAAATGCAGCGAAAAACTTGATCACGACAAAAGGATGTAACATTTCAAATCATTCTGGGCGTTAGGAAAATTGCAACTTCAGCGCATGTTCATTTCATCAAGCATTTCATGGTTATTGATACACCGAAATATAAATCTACCAACGCTGCAAAACCTCGAGACTCTAAGAAGGCTTACTACTTAAATGGTGGTAAATGAGACAATCAAAGTTTGCAGAACCTTTTTTATTAATACGCTAGGAGTAACACAGAAAATTATTCGAACTGTAAGAATCGAAAGCAAAAATGGTAACTATATTGAAGACAACAAAAGAGGGAAGCATAAGAATTATAAAAGTGTAAGTGACGCTTTGAAAAATCAATATAGTGTTCTTCCAGCCGAAAAAAGACCAGTGCGATCTTTGTTTGGAGTATAATAATTCAACAGATGATAAAAACGTGACCTCAAAGAAAAATATGTTACTCACTTAGAGGGAAAAAAACTTAAGCAGTGAAGAGAAGAAGAAAGATAGGAAGCAATAAATCGCAAAAAATATCGAAAATAATCCACTAAGTATTCTCTAGTGCTTTCAAACGTTTGAGAGTTTTAATGTCATTATGTCTTTTTCTTTTCTTTATAGACGGTATTTTTTACTAGTAATGACCGTTTGAAATATGTGGGCCATATATGATCATTGCCTGTTAAGTCCAACACAATACTACAAAATTTCTGAAAAAATTAAGGAAAATCTCTTAAGACCATTTTCCTGTAGCTACAACGGTTAAGGTAGCTAGCTGCCCTTGCGGGCAGCAAGGGCATCTTCATAAAAATCCACCCTATATATACTCATCAAAAAAAGTTTGCGATCAGTTTGAAAAATCGAAATCTTTTTTGTTACGGTAGACTATATTATTATTTCTTCTTCTTTTTAGATTCTTTACTTAAAAATATAGAATTAGAATATAAAACAAAAAAAAAACTAATTAAATTGTTTTTCCATATAAAAAGATAGTCAATCTAAGCTTACACTCATTCTCAAATCCGTTAAAATTGACAATTGATCCGTTAAAATTGATTGTCAATTTTAACGTTTAACGAAAGTTGTTATTGATAAAATGCCAAGAGGATTATCAGAAGTTTTACGAGCAAGAATTGTAACTTTGAGGGAAGAAGGATATTCCACGATAGAAATAGCACGCAGAGTTACCTTATCCCAATCCTGTGTCGTGGCCACGTTGCAGAGGTACTACGGCATGGATAATTTTGCTAACCAACCGCGCAATGGTCGCCCAACTGTTCTGACTACTACTCACAAGTGCTATATCAGATTGCTGGCAGCCCATGACTCAATAATCAACGCCACAAAATAAAAGCAGAAGTGCGGGCCGCCTCTGGACTTGAAGTTAGCACTCTGACCATTCGTAATTGCTTACATTAGGCTGGACTACGAGCACGGAGGTCTTGGCGAGCACATCTGAATTCACGGCAACGTCAGCGACGGAGATTGCAGTGGGCTAGGCTCCGGCAAAATGAAGATGACGAGCAAAACATTTGGCAAAACTGTCTCTTCGTCGACGAATCGCGAATCAGTACTCATCCAGATAACCGACGTCTCCGTGTCTGGAGGAGACCTGGAGACTCTGAAAGGCAAAGAACTGCCACTGGAACCGTTCAGCAAGGCAGGAAATCGGTGTCCTTTTGGGGTGGAATTATGATTGGAGCTAGAACGCCTTTGATCCCGTATCGAGGCTCCATGGCGGCAGATAGGTACAAAACAGTCGCTATTGATGGCATTGTCAGACCATTCCGAGTAAACCATGGGCACCAATTCGTACTGGGTGATGATAATGCGCCCGCACATCGAGCTCAACGAGTCAATGCTGCTCTCCGAGAATACGACATCACAAGGTTAGACTGGCCTGCCGGCTCGCCTAACTTAAACCCAATAGAGCACGCGTGGGATGCTCTTAAGCGAGCTGTTTGGAACCGTCAGCCGCCTCCCCAGACAGTGCCTGAGATGAGGGAAGCTGTTATTCAAGAATGGGACAGGTTACCGCAAGAAATGCTGGATAACTTGATCCTCAGCATGGCCAGGAGGATCTCCGAAAGTGCGCGAGCCAGGGGAGGAGTTATATTGTATTAAATAGAAACCTTCTATTAATAAATTGATGTATTAGTTTGGTTAAACGATCTTTTTCTTTCCATCTTTCTGTTACAATTACATTAGGATTGAATAACTCAATTTTTGTCATAAAAAAAAAGATTTATTTTTTAATTTCAAACAGTGTATTTTCTATTTAAAACAAGATATAACGTTAAAATTTTTTCTAGATAAAGTTAAATTTAAAAAATATTGTAGTGTGTAAGACTTATGTGTGTGTGGAGTAATGTTAAGAATCAATAGACATAGGGTTGTCAAACTCTATTATGGGGAGTAATAAACGAGATTCCAATGAAGGCGCTCGTTTAACTCATCTCCTCGGAATCACAACCTTACATGGCGACCCTGCCATCTGAGACGCGTGCCGAGTTCGGTCGTGTGACTTAATTTTGTTGGGAAACATTAATAGACTATGGTATAAGTGATTTTCTTTTATCTTTTTATGTGGAATTTTGATAAAAATGTGTCGGTCAAATATATAAAAAGAGGACGTTTTTATATCACAAAGTGCATCGGGTGGTTCAAATTCGACTTCTATGCAGCAGGCTTAACCAAGTTGACAATCTATAATCGACAACACTAATAGAAAACTAATCAAATGTATAGGAATGACATCACGTCAACATTAAGTCACGTGGTCAGAACAAACGAATAGAAATATTCAAGTTTACAACTTTATCATATCGTTCAAAATGTAAGAATGAAATGTGATCGTTTCTACAATATTGATCGCTACATCCCATACATATGGTAGCCAAGCTACCAGTTTTGACAAGCGCTAACGAAACAATATCGAAGTTTTTGAACGATAGCTAAGCGATCGCCGAGACCCAAGAGTAAACGATAAAAAAATGGCGTCAATTTGATACAGCTGTGTTGAGACCGAGAAGTGTTTTGTTTATTAACCATTTAGCATTTAAATTGCATACTTTAAATATGTTGCGGTGCGCCCAGAATGAAGAAGTGAGGCTTAGGCGTCAAAAAAGAGACATAAATCGTCAATGCATGGAGAAGATACGCGAAATGCCGGAAACTTTCTTTGTGGAGCAATTTCGGGTAAACAAAACGACTTTCCAAGCACTTTATCAAGAACTCCGACAAAAAACTTCGTTGAAAGGAACCAACGAGATTCCCCTAAAAGTTAAGTGCATATTAATCTGACTGACATTTAGTTTTGTGTTCCTCAATGTTTGTGTTTTTGTAGGTGTTGTGAGGTCTTAGTTTCCTAGCCACAGGATCCTATCAGCGAATTGTTGGCGTCACTCAGCATCTTGCCCAACGAACAGCTAGTCGGTGCATCAGGCAAGTTGTGGATGCTTTGAACCACCCTGCTGTCATGGCAAAATGGATTGTGTTTCCGAAAACACGACAAGACAGATCATTTATCAAACAAGAGTGGGTACTTAACAAACGATTTATCAATATTTAAATTATTAAATGCCTGTCATGTAATTTAAAAAATAACAATTATTGTTTCAGGTTCCAAAGAAGATTTGGCTTGCCTGGTGTAATTGGGTGCATAGATTGTACCCACGTAGCTTTGGTAAAGCCCAACGATGAAGAGCATCTTTTTTATAATAGAAAAGGGTATCATTCATTAAATGTTCAAATAGTAGATATTATATTTATTTATACTGTATGACATGTTAAAGCCAGATAAGTCACTTCTTAATAACAGTTTTATTTTCAGATTTGTGATAATAACCTACTAATTTTAAATGTGAATGCTAAGTTTGGTGGAGCTACACATGATTCACATATATGGTCTTCTAATAGAGCTGAAACATATATGCGTGAACTTCATCAAAATAATGAACAAGTATGGCTATTAGGTAGGTATTTATAATAGTAAAAATATCTAATCTATAGGAGTTTTCCTGTGTTTTGTCAACAAAAACTAATTTTTCAGGTGACTGAATATCCACAACGCCCTTGGCTTATGATACTTATCCTCAATGCAGTTCAAGGTTCTATTGAAGAACTATACTACATTGAGAACTATACTAGTAACTGCATTGAGCGCTGTTTTGGATTACTCAAAGCTCGGTGGAGATGTTTGCTTGGAGACAGGGTTTTTCACTGTCATCCTCATGTAGCTAGCAACATTACAATGCCATGTTGTGTACAGGGTGGGCCAGAAAGGCGTACGATTTTAAAAACACTCTTGCGTTTGAAGCTTTAGAGAACGGACTGCGCGGGTGGTGGGGTTAAGTAGCTCGGTTCTCGGAAATTTTGTCGCGATGGATCGCACCGGAGCGCAACGTGCATTCTGCGTTAAACATCGCGATTCGTGCGCTATTGTTCGGCGTTTATTTCGGCGTGAGTTTGGATTACATGACCTAAATCAGTGTCCGAAGGAAAGTGTGATTCGATCGTGGGTCAGAAAGTTCGAAGCTACTGGTTCGACTCTCAAACAGAAGCCTGCGGGAAGCCCAAGATCAACAAGAACGGAAGACACAATAGAACAAGTTAGAGCTTCAGTTCAACGTAATCCTGCTCTATTAACTCGAAAGCGTTCAGCCGAACTTGTGGTATCCAGAACATCTTTGCGTCGCATTTTGTTGAACGATCTGAAATTGCACCCGTGTCGCACGCGCCGTGTCGCACCTGTCGCAGGCTTAACATCAACTCGCATTCAGTGATCATTGGCACCGCATACAGACCGCCGTGGTTAGATGTGAATGTCTTCCTGGATGCGATCACTGACTCTCTTTCTTCTTTTGCTAGCGCGGATAAGGTTGGCTTGCTTGTTGACTTTAACATTAGCATGTTAAACCAGCTGGAAAATAAAACAACAACACTGGATCAACCACCACCACCACCACTTAAAGAAGTTCAAGATAATATGCTGCTTGACAATTTTAATGATGATTTCCATAAGATGGACTGGGAACATACAGGTTGTAAAGGACAGCCCTCCGCAAACCAACAGGGTACAATGGGAGAAAGGTATAACTAAGCAGATCGAAAACAAAATCCAGTGAACACGATGACCACATCTGTGAACGCCCCTATTAGCGTCGACCAATGAATGAAACGGTAATATTTTGTCGTTTTAGTTTTTTTGATGTTCGTGTTTTTTGTAGGCTCTGTTACAATGATTATTTGATCACAGATGTCTGACCTTTCTTCGACCACTAGGAATAGAACAAAAGAAACAAGATGAGAAAGTTTTTAATTTTAATGTTTTTATACTTTACATTTTGTTTCAACTAATTTCTCGGGTTCAGTCAGTTGCAAATTTGCAGAGCTTTCGGTAACAAGTGTAACAAGTTAACAGCTAAACTAACCACGTCTTCGTTCCGTCTCACTACACAACAGAGGCATGAAATCCTGTTTCTGAGG
This sequence comes from Dryobotodes eremita, assembly GCA_917490735.1. Classification (NCBI taxonomy): domain Eukaryota; kingdom Metazoa; phylum Arthropoda; class Insecta; order Lepidoptera; family Noctuidae; genus Dryobotodes; species Dryobotodes eremita. The sequence goes on from OU823242.1 coordinate 25,623,836, forward strand.
GAGGAAGGACTAAACATTAGTCAAATTGCCGAGGAGCTGTATACGACAGTGAGTATTTTTTTGTTTTATTTATGTTTTAATAGGTTTAGCGCTTATCCAAAGTGACTGATTTCAATTTAAACTTATTACAATATTTTATTAAATTTGTTTAGATATGTAATAAACTAATAAATACAAAAAATAGCAACAACAATTCATTTCCGCACACAATCTTTTAATCTAAGCTTTCTTATATATCAGTTTTATAACTCCATTTGAAACAAGATTAGACATTTAAACGAACATTCATTTTTTACAGTTCGTTCAACCGATTTTGACTTTTATACCGTAGGCATAAGGATGGCATTAAAAGCAAAAAAGGGGTTACAATAGCAACTGTTTACTGCAGCTGTCATTTGTCATGCCACCATCGCAATAGCAGTCAAAATCGGTTGAACGGACTGTTAAAAAGGTTTGTTTAAATGTATAATCTTATTTTAAAAAGCGAATGACTTTTTTTATAATTAAAAAAAAATGCTAAGTGAAGTTAATTTACTTTTTACAGAGAAATACTGTCAGTCTTTGGCTCCGGCGTTACGACAGCGAAGGACATCTGCGAAGCCGCCCTCCACCCGTTACTCGCATTATCACCCCGCCGCGATTGGAAAGAATGGTTCAGGCATTCCAAGAAGAACCATTTACGCCCACCAGACAGTTTGCAGAACAATTTGACTGCACCCTGAGAACAGTCCGGAATGCACTACATCGAGTGGCAATACACAGCAGAAAGCCCGCTCGGAAAATAGTACTCAGTCAAGCCCATCAGGAGGCTAGAGTCCGGTTCGCGCGAGATTATCGAGACTTCGATTTTTCACACGCAATATTTTCCGATGAAAAATGTTTTAGGTCCAGCCAGATAGGTCGTCGGCATTTATAGCGTGTAGGTAATACTCGGTACGAGCCGCAAAATGTTTTACCAAACTTAAGAGTCAGGAAGAGTAGTGGTCAACATGTGGGCCTGGATATGTGCTGCAGGTCCTGGGGAACTAGTTTATATCCCCGGTAGGGCAAACGGTGAAAGTTACTTGCGTCTGCTGCAAGATACATTTTTGCCAACAGTGCGAGTGGTGTATCCAGAGGACGAAGTTCGAAGTGCTTATATACTTAGTCAGGGCCGCTTTTGTTACTGAGAAGTGTGCTTATTTTAAAACTTTCATAAATAAAAACATCAATCAGCCAAAAAAGTTATGGAGCCATGTTTAATCCTCAATAGCTATTTGAAAAAAACCAGAGCACAGTTTGCCGCATTTTTGTTACAACCCTGAGAAAATAAATGATATTTTTTGGACGTGCCTGGCAGTGGTAGGGCCAGTACCGCTGACTTAACTTACTTTGAGCACCACAGATTCAGTGATGGTAATTTCCAGCTTGAGCCACTCCAAGAGGACATGGTGCTGAGGCTTTTGTAGCAATGCTCAAGGATCTGACTGTGTCTCCCTGGAGAAGCCGTGTAGCGTGTAAGACTTATGTATGTGTGCTCATGTATTCCAATGTTAATGGAATGCAGGAACGCAGCCTTAAGACTGCCTTACTCACTCGCACTTATATTGCGCTTTCTTTCTGTTTTCTCTTATTCATAGATCGGGTCGTTTGTGTTGCTCTGTATTAAATAAATACTTATTAATTAATTGACGTATTTATTTGAGATACCACAATTTGGCGGCGATTCACAAACTCACAGTGCAGTGATTGAAAGAAGAGGTGAGCAAAATAATGTATGAAAAGCCTAAAAATATAGAAAAACTTAAAGCGCCGGGAGTGAAGTTGGCTACAGGATGCCCGTTTGCATAGCAAAATTTTCAAAGACGCCATATTGCATTACTTCAACATTTGAAAGTGCTACCAATTGCACGGATAAACATAAGATCCATCTTCGCAGTTGTTTACACACCTTTTTTCAGATAAAGAAAATATCAGTTTTGAGCAAAAGATTACTCTAATAAAGCCTGGAAAACGAACCCATATTTACCAATGCAATAAAGAAGAACTACACTTAATATTAAAGGAAGAGGGGTTGTAATTAGGGCATCCAATCCGGAATTCCGGAATTTCGCAACTCCGGAATTCTGGATAGTTTTTCCGATATTTCAACTCCGGAATTGGGCTCAATTTATCGTATTTCGATATTCATTATTTTTAATTTAAAAATGTGTTTAATTTTTCAACTCATCGTTTTACGCGCAATTGTTCCTGCGCGTGTATCATGTACTAACTAGACGAGTGACTAGACTACCCTATGGTACCGCACCGGTACAGCCCCCGCGCATCCCCCTCCCCCCAGCGGCCAGTCAGTCGCACGATTAGTTGCCCACAAGTGTTTGACGGGAGGAGAGCGCTGCGCGCCAGTGAGCTGAGCCCATTTACGAAAAGGCAATTTATGACAAAATGTAAGTAGTTTTTAACATAATTGCGTTTAATTTAAGTGTTATGTTTTCAGTGTGTATGTGTAATATACTATGTAGTAATAGTAACTACTGTCAACGTTTATTCTTGCGATTATTGCACATAGATACATCAAGCTGGCCAGCGAACCATTTATTCATTCCCTACTATTTACAGTACTTACCTACACCGCGCTAATTGTAAGACTAGCTGGTTTAAAAGACGTGTTTATCTCTATTTTTTATGTTATGTCAGCAAATCTTCGAATATATCATGGTAAACTCGAGAGCTCCCAGTCTCGTACGAAGTTACCGCGAGTGCAACTGATTATGCAAAAAGGAATTAATTGAGGCTGTTTGTCTATTCTGTACTGTACATAAAGTACATATATGCATAAAATGAGTAGCAAATTAAGGCAATTTCCAACCTCCTGCATATGTACTGATAAGTAGGTAAGCATAGTAGACAGATACTTGCATAAATACGAGTATCTGCAAGTATCTGTCTACTGTACAATTGCACAGAAATAACGTGCCTGATTTACATGTTTTTTTTTTCCCTTTAAGGTCGTCGTCGAAAAAAAAGGAATGTCAGTACAAAGAATTCACCAATAAAAGGACAACGACCAATTTATGGACTCATTTGCTTCGTGCAAGTGACGGTCAATCTGCAAAATGCAAAATTTGCAAAAAGATCTTGAAAACAGTTGGTGGTGCTACTACTGGCTTACACACGCATATGAGAGCAAAACATGCAATAAACGTAGATTTGAAGGAAAGTGAAGACGACAACTCTACATCGGCATTGAGCATGACTGATGTTACTCCAGGAACTTCAAACCAAAGACAACCGATACTGACTACAGAAACTAAGAAAAGGAAAATGATGACAGATTTCTTCAGTTCCAAGTCTAATGAAAAAATGGAAGTGATCATATCGCGAATGGCAGCACTGGACGGTTGTTCTTTCCGTTTTTTTGTTCAGAGTCAAGATCTCCAAAAGATGTTCAAAAAAAGTGGCCACGATCTACCTAAATCGCCGAGTACAATAGCAAAAATAATATTTACTCAAGCTGAAGAAGTCAAAGCAGACATAAAAAATAAAATACAGAAGTTAACAACAGAAGGCCACAGATTCGCACTAACTTTGGACGAGTGGACATCCTTGCGAAACAAGAGATACATGAACATAAATTTGCACAGCAACGGTTTCGGTGGGTTCAATTTCAAGAATCTTGGCCTCGTCAAAATTACTGGATCAATGTCAGCTTTTGCAGCATATAATATGTTGCGAGACCATCTCGCTAAATTCGGCGTGTCTTTGGATGAGGACGTCGTTAGCCTTACAACCGACGGTGCGAGCGTGATGACGAAAATGGGGACATACTGCAACGGCTACCACCAAATATGTCTCGCCCACGGTATTCAGCTCGCGGTAATTGACACGTTATATAAAGATACGAACGAAGAAAGAGAACTCCAGCCGGTATCCATCAACGAGGCAATTGATTCAGATGAAGACAGCGAATCTGAAAGCGACGAGGACGCAGATTCCGCACCGCCACCAACGAATGACAGTCGTTTAGAAATTGAAACTCCCACTGCTCGGGTTGAACCAAAAACATACAAGGAACTTATAGAAAAAGTTCGGCGCCTCGTAAGGTCTGTAAGAAAGTCACCTCTTAAAGCTGATTTGTTACGACAATACGTCAATGCGGAACACGGTAAAGACATACAACTGCAGCTAGATTGTCGCACGCGCTGGTCAAGTATGTCAGACATGATCGGAGTATTTTTGAAAATAAAAGACTCAGTTCTGAAGGCACTAATAGATTGGAAATCTGAGGTTTCCTTTTCAGAGGATGACATTCAAACACTGAACAACATTCATCATAGCTTGAATGTCATAAAACTGTCTGTTCTCACATTGTGCCGACGTGATGCGACTCTTTATACAGCTGACACGGCTTTGCGATTCATGCTTAAAAAACTCGACGAAAAGAATAATTTTTTAAGTGCTAGGCTGGCTAGAAACTTGAGAAATCGTATCAAGCAAAGGCGACTACTACTTGCAGGTGTTTTCCACTATCTGCACAATTCTAACGACTTCTTTAGACAAGCAGCAGATGATGAAACTTTTATAAAACCAAAAAGCGACCAAATTTGCGAGATTATTGTTACTCTGCTACGCCAGCTTAATTACAAGCCCTACACTACAACTACCACTGAGCATGCAGAAAATCAAGATGACTCTTCGTCTTCTGCTTCTGATGTTGACGTTGCAGTTGATGATTTAACACTACAAGAACAGCTTGATAAAGAGCTACTTAAATGCCAGACAAAGCCCCGTAAATATACAACTAAACATTTTGACCTTTCTGGATTTGTCAAATTTGAAAAGGCAATGTATGATAATGGTGGAGAGCGAGGTGTATATCTGACACAAGCTTATAATTATTTAAATATCATACTTCCCACGAGTGTGGAGAGTGAACGGGTATTTTCAAGCGCTGGTTACTTTTGTAACCGAATACGAAGCTCACTCTCTGACAAAATGTTAGATTCGTTAATTCTCTTGAGAACTCATTATCAAGAACAGCGTAGCACATAGAGTAGACCGCTTTTCTTGATAGTGAGTTCTCATATATTTAAGTGTTTCTTGTGATAATTTTAATTATAATATTTGCTGTTTAGCCCTTAATTTGTTGATTTGTTTTAAAAAGTTTAATTAGACTTGTTTAATTTTATTGATTGTGATGTGAATTGTGAACTGATTATGTCATGTCAAGATTGTTGTTAAACATGATAAATGTGAGGAGAGACTTAAATGCTCATTTTAATATTTTGATTTTAACTACCTAGTAATGTCCAAACTACTCTAAAGCGTGACATTTCTTGTGTTAATTTAATTATGTTATTTTTCACTAATATTTGAAGGCTCTCAAATTGTTAATTTTTAAGTTTTTAAAAAGTTTAGACTTTCCTAATTTCAATAATGATAAATGATAAATGATAAATGATTTTATTTCTGTAAGTAGGTTTGTACAAACACTTTTACACGTCAATCATATTTTAAAACTAGATGAGGTCGGCGTTTCCTATCTGACTACTATTATAATATTGTTAACTGGCTTACTCAAAGTTAACTGGCAATGTCGTATCAAGACTGAGTTAAAGACTAATGTTAAAAATGATTAAAAGTTACTCAAGGTATATTTTTTTTTTTTTTTTTAATAATTTCGGATCCAGTTCCGGAATTCCGGAATTCCGGAGTTGAGAGCCCAATATCGTAAATTAACTCCGGTATTGAAAACCTTCCGATACTGGATGCTCTAGTTGTAATGTCCTAAACAAACAAATATCGACGAATTACAAAAACTGTTGAGTACATATTACAAGACAAAGCAAATTTTGAAACCAAAAGGCAAAATTAAAGAATAAAAAATGACAATTTGCGGCGAAATTAAGGCTTTTGATGGTGAACAATGGTAAGTTTTTGAACAACAGTTGGAGTGCTACATGATTGTCAATGAAATTGATGAAAACAAGAAAGTTCCACTACTTATAACAAAACTAAGCCTAAAAGTCTTTGAAACATTAACATACTTATTTATGTTCGCCAGTCAAACCCATTAAAACACGAGGGCTGCACTAAAAGTATCGGGAATGGAATATTTCCACTGTTCCTGTCATATTAAAATCTTTTTAATTGAAAACTCCTGGGTTTTAAAAATCGAAAACCATTTATTTATTTAAAAAAAGATTCTCGGTCTTGTCACAAGGTTTTGTCAAACTTGTTTAGTCGTTGAGAAAATGGAATTGACTCGAGAAAATTCAAGAGCGATGATTTATTATGACTTTCGAAGTGGTTTAACACAAAAACAGTGTGTTGACCGGATGATTTCTGCATTTGGTGATGAAGCCCCATCCAAAACCACAATTTATCGCTGGTTTGCTGAATTTCAACGTGGACGTGTCAAGCTCAGTGATGATCCCCGTCAAGGACGTCCAAAAACTGCAGTCACCCAAGAAAACGTTGATGCTGTGCGTAAGCTGATTGAGGAAGATCGACATATGACATACCGCGAAATTCAGGCAACTTTAGACATTGGCATGAGTCAAATACAAATAATCTTGCATGAACAATTAGGTGTAAAAAAGTTGTTTTCGCGATGGATACAGCATTCGCTCTGTGAAGAGCAAAAAGCGGCTCGCGTTACTTGGTGCGTCAGAACTCTCGAAAGATTCCACGCAGGATCCTCAAATGCTGTATACAACATCGTATCAGGTGACCAATCCTGGATATACGCGTACGAACCCGAAACAAAAAACCAGTCACGAGTTTGGGTGTTCGAAAATGAGTTAAAGCCAACAAAAATTGTTCGTTCACGGAGTGTTGCAAAAAAAATGGTGGCCACGTTTGTCTCCAAAACCGGCCATGTTACGACTATTCCTCTTGAGGGACAAAGAACGGTTAATGCAGAATGGTATGCTAGAATTTGTTTGCCACAGGTCGTTTCTGAACTCCGTAAAGAGAACTGCAACCGCCGCATCATCCTCTATCACGACAATGCGAGTTCTCACACCGCGCACAGAACAAAAGAGTTTTTAGAGCAAGAAAACATAGAATTGTTAGACCATCCGCCGTACAGCCCCGACCTAAGCCCTAATGATTTCTATACTTTCCCTAAAATAAAGAATAAATTGCGTGGACAGAGATTTTCATCACCTGAAGAAGCTGTGGACGCCTACGAAACGGCTATTTTGGAGACCCCAACTTCCGAATGGAATGGTTGCTTCAATGATTGGTTCCATCGTATGAAAAAATGTGTCAAATTTCGCGGAGAATACTTCGAAAAGCAATAAATACATTTTTAAATAGTAATGTTGTGTCACTTCCTTGATTCCCGAAATTTTCAGTGCCGCCCTCGTATCTTTTAATGAACTGTGCAATAAATTAAAAGATAAGTATGCCAAACCATTATCAACTGTCTTAGAAAGAGTAGAATTTAGAAAAAGGAACCAACTTCCAGATGAGAATGTACAAGATTATATACTGGAATTAAGAAAATTAGCAGGAAAATGTAAATTTAAGAACTTGAATGATCAATTCAAAGAAAAATTTATTGAAGGAGTTACTTCCAAAACAATTAAGTTTGAATTGCTGAAAAGTGAAACAAACAATCGTCTGGCGATACCTTTGTTAGTAAATGAGACCAGGGGGTATACTTACGAAGAGGGGAAACTACAAAAGAAAATATTATATTAACAAATGATAAAGAAATCATTTTCCTTTAAGACCCCCCACACCTTCTCAAGGGTACGAGGAACAAACTTCAACTTAGTCGATAAAATTTAACTTTTAAAAAAGATGGCGCGACCAAAACTGCGAATTGGTCTCATTTATTGCAGCTTCTTAAAGAAAACTCTGGCTATTAAGGCATAAGACTGATACCAAAGTTAACAGAATACCACTTAAACCCTGAAAAATTAAACAAAATGAAAGTTAAATTTGCTTCGCAGGTAATAGTCGCACTGTGGCATCCAAACGGGATACCCAGTAGGTAATTTATCTTTAGCCTTTTTTTCTTGAAATTTACATTTATTGTACAGTAGACACCAATTTCCAGGAAGTTTGTTACCATGAAATATTTACTAGGTACCCCAAACGTAACACAGAATCACCAAAACCTCCGATTATGCCCTATAAAGTTTTAGTCATATTGTGCCAATTTGATGTGTATAACATTTTTTCTTATCTTTTTTCAGGTAAAGGAATTCTACCCGCAGAATGCAAGGAAACCGCAGATCTGCTGTTATTTATGGACAACGTCTTCGACTTTGTCAAAAGAAGTCATAAAAAAGACGCTAAGACAGTACTTGGCCCAGCTACGCCAACGTCTATCCATAAAAAGACTTGGGCAGAAGCAAAAAGGGTTTTTAACTCGATGGAGTTTGTGACTTCTACTGGCAGGGTCGAAACTGTTCCTACCTTAAAAAATTGGGTGTGGACACAAGAGGAAATTCAAGTTTTACTTCATAAATTACGTAATGAATATGGGGTAACATCAGTCTGGATGCGGCACCTTAATCAAGATTCCCTAGAGAAGTTCTTTGAGGCGAGGCTGGTTTGCCTATTTACGATGACAATAATATAATTTTGTAATGTCTATAAACTTAACAAAACTACTTTGTTTAGCTTCTTCAAAAGGCTGGCAAAAGAGAGGCAGCTCATGTTTTAAAACTTGCAACAAAGCTTGTCTCTACAGCTACACCCACGTATATAAGCGACTAAGAAAATATAAAAAAAGAGTATGTAACGAAGAGACATACAAGGTATTTCTACTTTACATGCTCATCTCCGATGCTACGAATATCTATTGCATATATCATGTAAATTGGAGTTGCAGCAATCGCAAGCTAGAGGCAACGAAGCATAGAAAAAAGTGATGGTGCGAAAAAATTCAATATTTAAAGATTTTTATAAAGGCATAGGAATTGCTGTTGACCAGCCAAAACAAGGAGGGGGCAAAAGTAACGATGGCAATACAGCAAGCATTTAAAAAAAAATCCTGGTCTGGTTTCTCAAATCACAGGTGTATCCAAATAATTGATTGAAAGATTTGCAAGTATTTTATGAATGTATCCAGGGAATTGATTGAACTATTTGGAAATATTTTGTGTGTCATTTCCTGCGGACATTACATAGAGGAAGATAAATTTAGGACATATTGCATCGGCACAGCTGAAATGGCGATCAATCTATGTATATCAATGGTACAAAATTCGTGCAAGTGTACATAAACTTTTAACTCACGGAGCTGACAGTATTAAATCTACTTAAAACTACTGGCTACCTCCGTAAATCAATTATCAGAAGATGTGAGGCCAGTAACAAAATTTATAAAAAATTGCGTCAATATCACTCCCGTAAAACGTCCAGAATAAACAACACTAATGTGGATATTCTTCACTGGATGCTTGTATCATCGGATTCTGTCGTGACTAGTCACAGAGAAAAACCCAAGAAACGAAGAGAGACATAATGACATTGTTGTAGGAACGTTACGGATGCCAACATGTTTGTAGCGAAGAGGTTGGTTGGTTGGTTGAATGAAGACTCAGATAATTATGTGGATGACGATGATCAGTTGGTAGCATACAACCTAATTTAAGGACCTTTTTACAGAACACTTAAAATAAAGTATTTTTGTTTTGTAGTGTATCTAAGTATCATTAGTAAGTATTATAATGTATGTGTGTGTAACCACACCTTATTTAGGATTAGTTAAGTAAGCAATACTTTAAGATCGTGTACGCTCAATCTATGTGAACACACAATAAATCGAGACTTGATCCAGTGCAGATGTCTTTCATTTACCACGACACTTCATGGCGACCCTGCCATTAAAGGTCAAATCGCAAGTGAAATTTGGACAGTAAAAATAAAAATTCAAAAAAGTGAGATTAAATTCGGACATTATTACAAAATAAGTGGTTTTGTGACTTATAAGTCATGTGTCAATCTACTCAAACGAAAGAGGAGACGATCATCGCGCAAACGGCTGCTGGTAATGGGAAAAATGGTGCGGCAACCGAGCAAGGCTACTACAGCATCAGCACCACAAATATCCTCCTCACCCTGATCACAATCGTCCTGCTGGCAGCGGCATGCTATGCTATCTGTTATTATTACAAGAAGATGCATGTCAAATGGATGGATAGGCAGATGAACCGCAGGTCCTTGCATCGCAGGCAGACCTCAATGAGTTTCAAGAAACACGTTCACCGTGATGATGGAGCCGATAAACCCGTGTAAGTGAAAAAAAAAAAAATACAACTGACTTTTCCAAAAATTAAATTGCAGAGACTGCAAAATTAAAGAGACTGCATAGTGTTAACAACAGACAAAAACAATAATACGAGTATACATAAACTATCGTGAAAATAAATACAACGGAACTTTTAAGTGATACAAACAGCGTCTAGTGATGCCCTTATAGGCATATAATTTTATTAACTTTACGTCTTATCCATAAGAAATTACGTGTAAAACGCATAAATGAGTTATTGCAAGTAATTAGTATAAAGTTATATTGTGACAATATGTAACAGTTCATAAATCGTGCACGGCGACTCACCGAACCCGAAACCCCGCGCCATAAATGGAATGTTTTCGCATTGCTATCCTTATTTGGAACACATTTATAAGAATTGTAGTGAAGATAATTAGTTGCTAGGATGATGTCATTACATACCTTTATGTTTTATTTTTAGATTATGGCCGATGATTTTGTCAGAATATATAAAGATTTGGTGGAAATTAGTAAATATTTAATAAAGAAAGGACAAGCTAGATTTACGGGTTCTATTGCGATAAATAAGTTGAAAGAGGCTAAGAATTTATTTAGTGATGCGCAATTATTATATTCTAAGTTATCGCATGATTTAAAGCCCGAATTGGAGACGCAATTGTCCACTACCTTTGATAATATTAAGAGAGAATTTTTAAAGTTAACTCAATTGTGTACTAGTACTAGTAAAGTAAAAATTGAAAAAATGGAATTTGATATTCGAACGGCGTGTAACTTAATTCCCCTTATGGATGGTAGGGAGGACACCACGAAACGATTGATTGATGCAGTGGAGATGTATGCGGATATGTTGGACGATTCGGGAAAAAATCTATTAATAAAATTCGTAATTAAAGGTCGCCTATCAGAGAATGCTAAGCTCCGTTTATCGAATAACTATGACATCATTCCTAATTTAATACAGGATCTAAGGAAAAATTTATTAACTACAAAATCATTTACCGCTATTCAGTCCCGCCTCCAAAATATGAACCAAGGTTTTAGGTCAATTGACGAGTATGGTTCTGAAATAGAACAACTTTTTACCGATTTAACCATCTCACAGGCAGACGGAGATTCGTCGAAGTTCGCGATTCTAAAGCCATTAAATGAGAAAATGGCCATTAAGAAAGAACAATGGGCGTCCTGGCCCATTAGCGGCCATTAATAAAACTAGTGTCATTTGAAAGGTGAATGCTTGTAGAACAAATATTGTTCAAGCAGTATGATTAAATATCATTTGAGAAAAAAGATATGGGTTAAATACTATTTTAATGAATTGTCATATTTTTATCATCCAGCATTTTTTGTTTTTCATCACAAAACATACGAAAAACCTTTGCGTTTTGCTTATTTTACAAACGTATGCATTCATAAATAGAGTAATGAAACTATTGGGCTTCCATGTAAATGTAAAATATTTGTCACAATATTCAATACCTTTGTTATCATGTCTTTTATCCGCTAATATGCACTGGGCCGATCGTAAACCATACCAGGATTGCACCGCTTTCAAAGAAAAATGGCGGCAATAATGTGCGGGGCGACCCGACCACTCAACAGCTGCTTTTGTTAACGTATTCGTTGAATGAGCCACTTTAAGTTGGTTTTTGTTTTCAATTCTAGGAACCATTGTTAAAATCAGACCAACCAATTCTACCTGCTTCGTGTGACCAATCAGCGACGAGTGCGGCTCCCACACAACACCCGAGGATTTACGTCAGGTCCGCGAGCACAGTGCAGTCCATCGTTGACATTTGTTTCGTTGAGTACTGTGCGATTATTTTTGTTTGACCATCTCTTTCGACTCTGGCTTGTATCTCGGACTTGTTGATATCTAACTTGGTGACTTGTGCTTGTTTTACTGGACTTTGTGAATTGTTTCCTATAACTATGGCTGATAACCGTCAAATGTGTGTTTTGTGTAATCGATCTGTGATAAACAGAAGAAGATACGAGATAACACACGCTCGGTTTGAAGACAATCCCGCTGTAGCCCAATATATTATTGAAGCTGTTACTCCTGAACGTCAGGTAAGTCAAACTAAATTATTATGTCTTATTTGTCATGTCAGGAACTGGTAGTTTCTCACTTTAAAAAGTATCGTTATGAAGCGTTTTTACTGGTATTATTTTATATACGTATTTAGAAAAAGAATACTGTTTATCTTTATCGGTTTTTTTTTATTTAGAAAAGTAACTAAGTATTTCATATCGACAGTTTTGTGAAACCATTTAAGCTATGCAGTTTAACTAATTGTAATATTCTCACCTTCAGCTAGAATACAATGGCCAGGAGTATATTTGTCGACCATGCTGGCAACGGGCAGAAAGAGCTGCGCAACCTAATGAAAATACGCAACCACATGAATGTGCATTACAAATCGAAGAATATTCAAGACTCCCTAATACAGCGACGCGTTGTATGTTTGAAAACTGCAGACGAACGTTACTCCGAAGAATTCCGGATAATCTGAAAGTAACATTTTTAATTCATTTTAACTTTTATATTCCCAATAGCGCAAGAGTTTGCGTTCAACATTTGGAATCCAACAATTGGGATCAAATAATTGACAGCCCTAACTTGCTCCACGATTTCAATGCCACACATTTTTTACATATCATGAGCCTCATGAAAATAGCAGTGCTTCGAGGATCTATATTGGATTTTGATCATATAGATGACATGGACATAAATGAAATATACATTCGATTGGGTGTCAGTCGAGAACAATTTATGAATATTTTGGAACAAACCCCGTCATTGTCGAACGTATCAACTCGGCCGAACACAACATTAGCCTGTTACCTAATGAAGCTGCGAAGTGGTGAAGCAAACGAAAGGCTGGCATCACTTTTCAACATGAGCCGGCGAACCCTTGAAAGACATCTTAAGTTAGCCAGGGATTCCCTTTTTTTGGACTTCGTTCCTCGACATCTGGGTTACGACCATATTGACAGAAGGGACATAGCTAATCGAAATCTTCAAGTGCCAAATGCTGTTTTTGGAAATCCAAATGCAGAACCCTCAGATAGAAAGGCAATTGTGATAGCAGACGCCACTTATATCTACATTCAAAAGTCCACAAACCATTTATTCCAAAGGCGATCATATAGTCTCCACAAATTCACGAATTTATTGAAACCATTTTTAATAGTATGCTGCGATGGTCATATAATAGATGCGTTTGGGCCATATGCAGCTACAGAGTCGGATGCACAAATCCTAAAAAATATGATCGAAGACGAAGAAGGCAGTATTCATTGGTTTTTTAGACAAGGGGATGTGTTCATCTTAGACCGTGGATTTCGCGACGTAATCGACGATTTACATGCCTGTGGATATGAAGCGCACTTGCCAAAAACAAAAAATCGCGACGAAGATCAATTAACGACAGAGCAAGCTAATAAGTCTAGGTTGGTTACCATATGCCGCTGGGTTATTGAAGTTATAAATGGTTGGTTTAAACGCGACTTCAAGTTATTTCGGCAAGATTTTTTTAATCGTGCCTTGCCCCATATGATGAAGGATTTTAAAATAGCCGCTGCGTTATTGAACGCATGCAGAGAACCATTACGTGATAGTGTACACGCAGAAACATTTATAACAATAATAAACCAACGCTTGAACCAACCAAATCACCTAGCAGAGTATGTCTTAGGCAACAACTTAAATCGTCGACGGGCTAGCTTTGATAGTATTACTGGTAACCAACCTAACTTAAGTGATTTTCCGTCGCTGACCGAGGACGATTTAATTATTTTTGCACTTGGCACATATCAAGTGAAGTTAGCTCGCAGCTATTATGCGGAGCATGTGCGACAAGGCCTATATAATATAGAAGTGTATAGAGATACCCAATGTACAAGTCTAGTCGAGTACGGCATTACAGCTACAAATGTTTGGCTTCTCCGCTGCCGAATACAATCGCGACATGCGCGGTCTAGAATTTATTATTCTTATATTCTTATAGACAGGCAGAAAAATGGTAGGGAAGCTATAGAAAACTATTATTGCAGTTGCCTTAGCGGTAAACGCACTCTGGGTTGCTGCGCCCACATAATGTGTATAGTTTGGTACTTAGGGTGGGCGAGAAACCAAGAGGAAGACATTCTTTTGCCAGCTGATTTTTTAAATGAAATAATTGTTGATGACGATTAAATTCCAATAATTATTGTAGTTATTAAGTAATATTGTAGTTATTAAGTAATATTGTATTATTGTAATCTGGCATAAATGTTTTTATTTTAATAAATCAACGTATTTAACAAACCTTTAGTTTTATTTAAGCCATCATTATCTTATATTTGTATATTACGTATATAATAACATAGTCATATCATTATAATGTACTTAAAATTCATTATTATATCAATGTGACATCATCACGAGGTGTACAAAATATTGTATTTAAGATACAAACTGTAATCATTCCTTTTAAATGATTTAATTAGTTTTTTTTTTTATATAATCCACCTATGATAACTTTTTATCCAAGGAACTTACAGAAACAGTCTTTTGTAGTCTTATTGTATACATAATTGGCTACTAGAAAATAAATAGTACAGATGTGGCCGCCGATGGGACAGGCTCCATACAATTTTGCCCATTGTCCTTTTCAGATGGGTTAAAAAGTTCAAGGCTAAGCACCATCGTGGCCGCTCGCGACTATAGTTATCTCAAGGACGCCATACAAGGTGCTAAGGACGAGGATGTGTCAACGCCGCCGACGTCCTCTAAGCCGGACGTCATGCAGTATTCGAGAAGAGGTCAAGGTAAGTTTACACCCTCTTCAGGACTGAGGGGTCAAAGTCAAGGTGGCCGTAATTATGGTTCTTTTAATAATTATAATCGCCGGGGTTACGGAAGGTCATTTCAAAATTCCAACCGCGGTAGAAATTTCTCACAGGCGAATTGTAACAATGGCCGATATTACCATCGTGGTAACAGGCGAGGAAATAATTACAGCCGTAATAATGTTTTTTCAACGGAACCCATACAACCCGCGCAAGCATCGGCGCAAGAAAACCTTTCCCAAAATTATAATGAAAATGTTAATTCCCAAAATTTGACTAAAAGGCAGTTTTTTCGATTTTAATAATTATATTTTGGCTTGTAAGGGACGATGTCAGTTTGTGTCATTTTATTGTAATAACAAAAAATATTCTATTTTAGTAGATACGGGTGCGACAATATCTATTATTAGGAAAACTGAATTACCGGATTCGATGCGTATATGTTTTGATAGCACTACTATAAACGGCATAGGAGGGCAGATCAACTCTTTGGGATATGTAACCTTGAAACTTGTTACAGAAAATAATAACGCGTTTTTACATACATTTTACGTTTTTCAAAATTTACCCTTCAAGGCCACAGGTATTTTAGGTTTAGATTTTCCATCTACTTATGGCTGTAATATCGATTTGGCTAACAACATGTTAGTTGTTAATAATGCGGGTAAACTAATTTATTTACCTATCTCTCCTAGACTTGATTTAACGTTTACTAATAGAAATTGTCTTGTATTACCGGCTAGAAGTGAATCGACCCATTTCGTAGAATTAGATATTGATGCGGAAGATGATTGTGTTGTTTGCTCGAGAGAGATAGAGAAAGATATTTTTTTAGCAGGAGCAATAGTTAGACCTAAAAATCGTAGGATACCGATCAGAATACTCAATATTAGAGATAAAGAAGTAACATTAGAAAATTTTATTCCGGAAGTTAACATTTTAAGCAAATATAATATTTTATCTTTTGATAAGACTAATGCTAATGCAAATAGAGCCGAAAATTTACTTTCGTTGTTAAAATTAAATCATCATAACTATGAAGAAAAGAGTTCTCTCGAAACAATTTGTACAAAATATTCAGATGTGTTTTTTCTGCCAGGAGATAAGCTAGCCACCACCAACGTTTACGAACAATCCATAACACTAAAACCTAACGTTAGTCCAACCTATGTAAAACCTTACAGATTGCCTCAATCATTGAAGCCAGAGATTGATAACCAAATTAAACAAATGTTGAAGGACGATATAATAGAAGAGTCCTCAAGCGAGTGGAACAGTCCTGTACTACTCGTTCCCAAAAAGTCTGAAGGTTGTAAAAAGTGGCGTTTAGTAGTGGACTATAGAAAACTCAATGATGTAATAGTCGATGATAAGTTCCCACTACCCAACATCACCGACATTTTAGACTCACTTTCAGGATCAATGTATTTCACTCATTTAGACTTAAATCAAGGTTATTATCAAGTTAGTTTATGCCCTGATAGTCGTAAACATACTGCTTTTTCCACTAGCTCGGGTCAGTATCAATTAAAGCGTCTTCCTATGGGACTTAAGACTTCCTGTAGTAATTTCAGTAGAGTAATGTCTATAGCTATGTCTGGTCTGACGTATGACAAATGCTTTCTTTATCTCGATGATTTAATAATTTTTGGGCGAAATCTAAATTCACATAATAAAAATTTGATAGATGTACTCGAAAGGTTAAGAAAAGTAAACTTAAAACTAAATCCGGACAAATGCCAATTTTTAAAAAAGGAAATTTTATACCTTGGACATTTAGTTTCGGCTGATGGGGTGTTACCAGATCCAGAAAAAATAATAGTTTTACAAAAATACCCAGTACCCAAAACTGTAGATGAAGTCAAACGATTTGTAGCTTTCTGCAATTACTATCGTAAATTTGTACCATCGTTTGCTCAAATAACATTACCTTTAAATCGATTGTGCAGAAAGAATACAGTTTTCGATTGGACAGTGGAATGTCAATACTCTTTCGAGACCTTAAAACAAAAGTTAATTAGCCCACCCATACTTCAGTACCCAGATTTCTCAGAATCAAATGAATTTATTTTACAGACTGACGCATCAGGCGTAGCTATTGGTGCAGTTTTGTGTAACAATGACCTAAGACCCGTAGCATATACTAGTAGACCATTAAATAAGGCAGAAACAAACTATCCCACAATACAAAAAGAACTTACTGCTATAGTCTGGGCAGTAAAGTACTTTAGGCCGTATTTATTCGGTAGGCAATTCACTATAATGACAGATCATAAACCCCTTATTTATTTGTTTAGCATGAAAGATCCCTCTAGCAGGCTGTTGAAGTTTCGTTTAGTTCTAGAGGAGTATGATTTTAAAATAGTATATGTGCAAGGGAAGGATAATGTAGTCGCGGATGCATTGTCCAGGATAAATGTGACTTCCAGTGAATTAAAGAGTATGAATGAGAAAATATCGGAAGTTAATGTTATGACTAGAGCACAAAAAAGAAGAATAGATAACGATAATGAAAAACAATATATTTTAAATGACTATCATTTACTGCCTACCAGTGGACATGCTGGTGTCCGCAGAATGACTAACAATATCAAGAGGCGATATTTCTGGCCAGGTATCGATAAAGATGTTCTTGATTTTGTAAAAAAATGTTCCACATGTCAAAAAACTAAATATAGTAGGTACACCAAACAGCCGATGACGATCACAACGACTGCGTCGTCAGGTTTTGAAAAAATATTTTTAGACTTGGTAGGTCCTTTAGATAAAGACGAGAATGGAAATTGTTACCTTGTGACGGTTCAATGTGAATTAACTAAATTTATTGAAGCATATCCTATACAAAATAAAGAAGCCGTAACTGTAGCAAGATCAATTATACAAAATTTTGTCTTACGTTTCGGTATACCAAAAGTTATAGCTACTGATAGAGGTTCAGAGTTCATTGCAGGCACTATGGTTGAAGTATGCAAATTATTAAAAATAGAAAAATTTACGTCCACAGCATACCACCATCAATCAATCGGTTCACTCGAAAATGCTCATAAGCATTTAGGCGCTTTTCTAAGGACTTATTCAGGTGACAACGGCTATGACTGGTCACACTGGATACCGTTTTGGTGTTTCAGTTATAATAATACCGTCCACTCAGAGACCAAGTACACACCCTTCGAACTAATTTTCGGCAGGCCATGTAATATACCTAATAATATTAAGAATTGTAATAGATTAGATCCATTATATAACCCCAATGACTACTCTTTAGATTTAAGATATAGGCTCCAGGTAGCGCTAAAAGAAGCTAAACATAATTTAGAAACTAGTAAGGAAAATAGAAAATTAGCATATGATAAGAAATGTAATCCTGTTACTTATAAAAAAGACGATTTAGTTTTAGTCAAAAGTGAACAAAAAAAGAAATTGGATAATATTTTTGAAGGCCCTTATATTGTGTTAGAGGATATGGGCCCTAATGTCAAAATTCAAAAACAAAATAAAATCGAATTGATTCATAAGGATAGGACTAAATTGTTCAATAGTTAATAGCTTTTATTTTATTTTTGTTGTTGTAATAAAAAATAATAAAAAAAAATTAAGAGCTCTAATTTTTTTTTCTTTTACCCCCGGAGGTGTAGTGTATCTAAGTATCATTAGTAAGTATTATAATGTATGTGTGTGTAACCACACCTTATTTAGGATTAGTTAAGTAAGCAATACTTTAAGATCGTGTACGCTCAAGCTATGTGAACACACAATAAATCGAGACTTGATCCAGTGCAGATGTCTTTCATTTACCACGACACTTCAGTTTTAATTGTTTTTTTCGTTGTTAGTACCATCCCAATTTTTTTTCTACCTTCTGAAACTTAAAGTTATAAGACACATTTACTATGTCAGAAAGTAAATAAAAACCTTCACTTTATTTTTGTCATCTTAATTTAAAAAACTGGCCTTGTGTGGGGCGGTTAGAAGCCACGGATGCCGCAACGTTAACACGACATCATCAATTTGAGTCTGATTTTGCCACACTGCTAATCAACAATTTAAACTGTATCGACACCCAAGGCAAAAATTGTGAAAATGACTTTTGTGATGCTTTATGCTCCTTCGTACTCAAGGAAAATACTGAAGTCAAGCGACCCGTAAAATTGATCATTAATTTTGAAAATATAGAAAACAAAGAAAAATACCCTAGAATACTGAATACCTCTACAGAACGTAAGCGGATACTTTAGAAAAAAAAAACATATTTTTTTTTTAATTGCTCTGTCTGCATAATGATGTCACAAGCGAAGATGAAATTGAATATACATATTATGATATAGGGAGTAGGCAGGTGGACGATGGATTTGTACTCCCAGTAAAAAATTAAAATGTAAAAGTAAAACTTATATCCAATTTCCAAGACACAAATAATAATCATACTCTCAAAGAAAACTTAGAAGCCCATTATTTAAAGGGAAAACTTATATCCAATTTCCAAGACACAAATAATAATCATACTCTCAAAGAAAACTTAGAAGCTCATTATTTAAAGGGTATTATAAAAATGTATATATTGACCTTAGTAAATTTCGATTTTATAAAATGTAATACACATAAGAAAAAAATGATAGATTATTTATTAAATACTATGATTCGATTTATGAAATATAATTATTGCAAAGTAAAATTTGATATTTTACCTGGGAGTGACAAGTTGATGGTGAAGAAGATAAAGTACAAATGAAAGCTAAAAAATATCACAGTAAATGTTTTAAATGGAAAATGGAAACGTTAACTTATACCATGAATTCAGTATTTACATTTCCTGAACCCCTCAGCGTTGAAATATCAGGTCGATTTTTGTTAAAGGGAAGTTCTACGAGCAACCGGTGACTAAGAGGTACAGGGCACAATGCGCCACTGCCCTGGGGCAGGAGTTTGACCGACAAAACGTGAAAAACATGACACGTAGGGGCAGGCTCTTGCCCAGAACAGTGGAAGTGCACATCCAGAATAGGTTTTAACCTTTGGTATGTCGGAATGTGGATCCTCACAAACCCGTTATACTGCCGGATCACGGATCCACGATGATACGACCCCAAGAGATTTTTTTTTATATAACTGTTGTCTTCAGAGACCAATCAGGTCGAGAATCGAATAAACATATTCCTATTGAGTGAAGTTATTTTCGTTCATAACTCGTGTGAACAGTGTTCGAAACATTCAGTGCTTTTTTATGTTCCCTGGCGTACGTGACTGTGGTAATCAGAAGTTTTTGTGAAGTTATATTCAGAAAAAAGTAAGTAAAACAATTGTATTGTTTTACTAGGTCAGTAATGTAATCGGATTAAGGTCTGTTGGGGCAAGCGCGGATTTGGGGCAAGTGCGGCGAGCATCATTATACCAACAATTAGCAATGATATTGATAAAATCGCCATCTAGTAACGATAGGCGAAACAAACATAGTACCGAGAAAAGAGATTGTCACTTGAATGAAAGAGGATTTGGCGCCATTTTTATTTTATACTGAGATTTCTCTATGGTTTGAAGTGTGCGTTGTTGTGCTAAAACTTTCGGTTTTTTTCCAAGAAATGGTCTGATCTGTAAAGGCTCGTACACACTGGTGCGACGCGACGCCCGACACAAAGGCACCGCGTGTCACGCGACGAGCGGCGCCTTTGTGTAGCGCTGTCGCGTCGCGCTTGTCTGTGGGAGCCTTAATACATGTTTTCATTGAATCTTAAGCTTCGTATTTACGTAGATATTTAATTTGAATCTAGCAAAATACGCTATAATGGCCGGTTTAAAAATCTAACCTCAATTTTTTTTGTTTGGAAAAATGCCGCTACTATGCTTGGGACAAGCGCGGCACTACGACACGCCCCAGGTCAGAGGTTTTCAACCTTCATTTTTATCTCATGTTTTTTTATATTTCCAGACCATGGTGCGAAATTATGAAAAAAAAAGACAGCTGGACCGAGTTGGACTCGCGAAACTTTACAAAAAGCATTAGCGGCTATCCGAAACGAAACTACAATTTACGCTCCTAGAAATTCCACGAGAAACGTTATTTGATCATATGTCTGGTCGACGAGAACAAAGATCGAATAGCTTGGGAAGACCAACAGCTCTGACCGCAAATACTGAAAAAACACTTGTTAATCTCATTCGTATTATGGAAAAGAACGGGTTTGGGCAGTGTCTCCAACCACGCCGTAATTACGGTAGACCTACCGTGATTTTTCTAAATCTACCACCTACCGTAAACATATTATTACGGTGCCACATTCTACCGTAATTTCGTCCGTGTCCTTATTACTATAATGGCAACACTTAATTTAGTTAAATATTACTATTTTATTAAAGCATCACTGCAATGGGGAATAGGGGTCCCCAAGATATGATATAATTATGATGAGATACGTCAAAATGCTGGAATAACATACTCGTATATAGAGAGCTGCTAATAAATTATGCCCTTAAGTTATGTAAACAATACTTCGCTCGATGCTATCGAGTGAGTTGAACTTCGACGATCCCGCAGATATATTTTGGCATCATGTATCAGAGATGAAAACGAAAGAAAAGTCGCTGCCATTCTTAAATTTGGCACGGTTTATGTCAGGAATGCTATCCCAGTCACATTCAAACGCCGACTGTGGACGCATTTTTAGTCAAAGTACTGGCTTGAAGACGAAGAAAAGGAATCAGTTGCCCACAAAATCTATTGCTGCGAACCTGTTCACGCAACAGGTTATTATGAGACATGGCAAAAACTGTGTTGATTTCCATCCCACCTACGAGTACTGAACACATAGACGAATTGAAAAGGGACCACATGAACCGCACCCTGATTACGTAACAAAGTTTGATTTTTAATGCGATTCCGAAATTAAGCAAACTCCAGTAGGAATCGTTTTCCATAATTGGAATTACGTAACTAGAAAAAGTCCAACCCAGTAGAATTGTATAGAGGGGAAGTAACAATCGTCCACAATCTCTTTCGTTGGAGCGTTTTGTTTCATCATATATGAATGATTTCTTTCCGAATTAATATGCTATAATTTAATTTAGTTATAATTACAACTGATCGTCTAATAATGGTTATCAATTAAATTGTTCAATGATTGCGAAAAAATTTAAAACCAATTTTTAAAACACTTTCTACCAAAAACTACCATAAATGAAATGCATAACAAAACGTATTTCCGTCTGACATTTTAGTTCTGTGACAAAAGTTAACTTCTCTTTCCGCCGCCGCCGACAAACTTTTTCAAAGTACTAAAGTAAGTAAATAACAATTTGTTTCTGTAAGATAAATATAAGTGGTTATTAGAAAGAGAGTATTTATTGAGTTTGTTTTCTTATTATGTAGTATGTTCCACGCTCTTACATTAGTTCTGTTGATCTATTTTTTTTCAGAAATGCCTGCAAATAAAAAAGTTTCAGAGCGGCAGTGGGAGCTGCTGCTCCGGTACATGGAACTGAATATAAATATTGCCAAGGGATCCATGGCGAATGAGGGTCCGTTGGCAAAGATTGCAACCATCCAGAAGTGGAAAGATATAGCAGCCCGCCTCAACAGCGAGGGCGCGGGCTGCACTAAATCCTACATAAAATGGCGAGAAGTAAGTGTAATGAACAATACTTATAATATTTGTGAGTTTGTGTGAAAAGGTGCATTTACGTACGACGACATAGATCAAGCTATACATTTCCAGTATAAGCTTGCGTGGCACGGAGTCGATGCAATGCGAGGCCCACTTTTACTGGAAATTAATAGCTTGATATTTTATTAAGGCAACAAGTATGAGTGTTGTTTGTATTAGGCTTGTATGTCTGTGCCTGGTGATTGTGGTATGTGACTTTGATCCAAGAAACTAGATAAATATTCATCATAGTAGTGACATGAGAGATGCATCATAAATAAATTAAGTCAATTTTTATACAGTGAAATTTAGTAGTGGCGTGCCACCCTCACTAATAAATATGAATACTGCTAATGTGGTACAGATATACTATAATAATTTAAATAATTATAGAATAATTATTATCTTTATAAACTATTTAAAAGTAAGCATTTTATGATTATTGTGTGTCATGTTATAACTATTAAGATTATTTAACTTTGCTAGTATTGGAACCAACAAAAATATTGCACCCGGAAAAAAGCATCAACCCTCCGACAGCAGTCTTCGGCTACGGGTGGAGGCCCTTTGCCAATGAAGCTAATTTTAACAAGCAGGGAGGAGCGCATCCTTGCGTTATTAGGGAGTGTGGCCGTGTACGGAGAACCCAGCGTCCGCATCCCTTTCCCTGTTAGAGAAGACCTCATTTTTATTATAATAACTAATTGTAAAGAAGTAGTGCATGAAGTAGTTAGTGTAAGTATTGGCTTTTTAGTGTTTCTGCCTATGTGTGATTATGGTCCATAAAATTATCAACTTAAATGCAACATCAGGTAATTTAATTTTTATAAATAAGAAAGTATTTAGATTTATATTGTTTAATAATGACAGTGTCTGTGCAGTAAAGTAAATAGTATGTAGAACTCAAGACACATAAATGTGACGGTTGTAACAAGCAGAGTAGTTAGGAATTTAAAAGGGAAACTGGATGATTGATTGGTGGTTTTAATGTTGCAGGGGGATAATGCGGCTCCTTGCCCTGTACGCTCTACAGTGCCGGGGGTGGCGCCTGTAGCGGCGCCGGCTCATCCCTTGTTAGAGGTGTATGAGTCAGAGTCGCCATCGCTGCTGCCGCTGCCTTCCCCAGTCTCGCTGCCTCCGTCGGAGATATGCTGGCTAGTCGAGTCGCCATCGGCACTAACCCTGCCACCAACACCTTCGCCCCCACTGAGGTACCCGTTACCACTGCCGCCGACACCACTACCACTGTCACCACCACCACTGTCACCACCACTGTCACCACCACGACCAGATTCAGCAGCTGTGGTGATGCCGACACCGCCAGCTGGTGCCATACGAAGGAGAGGAGGCAGAAGAGGTACATACATTTAACCTTATATTAAATCAATGTTATTAGATTACTAACTGCTGCAGTTAAATAGCAAGATTGGCCATAGCAACTTCGCGATGCTAGGGTTGTTATGCTGCATAAATCTTAACTGTTGTAAACTAAATATATAATCATAATAGAATATACCTATACATATTATAAATTGAAGTAGCTTTTCGTGTCTGTCTATTGGACCATGTTGTTCTTCTAAACTTTGAAATGGATTTTGATGCGGTCTTCATCATCATTGATAGAATTTGTTCCAGAAGCTCTTTACCGTCCGGAACAAATCTTTCTAATTACACAATACATACAATTAATAAATACACATATGTGTATAATCCATTAATACTTAACTTAGATATAATAAAGACTGACTTGTTAGTCTAGTGATTGCAACTGCTACTGCTGAGCACGAAATCTTAGGTTCGATTTCCAGGGCCGGGCAGTGTTATTAAGTAGGAGTGGGTTGCTAGTTACATAGTAATATAATCATTCTTGTTTTGAATGACACAGTATGACACCTTTCCTTATTGGTGATTTAAACAGTTGTGTTGTTTTCTTTATCAGAAAGTGTATTGGCATCCCGACCATCAAGACCATGTATGTGTTACCTATTTATTTTATAGATTGGCTATTGAATATGTTACCAAAAAAAGAATCAAAATTTAATTATTATTTCAGATCATCGTGTGACGCCTGTCGCTCCAGACTGGGTCTTACAGCTAGAGGAGCGGAGATTAGTTTCGGAGCAAGCCATTGCTGCAGCCCTCCAGGACCTGAATACGACCCTGCATGGTATGCTGGTGGCGATGGAGTCGGTGTCGCAGAGCCTGCAGACAATTTCTAGGCAGCTAGGCAACTAGACAGCTCGTAGCTACGAGCTGTCTAGAAGTAAATAATACAAGTATAGCAGTTCCGTAGCTATTCTTCTGTTCCTTTGACTATTATGCCTTCATTACTTGTACCGAATACAGTGCAAAGGCCACACTCGGCCCGAGTACTCCGATAGAGGCATCCTGTATCACTGTACTCATTAGGTGTAGGAAAGGCAATAGCCATAGTATGCTTATCTCTAATTTATTTTACTGCCTTTGTTAAGTGAGCATGTTGGTGAGATTTTATTATGTTGTGTTTGTTTGTTTGTTTGTATAAAGTACCTACCTATCTCGTTTGTGTAACATAGTAAGAGCTACAATTGTATCAAGAAATTGCACACCCCTCGGCGTACAATTTTAAATTAGACAATCTCTACTTTGCTGTGTTTGTTTAAAGTACCTAGATTAAAGGTTAACTAACTACTGACAGTTATTTTGAAGTGAAGCGAAATTATAGATTCAATGTCCTACTGCCATTTTACTGTATGATATGCATTATGTTAATATATAACATAACGTAATGGTGGCGCTCATGGTTTTATTTTATAACAGTAGTAGTAGGTATAATTAGTCGGAAGGCTATGTAGAAGCATTACTTGGAGTAACTTATTATTACTTAGTTTAAAATAATAAAAAGTATTGTATAATGTCGCTAGTGTATAAGCTCAGCAGCTAAGTATGTTTGTGTATTGCTGTGAGGGGTAGAATGGATAGAAAATATACAAATAAGAATGCAACAAAAAATTGTGATGTAGGATTAATTTATAGGAATAAATACATTAGCTTACTATTTATAATTATAATTACAAAAAAACGGGACCGCAACGAAATAGCTTTAATAGCATAACATTTAGTTTATATTAAATATACACATTTTAAAAATGAAGTTTTTGTATTTTTTTTGTTTTGTTGTAGGTAGTTGACGAGGCCTATGCCCAGCAGTAATAATGCTCGTTTTCGTAAAGAAGACGCATCTGTTTTAACTTTATTTACGACAGTATATATGTATATATTTTTTTAAATAAATAATTAATTATTTTTTGTTACCCAGTAGCCAGCACATTTCGCCTTGATCATGTAAGCCCTGCATAAAATTCTGTACCGGACATTGATTCCAAATATGGGAATCATGACTGGCTCCTCCAAATGACGCATCAATATATTGAATGCGTAGGTCAGCATCACAAACATAAAATTATTGTAATGTTTTAATTACAGTAGGCAAGTCCACACAAACAGTAGGCAAGTTTTGGTACCTAAATAGTGGAATTATAATTCTATTACTTCTAGCATAAGTTTTAATGTAAATATAGTTTAGACACTGATCTTATATTTGTTGGTGGAATTTAAATGGTAATAAGAAAAGGTATCATTAGTCACAACAAGATTAAGGTACTTACAATCAGTACATTCAGGCTATGGTACAATTTTCTATTAAAATAAGCTTCCTCATTTTCATGAGGACGGATTATGGCAACGTGGGTACCATCAATGCATCCCACCGCACCAGGAAATTGAAATATATCCATAAATCTGAAACCAAATAATTAGGGCCAATTAAAACGAGTCATTATTAATATTGAAAGAGCATTTTCTCCGATTCTTTGTTTTTTTTCTGTATAAGACCAGTTGAAACAAAGCCACATAATAGACATCTATATGCCTTATATTTATCCACTTTCATACTCACTTCCTTTTCACAACATCCCGCTCTTCCTGTGCCAAAGGAAATTTAATATATTTTTTTAATATTTCCCTATTGTTGAGAGCCTCTGTAACCTAAAACAAAAATAAAACTATGTGAGTAAAAAATGCTATTATTATTATTATTATATATATAGGAATAGTTAGTGGCAGCACTTACCTCGCATAGGCATTTGTGTACAGCCGATTGTGACAGCCCCAGATGCTAATACGCTCCAATATTTTTCTGATATGCCCCATTGGCATAAAAGGCTACTGCTGCTAAGACCTGAAATAAAATTATGTTATTTCTTTAAGCACATATTTTGAAGACACTTATTTTCTTGGACTTTGTTATAACTTGATTTTAACAGTGTCCATAGAGTTTATTGCCCGAATTTCTCCATTAGGATCTATGTTTTGGAATGCGCAACTAGGTTTAACTTTCTGACTAACAGACCACATTTTTGAAGACACTCACAAGTTTGTTTGCCTGGACTTTGTAATAACTTGATTTTCACAGACTGTCCATGGAGTTTCTTGAATGTGTTTCACCATTAGGATCTACGTTTTGGAATGGGCAACTAGTTACAACTTTCTGACTAACTGGCCAACTACTCGTCTTTTAAAAAATGCCTAATAATGGTCTCATTGAAATATAAACAAACAAACATTGGCAAACCTATCTAAGTATATTAGAAAACTTACCTTTAGGTCGGGGCGTATAGCAGAGTGACGACGTCGTTGCAGAAGTGGAAATACTTACAAAGAGTCAAGTATTGAGGTTTTGTTAGCCTAAAGTGGGCCATGAAGTTGTTAGTTGGCAAATCGAGCGGGTTGCTGGCAGTTCTCAAAAGTCTGCGGCTTATTATAAGTCCGTCTTTGAGGCGTTGCTCTTCCGCGATAAGCAACAAATAACTTCGTGACATTGTGGAAGCTAAAATAATAATAAAATTAACTTAGGAGATAGCGAAAAGTGAGGTTTACTAACACTACTTACGTGCGGTTGCGGAGGATATTGCCGGTATCGAAAATACCAAAAATATTGATTTAGCGTTGCGATTCTACACAAAAACACATTCACAATTTATCAAGAACATGTTCACTTACCTAATTTAGTAATAATTATGGCGATTTTATGTGTAAATCCCAAAAAAACATTCAAAGAAAAATGATAAAGGCCACTACGTTGCCTTCGGTTTCGGAAAGAGACTGCTCGTTGGTTTCAAACCAACTGACAGCTGTCAAAATGGTTACGCAATTCGGATAATAGCCTTTTTATGAGCTTATCGTTCACTCTTTAGCGTCTCAAACAGACTGCAGTTGGTTTCACACGATAGTGTAGTTACGCAATACGAAAGTCGTAAAATTAAGCAAACTGCGATGGAAACGAAGCAAACTAGTCTTAATCGTTTGGCGAAAATGTGTTACGTAATTAGGGTGCAGTTTTGGAGCATGGACAGAAAAAGGCTTCGCGATTTCTTGTCTAGACAAGTGGAAAAGTTACCAACTGCTATCAAAACTGCTGGTTATTATAACTCACGAAGACATAACACATTAGACTGGACACTCGATGGAAAAAAACTGTAGGAAATTTTTCCCCTACACATTGGGTTATACAAATGACGAAGCATTACAAGCGGTTTTGAAAGGAAATTTCATGTCTCGAAATCTAGATCCCAAAATAGATGCTGTGTAAGACCCTCGAGGGCGTCACCCATCTTCGGCAGCATTTTCCAGTTATCAAAAAAAAAAAATAGGACCTCCATCTTAAAATATAAACCCGTTCATTCTCACTACAATATTCAACATGCCCCTAATCTTCCAATAGGGGTTACGTTTTCTTCTATTTTTAATGATTTTAAAAGTTATTGTGAAGAAAAGTCTATGGAAAAGTTTAGTTGGATTATTTTCATACGATAGTTAATGAAATCAAAATTTTGGAGTAATATGTGAAAAAATATATTTGCTGATTTTCTCAAAATCAGTTTTGCCTAGTTACAGTGTATTGGATTCACAGAGTACGGTTTTAGAGACAGCAATGTTTTGTTGGAAGGATGTGGCTTCAAACCATTTATTTATGAAATTTTCAGTGCCGCCCTCGTATGATGATGAAAAAAAGAATGTATCGATGTATAAAAAAACGGATCTGTAGGTATTTAACTTGCTTTAAGTGAGAGAATTATTTTTTATAAAAAATAAATAATAGTATACGTATTTAGAATACAGAAAAACCAGTTTTCTTGAACAATTTTATTAACAAAAGTTTATCGTATTTTTAGAATATATTAAACAGAACAAAATGAAACTACCATTTAAAGACGGAATTCCTGGTTACGACTGGTTTGCTGGTTTTGTTAGTAGACATAATATATTGTTAGCTGCATCCCCAACCTGTATACACCCCTCCGGCCAGCCCGGAGCATGACGTGATCGCGTCCATATAAGACGACGCGCAGTGTGACCACGGATTCATTCCCGCACCCGGCGCACTATGGGACCAAACAGTATTTTCCATCTCAAAAATGGTTGTGTCGAAAGTCATAAATCCATAGATTGTTTTATGGTTTTGTACTCTCAAAGGATGGAACTTACGAATAAATTACAAAATATAAAAAAATATAAAATTTTACGTTTATAAAATGAACCTCAAACATTGGGTATAAATATGTAGCGGCATCTACAATCGCCACATGCAAGCTATGCGTCAGACTGACGTCACGCAAAATCCTGCATCGCGCAAGCAGAGTTTACCGCGCAACTAGCATATATACAACATCCCGACATCAATCGTCAGGCAGTTGCCCACCAGACACGACACCCGTCTGGTCGGAGGATCCTCCCTTTTCCATAGAGTATGAGTGAGCTTTACACCCTGTTCCTCATACCTCTATACTGGTGACCCCGAACATGAACGTCAGCGCAGCCTTCGTGCAACTACTTCAGCGTGATGTCATCATCATCACTTCCGCAAGCTTTAGAGCGGCGAGTCACACAGCCAGCCAGCACCCACGGCTTCCACGGGTATCCTGACCACCAGCATGCAGCGACCGCGCATACCTGGTCATCACCCTCAGCCTCATCAAGCAACCTTGGCACAGCACACTGCACTTTCGGCCGGTCAACAAGAAGAGCTCTTAATCCCTCTCCTGGTCGATGCCAGCAGTCAGCCTCAACCCGGCGCTGTACCACATCCGACGCACTGGAGCATAACGCAGCGCCACCCCGACTCACTAGGGAATCTTCGCAGACAGTTCCGACTCACCGCGAACTATGCGACAACCGGTTCAGACTCACTGGAACCTCACCTGGCCCTGGCAAGCATCGCAAGATACACGACTCAGCCCACTATCGACCTCCGGTCTCCGGGGGGGAGTGATGTAGCGGCATCTACAATCGCCACATGCAAGCTACGCGTCAGACTGACGTCACGCAAAATCCTGCATCGCGCAAGCAGAGTTTACCGCGCAACTAGCATATATACAACATCCCGACATCAATCGTCGGGCAGTTGCCCACCAGACACGACACGCGTCTGGTCGGAGGATCCTCCCTTTTTCATAGAGTATGAGTGAGCTTTACACCCTGTTCCTCATACCTCTATAAATATTTTCATGCCAATTAAATTCCCGGTAAGAAAGTTCAACACAAAATTATTCGGAAGTTTTCCAAGGAAACATATTAGTGTTATCCATCATTAGATAGCTTAGAACATACACTTTACAACCACGTTCAGTATTTGTAAAAAAAAAAACAATTATTAAATTTTTTAATATTTTTTTAGTGAAGTAAAGAAAAGGTCATGGCCCATAATCCGACCCGGTTAAAAAATGTTTTTGTACAAAAACGAAAATGGTGGCAAATTATGCAGGCATAACCCACTTTTCATTATATGTAAACAGGAAAAAATTATTAAAATGGAGAGATCTTGCAGTAGACCAATAAAAATTGGATAATAATTACCTGCACCAGCCGTTTCACCCGTCTGTAAATTATTTTATCCCATGGAAACATGTCACAGGGATAAAAAGTATACTATGTCCGTCTCCAAATCTAATATGTATATCTCTACACGGCAATTTAATCAAAATCGGTTCAGTGGTTTAGACTTGAAAATGAAACAAACAGACTTAATTTGCCATTGTTTTGTTAAATAAAAATATCATCATCACACATTAAGCGAACTCGTTCGGTCAGGAAATAACACATATATTGCTGTCTCTGTCTCACCCGAGTTGATAACCAGCTTTGTTGCGCTCACGCAATAATACAATGCCTTGCCTATCCCACAGCAGGTAGAAAAACATCGGCGGCGCCTCCCTGACCTCGCCCTTCGCAGTCCTTCGTCATTCATCGTTGTGATCTGTGCTTTCTCCAAGTTTATATATTATTCCGATACAATTAACTACTTTGGCGTGTTTACTTGAGTGATTGATTGCTTCTCGATTTAGATTTTGTTGACATGGAAAGACTTAATAGCTGTGTAGCGTGTAACCGATCGGTGTTACGTCGCAGAAATCACCCTCTTACTGGAGTTTTTCTCTAAATATATCGGGAACACGCCGTGCTATTACTACAAGAAATAATACCATACGAGGTAAGTTTCTGCGCTTTAAACTTATTATCTAAAAGTATAAACAATTTATTTATATATTTGTACAATATTATAATATAAACTACAACGCGAAACATATTGTGTGCTAGTTTAATGACGCCCAAATTGTTTATATTCTCTTTGTTACAAACTGCACACAGTATTTTAGAATAATAATTATCTTCTACGGTGTTCCGATTTCTTTTTAAATGAGAGTGCTGTTAGAAGGGTATCTACACTTTCCTAAAAGTCATGTAAGAATTTATGTCTGGATTTTAAAATGAATTTAGGCATCTTCAGACCAGTCTGCTCCACCATTTTTCATATACTTAATATTTTTTCCCCGGTGACTAATGTTAATTATTATTTCGACATTTTCAGGTTCCAATTGATGGCTCAAGAACAATTTGCCATGCATGCTGGGTCAGACTGGGTCGTGATGTACACCGTCAGTGAGATCAACAGGTTCAAGATCAACCACGCGAACAACCTGAAGACCAGCCAAACCAACAAGATCATGGTCACGGTCCATCAAACCAGCAAGGAGAACAGGAAGTATACAACGACGGCCAAGACGTAAGACCTGGCTTCATGTCCTTACAAGGATATTCACGTGCCTCCAATACCGCAAGAAGGTGCATATTTAACGGCTGCAGGAAGACGTCTAGTCATCTAGTGCCCACGTATATAAGCATACGATTCATCAAAGTGTTCAGATACTTCTTTTCAATAACAATTAACGCACAAAAAACATATATTATCTAACAACGAGTGAATTTGTTTGTGTTTGACGTGATCTTTGTGATCAAATAATAAAAGGGAAAAGTACTTCAGACCTCAAAAAATATTTGTTGGACAATGTTCAATCATCAGAAACCGACGTTAATACTGTAATAGAGAGTATTCAAAAAAATCTAACATCAAGTTGCAACCAGAAATGGACTAAAGCTCAAAGAAAGCCAGACAGGTTCGAGAGCCTATACTCAAATTGGTTAAATGGTGAGTTTAAAGTATCATTGAATTCTTGCAGTACCTCAACCGCTGAAAGTTCTGCTTTGAATACTTCTGGTGATCGTGGAAGACCAACAAAACCATATGACGACTGCTCGGAAAACACAAAGAAACGAAAAAATATGGAGCTGGTACAGGAGTATGGAATGGGACATGTCCGTAACGCTTATGTGCAAGGTTTACGAGCCATGGGGGAAAATGACGAAGCGTCAATTGTGACTATTATCAGAAATAAGGAAAAAGAAGAGAAAAAAAATATTCTACAAAACATACTCAATCCAGATAATGCACTTTCCTTTACAAAAGAGGAGGCATTGAGTATATGTATTGAAACAGATTTAACCAAAGCACAATATGCGTACCTAAGAAAAAGGCTCGTTGATAAGAATTTAAGTTCTGTATTGCCTTCATATCAAACACTAATTGAAGCAGAAAAGGCTTGCTATCCGCCTGCATCCAGCATTACGGTGACAAATATAAGCGCAAAAATCAACCTGCAAGATCTCTTAGACCATACAGTCTGCCGTATTATTAAGATAAAGTTAGGATCGACTTACAGTCGTCTCAAGCTGTTTACTAAATGGGGATGTGATGGATCCTCCGGGCAAAGTGAGTACAAACAAACTCTACCGGAAGAAAACGAACAAATATCGGACGCTAATTTGTTTATAGTGTCCCTTGTACCACTGGGACTAGTAGACGAAGAAACTTCCACGGTTATATGGAAAAACCCTACTTGCTCACCTGTTAGATATTGCAGACCAATTTCATTAGAATTTGCAAAAGAAACTCCCGAAAAAACTACAGCGGTTGTCAGTGAAATTGAAGCCAAAATTAATCAATTGATTCCAACTCTTGTGTCAATAGAAGACAAAGTCATCGAAGTTAAACATCAACTGTTTATGACAATGATTGATGGGAAAGTTGCTCAAGTGTTGACGAACACATCATCCAGTGCTACCTGCACTGTTTGTGGAGCAACTCCCAGACAAATGAATGATCTTTTAAAAGTTACGAGAGTTGAAAATGAAAATGCGTTTAAATACGGATTGTCGACATTGCGCGCATATTTCTTACAATTTAGGTTTTGAGAAATGGTCTGCAACAACTCCAGAAAACAAGCAACTTAAAGAAGACAAGAAAAAATGTCCAAAAACGTTTCCGAGAAGTGCTTGGCTTGCACATTGATAAACCACGTCAAGGTTCCGGTAATAGCAATGACGGTAATACGACAAGGAGATTTTTCCAAAATTACTAATGTTCTGCAGTGATAACCGGAATTGATGAAGAATTAATCAAGAGACTATATGTAATTCTTCAAACTATATCATCGGGATTCCCTATAAACGCAGAAAAATTCGACCAGTATAGATTGATAATCGCGCAATTATATGTAAGCAATTATAACTGGTACTACATGCCATCTTCGATCCATAAAGTACTTATACATGGTGCTAAAATAATAGAGCATTATGTAGTTTTGCCTATAGGACAATTATCCGAAGATGCCCAGGAAGCTCGAAATAAAGATTACAAGAAATATAGGTTACATCACGCTAGGAAGTGTTCCAGATCAGCAACAAACGAAGACGTTCTGCATATTTTGTTATATACATCTGATCCTTATATATCTAGCTTAAATAAACCAAGTTTTCTAATATACAAAGAATTGTTTGACGAAGCTAAAGAATTGTTGGACATAGAAGGTGATGAATAGGATAAGCGCCAAAAAAAAATTTTTTTTTTATCATTTAACTGTTTGTTTAATAATAATAATTTAGTTTTAAACTTATTTTAAGCATAAGTGTAACTTTTATTGCTATTTTATAATATAACTGTATAATTTTTGGTATGAAATTTCGTATAACTTTATCTTTGTCATTTTATTTAGTATAATTTTTTTTAAATGATGATGTTTGATTTTTTTTATTACCTAGATATTCACAAATACGTGAAAAAAAATTCAAGGAGATAAATCACAAAACAACAGAGTTATCGATTTTTGAGATGGAAAATACCGGTTGGTCCCATAGCGCGGCGGCGCGCGCTTTACTTTTAATTCCCCACCTGTTCGCTTAATTAATAGATCCTCAATTTTGTAATTTGTATTAACTATTTTTATTAAAAAGAAAAAAAACTTCTTTTGTTAAACTTAACTTCCTGATTATTATTTCATTAAATTCCTAAAATCAGAAGCGGGATACGACTCTCGTTTTCCCACTTATCTAAATAAATTGTCGAATAATACCGGCCCCAGAAAAAGGCGTAAACGTGAGTGCACGCCACCGCCGCCCGACCTAACTCATCTCAGTGTTACTTTAGACGCAATACTTAATAGGGTCTCTGCCTTGGACCGTTGTTCAATTTCAGAACCACGATCTAGCGTGAATCAGCAGCCGCGTCCTGCTATCACAGGCACGACTAGTCCGTCCGTGCCCGAGCTACATGAAGAGGCTATGCGCTCGGCCAGCCCTCCCGCTATTAAGCGACCTGTCCCGACGCCACTGGCGCCGGCGCTGTCGCTGCGGCCTTCGCTTTCAACGTCGGCTGCAGAGGACGTCGCAGAGCGTCTTATCGATGCACTAAGGAGCTTAAACCCGGTGAGATCAAACCATTATTATGTCTCTGACTTCGACCCTAATGTTCATGACGTCAATGCATGGTGTGAAGAAGTTGACCACGCTAAATTACAAAATAGATGGGACAACAAAGAATGTCTGGCCCGTACCATATCCGTTTGTGTCTAACGGGTGAATCTCACTCTTGGTTACGCGATTGGACCGAAACGGATCGTAGTTGGTTTACCTATAGATTACAGTTAAAATCACTCTATCCACGACGTGTCGATGTCGCTAATGTCCTGTATGACGTCATGTGCACTGAGTCAGATAAATATTCCACATACGCGGAATACGCGCGCAAATCCTTGTTGCGATTGCGTATCATTCAAGGACTAAGTAATGACCTTTTGTGTGCAATCATTGTGCCCGGTATTAAGGATCCGCAGATTCGTGCTGCGGCTATGAATGCAAAATTATCTACCGAAACTATTGTGGATTTTTTATCAATTTATGTCATGCCAAATAAAACCAGTACGAATATGAACAAACACAATGTTGATGCCCATTCTAATCGAACTACTAGCTGGCGCGATAACGGCGGTAATAGGAGCCGTAGTGCGTTGACAAAAAATCTGTGAAGTGTTTTTCGTGCGGGGCTCACGGTCTTACCAGTAAGAGTAACGCGTGTCATAAACATTCCAAAATTAGTAATAGTAATTCGAGTTCTAAAGTCGTAAGCGATAATCAGAGTACTAATACCAATTCAAATGTCCCGAACATAAAAAATTGTAAGTGCAACTTTTGTAAAAAAAAATTGGGCATACGGAAGAAAAGTGTTTTGCTAAACTGCGATCGGAGCCGCGCAATAAATCCAACGTCAATTTTTGTCATGAAATTAAAGGTGATGCGGCAAGCCGTGACGTGACACCCGCAGTGCTGTGTGGTGTACCTACGGACGTCTTAATTGACAGCGGCTCGTCTGTCTCAAACATTTTTCTTGCCGCCAAAACCCTAATGCTCAGATGTTGCGCGGAACAGGTGGTCATGAGTAAAAACGTTAACAAAATCCGGTTTTTCAATTAATCTGCGGAAATGCTTTTTCCTGACAACACAGGTGGAGTACCTTGGGAGAACCCAATGGTCAGGTTAGGCCGAGCACTAATGAAATATAGTTAATATGTTGATTTTTCCTTCCACTTTGGTCATAGGTTCGTTTTTGTCCCTTTGTTGACATTAACAAAGTGTTGCAGTTATGCTAAACAGACTTACAATTGTTAAAAGTGAATCAGCTTAGTGTAATACGACGACGCACGGGCGCGCGGCACTTATCGCTTATGCGGCAAGCGTCCAAGAGAACTTGGGTCGATTGGTTAATTATTGTGGAGTGTGCTATTCATATTTCACAATTAACTAAACAAACCTCACACTCACACCAGTTAACCCTTTTACCGATGACAGCAATATACGTGCCACCATCTAATAGGCATATTAAATCGAGAAGTTTATTCCATTTGAATACTGGAATCGTTACTAATATGTAGCTGAATGTACATCACTATATTTAAAAAAAAAACAGTGATGCCAACCTTGTGAAAAAAAAATTACACTTAGTAAAAAAGTTCCCGCTTTTCGTGACTTCAAAATTAATTTAAGAATATCTCATCAATCCTACAGATAAAACTGTAAGTGACCTTCTTTTTTTACGTAAAGATTTAGTGTGGAAGACGATAGTATAATTATTTTCAAAAAAATCGTCATATTTTATTTGGAAATCCATTTTTCTATGGTGGCTATATACAATGCCACTATCAACTTGTAACTACCTACATGGTGGCAATATAATGTACAGTGTCGACCAAAAGTCCATAGGCAATCTCACAAAGCAATAGCTTGACGTTTAGTTTGACTTACGACCTTCTATTTTCAAGAAAATAGACACATTCATAATGATTGTCGTCAACAAGTGATTGTAGTACATAATTTCAACGTTTATAATATGAGTCAAGATGACCTAGCGATTAAGCGCGTGCAGATAGCTGCGTGAATCAGTCAGCCTTGTGTTCAAACCACACGCAGTGTTTGGACTTTTTGTAAGTTTTTACTCGATTGGAAGTAATGGAACAGAAATATAATATTCTTTATCTTGTTCGCTTTGTTCACACATTTCGTCAAGTTAGGAAGGTAGATCATAGAAAACTAAATAAAGAATTTAGATTTCTGTGAGGTAGAGATGAGTTTTATGAATATTTAACGAGAACGGAATGAACATTGTCGATAGGTTGTAGTTGTTGGTCAGTGACGTGTGGTTTAATAAATAGCAGTATTGTATTTATTCTCAAAATGCAGGCAAATATTAATATTGCGGCGAGGGCGACTATTATTGCGCTGCATAAAAGTGGTCTTAATAGAACACAAATATCTAATGAAACAGGACTGAATGTGAGTATTATATTTATGAATTGTAACTTAAACTTTTATTTGAAATCTATACCTAAGATTATTTGGTGACATATTATGGATTAATTCTTTTTATTGTTTTTTAAATCCATCATGAGGCCTAAAAGATAAATAGTTAGTGTTTATTATTGGAATTATAAATGCAGATTTTTAATATTTTAATATTATACTGTTATATTAAATAAATATTATTACATTATATTATATAAAAATGAAGTCACTTCATTTTTTTGTTATAGTTGCCTAATATCACTTTTTTTGTTTTAGAGGAATACTGTAAGTCTCTGGATCAAAAGATATGAGGAAGAGGGTAGCCTTGCTAGTCGACAGCGAAGTGGAAGGCCGTCGCTTATTAGCGAGGCGCAGCGACGACATATGGTGGGCGAGTATGAAACAAATGGTTTCGCACCAACGGGACACTTAACGGAATTATTCGACACCTCATTGCAAACTTTTCGCCGTGCCCTCCACGCTGAAGGCTTGCATCACAGAAGACCAGCTAAAAGCCCTTCTTGACAGAAAGACATAAACAAGAACGATTACGTTTCGCACGGGATTATTTAGATTTTGACTGGAATACTACCATATTTTCAGATAAAAAGACTTTTTAATTTAGTCAAAAGGGTAGACTTCATTTATGGCGCAAAGATAACACTCGCTGGTGTGATAAAAACGTAATCCCTAATACAGAATGAGGTAGAATTACGATTAATATGTGGGGATGGACGAGTGCAGCAGGGCCAGGAGAACTGGCTTTTATTCCTCCACGTGCCAACAGTTCTACCTATGTAGAAGTAATAGACGATGTCATGCTACCTACTGTGCGTAACATTTACCCAGCTGATGAGTTGGCACAATTTACATTTGTCCAAGACAATTGTCCTATTCACCGGGCGAGCACTGTGCGTGAATGGTTTCACAACCACCCTGAGATAATTGTTGTTCCATGGCCAGCGCGATCACCCGACCTCAACCCCATAGAAAATCTATGGGGTTTGATGGTGCAAAGGTGGGAGTCACGGGATGAGAGTGAAAAGGAATGTTGCGTTTGCTGTATGGAGAGACACGAAACAAGTAACTGTTTTGAGTACTACTTTTCACCCAAAACAAAGGACTTGCTCGCGCACCCAAAAAGATGGGTCAAAGAAAGCTTATAATTGTCCTCAAATGATACCTGAGTACAAGAAGCGGATGGGCGGTGTGGACAGGTTTGATTAGAAAAGGACTCCTTATGCTGTGGGAAGGAAAAGCAAAAAATGGTGGAAGATTATTCTACTTTCTTATTGATCTCGCGATCACAAATGCTTATATACCGTATAAGAGTAATTCACGAGTACATAACGTAATGACCCAAAAGTATTTCCGGATTTGCACTATCAAAAGAACTGATCAATAACCTGTCATTTCCAAAGAGAAGCTTTCATTCAATGCCCAAATGCAACATTAAGAAAAGTAAGCAGAGTAATGAGAGACAGAAAACAGTACACAATGTTCCAGATGGACTGAGGACTGAACTGTTGGGAGAACATTGGCCAGTGGAAATAGAAACATACAAACGTTGTAGATTATGCAGCACTAAGACAAATAACAAGAGATCAAAATATGTGAAAGATGCGAAGTTCCTTTATGTATAAGTCACTGTTTTCGACAATTTCATTTTGATTGAGTTGACTGATTGTAATTTTGTAGACTGATAATTTTTAAATTGATTTTGCACCTAAGATTTTATTATTACTAAGACTATTTTTTCTATTGTTACTAAGACAAATTTTTGATGCCCAAGCTGGTAATGGCCAAGCTAGCAGTGGCAACCATATTGCCAACATGTTGTTTTTATAGTAAATGTTAATTTTTATAATTTATTTTTTTGGACTTAATTAAAGCTTAATTTTGGTAAACCATACCCCAAATTTATTTTGCTGTTACACTTGGATCCTTCTGCTGGTAAAAGGGTTAAACCTTTGTTAAGCGTATGAACCTAGCTATTCATTAGTTTGTTTAGTATATTTGATCCAAGTTTACGTTTCTAAGAACGTTTGTTGAATGTTCGATCTTTTAAGTTTCTGAGACATGAATAGTCACCAAAATAACGAGTTTTTACCAGCGTTGCCAACTCAGCACTTAAAGTGCCAGATTTGGCACTATTTTCATGTGTCTAGCACTGAAATTTAAGAAACAGCACCTATCGCAAAATCTAGCACTAATTTTGATATGTTTGCTTACTCACAAAATGCAATAACAAAACGCAAATTAGTGTAGTCCTCTGCACTTCGGTAGGGGATTCCCGTAAACATAAAAATAAAAGCGATTATGGCGGACGGCGCGGACTCTGCTATATTTGTCTCTTTCTCATAAGATAACTCCTTCTTCGTCTTACCTTGCTTGTTTTTCATTCGTTTGTGTTTTTGATTTATTATGTCATAGTCTCTTTTGCGCTGCAGAATAATTACCTTATTATTCCTTTACTTACATAGATTTGTGTTTTATACGGTGACAGTGAGACGAAAATGGATGTTCCTTTAAGTAAAAAAGGTAGTTATGTTCAAAGTTATAGGAAAGAATGGGAGGACGATCCAAAACTCAAAAAATGGCTTAGGCCTGTTCTTGGGAAAAGCTCAAAAGCAATGTGTTCCTTGTGTAAAATAGAATTTAATGCAAGAATATTTGAAATTAAACGGCATTCGGAATCAAAAAAACATATTGATAAAATGAAACCATTTTCTTCGGGGCAGACTACACTAATTGTTGAAAAAGTTGATACCGACGCAAACCCAGACATACATCACGCAGAGGGTCTATTATCAATGTTCGTTGCAGAACACACAGCTGTCATGCCGATCGACCACCTTAGCCAAGTGTGTGCAAAAGCTTTCGCAGACTCAAAAGCCGCCTGTGATATGAAGCTCCATCGTACAAAATGTGGTGAGATTTAAAAAAATGTTTTGGGGCCGCATTTTAAATCTGTCTTAAAACAGGACATTGGTGATAGTAAATATAGTCTCATAATTGACGAATCAACAGACATAACCGTACACAAGTACTTAGGCATCGTTATACGGTATTTCAGTTCTTCTATGAAGAAAATAACGTCGACGTTTTTAGCTTTGAGTCCACTAGAGACGTCCGATGCAAGAGGTATTGTAAATACTATTATTAAGACAGTGCAAGGTGAAATGGAGTTAAACCTTCAAAATTTAGTAGGATTGGGCACCGATAATGCCAGTGTCATGATTGGTATTAATAACGGCGTATATAAAATTATGAAAGAAGAATACGGTTTGCCACATTTAATTCTAGTTAAATGTGTTTGCCATTCACTCCAATTGGCCGTTTCTCACGCTTCAGAAGAAACTATCCCTCGTAACATCGAATTCCTCCTAAGGGAAACATTTAATTGGTTTTCCATGTCACCAAATCGACGTCAAGAATATGCAGACATATACGCAACTATAAATTGTGGACGACAACCACTGAAAATATTACAAAAATGTGCTACTAGATGGCTCTCAATCGAGCCAGCAGTGCAAAGAATTTTGGACCAGTGGTTGGAGCTGAAACTATTTTTTGAGATTGCCAGAAGAAAAAATAACTGTTACACGGCTGAACTCTTATACGAAGCGTATTCTGATTTGCAAAATAAAGTTTATTTAATTTACATAAAATCAATACTTGGTCAGGTACAATCGGCGCTAAAAGCATTCGAAGGCGAAAATTCAGATCCAACAAGATTATTAGAAACTTTGATAAAATTGCTCGAGTTGTTTTGTGATAAAGTAGTGATCCCGGGAAGACGTCACTCTTTTAACATTTTTGAAGATAATGTTGCAGATTACCTGGATCCGTCTCCTTATCTTGGCT
Source organism: Dryobotodes eremita (assembly GCA_917490735.1). Taxonomy (NCBI): domain Eukaryota; kingdom Metazoa; phylum Arthropoda; class Insecta; order Lepidoptera; family Noctuidae; genus Dryobotodes; species Dryobotodes eremita. The sequence goes on from OU823242.1 coordinate 25,664,951, forward strand.
ACAGTTTTGAGAACGCTATGCAATCCTTAGAAGATACCAAAAAGCAAGCATTAAGAAAACGTTGCGTAAATTTTACGGTAAAACTAATAAAACAATTGCAACAGCGGCTTCCTGAAAATGTAACCCTCCTGAAAGATATGAATGTCATGAGCGTCACTAACGCTTTAAAACCAAATAAAGGGCTCGTCGAAGTTGTGAAGTTAGCGGAACACTTTGTACAGAATCCAGAAACTATTGATAAAATTGTTGCCCAATGGAAAAGCCTAACTAGCAACACTTGGGAAAATGTGACTGATACAGTAAAATTTTGGGTTGAAGTGTCAGATTTTAAGGACGCAAGCAATGAAAATTCGTATAGCGAACTGGTTTCGTTGGCTTTTACAGTGCTCACATTGCCACATTCAAATGCGGACGTTGAGAGGGTTTTTAGCGTAATGAACATCGTAAAAAATAAATTGAGGAACAAAATTAACTTGGACTCCCTAAATTCAATTATTCGTATACGAACTGGACTCAAACATTTGAACAAAACTTGTTATACATATGATATACCTCAAGATATCCTTAAAAAAATAGGCAAGAAAGATATGTACACATTTAAATTTAAAAAGTCTGCTATAAGTGTAAATGAGCCACAGCCCTCCACTTCAACAGCTGTACAAGGAACCGCAGCAGAGACAGACGGTACAAGTAGTGAGGATGATGATTGGATTTAACGATAATAAGATTTTTAATATTTCGATTTTTTTAAATTTTGATGGTCACATCCTCCAATTTAACTATATATTTTTTTTATTTTTGTTTAAATGTAACATAACATAACTTTGATATTAATGTCATGACAATTTGAAAATTAAAACTTTTTATTCTACACGTTATTTTTCTTATTTCATATATTTGGCACTATTGTTAAAATTTTATACCAATTTAGCACTTTTTGAGATGTTACTTAGCACCCAACCGTGGCATTGAGTTGGCAACCCTGGTTTTTACTGTAACCTAAGCCTTTAGCGTTGCTCCTACCAATGGTAAGTCGTGACCCAGAAAGTACCCGTGGCCTTATCGACATTCGGGGCGTGACTGGTAAAGTACTGTGTTAATCCCGAGGACAAGCTTTGCCATTTATGTATACCATGTAAGCCCATTGCAGTAGCATAAGGTTTTGGTTGGTATAATGGCAAGTGTGCTCATTGATGGCCTTAATGAGGTTTTGAGTTCGTATGGCATATGTGTTACGTACAGCGAGTAGGTGGTCGTTACCAAGGTGTATATTGACCTTACCTAAACGAGTTTGTTATTCTTCCATTATGTTTTCAGATAGTTTAGGGAGAGGGTTAGGTAAATTATTGAGCAACAACCTTAGTCAATCTTCCGTTAATTATTGTATGCCTGGGAAATCCTATCAAGAGATAATGTCATCAATAACTGGGAATAAATATGATCCGAAAGCCATTATTTCTGTATTTGTAGGTAATAGCACTAATGTAAAAAAAGATGACATCGCTGACAATGTCACTATGTCACATATGTCACAATGTCATCTTGAAGGTTAATTGTCAGAAAATAATATTGTGTGCTTTCCATACTTTGAGCACTTGTCAAGGCTCGTACACACTGGCGCGACGCGACGCCCGACACAAAGGCACCGCGTGTCGCGCGACGAGCGGCGCCTTTGTGTAGCGCTGTCGCATCGCGCCTGTCTGTGGGAGCCTTCAAGTAGGCAAAATCATAATATACGTATGCTAAATAACCATATGCATTTATTAGTTAATCACTATAGTGACAAACTTATATTTTTTGACACCAACACTTTTGTTGAGAAATTAAGATCGACTAGGGATACTGCGTATATGCCTTTTAGTTTTAGACGTCAAATAGCATGGCTATTAGCTTTTAATATAAACTCAGACTAAGTAGTATGTCGAAGTCTGCTGTAATTAGCACCACAAAATTTAGTAATAATACTAATATTAAGGTGGTTAGCCATAATACACTCGAGAGCAATGAATCCGGGTCACTTAAAGAATGTTAAAAATCTCGGAAACTAAAAATGATAGGTTAATGCAATAAATTGTATTTAATAGACAATGTAATACTCCTTAAATGAAAGTAAAAAAAATATGAGTCACCATACATTTTATTAACACAAAATTACATAAAGAAAAAAACTGCTGATCTCTCCTTAAAACAAAAATAGGAAACATGAAATTTTTGAACTTTATTACGATTTTCTTGAATTTTAATACTTCGTATTGCCTCCTCGTGCTTCCATTACTGCGTTTACGCGGTTTGGCATGCTGTACACCAAGTTCCTTATACGATTTTGGGGAATATTCTCCCATTCCTCTGTGAGAGCAATTTTGAGCTCACGAAGCGTGATTGGGGGAGGGTTTCGTTGTTTTACGCATCTGCCTAGCTCGTCCCAAGCATGCTCGATCGGGTTGATATCCGGGCTGCGCGCTGGCCACTCCATACGAGTAATGTTCATCTCTTGAAGGTAGTCATTCACAATCCTACCTGTATGAGGTCGGGCATTGTCATGCATAAATATAGCATCCTCACCTAAATTGACCATAAATGGACCAACGTGATCATTGAGGATTTCTTCCACATATCTTACGCTAGTTAAAGAGCCGTTTTCTATGATCACCAGCTCTGTGCGACTTTCAGAAGAAATTCCGGCCCACACAAGTACAGACCCACCACCGTAGGCTACTTTTTCTTCGATGCATGCTTGCTTGAATCTTTCCCCTGGTCTTCGATACACTCTGTGTCTTCCATCGTGCTTGTAGAGCATAAATTTTGATTCGTCGGAGAACATAACTTTTGACCAATCTTCAATACTCCAATTTACGTGGCTCTGGGCATATCTTAGTCTTGAAATACGATGCCCACGCTCCAGTTTAGGGCCGTTTGCAGGTCTAAGGGGTTTTAAGTTAGATTCAGCAAGCCGACGTCTTACTGTCCATGCACTTGGGTTACTTCCTCCGAGGCGTCGAAACTGATTTGTGAGTTCAGTTCCTGTGAGAAAGCGATTTCGAAGCATGGTGTTCACCAAGTATCGGTCTTCTCGTGCTGTGGTACACCTGGTTCTGCCCGTTCCTGGTCTGCGTAGGTTAGAACCAGTTTCTTCGTAACGTCGGAGAACTCTTTGTACTGTTCACAGCGACACACCGACAGTCCTGGCTGTATCGCGCTGACTCCGGCCGGTTTCCAGCATTGTAAGTATTCTGGTGCATTCTTCAGGCGTAAGCGACATAATTTCAGCTTGAATAATGAATATAGAGCACTATCAACATGGTTTATGTACCCACATAAATGGCAGATTACAAACAAAAGCAAAACCAAATGCTGTAATTTCGTAGTTCCATCTTCGAAAGTGGCCCTTTTTCAAATTTGATTTTTTTATGATATAACTTTACAATAACTAAGAAGTTTTAATACCTTCATTTAAGGAGTATTACATTGTCTATTAAATACAATTTATTGCATTAACCTAGCATTTTTAGCTTCCGAGATTTTTAGGATTCTTTAAGTGACCCGGATTCATTGCTCTCGAGTGTAGTTTAAACTAGTCAGTAAAACAACAGAGGGTACCAGTAATAATGTTATTAATCTCGCCATCCACAAGGTACCTTCTAGCACTCAATTATTTAATGGTAAAAAAGGGGCAAAGCAGAATTCCTTGAAATTATTTCATCAAAATATTCAAGGTTTTTCTTCCAAACAATTAGAAATTGAATTGTTATTAGAAAAAACAATGTTTGATATTATTTGTATAACTGAGCACTGGTTGAAAAATTATGAAATGCTAATTAATTATGAGAACTATAGTGTGGGCAGTTGTTTTAACCGAAAATCCATGCTGCGTGGAGGTCAGCGTCATAAACCACAGCGTATAGCTACCGACCTGATGACATCAGCCACGTCTACAAGTATATCAAGCGCTTTTTCTGCCATCCAAGAATCAGTACAAAAGCAGAATATGTTGAGTCGATCGACGACCCAGCTCGTAAAAAGCTTAGTAAAGAGGCAGCAGATGGGCTCGATCGAGGCGGTCTGGTACATGATACAGGATGGGCAACTTGGAGGTACAACTTTTTTTTGCCGCCATTTTGTTTTGGTGGCAAATATGACAGTTGTTTCATGAAAATTATTTTGTGTAAATACGGCAAAGGATGATGGGTAAGAGCGTACCCAGACACAAAGTTAGTTGTAGCATTATGAACTATGTCGGTCTTTGTTGGCCTTGTGGAGTAGTTTAATTTATCGTAAGACAGCATGTCTGAATTCGCTTGGAGAAAAAAGATATTCGAACCTAAACGTTTAAGGTACCTTCCTTGATTTAAGGTATCCGACAAAGATATTAACAAATAATGATGTTATTAATTATAAATATATAATTAATTATTACTAGATAACTAATTAATATTAATTAATTATCAATTTTTAACAAATTATTAAAATATATATACAGGGTGACTTGTAATTAGAGCACAACCTTGTAAGGGGATATAGTACAGGTCATTTGCAACAACTTTTGTAGGAACACTCATATGCAAAAGTGCACCAACATTGAGTTATAATTTTTTTCGTGTTATTTTGAAAAACTCTTATGGGGTAACCTTAAAAAATTAATAAATAAAAAACTTGACATAGATTTGTTAATTTTCTTTTTATTATTTAGTCTATAACGTTCCAGTTACATGTCAGCATCATCAAATGTACATTATTGACATTATTCTAGACACAGTGCTCCAAAATCCAAAAAACTTAAACAAATTTTACTGGCATTATTACACAAAACAGCCTGTTTAAAAAAAAATCACTATGACACTTACTCTGCGTATTATTAAAAAAACATCTACATTTCATAAGCTTTCAAATGAGATATAAAACCCTAACATAGCTAGTCCAATAGGGAAGATATTCGCATAACAAAGGCGCACGGCCAAAAAAAGGTCTGTTTCTACCTGCTCTACTAAGCAGGTAAAAACAGCCGGTCATTGTTTAATCTCTTTTGGGTTGTTTAGGTTAGTCCGTCCTTGTGATTCGTTGCGATCGGATGCTTTTGTGTGTGCTCTGCAGTTTTGTTTTATCTCTGACGACCCGGCTTGTGACTGTTTTTGTGATTGATTGCTCTCCTGACGACTTGGCTTTTCAACTGGTTTCCGTGTGTTATGCTCATCTGTGGTTTTGGCGCGTATCAAGGACTATGGCTCAAAGACAACGGGCAAATTTTACGAATGAAGAATATGCCGATATTCTGTACACTTACGGCGTAGCTAGAGGCAATGCTTTAGCTGCCCAGCGCGAATATCAACAGAGATACCCCAATCGCCGTTTACCTGATGTAGGCGTGTTTTCTCGAGTTTATCGACGAGCCCGGGAGACTGGACGCTTTCAAAGACGTCAAGGTATGTAATAAAAAATGTAATTTAATAAATAATTGCGATTAAATTGCAAGTTTACAGCCAACAGCTGCTTAAGCACTTTAGATTTTGTACCTTCTTAGAGAGTTAAACACAGTTCAACTGTCAATCGTGATTTGCTTCTGGCTGTACCTACTTACGTAGTACCGGAAAAAAAAAAGATAGTTTTCTCCTAAATGTTTTTGTTATTGCAATTTAACTTCGTAAGCAAACAAAGGCCTGACTTGGGTTATCATCTTTAAAAAATTGTAAGTGCATTCAGTATTAGCTGCGTGTTTCCACTTAGACCGTCATTTCATTACCAATAACAATAGTATTAAATTGTGGCGGGTGAATTCTTTGTAAACACTTGCAAAGCAGGTGCGGTACGTACAGATACTTTCCCTATGTTATCTTCCTTCATTTTTAATAATTATTAATTTTTACAAAATAATTATAAAACCACGTATTTTTATTTATTATTTTAGAACAATTAAATAAATAAATTTTGTCATTGTATTTCAGTCAAAATGGCTTCTTGGCCGAAATGGCTCCTTTAAAACTGAATGGGCTTTGGTTTATTACCCCTATTGTTTACCGCAATTGATTATTTAGTTTTTTTTTTTATCAGGCGATGCGGGCAGACCTCGAATATACCGTGCTGATGATGAAGAAGAAATCCTACGTCATTTTCAACGGGAACCTAACATCTCTACAAGACAAGTGGCCAATTTACTTGGAATATCACAGTATAAAGTGTGGAAAGTGGTCCATGAATCTGGGCGTCATCCATATCACTACACTCCAGTGCAAGTCCTGGAAGACCGTGATCCTGTTGCAAGGGTCCAATTTTGCAGATATCTGCTAAACTGCGACATAGAGGACCCAAATTATTTAAAACAAATTTTGTGGACCGACGAATCAAAATTTGACAAAGATGGAATCACAAATTACCATAACACTCATTTCTAGGAAGAAAAGGCGGTGGGAAATCCAAAAAAAAAAACGACCGAAAGGATCGCAACGAAGATTTTCACTAAATGTGTGGATGGGAATTATTAACAATAATTTGATAGGGCCCTTTTTTCTGCCAGACAACTTAAACGGTGAATATTATGAACACTTTTTAAGAAATGTTTTACCTGAATTACTGGAGGACATACCTTTAGCCACCTTGCGTGCTATCAGGTTTCAACACGACGGGTGTCCAGCTCACTACAGACGACAAATCAGAGACTAGCTAGACGAAAATTATACCAATAATTGGATCGGTAGAGGAGGGCCCATACCTTGGCCAGCAAGAAGCCCAGATCTGACGCCAATGGACTATTACGTCTGGGGACATATGAAAACGTTGGTTTATGTCGATAATCAGCCTGTCCCAGATATTGACGAGTTAAGATGGCGAATCATTTTGGGAGCTGACCAAATTCGAGCAAATCTCAGCACTGCGGTGGTGAAAAGCGAATTGAGGAAAAGGATGCGAATTTGCGTGCGTAACGGTGGGAGTCATTTCGAAAATGAGATTTAAGTGAATGACTGAGGATGACTAGAGAACGTCAATTCTACAACACACTTTTAAAATTTCCTAATTTTAGATCTTTTTGTCTCTTTTAATAAGAGAAGTTTGAAGTAAGGACCAGCTACCCTAAAAATTTTAAAATTAAAATCAAGTTAAAATGTGTTGTAAAATTGTCACCACTAAGTGCGTGGATCACATTCTACTTAAATTTGTATTTATTGTGTTTTAAACATTATGGCCATTAATTTGCGAAACTTTCGATATTCCAGCCTGTTCTATTCTTTGGCTAATATCTTTAATGTTAAACTAGCTATGTCAGACTTTTACACCTCATTTGAAAGCTTATGAAATGTAGATGTTTTTTTAATAATACGCAGAGCAAGTGCCACAGTGAGTTTTTTTTAAACAGGCTGTTTTGTGTAATAATGCCAGTAAAATTTGTTGAAGGTTTTTGGATTTTGGAGCACTGTGTCTAGAATAATGTCAATAATGTACATTTGATGATGCTGACATGTAACTGGAACGTTATAGACTAAATAATAAAAAGAAAATTAACAAATGTACGAGGTGCATTCAATAAGTACCTAGCCTCATCGCCAGAGGGCGCTGTAGTTTCAAAAGAGTTTTACCACAGTGTAGCACATTCTTTTTTAATTCTTTTTTCAAATTTTCATTCCAATCCCTTCATTTGTTTTAATTTGACGACTTATGGAAGCGAACGTGTCGATCGGTTTTACAAAAATGGAAAAAGAGCAATATCGTTCGGTGATTCGATTCCTATTTTTGGAAGGGAAAACGCGCATCGAAATCAAAGAGCGCTTGGATGCTGTGTACGGTGACTCTTCTCCATCGATGGCCACCGTCAAGAATTGGTTCAACGAGTTTGCACGTGGCCGTACGTCGGTGTTTGATGAACCACGTCCAGGTGCACCGAAAACAGCTGCTACGGAGGAAAACATTAAAAAAATCCATGATCTCGTATTGGCAGATCGCCGATTGAAGGTTCGGGAGCTAGCTGAGACTGTAGGCATTTCAGAAGGAACAGTGCATCATATTCTTCACGAGGAACTCGGCATGAGAAAGCTGTCGGCGCGATGGGTGCCGCGTTTACTCACACCAGAAAACAAGCGCAACCGTGAGACCACATCGGAGACGTGTTTGGCGCTGTTTAAGATGAATCCAGCGGAGTTTTTGCGTCGTTTTGTGACCGTCGAAGAAACCTGGATCCACTGGTACACACCAGAGACCAAGGAGCAATCAAAACAATGGATCCAGACCGGGGAACGTGCTCCAAAGAAGGCGAAAACTGTAAAATCGGCCGGAAAAGTTATGGCCACCGTTTTCTGGGATTCACAAGGTGTGATCTACATCGATTACCTCGAGAAGGGTAAAACAATTACAGGGCTTTACTATGCCGATTTATTAGGCCGATTCGACGCCGAATTAAAGAAAAAACGACCCCATCTGGCGAAGAAAAAAGTGCTGTTTCACCACGACAACGCACCGGTTCACACGTCTGCCGTTGCCATGGCCAAATTGGTCGAATTACGCTACGAATTGCTGCCCCATCCACCGTATTCTCCAGATTTGGCCCCTTGTGACTTCTTTCTGTTTCCTAATCTGAAAAAATCACTCGCCGGGAATAGATATGGATCGAATGAGGAGGTCATCGCCGCCACGGAGGCCTATTTTGCAGAGTTTGACAAAAACTATTTTTCGGACGGGTTAAAAAAGTTGGAGCATCGCTGGGCTAAGTGTATCGAACTAAAAGGAGACTATGTTGAAAAATAAATTGCCACTTTTCCAAAATTTTCGTTTACTTTTTGTAGGCTAAGTATTTATTGAATGACCCTCGTATGTCAAGTTTTTTATTTATTAATTTTTTAAGGTTACCCCATAAGAGTTTTTCAAAATAACACGAAAAAAATTATAACTCAATGTTGGTGCACTTTTGCATATGAGTGTTCCTACAAAAGTTGTTGCAAATGACCTGTACTATATCCCCTTACAAGGTTGTGCTCTAATTACAAGTCACCCTGTATATATTTAATAATAAATGTTTTAAGTAAATATTTACTGGAGAGATGGACAATAAGACACCAGACGCTGATGATAAACTACCTACTGAACTAACTTAAAGTATTCTTATGATATCACGGACCAATATAATGCATGTATGCCATGCACGATAAATAGATAAATGTATATTCACATTAAATAAAACTACACTGATTCCCGTATTCCTTGGTATGATGATCTTTTTTACCTGCGTCTGCGCAAAGAAAGGGTGACGGACGATAATAGGTGGAAGCGGGATAGCATAACGCGCCGTCCTTTACACACTTCAAGGAACAGGTCCTTTGTTTGCACCGAGTCACCGCCGCCGCCCCACCACCGGACGGCCGGCCGGCTTGTCAAACTCAAAGCATTTATTTCAAATAAACCATTTAGAGGCACTTTTGAATAGTCAAAGTATGTGTCAGTGTCATTCATTCATTGTGTGTTCGAACCTGCGCTGGGAACAGTTATCCTTATAACCTATTATTATTGATACACGACACGACTTTTTGCTTGTTAACGGACATTGATCGATTCTTTTGAACATTATTGATTTTGCGTGTTGATGGATTTGATTTGCTCAGTGATTTGGTTTTGTTAGTGCTTAAAGAAAATGAATAGACCACGTGAAGCGTGTGTAACTTGTGCTCGTTCTGTATTACGGGACAGAAATCGCCACATTTTGACTAGAGAAGTATTGGAAGACAGAGACAACTTCGCAGAGTATGTTTTGGCCAGGATTGATATTGACCAGGTTAGTGTATTCTTTATCCATGCTTACTTTCTGTATACTTATTACTTATTATTGTTATAAATGTAAAAGTGTGTTTGTTTGTTCGTTTCTTTGTGCTTCTTTCACGTCAAAATGAAGCGACAGCTTGATGTGATTTTTGTATCGGGATAGTTAGAGAGCCGGAGAGTGACATAGGCTACTTTTTACCGCGGGAAAATATATCTTTCTCACGGGAAATCTGATATGTCGCGGGCGAAGCCACGGGCGAAAATCTAGTATTCTTAAAATTAGCAGTTTATATTATAAAACTGTTGGCAGATTATTCATGTTTCCTCGAATAATAAATGACATAGTGTGTACATATGTATACTTCTCGAAATATTATTGGCGCTGACAAATAACACAAAAAATGGCTTGTCCATACAGTTAAAAGAAGGACTACTCTTTTGTAACTGTATGAATTCTTAAACAGCTAGATTCGCCGCTAATTTTTTCGTGAACCTACTTATTACTTTAGCCGGCTGGTGGTTCGTGCGCGACCTCTATCTCTTTCTTACGCGTAATGCGTGCGGCCGCATCACTCTGTGGTATTACTAGAATATAATATACTACTCTCTCTAAGCGCTTGTGGTGTGTCTAAAAGGAGTTTTATTGCAATGAATGAGTAATGGTTAAAACTCTCGCGTAATGCGTAATGCGTAATGTTGCATCACCTTTCCGAGTAATGTTACTTTTGGGATATTATATTATGATCCACCTACCCATTGTATATTACACTATCTTGCAGCAAACCTAAGACGCTGAGTGGGGCGGTCACGCTGTTCATCCTACCCCACCATTTGCTCAGTGCCTTAGAAATTACACGAAACATACGTATAATTAATATGAGTACCTACTAATAAAATATTTTTCTTTGTCTTTTACAGATGATCTTGAATGAAGTGCAGTATATGTGCCACCGTTGCTGGGTTGCTACAGAGCGCTACAACCCTGGACCACAGCTACCAGCACTGTCTCCACCAAGACATCAAAGCAGAACACCGTCACCAGAACTACCTCAACCCCAAGCTGAGGGACAATTTGGAGTGACAGGTTATAAAAGAACGGCAAACACGTCACGACGATGTTTATTCTCAAACTGTGCGAGCCAGGTGTTACGCAGAGTGCCTCACTTTGTAAAGTTGCATTGCATAGTGGAATACCAAATATATATCCCACCACTTGCGAGGGTTTGCGATGACCATCTGCGCTCAAATGAATGGAGTGAAATGGAAGAGTTCTCAGAGTCTTCTTTTACTCCAGAGCTAATCAAACATTTGCTGGACATGGTGATAACAGCATATAAAACAAGACCAGTCTTGAACTTCGATAATATTGAGGAAATAAGCCGTGATGAATTGTACTTCCGTACGGGGCTGACTCATGACGAGTTTCAAAGAGTTTTGAATGAAACTCCATCAATTCTGGAGCGAGATCCCAAAAGACCAAAAACAACCATTGGAGCTTATTTAATGAAAATACGTTCAGGAGAGCCTCATGAGCGAATTGCATGCCATTTGAATATTACAAGAAAAACCTTAGCGAAGAAATTGAAAATAGCTCGAGAATGCCTTACCGCTGAGTATGTACCGCGTCATTTGGGGTTCAACCACATTAGTCGAGAAGATATATTAAGGCATTCCCTCACTATTGCTGCTGCATTATATGGAGGTAATGAAATGGAACCTCAAGCCGTTGTCATATGTGACGGTACTTATTTATTTATACAAAAGAGTATGAACTTTTTATTTCAAAAAAGGACGTACAGTCTGCACAAGTTCGGTAATCTTTTAAAGCCATTTTTGTTTGTCTGTACTGATGGCTATATAATTGAAATCACCGGGCCCCATGGAGCTACAACTACCGACGCAGAGATCATGAATGCTCATCTTAATGAAGAAGATGCACCTATAGATTATATATTGCACGAAGACGATGTTTTTATTCTTGACCGTGGGTTCAGAGATGCTGCAGGAAATCTTGAAAGCCACGGCTACGAAGCTCATATTCCACCAACAAAATCTAGGCATGCCACTCAGTTAAGTACAGAGGAAGCGAACAAATCGCGCTTAATAACAATAGTGCGCTGGGTGGTAGAAGTTATTAACGGGCGTTTCAAGCGTGATTTTAAAATATTTAGGCATAATTATTTTAATAAATCTCTGCCACATATAATGACAGATTTTAGAATCGCTGGAGCCTTGTTGAACTCGTTCCGTGATCCTTTGCAAGATAATCCACTTTCTAACAACATTGTTCAAATAATAGGAGAAAGAATAAGCACTCCTAACAGATTAGGTGACTATGTTGTGGAATGTAATATTAACCGCCAAAGGGTCCGTTTCACAGCGATGGAAGAAAGTGATATACCCTTTCCTACCCTAAACGAGGAAGAACTGATCTTGATAAGTTTAGGTACATATCAAATAAAACTCGCAAAATCATACGTGTCAGAGCATTTGCGAAGAGGCGTGCACCTTATAGAGGTATGCGTAGAACCAAGCCCAAATATGGATCATTATAGTTTAGAGACAGAAAACTGCTCATTATTAAGAGGACGAATACAGTCACGTCATATTTCAAGCAGGATTTACTATACCTATATTTTAGTAAATAACACACAAGTCGGAAGAGCAGCTATTGTTCAATATTATTGTTCATGCCTTACAGGGAAAAGGACTGTGGGTACGTGTGCTCACGTAATGAGTATCGTATGGTACCTGGCTAACGGGAGATATCAACCTTTCGTTGGCCCTGCCATTGCGTGGGACTACATTATAGTCGATAATTATGATGACTAATAATTATAATAGTAATGCTGTTAATTATTAATGTATATTAATTATAATAATTCATAAAAATGATTCAAATCTTTCCTATTATTTCATTTATTTTTTCATTTCACTAAAATAATTCAACTTCCATAGTCGAATTATTACCATAATGTTAATTGTTACCACATTGCCACACGACTGTAGGTTTATTTTCGCCCGGCCCACGTTTCCAGTACAAGAACAGTACACACACCGATTTAATTCAATAATCATTTAGTGTTATGGAAAATTCATTAATTACTGCGAAAAATCTGTTAACTTTAAAGGTACATATGTTTTTTGTACAAGTGAATTTAGACATGCTGTCTTAATATGAATTTAACTAATCCACTAGGGCAACAAACACAGACATAGTTCATGATGCTACAGTCATTTTTTTTTTTGGGTACGGTGTCCATACTAAATTACCCATTATCCTTTTGTTATGGAGCGTTTTAAACTGAAAAACGTGTTTTAATTATTAAAACATTCTACTCAACCCAATCATGTATTGCGGAAACTAAGAAAATTGCGCCAATTATTGGTAGAAATAACTTACCTTTGCGGCTAACAATAACTCGTTTAGTGAATAAATTGGAACAGCATGGCATTGTAACCGATAAAGCAGTTCCTCGTCGTGTCAGAAGGGCTCGTCCGGAGCAGAACATTGAAATTGTTCGTCAAAGTGTAGCCGAAGAACCCAGTGTCTACCAGGCGACGTTCTGAACAAATCGGAATTAAGAGGACTTCTCTACGCATAATTCTGAGGAGAGACCTTTGTTTGTTTCCAAATAAGGTTCAAATAACTCAAGAACTGAGAGAGAGAAACCATGGACGGCGTCGTGATTTCTGTAGTGTTATGCTAACCAAGCTGGAAAGAGACGCAGATTTTCATCAAAAAATCATTATGAGTGACGAAGCTCATTTCGACCTCAGTGGATTTGTTAATAAACAAAAGTCTCGCTATTGGGGCGAAGAACAACCTTTGTTGATCCACAAACGACCACTGCATCCACGTCGAGTAACAATTTGGTGTGGAATTTGGTCAGGAGGAGTAATTGGACCTTATTTCTTTGAAGACGCTATGGTTGACGCTGTTACAGTGAATGGAGATCGGTACCGTGAGATGATAAACAATGTTTTCTTACATCAAGTGAATCAGTTGGGTTTAGGAAACATGTGGTTCCAACAAGACGGGGCCACATGTCATACGGCACGAGCCACAACACATTAAAAAGAACGTTTCAGGGTCGATTAATTTTAAGATACGGTGACATTGATTGGCCCCCAAGATCCCCAGATTTAACAACTCCTGACTTTTTTCCGTGGGGCTACCTAAAGGGGCGTGTCTATGCTAACAGGCCAATGAACCTTCAACAATTAAAACAAAATTTCGGAGACACAGTCACTGAGATAACGCAGGAAATGTGTGAAAACGTAATGAAAAACGCAATGAAAAGGGTTCGCATCTCCCATGCTGCCAGAGGTGGACATTTGTCTGACATTATTTTCCATACTTAATTGCCGACCATAAATACCATATCGTCGCTTTAGAATGAATACCTCGTATGTCAAAAAACCATGTTTTTGTTTTTTTTTGTAAATATCGAATGAAAACCACGTATTTTATATTACAGCGAAACCAGTGATCCCAATAGTGACTACTAGTGCCATCTTTGGAGTAAAACGAAAACCTCTTATTTATTACTCATCGGCCATCTTGCTGTCACAAGTGAGATAATCTCGTAAAAAGTGCATGGTGTGTGCGTTGCTCATTATTATTGTGATTTTTTGTGAAAAATTGTGGATAAAGCGATCTGAAGTAAGTTTATTTCTATTTTTATCATTTTTAAGTACGTTTTGGTTGTATTTTTATAACTGTGGAGTTCTTGTTTAGCAATAAATATGCGTTCGTTTATTTGGCGGGAATATTGCAAGGAAAACCCCGTATGTCACCGGTAATGCAAACCACTTTAGTGACATACTAGGTTTTCACATAAGATTTTAACGGCTTTAAATCATCAAACTATTCACTGCCAATAGTGAAAATAAAGTGGTATCTTAGGGTATCTTAGTTTATTTCCAATCACGGCTGCAAATATTAGGTAAGTATCGATTTGACAGCAATAAGTTAAAAGCCACACGTGGAAACCACGTATAGTTGTAAATTCAAACAACATAAGAGGTTTTCGTGTCATGATTGTTACCGGTTTTAGCGTGTTTCTTTAAAATTTTATTGGTAATTTTACTTTTATTTTCAGGCAAAATGTTCAGTAGAGGGAGAAAATTAGTGGCAGTGTGTCTAACGCACCATTCGATACCAGAAGACTTAATCACCCTTGCTGACTTAGAAGAATCTCCGTCTTTGTTACAGTCAGATCGAAATATTGACAGACTGGCAGAATGGTCTGCAATGATGTCTTCAGAACACGATGACACGGTGTGATGTCTGAAAAATCTTCCATCTACAGCAAATTCCGATCTTGAAAATGGTGAAACAATCACAGTATCCGAAATTCCACCATCGGTACCGTCTACTTCTGCTATGGAAAACAATGCAAACACTGAGAATCTCAATTCGCAGGTTTTAGAGGCTGAAGATGATACAGATTTCAGCAGCGACGACTCTGCAAGATCCAAATTTTCAGCCAAATGACAGTCCTGAAATGTTGAGGGAAATATCCAATTATCAACGAAAAAGAGCTAAACGAGGACGAAGTGATAAATCTCAATGGATGTATGAGCAACAAAAAAACAAACGATTGAAGGGTGAGGGATATCTGGGAAGAAGAAAAACGAAGAGGGAAAAATTGTCTACGATGTTCAAAAGGCGCCAAAAGAAATGAAACCTCGGTGTGAACATAACAACAACGCCAAATATTTTGAATGCTGTAAACTCACGGACGATTCAAGATTACATATTTTCGAGCATTTTTGTCTACTGAATAGGGAAGCAAAACGTTGCTTCGTATCATCAATTGTACAGAAAAGTGGTACTGTGCAAAAAAAAAACGGTACCTCTAACTCTCGCAGAAGTTATTCTTATAAGTATAATTTTAAAGATAAAGGGGCAACATTTAGAGTCTGTAAAAATATGTTTTTAAACACAATAAATATCGGTGAATGGTCTGTTCACAACTGGGTTGAAAACACTTTTCCAAAGAATACAGTTCCCGTTTCACACAGAAACAGCAACAGAGGACAAGCAAATAATTTAAAAAAGAATTACTGACAGTTCTTCCATTCCCTGCCAAAGCTTGAGTCACACTATTGCAGAAAGAGTTCATCAAAACTCTACTTAGAACCCTATTGGCAATCTAAATCGGCACTTTTTAATAAATATTTAAAATATACAAAAGATGTATAAATATAACTATATGTATATATATAACTGTCAGCGACGATGCGTAACTAATAAATTTAAACAAGTAATTATTTTAGACAATAAGTAGCTATTATATGCATTATTATTACATTGACTGATTTTTGTAATAACTAGAGATATTAAGACTATTATTTGTTACTCACTAGCGCGCTAGGCGGCGCCACTTGTACCATTGATGTTACGTAAGCTTAAGTATGACGAAACTTTACCGTAACGAGGACCGTTACAGAATTTTGCGATTTTAAGGTTTTAAAATAAGGTTTTTAGATACAGTTTTTTGTAATTAACTAGAATAAGTTAATTCCCATGTTTTAAAAAATAAGCGAAAATTGTAAGGGACGTCTCACCATAGAATACAGCCAAAGTAAGTTCCCCATACAAATTGCATTAGAGTCGTGTGCAAAAACCCAAAGTGTTCTGATTGGTTGAGCACAAAATGATTAGCGCCGTGTGCAAATTTAGAGTATTCCTATTGGTCAGAGGTCCTTATAAAAGACGGGCATTTTCTATGGTGACTCACAAACAAAAGCAAACATTTCGACTACTTGCTCCCAAAGCAAGCGCACGTACGATTTTGTTATTCCTAAAACTCCGATTATCCAACAACACACGCATCCACGCCACCACGCAACGGAAGCAGAGCACGAGCGAAGAGCTGCAGCAACAACTGAGCGAGACCCAGGAGCCCTGAGGACCGCCAGTTAAGCCGCCGCCAAGTCATTCGGCCCCTTCCCGCGCTTTTTGTGTCGCCGTCGGTTAGTGTCTGTTGTTAGGTGTCCGCGCACGAAGCGCGACCGTTAGAAAAGGCGCGAAACCGGTTCGCGCCCGCGTAACTAATTTCACTTGTGCGCGTAATTAATAAAGTGATTACTTTCGTTTTGTTGACATTGTTCAGTGACATTGTTTAGTGACATTGTACTATTAAAACAAAATAGTGTACATTCTGACTTTGTAAGCAGAGACCTTATTTTTAAAATAACAGTGACGTGTGTGTATTCTTCCGGGACTGCTACTGCCTCCGGGATTGAGTAGACACGTGAGTACAGGGGTATTTACTCGACCAAGTGCCACCAGATCCATAGCCATTAGGGCTACCCAATCCCGCTCCACTGACGTACGACACAACCATACACTCACCTCCCTGTCAACTAGACAGGGAGGGTTGTACAACCCTCACCCTAAGGCCTTCTAACAGGGGCCTAAACGTATAGCTAATACAGCGCCCTTCCCATCCCTAATAGCCACAGTATGGACGACCAATCCATACTGAGGTTTATTAAGGATATACTATGCAACGACCCTTATATCAGGACCAAATATGCGTCCCAAATAGCCGCTCTAAGGCTGAATCAATCCACCCCCGCCATCCCTGATAGCCCTGCCAGCCCCACCAGCTCAGCAGACCCTGGCAGTCCCCAAGGTGCCTTTGAGCACTCTCGTCCACCGACACCCGAAATTGCCGACATCGACACGGGCAACTCTGACGAGTCAGACGGGGCCGATGACGATGACGCAATTACGGCAGTCTTTTCCCCACAGGAAGAGCAACACTCGTCCTCCTCTGCCGACGACTACACCGTGGTCGAAGGCAAACGAAAGCGCACAGCCGCTGCCCGTAAGGCTAAGAAGGCCGCTAAAAAGCTGGCCCTAGCCATCCCAACCGTCCCCGCTACCCCTACTACCCCCGCTGTAGCCGCTGCACCACGCAGCCGCCCAACCTCCCCGAAACAAGGCATACAGCCTACCCCCCCAACTACCCCCAAGACCCTAATTCCCCCCCATTATACAGGGTTACTGGTAACTCGACGTATTCCTTGCAGGACGTCATAGTAGGGTTAAAATGCAACAAATTAAGCCACCAAATGTTCTACCGAAATTCAGTAGTTTTTAAGATAATAAGGTTTTTAGTTGTTTTATGAAAAATCCAATTTAAAAATGATTTACGGCGCGACTATACTGGAATTTAAGTTATTATAGTAGCTGATGCTGTAGCAGATCTTTGTTGATATTTAAAAATCTAAAATGCCTAAAACTTTGGCAAAGATCACTAATTAAACATTTTATTTTTCGCAATTTTTGTCATTACTTTATTAAAAAATCACTCAAAAACTACTGATTTTCGGTAGAACATTTGGTGGCTTAATTTGTTGCATTTTAACCCTACTATGACGTCCTGCAAGGAATACGTCGAGTTACCAGTAACCCTGTATATACACGATAAAGACCTATGGACTACCGTCTCAAAGGCCTGCGCCGTAGAGCGCATTAACTACACGCATGCCCGTCCTACAGCGGTGGGCATCAAAGTCCAAGTCCCGACCCCAGTGGATTTCCGTTCGCTGACTAAGCTCCTGAAGGTGCGTAAGGTGGCATTCCACACCTACGCCCTCAGTGAAGAGCGCCAATTTAGGTGCGTGATCAAACGCGTACCTAAAGAATTAAAAATAGACGAAATCTCTGAGGACATCAGAGCCCAAAACTTCCCTCTGATAGAGGTCCACCGCATGCACCGCGGCCGCAATGGTGCTCCGTACGACATGATATTGGTCGTACTGGAAAACAACGAAGCCGGCAAGGCTATAATCGACATTAAGTCGATATGCCAACTGACCGGCTTCAAGGTTGAAAGACCTTATAAAAACAGACTCCCCGGGCAATGTCACAATTGCCAACTCTATGGGCACGCCCAAAGAAACTGCTTCGCGCGAGCCAGGTGCGTAAAGTGCCTAGGCGACCACGCAACGGTGGACTGTGCACGCCCGAAGGACCTGGCTCTCTGCACAGAACCCCCTAGCTGCGTGCTATGCGGCGAGGCCGGCCACCCCGCGAGCTACCGCGGGTGCCCCCGAGCCCCACGCCCAAAGCCCCAGCAAAGACCCAAGTTTTCTCAGGGATTTAACATGCCCCCTGATCAACTAAGACCGCATAGACCTTCACCGTGGAATGTATTAAACCACGAGAAAGCCTTCCCGGCTCTCAGAACCCCCCAGGTATCTCCACAAGCCATCCCCCAGCTGATGGCTCAGCCTATACCACCTCCAATGGGCCAGTTTGTTCAACAAAGAACCCAAACTCGCGCCCCATTGGCACAAAACAAACAGGCCCCCAAACCGGCCACGGTAGCTCCGGTAGCTCTCAAAATACCCGCGCCAACATATGCGCCCCCACCGGCCCCATATAGCCCTAGCACATTTGACGTGCTAGCGCGCTTTTTTAACCCCAACATCATTGCCCGAAGCAATGAACTTCATGCCAAGCTCATCGCAGCTAAAGGCAATCTTCAGGCCAATATGGCCCTTATGTCGGAATACGCCGACTTGTCCGCCTTTTACATCAACTTCACTCCTTAATGGATTCACAAAACACAAGTAGCAGAGTCAAACCACGATCCCTTAAAATAGGCTACTTCAATGCTAACAGAATTACAGGTCAACGAGATGAGATTGCGACTTTCCTTCGCGACCATCAACTTGACCTATTCCTAATACAAGAAACCTTCCTAAAACCTTCTCACCGAGCACCTAAAGTTGCGAACTATCGCCTAATTCGTAACGATAGAGCCGGTAGACAAGGGGGTGGCACCCTCATTTATTACAAAAATTCACTTCACTGCATGCCAATCGATACCCCTCCACTTTCGCAGATAGAGGCATCAATCTGTCGACTATGTATGACCGGCCATCCATCCATCACAATAGTATCGGCATACAACTCACCGCCCCAAACAACAATAAGCCCGATTGAATCGGATATTAAAACACTCATGAACCTAGATAGCTCTGTCATTCTGGCAGGCGATCTGAATGCAAAAAGCCCTATTTGGAACTCTCGTATTGCCAACCCGAGAGGTAATGAGCTTTCACGCTTATCGACCAAATACAACTTCGATGTCATAGCACCATTGACATTCACTCACTTTCCCCATAATGTCAATCAAAATCCCGATATCCTCGACATAGCGCTTCTAAAGAATATCAACTTAAGTTTATATTCGATAGAGACGCTACAAGAGCTAGACTCCGACCACCGACCAGTGATCTTGACACTAACATCTCGCTCAGGCCCACAAGACACTAGTCAGCCCTCCCCAACAAAAATTACAACTGACTGGAAAAAGGTCGAACAACGCCTTAAATCCACCACGTCAGCCCACCTTGACAAAATCCCCGATAATATTGACTCGGTCAATGACGCACTTGGCGCAATTGACTCACTCACCAGTCACGTACAAGCGGCAGTGAACGAAAGTTCACGGCGAGAACCAGTGATGGACGACCATCGCTGGCAACTGCCAGCCGATGTACGCGCACTGCTTACTGAGAAGAATGCAGCCATCCGTGCTTATGACTCATTCCCAAATGCCGACAACCGTACTCGTATGCGTGGCTTACAGCGAGCTGTCAAGTCACGCATTCAAGAGATGCGGGACGAACGCTGGGATAAGCTAATGAGCACCATAAAGCCCTCCCATCAAGCTTTTTGGCAATTAACCAAAAAAACTCAAGTCCGATACTATCACCGACATTCCCCCTGTCCTTCGTCCTAATCAAAGCTTAGCCTTTGAAGACGACGAAAAGGCCGAATGCCTGGCCGACAGCCTTGAAGCTCAATGCTCGCCAAGCCTACTGCCAGCCGACCAAACCCACTGCGACATAGTGAACGCAGAGGTCGAGCGCAGATCCACTCTACCCCCAATCGAGGACCCAGATAAACCCCTACCCCCAGTAACCCCTGACGAAGTTCTCTCCCTTGTCAGGAACCTAAAACCCAGGAAAGCACCTGGTAAAGACGGAATCATCAACAGAGTGATTAAACTCTTCCCAGCCCCGCTAATTGTCCTTATGACAGCTATTTTCAACACACTGTTGAACAATAATCTCTTTCCACAAATATGGAAAGAAGCCGTAGTAATAGGCTTCCACAAACCCGGCAAACCCGGCAAACCCAAAGCTGAGCCGTCCAGCTACAGACCCATAAGTCTCCTCAGTACAATGGGGAAAATTTATGAAAGAATTATTTTCAAAAGATTAATGGATTATGCCGAATCCAATAATCTCATACCCGATGAGCAATTTGGTTTTAGAACTAAACACTGCTGTGTCCGCCAAGTTCACCGCGTAGTCGAACACATAAGCGCAGGTTACCAAATGGGTCGCATGACCGGTGCACTCTTCTTTGATGTAGCGAAGGCATTTGACAAAGTATGGCACAATGGCTTAATAAAGGGTGTCTCAGAATGTTTTTCGTTTTTGAATTGACCAATTCGCGCCAACCGCAGGTAGCAGGGGGAGGGGAGTGGACTCAAATGTTTGGCCGGCTTGTTAAGTTTAGTAGCCATGAATCGTTTCACGGGACCACAGCGCGCGTTTTGCGTGCGAGCGTTTTATAAAAACAACGATTCTTACACTGTTGTTCGTCGTCTCTCCAGGACACATTTTAATTTAACAAGCTTAAGACATGTGCCAAGTGCCAATTTAATTAAGCATTGGGTGTGCAAGTTTGAAGAGACTGGGAATACAATGCCGGACAAATCGACTGGGCGCAAAAGGACATCAAGAACGAGCTTGAACGTCGACCGCGTTCGCCAGTCTGTTATGGACCACCCACGACAGTCGTTGAGATTGCGCGCAGCTTCTCTTAATCTGAACAAATCTACGGTTCATCGCATTATTTCGAAAGATTTACATTTTCACCCCTATAAAATTGTAATTGTTCAAGAAATGAAGCCTGATGATCCTGTTAAACGAGTCGAATTCTGCAGGACAATGAAAAACCGTTTTAGGAGTTTCAATAACATCTGGTTCTCCGACGAATCGAATTTTCACATCAACGGTCACGTGAATAAACAAAACTGCAGATACTGGGCTCCCGAGCAGCCGTTAGAACTGCATCAGAAGCCCTTGCACTCGCCAAAAGTTGTTGTTTGGGCTGCCATATCAAGTCAAGGAATAATCGGTCCTTATTTTTTTGAGGATGGCCGAGGTCGAACTCAGACCGTTAATTCTGATCGATATTGCCATATGATCCGGACTTTTTTGGCTACAGAAATGCAAAACCAGAACGGCTACAACCGTAACACCTTTTTCCAGCAAGATGGAGCCACTTCTCATGTTACAAATGGCTCATTAGCTGCTCTTCACGATTTATTCCCTGGAAGAGTGATAAGTCGCCGAGGAGACATCAACTGGCCACCGAGGAGCCCTGATTTAACGCCTGCTGATTTCTTCCTATGGGGCTACCTAAAAAGTAAAGTTTACAATCCATTGCCATCCAACCTGAATGTTTTGAAGCAAAGAATCACTGAAGAAATCAACTCTATTCCAAGAGCGATGCTCCAGCGAGTGATTGATAATTTTAGCTCCAGGTTAAATGAGTGTGAACAAGGGAATGGTGCGCATTTGAAAGCGGTGGTTTTTCATAAATAAACTTCAAGAATTGCTCTTTAATAAACCATAAATAAAACAAGTTATAATTGATATTGTTGTTTTTTATTTAACATCTAAAAACGAAAAACTTTATGAGACACCCTTTATATAAGCTATACACACTCAACGTGCATGACCGTCTCGTGCTCATCATACGGGACTACTTGTCAAATCACACTTTTCGCTACCGCATAGGAGACACCCTCTCATCACCTCACCCGATTCGAGCTGGTGTGCCCCAGGGCTCCGTGCTCTCCCCCCCCCCTCTTCTCGCTGTACACTAGCGACATCCCCAAACACAGCAAGTGCCAGCTGGCCCTATTCGCTGATGACACAGCAATATATTACTCAAGTCGCAGCACTGAGTTCATTCATAGGTACCTTCAATCGGCAGCCAACGCTCTAGAGCAATGGTTCCATAAATGGCGAATTGAAGTAAACCCTTCAAAAAGTGCAGCTGTATTATTTGTCAAAAAAGGCAAAAACAGTGACGCACACACACGCACCCGACTTATCACCATGTCAGACCAAAAGATCCCTTGGGAATCAAAGGTCAAATATCTAGGGGTAACACTCGATAATAAATTACTTTTCAACGAGCACATAAAAACAGTACGTAACCGTGCTGCTTTTGCGCTCGGCCGTCTCTATTGTCTCCTTAACACACGTAGTAAATTAGCCCTTAAGGCAAAGGTGCGAATTTACACCACGTGTATACGCCCTATTATGACATATCGTCGGTCGGATTCATTACCGGAACATTTCCAAAATCACGTGTTTTGAGATGAGTTTGTAGAATGGTAGGGAATTGAATATTTTATCCAAATCACTAACGGTACAACTCAAATGTCATTTCTCTTTGACAGAAAACTATTTATTCCGATAAAGAAATATAGATTTTAGTGATCTCTTCGTTTTCAGTATCAGTTTATTTAGAAATGTCCCGCTGGCAGCCTAAATTTTAAAGTGCAGCCATGATTCATTAATCGAATATTTTGAAATGTTCCAGTATGGCTCTGAAATTCTTCACTTGATTATTGTTTATTCGTGTTATGTGCCAGTCGCGCTTTGAACGCTCAGTGTAGTGGTCAGACGGAGATTGAGATTTGATAAAATAAATTGTAAAAATGAGTTCTAGAGCTAAAAGATTGCTTAAGTTAGCAATGACAAGGAGTTCAGAGAGTGATCATGATGAGTTTAACGGTAAGTTTTATACAAATATTATTTTTCATAACATAACCACACTTTTCGTTTTTGTGTGAATGTTTTAAAATAATTTAACAAATAGTGAAATGGTGACTAAAAAAGAAGTTTCAGATAGCTTATAATACTAGTATGGGTCTCTTTTTGCTTAAGTTAAACAAAGTAGTAGGTTATTTCTTGCCTACAACATACTAGGTAAGTAACCTAGTAAATCCTAAATTAACTAGATACTTTTGTGTGTAAATCCTTTTTCAAATTATAGAAAAGGAAGATACAACTGATAAAAAATGCAGCTTTCGGTAGCTTAAAGGTATTTTGCTTTTCTTTTTTTCTTACTAGGTGGTGGTTGTGTGGTGGAATTTCCTTTCATTCCAGAGACAAAATTAAATGCTGTTCATAAAGAAAGTTCTGCGCTTAATGTTGTCGAAGAGCAAGAAGATCATCAGACCAAACCGGTTGAGAAAATGAGTGGGCAACACATCCTTTGTAAGTACCTAGGTACCTTCGTATGTACCTAATTAGCTAGATAAATACTTAATTTGTAACTACCTACCTGTAGGCCTGTTTCACAGTATCGTAGAGACTTAAATAAACTACTTATGATAATAACTTATGTGACTTTAAAAGTCATCGCTAGCGTTTCGCACACTTCAAAAACATTTGTGAAATGAAAACTATCCCATCCCACTAATATTATAAAATCGAAAGTTTGGGTGCTTGTTAGCAAACATACCTACGTAGGTATGTTTGCCTGTTAGTTAGTTAGTGAGTCGAATCTACATAGGAATATTTCGAGCATAGTTGGTCGAGTGGTAGCTTGCCCCGCCTTCCGATTCCTAAGTCGCGGGTTTGAATTTGATCGTACACCCATAAAATTTAATGCTAGTTTACTTGTAATGTTTGATTAAAAAAATAGGTATTATAGAAAACTTATTTGTTTATAGGTATCGATTCGGATCAGCTGTTTCAGTCAATTGTAATGGATGAAGAAAATAACTTAAACTTACCTAACACAGGTCTACAAAATAATGATACTACTATTCTTAAACTAATAGAAAAAAAATCTATAGAGCCGGGGGAGATTACAAATGAAAATAAACGTTTAAAAGAGGTATTCCTCGTAGCGCTCCCGTTTTGAAACGCTCCCATCTAAGCGCTCCCGTTTTGTTCCTCCAAGCGCTCCCAAAAAGAGCGCTTCGAGGAACGATTAAAAATATTAAAATTTATTTCCTCGAAGCGCTCCCATGATTAACTTTCGGATAGAGATGGGACTATACTATCTGAAATTATCGATAATAAGTAGAACACATTGTTATAATATACAACTAGCGGCCCGTCCCGGCTTCGCACGGGTTTGGTAATTATTATTTTTTTTGTTTTATTGTAAATCCTTTAGTCCACCAAAAAGATGAATATAATCTACCGACATATGTACCTATTCATATTTTTTATTGTTTAGAAAGCTTATGATTACTCTCTATTATGATTCCCATTACTACCCCCTTCCCCGCACACCTCAATGTTTTTTTTTCGGAAGTTTTTCGTAGAAATAAGGCAATGAGGTGTCTATCGTTTACGTCAATGGTAGAAATGACTTTCCTTGTCCTAGGCGGGGCGAGAGAGTGTCAGACTCTTACTGACTAAAACCACCTACTGACTAAAATCACCTGCTCTGAGCCGGGATCCAGTAACGTATTGCGCTCAACGGTGATGCTACCTATGCGATTGATAAAATGGTTAAAACAATTTTATAATTAATTTTTGCCAAAAATAGCGATACTGACTTCTTAACTAAGAGTTAAAGATGCGGCGCGTGCGGCGTGTAGTCCTGCACACACACATACAAACCGTAACCCCGCCTCCCCATTGTATCCTAGAGTCGCGTTTAACGAATTCACACGAACCCAGCCGAGCATTGCCCGAACTTTTGTTTACGTAAAATTGCGTTTTGTTGTTATCGCAAGTTGCGCAAATGTGTCACGGAAGCAAGTTTGTTTACTAATAAAGTTTGTGAAATGTGTGAGCATGGAACCAATTGCTGGACCAAGTACTGGAAACGTGCAAATTAAATACGTCCAAAGTAAAAAAGGAAAGAAAGTGTTGTTATGTGATAATTATATATACAGACCTATAAAAGTTAATAAGAATGGGAACAGTGTGTGGCGGTGTACAATAAAAACGTGTGGTGCCTTCCTAACTCTTAATAAATATGAAGATATTTTAAAAAAGAACGAACATTCTTGTCGGCGTAATGAGGCAACACAATTTGTGCGAGAAGTAGTGGAGGATATTCACCAAGAAGCCATGTCCACCTTAGACCCTCTCCCTGAGGTTTATAAAAGAAAACTTAATTGTTTATTAGACCAGGGAATTAATTTGACAAATCAAATACCAAAGTTTGAAAATATTAAAACTGGACTTTATAATAAAAGAAATAAAAGTTTTGGAGTTAAGCGTTTGTTTGGGAAATGTCTAACAGATGTGCAAGTAAGTAATTAATATAAAAATATGTATATTTTATTTGATGCCTTGCCCTTTAGAGTCACATTAATCTATGCTCTAGCACAGATTACGTACAGATACTTCACTCCATAGAAAATTTATAAAACCTACTGCTATATTAGCCTACTCCGTCGCGTCAGCAACCACTGCATGCTTAAATGTGCTTAAATACTCAAGCGTACAGTTGTAATTGCTTCGCACCGAGCGATCCCACAGCAAGCGCAGGGCTGCTCTTCGATAAAATTAATTTAACATAACTTTTTGTGTTTATGTTATTGAGAACTGTGATTATGTTTTAACTATTTTTTTTATCAACACATCTAGATAAATAGAGGTCAGTATGAAGGTAAAATAAAAAAAATCTTTAAAAGTTACATGTGTTTTATATATATTATAATTATGTAGGTATCATGTTTAGATAAATTTTGTTTATCTAAACATAATCGTTATTTTCGTCAACGTTTTTGTAAATACCGATCACTGCCAATGACCATAAATTTCTTGTTTTAGGTGCCAAAATCATTTCACAACTTCACCCTTGCGGATTATGATGACGGTAAAAGGAGGATCCTTTTGTTTGCTACCGAGAAGAGTAGAGGGGAATTAGGAAGATGTCGTCATTTATACTGCGACGGGACTTTCAAAAGTGTGCCAAAACCATTTAAGCAGCTGTACAGCATCCATGGAGAAATCGATGGCGTTGTGAAGCCACTAGTATATGCTCTATTATGTGATAAAAAGAAGTCAACATATAAATTATTATTTCTGTTGTTGAAAACAACAGTACCAAATATGCAGGTTGATTTTTTTAAAAGCGACTTTGAGGAAGCCGCAATCAGCGGTTTTTTAGCAGAGTTTCCAAATACAGTTGCAAGTGGGTGTATTTTTCACTACAAACAAGCGCTTAAAAGAAAATCTCGAGACCTAGGTCTATCCAAAAATAGTATTTTTAGGAAGCATGTTGCTTTGTGTACTGTATTACCTCATTTACCTGCCTCAGATTTAGATGATGCATTTCTTTATATAATGAGTCAGTCTCCACAGGACAAAAATATCACAAAATTCAATGATTATATGGTTTCCCAATGGTTAGAACACCGATTTTGGAAAAACAAATTTACATGTTACGGTGAAAAGAATAAAACAAATAATTTCGTGGAATCACATTATTCAGACATTAATAAAAAAATCAATCAAAAGCAAGGTGTAAATTTAGCCAAACTGCTAAGGTACTTACAAAACTATTGTAACAATTTTGCTGAAATAAGATTAAAAATGAACATTTCCGAAAATCAAAAACATGCCCAAGAACGAAACAATGTAATTGAAAATATATTACATCAATACGTGTCTGGCGCTATTTCTATAGGACATTGCCTAGAGATGTTAAGATTTTAATAAGTATTTTTGCACCTGTTAGTAATGATTAATTAATCAGTAATAATTAAGGTTATGAAACGATCTGTGATTTTTAATATTAAAGATTTTTATATTATTATACTACTCTTAGTAAGATTAATATTGTTTCAATGTGATTGTAACTGGAAATATTATTTTATATCCTATTTGTAATTTGTAATTGTTAAACATGAAGGAACCATCTGTGATTTTTTTTTTTTATTGGCGATAGCCTCGCGTTTGACCATAATCACACCTGATGTTAAGCGATGATATGGCCTACGATGGAGCACGCTTGCCTAGAAGCAATCTATTCACTCTAGACTTGAAGACTCCTAGGTTGTAGCTATCAGGAAACACAGACTCCGGCAGGGAATTCCACTCCTTAGCTGTACGCATAATGAATGTGTTCCCAAAACGCTTTGTACGTATGGGTGGGATGTCGACCATGTAACGGTGGCGCAACGCCGTACGTCTTGTGGTCCGATGATGGAACGGACTTGGCGGGATCAAATTGTGCAACTCCAATGAACACTTATTAATTAGTCAGTAATAATTAAGATTATGAAACGATCTGTGATTTTTAATTTTAAAGATTTTTATAATATACATACTTATACTACTCTTAGTATTAATGTTGTTTTAATGTGATTGTAACTTGGAATATGTTTTTATATCCTATTTGTAATGGATAATGTTACTTTGCCAAATCGCCTGAAAGTTTGTCATAATATAGCCTGTATGGATACAAGTTAACAACTTTTTGTTTCTCTCAAAAATACCCAGTAGTTTTTATTTTATTAGCATTTAAAGTTTCGAAAAATATTCAGTCGCGCTGGCAGACTCGCTAATGCGCATGACGTCACAGTACCGTGGCGTGGAGCTAGTCGCCAGGGGTTATTCCCGTTCGTCCACACCCCGTCGCCAGTGGTACACACAAAGTACTAATGTAATTATAGGTCTACTGCAATGTGATTATTATACGTATATAATTTATATTAAGTATATCTATGCGTTTTATTTATAACATCCTCTTTGAATACCTACACAATAACATTGGTCCTTGTATACACATAAGAGTGCCGAAAGCAAAAAGATATTATTCTCTCAATTTCGTAATTTGGTTAAGCAACTTCGATGTCGATGATGCACACATGAGTTTTTAAAAATTATCGATATAATTCATTACTTCATGCTTTTCCCTATTTTTAAACGTGGGAGCGCTTCGAGGAAATAAATTTTAATATTTTTAATCGTTCCTCGAAGCGCTCCTTTTGGGAGCGCTTGGAGGAACAAAACGGGAGCGCTTAGATGGGAGCGTTTCAAAACGGGAGCGCTACGAGGAATACCTCGTTTAAAAACGACATCTACTCTGACATCTACTCTATTTCGGGAGCATGGTGAGCCTATGCTAGGTAATGGGTGTTTTTTTTAGAGGTATAGAACTTTAAGTTGGCAACACTGTTTTAATTGGCGGCTATTTTGTCAGCTGTCAAGTGATTTGTGTATAGTTTGGTTTGGCATTTCAACATGAATAGACTGACGCCTGAACAACGCTTCCAAATTGTGCAAATTTATTTTGAAAATAATGGTTCTGTTCGAAATACGTATCGCGCGCTACGCCCATTTTACGATCAACATAATCGTCCATCAGAGCAATTAATTCGACTAACTATGGACCGTTTTCGCACTACGTTTACTATAAATGATAATACGCATCCACAGAGACGTCGTGCAGTGCGTATAGAAGAAGCCATTGCTGCTGTAGAGCGTAGCGTAGAGGAAGACCCGAATCAGTCTATCCGCCATCGTGCACAGGAATTGGATATGTGTCCATCCACTTTATGGAAGATTTTGCGGAAAGATCTTGGTTTGCGTGCTTACAAAATCCAAGTCGTGCAAGAGTTGAAGCCACACGATCACCTAACAAGGCGTAGATTCGGTGAATGGGCCCAAAACAAGATTGCCGTTGATCCCGATTTTCATAAGAGAATTTTGTTTAGCGATGAAGCTCACTTTTGGATGAATGGCTACGTCAACAAACAAAACTGCCGTATTTGGAGTGAAGATAATCCTCAAGTGTATGTTGAGACACCGTTACATCCAGAAAAACTGACTGTTTGGTGTGCTTTATGGGCTGGTGGAATCATTGGTCCGTACTTCTTTAAAAATGATGCTGGCCAGAACGTTACAGTCAATGGTGACCGCTATAGAGCCCTGATTACTGACTTTTTCGTTCCTCAATTGAACAACCATGATGTGCAGGAGCTGTGGTTTCAACAAGACGGCGCAACATGTCACACAGCTCGGGCCACAATTGATTTACTGAAGGAAACGTTTGGTAACCGCATTGTTTCACGTTCTGGACCCGTGAATTGGCCCCCAAGATCGTGCGATTTAACGCCGCTTGACTATTTTCTGTGGGGATATGTGAAGTCGCTAGTCTACGCCGATAAGCCCGAAACGATCGACCACTTGGAGGACAACATTCGCCGCGTTATTGCCGATATACGGCCACAAATGTTGGAAAAAGTGATTGAAAATTGGATCTCCAGATTAGATTACGTCCGATCCAGCCGTGGCGGTCATATGCCAGAAATCATATTTAAATTATAATGCCATAAGATTATCTTTTGAATAAAGTAAATTTCATGTAAATTTTACAAATTTTTCCTTGTTTTATTCCATTTCAAAGTTCTATACCTCTAAAAAAAACACCCTGTATTAGCATTGTGATTCATTATTACTCATTTACATATTTTTGAAGAACGTAAGTACGAGTTGTAGGTGCGTCTGTTTTAATTGTTTCTTTATGTCTTGCAGATGATGAGTTGGATGAAGAACCAGATCAATCTGTCGTGAAAGTGGAAAGAAACAATAACTTGAATAACGTAGGCCCACATGATTCAGATTTAACGGATTGCGAAGATTCGGGTACTAACATAGTGATTTATTATTTGAAAACTACTCCTTTACATATTTTTTATGCAAGTACGATTTGTAAGTTTGTTTTGATTGTTTGTTTATGTTTTATAGGTGGT
Organism: Dryobotodes eremita; assembly: GCA_917490735.1. Lineage (NCBI taxonomy): Eukaryota > Metazoa > Arthropoda > Insecta > Lepidoptera > Noctuidae > Dryobotodes > Dryobotodes eremita. The sequence goes on from OU823242.1 coordinate 25,695,481, forward strand.
GAATTGGATCAAGAGCTAGATCAACCTGATGTGGAAGTGGAGAAAAACAATAACTTGGATAACGTAGGCCCACATGATTCAGATTTAACGGATTGCGAAGATTTGGGTACTAACACAGTGATTTATTATTTGAAAACTTCTCCTTTTCATTTTTTTAATTTTTTTATGAAAGTACGATTTGTAAAAATTGTTTTAATTGTTTCTTTATGTTTAATAGGTCGTGAATTGGATCAAGAGCTAGATCAACCTGATTTGAATACCAATAATAAAAGATCAAGAAAGAGGAAGAGACAGCCAGAAAAATGGCAAAAAAATGTGAAAAAAAGTTTGAAGAACACAGGAAAATCTTATCAAACCCTTAAAGGACGTACAATACCCGCTAAAAAGCTAAAAACTCCATGTTCAACTAATTGTCGATTGAAATGTACTGAAAAAATTAATGAAGAAAAAAGATTAAACATTTTCAACGATTTCTGGGGCATTGGTGATCTCGAAAGACAGCGCTACTTTGTTGCTAATTGTTTGGGAGTTGTTAAGCCAAAGTATTCACTACACAAAGAAGATAGTAAGCGATCCCTGAATGTGTCATACAATTTTACAATTAATTCCGAGAAAATTCGAGTATGCAAACGATTCTTCACGTCAACGTTGGACATAGGACATTCTTTTTTATCTACAGTGAATAAAAAGAAATCAGAAGCAACGGGCGTTATATCTGAAGATCTTAGAGGACGTCATGGTAATATCGGTAGATGTTTAGCACAGGCTGACAAAGATGGTGCAAGGGAACATATAAATTCTTATCCGAGAAAAGAGTCGCATTACTGTCGGGCAAGTTCTACAAAAGATTATCTGGATGGTGACTTAAACTTGACTATGATGTACCGACAGTACAAGGAATGGTGCCATCAGAATAGTAAATCTATTATCAAGCAAGGAACCTATGAACACATTTTTCGAAACGAGTTTAACATTGCATTTCACAAGCCCAAGAAGGATCAGTGTTCAATTTGTTTGTCGTATCAAAATGCTGTTGGCGATGATAAGTTACAACTGATGCACAATTATGAGAAACATTTAAAAGAAAGAGATTTGTGCAGATCGGAAAAGAAAGCTGACATAGAAACATGCAGGAATGATGCTAATAAGATAATTTGTTGTTTTGACATGCAGGCAGTTCTGCAGACACCATGCGGGAACGATTCTCTCTTTTTTTATAAAAGAAGACTTAATGTGTACAACTGCACCGTATTTGACGTTGTATCAAAAGCTGCGTATTGCTACCTGTGGAATGAATCGTTAGGGGGAAAAGGTTGCGATGAAGTTGGGACGTGCATTTACAAATTTTTGAAAGACCACTGTGTTGGAAAAAATGTTTTTTTCTACGCTGACAATTGTTCTGCACAGAATAAAAATAAATATTTACTAAGTCTCTACCACTATGCTATCAAAGTTTTGGGTGTTGTGTCAATAACACACAAATACTTAGTTGTTGGACACACCCAGAACGAAGGCGACAGCGTGCATAGCACAATTGAACGGGAGAAGACACGAATACTGAAAAATGGATCTATTTTTGTACCAACACAATGGAAATCGGTAATACAATGCGCCAAGAAGACTGGAACTCCATACGCAGTACACGAATTAGACTTCAGTGATATTCTCGATCTAAAGGACCTCGTAACGCAGTTTGGTAAAAACTTCACGGTTAATAACGACGGTGATCGTGTTGTGTGGAATGACATCAAAAAAATCTTCATGCAAGCGTCTTCTCCATACTTAATTTTTTATAACGACACCTATGATCCAAATGCAACGATGAAGTGCTTAAATGTGCGCAACAAAATGAGAGGCAGAGGTGGTGTAAATGTTGAACTAAATTTACGATATAAGTACCACCAGCGACCAAAGATATCAAGCCTAAAGAAAAAAGACTTGCTTACTTTATGCGACTCAAATGTCATTCCAAGAGTATACCGAGAGTATTACTCAAGTTTAGAAGCTGGAGACAATCATATTGAACCCGATGAGCATAACGAAAATGATTAATTTGACGCCCCTAATTATTTTAAGATTTAACTGATTTCTTTTATTTTTTTAAATATAAATAAACCATTAAGGTTTCTAAATTGATTGGTTGTTTTATTTCATTACTGGCTTATTTAGAAATATTCCAATTAGTTCTTAGATTTTCAGGAATTTTTTAATTCATTATTGGAACATTTCACAAAAATACTGATAACTCATTAATTACAATTGATATCCTGAATCTTAGTAATACACAATAAACTTGGCTATAATCTGCATATTATTCAATAAAAAAAAATTACAAAATGGTCTCTAGATAAAATAAAATGGCATTTGAATATTTTCAAAAACTTTAAACCTTAATTACTCAGAACAGGCCATTTTGAAATGTTCCATTACTGTTTCCGACCGACGATATGCGGGCGTAGTGTTCGCACACGTCAAGCCGTCACGATTAAGAAAAATGCAAACCCTCCAAAATCGATTCATGCGCAGAGCCACGGGCAGCCCCTGGTATGTACGCAATGAACAATTACATGTCGATTTAAATCTGCCGACCATCCGGCAATTCCTCAAAAAAGCCAGTAAGCGCTTTTTCGACTCTGCTGCTACTCACACTAACCCACTAGTGGCAGCAGCTACCAGTTACACACCCTCACGCATATCACGCACACGACGCCCCAAACACGCACTATTAGATAAAGATGACGACATCACTCTCTTCCAAGAGAGTGTAAAGTTAGCTCACAAAAAACACTTCACACAAACGTTCCGTACTCGACGGCGAGTACCTCCGCGAAGTAGAGTAATACGACACTCCCCCCGTCCCTTGACCCCGCCCGCCCGCGCGGGCCAAATAAATCAAAACATTATCCCTAATAATAATGAACAGATACGACAAGTCCCCACTTGCTCAGTAATCGGTAGCGCCCTAAGCCTAGGTTCGAGTCCCACCTTGGGACGCCCTTAGCTGTGCTACCTAATTAATATTTTATTAGCTAGGTGAGAAGCCCTTCAGGCCCCACCGAAGCCCGGTGAAGCAGCAAAGGTTCTCCCCGAGGGACCAGCTGTAATAAAGCCAGTATCAAAAAAAAAAAAAAAATGGTGACTCATTCTCAGTCCGGCTAAGTAGCCACGACCCCCGGTGGTCAAAACTAGGAGTTGTCACTCAAAAAAAAAAAAAAAAAATGGTGACTCATTCCGGATCCAGCAGTATTATAAGAAATAAGAAACAAGAAATAATTGAAGAACTGTTTTATACGCCGCACCCTGCTACAACACATCGACATCCCACCAGCGAGCCCGTCCTACGTCAGTTCGTCATCAACAAAAACAAATCTCATCTCAGTGCCTCAAGGTATACATTTTGGGAAGTATTTGAGAGCCTGAATTTGTCCTTATTTCGTCCAAAAAAGGACCAGTGTGATACTTGCTGTGGTCATAAGGCTGGAAATGTTAGTGATACAGACTATAAACTACATTTAATTCGGAAAACTGAAGCACAAAGCCAGAAAGAGAAAGACAAAGGAAAAAATTATGCTTCTGTTGCTGTATTTACGATGGATTTGCAAGCTGTCTTGCTTTGTCCGTATTTAAAAGCTTCAGCGCTTTATTACAAGATGAAGCTCAAGGTGGATAATTTTACCATAAATAACCTGAAAACCAAAGAAGGATTTTGTTTCCTCTGGGATGAGTCTGAAGGCGGTTTAACAGCTGACGAATTTTCAAGTATCATAGTTGATTTCATAATTAACTATGTTGACGCGGCAGTCATTCGTAAAGTGATTATATACAGTAATGGGCGCACGTACCAAAATAGAAATTCTATTCTTTCCAATGCACTTCTATTCGTAGCCGCTAAGACAGGTATAGTCATAGTCCAAAAATACCTTGAGAAGGGTCACAAACAAATGGAATGCGATGCGATGCATTCTATAATTGAGCGGCAGATTAAAATTCGCGAGATTTATTCGCCAGAAGGGTATGTTGAAGCTTGTAAGACTGCCCGTAACAATCCTGGTTTCTACAATGTTGTCCAGTTGGACCACACAGCTTAAAAAAATACAGCTCTCAACCGTATTTTTCATCGATACGACCAGGCAATAAAGTTGGCGATCCACAATTCACTGACGTACGTTGCCTTAAATATGAACCAGAAGGATACATAAAGTTCAAGCTAAGTCATTCGGAAGAATACCAATTACTACCAAGGAGAATACATCAACCAAATGCTAGTTATTGTTTTCAACAGTTGTATCATTCAAAGTTACCTATTACTAAGGTAAAGTACAACCATCTTCAGGAATTAAAATGTGTGATTCCTCGAGATTTACATCCATTCTATGACAGGTTGCCGCATTCATAACTAAATTTGTTTTTGCCTTTTTCTCATAGTAAGGTATTGTTGTTTACTCTGGGTATGTGGATGAAAACGGACTTCGTTTACTTATGATTAGGTTTAAGACAATTTTAGATTAAAGGTCATTGGGCGGAATCCGACCCGGTCGCGGACATGAATGAAAATGGTATAAAATGAAAGAGTATAAATTCAATTAACATTGTATAAGGTTACTTTATTTGGAATCCATGGGAGAACAAAGTTTGAACCAAAAATATATTTATGAAAAAAATCTAATACTTTATTTAAGTAATATAAGTTGTCGTTCTATTCAATAGCTACTAAAAGTTTTGGCGAGTGCATGTGCGTCCCGCGTGATCAAATCGGCAGGTATACGTTCGCTCCCCTCTCTCTCACACATTAGGTCACGTCTCGCTCGTTGCGCTGACGCATTGTTTCGACCGTATCATCGCAGTCCTTCGTTGTCTTTCGTTGTGATCTGTGCGCTTACTTGTTATCTATTGTTTTTATCGACTACCTCCGTACGTTTACTGGACCTGATTTTTTGCTGTTTGTTTGGAATTTAATTGATATGGATAGAAGTAATAATTGTGTAGTGTGTAACCGATCCGTGTTACGTCGCAGAAAACACATACTAACAGAACTGTTTTTAGAAAGATATCGGAATCACGCAGTGTTATTGTTACAAGTAATAATACCACACGAGGTAAGTTTTGTATTAGCATGCTTTATCAGTTTTGTCTGTCCCAATCGTTAGTCAGCGGATAGCCATATTGCAAAAATCAATGTCTCGTAATTGACAAACATTAACTGTTATATTTTAACTTATTTTAGATTCCTTTTGATGGTACTAGATCAATATGTCATCCTTGCTGGCAAAGATTTGATCGCGCTGTGCACAATCAGCATACACAAGGGCAGCCACATAATCAAGTTGATCAAGGAATAGCAGTCGAGGGTCAAGGTTTACTTACTATTCCTGGATATTTACGAGCATCAAATACTGCACGACGCTGCATATTTCAAAACTGCAGGAACATTGTTACACGAGGTGTGCCATTATATGCCAGATTTTATCTATTACATAATCACAATTTATATGTACCCGATCTAGCACGAGCTTGCCAGCCCCATATAATGGCAAATGATTGGGACATGCTTGCGAATGGTCAGATAACCCATGAAAACTTTAATAGTGCACTCGTGCTAGACTTAATAAGTCTGTACAAATGGGGATATGAGCGTCGAAACCAAATGGACTTTGAACATATTGAAGAATTTGATGATGACGAGCTGCATTTTTGGACGTCTTTAACTAAAATTCAATTTAACACCATTTTACAACAAACTCCATCTCTTCGTGTCAGATCTGAATATCCTGCCACCGTTTTAGGGGTTTATTTGGTAAAAATAAGAACCGGCGATTCGGATGAGCGCTTAGCATCAAAATTCAATATGTCTAGAAGAACATTTGAGAGAAAGCTACAAATAGCTAGACAATGCTTAACTGAAGATTTTGTGCCGCGGTATTTGGGCTTGGATCATTTAACTCGAGAAGATACAGTAGCCAGAAACCTTTCGATCCCGAGCCATATTTTTGGTGGTAACCAAAATGAAAATGGAATTTTTGTGATGGACGGAACGTACTTGTATGTCCAAAAAAGTGCGAATTTTTTATTTCAAAGAAAAACTTATAGTCTTCACAAATTCAGAAACTTAGTGAAGCCTTTTCTGGTCGTTTGCACCGATGGCTATATAATATACGTAGTGGGGGCATATCCAGCGACAACGTCAGATGCCTCAATCTTGCGTCATCTGTTACAAAGTGAAGAATCCCCTTGGCTTTGGTTTTTAAGACCTAATGACATTTTTATATTAGATCGTGGATTTCGAGATTCAATTCCTTTAATTGAAGAATGTGGTTATGTTCCACATATGCCACCATCCGCAGGAAGAGGAGAACAATTGACGACGGTAGATGCCAATAAGTCACGATTGATTACAATGTGTCGATGGGTAATCGAGGCCATAAATGGCCGTTTTAAAAAAGATTATAAAATATTTCGACATACGTATTTCAATGTAGCTATGCGAAATATGATGGCGGACTTCAAAATCACGGCAGCAGTTATCAACGCTACCAGGCGTCCGTATGAAGATAGTGTATACGTCGAGCAGTTTATTAACATTATAAATGACAACATGAATAGAGAGAACGAACTGGCGCAATACGTAATTGAAAACAACATAAATAGACAAAGAGTTGCATTCATGCCATTAGATGGAAACAATCCAGATTTTAGAGATTTCCCACAGCTAACCTATGAAGAACTTATATTATTCACATTGGGCAATCCAGATTTTAGAGATTTCCCACAGCTAACCTATGAAGAACTTATATTATTCACATTGGGCAGCTATCATTTAAGACTGGCCAGGTCGTACTGCCATGAACACATGAGACCAAATGGTGTCTACTTGATAGAGCTCTATCGTCACCAAGGCTTAATAAACAATAAAATATTGATAAGAGGACGAATTCAGTCGCGACATGTCAGAGCGCGACAATACTACACATATATTTTGATAAATCCAGCGAGACAAGGAAGACAAAGTGTTGAAGATTACTACTGCTCGTGTATACACGGCCGCCGTACCGTCGGGAGCTGCGCGCATATTGCCAGTATAGTTTATTTTTTATCCTGGGCTAGGCACCAACAACAAATCGAAGCCCCTGCCGTATTTTTAGATGAAATCACAGTGGATATTGATCATGCCGAATAAATAATGTGAAATGTAAATAAGTTTTTTTCTTCAAAATTCCCACAACCCACAAGAAAGCGACCCTTACCATGATAAACTAGAGACATTTATCTATATATCTTCACAATTTCATTTCTGTCCGCCGTGGGTTTTTTTCCCATACTAATTGCCCATTGACCTTTAATATGATTCTACTGGTATCTGTGAAAGAACACCTTTCTGTACTGATTTGTTACCAAAAATTTGTCCACATTGTATTCATTAAACATTATTTTTTTAGTCTACTTGAGTGTCTTTATTTTGAAAACCTCGTAACTATGTACATATAAGAACAGAAAACCTCTTATGTCATTTATCTGGCAAAAATCGGTTAGTTACGGGATTGGTTAATAACATAAATAAGTCCTTTTTATCATTCAAAACATGAGACTAAAGCACATTACAATATTTTAAACATTGACGAAATGAACCATTTTTTTCGTTTCCTGTAAAGTTTAGATCTCTGGGCATACGAGGTTATCATTCTACAGCGAAGATATTCAAAAAAAAAAAACTTATCATTTTTATATTTCATAGAATAAAATTTTAAAAATAAAGTGTATACCTGTTACTTGCCCAACCTGTACAAGCAAGAGATTTGACTTTTAACATCGAGTATGGGAGATACATCAAACCACTGGCGCATAGGCTGGCGCCGAGAAACCAGTTTCGCAAGGGTAACTACGAAAAAATTGGAGCGAAGATCCAAAGACTTAAGTCCAAGTACAGGTATGCAACAGAAGCAGACCACAAAACCTTCGACGCGTACGTGACTCCGGAACATCTTAAGTTAACACAGTAGGACTACCTCTGCCTGCAAGCAAACCATTGCAATGCTCAACCTGCAAGGTGCCCCTTTTTGAGATTTATTCCATTCTTCTTTGATTTTTTTTTTTTTTCAATAATTGAGGGTCACAAGGCTGTGGCAATTACTAAATTGCCACCGTATTTTCCAAAAACTAACAAAACATGAAAAAAATAATGTCAAGTTAATCACACTGATTTCCGATAAAACTTAGGTCTAAGTTCTAATACTTCTCTTTACCCCTGCCTTATAAAGGGTTAAGTTCCGAGTTGAGCTACACGACTACTGACAAAAGCGTCCACTGTCTAGACAGGTTCACTCAAATCTGTGGCTTTTTAAAAGCTTTTTTACTCAAACAACCTTCTCAGACACTAATCTGCATGGTCCTCATATGGCCTGACCAGGATTATGTCTTTAAAAGTGACTGTGACATCAGTTTGTTTCAGTCTTTCTTCTCAGAGTAGTTGGATAGGAAACACAGAACTAATCTAGTTATAAAACATCATTTATTTTTGACGTGTCGTTTTTGAACCAATTTACAGAAAATATATTATTTATCATCAAGTAACGAAGAGATATGTAGCCAAAAACAATTTGAAGCATCGAAAAAAGTAGGAACTTCCAAAGTTTAATAATGTACCAATAACAAACAATCTATACCGGAAAAACCCAACTCTAACATTTTATGAAAACTACATATGTATCAATTTGTTTGGTCTATTTGAGTTTGAGCAAGTATATCAGTTACCTTAGCTTGAGGTTCCCTGATCTCAAGATAAATGGAGCAAAATTGTTTCTGACTGGTACCCCAGAGATGGCAAGTGAAAAAGAGGACGCCAATTAACAACAACAGTTACGGGACATTTTATAGTGAAACCAAAACACACAATATCTCAGTAGTCCAGAATAAAAGACATTATTTTGCTGAAGGGAAAACAATATTGTATGACAATCATCTCATCTTCATGACTTTATGTTCTGGTTGAATACTTAAATAAATAAATAAATGGAATTAAACACATCTTTTTTTTTCATAATTGGGAACACAATGTTCCTACTTGAGAAACTAAATAACACAACCCAACTTCGAATTTTTTAAATCGATCAACCCTACAATACCCAACTGAAATAATCGAACTATTGCAGCTTCACTAGTTAATTCCAAAACCAACAACAACCTTTTAATTTTGCAATAAAAAGATCTAATTCCATATTTTCGTGTTGCATTATGTTACATAATTATGATGGTTTACAGCAACTTATTAAACCCTTTCCTATATTACTTATTATTTTTCAATTCTTTACTCAAATTCATTTAGAACCAAATCAGTAATGGACATAGCAGACAAAAAACAGCTATTGATAAATATGATGACAATTATAGAAGACAACTTTTTCAACCAACTAGATAGATAAATAGAATATTATACTACTCCAACTTCGAAAATCACTAGATGTATAGGCCATGGTGCACCACAGACCACGATGGTGTAGATTCCTCGAGTCCAGAGATGGGAGAATTCACATACTACATAAGTACTTTTTTGCAAACAATTCACCTACCACATAATTATTTTTTTGCAACCAATACACCTACCATGTAGGCAGATAATTACTTTTTTCGATAGTGATGTGAAAACCACATGGATATCGAAAAAATTTTAACAAAACCCAGTATATAAAAACAAAAACTACTTCACTCATCAGTCATCCGTGAAATGTGGTTTAAAAAAAAACGAATAACCTCATATCAAGAATGTTGAGACATTTTTTTGTAAGTTTGTGAGTTTTTGCCAATCGTGAACTTCCCGTGTTAACTTTTCATAAAACTAACTGTCATACTAAATTCCAACATTTGTGTAAGGCAACAATTTCTTTTCATTACCCTGACTAAGTAATTGCTTTTCTTTTTCAGAATTCTTTATCCTGGTTTGGTTTGTATCCGTGGTTATATTCTCTTTGTATCCAAGGGTTACGTTTTTGAGATCATTTTCTTCTATTTTCCATTTTTCTGTAGAAATTATGACCATAGGTTTGATGACTCAGCTGCAAGATCAAGAAGCTGTGGAAAAGCTGAACTTCTGTTATCTGAAATAAAACATTATTTATATTTTAACCGTATCGTTAATTTCATTTTATTAAGGAAGTCTACAATGAGTATGTAGCAACAAATAATGTTTTAAAATGTTGGTTATAATCGGTTCCAAAAGTATCTGACGAAAGTGTAAATAAACCTTGTTCAGGATAAATTCAGATGCAATCCCTCAATAAAGGGAATTAGTAACTTAATTAAAAAAGAGAAAAATGTTTTTAAGATGATTCAATATCAGAGTTAAGAATTGAATTAATTATATGAAAACACTCAATTTATAAGTGACGCTAAAAAATTGGTCCATTTGTTTACATTTTCATCAGATATTTTCAGAACAGACCATAACTATTTGAATGAATGGGCAAAGTCAATGTAAATCATAATCACACACTGAGCGTTTCATGATACCACTTCATACATAATATTTTTATTCATAACTAGCTTCTGCCAGCGGCTTCGCCCACATGGATTTCAGAAATTATCCCAGAACATGCTTCCAGGGCAAAAAGTAGCCTATGTCCTTCCCCAGGATGCCATCTATCTCCTTGCCAAAGTTTATCAAAATCCGTTCAGAGGTTTAGGCATGAAAAGGTAACATACAGAGTTAAATTTCGAATTTAAATTATATAAATAGATTGGATTTGTAGGTAGCCTGGGTACATACATACCTTCGATTCATCGCTGTTGTCATGTATTGGTGGCCTGTTGGTGGACTACCACGTGTGAGTGTCTCACACGTGGTAGTTCGCACCACCAACCTCCCATGTGGAGACAGAGTATTCAAATTTTTCTACACCATGATTCTGTCTTCTACCTGAGTTCTTCAAAGACATTAATTATTTTCTATTGCATCTCATCAAAATGCTATTATATTCTATACAGTATCGCCACTAGAAGTACTGGAATATTCTCTGAAACAGAACAACTGAAATTATTTAACTGTCATTATTAGAACTAATAACATTATTTTATTAACTTTAATTAGGTACTTATATGGTTTCTCTTTTATGAATTTCAGAACACAATTCGCAACATTGTAGAAATTAAAAAAACAAGTTCTGTTCTAAGTTACAAACTTTAGTTATTTTTTGTTTGTGAAATCCACCATGAGTATTCTTTTAATGAGTATGTACCTATTATATCTACTGTAATTCATGCATTTTGATTTTTTGGGCAGATTGCTTTGGAAATCTTTAGACTTAATCTCAAAATCAAAATGTATGAAGGTCAGCAAAATGTATGAAGATACTTACCGGAAATAATTAGTTCCTAGTTCCCGGTTTAGCAAACCGATATGAAGTGCTGGAATTGGTGAATTGCCACACTTATAGCACTTCAATAAATGTTTTTTCATTGTGATGAGGTATTTATTTAACACGCGCCGTTGTCGGATTTACTGCTTCACTCAGTCAACTTATTAACTGGCTATAGTATCCTACATAGTATTATTATCACTCGACACAGTGAGAAAATTAATAGTTAATTAAATAACGCGCCGGTGAAATAAAAAGATACCGGTAAACTACACCAGAGACATAATTTTTATTCTTAAAAGCATCTATAATTTGTATTCTGACTGCTACTAGCACATGAATAAAAACGAAGCTTCTAGTATTGCCATAGAATTATTATTACCAGCAATACAAGGGTGTTGCCAACCAGGTTGGCACCAAACAGCAATCATGCCATTTTATCCATGGAATTAGTATATACTATATATGTTTTTACCAAAGTGTACAGCTTGGCAAAAAAGAGTGTGGAAAAACTGAAGGCGCCTTTAAGGCACGTGTAAGTAGTGTTAAGCACGAAATACTATGACTCCAGTCTTTATTTTAGATATATGTTATTTTTAGAGCACAAGTCGATATAACGATGGCTGTTTCGATAATAACCGGTCGGTATATCAAAAATATTTTTAATTTCTGCTATCATCGCATCATACTCTTTTTTGCCAAACTATAGTAAATATATACCCGTAATTGATAGTATTTAGGTTTTATCAAAATTCAACACATTGATACAAGAAGAAGAAACTGAGATAACAGAATTGCAGTTTCGTTTTTACTTAGGATGTTCAATATTGACCAAGGAGTTTATATAATACAAGGTGGGGCAAAAGTAATCACCCGAAGTTGTTATACTGTCATTTTTATCAGCAATGAAAATTTTAAGTTCTACTTGTGGATTGTTTATTTAATGAATTATGATTATTTCCATCAGTCGAGAAAATGATATCGGTCAAGTGGCCGCCGGCAAAATTGATGACCATACCGGCTCGTTTTATGGCATTTTCCATCACTTGTGTCAGAACATCCGGCGATAGGTTCTCGCATTCCTCTCGGATATTCGGAGTCTGAAGTTTATATACATAATCCCGGGACTTCAAGTAACCCCACAAAAAAAAGTCTAGAGCGGTCAAATAGGGTGATCTAGCTGGCCAGTGCAAATCGCCAAAGCGAGAGATTAGACGACGCGGAAATGCTTATTATTATTACAATTTTTCAGCGTTCTTGAGGAGTATAGCGTTCAATTGCTTATTGATGTGTATTCTGCGTCTGTTTACCTCACAAATGCCAAAACAGAATTGACATTTGCCGCCATTTGGAAAAGTTATCGCGCAATCCAATAAGGTGATTACTTTTGCCCCACCTGTTATTACTATATTCTCCTGGGCTTATTTATTGTGCCACGTAGTCAGTTAGATGAGCAGGTGGACGTCGTACTCTTACAGAACAACGTAGTATTATGGTTTCGCATTAATACTTTTCCTGGGACGTTTAGTCATGTAGTCATCGACTGACCATTTGAGGGTGTCAGTTTGCAGCCGTACAAAGAACTGATCTTACAGAATGCAGAGCCTTAGTTAAAACTGACTCTCATTTGGTTATAGGCAGATCATTGCTTTTCAGAGCCAATGGGGAAGTTCAGTCAAAGCTAATTGTAGATGGCGGGTCCATAGCTAGGTCCCTACGGCCTACCAATAAATTTGACAGTTCGGTCATTCATTCCATTTCGTGTTCATTCATGTGTTTGATTTTATTCCACTAAGTATTTCGTTATTTTCGGTAATTTCAATATTTTAATTCAATATTTATTCGACATGAAAAGAGTTAGAATTAAAAACTTTGCATATTGCTTATTTCCCCGTAAACACTTTCTTCAAAATGTTTCCGTTAAAACCTCGAATTCTGTTTAGTTAAAATAATTATCTGCGAAGAGCTTTAAGCCACAATCTTTTAATTTTAGGTCTTTCGGAATATGGTAGACTCCAGTTTCCGAGCATTGAGGAACACAAAAACGAGTCATTTTCGATAAAACTAAATAAAAACCACCTCACGCCTTACAGTATTAGCTTGTTTTGGGAACTAGCTACGGCAACACCACTTTGACAGTTGCCTTTCCCATTCCATTCATTCATTTGATGATTTCCAACGCAAAAAAAAAAAAAAAAAAAAAAGGCGTCGGAAAGGGTGACTGACGAGGCGTTAAATGCGCAGTAAAATTGGGAAAATACGTTGAACTAACCCTGATCGGCACAATTTACGTGCTTCGACTCAAATTGCGGTGGCGGCGGTCAGCGGCATTAGTCTATGGTCAGCTGTGTCAATGTCAAAGTCAAGTCAAACAATTGTCACCGACCGACGGATTATTTCCCCCCTCTCATATTATTATTATTGTAATTTTAGTACAATACAAAATTACAAACTGTGAAAACCAAGTATTACTAGTAATAGTAGTAGTTTTTTTTTTAAAGTAGAGTAGGTGATTGTGTCAATCAAGTAATCAATCAATAATTCTGTCAGTGGGTTGGCTTAAGGGCGGATTGAAAAAATTATAATCATCGATTTGCTTGGTTTGTTGCCTGCTAATCTAATCGGTTCTGGTTATGAATCGGGTCTATCTATAATTTGAAGCGTTCGGCATCAACACTTTTGTTGTGACCCGCAAGAGGTCGATCCAAAATTATAAACAGTTTTAAAGAAAGTCTTTGGTGGTGAGGTTCAAATATAAGAAATCAGTGATGGTTATTACAAATTCAAAAGCTAATCTGTAATCGAAAAATATGGGTGCTGTAGTAGTTTTTACTATTTTTTGAGTCATCAACGGCCGTACTATGGAAATAGGGTATTTGTGCTGGTTATGCCTACAGCGGCATTGTTTCTCATTTGTTGTGGTCACTTGTGGTTTGTCAGTGAATCGTGTACTCAATTTTGCCTGTTTGTTTTATAGGTTAATATTTGTCCTTTGACTGTTGTTGCAGCGTTTAGTCATTGACTAGAAATAATTAAAATTAGAGCTTGCCTGATTAAAGTGGCTCACGGAAAAATAGTCCTTCTAGAAATACTACAATCTACAATGAAAAACACAACTTTGTTTACTTATCCGTTATCGTTTTCATGAAATTACAAAAAAAAAAAAGGTTAATAGCCATAGGGTTTTTGTTTGGAATTTGTCTGTAGAAGTATGGTGCCTGGATTGGTGCCCTGACTGAATTGTTTTATGTTGTTGTTATGACCTTCATGTATTTTTATTCATCCCAAAACAACTTGAGGTAGGTATTGACCAAATGTACTATGTACATGTTGTTGTTGTCCCTAAGAAAGTTTTGTGATATCCAACTAATATTATTCATATTCATATCTTTATTTGCTTTCCATAATGTGTGAAGATCTTACAATGGGCTTAAAGCTAAGGTACAATTACAGACCCTGTAGGGCTCAGCAAAAGATAAAATAAATTTTTGAAATAGGATTAATACTTAATTATAAATTTTAAAACATGTCCTTAATATTAAATAACTAAATTATAACATTTATTATTATTAATTATTTAAAACTTATTTGTTAATAATATGTAATATAATATTTATCTATATATAGGTATGAATGGAACTTCATGATATTATAAATGTGCAAGTTTGGATGTTTGTTACACAATCACACCAAAACGGCTGAACGGATCCACAGATAGTTTATAACCTGTATTTACACATAGGATACTTTTTATCTCAATAGTATGTTCCTGTGGGATAATTCCTGACCTCCATGCGGGCTAAGCTGCAGGAAAAGCTGGTATTTTAATAAATCCCTGTACCGTATCCAGTATCCATATCTACTACTGCTTGGCATTGATCATAATACAGTTGCAGTTCCAATCACCACAGACATTACAAAAAGGTAGAACTCCTTTATTTGTGATAGGACTTGTTCTTTTCAAAGGTTTCATTTGTGCCTTTTAGAGAAACATCATGGGTCAGAAAAAATTGCTTCATAACTTACATTTTTATACAGAATGGAAATAGGGAAGGTTTTCAAGGTGGTCCTCACCACAGAGTACATTGAATATACTGAGATAGAGTAATCAGTCAAGCTTTTCGGTTGCAGCGCCATCTCTCGATAATTTATCTAGTTACAAAACTGTACAATATACCTATAAATATGCATACAGAAGTATGAGTAGGTACGTATATAGCTAGATAGCTAGTATTTCGTAACCACAATTCATGGTATAATGGAATTTGCATAAAATATGTAAAGAAAACGATCACATCATATTTTATATCATTTTTTATTTCTTTTTACAAAATATATTCGTGCCATTTCCTGAACCTTGTCATTTTGATCAAAATCAGCTCTAACTCCCTTAATTATTTTATTTGTATCCTTACACCAATTATACAAAAAAAATCTACACAGCAAATCTTGCATTTCTGCCACCACAAGATTTTTATGTTCGGGACATTTTATAAAATTATAATCACAAACTGCGCACAAAACTGTTTTAGTGTATTCCTTTATTTGACCAATGCTGATTTTATCTTTTATAATATATGTGATCATGTCTTGCTGTTCTGAAAAACATTTCATTGCATTTTTAGTAGGATATGTTAAAATTTTGTTTTCAATTGAGTAATCTTTCATTTGAACATAATCCAAATTATCTTTATTTTTTGTGAAAAAGCAATTATTGCATTCTTTGCAATTTTAAAAAATATTTTTCAGTTTCCTGATTACATATCCTGTCACATAAGAAATTTGAGCCTTAATTTTGGCATTTTTTATTTTTTCTGCAAAGTTTAATATAATATGATCACTATTTATAAAATGATTAAAATCGATTTCAACAGGAGCACAAGATGCTTTTTTAGCAAAAAATAATCGGCCTAGTGTTTTAAACATATTATCTTTACACGTGTCTTTTTCACAATTAGAACCCGCCGAGTGAACGCTATTCAAGTTATTTATTAAAAGGGCAGCAAAAGAATTTTCAAAGCCTGCACATGTGGGGTTTGTGTTTCTTGCCCCGTGGCTACGAACACAGCCAAAAAAATTCTCTAGTGGGTCCTGATTGAAATGTCTGAGCCATATCGACTTACACTTATGCTCCTGAAAAAGCTTATTGGTCAAATATTCAAAATTATCCAGTTATTAATTGATGGCACAACGCAAGATTTGCCTTCTTTTGTCACAAATTTCATGGTTTTCAATAAAGTTTTAGCATCTTTCCACAGTTTCATGTGAGTAGAGTTTGGTGTCACTGCATGAAGCAAAATCTTCCCTGACCGTTTCTTTGAATTTTCGTAGCTGCCATTTACAGAGTCGAATAAATCGTCAAAGAAAATTAAAGCCTCGGCCGTCTCTTTAGCTTCTTCAGGCAAAATTCCTTTTTCTGAAACATAAAAACGCAACTGTTAACATTTTAGTACCTTCACATAACATCATGTATTCTCTGGTGGGTTTGGCAGGGGTGTATGCATATCTCCTCCTCTTATCCCCATTATGCTAGTTATGTTAAAGTCTCATGGTATGGATGGATGTCTGTTACTCTTTCACGCAAAAACTACTGAACTGATTTTGATAAAACTCTACAAGAATATAGCTTAAATACATCAGAAATATTGTGTACTATATGGACTGGAGGTAGTACAAATTTCACGCAGGCGCAATCGTGAGCAGCAGCTATTAAAGTACCTATATTTAGAGAAAACTCACCTGCTAAATATCCCATAGGTACAAGCAACAGATTTGCTGAAGACCTGAGTTGCGCATTTCACTTTAATTTTTTTTATTTTATTGGGCAGTATGTGTTGGTCTGTCAGCTTAGGCAACATCCTTAAGCTCATAAATAAAGGATTCTCTTCTTGTAATTTAATTAAATAATCCCATTTCGCTTTCTTCTGCTCTCCATTTTTTATATATATTAAATCTTTCGTTAATAAATTATTTCTTATACCTTTTATTAAGTGTGGTGCATCATACAGAGGCACAATTTCATTGCCATCAATTTCAAATGTGTGTTTGTTCCACTGCCTGTTAGTTTCTAAAGGGGAATGCCCATCTCCCATACAAAAAAATGCCTGAAATAGACAAGAATGAAATCTACGCCAAATTATCCTTCAAATCGAACGAAACTCAATGACAATTTCAATAATTATCTAAAACTAGGGAGTACATTGTTTAGAATATTTTTGCTAAAAGATAGGTTATGTCTCAAGGTTACTAAAGGATTGAAAAAATAATTCAACACAAATCATTTTATTACTTTATTAATCATTATACACTATTAATAAATCATCGAGGAACTGTGCAGGAGGACGGATGTTGGATTGGTACCGCGCCCAAGCTAAGTACCATATAATTGACATAATGTGGGCACAGGTACCAACAGTCCGACGTCCCACTAGGCAATTACAGTAACGATTTTGTATAGCATCCCTACCAGTTAAAGAATTATTAATTATCATATACACAAAATATACTTTGGTTGAAATGTGTCTGCTATGTATTTTCCCTCTCAATAAGTAACAATTATCTGGAAGAGCTAATTCCTCAATCAATAAATTATCCATCTCCGTGCAAACCTCAATACTATACATGCCATTAGCTCGCGTATGCTCACCATAGTAGGATCGAGCCTGCTTTATTTGATAAGTGCCACATGCAATCAAAACCATTTCGCTGTAAGTCAGTTGTGGAAAATCAGCAACATTACTATTATTCACATTAATACTTTGGAATTGCGCTCTGCGTCGATTTAAATTATTATTTATTACATAATCAGCTAGCCTGTTTTCCATAAACATATTAGTATTTATTGTTTGGAGAATATCAGCAGCATCTGGCCTGTCAACTATTCTTGAATGAAATCTATTAACTAATGCTGCCGCTATAGAGAAATCAACCATTAAATGTTTGGATGCTCGGTTAAAAAAATCTTGGCGAAATATTTTAAAATGCTGCTTGAAATTTCCATTTACGACTTCTACAACCCAGCGACAAATGGTTACTTTCCTGCTTTTGTTGGCTTCTAAAGTTGATAATTGGAATTCATTTTCTTGTAATGTTGATGGCATGTGGACACTATAATTACATGACTCCAAAAGTGGAACAGCGTCTCTGAACCCTCTATCCAATATAAACACATCCCCATCTTGAAAATATTGCCTTAGTCTATTATTCGGATCATAAAATTCATTGAACATTATAGTAGCATCGGAAGTTGTTGCGGGATAAGGGCCTAACACTTCAAGAATATATCCATCGGAGCAAACAAGCATAAATGGCTTTACGAGGTTTCTATATTTGTGTAGCGAATATGTTTCTTTTTGATAAAGATAATTAGAGCTCTTTTGTACATAGATATATGTTCCATCCACGATGACTACAGGTTTTCTTTGACCATCAACTTCACCAAACAGTCCATTGGGAATTATTAAATTCCTGGTTGCAATTTCTTCTCTGGTCATATGTCCAATTCCTAGGTTTCTGGGTACAAAATCTTGGTTTAATTTGACTCTTGCTTCAGCCATAAGTCGTTCTAGAGTACTTCTGGGTATTTGAAGTAGAGACGATATTCTTTCATCGGAGTCCCCAGTTCTTAGTTTCATTAGGTAGGCCGCAAGGGCAGTAGAGCCTCTATGCATTTGTGCCAAACGGGGAACCTCGCTCATTAAACTAGTAAATTGACTTTTACTCATTCCAAGAAAGTACCACAACATATATTCCTCCATCGAGTTGATATTTTCGAAATCCAATGATCGGCTCTCATAATTCACAAACGACGCAAAATCTTCTATGTGATTCACATTGAATACATGGATTACATCTTCCCATGCCGGAATTTCATGCCATAAGTCACTGTTTAAATGATAATTACATATTTTGGAATTCCGTGGGACATAATACTTATAGTCCTTAAATAACCATACCCTGAGTGAAAGTGGTACCACATGTCGATCTGTCATATTGCAACCCGGATAGAAACAATGACTTTGAGTATCAACTGCTCTTCCATAATTAGGTAACTGTATGCCTGTCACCATTTGAGATTCTTCACTATGAGAAACTTCAAGTTGAGATGCATTTACACTGTCTGTGGATACTTGACTTAGACTTTGCAAAGAAGCAACAGAAGGTGACGCAGCTCGGTTGCATTGTTGCCAACATGGATGACAGATCAAATCTGTAGAACGTAACTGTAACAAAAACCAAAATCAGGTTAGTTTTACTGATGACTTAAATATTGAATATGATGCACATTCAACTAAACATTATTATTGAAGCAGATTTCTCACCTGTCGTGGTTGAATTCGGTGAGCTACTACATTCATTATGTGCCTTTCACGGTCAGTAGGGTAGAGCCACCAAAGAGTGCGCATTTTATAAACTTTTATTTATTAAAAAATCAACTTAAAAATTACACTTTGTACTTATTATTAATTTTAAGCTTTGGTCATTGAAGAATACAATTTTAAACTTTAATCTAAGGTAACCGGTCTCAAATAATTTTAAATAGTCTCAAACATAATACTCGTCCCGTGCGCACTCTTAGGGTGCTCGGTTGCAAAGAGTACGCAGTGACAACCCTTCATACAAGCTAAGAGTACGCAAGAGAGCGAAGTTAAGACATCAACCCTGACAATTATCACAAGTGAAGGCCCCAAATCCCATGTAGTCTGTGCATTCATCATGCCACCAAGCAGTACATCGGCCACATTGGATCCAATCTTCTGGCGGCGGCTCAACGTAGACTTCAAGACAAAGGGGACATCTTATAATTTCTTGACCTGTATTTGTATTCAACAGTTGTGGATTATTTCTAGTAGTTCTGTTTATTTTGTTTCTCTTATCTGCTGCTGTCTTATTTTTATTTCTTTCTGCTTTCTGTTTTTCTTCTTCTAATTGTTTTTTATACGGTGTGCTCGTTAAAATTTCAGATTTCTTCCGTTTCACATTTCTCTTTGACTGATGGGTTGCCTTTGGCAGAGGCCGAATGTCAGAAGGTTTTGTTAATCCTGATGTGGATGGTGTTGGCTCATTAATAGGTATATTTCGACGAAAACCTGATGTGGAAGGTGTTGGCTCATCAGTTAATATATTTTGACGAACACCTGATGTGGACGACGTCGGCTCATCTGCAGACATATTTTGAAAATCATCATGAGTATCATGAACATCATCAGGAAGGTCTGGAGTTTTTTGACTGCGATGTACGAATTCTTCCAAGCCTTCATCAGAGAGTGTACGTAGCAACGATGGAGATAATTGTGCTTCAAGAGCTTGGGTATCAACGGTTTCAGTCGGTTCTTCAATATCTTGAACACCTGATGTTTCCGATGGTCTTGCAATTCCCAAATGCAGGGCATGGCTTTCGACTGTTTCTGCATTTAAATATGGACGATCTGTTACATCTGCTGGCGCAAAATCTTCATCAGTGAACACTTGATCATTAAATGGCCAAATACCACAAGATTCGAATGACTTTTGCGCTCTTTGAATTGAAGCAACCTTTAAATATGCTGTGCCGAATAACCTGGCAACTTGAAATTGCGTAATAGCGCGCCCAGGATTAGAAACTTGCCAGTTGTCGCAAGCAACAGCATAGGCTTTTTTTAGTGGTCCAAAAAATCCTGTATCCAGAGATTGCATGCGATGGCTCGTATGTGGTGCTAAACTTAGGAGAACTACTCCATTTGCACGTGCTAATTCAATTGCAGCCAAACTCAGATGGGACGAATGATTGTCCAAAATTAAAAGAACTGGCGTGTCGTTAGATGATTTCACCATCTCAATAAAGTGCTTTAGCCACAAAACAAATAAATCAGAATTCATATATCCTGAATCAGAAACAAGCAGCAAAGAGTCTTCTGGTGCTCCATCAAGCAGTTCTTGCTTTTGTCGCTTTCTAGGAAATATTAATGCTGGCGGCACAAATGATCCAGTGGCGCCCATACAGCATACAGCAGTTACTGTCTGTCCTCTTTCAGCGGACACTATTTTCCCAACTATTTTCTTCCCCTTGGTGGCATAAACTTTAGGGAGTTTGTTAGGAACCGTTTGTAGACCAGTTTCATCCATATTGAAAATTTGTCTGCCAACGAATTTATATTTATTCATAACCTCCTTTAAATTGTCATAAAACCGCTGTACTTGAACACGGTTAAAGCCAGCAGCACGTGCCAAACTGGTCTTTTCTGGTTGACGAAGACTAAGTTGGTGTTTTGTTGCAAAACCTTCCACCCACTGCTTGCTGGCCTGTTTCTTTTCTCTATTAAATCTATGATCAAGACCATTTTTTTCCGCCAGATCGTACGCAATTCTTCCTAATTCTTTTTTCGTGAGTCCATAGAAACATGCGTCTAATTTTCGGCAATGCTCTGCCAAGCTGTTTTCTAAGTCGGGTCCAAACACGCTCTTGAATCTTCCTAGGGACTCGGGAACGGTGTCGGCTTTTAGTCTTTTTCTTAATGTTGCTTCCGGAATATTGAATGATTCCGCAACAGACCTTTTGCTTTGACCTCTTGCTATTTTTTCTTTTATTTCTTTTAAGATTTCCTCAGTAAAAACTAATTTTCTGTCAGATTTTCTTTTATATTTTCCCATCTTGTTAGTCCTGTAAAATAAAAATCTGTAAACTCAAGCATGCTGTTTATTTTAGCTTCATACAAGCTAAGAGTACGCATGCGTACTCTTTAGGTGCGTACTCTTAGCTAATACGCATTATTGGGCATGGACCGTTTTATTTTAGAAAGCATGTATAATGGCGACATAACCTCTTATAAGCATCAAAGTGAAAAACACAAATGTCTAGTAAAATAACAGTCGATGGATGCAAATTAATCACAACCCTTACAAATCATGGTTTAAAATGTTGAAAATTAAGATCAAACACCTCAAAAATCTAATTTTAGCTATAAAATTCATAATAAATACCTTAGCGATGCAATTTGTCGTCCTTCACCTTGACATAACCGATGCCACTGACATATGTCAGAGGTGTTGCCATTTTGAGAAAAAATAAACCTACGAAAAGAGCTCTGCGTACTCTTTGGTAGCGCGTACTCTTTGGTGGCTTTACCCTATTACTTCCCATTGTATGTGATCGTTGTCGTAGAACTGACTGTCCACAGCAAACACACACATGACGGTGACCAACTTGTCTATCTGGGCGACTAGGCCCTGGTGTTTCCGTTATACTTTGTATAGATAATCGGAGACATGCATCACAAATAACACTGTGTTGATCAATCTGTAAGAGAAAGAAAAAAACAATTATTTAAATTATTTTTCAGTGGTTTTTATGAGTTCAACATACCTAAAGCTACTTGTGTACTAATTGTGTTTTACGTATAATGTAAACAAAACCAGCAAAACATAATACTTACAAGTTGCGGTGTTATCCATTGCTGTATTAAACAACGTACTTCATCATTTTGCATTGACAAAGGATTACGTCTCATTCGTGTTATATCGAGATAACAATTAATGCAATGAACAGAATCCATTTTTTGTAAAGAAATGGGGGACAAGTCCAAAACACAAGCAGAGTCGTCGTATATAGCAGGTTCAAAGTCCGTGTTCAAAAAGCCAAGTCGTCGTGTTAAGCGGGTCCAATTTCAGTCCGGGTTCAAAAATAGGTATCATGTACAGATGGAACATCAAAATCCTTAAAATATGGCCAAAGTCGTCGTAAAATATCATAAATCAGGAGGTAATTTTCAATAGCAGTCAAATCCATTTTATGCCAAATTGAGAAAAGTGAACTTTTGTATGCCGTCATGACGTACGCTGTTGTGACGCTTTGGATGGTAAGTTTAATTTACTATGGAGTTCAAGATTATTAAACAATAACAGAAATAAAGTTAATGCTTCTATTTACAGAGAAAACTGTGATTAAAAAACGGATTTGACTTCCTTTGTTCCTAAGGTCTGGATTTGACTAATTTTGTTAAAAAGCTGTCAGGATTTGACTAATTTTGTTAGGAAGCTGTCAGGATTTGACTACTTTTAAACAATTCAACTAAACAATTCAAATAGGGTTGTCATTGGTTCTATGCTATAAGGAAATTGCTTAAATAATAAATGAAACAGTTGACATGAAAATTAAGTAATTATTTATTTAAACAAGATTTAAGACGTATCTTAATGAACTTAGTACCTATTAACATGGAACAGAATAATCTTAATTCAAGATCGGTTTTCATTATACTTAGTAATATTTTTATCTCACAATCATATGACACAACATAGTATAAACAACAAGTATTTATATCAAATTAAAATTAAAATCAATTAATGTTTGATCAATTTATGTTTATAAACAAGAACATTTTGTGAACATGAAATAAATAAATAATTATTAAACTTAATTAAATTATAAAAAAAAAATGGTTTAGCACCTTGTGCTAGTGATATCTATATCATATCGCCAACACAAGGTTCTTCAACATGTTCTTCGCACATTACCTCCTCATCATCATCCACATCATTAATATTAGCATTATTCCTGTGACAGTCTATAACAGTTTTGTAATAGTCGAGGTCCTCTCTTTGCATCCAGTCTTTGCCAAAATGTTTCGTTAGTAGCTTATCTACATCATTAATTTTTTATTTTTTTATTTTGGGTGAGGTGGTGATAGGTTCTGGTAATATGTCTGAAGCATATTTGCCTGGTTTAGTTATGGAACGTCGAGAACCGGTATCATTGTGGTAAAAAGGTTCACCTCTCACTATAATTCCTCGGGAATCTCCTTTCATTCTTGTGAATACGAACCTTTTACAAGACATTATTTTGAAGTGGAAAGCTTGGGTTCCCTTATGGATTTGTTGGCTTGCTGTCTTCCAATCACATACTTCAATGTCCTTCAGATGAAAAACAGTTGCATGCTTTTTTATTATATCAACATACTCATTAGGTTGTACAATGGTATTTCTCTTCCTGATCTCTTTTTCAGCAACACCAAACACCCTATCGGGGGGAATAAATGAATGCCCCGTG
Organism: Dryobotodes eremita; assembly: GCA_917490735.1. Lineage (NCBI taxonomy): Eukaryota > Metazoa > Arthropoda > Insecta > Lepidoptera > Noctuidae > Dryobotodes > Dryobotodes eremita. The sequence continues at coordinate 25,719,847 of OU823242.1, forward strand.
ACGGGAAAAATAAGTTCCACCTTTTTTAGTGATCTCGGTGCACTACTGCTGAACCATTTGGAAACCATTCCTATAGTAGTGGAGTTCTTATTTTGTCCAGAGCATCCATCAGCCATTAGTCGGAGTACTTCTACCCCAGTGAAATCTACATTGTTTTGTAGGCAGTGATATAGTGCACTAGATAGTTCGTTTGACCCCTTTGCATGAACATCTTCGGTCCATACATAAGAAAATACATTTTCTTTTGTCAGTTCTGCATGGGAATGACCTACAACTATTGTATAGTTGTAAATGTACAACTGACGGGAATAATATGTGCTTTGGTCAGGGACTTTTGGTAACGGTTGGTTTTTGCCACAGTCAAAAGATAATATTTTTACTGTGGGATCAATGTCTGCCAGAAATGTGAAAAATGATTTGCTTCTTTTTTCGTGAACTGTCAGTTCAACTTGGATTTGGGCCTTGTTTGAATTGTCCTTCTCAATTTTGATTTTTTCCTTCAATTCTATACATGTGGAACACATGTCACTTCTTGGATGACTGAAACTTAAGTTAAATTTTGTGTTAAAAATTCTTCTAAAATATGACTCTTTACAATGAGAGAACTGTGATTTTTCTTCGATGAACATTTTGAACATTGATGCAATGCTTAACTCTGATGGCAGATAGGTACGCCGACTTTTAGATCGGCAGTAGTGCGATTCAACACCCTTAAATTTCTTTATAAATGAGACAATTGCATCTCTCAATCCTACGTTTTTGATCGACTTTCTATCCCCACCACGTCTTTCTATAGCCATCAAACCGGTATCTTGGTGTCTCATTAACACTCCTCTCACTCGACCCTTTTTAATCGATAGAGCATTCAAAAAAAAATTACGGCACACTGGTATCATCACCCCCTTAGAATCTCTTATATTGTAAACGATGCTCATATGTTTGGCATTGCCTCTTCCATTTACTAATCTTTTACGGACAGGGATAACAGTTTTGCAGGCTTTTATAATAAAATCATCTTGATACCGTTTATCAGGGTGAGCGTAGAACTGATCATGAAATCGTTTGATATCTTGCATTGATATATTAATACATCTATATGCCTCACTGTTATGTCTACACGGGTATCTCGACGGCAAGTTGGAACACGAATACCTGAAAAAGAAAAAAAAGCCTACATTAAAAACATTTTTTTGCTTGAAAAAATATTATTAGAAATAACATTAGATATTAGTGAAAACTTTGCACAACCCTAACTTCGGTAAACAAACCAAATGTTCGACAAATTACTGACCTCTTCTTCTTCTTTTCTCCGCGACTATTTGGTCCTGCAACAGATTTTCTCTTCTTGGCCTGATGGCTAGGCACTTCCTCAACACTTTTCTCCATTTTATTCACGTATTTATTCGGTTTTTCTAATAGAAATTCACTAATTAACACGACACAAAAAAGAAACGTTAGGCGCCCACGCGTCGCCTCAATGTATGGGGATCGCAAGATGGCGGTTGGGGTTTGGAGCGACGTGATTGGCTCATACGGATTTGACCATGTTTGAAAGTAAGCTGGTCTGGAATAGGCTAATTTTGAAAGTAAGGTTAGTTTTTTTTTGTATTTTTATGGGCTTTAAGCTGGATTTAGCTAGTTATGAACGTTATAAGGCAATGAAGATTTCTGTAAAGAAAAATGTTGTGTTTTTACTTTTGAATCTATGGATTTGGATTTGACCACTTTTGAAAATTACCTCCTGAAATATAAAACACAGTATCGTAATAACTCAACGTAACACAAACAAAACAATGAAATATAATGATGAAAAAATTAAACGTCATATCATTGTCACAAGGTTTTGTCAAACGGTAAAGGCAAAGGACACATCTCATACTGCCTAGGTTATTTTCTTTTTTGTAGTTTTAAAAAATAATTTGATTTTATGTATTTTGATTGGCATACTTAGATTGTGAGATTTATAAAATATGTTATTATAATTAATTATGAAGCTACTTTACGGTTTGCTGATTGATTGTTGATGGATGGTCTAACAAAGACCACAGACTAAATAGTGGTAATGTCAAATATGAGTGTTCTTGAATGTCATTGAGGAACTGTACGACGGAAATCGAAATAAATACTGAAATAATAATCACCTTTATACCCTACTTAAACGAACTGAAGAATAAATTGATGAGTTGTATTTTATTCGAAATAGAATTTATCACTATTGGGAATTGCTGTCCATTTTAGGCATTTTCCTGGCATTCCCCATTTTCGTTTAGTTTCTTTTACTAAATAATTGATGGCACTTTTGTTTGTAGCTCCTTGGTCACATACAGTTGCCAATATTTTAAGTCCTGTTCCATTTAATTTTTGTATTACTTCCTTAATCTGACGGACCAATTCTGTTGTTGCAGTACTTCCGGTACAGAAACTGTATGCTACAGCCTGTTTATAATTTTTTGTTATTCCTCGTATCATAAATACTAAAGCATGGTCAGCAAAGTTTTTCTCCATTTTCTGTCCATTATTTACAAATCCCACTATTTCATCCTTTCTTCTATTATAATCTAAATGGGGTGCGATTGCAATTTCGTCAAACATTAGTAGACATAACCGCTCAGTGGGTTTAATTTTTTTTACTCTCAATTTTAAATTTTTAAAAATATTCTCATTAATACCAGCTTTAAGTGCTGCTGTTGAGAGCAATCTACTTAATGTTAAAGGCGACGTTAGTATAAAAATACGCCTTAACCAGCGATATGCTTTAGGACCTTGTTTATACAAGGCTAATGCCATGATTTTCTCATTTTTAGAGAATCTGTGTCCCATTTTTTTGTTGTTAATTTCTCTAAACTGTAGCATGGTGAAAATCAAAGCAAATGACGAGAACTTTTGCGAGAGCAATGCTTTCTGGAAGGTGGTATTTTGAGACAAATTTAGGGCCTTTTTAAGTCTGCTGCTGTAATTTTCGTTTGCCTTCTGCAAGCGGCTGATTTGTCTTGTTAAGAAACTTGCCTCTGTAGTGTGAAATATTGATTGCTTCTGCTTTTGTTTGTAGCCGACACCTAAAAAATAAGCATTAAAACTTTATAATATCTTTTAATATTAGTATAAATAAAACTACATTATTCCTCTATACTCATGTTATCAAAGAATAAAGTTATTTGCCATACATAATGATTAAAAGACCAATATGGAAAAAAAAAAAAAAAAAAATATTTTAAATTATATTATTATTTTTAAATTGCATTTTTAACTCAAATTCTTATTAAAGTTGTATTTTAAAAATAAATGGAAGTTATACTAGGCCTAAACTAATTGCAGAAATGCAGTAGAATAGAGGAAGAGGAAACTGTCGCAACATTGTAGTTCATACCTGGCAAATTCACTGATTGTTGAACATTGTCACTTTTCATAATAGTTGCATTTTTAATACTACCAGAAGTTGAAGGTTCAGGATGGGTGCAACTTTATATTTGTAATATCTCTCAATAATTTTCTTTTCCGGGATTCTGAAAAATTAATGACACTATTTAACCTTTCAACAGTATCAAAATACATTGCAGAATTTAGAAGAAGCAGAGAAACAGAGTGATGAAAACAGCGACTTTGCTTGATACTATACACAAAAATAATAGTTTTAAATAAGTAAAATTATGTTCATTCTTTCATATTATTTAAATTTATAGGTAAGATTCAATTAAAAATAGTTATTATTTTGAGTGGTCTTTGACCCAAAATAGTCTCTGTAAACTCCAATAAACATTTGGTAGCAGTAAGTATATTTATTTCTGTTGCAAAGCAGCATTGTGGTGTTCCAGTTTAAAGGGTATGGGTACCAGTGTAATTACAGGCACAGAAGACATTATCATCTTTGTTTCTGGCATCTGTGAGGCTTCTGATATTTTAAAAGTCTAAAGGTCCTGTGGCCACTTAACATCAGGAGGACCGTCAGCTTGTTTAATATCCAATGACATCAAAAAGAAATTGGTGTAAAATGGTACAAGCAGAGATTCTCTTGCACATACCTGTAGAAATCATTGGCTCCTGTATTTGTACTTCCTGGGTTACAAGTACATTGACATTTTCATTGATACTGCTATCTTCTATACCAGATACAACTGTAGAAGTTACGGGCACTTCAGCACTGTTGCGGTTTTGACCAGCACAGCGGAATCCTGAAACATAGCATAGGCTTGTATTTCATCCTTTACCCTGATAAATTAAGAAGTAAAAACAAATGGTATTTATTAAAAATACTTGTACAAAATATTTATATTTTGCTATTAAATTAATTTTTAGTATGTTTTGTACATTTAATCAGTTATTTTTATTTATTTTATTATAACCGGAAAACAAACAGTAATAACAACTAACAAATACAACAAATTATGCAACTAGTAACCAATTACATGTTAAGTTAGTTAGTTAAGCTAATTAGATACTGACCTGGCACATACAGAGTTGGTACAGCAATAGCACTAAGCCGCTTACTCCTTGTTTGATATTTTTCTTCAAAGTGGCGGTCACACACTTTACGGTAGTTTTTGATTTTTTGGTTATCTAGTTTCAAAATATCTCCTCCAATGTTGTACAACCAAGTTCTGAATCTTTCTGCATCATTGTTAGGGTCAGGAAACATATGAAGAGTGACATCATCTGAACCTATAAAAGGATATTTAATTCATAAGTTATTCGACGTAACATTTTTACTTTATGTAAGGAATGCAATCTTATTTACTTACGTGACTTTCCACAGCCAGGAACACAACAGATTTTATGAGCCATCATAAAATTCCGAATTGAAGGTACGTAAATCAAGAGTCCAGTAAACAATGCCAAAATCGTATGGAAAAGCGGAATAATCGGAGTCCAATACGTGGGTTAAGAACTAGAGTAGCGTAAGGGCAAAATGACAACTTCACAGGAGAGCCGAAAAACAACTCAAATTTACCTACCGTTATCTTATAGCTCTTTCATGGCAAAATCTATAGTAGTTAGATATCTGATTTTTACTAATAATAAAGCTTTATTTATCGGCTACAGAATAGTGTAACTTTTTGGTCAATCAAAAAACGTTTTTATTTTATAAACTTTATTTATCAAAAAATGGTTGACATACGTCGTTTTGGCTGTTACATCAATTTTATATTGTATGGAATGCAACGGAACTTCCGTTAAAATGGCCTTAAAAATAATGACAAAAATCTTCTAAAACTAATATTTCCTGGCTACTTTAAAAATGTAAGTAATAAAAAAATATTATTCGTGGTCGACCTGCAACTGGCTGTAAAAACCATGATACGTTGAAGGAATAACTCCAGATCGACACAGCTCTTGCAAGTCGTTGTGCTTATCTGCTGATATAGCTATTGGACCACTGTAAGCTTTTTGCAAATTTACTCTTGAGGTTGCCCTTTTGCCCCTTCTGAATATCTTAATTTTTTTAAAGTTTTCGCTGTCCAAGTCATATTTAAAATAAATATGTTCTGGGTCGTCCTTGCGATATTGAAGCCATTTGATTTTTAACCAATTCACAGTTTCCTCATCAGTATCTATTTTACAGTTCTTAATCTTAACAGTTTTCAGTTTCTTCAAATCAAAAAAATCCTCCTGTCCCATTTCTTGTACTTTGTAAGGATTTCTTCTTGACGCAGTTCTAATAATAGTAACTGGACGGATCAAAAATTGGTATACTTTTCTTGGCCAGCTCTATAGTAGCGTGAATGTTGTCAACTTCCATCTGACTGTGACCAGGCTCAAAATATTTTTGATTTATTTCCGGTATATCCAAAAAAGCCAGACAATACAACATCAAGGCAGAAATATACATATTCCGGCATTGACTCGCGCAAGTATCGGACATAAAAGTGATCGGTTTGCCATCTGCTTTTTCTGTCATGTATTTGAACAAAGATGATCCAACCTCGTTAGCACCTTTATTACCAACACCTTCATTCCAGCAATAACATGTTACTTCCCTCTTTTCTTTGCCAAAATCCAGTAAAGTACAGTTATACACAGGCAGCCTTCGTTTATAAAAGATTTTTTTGGAAGATGAGGTAGGAATATGACAAATAGCTTCCATGTCATATTCGGCGAAATAAATTTCATCATCCAGAGCAAGTTTCTTAGCTTCATCTCTATGTCTTCTTGCTTGAACTTTTCTCTGTAAATGAGCTTCATGTTCACCTTTTTGGACTTCTTTCTCTTCATCATTCATATTATCATATGCAAAACATTCATCGCACATATCTTTCCGTGGCTTATGGAAGTCAATATTAAAATCTTTCTTTAAAATATCGCGGTACATGTTTATTTTGACAGGTTCCACCTCATCTTCTCTGCATTTATCAACATATAGTTCATACATCTTCGTTACATTAAGGTCTTGGTCAAGGTACTCTTTTTTGGTATCTTTTCTAAGGTAGTGAGCTGGCATGCGCGGAAAAGAGTTAATGTGGTCTTTGACGTACTGTCTAGCACTTTCAGGAGTTTTATTGTGTGGACCAAGCACTCCCCTGGCATCAGATTCGACCACATTTGTCTCCGACAGTTTTTTGAAGCAGCCTCTCATAAACATTTCAGAAATATTGAAAGTCGACAGGAAACACTTTTGACACACTTTAATTAGCTCAGATTCACTTGGCTTTTTGAGGAAATACTTACTGGTAAGCTTCCTACGGCTTTCCGGATTTGCAGTTTTTCGAGTAGCTGGTGTTTCCCGTTTAACGAGACTTACAGTGTACTGCCGTTTCTGTTCCACATTTTCAATATCCCAGTAGCAAGAAAAAATTCTCAGTCGTTCCTGTTCGCTTATTTTCTCTGTGCATTTTTCTTTACAGGATTCAGCACATACCTTCTCACCAACAGCTTTTCCCGGCTTTAAAACCCCTTTAGACGATGTGTATGGTTCTCCTTTCTGTCTTTTTATCTTTCTCTCATTTTTTTTCCACTCTTTTGGATTAGCCTGTCCCTTACGTTTACGCTTACGGTTTTGGTAACCTGGCAACAGCGATTCCGTTTCTGGTGCGGCAGTTGTGTCCGTTTCTGCCTGTTCTGCTACTATAACAATCCCTGATGACAATACTGATGGTGATGAAATATTGAATGAACTGGATTCGGACAGAATACATTCGTCCCTTACCTCGGTATGAGCACTATCATCGGAATCTGAGATGTAAAGATCTTGAAGCAAGGAGTTATTATAATCTTCAACGGTTTCGTGGGTTTTGTCATTCATCTGTACATTTTGCAATAGTGTGTACGAGATAGATGATTGTGAACTCTCCGGGCGTAAATGATTGTGTGGCAGATGTTCCGGGTCTGCGTGTACTTCAGTTACATATCGTATGCTATTCTCACAATTTCCAAGTTCAATCATATCTACATTTCGAAATTATGTAAAGAAAAACCTTAATTTTGAGCTTATTTGTGTTAAATAATTTATAGAGCGGCACGAATTTCGTACGATTGCAATCGAATTTAAATTCGTCTATATACTTAGATACCTAAATATTTGGAAACATCCATAAGTTTTTTCTCCGAAAATCTTCTTGTGATATTTTTTTTTTGGTAGTGTTTTATACTTTCCAACGACTGAACATTTACATTTTTTGACTTATTTCTTATTTATTTCGGATGTTCTTTTTAATAATAAATTTTACGTGTACCAGCTGCGTGAGTTTGATTTTTTAGCTAGCTCACGCCGGGGTTCGAGTCCCCGGCGTGTTAGCAGCCAGCTCTACGCTGCAATATGTAGTAGCAAATAACATATTATATTTTTTATTAAAAAGAAAATAATTTTACGAAAAATATTTTAAAAATAATAGGTATTGCCATTAAAATTATAATAAGAAAGTAGGAACTTGCATAAGAATTAGGAACAAAATTACATACTTTTTCATAAATTTTAAACATCTTAGTAGGTATTATAAACATACCTGACGGTAAAAAATCACTTCGAAAAATAAATCATATCATGATCGTCCATCAAAACGTAAGAATTAGGATGTTCAGATATCTGCAACATTTCTATTGTTTTTACAATACAATCTTCTGGTACAGTATCTTTATCTAAATTACGTTTAGGCATAACAAATTTTAAAGCACCTGTTTTTAAACCCATAGTCTTCTAAAATGAAATTGTATACAGACTTTTATCTAGACTGATGCTTTCTATCTCGCCAACATAATATTTCCATGATTTGTTTTTATAATATCTTGATAAAACAGTTTGCCCTATATCATACGATGCTTTTACAAAACTTATATTATTATCTTCTAAATCAGTCTTCTTAAATAAGTCTTTGCATGTTTCGTTAAACTTTGGATCACAAGCCTCATCATATTCAACATTTTTATCATCACTCTCGAGGATTTTTCTATCATTCAATTGACTAGTCTCCAGCTGTTGCATTGTGTCGTCATGTTTAATAATGTTAACCTCACTATTATTCCCATTAATTATTTTGTCATCATCAGCGCTAGAAAGTAGCTGTGCGTTTGCTTTTATTGTCTTACGCTTTGTGTCGTTTGTGTCATCGTATTGTGGCTGTAAATTGCTATGATACATGTCTTCATCAGTTGGTATTACATCGATGTCCATTAAATCGGAATCACTATGAATGCTCATTTCTACATCACTGTCAGAAGACGAAGGAAACATATTTTTACTTAACCGCTTGTTTTGCTGCACTTTCCGATTATGGTATTCTATCTTGGCAACTTTCTTTCTTTTCTTAACAAGTTTCTTCTTCTTCTTTTGAGACTCGACTACATTCACGGTATTTATATCATTTTCTTCGTCACTGTTACTTAAAGTGCCATGGACATTCACAAGAGTAATAATTTTATTTGGTAAGTCATTCTCGTTATTATGATTGTTAGATATCAAAGACGTGTGTGAAGGTCGATGTGGTGTATGTGACAAATCTGAATTTTTATCAATCTCAATAAGTTGTAAAGGTGTATTTTGTAGTAATCTGAATGGGGTATTTTCTTTTGTAAATTTGACATCTGCTAAAAGAGTAACCTTTGGTTTTTTGGAAGAATCCTTCTCTGCAATTTTTATAGGTTTCACCTTTTTTATTGTCATTTTTTCGGCTTCTTCTGTAGATACTGACTTGCCAGGAGTAATTTGAAATTTTTGGTTTTTGCCACCTTTTAACGGTTTGTGTTGTCGACTAGCTTGTAAATATTCTAAAAGAGTTGTATCAGATTTTTCTTTTTTCGACTCTATGGCTTCTGGTATCTTGTCAGTAACTGCGGACGGATTAAACGGACAAATGCCCGCTGCTAGAAATCCACTTTTTAAGTTATGTTCACTATTCATTTTTACTTTCTCCATTAACTCCTTTAAAAGTTGAGGGAAATGGCATTTGTTAATTGAAGAAACAGCAGGATTTGACAATTTGTATTGAAGTAAAATTTTTCGCCATTTCCTCTTCATTGGCCCAAAAAAAGCTAAATCCAGTGGCTGTGTCAAATGTGTTGCGTTTCGTGGTAAAAACACAAAATTAATTACATTTTCTTGGCACAATTTTATTGTGTTGACACTAAGATGTGATGACAAGTTATCACCTATTACAAGTTTTGTTCCATTTAAAGTATTGGCCCAGGGCAAAACTATGGTTTCAAACCAGTCATCGAACATAGTCATGTCAAACCAACCGGACTTGGTTCTATTATAACGCGCGTGCGGGGGGCCATCTCTACACCAACGTGTCCATAAATGATCTGCTTTATACACTACGTACGGAGGTAAGCACTCACCATTTGCTGTGCCAGCAAACATTATCGAAACTGAGGATTTTGTTGCATTTACTACTCGCTTTGGATGTTTAGTTCCTCTTTTAAAGATAGCTTTGCTGGCACCTGGGTCATCGCTGAGATTAGTCTCGACAAAATTTAAAATATTTTGTGGTGGAATATTTTTGAGCGGATTTTCAATATTTTTATAGAATTCTATCATTTCTGGAACTGATTTTTGAGCTCGACATCTCTTGATATTTTGTGTAGCACGTTGACTAAAATTATGCCGCGTCATGAAACTGCGCACCCACCGATCACCTGGCATTTTGCCGTCAAAAACGTGCAGCCTGTCATTTTTTGCTAAGTAGTTGTGCACTACAATGCGCAAGTCCATTAGAGTTAATGGGGACCCAAAGTCGGCTGACAATTTTATAACATCAGCTATATGTCTCTCTTCCATGATACTTAATTTTGTAGGACGGCCAATAGATTTGTCATGTATGTTTTTACATTTGTTGAAAATAGTACGCCTCGGAATTCCAAATTGCTTCTCGGCTTCATACGATGATAACTTTTTACAGGCTACTTAATCAATCGCTACATTTAGCATTTCTTGGGTATAATCGGAGTAATGTCTAGCCCCTGGTTTTCTCCTGTTGTTAACTTGCTTAGCCATATTTAAAACCTGTCGAATAACACAAGTCCATTAGATAATTTGATACTACCTACCAACTAAAACATATCGAAACAGATTAATATTTACGAATTGCCTTGTTGGTCGTGTATCCGTAAGCACGATATCCGAGCAAGGGTCATTTTTCGAAAAATTCTCAGTAATAGCACGGAGTCGAGAATTGTGTTGGTGTATAGCAATAGACTCGCCCACTATTACATGAGACTCATAACATAAAAAGTGGATATTACGTTATAATAATGTGCACCTCTGCCTACCCCTTCGGGGCTTAAAAGGCGTGACGTTATGTATGTTATGTCTGAGAATGAAGCAAAATATCAAATTATGCGAGTGGAATCATAGCTACCTACGAGTTACGTTAAAAAAGTTCAAGTGGCAGCCCTAACCCTAGGCAAAGTTACGTTATTTTTTTCGGAAACCTGCTACAACTTTGCCTTCCATAATTTGACTCTTTAAAATAAGATTTAAAGCCGAAAAACAAGTTAAAAAACAAAAAACACCATATTTTCTTTACTATAAAATGTATGAAAGATAATTACTTACCAACTAAAATTTTCTCCAGAGCCGGTATAAACACGTCCACGACCACTGACATTAAGATTGACACTGACAGTTTATTGTTGGATTATTTGAATGAATGATGCGTAAATGTTGCCATATAAATTACCGACTTGCTTTTAATAGTACCACAGACAATAAAACCTTTCAATAAGACGATGATATAACATTTTTAGGATTTAGGCAATGTTGTAAAGTGACGGCAATGTTGTAGCATTTTACGGTAACAATAATATAAAACAGAATTATTTTTCCAAAAATCTTAAATTAACAATATTTAGAAATCAGGCTGAAACTTTGGTAAAATGTTAAGTTGTAATTAAACTTAAATTCTACTTATTCGTTCGCCTTATTCTACTCATGAGGCAAGTCGTCATAATATTTATTATAATCAGAAGGAAGGGTTTTTTTTATTTTTTTTCGTACAGTAATTTTACGTCGGTTCTGGTACAATTGAGATAGTTCAGTAATCACGCAAGGATTACATTGCAGAGATCGCCTTTGTGGTAAACATTGCCATTCATCCTTAAGGATGAATGGCAATGTTTACCACAAAGGCTAAAAAACTTGCCTTAAGGCAAGTTTTATAAAGAATTGATCCATTGCTTTCGTAACGTAGTGCACGAATGAAAGAAAGAAAAATAGTTTATTCTGCACAAACAAAACGCACCTAACAAATGAACGACATTAATTTAGAGACATACAAAATAGCCAAAAGCCTCGTATTCATGTTACAAAAGTTTCATAATTTTGTCTATTGCTTGATGCCAGAGACCAAAGACCATACACATTGCTCTGTGTTGCGACACTGGCAAATGACAACAAACAAACAATCATAACAAAAACAAAATACCGATTGCAGTGTGGAAAAATGACTACTTTTGTAACAAACAAACAATAATAATAAGAACAATTAAGCAGTGCGTCGCATCTGTGCAAGAACAGGTCGTTGCTCAGCAAAATGCTGTGACTTCGGACGAACCTATCGTCAACAGCGCTGATTTTCAGCAACTACCTCTCGGATAACGTAATGTCGTCCCCCTGTGTGATGTAATAAATCAGGTATGATTTTCCACAAAATTAAGTGTGATTCTAGCTGAACATAGTATGTACTTATAAATAAATAAATGTATATATATATATATATATCTGTATGTGTAACGTTATAATAAAAAATATACATAAACCGAGACCATAACAAACATGATACAATGAAAAATAAAAAAATCTAGGCAATAAATTCTATATGCTGTGTCGGTACAGTGCGGTGTGTGTTTCTATTTATGCTATTTTATATCTAATTTTGATGTACTAACAATACTTCATAATTAAAGAATGTAGTCTATATTGATACACCATAATGTTTTCACCATGGGAATTGCGATGGCGGCCATTTGCACAGCGGCAAGCATGAAAGCATGGCGTCGGTAAACGAAACGACGACCATGCTTTTCGGACAAACCGGTAAATTTGCCAATTGGTACAGCTCGATAGTGTTATTAAGCATCTTATAATATTATTTTAGTGGACCGAATGGATCGTGGATATTTCGATGTACGAAGGAGCAAGATCCATCGACATACTTAGGGAGTGCAAAACCAAACCGCGTCCCAAGCCTCCTGATCTTAATGGTAAGTATTCCTATTGGTATTAGTATTGCATTACTAAATAAATTGCCAAAAAAGCCCAGCCTTAACATTAAATAAAATTGGTTATCCCTCTGAAACTTTATTAAGTGCTATACCTATTGTCCTACCTAGGCAATGCAGCTTCAGAAAGACTCACAGCAAACACGACCCAGATAATTGAGGACTACCATTCCTGCTGTGACACCGACATAGACCGAACCTAAACAGGGAGGAATCAGACAGCGGCCACTCACACTGTTGGACAGCCATATCCATTGCCCGTAGGCCATCACCCTTGAGGTAAGTACAAAAAGAGCATATTACTAGTATATAAGAGCTATTGTTACTAGATCCAGTTTAACAATCATGTGGATTTCTGTATCTGCATGAAATATTTCTTTAAAATACTCAAAAAATGCTTCTTTGTTCTCAGGACTCTTACTGCTGGAGGAAGGTTATTCCAACAGTGCGTGGCGGCGGCATATCTGAAACTCCCCCTGAATGCTGCGGTTCTATGTGTTGATGTACAAAGAGGTTTGGTAGAAAAACGTGGTTCGTATTTGCTCTGTCTCCAACTTAGCTTCTCAAACAGATAGTGTGGTTTGTGTGTAGTGACTACTCCAAACAATAAACTAGCCATATGTAACTTTCTCCTAGCAGCCATTTTCAAAATGTTATTTTCATTTATATAAGGCGTGACATGGCTTCTACGAGGTATCTTTACACAGAACCGTGTACATGCATTTTGTATGCGTTGTATCAGCTTCTCTGTTCTTACCAACAAGCAAGCGCCATATACTGTATCACAATAGTTAAGTCTTGACAAAATTAGGCTGTCCACTAATTAGTGGACAGTAGTAGTTTACGTAGATCAATACTCAGGTAGTCTCTAATTGAGTATAGTAGTTTCAACCTATACAAACAATTCCTCATGGAGTTACTGATGTGCTTCTCAAATCGTAGCTCTGCATCCATGGTTAACCCAAGGTTGCATGCTATCTCTACCCTATCTATTTTTTCCCCCCTGATAACAACTTCTGGTTTGGCTGACAGTATTGCACTGATCATTTTCCTACTACCCAAAACCATAAATTTAGATTTCAGTGGATTTAATACCAGTGAGTTATTATCTGACCAACCCACCACTCTTTCAAGATCATCATTGATTTTTTCTACTGCCTCTATTGTATCAGTGGCTTTAAAAGTTATATATAATTGGATATCATCTGCGTATATGTGATACCTGCAATGCTGGAATTATTGAATAATGTCTGCACTGTAAAGGGTATAACGAAGGGGCCCTAAAATTGATCCCTGAGGCACACCACGTGACACCTGACGAGGGGGGGATGACATCCTTGACCCATCCTCTGTCTGGATTTTGATGGAAGCTGTGACCTATTTTGCATGTAAGTAGCGAACCACTGTATTGTTTCCGTTGTAAAACCATAATACGCCAGCTTGGAAAGTAGCAGAGTGGTGTTTATTGCATCGAAGGCACGTGAAAAATCAAGAAGTGCAAGGATTGTTCCCTCCCCTCTGTCCCGTGCCTCTAGGATATTCCCTACTACGTCAGAAAGGGCTGTGGCCGTCCCACGACCCTTCCTAAAACCAGACTGAAGGTCGGGGAGCATATTATTTGCTTCTAAATATTGCAACATTTGGTTGTATACTACCCTCTCTAATACTTTCGATAAACAAGGCAGAATGCTAACAGGACGTAATTCTTTAAAAGTACAAGGGTTGCTGGTTTTGGGTAAAGGACGCACAATAGCGCACTTCCATAAGTCAGGGAAAGTGTGGGTATCTATCGACTTATTTACAATTGTGGTAATAGCCTCAAGGGTGGTAGGTAATGTTAACATTATCATATCCAGACTCATTCCATCAATCCCTTTAGCATTAGACCCCAAACCTTTAATAATTTTTGAAATTTCTTCCTCCTTAACATTTCGTAGCTCAAATTGAGTTTCACCGAATCTATTTGTATCAAAGTATGAAAGCTGCGATGTGGGCACTACGCACGGTCCTGGTACATTCAGAAATGCCTTGTTAATTTCGTCTGGGTCATTAAATTGTCCGGGAAGCATACCTTCACTATGTTCTGCAAATACATCTGATTTAAGATTTTTCCAAAGATTTTTGGGGTTTTTTATCTGACTGTTAATGTGCCTGTTAAAATATACCTTCTTTTCCTGTGTTAGTGCTACAATAGCTTGTTTTTTTAAATCCAAATAATATTTTTTTGTAGTATCTAGCTTGTCCTTATGATAATTATTTTTTGCCTCGTCACGCAGCTTAATCATTAATTTGATATTGTCTGTTATCCAGGGTGTGGGACGGTCTCTAAAAATCTTAGTCCTTATAGGGGCATGCAAGTCAAACAATTTGATGGTACATACATTAAAATGTTGAATCATGCTATTAACATCTGGCAGTGAGCTTATTTCAAACCATGGCATTAATTTGAGATCCACTACAAAGTATTCCGTCAATATATCCCTTATGAATCCCTATCCTTATGAATGTCAGTCACCTTAAGGTCTCCTTTGGATTTTCCTGGACGAATACTTTTATAAAACTGAATTTTGTCGAATTTTTTGAAGTAAGTGTGGTCTAAATATGTTCAGAGTAGGGTACTGGGCATTTACGAGCATGCTTAGCAATATATATGTATTCAGCGGGCACATTTATGATTTTGTTCTTTAGGTGACGTTCTATAGTGGAATGCATTGAATCGCCCTCCATTTGGGTATGACCCACCTCTAAAAATTTTTGTTCAATAGCTATATTCTTGTGCCTCATGACAATATTCAAAAGCGCGTTTGATAAAATACAATTTCTATTCTGGTAAGTACAACCGTCACTGTAAATTATAATTGTTTTTTTTCCCATCTTCAGCATTAACTTCAGGACATATTATTTTGGTTCTAAAAAGTCAACCCAAATGGAGGCAAATTCTTCAGCATTAAGTCCACTTTCTACTTCATTCCATATAAAACAGAAGCCATCTTTATTTTTTATATTAAAAAAGCAAAGGTTGTGAACTTGCAGCTTCGTTTTATAGTATAGCGTACTAACATTTGATTTTGGTGCCATTAGTACAGCCTGTAAGTCCACTGTGAAAACGTAATTTTCTCCCTTCTTATCCCGATCTTTTTCTTCTCTTGCTTGTTTACTTCTCTCAATATGTTCTTTGTATTCTTCTTCTGTAATTGTTCCTACTTTGTAACAGGCGCATTTTTCGCATTGATCCTTTTTCGGCTTAAATAAGGCCAAATTTTTATCTTCAAATAAAAGTCAATGGGCACCTTAGTATGGAAACTATACCCACGCTGTACAGAAACAAAATACGGTGGAATAGACAGATTAATGTTTCTAGTTTACGATAGTATGGGTTGCATTACTGTGGGGATAGTCTGCAAGCACAAAAAAAAGAAGAATAATTTTTCCATGTGTATCACCTATATAATATTTTTTTAATAATAATTAAGGTCTCGGACGCGCATCGCGAAGGCTGGTTTGAAGTTACGCAAGAAAAGAGTGTCTGGTAGGATATGGGGAAGGCCTTTGCCCAGCAGTGTGGGACACTATAGGCTAATATAATTAAAAAAAACTTCTTAATCATTTATTTTTAACTTTTAATTATTTTGCGCTATTTATTATTACTGTTTACCAAACATTTTTGTGTTGGGAAAAAAATAATACTAGTTTTTGTAAATAATCATTATTTTCAGTTTTATTCAACATGGTCAATGTCTAAAGGTACAATGGTATCATATAAAAAGGCCGCCGGTGCATCTGTTTGTTCTTGATGTCTGGCCCAAGATAAAAAATAAACCACACTGGCTATATGCGCGCAGCTTCCAATGGTGCGGCGGCCGTGGATGCAAGAGCAGTAGTACCCTTCGATAATCTGTCTACCATGTACTGTTGGATTCACCAATATATATGTATAATACTGTTTGCTCCTCACGTGTCGTGACTGCATTCTGCCTCTGATTAATATTTTGTTGTTAATTAATTCTTCGTGTCGAGACAGTTCCACAATAAAGAGACCGTTTGGTCGCAAATGTTCATGGCAGTACGATCGAGCGATCCTTAAATGATACGTCCCCAAAGTGAAAAGAATTAAGTCTTCATATGTGAGTTGTGGAAAGTCATCAAAAGCAGCATTATTGGCGTCAATTGGCACGAAAGCAACTCTTTGCCTATTTAAGTTGTGCTGTCTTACATACTCTGCCAGTTCATTCTCTCTATTGATATTTTCATTAATAATAATAATGAACTGTTCGGCGTAAATGCTGTCCTCGTATGGACGTCCAGTTGCATTGATGATTGCCGCAGTAATTCTGAAGTCTGTCATCATGTTTGGTAGAGAAACATTAAAATAGACGTGCCGAAAGATTTTAAAATCTTTTTTGAATCGACCATTTATGGTCTCGACCACCCAACGGGTCATTGTGATGAGTCTTGACTTATTCGCATCTGCTGTCGTCAACTGTTCTCCTCTAGATTTAGTTGGTGGCATCTGAGGATTGTAGCCACATTCTTCAATACTGGGAATCGAGTCCCGAAAGCCACGGTCTAGTACAAAAACATCGTTGGGCCTAAGAAAACCATGCCAAGCAGAAGTTTGCTCTTCCATTAGACTGCGCATGATTGTGGCATCTGAAGTTGTTGCTGCAAAAGGCCCCATAACATCTAAAATGTAACCATCTGTACAAACTACCATAAAAGGTTTCACTAGGTTTCGGAATTTATGAAGGCTGTATGTTACCCGTTGGAACAGGAAATTGGAGCTCTTTTGAATGTATAAATAAGTGCCGTCAAACACCAAAATAGCCGAGTCGTGGTGGCCTCCGAAAATATGAGCAGGAATTGAAAGATTTCGAGCTACCACCTCTTCTCTGGTCAAATGATCTAATCCCAGAAAATGCGGCACAAAATCCCCTGTTAAACATTCTCTTGCCATTCTTAACTTTCTTTCTAACGTTCTTCTTGACATATTGAATTTTGTAGCCAAACGTTCATCGGGTATACCAGTTCTTATTTTTGTTAAATAAACCCCTAACACTGTAGCAGGAGTACCGGTTCTGTTTCGAAGCGACGGAGTTAGTTGTACAATGTTATTGAACTGATCTTTAGTTACTCCTGTCCAGAAGTGTAATTCATTGCCCTCAATTCCATCAATATTTTCGAAATCCATTTGGTTGTTTCGTTCCAACCCCTACTTATATATATTGATTATGTCAAGTACATGAGCGCTATTAAATTGCATGACTGGCTGAGCATTTACTTCTTCCCAATCATTTATTACTAAATGCGGATGACAAACTCTGGCAAGTGGAGGTATGTAAAAATTATCATTATGTAACAAATGGAATTTTACATACGATGGTACTATATGCGTAGCCTTATTCCTGCAGTTCCGAAATATGCACCGTCTTGCTGTATTTGCTGCACGAGAATAGCCTTGTAGGTTAATAAAACCGGGATTCACTTGTATGCCCGCGTCTTGCATTTCGCCATCAGCATCTTGTACTTGTTGGGGTGGTTGTACTTGGACTTATTGGGGTGGCTCGCGTCTGGGTTGATTATGTAGAGCACGATCCAACCTCACCCAGCAAGCATGGCATAATGATCGTGAGCCATCAAAAGAAATCTGAAACCAGTAGAAATAATTAAATAAATGCCCTTGCCTCATTAAGTCGTTTAAGAACGAAGTTTTCTACCCGTTTGTTTGTTAAGAATCACCGTATTATTGTTAAAAAAAAAAACAAAGCAAACAGGTACAATTTGACACAAAGAGAAGAATGTAGTCATAATTAGAAAAAAACATATGGTGTTTTAGTGGTACCATTTGATCGCTCTTGAGAAGCCCTTTCCAACCGTATACGATCTCTGTATTTGAATTTGGCGTTTTGACGCGTATAGCCCAACATTATACAGGGTGATTGGAAGATGGGTGCAAAGCTTTAAGGTGAAGATAGTATAGACAATTTAGAACCATTTAAGCCATGGTTGTCTTAGACGAAGTCTTACCAAATTTTTTTAACCAAATTTTTAAGTTTTTTTTTCGGAAATTCTCAAAATTTAATGTAAACTGCATAATTATGGCCAAATTGAATGATAAATGAATTATTTTTTTATTTATTTAATTAAAGTAATGTGTAAGCAACCAAGCAAAACATGTTTTAGGCTTCTGTGTCATTAGACATTTTTTTTACAGATATCTAAAGCTCAGAAAAAATAAAATATACAATACGTCTTTTAAACCTTATTTAAAAAAAAAACGGAGGGTGCTTTTTTTGTTCAAACCTTTTTGAAGACAAGCTTGATAATCGCTCTTTCTTTTGAGGTATCATTTATGCGGATATCTTACAAATTATTGAAATTAGGGCCTACAAACCAATTTGAGGGAGACATTTTTGACACCCTCCGTTTTTTTTTTTAATAAGGTTTAAAAGACGTATTGTACAAATTTTTTATTTTTTCTGAGCTTTAAATGTCTAATGACACAGAAGCCTAAAACATGTTTTGCTTGATTGCTTACACATTACTTTAATTAAATAAATAAAAAATTCATTCATGTATCATTCAATTTGGCCATAATTATGCAGTTTACATTAAATTTTGAGAATTTCCGAAAAAAAACTTAAAAATTTGGTTAAAAATATTTGGTAAGACTTCTTCTAAGACAACCATGGCTTAAATGGCTCTAAATTGTCTGTACTATCTTCGCCTTAAAGCTTTGCACCCATCTTCCAATCACCCTGTATATTTTTTTATTTTTTATTTTAACACATAATATTCACTGTCACTATTATATGGGTAGTTCTACTTTTAAGGTCTTAACCATGGAAAAAAATGAATAAAGCTATTTCATACATGTCATGTGACTAAACTGTGGGAAATTACCATAGATTCGGTATTTGTTAACCAGCAGCTCAGTTTTTTACTAAAATTTATATTTTTGTGCGGATTACTAGATTCAGATGGAAATAATGTATCCTTCGTTACGAAATTCAGTTGTTTAAAACTTGCATAAATTAATAGAAATTTTAAATGGTTATTTGTGTTTATTATTATAAAATCCAAACTTTAATCAGTCTCAAACATTTTGGTCTTTATAATGAGGTAATAATTCCGTATAAAAAATAAAATTTGTCTCTTTCGTCACATTTACTCCTTTCAAACTTCGTACCAATTATTTTTTTTCACTTTTGCAAAAAAATATTAGAAAGAGCCTAATTACATACTAAACAACAAGTATTACACGACATAAAATGAGTAGCAAAAAGGACTTAACGCAACAATTTTGGTTTTTAACAACAATCTTTATACGGGGACAAGATCAAATTTATTTTTACGAAGGAGACGTAAATGTGACGAAGTAGACTAACAATCAATTATAACTTAAAACTAATGAGATTCTCAGCTTCTTTTTTCATTAATCACAGGCAAAACTTGCTTATTACTACTAAAATAAAAACTTGAATATGTGAGGAAAATCAGCAAAAACCTACATTAACAAACTAAACAAATAACATTTAGGGAAAAAATTACATTTCGAAAACTTCCTCCACTGATTTACTAAAGGAATACAAAACTCGCGTACCTTTTTTAATAACTTGAGGTTTTTCTAGTATTCTTAGCATGTCATGTAAGTGAACAAAAGATACATCACTTTTATCTAAACGAAATAAGGTCTTTGTTTCATCTAAACATCTTAAAAATATAACTTTGGCTTCGAAATCATCAAACTCACTATCTATCAATCCTACATAATTGTACTGCTTTCGTTTTTCGCTCAAATTTTTTATCACAACATAAGTCCCGATAGATAAGTTTCTCGGGTGGATAGTAGTTTTATCTAGGCTGGTTCCACTACTATTACAATTTTTCGTGTTCCTTTCGCGTAAAGTAGCCAATGGTTCCTCGTCTGAACTGTCGCTGGAGTCATAATTAAAATTAAATTAAATTAAATTAAATATCGTTTATTTCAGGCAATTTAAAACCCATACCATACATACACATACTCTTAAATACAATATACATTAACATAATAACACAGATAGACAAATACAATAACAATGACTAAAACTAAACCTATATTAAAAGTCTTTTGCCTCTCTTGCAAGATGGACGACTCGGTACACAGCTTTTACAATTTCATTCCTACTCAGGGTAACCCTTGTGTAGAATGACACTCTGAGCATACTTAGCAGCGCGGAAAAGCCGGCAACGTTGCTCTCGGCGAACATGTCAGTCGCACTACACCGCCAGGGCAAGTTCATCATAGCCCGGTAAGCATTATTATACTGTACACGAAGAGTGTTATAAGCACTCCTCGTGTACTGGTACCAAAGTTGGCTGGTGTATAACGACTGACAGTAAGCCCTGAACAGCGTCACCTTAACTTGATTCGAGCAGTGATAAAAACGTCTAGCTAGCATATTGCCTCTACAAGCGATACTGCGTCTCTGTCGTTCCAAATCATCAACATCTGATAAATTTTCAGTTACAATATGCCCGAGATATTTAAATTTTGTAACAACTTTTAAATTAGTTCCACCTAAATTAATAGGGAGTATTACATCAGGGCCTTTCTTATATTTAAAAATCATAACTTCCGTTTTGCTTACATTGTATGTCAGGTGGTGTCGAGTTGCGTACCTCTCACAGATATCCAAAAGTTTTCTGAGGCCGCTGACCGACGGACTGAGCAGCACCATGTCGTCCGCGTAGCTAAGGTTATTAACGCGCACACCGCCGACTTGGCATCCGACTCTGGTGCTGCTCAGCTCCTCGATCAGCTGGTTTACATACAGGTTAAACAATACCGGTGACGTCAGACCACCCTGTCTCACTCCACTTGTCAGTCTGTAAGTCTCAGACAGAGCATTATTCCATTTAACCTGATTAACTTGGTTAGCATACCAGAATTCTAAAATGTTAACTAATTTCTGTGGTACTTCTGTTTTTCTTAATTTTTCCCATAATATATTATAATTAATTGAATCAAATGCTCGGCTTAGGTCTAAAAAGCATGAATAAACTGTTGTATTTCTATTTAAGTACTCGTAAACTGTATTTTTCAAAGCAAAGATAGCTAGATCTGTGGATGAGCCTCGTCGGAAACCAAACTGAGCGTTGTTTAGCGGTATGTTCTTTTCATTCAGATGTTTCATAATTATGTTTTCAAATACTTTAGAAAATACAGTGGCCAAGGAGATAGGTCGGTAGTTCGATGAACTAGATACGTCGCCGGTTCTGTTCTTTACAATAGGAACAACAATAGTTCTCATAAAATCTGTAGGCAAATAGCTATGATCGATACATGAATTAAATAATAAAGCTAACTTCTCAAAAAGTAATCTAGATGCAAACAGAAGGTGCTCGACACTGAGCCCATCGTGGCCCGGAGATTTGCCGCGCTTCATGCCCCTGATACATAAACACATCCTCTGCAGTGACGTGCAGCGCAGCAGCGGCTGTGCACTCTTGATGCTCATGTAGCGGAACCGACGGCGTTTCCGAACCACCATGGGCCCCACGACTCACCTGTCCGCTCTGACTATCGGAAACGGAGAGGGCACACTGAGATAGGGCTGTTGGGTTAAATTTATCAACAAACAAATTAGCTATAATAGTTGGATCTTGATTGCCATTAATAGACATAGGCCTATTTGACTTATAATTTAATTTGTTGGTTTCTTTCCAGAAATTTCCGAAATCCTTATTATACCTATGCGTGGCTATAATATCCATTTTTATTTTTGTTTCGTTCAACTGACACCATCTTATTTTATTCTTAAAAACCTTTTTACTATGTATCATATCATCGTATAACTGACCCTGCGTAGGGCGTCCACATAAGTTCCACAATTGAAAATACTGCCTGGCTACAGTATGACACTCTTTTACATGATAGTTCCACCCAATAACTGGTTTTTGTTTGTTAGTATATGTTTTACCCCGATATGAGTTTTTTGCAGCTTTCGTTATACTATTTACAATCTGATTATACTCGTAATATGTATCAATTAGACTGCGATGTTGACAATCTTGGCATGAATCTACTTTACAGGCAATTGTGGGCCACTCACAAGAATCCAAATATTTAAAACACAGGTTTGCATAATTACATTTTTGTTCAGGATTCCTATCACCCCAAATCACCTTATTAATTGCGCTACTATGTAACTTATCTATCTTTGGTATTAACGTATAAATATTACATTTAATTATAATAGGGAAATGATCTGACCAATATACATCATTTGAAATAGAAATATTTTCAACAATATTTAAACCGGCCTCGGTAACAATGCAGTGATCTAACCAGCTCGTGGTTCCGTGCGCATCACTTAAATATGTAAATGGATTCGAAGCTGAACCAAGCAAAGCAAGATCAGCACAGATCCAGCTCTGGTCGTGACAGAATTCCAGCATCTTACCTCCGAACAAACTACTTGAACGCGAGACATCCGCATTAAAATCCCCGAGCACTAACACTGATTCTGTATCACTCGTTTCAATGATCGCACTTATAACACCCAAACATTCCGTGAAAAGAGGTAGATTGTCCGCATCCTCCGTAGGCATGTACACCGACATTACTATGAAGTTGCGGCCGTCCGAGAGCTGGATACACACAGCCACGACGCGCGTCGATCCTGTGTCGATTGGTTTTACGTTGGTAAATACCGACATTTTCCATAATATTGCAACTCCCCCGTAGGGTCTTCCTTTTAACACGCCAGTCGTCATATCTATCGCTGAAACTCCCTGACTCGAAAAATCGGGATGAATTTTGTCCAGAAAGCCTAGGTCATTTGGTAATAGCCAATGTTCCTGGAGCGCAATAATGTCGTGTTCTTCACATAGGTCGGTAACATGGTTCACACACCGCTTTATAGATCTACAGTTAAAGGAGACCATGCTAGTCCTCATTATTAATCGGTCTTGGATTGTTTAATTCGTTAAAAAATTTGCGTTTAAAGGTATACTTCCTGTATTCCACTCCACAAGGCCAAAACTCAGGGCTTAGGAAGATACTTTCTTTGTCCTGTCTAACAGTGACTTTAAATGAAGAAAATGCAGTCTCTTTGTATTGGGCAAGTTTTTCAACTTTTTCGACCGTGTGTCCGTAATCCTTAATAAAATCACAAATGTCGTTTTCGGTGGTATTTTTGTCAAATCGGGAAGCATAAATGTAAGATAATTTGGGCACTATCTTAATTTTGCTAGAGTTCAATAGGGCTTTTCCCTGTTGATTGGAATTCTTGTGGCCTTTGTACGCGGTGTTCTTTTTCTTGCTCACGACCGTCGTAAAACTATCATCCAATTTAACTTCCTCGAAGTTGGTAGTCTTTACTTCCGCCGCAATAAACGGGGTGTCAGTTTGCCGCGTGTACTGATTCTTATTAGTCCTTGGCAGTTCGGCAGGTTTAGCAATGATAGCTTTATCGTTCTAGGTGCGATCAGCTGTTGGGGTCACGTGGTCAGGCGCATACGAGTGCACGGGGAGCGAGGGTGGTGCGGACGCGGGGCACGGCTCGTGTACAGGAGCAGTGGGAGGCCCGGCGATGCCGCTCTGCGCGGACGTGACGAACGGCAACGGTGTCAGCGGCGCCTCATACGGCGTATGCGTGCTTGTCGATGCTAGCTGCGGCGAAGACGACGTTGTTGGGACGCGCTTGGCTTCCTTATTTGAAACTGAGCGGTTGCACAATTTAGTGCCAATATTATGTTGTTGCTGATGTTGGATGGTTTTGATGTTTTCTATCTCTTGCCGTATTTGAAATAATTCCGAGGACTTTACGTAATCAGTTTGAACACAGTGGATGTTTTGTTTAAGTATTAAAATATCTTTAAGTAAGCTCGTTACATCTACGTAATCAAATGTTACTGGAGGAAGACGGTGCAGGTCTTTCGCCACAAAGGTGGGCAGCGAAGCGGGCTCCGTTTCTTTTAGAACTTTAATAATATCTTGTAGTAACCGCTTGTTTTTTCCGTCCCCTTTCCTTGTAGAACGACAGTTGGCTGCTTCGAAGAGAATGGTCTTAGCAGTAGAAATATCAGCCTCCTTAAAGTTAGATTCACATATCTGCACCAAACTAATTTCGTCCATAACATCAATTTTACACTGTAGAAAGCACAGTAGTTCGTTTATCACTAAGTTATTGCACTGATTCGACAACGACATTATTATTTCGTTAAGTAGGTAGGTATAACTGAGTGTTACCGCGCCGGTCGCGGTCACAGGTGCGTTGACATACAACCGTACGCGATCGCGGCGCGCGGGAGAATAATAAACTCTGTTAAATATTTGTCCTGTTCTTCCACTTGATATGTTTGTAATAGTAGTAGAACCACCCTCCACGAAATCAGTTTCGGAGTTATTTAAAGGTGCAGTCTCCATAGTGTGTGTTGCAGCATTTTCAATGTTCTGGGCTTCTTGGGCGATGAGAAATTTGTGCGATTTATTAGGAACACATGAACAAAACCCGAAAATCTCTCCATTACTACAGAAGCAGCTCTGCTCGCTATAAGTCATTTCTCCACGAGAATTAGACGATATGTGAT
Organism: Dryobotodes eremita; assembly: GCA_917490735.1. Taxonomy (NCBI): domain Eukaryota; kingdom Metazoa; phylum Arthropoda; class Insecta; order Lepidoptera; family Noctuidae; genus Dryobotodes; species Dryobotodes eremita. The sequence goes on from OU823242.1 coordinate 25,745,065, forward strand.
GTAAACGCATCGTGCCTGGAACTGGTTGTAATGTTGCCGGTATCTCCCTAGATACTTGATCTATTTGGTCTTGACTGATTACAAACATCTTCACGGATGTTGCGTCTTTCAATAGATCGTAAAATTGAGTCAGATTTACTACATCACGTGCATGAGCAACTAGCCTATCGGCTGTTCTTTTGATGAGGCCTCCAATCCCGTCAGCGGCACCCTTGCCGTGCCCAGATTCAAAATATGACCATGTCATATGTTTAAATCCATAATCGAAAAACTTGGTTGACATCAAATAAAAGTTTTGCTTCTGTCTGTACTGCGTACACGGGCCGTCAGAGAAGAAATGTATGGTTTCGACATTGGGGTATTTTTCTTGCACATATTTTAAAATTGGGTCTGTATGTGCCCAGATTGCTGCAGGACCATGAGCTAGGCTAGAAGACACCGTACAAAAGGAAACTGTTTCATTCGTCTCTGCTCCTTCTGGCTTTGCGTACAAAACAACAGTGTGTAGTGTTAGCTGATTACGTGAGCCTCCAAAGTGATGAGCTTGGATTTCTTCACTATGCTTGCAATTATAATTCTCGCTGAAATCCATATGAATAGCAACACTGTTAGGCGTGAGATTTTGAATGCAATTTCGATAGGCTTTATATTGTGTGTAAACGTTAAAAACATGTGTCTTAAAATCCGTAAAGTCTGTTTCAAAATTATTAATTAAGTCATATAATTTTCCAGTCTGTAATTCTTTAACATTCTTTATAACTTTTCGAGTACCATTTGCCGTAGTAAAATCTTCTGTCGTTACGTATCCACTCCCACCATGACACATTTTCTTCTGGATTAATGTTTTCTAAATCAACAACTTTTTTTTTTACATTGTCTACAGTTTCCAACCATACACTGTTTTTGGTTCACATTACACACAACAGATTCCAGCAAATTATTCAAATTATCAGTGTTGATAGCACCTTTTTTTCTTATAGCCGTTGCTTTGAACTGAATATTTGTGTGTTTCTTACAAAAACACGTATCTCTTGCATTTACTGATGGAAACATGACATAGAATGGTCTCATTTTTGCAAAGTACCTCTCCCTACAAGGGTATTAAAAAAAAAAAATAAAAAAAAATAAAGGGCGACCCGGGTTAAATGTGGGTCACCCCGCGACCTGTTAGCGGACAACTGACCCCATCCCCCGGACTGGACTCCCGAATAAGCTGCACACAGGTTACACGCGGCTTACTCGACTCAACTGAACTCCACATTCACCTACATGCACCCGTTGCGTAGCGTGTTCTAAGTTAATATAGGCACGCTACGTCATCGCACTACAGACAAACATGTCTAAACATTCGCCTAAACTCACACGCGAAAGCGCCGCGCGGGCGGCGATTCGCGTTGACACTGAGCGGTGTTACACACAACACAATACCGCTCACACACTCACGACGACTCCTTAGCCCGGACCGTAACCGGCTAGCTCTGGAAGCGGGGCGGGCGGGGGTCATACACCTAACTCTGTAGGAGCGTCGAGTCGGCACCTTCGCCGCTGGTCGTCCTCGTCGGGCCTCCCCCAGGTAACTGGGGGTCTCACCTGGCGGGGACAGACCGCCGAGGTGTCGTGAAGAAAGCGACGCTATGTTATTAGCGTCGCGGCGCGCCTACAGAAATACAAATAGCAATTACACATATGGGTGCGCGTAGCTACGCGCACCCAATAAGCCGCAAGTAGGGTTTGCACTATTCGTTTAATTTTACTGTTCGAATAAAATGAATACTTCTAGAGCAAAATATTCGAATATTCGGGTATTCGAATATTTTTTTAACATTTATTGAAAATAATACAATATCAATTCAACACAAACATGTGTGAGCAGCAATACGGGGGTTTAGTTTGATTGCCGCATAATTCTATTCAAATAAAATCAAGTATTATAATTAGTTTTATTGTTTTTTAATAAAAAAAACCACATTAATTATCGTTTCACAGAGTAAACATAGGTAAGTCTTAGCTTAGGGATATGATGACATGACACTGATGAGTGATGACGCTTAGGATAAAAAATAAAAAAAACTTAACAGTCAACAATTAGTACAAGTACAAATATAATATATATCATACTTATCTTTACTAGAAAGTAGAACTAGAGTAGGAACTTTGGTTACATTTTACATAACATTCAGTTAAGTTTTATAATCAAAACAAAATCGTATTTCTTTTAGACTCAAACAAACATTAATTAACATTACAAATTAACAATCCACAAGTCAATAAAACAAATCAATCAATTTCAAACTTTGATAATATGAGCGCAAAAAGCTTAGGGCGCCCAAAGTATCGGCATTCATTTTCGTTCTTAAGCGGTTGCACAAGTAACTCGCCGAAGAAAACACCCTCTCAGCTTCGACACTGGAGGGTGGAATGGAGAGCAGTAAATTATATGCTCGGGTTAAATGTGTACCACGTTGTCCACCGCCGTCAAAGAGACCCATCTCCACTTGGATTTTAGTGCCAAGATCCAAGACCTCATCTCCGGACTGTCGTAGCTGTAAAGACTCGGCTGCGTCATTTTGTAGCTTACGGCGCAGTTGATCTTTCATAGACATACTGTTCTCATCATTGCTTTCTGTCTCTGTTTGTACTTGTGGGCTGCTGCGGCTACGGTCTTCAGAGTCTGTTGATGACTCGAAGTAGCTGTTCAATTTCACGATTGTGTTTTTAACCACCATATTATGGGGATTTTCAAATGGATATGAAGACTTCCCTTCATTGTAAAATTTTGCGGAATTATCCAGGTATTTGAGAGTGCCGCTTAGCTCTGGTAGTCGTCGTTCTCCAATTCTTTGTTTCAGTGATACTAAGAGATCACGGCTCACGTCATTATGAATTTCACCCAGTTTCTCAATCATAAACTTCAACGCTGTTTCTGTCATTATCAGGTTGGCATTTTCTTCACACAGAACTTCAACAGTAGCTTTGATCACATTCATTGTGTTGGAGAGTTCTTCGAGTCGCCTCATCTCTTCTTCTGAAAATGTGATATGGTTGTCATAATCTATTAACGTTTTCTGGACTACAACTTTCAGTGTTAGAAACCGGGACAACATGTCAGCAAGGCTGCTCCAACGTGTCTTGCAATCAAGTATTAGACGCAAGTCTTTCTTTCCTTCCTCCGAAGCATATTTGTATAAGGTTTCTGCCCGAGTAGGAGATGAACGAAAAAAAATCACAGCTTTTCGCACTTTGTTTATAACATCTTTGAAGCTTCGCGCAAGCGCAAGGCTGACCGTTGAAGTGCTGGCATATTCAATGGTCACATCAAATCCAGCTCTGTCCAGTTCATCAGCATTGTCGCTTGCTTGGTCAGTGTTGGTCTCATCAGTATCAGTGTCAGTCTTATCGCTGTCTTCTGACTCAGGATCAGGAATAACTGAAACTTCAGGAATGGCTTTATTCTTCTTGTAAAGAACATCAATTACTGCCAGTTGAATACCATGCGCTAAGCATAGTTGATGAAATGCATTGGTCTTTCGACCTAGGGCACACATAACGCTCGCTCCAGCAGATGCCAGGCAAATTATATCATCATCTAATGACAGATTATATTCAGCAATTTTTGTTTTCAGAATGTTGAGACAGTTATCTGCTGTGCCCTTTCCTGTCAGTTTAGCTAAACCCAGGTTTCTGAACGATTTACGTTTTAATTTTGGTGAATGAATGTTGACATTCATATACCGTACATTTTGAGACGACGTCCACTCATCGAGGGTGATGGTGAATTTTATCCCTGAGATTTCAGAAGGTTTAATTCCTCAGTTAGTTCTGCCTTAAGTTGGTTGCTTCTGGTGATGACAATTTTCTTTATTGTGTGGGGAGACTCAGGTAACTTATATCCGCTTTTATTGAATAACTTACGTATCGTTTTGGATGTACATATACGAAAAAACGACAGACCATCTAAAGCTGCCAACATGGAGATCATGTCTTCGGAGCTATCTTCAGATTTGAAATAATCTGTGAGTCGCCTTTTCTTCTTCTGTACTTCATTGGAATTTTCTTTGCTTCCACTTGCAGTAACTGTAACCTCATCAGAATTATTGATCTGTCCTTTTACAAATATGGAATGCTTTTTTTGAAGATGTATGTCCAAAGGAGTCGTTGACATAGAGTTTGACAATACTACTTTGCAGATTTTGCATTTTGCTTGTGAACCACCTTCAGCACGTAAAAAGTGTTGCCACACAGATTTTTTGTCTTTAGATCGTTTGGTGTACTCTTTGAATTCAACTTTGTCAACACTTCCACTCGCCATCACTAAGATTTATTTTGTCTTAGATAGACAGCTTTCAATGCAGGAACTGAAATCAGAACAAAGGACAATGCTCACAATGTATGGGGAAAAAACCCAGGCCCGGCGCAAATGAAATGTATCTCAGATTTTAAGTATTTATATGTGACATAATATTCAGTAGGGGGCATTACCAAAATCTTTTTTTAAATGTCATAAATTGCTAGTTGTTTTATGTAAGGAGCTTCAAAAATGTGATTCTTTTTTAATTATTTCTTTCTTTACTCTTATTCTATAAATGACATTTAGGCATCTATTTTGACAACGCCATCTACATTTTGTGCAATGTTAGGGTAAACTTAATAAAAAACAAGAGTGGGCAAATGAAATTATTTTATTATTATACACATTATTGGTTCTCTAAGTCTATGATTACATCTTCCAGAGTGTATCCGGGATGATTAAAATCATCTTGATGTCTGGCCCAACCCAAGTAATACAGTACACTCATAATATGGGCGCAGCTACCCAAAGTTCTTTTGCCATGTATTCAAGAGCAATAATGCTCTGAAATTGCATTAATACCGGTTTCTCTTCTATACAAAATATAAGTATAGTAGGTTCTGTTCCTTACATGCCGCGATTGTATACGGCATCTTATTAAAACACCGCTTTCGCCATTAATTGTTACGAGCACCGGATGTCTATATACTTCAATTTCGTAGACACCTGTTTGTTTAATGTGCTCACTGCAATAGGAGCGTGCTATTTTACAGTGATAAGTGCCCACAGCAAACAATATCAACTCTTCTTGAGAAAGTCTGGGGAAATCTTCCAACGTCTGGTCATTTGCTTCCAAACGAACAAATGCGGCTCTATGTCTGTTTAAATTGTGCTCAATGACGTAGTCTGCCAAAAGGTTTGGCTTGTGCACATTCCTATTTATAATATCAACGAATTGTTCAGTGTATTGACTGTCCTCATAGGGTTCTTGGAAGGCATTGATAAGCGCTGCGGCTATCTTATAGTCAGTCATTGTTGAGGGCAATGCTCGATTAAATACTCTGTATCTAAAAATCTTAAAATCACGTTTAAACCGTCCATTGATTGTCTCTACGACCCAGCTAAGCGCTGCGGCTATCTTATAGTCAGTCATTGTTGAGGGCAATGCTCGATTAAATACTCTGTATCTAAAAATCTTAAAATCACGTTTAAACCGTCCATTGATTGTCTCTACGACCCAGCGGCATAAGGTGACCAGCCTAGATTTATTGGCTTCTTCACATGTCAGCTGGGTTTCACCACGTCTTTTGGTCGGGGGCATGTGCACGTCATAACCATATGTTTCTAGAAGAGGAACTGCGTCACGGAATCCCCTGTCAAGAATGAACGCATCGTCTTGTTCAAGATAATAATTAATCGGTGCTTCTTCGTATGGGCCATCATGATTTTGTAAAATCTGCTGCATGATGGAAGCATCAGAGGTCGAAGCTGAGTATGGACCTGTGACGTCTATAATATGTCCATCACCGCAGACCAACATAAAAGGTTTTATCAAATTGGTATACTTATGGAGGCTGTAGCTATTCCTTTGGAAAAGGAAATTGGAGCTTTTTTGGATAAAAATGTAACCGCCGTCACATATTATCAACGCTTTCGTTGATTGGTCATTCCCAAAGATGTAATTAGGGAGAATTCTGTTTCTTTGGATTACTTCTTCTCTGCTGATATGATCCAGGCCCAAATGCAAAGGAACGAAACCATTGTAAAGACATTCTCTCACCAGCGCGACTTTTCGGTCTATACTTTGCCGAGATGTATTAAAAGTGGTTGCCAATCTAATACTGGGTTCACCTGTTCTTATTTTAGAAAGGTAAATGCCTAAGTCTTTTCGAGCAGAACTAGATCTCCGAGACAAGGTCGGTACTTGTGACAATAAAGTATCAAATTGTTCATGACTTAAGCCAGTCCAGAAATGTAAATCTTCTTGTGATATTTCGTTTATATTATCAAAATCCAATTGACATCTATTTTCCAGTGCTAGCGTATAAATATTCACAATATCTTTAAAAGTATCACTATTAAAATCTGTTTCACGATGTGACACATTATGAGGCATGTCTTCCAAGGATGTATTTCTCAGATGGTTTTCACAAATCCTTGCGAGCGGGGGTATGTATAATCTGTAATAACTTAGTAAAAATACCTTAATCGAATTAGGCATTTGTCGGAGTTGCATGTTGCCACAATTCTCCATCATACAACGACGGGAAGTGTTGGCCGCCCTAGTGAAATCTGGAACTGTGATTGCGGCACCACCAGCTTGATGGATAAGAGCAGCTGGTGGTTCAAGATCAGGACGTAAAGAATGGTCGATCCTATGCCAACAAGGATGGCATATTGACCTCGATCCATCGAAAGCTACCTGTAACATAGAATTAAATATTTTAGTAAATAACGTCGACAATGATGTGGTGCTAGCGATTAATATTTTTCCGCGGTCGATTATCTATGATATCTTTTTATTCATAGCTATATTTAATGTAATTATTATTACATATCTGAGTACCTATACAATATGCAACCTGAAAGCAGGTATACTTATTGTTTTATTATGAAAAGTAAGGGGTTTAATAATAATAATATGTGGGGACATCTCACACACGGCCATCCGACCCCAAACTAGGCAGAGCCTGTACTATGGGTGTCGGTCAGCTGATATACATACACAGATATATAAATAGATACATATATAGATAAACAACAACCAGACACAAGGCAAACACAAGTGCTCATCACACGAATGTTTGCCCTGGGCGGGATTCGGACTCGCGACCCTGTGCGTCGGAGGCAGTTACACTACCACCCAGGCTACGGAGCCGGTTTATTTATGTTATGACTATACATACATACCCCTTGCTTTTCATAATAAAAAATAAGTAGGCACACCTGCTCTGCTTTCAGATTGTATTTGTAGGTACATATACATAGATAATAATGTTTAATACCCGTGCATAATTATCATATTAACTATTTTAATACTACATAAGTACACGTAAATAATTATATATCTTACCTCTTGTAGCGGTTGCAAATTCTGGAAAATACGTTCAACGAAGTCTCTCCGGGATTCGAAAAAACGCTGTGTCAGAACGTGTCTTCGAATACCTCGGTATAACGACCGATCACACACAACACACCTGTTCATGTTCAAAAATAACTAATCGCGAAGCTTATCCAAGTCCAAAGTAATGCCAAAGTAGTATGCAGGGTTATAAGTTCACAAAAGTCGATTATAAACAATGAAGCGCACAGATCTCAACGAAGTATAACGAAGGACTGCGCATTGGTCACGTGACGTGAGCGAGACTACACAATGAGTGACACTCGGCCGGTAACTTGATAAGGTACGAGAATACAGGGAACCTATAAGTGCGAGTGAAATAGCAGTTGACTCTTGGTTCGTTTTTGTAGCGAGCGACGACGACGGAAAGGTATTGTGTGAACAAACAACCGGTTTAGTTTAGTGCCTCTCCGCCTTGCAACAACCACTGAGAATATTATAATGGTTAGCGTAGTATGTTAAAATATATGTATATACATATTTCCTTTAAATAATTCTATTTAAAAATTACTTTCACGAAAAAAGGATTAGCAAAATATTACGTTTAAAAACGAATTTTTGGCTATATTTTTTTTAGTATGAAACTATTATTTTATACTAAGAATTTGAGATATGTACCGTTTGCGCCGGGGCCTGGGTTTTTTTTGAGCATTATCCTTTAAATTAGATACGATTATTATAAATATAATACCTACTGTATGTAAGTTTAAGTACATAGTTTAAAATGTCACACACAACAATCTAATATTTTTAAAATCGTAACTGATCACATCATACACCGGCTCGCGTAACCAACCAAATCAGTAAGTAGCGTAAGGAGGGATTTAATACGTACGCTACGTCAGAGGAATGCAGAAACCCGTTTCAAAGTAAAACACTTAAATAAACGCTACTAAGCACTTGCTTTGGCTTAGCATCGGTTGTCACTGTCGCGCAACGGGCAAACTACAAGTGCTTGATAGAGACAGAGAATGGCTAAGCCAAAGCACTTGCTTAGTAACGTTTATTTATCTCAACCTTAGTGTAGGAGTGTAGAAACAGGAGTTTCGGCTCAGTAGTTAGGTTAGATTAGTCTATACTATAATCTACTAACCTAACCTATAGCAAAAAAGACAGTAAGTATTCTAAAATATTTAAATTTTAATTCAATAGTGCTTTTTCGTAGTAATGACCTCGACTTTCAAGTTTTAGGTCGGTATACCTACCTACTATTGAGCCAAAATTCCTGTTTCTACACTACTTAATAATAGTTTGTGGCATTAATTAGGTTTGTCTGAAATACTTACGTGAATGTCGCCACGCGCAGGTAATAACAGTAACACAACACAACTCTCAAATAATTATGCGTTCGCGCATGCACACTGTCCTTGGCGGTGGGCGAGGCGAGGGACGACTGATGACTGAGTGAACGATTGAGTACAAGGACACAACAGGGTGGGACTCAAGGGCAGGGTTGGACTTAGAATCAAAACAATATAAGGGCCTTTATTACTTTATTAACTATTCGAATATTCAGATAATTTTAATGAATTATTCGAATTTGAAATTGTACCGGATATTCGAATAAAATGAATATTCGAATATTCGAATTTCAAACCCTAGCCGCAAGCACCTGTTGCGCACACTAAGAGGGGCCCGTATTGACGGGTCCAATACATGCCGCCGCGGCCAGAGGGCAAAGCGCCCTGGCACCGCTCGCCACGCCCCCTTGCGGGGGCGTCGCGACTTCCAAGACTCGAATGTGGGTCATTCGCTATCCAACCTTTGAAGTGAACACACGTGAACAGCTACAGCAAGAAAATACCCCAGAAAATGGATACCACTGCAGATGAAGCCGCTCAAGTTATTGCATTACTGTAATCAGGGATGCGGCAATGTGATGTTGCTCGGCAACTGAACTTAAGTCGCTTTTCCGTTCGACGAGTGTTCCAACGCTTCCAAGAGACTGGTGGCTATATCCGAAGACGTGGATCTGGAAGACAACGGTGCACATCCGAAAGAGACGATCGCTTCATTGTTTCGACGTCTTTACGTAATCGGTTCTCCAATGCTGTTGAGCTGCAACAACAACTGCGATCAGCTCGCAGAACTTCTGTAAGCGTCTCCACAAATAGAAAAAGAATGCGGGAGAAGAAAATTGCAGCTCACAGGGCTGCTACAGGGCCAAAATTGACTGCACAGCATAGGAGAGACCGGTTGCAATTTGCCCGTGACCATGTGGATTGGACAATAGACCAATGGAGAGCTGTGCTCTTCTCGGATGAGACGAGGGTGTGTCTTTTCTGCAACGACAGGCGTAGAAGAGTGTACAGGAGGCAAGGGGAACGAGTCGCACAAGCCTGTATTCAAGAGACAGTGGAATACGGGGGTGGCTCGTGCATGTTCTGGGGCGGCATGTCAATCGACGGCAAAACGAACCTTGTGTGTGTTTCTCGGACTGGAAGTGCTCGCGGGCAAGGGTCGCTGACTGCTCATCGGTACATAACAGAGATCTTAGAGGAGCAGGTTGTCCCTTATGCGGGTTTTGTTGGCAGTGGGTTCACGTTAATGCACGATAACGCCCGCTGTCACACCGCATTAATTGTAAGTGACTACCTGCAAGAAGTTGGAATCCCTGTTATGCGCTGGCCGGCGCGTAGTTCAGACCTGAACCCTATTGAGCACCTTTGGGATGAACTGAAACGGCGAGTACGGGCACGTGATCCTGCCCCTACCACTCTCCAAGACCTCCAGGATGCCGTCGTTGCAGAATGGGACAACATTCCTCAAGAGACTGTTGTCACATTAATTAGGTCCATGAGAGAACGCATGGAAGCAGTCATCAGGGCTAGGGGGGGTAACACTAGGTTTTAAATTGTTTTTATGGACTTTGTTGCAATTTTCGCTGATAAAATAAAATAAAACTTTTTAATAATTTGCATTAGCTTGCTTTTTTTATTCCCTGGTAAACAAAAAACGAAATCTATTGATTTATTCTGAAATTTAAATAAATTGCCATTCCAATGATACCTTATAGTCATATGTCTACCGTTGATTAATAGGGTTAAAATGACTTTGAAGGGAATTCTTAAAGAGGTGCGATTTTTGTGACGCCGAGTGTAGTTCCAAGCAACACCTAATGGGGACATGCCGTTTTAACTTTGTAACAAAAGTTTGACTCCATTTTTATAATAAAGTTCAAATTAATTTAAAGTAAATTTAAAGATGGTTATCTAAATACAAGTTATTAAATTGATTTAAATAAAATAAATGATACTTCCTCCATTCTGTGTTTAGTATTAACCTTTGTTACAACGGGGACCACCTTAATTTTATGAAGGACTTTAAAAGTAGAACTACCCATATACTAATGTTTTGTATACAATCGATAGATTTTTACGAGAGCTGGCGATTTAAACCTAAACGAACGTCGTAGCTTTTCCGAGTCAACTCTAAACAAAAAAAACTATACAAGTGGAAATCTCGATACGCAGCAAAATGATCTCAAAATGGCGGCGCTTCCCCCTACACCACACGCGATGCGTCACAGTGCTCACTTGGCGTAATGAATTCTTTGATCCTCTAGCTATCTAATGGTGTAATTGAATTTAGATTACAACATAGATAAATCTCCCGATTTTGTTATCTTTCGTCTTTTTGACTTGCCTCCCACTATGAAAGCAATTTTAAAGACGTATTCACGTCAAAACTCCTAACCATAATGAAAGAATAGTTGAGAGCTTGAGGTTCGATATAGTGTATAATGCAATCGTAGCAATAATGTGTTTTATTTAATTATTGAATTGACTCGATATCATTTCATAAATAACAGAGCGCCCGCATTTTGCAACAAAATAGTTAAGAGACTTACCTCACGTGGCATTATTTCTTGTAATAATAACTCGACGTGATCTCGATGACTTTCAAAAAACAATTGTGTAAGGCTATGTTTTCTGCGGCGTAACACAAATCGTTCACATGAAACAACTATTTCGCCTTTCCATTTTTAACAAATTCCAATCCAAAAGCAAACAATCAAACCAGGAAACATGCAAAAGTAGTCGATAAGAAAAATTGAAACTCGAAGAACGCACAGATCGCAACGACAAATGACGAGGGACGATGTTGTAAAGCGCAACTACAGGGTGTCCGGTGGCAGAATTAGGATTTCAAAATTAAATAATAAAAGAACAAAATTTTTATTTTTATTATTTCAATAACTATAACAAAGAAGGGAAGTGCGGGTTTTATTTCTTAAAAATAATTTCGTCTAAATGTTGACCGTCACGTCGGACACACTCTTCGAATCTGGCTTCAGTATTCCGCGCCACTCGCTGGAGAAGGGACGTAGGGATGCCATTAACCTCGCGAACGATATTTTCTTTTAATGCTGAGATGGTTGGTGGGGCGGTTTCATAAACTTTACTTTTGAGGTACCCCCACAGAAAAAAGTCCATGGGGGTAAGATCCGGCGACCTGGGTGGCCAGGGGATGTCAGCGAAACGGCTTATCAATTTGTTAGGGAACAAATCACGAAGAAGCGCCATGGTCTCTCTAGCAGTGTGAGGCGTGGCGCCATCTTGCTGGAACCATGTCTGTGAACTATAGGCAGGATGTCCTCTTAATATTGGCAGAAAAAAATCGTTAAGCATGCGCCGATAAGAAACGCCGTTCACAGTAACGGCTTGTCCTTGTCGATTTTCAAAAAAATAGGGTCCGATTATTCCTCTACTTGACAATGCACACCAAACCGTCACTTTGGGACTGTGAAGTGGCTGTTGATGTTTCAATCGTGGGTTTCGTCCTTTAGGTGACCAATAACGGCAGTTCTGTTTATTTACACTTCCATTTAAATGAAAATGGGCTTCATCGCTCCAAAAGATTGTGTTCACTGTACGAAATCGCTGCAACATTGTCTCGCAGAAACTTTTGCGCAAATTGTAATCATTAGGCTTAAGCGCTTGCACAATTTGAATTTTAAAGGGGTGAAGTTTAAGGTCCTTTTTCAATATTTCGTGCACAATCGTTTTTGGGAGCCCTAGAGCAGCTGATCTCTTACGTACGGACTGTCTCGGGTTATCGCGTAAACTGTTTGCAACAAGTTCGATGTTGTCATCAGTCCTCGACGTTCGACTGGGTCCCGGCCGCGGATTATTTGCTGCTGAACTTGTTGTTCTGAACCTTCGCACCCACAATCGAATCAAATCTTCGCTTGGCGCTTCACGTAACCGTCGGATATTGTACCGCGAACAAAATCTTCGACGAGCAACAGCACAGGAATCGTCTGCTTTAAAATACGCTTCGATTGCGAACGCACGTTGTTCACCTGTCCACTGTGACATCGCGACTAAGGAACCCGCACGAATGACGAATCGAACTGGACCCCCCGCCCGCCCCTCCGCTCAACGGTTCGAAAACAGTTCGAAATTTAAATCCTAATTCTGCCACCGGACACCCTGTACAACGCCCACCAAACCCGTTTCTACCTGACTAATGTTCGAGAGAGACAGCGTAATATGTATGTATATATGCTGTCTCTCTCTCTCTCTCTCTCTCTTACGGTACGTACCGCAGAGCACGTAGCAGGTATTAATAGAATGCCGCATGATTCAATTCATAATTGAGAGTGTCGTGCAAGGATATCTCGCATAAACATCGTTTTTAATTTTTTTTTTTTCATTGACCTATTAATGTTTAATACCGCAATAAAAATAAAAAAAAGTACATGAAATTAAAAGTGGGGTATAACTTAACAATTTAAATCTAGTTTGGTTTATGTACGCAAGTTTTCACAAACCGGGTCAGATTACGCCCAATGACCTTTGAAAACAAACTTATGGAGAGAGCTTTTATATTTCGCTCTTTGCACCAATCGTTAACGTAAAATTGGTAGAGGCTTTCTTTAGAATTCCATTCTGGCAATAAATATAACTTCTGTGACGTCACTCGACAATAATGAGATTCTATTACGGGAAGAGACTCCAGAAACTGAATAAGTGATTGCTTCGGTTTCGAAGCAGATTCAGATAATTGTGTGGGACGTCTCAGTATACTAGGAGGCCGCATTGAAAACTGCTTCCAATTTTGAACGGTCCATCTTCCTAAATCCAAAGTGTTCGAAAACATCTTTCGACATACTTTAACACTTTGATCATTTACTTTTAAATGATAAACAAAGGTGTTAGCCCTCTTGGTTGTTCCTTCGGTATTTCGATTTCGTGGCCGGATAATCGGAATAGTTGTTACCCATTCGTTAACTAGGGTCTTTTTTTCGCCCCAAGTGAGACTCCAAAATCGATTAAAAATGCATCTTCTTACATCTTCATCTACTGTTTCACATTTTAAAGTACTGTACTTCACAATTTTACAGTAGCATCTTGATTTAATGGAACGTGCTTCTTTAGTTTTATTGTAATTCCAACAGTCTTGTTTTTTCTCTCTCCCAAAATATGTTTTACCTTCTTGTCTTCTTTGTTTATTCTTTTAACTAACCCATTCTTTTTTATAAACTTTAAAACGTTTCTTTCGTTTCTTAATCTTTTTAATTTTAGCAAGCGAATCTGAGTCAGAATCAGAATAAGGCACAAGCTTTTTCTCTGTATCACTGCCATCCGATATCGGTGGATTAGGTAGAACATGATGTGTGTTTTCAATATGAGGTATAATTTCTATAGGATTGGTACTTGGTTCATAAGAATCGGAACTGTTTATGATATCTGATATCAAAATTTGTGTTGCTTGTGATTCTATTTCAATTTGTGATGGTACTATAATCAAATTCTCGTCTGTGATGAAAGTATTGTGAGCATCATAAACCGTTGACAAAATTTCATCGTCTGAAGGCACGTCAATGAATGTAGTATTGGGCAATGTTATGTCAGGACAAAGTGTATTATTTACATTTTCTGTAATAAAACTACTTGGTAGATCAAGATCAGTCAGTGAAGTTATGTTGATATCGTCATTTATCTCATAATAAGTTTTGTTAGTAACTAAATCTGACTGTCCTGGTATAAACTCTCTTGATTCTGAACATTGTAACTGAATGGCTTCTAAAACGTGTATTACTTTATTTGGATTATAATCTGACTTTGGAGCTACATTTCCAGATCTATCCTGTAAGTTAGAAGCCCCAGAAACCAAAAGCCACAATTTTTTTTCCCCGATGCATTCTGAAAATAGCGAAAAAAAAAGATTTAATTTAATCAAATTAAAGAACAAGAATAATAAAAATATGACAAAATAAATGGAATTTAACATTTATACAGACCTAAAAACAGATTTTAACTTAACTGTTTATTTGTACATACGAGGGTCATTCAATAAATACTTAGCCTACAAAAAGTAAACGAAAATTTTGGAAAAGTGGCAATTTATTTTTCAACATAGTCTCCTTTTAGTTCGATACACTTAGCCCAGCGATGCTCCAACTTTTTTAACCCGTCCGAAAAATAGTTTTTGTCAAACTCTGCAAAATAGGCCTCCGTGGCGGCGATGACCTCCTCATTCGATCCATATCTATTCCCGGCGAGTGATTTTTTCAGATTAGGAAACAGAAAGAAGTCACAAGGGGCCAAATCTGGAGAATACGGTGGATGGGGCAGCAATTCGTAGCGTAATTCGACCAATTTGGCCATGGCAACGGCAGACGTGTGAACCGGTGCGTTGTCGTGGTGAAACAGCACTTTTTTCTTCGCCAGATGGGGTCGTTTTTTCTTTAATTCGGCGTCGAATCGGCCTAATAAATCGGCATAGTAAAGCCCTGTAATTGTTTTACCCTTCTCGAGGTAATCGATGTAGATCACACCTTGTGAATCCCAGAAAACGGTGGCCATAACTTTTCCGGCCGATTTTACAGTTTTCGCCTTCTTTGGAGCACGTTCCCCGGTCTGGATCCATTGTTTTGATTGCTCCTTGGTCTCTGGTGTGTACCAGTGGATCCAGGTTTCATCGACGGTCACAAAACGACGCAAAAACTCCGCTGGATTCATCTTAAACAGCGCCAAACACGTCTCCGATGTGGTCTCACGGTTGCGCTTGTTTTCTGGTGTGAGTAAACGCGGCACCCATCGCGCCGACAGCTTTCTCATGCCGAGTTCCTCGTGAAGAATATGATGCACTGTTCCTTCTGAAATGCCTACAGTCTCAGCTAGCTCCCGAACCTTCAATCGGCGATCTGCCAATACGAGATCATGGATTTTTTTAATGTTTTCCTCCGTAGCAGCTGTTTTCGGTGCACCTGGACGTGGTTCATCAAAAACCGACGTACGGCCACGTGCAAACTCGTTGAACCAATTCTTGACGGTGGCCATCGATGGAGAAGAGTCACCGTACACAGCATCCAAGCGCTCTTTGATTTCGATGCGCGTTTTCCCTTCCAAAAATAGGAATCGAATCACCGAACGATATTGCTCTTTTTCCATTTTTGTAAAACCGATCGACACGTTCGCTTCCATAAGTTGTCAAATTAAAACAAATGAAGGGATTGGAATGAAAATTTGAAAAAAGAATTAAAAAAGAATGTGCTACACTGTGGTAAAACTCTTTTGAAACTACAGCGCCCTCTGGCGATGAGGCTAGGTACTTATTGAATGCACCTCGTACATACTTTGTTTTATAATTTATTTAATGAGTAACATCTTCGAAATTATCTTTAATTAAGCAATTAATTAATAAAAAAATATTAAATTGATAGACTGCTAAATCCGTGTTCAATTACGATAATATAGTAAGTAAACCTGCTAAGTCCCTAATGTTTAGGTTAGGAGTTGAACGTGATTAAAAACATTTGATTTAGGCACTAAAGGAAAAAAAACTTACAAATAATACAATATAAACTTACCTAGTTTATAATTAGTTGTTTACATCCTTAAATATTTAACTAAAACACGACAAATTTTGACGCGTCGCAAACGGCACGTGGGTCTGGGAACGTTGTCAGTACAAAACTGAGGTCCCAACAGGATTTAGCAGGTTTGCGTTGTGGAGATTGACTGGTGGTCAGAAAGCAGTTTTTCGGGCATAGCATTTAACACCTTTTTTGGCTAATATCGCAGTTATTCCTTAAACGATACGGTAGATATTAGATTGAACTTTTCAGCTGGTATAAAAAGTAAATTTTGCCAAAAAATGGACTTAGCAGGTTAACGAATTAGGCCGACGAAATATATAACCATTGTCCGTTTGGAAGTAATAGTTGATTTTCACCTCATGCTCACATTGACCCACTGCTGGGTCATAGGCATCCTCTCTGTAGGGCAATTCTTTACGGTCTTAAAATAAATGAAACCACTAATTTCTGACAAGTATTTTATTCACTTTCCTCATCCTTGAGAGCCATGTGAAACTTTTTAAAACATTGTTTTAACACAAAGTTAATCCGCAGTGTGAGCACTTCATATTAGACCTCCGCGCCCTTTTTGGTAGAGCAAAATTTACAACGGGTGTAAGTTTCTTGTTGTTCTGGAAAATGAATACCAATGGAGCCGAATTTCGTCAGGAACCCCAAAGTTTCCTTTCTTTCCTACTACCTTTCTTGTTTGTTTGTATTTAAAAACATTTTTTTTTCTGGTTCTGGCTGGTGAAATCTCCGATGAGTGCTCTTGCAAGTCGTAGTCTAAATTCTCTGTATGAAGAATCGCGTTGTGCATGCTTTGTCAAATATAGTATGTAGGCATTTATGACAGCAGCACCAGGCATAAAAAAAAATCCCCATTCTTACTGCAGATCCGGGTGATCGTTATCGATCCATGATCGATCGATCCACTAATGAAAAAATAACCCAACGGCAGCTTGAATGCGTTATTTAGTCCCACCAACATTAATACGTACACTTGCGTAGCCATTTCATTTATTGGTCCAAATGTCACAAGACCATCGATGTTTTTACCATTGAATATTTTTTGTTGCCTTATGGCCATTTCATCGACCATAAGGCAAGCAAGCCTTTTTTCACTTTGGGCAAATTTGGAGCGCAGTGCTCTAAAAGCTTCCTCAGTAAAGCCAGGGTTTGCATCAATTGCCTGATACCATTTGGATGAGGCAAGCATAATCGAAATTGTCTACGGACGTACTTGTAACCAGACGGTGAATAATAGTTAAGGGTCAGGGCAATTTTTTTCACCGCTTGTATGAATTTAACTACAGTTCTCTTTCCCTTGGCGTTCATCTTTTTTTTCAGCATTAAAAAATATCGCCCGAAATTTCATCGATTGAGGTTTCGGCATTGGTTTCTACAAAATTATCCTTCTTTAGAGCTGTTGTCACGTCTTTTAGCGTTATGCATTTTTTTGATAGTCTTTTATTTTGTCGCTTTAAGTTTCTTATTTTAGATAACCTTTTTTCAGAAAGTAATGTATTTCTCTGAATATTTTTTTAAGCCTATGCGTTTTTGGGGTATTTAGAGCCGATTCAATATCAGAAGACGGAATGTTTAAAGGGGTACCGCATCTTGTATCAAGAACTTTTGAATCAGTTGATGGCGATGACTGTTCAGTCTCCCGAGATCTTCTGCCGCAGAACCATTTGGTATACCAAACTCACACCCACAGCTTGGACAGGCGACCTAAAAGATAAAAATACCAATTGAACAAGCTTACAAAGTTTTAATTTTAAATCTAATTTAAAAAAAAGATATGCCTTTTAATTATGTTAACCTACCAAGTGACGTTTTCGTAATTTGGAGGATATTTCAGGATTGGGTATTTCAATAACATTTTCTTTCACAGTTAACAGTTCCTTGGCATTAATTGTTTCGGGTGTTAGAATCGACTTCAACGTTTCTAACGGAGTCGATTGGACTGGTTTTTTAATTGAAAACACCATCTGAAATCAAAAGTATGTAGGTTTTTAGTATGAAACATTTTAAAACACGAGGTGTAATATTTTTACTGATAAGTATGCGAATGTAGGGACAAGTGAAACGACCGCTGCTAGTAGCACACTGAGTTTATTTTGACAAGCGACGTGAGTTATATAGGAAGGATCGCAGCCTCCCTCATACTCACAATAATAACAACATAACATCTCCCCCTAGCTTGACTATATAAACATTATTTATTGACTTTAGTAAAAACGCTTATAATCAACCCTTGGTATAGGTCGCAGTGGTTTGCCGTCGTTTCTTAGCTTTTTTGGCTGTGGTATCTGACCTGAGCCAGACGCTACGTCATCTTCACCATGTGGAGCTTCTGTGGCCTCATAAAATTCTTCTTCTTCCATTGGATTGCTAGTTTCTGTTACTGTATCCACTATTTCTTCGCTCTCTTTGCTTCCATCCCCTATCGTATCTGATTTATTATCAACTGCTGGGGGTGTTGAGTTTGGTGGTGGAGTACCTGGTGGCGTAATATCTTCAAATGCGAAAGTAGAATCACTTGTCCCGGAAGTAATTCTTGCTGCACCTTTATGTGCTAATAATTGGTTTTTATGTTTTTTTACACTACAAGAAGTTAAACAGTCCTTAACAATGTATATTACTTTCCGATTTTTTTAATTATTACCCCTTTTTGCCATGTTCCTTTTTTACTTATGGTATATTTTTTATACAATACATAGTCCCCAGCTTTAAAATATTTAGTAGCCTTCTCATCTGACCCCTTAGACTGCAAACACTGTTTATTTTCGACGTTTCGAGTGAGAGTGACAGACGCTGGAAGTGGTGAGTTTGGTTTTATTAAATCTAATCGCGATCGCAGTTTACGACCAAAAACTAACTGGGCGGATTTAAAGTTGTCCATCTTTTATACCATTACTACATTGCATACATAATTTGACAAATTCCAGCGTAATCACTGGTAATGTCGAAAGCGGCTGCGACTTCGTCCCTCATGAGGTACATGGGATATCGAAGATTCACTGGTGTAGGATATTCTCCTAACAAGTTGACCTGTCCTTCAACTCTTTCCGCAGGTGTTAAGCGGCACAGCGCATTGTAATTGCGAATGTTTCCTTCTGGTACACATCTTCTATAATATTCGTTGAGATCTTCTCCAACGTTTCTGTCAGCTGCACGAAGGTCTTGCATCTCATTACTGACAAATAATGATGTGCGTCCAGTTGATTTAAAGTCAAGGGTACCACCCACTAGTTTAGGTACATACTTCTGAAGTGACGCTAAGAATGGCGCTATCAATAGTGACTCCCTTCTAAAGTCAAGATACGTATTATACCCATTAGGCATAATTTCATCAGGATTCTGTAAAACGTCCTCTCTCCAAATCGCTCCTGGAATGGGGTTATTCGCGTGGAACCTCCTTCTAATATTCTGAGGTGTCTCAGGATTAGATAAATAAACTACCGTTGCCCTAAGATTACTTAAAAAGCAAGGTCTCAGGTCTAGGTACTTCAGCACCATGACGGTCCACAGGATTAGCGGCGACTGCTGGTACGTATACTTTCTCTTCATGTTTAACATAGCCAATAGCATTTATTATACGTCTGATTGGCTCTGGCACAATTGTAACACTCTGTGCTACACGTAAGAAATCGCTGGTGACCCCCAAAGTCTGGGTGTCAATTGCGGAATGACAGGTAAATCCGACTTGATGGATTCTAGTTTAGCCTCTACAAGGCCTAGAAACACGCGATACATCGAGTAGATTTTTGGAACTCGGATAGTCTCATGGTATGAAATTGAAATGAAAGCTAAATGACAAAGTCCTAATCCAATTCCCCTCGTTGTTATTGATAGCGTGATGGCTTTAAGCGTTTGTTGCTCTGATAAACGGGCTAGGGCATCTTCTTCATGACTACCAATCCATAAACGATCACGGATGTTGTCACGTAGTGCACCTACTGTTTTGGACCCCTTAGAGCGTCGCATTGTTTCACCACGACCACGTTGGTACATTCTGCGTCTCTTCGATTGGCGGCCTCGACCGCTGCCACGATGGCTGAGAGAAGTATTATTGTTATCGGTAAAGTTATCCATGCTGATGGAAGCAGGGTGGGTCTGCAATCAAATACTATTTATAATAGCCTTGTATATGTATTATTATCAAATAATCAATCTTACCGTACAAATTGGAATAGCGTTTGTTTTAAGCTTCGTGTATCCTTTTTTTGTCTCATAAAAATCGTCATTTCTAAAATGAACCGAGCATATTCTTGTCTTTTTATTTGGAGTCCATTCACTTTGTTGGCTTTCCAAACGAACAGCTTTCGTCCATAGTTCTCTTTGATATTGCTCTTGTGGAAATCTAAAAGAAAATATAGTGAATTAAATATGCATAAAAAAACGTGTACGGTCTGGGGACCACCGTCAGAAACGAAGTTCCTTCTTACGTATTATTTAAAATAAAAACAATATTTTCACTGCCGCCATCTTGGATTTACATTTTAACGTCACTATCGGCTATAACACCATCGAAAACCATGAAAACAACACCCATGACGAAAAATTTGAAAACTTTCGCAGCCGCCATCTTGGACTATCATTTTGACCAAAAACTTACGTTCGTTAACTCCTACCGCAAGCCGCGATATAAAACTTCGTTCCAAAAATATTGTTTTTTAATACTGCAACGATGTCTATTTTCTCCAAGCAATAACAAAAAACACAAAAAAATATACTAAGATATATTGTAGGTACTCATAAAAGTTCCTTTAATAAAATGAACTTTTATGTACCTACAGTGTAGCTTAGTATATTTTGCATAATGCCGTCCTCATAGAAAAAAGTTTATATCTTGTAATAATAAAATTTGACACTATTTTCAGGTAGAAAAGTAAATTGTTTGGTTGGCATAACATCATCCCCATAGACTTTGTGGCATAATTCAAACCGACTTATAGCGATGTACTTACACGTGAAAACTAATTCCAGCATTCTTTCTATGCAAATGTGATTTATTTATACACCACTTCAATGCAATATTTAACACGCAAAAACCGGTAAAAAATAGTCGACCACCGTTGTTGCCTACTGCGGACGAACTAAAAGCGTGAGCGACGCAATCGATAAGCCCCGCCCACCGCGGCGCAATCTGCGTTGGGTCATTTTTGAAAGCTAGGAATGCTTCCATGTTTTTTTCCGTTCACTGACTGAATCGGATATTGTAAATAATAATTATTATCAATGTATTTTCTTGCGTAATAATAATAACGCTATGAAATAACAATAAAAATCGAACCTTCACCCAGCAATGGTGAGATCCGAATGTAAATAAATACGAGCATAATACACTCACAGGCACAATTAACCGCCCACCTTGTATTTCTTTCAATCTGCAGAAATCGTCAAATTTAGATCACTTTTGATGGGAGGTACGTTGAAAGCTACCTTTAAAGGTAAAAAAAAAACAAAAGCCTTGAAAAAAAGTCGTTTATTGAAGCATTTATACTAAAAATTGATTTTGTGAAAATTTTTGATGAA
The DNA here is from genome assembly GCA_917490735.1 of Dryobotodes eremita. Lineage (NCBI taxonomy): Eukaryota > Metazoa > Arthropoda > Insecta > Lepidoptera > Noctuidae > Dryobotodes > Dryobotodes eremita. The sequence continues at coordinate 25,766,827 of OU823242.1, forward strand.
AATTTAGAAAATTTTAATTTCGAAAAAAGTTGTCGAACTAAACAAAAAAAATAAAATTAATAATGGGTGTTGCCGCCTCGGGCTCTAATGACTTCTTGGAGCCGGTTTGGCAATCCATCCATGATATCTTGGATATCTGATTGGGGGATATTGTGCCACTCCTCTACCACAGCTGTCTTGAGCTCTCGTAAGGTCGTAGGGGCTGGTACTCTTGCTCGGACACGTCTTTTGAGGTTGTCCCAAATGTGTTCAATGGGGTTAAGATCGGGACTGCGTGCCGGCCATGGTAAAACTTGAATCCCGACCTCATTAAGGTACTCGGTGACAGATCTTGCGGTATGGCAACGTGCATTGTCATGCATTAATCTAAAGTTCTCACCAATGAATGGTGCGAAAGGGATGACATGGTCTTGGATAACTTCCTCCACGTATCTTTGAGCGTTCACACTGCCTCTATCGAACACAACAAGATCGGTACGAGCCTCGTAAGAAATACCTCCCCAAACCATTATGGACCCTCCCTGGTAACCCACTGTTTCTGTTATAGCGCATGGAGCGAACCTTTCATTTTGGCGCCTGTAGACACGCTGACGTCCATCTGGACCTCTTAAGGCTATTCTGCTCTCATCTGAGAACAGTACGTTCTTCCATTCCTCCATAGTCCAGTCAGCATATTCTCGTGCAAAAGCAAGTCTAGCTCTACGGTGTTGTGGGAGCAGTTGTGGGGCGCGAGCTGGACGAAACGCCCTCAGATTCCTTTCTGCCAGTCTTCTTCTTATGGTACGTTCACTAACACTGACATTTCTCACCTCAAAAAGACGCGTACGAGCTTCAGTAGCGGTGCAAAAGCGATTTCTCAACACATTGCTGACAACGAAGCGGTCATCTCGCGTTGAAGTGCATCGATGGCGGCCTTGACCTGGCCTGCGGGTGTATGAGCCTGTCTCCCGAAATCGTCTGATGGCATCCCGTACCGCGGTTCGAGGTACACCGAGTGTACGAGCGATGCGACGTTGGCTGTACCCAGCGTCAGCTAAAGCCACTGCCCTAGCGGCACCAGTCGCATCGAGTGGCATTTTTTACAGTCACAAACAATTAGCAAACACTAAAAACTCAAATTAAGCAATATTCACACACTATGGCAGAAAATAACAGGAATTGTTAACACGGTAACGCAACGGCAACAATGTTAAACAACGACTAAATTCCGAAAACCCGTCGGTGACACAAACTTAGGAAACGAAATAAGGGTATAAGTGTTTAATTTATTGCTAAAGTACCCACTTGACAAAAAATAAAAACAATGGATAAGCCATAGTTAACTTAAACAAACAGAGTGACGAACGATAAGGGTGGGCGGTTAATTGTGCCTGTGAGTGTATAATGTAAACAATGCGCTTGTCATAAATCGGACAGATAAAAAACTACAACTATCCGCCGCCGGTCACTGAGCAACATTAAAACCAGAACCAACTCAACGCTGACCCCTCTGATGTCACACCGTCAAACTCCATCTATCCGACCCGCTGGCAGTGAGCAATACTCAACTTTATCCTTATCACAATTATCAGCCGGACGGCAGCGTGTCTCACCATAATATTGTAGAACTCCCCGTCAGACCTCCGCCCACTCCCCACCGCGCCCCGCAAAGTCAAGCAAGACATACTTTCCGATCAACACCATCTCACAAGACAACACGGAGCCAGAACATGCTGGGGAATCCACCAATATAAAATGGCCGCCCGTTTCTACCAACCATGTACCAACACAGATCTTCAAACACTGGATCACTCAATGTCGAATGACAGCGTGGGAACGAATACTGCAACATTGCACTGGATCACTCAATGTCGAATGACAGCGTGGGAACGAATACTGCAACATTGTTAGCCACGATAACATACCTTATCTTACTAACTTCCTGTTTCAACCACATTTCAAGTCAACCGTTATAAAATGACCGCCCACCTCTACCAACCACCGTATCATCACGGCTCTAGTTACGCTAGACTTCCAGTGGTCGTGAATCCCCACAAACATCATTTTTACGTCTAGACCAATATAACACGGTCGCTTGTTTCTACCAAACTACATACCATCACGAGTCTACTTACGTTGGACTTTCGGTGGTCGTGAATCCCCAATAATTAGCTACTTATTGGTACTGGCAATACTGCCTGTAAATCATATACTGCAACAATTCAATTGTTGTGTCCAATTTTTAATAGTTTAATATCTGGCTCTTTTTCTTTTCAAATTAGTGTTGTTTCTTTCAAATGGAGCTTATACTCGTCTTCCTTTTTAATTCTTCGGCTTTTGATCAATTATGATAGGAGACGCACTGGTCACATTGATCTTTCTTAAGAGTAAAAAAAGATACATTGAATTCCTCGTTAAAGACTCTGTTGTAAAAATCATAGGATGCACAAGGTTTGTGATTTGCTTTTCGGTCTTCGCAACATAAACGATGTAGTTCAGCAACGCTGTACTGTCCATCTATGTATTAGCGGGTTGTTTGGGCTGTTAGACAGTGGTATGGAGTTTATGTGTGCCCGTACGGATTCATGGATTTCAGTGTCTATTCTCTTTTTGGTAAGTGTACCCCTGCTATCGGGTGGAACAATTCCTGTTGCAGTTCTTTTGTCAATGATGTGGCGTAAAAATCTAGGAGTAATATCCAAAGTACTTAATAAAAACGTTTTACACACACGGCCCTTATCACCATTTAAAGGTAAATGAAAACAGCTGTTTTTTTTGCAGAAGGGTTTGTTTTTACTCGTCGGCAGTTGGCCCGTTCACGACCTTGCCGCTGTGAGCGGCAGCTAAGTGCGCGGCGGCGCACATACGTAGATTTCTAGGAATTAGGCGGCCATAAGTAGAAATTCCAATAATCGACTAATGACAAACAATTTTTTTCCTGGAATAGTAGACTACCTGACGAACAATAGCCAACCCCACCCACATCCCTAGACTGCGCGAGCGCGCTCTGCATTACTAGTCGAAACTTGATTGTCGCACTTACTTGAATTGTTTGTGGTGAGGATAAAAGTAAAATCGTGTGGCAAAATCCAACTCCATCTTCACCTAGATATTGCCGTCCAATAAGATTTAGATTCGTAAAAGAATCTACGGACATCACAAAAGAAGAAATCAATTATGTAAAGAATAGTGTAAACTCATTAAACTTGACGAAAGTTGACCTCAATGGAGAGAATTTTTTCTTTCAACATAGTTTTAAAATGACTATGGTGGACGGAAAGGTCTGCAATGCAGCTACAGACACCAAATCGACCAGCAGATGTTATATATGTGGAGCTACATCAAAAGATTTTAATAATTTAACAAAAAAAAATGATGTACGCCCTGAAGCTCTTGAATTTGGCCTTTCCGTATTACATGCAAGAATCCGGATATTCGAAAGTGTGCTGCATTTAGCATATAAATTGCCCGTGAAAAAATATCGCGAGAGACGAACCGAAGAAGAAAAAAATCTAGAAAAGCAGAAGAAACTTAATATTCAGCAAAGATTTAGAGAGGAGACAGGTCTTTTAGTCGATATGCCAAAAAGTAACTTCGGAAACACAAACGATGGAAATACCAGCAGAAGATTCTTCGAGAACCCTGAATTGGCTGCAGAAATCACTGGGATAAGTTATGACTTGATTATTAGATTAAAAGCGATATTAGAAGCCATATCAAGCGGCCATAAGATTGACGTAGCAAAATATGATAAATACGCCATGGAAACTGCGAAACTATATGTTGAGTTACATGGCTGGCATCCTATGACTCCAACGATGCATAAGGTCTTAATTCATGGGGCTTCAATAATAGAAAATTCGTTGTTGCCGATAGGGCAACTTTCGGAAGAAGCTGCTGAGGCCCGCAATAAACATTTTAGGTCTTATCGCCTAAACTTTGCTCGCAAGTTTTCGAGGGAAGAATGCAACTTAGATATTTATCATAGGTTACTATTAACATCCGACCCATTTATTAGTTCCATGAGAAAGACCAAAAAAACCGCTTCAAAATTATTTTTGCCTGAGACAATGCAGCTATTAATTCCTGCTGAGCCAAACCGACCAATGGAAATTGATGAAAGCGGCGAAAATTTAAATGTAGATGAATAAGTCTCCAATGTATGATTGATTATTTTTAGTGATTATCTATTTAGCTTATGTAACTTTAATATTGTATAACGAATGTAAAGATCCTTTTAATAATATAATATATTTACTTACTTATTAGAACAAAATAAACTTTGTTTTATTTAATAATACATACCTGAAAGTATTACTAAAACGTAGACAGCTGTCCCTCCTTGGGGAAAGCCGTGAGTATGTCATATGTATTTTCAATATAATATTAAAAAACACTTTGAAATCAACTACGATCTCGAATAAAATATTTTTTGATAAAAAATCACAAGTAGGTGCGCCTAACCACCGTGCACCAACAAATAATTTCGATAAGTTATTCCAAACACAGAATTCTTTTTATGTAACTATTTTGTAATATAAATATCACATAAAATAATTTTGGCCGCCTAAATCCTGAAAAACGATATATGTGCGGCGTGTGGTGAGATCAAAGGTATAAAAATGTTTCAAGCACGCCACGAGACGCCGCTCATAGCGAACGTTTATTCCCACAGTTCGATCGTCGAACTAGTGAGATTTTTTTTTCTCATTTGTTCGACCGTCGAACTAGTGAGATTTTTTTTCCTCATTTGTTCGACCGTCGAACTAATTTGATTTAAAAATAGTTCTACTACATTTAAATGTTTTACTAATTTCGTAATAAAATAAAAAACGCTGGATTCGTTAAAAAATATATATTCGTGTACTTATATTTGTACATCTATAGCATATCTTTGATCAAATAAACAGTTAAAAAACTTATAAATTATAAGCTGGCTTCCTCACCTATGAAAAAATAATATAATAATGAAATATTAAATGTAATCTAATATTTTTCTGTCTTGCTTATCTCAACAAGCTTAACCAGAAAGAACAAAAATTGGTTTATATGTATAATAAATGATCAAAAATCAAATGGGACATGTCAAAATTGTTGTTAGTGTCGTATAGAAACATACGTGTACATCTTTGGTGAAATATACATGATCAAATATAATTTTGTCTGTCTTACTTATCTCAATAAGCAGAGACAAAAAGAACTACGAATACATGTAATCCATCAAAGATATATATTAAATATTATATGATTACCATGATGTTTATCTAATGATCAAATAAAAAAAATGTAATAATCAAATACTAAATGTAATTAACTAGCGCATTTTTTCTAAAAAAATTCCAACACTAATTTGTCCACATGTTAATTGCATTTGAGCATTAATAATATAATCGTCATTGAATAAATCAATTTTCCTCCTTTTAGAACTTTTCTTTGATGTGGAAGGTCTCTGAAGAATATCATTTCGATATGAAGACAATACAGAATCGTCCTGTAAAATATGCAATATTTGCAATAGGGTTACATGGCCTTTTGTTAAAAGGTTATTTATTTTATGGTGCCATCCTTCTACGGCATTATTTGTTCGGTGGCGTTCGCCATACGCAGACCAAATTCTATGATAATCACCCTTCATCCAGTAATTATCATAATATTCTTTAAACTTCATCATGGATTGACAATTCTCCGTCATTTCATTTTGAATATACACCCATCCTGAAACAATTTCATTTTCTGGAAGCAATGCTAAGTTGGCGCATAGCGAAATTATTCTTCTGTTCCGTTTGTCTTTACTTAAACCCAGGGTTTTTGCCTTGCGCCACAAGCTGTTCACGTAATGGTAATATCTGGCTTTGATTGTAACCTTCATTCTTTGTAACGCTTTCATTGTGCCTTCTTCGAAATGTATCGTTACTTTTGCATGTTTCCACTCTGGAATTTGGGACACAATCAAATCAAATAAAATTGAATAAGCTTTTTTAGTCCTGTGACTCATGAACGCGTACACCAAAGGGATCACATTCGTGTTATTTATGTCACTGCCGATGTCCCCGTGAATAGTAAAAAGTTGTTGAAAAGGACTTGGACATGATTTAAAGGTCCCGTCCATAAAAATATGTTTTATATTTTTCATAATTTCTCGGGCGTCACTTGAACAAAACACTAATATTCTAATTTTTTTGTGACGGAAATCAGCGAGTAAGAATTCTGAAAAAGTATTGGGAACCTCGACTTCCTCTACAGTTTTCGCGCATATTTTTTTTACGTGTGCTAGCTTATTTCTGTTTCTATAAATGGTTGATTTTATTTGTTGAAATTCAGGTATACTACTTTTTGAAGCTAAATGCAGGGGCCTTGATTTTTTAATGTAATTAGAGCTCTGTTATAGATTCTTGAAGCTGGTTCTCTTCCCAGTGCTGCTTCATTGCAAGCATTATTTATAATAATATTAACTGAATTTCGTGTTTCATCTGGATTACATTGGCCGCAGTGAGGTTTTATTTGTAAAGTTTCAGTGAGGTCCTTAAACAAAATAATTGTATTAGTTTAAAATATATATACTTATGTCTACACGTTATAAATTATATTATACATATAAAACACTCACCATATTCAATGTTACGGATCCAGTACATTTTAAACTTTTATAATTTTTACACCGCCATATGCTTTGACCATTTTTATATTTACGCATTGAGTAATATTGATGTCCTTCTAATTGCAGAATTCTTCCTCGACCACTTTTAATAATTATTAATTCTTCAGACGTCACTGCAAAAAAATAAACAGTAAACTAAACAGGCACCACCAAATAAAACGTTGCAACTGCAGCGCATAACCAATATAACACATCCATCATTTTGCATAGTTAAACAGGCTCAAACAGCATCTACCCTCAAAATGAAAATAAAAACTATAACCATACTCCTTCTGACGGGGTGTTAAGCTAAATGTTTATAATGTTTTTAATGCACATACCTACCTAGGTGCTGTAGGTATAGATGCATTTAAGGAAATGTACAGTGGACGACTTCCGGGTGATATGACGATAATTTGTGTAATCTGTATGTATTGTTTATTTACTATTACTATTATTTACTTTGTTAGGAAGCCAGCTTATAATTTATAAGTTTTTCAACTGTTTATTTGATCAAAGATATGCTATAGATGTACAAATATAAGTACACGAATATATATTTTTTAACGAACCAAGCGTTTTTTATTTTATTACGAAATTAGTAAAACATTTAAATGTAGTAGAACTATTTTTAAATCTAATTAGTTCGACGGTCGAACAAATGAGGAAAAAAAATCTCACTAGTTCGACGGTCGAACAAATGAGAAAAAAAAGCTCACTAGTTCGACGATCGAACTAATGAATCGAACTAGTGGGAATAAACGATAGCGAAAACGCGCGCGGTATTATCAGAGCGAATCGCTACAGCGGCGCGCGGTGCGGGGAGCGGCAGGAACAAATGTACAAGTGAATGAGTGCGACGCCACGAAACAGAGCGGCGGGGGTGTCCACTTTGAAAAAACATCGATGTGTTTTGCGATTCAATAAATCAGAACTGTACATCGATGTCTTTCGATGTATCGGGTGAAATCATCGATATTTTGTACGCATCGAGTACTTTTTTAGGGTTCCGTACCGAAAGGGTAAAAATGGAACCCTATTACTAAGATTTCGCTGTCCGTTTCTCACCAGGCTGTATTTCATGAACCGTGATATTTAGACAGTTGAAATTTTCACAGATTATGTATTTCTGTTGCCGCTATAACAACAATTACTAAGAAATAGAATTCACAGAACACAGACCAGATATACTACTTCAACATAAGTTTTCTTGCAAACCATCACTAATTCAAACATTGTTTTATTAAAAAAAGTAAAAGCTATGTATGAGAGAGAAAAATCTTTATTATAAATTTACGTAAGAACAAAAAAAAAAAACATCGCAATAATTCTAAGTCTGTTATGTCCTATTGCCAATGTTCTTTTGGGAGACTTTGCAAGAACAACAGTTTATACTTTTGCCTTTCAGTCTATTTCGTTGTTGATTGACGATTTGTGCCGCTTTAGAAAAAAACGTTCAGATGGGACTGAAGTTCCTACCATGGTTAAGTATTTGTATGCAATTGTATGAAGTTTAGGAAGCTGAATCTTGAGATCATTCCAAAGGGGAATGCCCATCTCCCATACAAAAAAATGCCTGAAATAGACAAGAATGAAATCTACGCCAAATTATCCTTCAAATCGAACGAAACTCAATGACAATTTCAATAATTATCTAAAACTAGGGAGTACATTGTTTAGAATATTTTTGCTAAAAGATAGGTTATGTCTCAAGGTTACTAAAGGATTGAAAAAATAATTCAACACAAATCATTTTATTACTTTATTCATCATTATACACTATTAATAAATCATCGAGGAACTGTGCAGGAGGACGGATGTTGGATTGGTACCGCGCCCAAGCTAAGTACCATATAATTGACATAATGTGGGCACAGGTACCAACAGTCCGACGTCCCACTAGGCAATTACAGTAACGATTTTGTATAGCATCCCTACCAGTTAAAGAATTATTAATTATCATATACACAAAATATACTTTGGTTGAAATGTGTCTGCTATGTATTTTCCCTCTCAATAAGTAACAATTATCTGGAAGAGCTAATTCCTCAATCAATAAATTATCCATCTCCGTGCAAACCTCAATACTATACATGCCATTAGCTCGCGTATGCTCACCATAGTAGGATCGAGCCTGCTTTATTTGATAAGTGCCACATGCAATCAAAACCATTTCGCTGTAAGTCAGTTGTGGAAAATCAGCAACATTACTATTATTCACATTAATACTTTGGAATTGCGCTCTGCGTCGATTTAAATTATTATTTATTACATAATCAGCTAGCCTGTTTTCCATAAACATATTAGTATTTATTGTTTGGAGAATATCAGCAGCATCTGGCCTGTCAACTATTCTTGAATGAAATCTATTAACTAATGCTGCCGCTATAGAGAAATCAACCATTAAATGTTTGGATGCTCGGTTAAAAAAATCTTGGCGAAATATTTTAAAATGCTGCTTGAAAATTCCATTTACGACTTCTACAACCCAGCGACAAATGGTTACTTTCCTGCTTTTGTTGGCTTCTAAAGTTGATAATTGGAATTCATTTTCTTGTAATGTTGATGGCATGTGGACACTATAATTACATGACTCCAAAAGTGGAACAGCGTCTCTGAACCCTCTATCCAATATAAACACATCCCCATCTTGAAAATATTGCCTTAGTCTATTATTCGGATCATAAAATTCATTGAACATTATAGTAGCATCGGAAGTTGTTGCGGGATAAGGGCCTAACACTTCAAGAATATATCCATCGGAGCAAACAAGCATAAATGGCTTTACGAGGTTTCTATATTTGTGTAGCGAATATGTTTCTTTTTGATAAAGATAATTAGAGCTCTTTTGTACATAGATATATGTTCCATCCACGATGACTACAGGTTTTCTTTGACCATCAACTTCACCAAACAGTCCATTGGGAATTATTAAATTCCTGGTTGCAATTTCTTCTCTGGTCATATGTCCAATTCCTAGGTTTCTGGGTACAAAATCTTGGTTTAATTTGACTCTTGCTTCAGCCATAAGTCGTTCTAGAGTACTTCTGGGTATTTGAAGTAGAGACGATATTCTTTCATCGGAGTCCCCAGTTCTTAGTTTCATTAGGTAGGCCGCAAGGGCAGTAGAGCCTCTATGCATTTGTGCCAGACGGGGAACCTCGCTCATTAAACTAGTAAATTGACTTTTACTCATTCCAAGAAAGTACCACAACATATATTCCTCCATCGAGTTGATATTTTCGAAATCCAATGATCGGCTCTCATAATTCACAAACGACGCAAAATCTTCTATGTGATTCACATTGAATACATGGATTACATCTTCCCATGCCGGAATTTCATGCCATAAGTCACTGTTTAAATGATAATTACATATTTTGGAATTCCGTGGGACATAATACTTATAGTCCTTAAATAACCATACCCTGAGTGAAAGTGGTACCACATGTCGATCTGTCATATTGCAACCCGGATAGAAACAATGACTTTGAGTATCAACTGCTCTTCCATAATTAGGTAACTGTATGCCTGTCACCATTTGAGATTCTTCACTATGAGAAACTTCAAGTTGAGATGCATTTACACTGTCTGTGGATACTTGACTTAGACTTTGCAAAGAAGCAACAGAAGGTGACGCAGCTCGGTTGCATTGTTGCCAACATGGATGACAGATCAAATCTGTAGAACGTAACTGTAACAAAAACCAAAATCAGGTTAGTTTTACTGATGACTTAAATATTGAATATGATGCACATTCAACTAAACATTATTATTGAAGCAGATTTCTCACCTGTCGTGGTTGAATTCGGTGAGCTACTACATTCATTATGTGCCTTTCACGGTCAGTATTACTTCCCATTGTACGTGATCGTTGTCGTAGAACTGACTGTCCACAGCAAACACACACATGACGGTGACCAACTTGTCTATCTGGGCGACTAGGCCCTGGTGTTTCCGTTATACTTTGGATAGATAATCGGAGACATGCATCACAAATAACACTGTGTTGATCAATCTGTAAGAGAAAGCAAAAAACAATTATTTAAATTATTTTTCAGGGGTTTTTATGAGTTCAACATACCTAAAGCTACTTGTGTAATAATTGTGTTTTACGTATAATGTAAACAAAACCAGCAAAACATAATACTTACAAGTTGCGGTGTTATCCATTGCTGTATTAAACAACGTACTTCATCATTTTGCATTGACAAAGGATTACGTCTCATTCGTGTTATATCGAGATAACAATTAATGCAATGAACAGAATCCATTTTTGTAAAGAAATGGGGGACAAGTCCAAAACACAAGCAGAGTCGTCGTATATAGCAGGTTCAAAGTCCGTGTTCAAAAAGCCAAGTCGTCGTGTTAAGCGGGTCCAATTTCAGTCCGGGTTCAAAAATAGGTATCATGTACAGATGGAACATCAAAATCCTTAAAATATGGCCAAAGTCGTCGTAAAATATCATAAATATAAAACACAGTATCGTAATAACTCAACGTAACACAAACAAAACAATGAAATATAATGATGAAAAAATTAAACGTCATATCATTGTCACAAGGTTTTGTCAAACGGTAAAGGCAAAGGACACATCTCATACTGCCTAGGTTATTTTCTTTTTTGTAGTTTTAAAAAATAATTTGATTTTATGTATTTTGATTGGCATACTTAGATTGTGAGATTTATAAAATATGTTATTATAATTAATTATGAAGCTACTTTACGGTTTGCTGATTGATTGTTGATGGATGGTCTAACAAAGACCACAGACTAAATAGTGGTAATATCAAATATGAGTGTTCTTGAATGTCATTGAAGAACTGTACGACGGAAATCGAAATAAATACTGAAATAATAATCACCTTTATACCCTACTTAAACGAACTGAAGAATAAATTGATGAGTTGTATTTTATTCGAAATAGAATTTATCACTATTGGGAATTGCTGTCCATTTTAGGCATTTTCCTGGCATTCCCCTTTCTAAAGGGTTCTCATTTAATCTGCCTACTGGGCTACGTAAGTAAATAGATAGTTCATCTGAAATAGAATTTTCAGACTTCATCGTTTTCCAGCTCTTGTGGAGTAATTTGTGGTGATCTTCCCACAGAGAAAATTTTTCTTCTGTTTTGTCAGACTGATCTGACGAATCAGATTCCACGGACTCATTTTGTACTCTACTTTTCATCATTTCCTTGATTTTTGAAACAGCTACGGAGCAAGCGAGTCCGTGAAATGCATTTTCTTAAACCTGGGGTCCAAGATTGTGGCTATAGCGAGAGGAGTTACTCTCTCTATAACACCCATTCTCTTGTCAATCTCTTTCAGGATCAATGACTGCAATTCTTGGGCAAGAGACTCTTCTACTTTAAGAGGTTTAACTTTTAAAAGAAGACAATGGATAAGTGGTATTACTTTGCTGCTAGTGCAGTACTTATCACCTGACACTTCCTTAGTTGCAGCTTCAATCGGTCGCAGAATTTGTAAAACCGAAGAAAGACTAAATAATTCTGACGCAGTTAGCATCGGTGGTGCATTTTTATGACGAATGATTATATTATTGACGACGCTGCGAAGCTCCAAAAATCGTTCGATCATGTAATAAGTACTGTTCCATCTCGTTGGGACCTCTTGTATCAATTTCGTTTCTTTGTGAGTTGCTTCACGTAATTCGATACTGGCTACATTGCTTTGTTTAAACCAAGTTGCTATCTCTTTTAGTTTGGTTATCAAGTTACGCAGATTAGTACACTGCTGTATAGCAATTTGTGCAACCAAATTCAATGTATGAGCGAAACATTGTATATGCTTTTTCCAAAAGCTAAATCAACAGCTTTTACCATGTTAGCTGCGTTATCTGTGACTACAGCTGAAACTTTGTCACTATCTATACCCCATTCAGCACAAGTTTTCAGCAGCATTTCAGCTATGTGTTCTGAAGTATGGCGTTCGTTTGACTCGTACACTCCAAGAGTGATTGAAAAAAGATCATTACCTTCACCGAAGTGTGATGTTATTCCTAAAAAACTTCTCATGCTTATTGTTTCAGACCACATGTCAGTAGTAAGAGTAACGTATTCAATATTTGACCACTTAGCTTTGAAGACTGTTGATAATGCTGCGTATTTATCATCAACCCATCGAGTCAACGTTGTTTTACTAGGAAGTTTATAATGTGGCGCAAGAACTTTAATTAAGCTGCGAAAGCCTTCATTTTCAACAATTGTAAATGGTTGATTGTCTTTACACATCATATATATTAGGGCGTTGTTAATTCTTAATGTTTTATCACCTCTCTCTGAAAAAGCGTTAATTTCTTCAAAACTTGACACAATAGACTTCTGACGTTTTGGAGCTGGAGGGATAGAAACACAAACATCGTCTTTTGAAGAGTCACAGTTTTTATCGGCATCACTAGTCAAATCCATTTCCATTATGCCAGCAGAGCTCGTTGATGTTGATGGTAGTGGATCAGAGCTATTGGGGACTAATTGTATATTTTTCCTCATTGTGTTGCTCTGAATATTGGATTTTTTAGGACATTCATTATTGAACTCTTGAAAAGCAGCCTTATGTATATTTTTTAAATAACCAATCAAATTAGTTGTATTGCCACAAGATTTTTTCGACCACGAGGCACCTTCGATGAGGAAATGAATGGTGAAATGATTCCTGGTAGTTGGAGATCAGATGCCCCTCCGGATAGTGTATTGTTCTCAGATAGACCACAGGGAACCAACATGTCCAATGAAAGTAAAGAAAATCGTGAAGAAAATAAAGAATATTTTGTATCTCCTGAAGGCGAAGTTAGCTGGCAGTACAGATACATAAGTTGAAATTAATAAAGAACTCACCAAATTTCCTTGTGTTTCATTTGCTGGTACGGTATTCGGCATTAAAAATTTCAAACTTGTAAAATATTCCCACGTGCTTACATAATTTTCATCTGTGCCTTGTCCGCTCTTCTTTTTTTTTAGTTTTCTTAATTCATTATTTAATTGCGTTCTAAATTGTCCAATTTTCTATTTATTTCTAATGCAGTAGTATTAAATTGTTCTGCCAAACTTTCTACCGCTGCTGACTTCTTTACTCGATTTTTATAATCCTGGTTTGATACTTGCCATAGTTCTGACAGCGCTTCATAATATGAAATCAAAGATTTTATTTCCTCTGCAGTCCACGCGCGTGACGCCATGTTGGTCTAGCTATAAATTTCGCACAGGTTCGAAATTCCGGACACTTGTGTCGGGCACTGCACACGCCCTGTCTCCACGGCTGCGACACAGACACTGAGCGACACCACACACTACATCTGCAACTAAGTGTCGCGGCAGTGGACACACATAGACAGTCGATGTATACACTCGAGTGTCGAGTGTCAGTGTCGTCGTGTATCCTGAGCATAACTGTTGTCATGTTAACCCCGCTTGCGGAGTGAGGGGCGGGATGCATGCCGCTGCTCCCGCACGGTATGTACCTCTACCCACAGCGGCAGCGAATATCGCTCAGGTCGCTCTAGCCGCGGTACTTGATACTAAATACCTGAGCGAAACCCGCGCGGTATGTACCTCTACCCACAGCGGCAGCGAATATCGCTCAGATCGCTCTAGCCGCGGTATTTATACTAAATACCTGAGCGAAACCCGCGCGGTACGTACCTCCACACAGCGTCAGCAAATATCGCTCAGGTTTGAATAGGCCTTTACACATGCTGAATATAATACATTATGGAATTATAAGCTGTTTGTCACGCTCAGTTCAATATTTTTGAGTAAAACCTTAAATTTAAGATGGACTTTCCCAGTTTTGTTACCAAGTCCTGGACTTTACTAAGTTTGTAACTGAATGTTTAGGACTTTCCTATATTTGTTGCCAACTCTCTGGACAGGGATGGATTCAGGCATTTACCTTTTAGATAACAAAAAAAGGCATCAATTCACCTTGGCAATCAACTTGTAGATAGGTGAAGGTAATGAAAGTCAGATAATAGAAATTAATCACAATTTTTATTTTTTATAAAAATCAATGTCTAAAATTTCGTAAGAAAACGTAATGAGAAAACTTATATAACTAAAAATGGTGACTCCTCCTGTAGCTCGCACCTTTCCTCTTCAGGTTCATTCCTTTGAATATTCCCGTCAGCTTGACTATCCAAAATTTGATAGTAAAATGTCAAGTCGATGCCTTCTCGGTTTCTCCAATCATCGCCAAAATGTGATTTTAACAATGAATCGACAACTCGCAACTTCAGTTTTTTCACAGGAACACCTTTCTGCAAAATATGTTTGTCTATTGCGAACATAGATATATTTTTATTTTTTTGCAAATATTCTCAAACGACCCTGTATTGGTTTTGTAAAATAATTCGCCATTGACAAGTACATTGTTTTCACGTTTGGAATGTTTTATATAAAACCTCTTGCATTGCGAGAAATTAACTTTCCACTGTCCAGGCGCTTTGATTATAGTCTCAGCAGCAGATTTAAAATCGTATACTGGGAAATCATCACCAATTTTCAAAAGCGTTGCTCCTTCTGAAATTATGTCGATGTATTGATTTGGCGAGATAATCGTGTCCATCCTTCGAAATCTTTCTTCAGTATTACCAAACACGCGGTCTGCCGGTAAATAGGAGTGCCCGGTGACTGGGAAAACGAGTTCCACCGTCTTGACGTTCGGATGTTCCATAAGCCACTTGCAGTACATGGTCACCATAGTTTTAATTTTGTTTTGGCCCCCGTAGCCATCAGATATCAGCCTAACAGTGTGAATGCCGTTGAGGTTAGTGTTATTGAGGCGGTTGTACACAGCTGAGCTTATTGCGTTTGAGTCTTTAGCAAAACTTTCCTCAGTCCATACCTTAGCGAAAACTTAGTTTTTTGTTAATGATGATTTTGATTTCCCCTCTACAATCGTAAAGTTGTACAAATAAAGCTGTCTGCTGTAATAGCAAGACTGGTCTGGCAGTTTCGGTAAGGCCATATTTTTTTGGCAGTCATAACTGCGTCATAACTGAGTCATAACTGAGACATAACTTGACATACACCGTCTTCAGCTGTTTTCAAGAGGGAAAAAAATGCTTTAGCCCTTAAGGTATGTACCCTTTTCTCAATCATGAGGTTTTGCTTTTTTTGCGGATCCGTTTAATTTTTAAGTTTAATTTTCTCGTTGAGCTGTAAGCAGGTTGAGCAAATGTCTGTCTATGGGCTACCAAGTACTTATTACTACTACTAATTACTACTATTTTCGCACCGATGTCTGTCTGCGGCAGTAATGCGGTTCGTGACATTTTAATTTACTCATAAATGTATGAACTGACTCTTGTATTCTGGTACGAGGGGCGTTCAATAAGTACCTAGCCTCATCGCCAGAGGGCGCTGTAGTTTCAAAAGAGTTTTACCACAGTGTAGCACATTCTTTTTTAATTCTTTTTTCAAATTTTCATTCCAATCCCTTCATTTGTTTTAATTTGACAACTTATGGAAGCGAACGTGTCGATCGGTTTTACAAAAATGGAAAAAGAGCAATATCGTTCGGTGATTCGATTCCTATTTTTGGAAGGGAAAACGCGCATCGAAATCAAAGAGCGCTTGGATGCTGTGTACGGTGACTCTTCTCCATCGATGGCCACCGTCAAGAATTGGTTCAACGAGTTTGCACGTGGCCGTACGTCGGTTTTTGATGAACCACGTCCAGGTGCACCGAAAACAGCTGCTACGGAGGAAAACATTAAAAAAATCCATGATCTCGTATTGGCAGATCGCCGATTGAAGGTTCGGGAGCTAGCTGAGACTGTAGGCATTTCAGAAGGAACAGTGCATCATATTCTTCACGAGGAACTCGGCATGAGAAAGCTGTCGGCGCGATGGGTGCCGCGTTTACTCACACCAGAAAACAAGCGCAACCGTGAGACCACATCGGAGACGTGTTTGGCGCTGTTTAAGATGAATCCAGCGGAGTTTTTGCGTCGTTTTGTGACCGTCGATGAAACCTGGATCCACTGGTACACACCAGAGACCAAGGAGCAATCAAAACAATGGATCCAGACCGGGGAACGTGCTCCAAAGAAGGCGAAAACTGTAAAATCGGCCGGAAAAGTTATGGCCACCGTTTTCTGGGATTCACAAGGTGTGATCTACATCGATTACCTCGAGAAGGGTAAAACAATTACAGGGCTTTACTATGCCGATTTATTAGGCCGATTCGACGCCGAATTAAAGAAAAAACGACCCCATCTGGCGAAGAAAAAAGTGCTGTTTCACCACGACAACGCACCGGTTCACACGTCTGCCGTTGCCATGGCCAAATTGGTCGAATTACGCTACGAATTGCTGCCCCATCCACCGTATTCTCCAGATTTGGCCCCTTGTGACTTCTTTCTGTTTCCTAATCTGAAAAAATCACTCGCCGGGAATAGATATGGATCGAATGAGGAGGTCATCGCCGCCACGGAGGCCTATTTTGCAGAGTTTGACAAAAACTATTTTTCGGACGGGTTAAAAAAGTTGGAGCATCGCTGGGCTAAGTGTATCGAACTAAAAGGAGACTATGTTGAAAAATAAATTGCCACTTTTCCAAAATTTTCGTTTACTTTTTGTAGGCTAAGTATTTATTGAATGACCCTCGTATACTTATGACTTCTATGATCTCCACCTCTTTTTTCCACCGGGAATTCTGCAGTTTTGAACGATTTCGCAACCAGTGTAAGAACTCGTCCTTTTTTAATGTTTAATATTTTTAAAAACGCTTTTTGACAGACAGGTATCTTTTTTCGATCAGCTATAATGTGAAATTTAGTCGTGAACTCTTTAGGTGATTTCTTGCCATTACGAGGCCTTTTCCTTTTAACGGCAACAGCTGTACAGCACTTCAATATAAGTGCGTCTTGTTGAATTTTACTAGCATTTTTGTAGAAAGCTTCATGAAACATTCGCAACATTTTTGTCGTCACAAGATTGCACTGTAATTTTTTGCAACTATGCGTGCATTGAGGGAGTCTTGGCAACGTTTTTGCCGGGTACCTGAAATAAAAATACATACAAAATAAATTGGGATTAATTTAAAAGTAACATTAGCAATAATATTTTACTAATAATAACACAGTAAAGTTAGTAGTAACATATTAACAAAATCACATCACACATCGGTTCACTCAGTAAAAAGTTAGGTACCCTATACGGATAAAATACGTAAAGCTTTACCATGAAAAAAATATTTAAAAACTCATTAACTTGGTATTTTACTTGAATTAAAAAAATATTTATTCAAAAAATTTAAAATAAGTTTTAATCTGCTATGTATTACTCATTATTATTCTTTTAGCAAAATATCAGTTAGACGGATTGCTACCCACTGCATAGACACCTACCTAAGTCCGACCCTGGAACATACCTGTTTTTCTTTGCGATGTTTTTCTTCCAATTAGTTGGTTGTGCAGTTCGTTTCCTCGCTTCATTTTTGTTAACCCTGGTGGGGTGGCTCTCCATCTCCTCGGGGCACCACAATTTTTTCACAAAAGAACAGTTTTTTCTATTTAAAATTATAAAATTCGGCAACGCAGACACGGACAAAAGCATTAGAACGCCAAGGGCGGCCATGAAAACTGTCAGTCAAATGGAGCCTTCCTATTGGTCGAAATGGACTTTACGCGATATGGAACTCAATTCACTTGGACTTCACTAGGTTTGTTTGTAAAGTCAATTTTCAATTTGAAATAACAGTGGAGTTTACCAGAATTGGTAATAAATGTTTTTTGGGGTAAATATAGATACAAAACAGATTGTGTTGCCATATAAATCTCAATTTTGGAATTTTGTGGACTTTACCATCTTTGTTTCTATACACCTGAATTGGTTATAATCGATTCGATGTTTTCCTACTAAAAACTGAAAAAACATCGATACATCGAGTATATCGAAAGCATTTCAAAACATCGCATCGATTCGATGTATCGTATTGTAAAAATCGATGTTTTCAATGCATCGATGTATATCGAATATCCCTAAGCGGCGCACAGTGCGGCCAAAACTCGAAAACTTTAACGATCGACCTGAAATCTTGTGCTCGGGGGTTTTTGGGGTCGCTGATTACGAATCCATTGTCAGAATTACGAAATTCAAGATGGCGGGTCCAATATAGCATCATATCGCCACACCTAATACAGCCAAACATGGAGAAATTAAAAAAACGATCTGTATGTATACATTGTAGAATGTAAAATATATATTTTTGTTTATTGTAAATAAAAGTTGATTATAAAATAGGGATTTTATAAATTCACAACATTTATAGTTACGAGAATAAATATTTTAAAAATTATATTCCGAAATATTTTGTGCTAATGCTTTGAAGAAAAAATTGTAATCGAAGAAAATTCGTGGTTTGTGTTTTTATGTTATAAGGAAAGAAGTATTTTTGAATATTGTTATAACAATCTTTATTTCTATTGAGCATAAAAATGTACAAAAAAAAAAATATTACAAATAATTGGTAGGTCAATTATGTTATAATAAAAAATTAGTAACGTAGAAATCCACATTTATGTCTGCTTCTGACTCTGAGGCAGAGGAACTGTTCAAATTTTCCGGCTCTTTTTCTTCGTCATGTACAGATGGAGCTGATAATAAATTGATTGTATCAGGTGATAAAGACTTAAGTGGTTTTACTGGTAATTTTCGGCAAGTAGAAATGTAAGGATCGGATGAAATCAGAAATCTTTTGAAAACGTCCTCCATCGTTTTTTGCCGATAGTTTTTTTCTTGCATAAGCAACGCGGTAAATGTTAAAAAATTTATGACATGCCTCTTGGGCATCCTCGGACATTTGGCCTATAGGTAGTATTGATTGTTTAACGATGTCTGGGCCGTGAATTAGAAGTTTATTATGCACTAAGGTAGGCATGTAATACCAATCATATGCATGTATTTTATTTATTTATTTATTTATTTATTTATTTATTTATAGTTTATTTATAGTGTACGATCCTTTCAGCTAATTCTTTGCAATACTGCCTAAATTTGTTCACATCTATTTCATATCCACATGAAATTGCTTGTAATATGACGTAAAACCGATAAATAATATCTTGATCGATTCCAATAATTTGAGCAGATTTCACATGATGTTCGAAAAATAATCGTGCTGTGTTGCCATCGTTCGAAGTTCCACTACCTTGTTTTGATTTGTCAACGTTCAAACCCAAATTGTTTTTTTAAATGCCACTTGGATTGCTGTTTTTCTTTTTTCAACTGATTCTTTTTCCCTTGTTGATTGAGCTTGCCATTTTTTGATTTCCAATTTATAGGATAAATGTAATAAAAATTTGAAGCAACGAATCCAACAATGTGGAGACGATAAGCCGAATTTTAAATTGTCAGAACAAACTTCTTTTTGCAACATATTTTCTACATTGTTGAACTCCTTAGATGTGCAATTGCATATGTAACAGCGCATTGCGGAACTTGTGTCAGTCAACGAGTTACAAACTTTTGTGTCTATCATTATTAACGTTAAATGATAACGTACACACACAGGTTTTCCGCAATTATCAGATTTACTGTTTCCTTTGCACATTCTATCTTGATAGGCCGACAATATCTAGGCGATGACGGCCTTGGATTCTTCCAGACAACAGTGGTTTCCGTATTTCTAGTGTTTTTACACACAAGTTGCAAAGGGACGCAAGACGTAAAAAAAAATCTGTCGTCACTGGCACTGTTTTCATCAAGCTTATGCTTGTATTCACTATGTCCTGAACTTTCATCGCAACCCCACTGTTCGAGTTTCAATCGAACACTCAGCGAAAATGCATAATTGCATCGAATGCAAGTATGCATATTCGCTCGTTCACCACAACGTGGGCCAGTTCGCGCTTAGATCTCATTAGAGACATCACGTACTCATAACCATTACCATTACCATTTTACCATATATTTTACCAATAAGTTAGTTATATAGTTTACCATTTTTACCATTTCTTGTAACTAAGTGTTAATGATACAATATAGTTATTCCTTTATAATTCAAGACTTTAACTTTTACCATAATACATGTACCACATTATCCTATCAATACGAGAAAGGTGTGTTAGGTCACCATAGCGCCGAGCACTACTTTCTACACCCACTTTACAATTAAAGTTACATTTTGAAGTTGTTCTTCCGATAAAGATTTAAGAACTTCCGTTTGACAGAGTATAATACGATCAATCGTGTGATCCAAAAGAGGTTGTAATTTCACTTCAGCTACACTGTCTGTAAAAGATAGACCTGATGTAGGGTAACACTGAACTTTGGCTTTTTGTATTTGTTTATACGATGGGAGCATCTTGGATTGTTTTTGTAAATGTGCATTGCGCAACTTTTGATATTGACCCTGCGATAATCCAATTTCAACGAATAAAGACAATGCTTCGTCATTTGAAAAAGGTAAATTTGTATCTGACGTTCAATAGATCTTTTGTATTTTAAAGCCTTCGTAGGACTTCATTCTGCAATGTCACGAATGACTTTGACAAAATCCGTTTTACCTTCCGACCGCAATTTGCTAGTTGTAGAATGTAGTAGCACTTCAGTGGACACCGATGCTCTTAATTCCTCAGTTTTCCTACGTTTAGTTCTGTCAGATGACTCAGAAAAACTGCGTGTTGGTCTACCGGATACAGTTGGTTTTTCTTTTTCATCTTTTTTTTAGTTTGTTTGTTTTTCTTTAATTCAACATTTTTTTGCAGCGAATCATTATTTATTTTTAAAAAGACGCTTTCAGTTCTATTGCTTGCACTCCATCTTGCTTTTATCTTCAATACTAAATCATATATTTCCTTTTTTTCTTCGTCTGATAAAAAATACTCGGACCCTGTACTTTCGGTCAAATAATCTTTAATTATTTTTTCGGAAATTTGCGTAACGTCAACCTTTAATTTTTTTTAACTAAATAGTAAAATTTTAGTCTTGTGAAGTGGTCTTCAGTGGGAGTACTGCAACCTGAAATAAATAAATTTTAAATAAGATTTTAAATGTATAGAATAAAACGAAACGCAATTTTCAACTTCAAGTTTTTTTTGTTACATATAAACCTTATTTGTGTCTATCGCGATCTTCCAATTTCTTTAATAACTAAGTATTTTAATAAATTAATAAACAAAGCCTTGACACCTAAAATGTTATAGATATTTTTTTTAAAGTTAATAATTACGAAAATCTCGTAGCATTCAATTTAAAAAGAGCGCGTGCCTACATTTAAGAAGAAGAGGAAGAAGAAGAAGAATAAGAAGAAAACACTGCTGCGCGCCGCTCGCACCCATACACACGAATAAATACTTACTCACATATACATACTCATGTACACGCACATACTCTCCCATTTTCCATCACAGTAAACTATAGGTAGCAGCCTCAGATAAAAGAGAAACGCACCATGTGTATATTTCGTTTCTCTCTCTCTCTCGCTCTCTATCAATTTGATTTCGAAAAAAAGGCATAAAAGATGAATAGGCAGTTCTTGGCAGCTGAATCTTGTTTTATTTGGTGGATAACATATTTAATTATCATTTCAACAAGGTTTCAAAACAGCGTTTTGCAGCGTTTTAATGCAGTTGTGACGTTGCAAAATCAATAAATTACGCAACAAGTAGCGACATCTTGTGTCAGGCATTGGCATGGCTTTTTTTTTTTTTTTTTTTTGGGTGGGAAATCAAATGACGTCTCCCGCTCTGGGCGGAGCGGAAGGGCGTGTCAGACTCTTACTGACTAAAACCCACCCGTGTTCCTTCAGTTGCCTGTGCGCCAGGGCCACGGTAACTCTTTCGAACAATCCGCGACCCCGGCAGGCATCGGTCCTATCGGACCCCGTCAATGGTGCTGACATCTCTTTGAGGCGCGCGTGGAACACGACGCGCCGTCGACCCGGGCCTGGTCCTTACCGGACGGCGAGCTGCCCATTGCTCGCCGTCCGCAAGCCCGCGCCTACGGTGGCCGGGAGTCGGCAATCGATTCCCGACGCCCAGGGTGTCTCCTCCTCCTGCGGCGGCTAGGGGCGCGAGGGCGTAGAGATTGCCTCTCCCTCTCGCGCTCCGCCTCCTCCTTCGCGAGCATTACTGCTTCGCAGAAGGAGGTGACGGCTTCCCATTCCCTCTCGCTCCGTACCATGGCCTGAACCAGGGCCGGACGCGAGAGGTCGCCGCCGCCGATCGCCGCCACGAGGACACGGCGGTGCTCCGCGCAAGCCGGGCAGACCTCCACCGTATGCTCCACCGTGTCCTCCGGTCGATCCACACAATGGTAACACCCGGGCGTTTCCTCCCGCCTTATCCGAAACAGGAACCTCCCGAAACAGCCATGTCCGGTGAGGACCTGCGTCAGGCGGAAGGTGAGGACGCCGTGGCGCCTCTCAAGCCACTCCTCAAAGAGGGGTCTTACCGCCGCAATTGTGGCGTGCCCTGCGCTGGGTTGCGACAGTCGCACTCTCCATGCCGCCATGAGATCCCGCCGGAGCTCTGTCCGCTGTGCCGTGATTACTCGCGGCAGCGGAGTTACGCCCCGGCGTTTCGCCTCCTCGCGCCACTCCCAAACGTGCGCGAGGACCTTTGCCTCCAGATCCCACGGCGGCAATCCGGCAAGGAGGCTCGCCGCCTCGCAGGAGACCGTGCGGTATCCCCGTACCATCCGGATGGCCATGACCCTTTGGGACGCTTTCAACCGGCGGGCTGGCCGGAGCCTTAGCGAAAGTGCCCACACCGGTGCCCCGTAAAGGGCCATGGACCGCACGACCCCCGCGTAGAGCCTCCGGCAGGAGGCGTTTGGCCCCCCTAGATTGGGCAAGAGCCGCTTCAAAGCAGCCCCGGCCCGCTGCAGTCTGGGAGCCAAACGTCGGAAGTGCTCGACGAAGTTCCACCGGCTGTCGAGGACGAGTCCCAGGTACTTCATCGTCGACTCGACGCCGATGAGAACCCCTCCTACCGTTATTTGGGAACCCGAAAGTGGCGCGTTCCGAGGACCATGAAAACACATGGCCTCGGACTTGTGCAAGGCCACCTCGAGTCCCAACTGCCGGATCCTCTCAACGACTGTCGCAACCCCGCGTGTCATTAGTTAGGCCGCCGCCTGGTGCGACCTCCCCTGCGCCAGGACCAGCGTGTCGTCAGCGTAGCACACTACGCTGACGCCGCTAGGGAGGTCGGCGCGCAGCACCCAGTCGTATCCGATGTCCCACAGATGCGGCCCCAGGACCGATCCCTGTGGGACACCGCACGACATCTCTCGCCGGTTCCATTCTCCTTGGTGACCGGGGTAGATCACCGCCCTATCCGTCAGATAGGCCTCGACTACACGACAGAGGTAGGTCGGCATCCGGTGATACCGGAGTGCCTCCCTGATGCAACTCCAGGGCAGGGTATTGAAGGCGTTGGCGATGTCTAGAGACACCGCCAAGACGACCCCACCCCGGGCCACAGCATCCCCCGTCGTGAGGGCTCGCACGCGCATGATGGCGTCCACCGTCGAGCGCCCCCTGCGGAAACCAAACTGGCTCTCCGCCAAATCCGGCCCCACCCGCACCAGCTGCCCGACGAGGCGGTCTGCAATGACTCTTTCAAAGAGCTTGCCCACCTCGTCGAGCAGCACGATGGGCCGGTAAGCGGACGGAGAGTCCGCCGGGCGCCCCGGTTTCTTAATGAGGACCAGTTTCCCCGTCTTCCAACGAAGTGGGAACTGGCCCTCCTCCAAGCATGCGCTTAGGAGCCCTCTTAGTCGAGGCCCGAGAGCCTCCAAGGCCAGGACCCAGGCTTTTCCAGGTAAGCCGTCGGGTCCTGGGGCGGTATTCTTGGCACTCAGCCTACGTACCGCCACTCTCAACTCTACCTCGGTCACCTCAGGAGCAACGTCGTCATCGTCGGGTCTGTGGTCCGCAGTTGGCACCGCAGGAGGCGGAGCCATGGGCGGGGGAGTATGCTCCCCCCGCGAAGGGAACAGAGCGCTCACCACACCCTCCACGAGCTGGGGCCGGAGACTCTGTGTCAGTGGGGGAGCCCATGGGCGGAGTTTCTCCCGCACCACCTTATATGGGCGCCCCCACGGGTCCCTGTTCAGAGTCCCCAGCGACTCCTCACGGGCCAGTCCCCTGGCCCGCAGGATCTCCGCTCGGAGGGCGATCTTCGCCACTCTGTAACCCTCGTACAGCTCCGCCTGAATGGCTTCCGTATCCGGAGGGCGGATACGGAGCCTGCGGTGCCTGGTGTACAGGCGCCGCGCGGCAACGCACGCCTCGCGCAGAGACGTTAGTTCCGGCGACCACCAGTACACCTGGCGCCAGGCACGTCCGGGCTGGACCCGGGGCATTGCCACGTCACAAATCTCGGACATGGCCTCCCGGAACCACTCCGCCTCGATGTTGATGTCTGCAGGCCTGTCCGGTGGTGACACCCAGGCCTGCACGATCGAGGCTTCCAGGAGGAGCTCCCGGTCCAGCTTCTTCAGCGCCCACCGCGGACCACTCGGGGCCTGTCGGACTAGCGCGCTCGAGGTCTGGGCGGAGACGTCAAACCGGATGTACCGGTGGTCGGAGTACGTCTCCACCCCCTCCATGACGCGCCAGTCAATGACACGCGGTGACAGAGCGGGGCTGGCGAACGAGATGTCCACCACTGACTCGCCCCGCATCCGCACACACGTGGGGACAGAACCCCGGTTTAGGACGACCAGGCCTGTCTCCAGAGCCCAGTCCTCCACCATCCCGCCCCGCGTATCCGTGTACCGGGAACCCCAAGCCGTGCTCTTGGCATTGAAGTCCCCGAGTACGAGCACGGGCAGGGTATGGTACCCGACGACGACGACTCTCAACTCCGCAAGGGAGTTGTGGAACTCGGCGAGAGTTCGGTTCGGGGAGAAGTATACCCCTACCACAACAATCTCCCCGAACCGTGCTGCCACGCAACCCCGTCCTCTCTTGACTGCCTCAAGCGACGGGGTACCGGCGGCGGCCGACGAAATGAGGGTCACTGAGCCGCTCAGGTCCTCCACCCAGTCATCCCTGGGCGGGACAAAGTACGGCTCAGCGACCACGGCGATGTTGATCGACCACTGCGCCATGCTCTGGAGTAAGAGATCCTGAGCGGCGGCGCAGTGGTTGATATTCGCCTGGAGGAGGCGTAATGGGGCCATTATTGGCACTCCATGTCAGCCCCCTCCCGAGCCCCCTGTGAGGGCCCTGCCGCGATGTTTGCGGCAGCTACGATGGTGGGTGCGGCAGCGGCGGCGGCAGTGGCGGCGGGTGCGGCGGTGACGGCGGTGGCGGAGGGCTTGCCCCTGCCCCTGGCTTTGGTGGCTGGAGCGCAGGCCTTACTCCCAGCCCGGTGATCGGCCGGCTTGCCAGCTGCCGCACATAAAAAGCAGTGCGGCGTGGCGTTGCACGAGCCGGCCTTGTGACCGGGCTGACCGCAGCGGAAGCAATGATCGCTGCGGTCCACCTCCGAGGTGCATTGCACTCCCACGTGGTTGCCCACTTGGCAGCGGAAGCACCTCAGAGGTCTGGGTTCCAACAGTTTCACCTGCGCGGAAACCCAGCCCACCAGGAGCCTTTGGCCCTCCCCGGCGACTTTCCTGGCCGCCGCCACGGGGCAGCTCACCGTAACGGCTCGCAGCCCCTTGTGGTCAGGACGGATGGTGCCCGCTCTAACCTGCTCAGCAGAGCAACCCCCAGTCCTAACGACGGCGGCCACCACCTCAGCCTCCGTCACGCAGTCATCCAGGCCCAAGATGCGCATGTCAATGCACTTGGTGGGCCTGGACACTCGAGCCTCGTCTGCATTTAGGGACGCCCTAAGCCTATCGGCCAGAGCGTCAGCAGTCGGGCCACTCGCCGCACCGGGCACCTCTAGCATCCGGGCCCCAGTCGCAGTGACTTTCACCCGGATGCCATTGGTGATACCTAGCTCTTGCAGGTTCACCACCGCCCTCGCCTTAGTGAGCACGTCGCGGTAGGACACGCCCTTCTTCTCCGCTTCCGGCTGTAGCGTGATCACTACAGCTGCGGACTTCGGGGCGCGGAGCCTAGCCGCGACGCTTCGCTCTTTGCGCCGCTGCCGCCTCTCTTTCCTTTTGGCCGCCCTTGAGACCTTACCCGCCTTCCTCTTCTCTCCGGCCACTTGCCATTCGGCGTCGGCCGGAGGAGCATTAGGAGGCGGGGGGGGCGGCCGTCTCGCCGCCGGGGCTGGAGCCTTCGCCGCCTGCGCAGCCACCCCGCCCTTTTTGGGCTTGGTCGGCGCCGACTTTGTCGGCTTTGTCGGGGGCGGCCCCGCGGGTTTCGGCACGGGCCCGCCTTTAGACCGCCCTGCCGTTACCGGCTTGGCCGCAGCGGCGGCAAACGATACCTGCCGACTCGCCGCTAGCGGGGGACGCAGGACAATAGCCTCCAGAGCGGAAAACCTACTCTGGAAGGCAGCCAGCTCCCGCCGCACCAGGGTCAGAACCCGGTCCTCAGCAGGTATCGGCACCGGCCGGCCTTGCCCATGCTGCGCTCCCTCCTGTGGCTCTTCCCGGGGGCCGATTGCTCGGAGGCCCACCAGGTCCGTTCGGAGCTCCTCATTCTCCTTTCGGAGAAGCTCCATGGCGGCTGTCAAGCGGGCGACCTCAGCCCGCAACTCAGACATTTCATCTGACGGAGGCCCAAGGTGAAAAGCCTCCGCTGCCGCCATAATAGAGGCCGTGGCAGTGGGTATGACCTTGTCTTTAGAGGACTGAATCCTCTTCAAGGCCACACCCCTGATCGCAGCTACCACAACCTCCTCAAATTGCGCCACTCGCTCCGACTTAGAGCCGCCAGCGGTGTTCAGCTCACCGCCTGACGACTTGGAGATGTCCGCCCTGCTTCGCGTGTCCTCCGTGGCGAGCCTATCAGCTCGCTGGTCCGGCTCGACTGGGCTGGTTTGGCTCTGCTCGCTGGCCTCCTGAGCAGCGAGCCCTCTGCCCGCAGCCTTTTCGCGGACTCCACTCCGCCGACAGATCTTCCCGATTTTACGGGCGGAGCTCCTCCCGCCATCAGAGGACGACCCCTGGCCATCCCCTGGTTTGGGGCGCTTCTGGAAGAGCCTTCGGTTCTTCCCAGCATCTCCCATGACCACGCGCTCCGGGCTCTTGAAAGAGCCCTTCGCGCCACATGCGGCGTCGGACTCCGACCCCGCATCACTCCCCTCCTCTCCACTGCTTTGTTGTTTGTTTTGTTTTTGTTTAAGATTTTCCATATTGAATCCCACGAGTGTGGGGGATGTAAAAGGTCCATCCTAGGTTCACCCCCTGTCCCTAGGTAAGTGTTCATTTGTTACCCAACCAGAGGGTCCACTGGTACTCTGGCTGGGGGTGCGCTAGCGACTGATGCGCCACCTACAACTGGAAAGTTGTAGATGACACTACTCCTCAGCCATTCATACCCTCGCCGCGCACCAGAACTTGATATTAGAGGAATTTTTTATAGAGGTTATCTTCCTCGCGGTCCGGGCGGTTAAGCCAAGACCCTCGACCCCCGTCAAAAGTCAGAGACATGACGTTGACGATCTTCGGGGCTACGAGACTAACGGTGGCAGAAGGAGCAGACTCCTTACTGCCTGCCCGGCGGCAGGGTAAGTGCACACCGAGCCCGCTCTTACTCCGCCGCTGTGCGTCTCTGCTTAACAGAGATACACACGTTGGAGCGTTCCTCCGACAGGATATTAGCGTACGGGCAACAAGACCCCTTAGGCACAGAGTACCTAATGGAGAGTTATTGCCCGCACCCCAGGGTGCACCGTCCCGGAGACTGGCCTTTCCCCCAGACGCATCCAAGGGAAACTCCAGCCCACGGACACACGGGGAGGTTTCCTGTCCTAGCACCCCAGGCATTGGCATGGCTGTCAGCGTGTTCTCTGTAACACTAGAGAAATTATGTCATGTAAATTATATACAAGAGTATTAGTTAAATTTAAATAAATAAACATACAGACAATTTCCCACATTTTATTTAAAACAATGCCTAAGAAATAGAAAATAACCAATAGACAAGAATTCTATTTAGTTTATGGTGGTGGAACCTTCTCGAAGGTTTGTGACATTGATCCGGCAAGGGGAAGACCCGCAACGTGTGTGACACGATACGAATAGGATTTGGAATTGGGACTTAGTTCTGGAGGAACAGACTGTACCCAAATAACCCGATGGGTTTCCAATAAGTCCCATTCGAAGCTGAATCCGGTGAGTGTTCAACCGTATTCTTTGTTCATGCGGGATGGTGTGGCTCGTACATGTGATTTCTGACACGAGTGTATTGTTACAGGTCTGGCTGTTTATGCCAGCCTTTTTTCGTGTATGATCTGCTCTAATACATATTGAGACGTGATGCTTGTGAGTAGCCCCGTGGTCTGATAATTGGAATGGATGACCACACCTCAAAGGTGCAGGCAACCTTTGAGGTGTGGTCATCCGTTTGACAGGAAGGCTTTACTTAGCCGATATCGGTGATGAGGGAAGTTCGCCGCTCCAGGTAACGAAGCGTCATTATAATACCCGTAGGCCACTTAACGTGCAAACACAGGGGTATCCTGTGTTTGATGCCAAGGGTCGTAGTCCTGTCAACTGAAGGGATTAGTACTGAGAGATCAACTGAAGGGATTAGTACTGAGAGATCACCGAGAATAATCGGTAAGGTAGCGATTTAGTGTATGAGAGAGTTAGGCCTATTGCATGGACTGGGTGATGAGACCAGTTGCCATAAAGTGTTGTGTCGCGGATTGCTTAGCATAATCTTATGTTCCCGTTGTTAGCACAACCTTGTTAGGTAGGTACTTGTATGATTGAGCTAGTATCTATTAAGTGGTTCACCTCACGGACTCGCTATAGCGACTCTGAGTTATTGTAATAGTCTCATTGCAGGTCAACACACCAATACAACTAGACCCGAGACTGGTTGTACTGGTGTGGAAGCTCAGGTGTATGAGGAAGGTATGTGGCCAGCCACATTCAATATTGTGAACTTTCAATTGCAAGTTATTGTAATAAACATTGCATTGTATAAGAAGGTACTTGTTTAATTGAATCTTTCCCTAGCAGCTTATTATACCCTACAAATTTAGCACGGTGCACACAGGAGTATTCGAGCTCAAAATCCGGTCAAAATTATTTCATGCTATTTTTTTTAATGGAGATAATTTAAAATGCTGACTTTAATGCTATATCGTATATAACGTAATAATCTTGGAAAAAAATAAAACGGTATAATAAATACTTAAGATTTATTTGCAAAATCTGTAATAAACAAACAGGACACAAGTTTACGCACAACAAAATCATAAAAATACCTAACTCAGTCACTCACAACTTTCCACACTCAGTTCTTGGATATTTTCAGGACTCACTTCTACAAACAATTCTATAGTTTCTGGTAAGAAACACCGGTTGTTCCTCAGCTTCTGCCGTTTTCGTCCACAGCTCAGAAATGGATCTGAAGTCAGCAAAAGCCTATTGAAAACAGCTTTATTGCATAGTTCTCTCGAGAATTTTCTAGTAAAATCGAGTCTGTAAGATCGAAAATGTTTATTTCTGGCCTCAGCAGCCTCTTCTGATAGTTGTCCGATAGGCAGAAGGGCATATTTAATTAAGGCAGGACGAGTGTACGAGGATTTTATGTAATGTAGGTGTCATGGGATGCCAACCATATAATTTGACGTATAATTCTGCAGTTTCGTTTGCAAAATTTGCAAACTTGCTTTCATTGATTTCATAACCAGAAGAAATGGCTTCTATTATTACTCTCAGCCTCTGTATGAGACATATGTCGATGCCTGTAATTTCAGCAGCTGTTTCAGGATCGCTGAAAAACCTTCTGGATGTATTTCCCGAGTTTGAGTTCCCAAAACCGGCTTTAGGGACGTCTACAATGAGTCCTGTTTTTTCCTTGAAGTCTTTTTTTATTCTTTCTTTTGTTTGTTTCACAATGTGTTTCTCATTTTGACCCCTAGTTTGCCACTTTTTCAAAGGTAGTTTATAGGCGATATGCAGAAGAGTCTCAAATAATCTAATTCTCGCATGTAAAGTTAAATTCTGAATCTCAGTGCTTCATGTTTCTCTGTCTTGGTTGCTTTAAAATCGTTAAAATCTTTTGATGTTTTTCCACATATATAACATCGCATAGTGGAAGTTGTATTTGTAGCTGCATTGCACACCTTGCACCTTTGCATCTACCATAGTCGGAACCAAGGTGTGCAGAACATGCATCTTTACACCATTCGAATGAGGTATCTCTGTCTTCGTTAATTGTTTTACCTGGTCCTCTATATACTTTATTTCATCTCTTGTGATATCGGCAGTTTCATGTAGGAATCTTATCCGAATTGGACGGCAGAATCGTGGTGACGATGTTGTTGGGTTCTGCCACAATATTTTCTTATGGTTATCAATATTGGATTGTAATCGTATGGGAACTAACGAACTTTGGAATATATTTGAATCATCAGCTCCTGAACCATCTTGGAAGTTTTGCTGAAATTGAGCCTGTTGGCTACCATCGCAACCCCATTTCGTTATAAGTTCCATATTTAGTAATTCTTCTGAAGTACAGGTTTCAAGTACATCATCCAGATATTTGCATAATCTTGAAGCTGTGTGATTTAATAAGTCTTGGAGGTGAACTTCGGCGCAAGTTTCTGTTACACGCATAGACTCTTCTCTCGGATAGCAATACTTTTTTGCTTATTTAATGAGCGAATAACACGGATAAATAATTTTGTTAGATTCGTGTAGTATCTCGTACTGTTTCTTGGTTAAATCACACTCAATAAAAAGGGACAAAGCTTCTGAAGCTGAATGTTTCTTTGCAGACACTTTTTTAACATT
The DNA here is from genome assembly GCA_917490735.1 of Dryobotodes eremita. Classification (NCBI taxonomy): domain Eukaryota; kingdom Metazoa; phylum Arthropoda; class Insecta; order Lepidoptera; family Noctuidae; genus Dryobotodes; species Dryobotodes eremita. The sequence goes on from OU823242.1 coordinate 25,798,297, forward strand.
ACACAGCGCTTTATTAAACTTTTTGCCCTCGTAGGAGTGGCAGTGACTTCCTTTATTATTTTCGACGCTTCGATGTTTCCTGATTTTCGTTGACTAACACTGGCAGCGTATGTTAATTCTTGGACCGGCACTTGTTCTCGAAGTTCTTTTGTTTTTCGCCTCTTGTTGCGATCAGTTAATTCGTCGAATGACTTGCTTGGTCGCCCTTGTTTTGATGTTGACATTGTTGACCAGCTATGCATTGTTATGGAAATGTCTAGCCAGTTTTTATTCATACTGAGGAAACGTGCTTCTGTATTGTTGGCTAAGCTCCATCTGAGCTTCAAATCTGATTTAAAATGTCTCAGATCATTCCTTATTATTCGAAACTCATTTTCTGGACATTTCGTAATCTCCTTAAGTTTCTGTTCCATGTCCAATAATTTATGATCTAATTTTCGTTTACTGCTGTCTCTAAAAAGCGTGTATAATGATCTTCTAGACATTTGGATGTCACATGGGGCCGAACCTAAAATGAAAAAACAACCTCTTAAGTCAATGTGCAAAATATGAAAAAAAAATACATTCGAAACATAATACATTTGCCCACCAGACACAACACCCGTCTGGTCGGTTTATCCTCCCTTTTCAATAGAGTATGAGTGAGCTTTACACACTGTTCCTCATTCCTCTATACTGGTGACCCCGATAATGAACGTCAGCGCAACCTTTGTGTAAATACATCAGCGTGACGTCATCATCACTTCCTTCAAGCTTTCGAGTGGCGAGTCACACAGCCAGCCAGCACCCACGACTTCCACGGGTATCCCGACCACCAGCTTGCAGCGACCGCGCATACCTGGTCATCACCCTCAGCCTCATCAAGCAACCTTGGCACAGCACACTGCACTTTCGGCCGGTCAACAAGAAGAGCTCTTAATCCCTCTCCTGGTCGACGCCAGCAGTCAGCCTCAACCCGGCGCTGTATCACATCCGACGCACTGGAGCATAACGCAGCGTCACCCCGACTCACTGGGGTACCACCGCAGACAGTTCCGACTCACCGTGATTTATGCGGCACCCGGTTCCGAATCACTGGTACCTCAACTGGCCCTGGCAAGCATCGCAAGATACAAGACAGCCCACTATCGACCTCCGGTCTCAGGGGGGAGTGATGTAGCGGTATCTACATAGCCACATGCGAGCTACACGTCACACTGACGTCACGCAAAATCCTACATCGCGCAAGCAGAGTTAACCGCGCAACTAGCATATATACAACGTCCCGACATCAAACGTCGGGAAGTTGCCCACCAGACAAAACACCCGTCTGGTCGGAGGATCCTCCCTTTTCAATAGAGTATGAGTGAGCTTAACACTCTGTTCTTCATACCACTACATAGTAATTTAGAGGCAGCTTTCTCACGTTTCAGTTTGAACCACTTCGCCTTTACATGGCCAGTTTCCTTACGGTAACTGCACACTATGTTACGTTTTGTACTTACAAAAGCCATATCATTTTTGGTTCCACTGCTATTTCTGTTATTAACGCGGCGAAAATGTTCCTGCAAAAGCCTTGACCGAACCATCTCACTTGTTAGTGTTTCTAACGACGACAAAGATTCCAGACTGGATACAATGACATCATACTCCTGTGGTAGTCCACTTGATAGAATCTCAGCGACTTCCTTGTCTTCAATTACGCGCCCAATGTCCACCAGTTGGTGCACTCTTTCTACGTACTCGTTCATCGAGTTGTAATCGATGTAGTTAGCACGATGAAGGTGACGTAACAAAAGAACACAGACAGCCGGTACAGACCTTTATCTTCGATGACTGATCTTAAGGAATCCCACGCCTCCTTTGATGTTTTAGCCGATCTAACGTGTTGAATGCAACATGATTTTGTAGCAAGACAAATACGGGCCAAAGCACGTTGATTTTTAGTGGAATCGGTATCGGTGCCTTCCACGCATTTCCATAAACCTTCTAAAACAAGTAACATTTTCATTTGGAACTTCCAAGTGTTGTAAATGCAAACTCCGTCAAATTTTTCAAAAGTGCATGTTTTAAGATGGTGCCAGCAGATTTTTTAATCGCTGTGGCAGATTTGACATTGTCATTAAATTTTTCTCCAAAAAGGAATTCGTCACGTTCTTGATTTTCAACTGTTTTTCCTATATTTTTATCAAGATTTGGAATTACTAGCTTCTGTCTGGTGACTGTCTTGATGATGGTCTGTCTACACAGTGAATATACAATATTAGTTTTAGTATATGCGAAACCCGAAACACGTGTCTAGTATGTTTATGTAAAGAATCTATGTACAAAATTTCAAAATTGTACGATGAAAAATTACAAAGTAGGTCCGACCTACTACTATAAAGAATTCCTTAAACTGATTTACGACTGACATTAATTTTTCACGATCGCTACCTTCAAGCGGCGTGTTAACCGAAAACTCTTCATTTGAGTTGATGAGCAATACAGTTTGACCAACAGAACTAGGAATTCGAGTTATACGTTGCTCATTGTTTGCGCGTATATACGTTACCCCCTCGCGGTTCAAAACATCTGTTCCTATTAGTACTGGCACGTTTAGGCATTTTAGGGGAACAACAAAAAGATCCACCTCTAATGAGATGTCGCAAAATTCTATAACTAATGTTACGCGGCTATTACATTCAATATTTTGATCACCTATTCCACGTAATACTTGATATGTGGGTAGTCGGGTACACTTAAAATATTTTAGCACCGATTCTGAAATAAGTGAAACGCGCGATCCGCTGTCTATGAGTACGTCGGTAGGTATACCTTGTATAACGGCCGTTGTGACGTCACTGTCTGTTGATGCGCCTTTCAATTCGAAACAAAAATTAACGTTGTTTTTATTACGCGTTTCAGATCTTTGTTTGGCAAAACAGACAGAGGCGTCATGGCCTGGCTTTTTACAAAATGAACACGCCCCATTAGGTTTCTTATTAATTGTTTCAGTCGATACATCGGATTTAACAGTTTTCGATTGTTTCGGGCATGCGCGCTGCAAGTGACCCACACTACCGCAAGAGAAACACGTTATTTCGCGATTTATATTATTATGTGGACGTTTTCGAGAGTTTCGGTCAAAATGTTTACTTTGAGAAGATCTCACAGAGGTTACAGAAGAGATGGGTTTCGGTTTAGTATAACCGGTAGTCCTACCTCGGACCTAGTAGGTCAAGGTAGTCGGTGTTCTGAGCCGGAGGAGCGTATCTGTCTTGGAAAAGAAGTGCAGATATAAGAGGAAACTTATGTGTGAAGCTATAAACATTGGTAAACCCGAACAGCTTGTCGAGACTGGTAAACAATGGCTCCAACAGTTCAGCTCGAAAGTGGGTGCACCATGATGAAAAGTCAATGATGATGTTCACATAGTCATGATCTGCTCCCGGGCAGCTCATACGGTTCAAAGTTTTTGTTAGTTGCTCTTCAGATAGTGTCATGGATTGGTGTTTCACATAATATCTAAACACAATGTCGGACAAGTTTTTCTCTGTAACTACTTGATATGCTCTCATCTCTGGCACCATCTTACCATAGCATCTTGCATCCACTTCCTTGAACTCTCTCTCCTTAGGGACTGCTACCATGACTCTCCAGTCTGTGGGAACCACACCATCATTGATAAGAAGGAGTATCTCCTTGCAGTCAAAGACCTCGGTGCGCAAGTAGTGCATGACCACACTCTTAGTGGACAAGGGAGGTCCTGCTGGAAAATGACCATGTATGGTCCGAAAAGCTTTGCTGTCATACTCATGAATCCACTCAGGGAGGGAGGGTATGATGGCTTTGTCTGAGATGATGTCTATAGTATCCACGTGAAAATTGAACTCGAAATTCTTGAGCAGTTATGTTGCCTGTTATGTTACCTGGTTGTCCGTACAAAAACATACTTACCACGCAGCGCGCCCGCGCCTCCAGGGTCGTCTTTAAAAATGTTTATCATCACTATTTACAATAATTGATTTAATCACTATTTAAAATGTCTTACTAATCACTCCCTACTCAAACATATCGTAACAATTTTTCGAAATGTCCTCCTTGTTGTCTTATAAAAAAAAAAAAAAAAAAATTTCAGACACATTTGGCCCATAATGGTGTTAGTAGCGAGAACACTTACAAACTACTAAGACTTTATTAATTTTATTTTTTAATAAATATTTTTATTTTTTAATATCTTTTTAATAACAGCCAACAGAAGATTCCAGAAGGTTGTCCCGATACAGTAATTTAGACGGGTGTCTGTAACATTGCCAAAGGAAACTAAAAATTTGGGGTATTTATTTTTTAGTTTCTGCCAGCAAGGTGTCTCTATTAACAGAATTGAATACCTTCTTTATGTCAACCTTCAAGATGACCTTTCCTTTGCCAGAATTTAGATAGGTCGACAAGGCGTGTACGGCAGCCTCGCAGCCCCCTTTGGAGCCATAACCTAGCTGCAGGGGCTGAATTTTTTTCGAAACAAACTCGCCATAAAATTTACAGCAAATCTTGGCTGCCATACGACGGTAAGTTGTTCCCACGGCAATGGGACGAATGCCGCCATCCCTTTTACGCAGGGCGCATAGATTAGCCCCGTAAAGAACGTCGATGACGGCCTCGTTCACCTTGCCGAAGAGCATTAGGTTAACCAGAGCCGTAAGCTCCTTCAAAAGCAACTCACCAGCTGCCCCGGCGCCTAAACAAATAAGGTCCTTAAGGTGCTGAGGACTCAGGCCGTCAAGGCCGCCAGCGGAGCCGCTGCCGAAGGAGTTAACGGCTGTGATTAACTCCCGACCTGTAATGGTGAGAGAATGATTATCTAGATTAGGGGGGTCGGGGAAGGAAAGGCCATCCGCTGGGGCAGCGTGTTTGCTCTCCAGAGCGGCGAGCATTTCGGGAGAACAAGGAGCCACCACATCACTACTAAAAAGAATCCTGGCTGCTCCGCTTATGTCACCTTCCCCTAACTTCGATTCTACGAGATGGGATATACCCCTTGAATAGGTATATCTCTGTGTCTGTAATTTTGAATCTAAATTATGAGCCGAAATATGGCAGTTTTCTTTAATTTGTGCGGTTAGTGTCTGTTTAGTTGCCAAATTCTTTTGTACATGTAGGATTCTGTAAGGGGTGAGCAGCTGTTCCCAAGCACTTTGCGAGTTCTCTCGGGCGGCAAGACGAACGCAAGGTGTTGTGCCACTAGAGGTCTAGCACCGCGGGACAGCACTTCAAAACAGGAACAGAGTTTTTTATCTTGAAAGGTGTGACGTTGCAAAATCAATAAATAACGCAACAAGTAGCGACATCTTGTGTCAGGCATTGGCATGGCTGTCAGCGTGTTCTCTGTAACACTAGAGAAATTATGTCATGTAAATTATATACAAAAGTATTAGTTAATTTAAATAAATAAACATACAGACATAATTTCCCACATTTTATTTTAAAACAATGCCTAAGAAATGGAAAATAACCAATAGACAAGAATTCTATTTAGTCTATGGTAGTGGAAGCTTCTAGAAGGTTTGTGACATTGATCCGGCATGGGGAAGACCCGCAACGTGTGTGACACGATGCGAATAGGATTTGGAAGAGGGACTTAGTTCTGGAGGAACAGACTGTACCCAAATAACCCGATGGGTTTCCAATAAGTCCCATTCGAAGCTGAATCCGGTGAGTGTTCAACCGTATTCTTTGTTCATGCGGGATGGCGTGGCTCGTACATGTGATTTCTGACACGAGTGTATTGTTACAGGTCTGGCTGTTTATGCTAGCCTTTTTTCTCTTGTATCTCTGATACATAATTGAGACGTGATGCTTTGGAGTAGCCCCGTGGTCTGATGATTGGAATGGATCCGGGTGCAGGCAACCTTTGAGGTGTGGTCATCCGTTTGACAGGAAGGCTTTACTTAACCGATATCGGTGATGAGGGAAGTTCGCCGCTCCAGGTAACGAAGCGTCATTATAATACCCGTAGGTCACGTAACGTGCGAACACAGGGTTATCCTGTGTTTGATGCCAAGGGTCGTAGTCCTGTCAAGTGAAGGGATTAGTACTGAGAGATCACCGAGAATAATCGGTAAGGTAGCGATTTAGTCTATGAGAGAGTTAGGCCTATTGTATGGACTGGGTGATGAGACCAGTTGCCATAAAGTGTAGTGTCGCGGATTGCTTAGCATAATCTTATGTTCCCGTTGTTAGCACAACCTTGATAGGTAGGTACTTGTATGATTGAGCTAGTATCTATTAAATGGTTCACCTCACGGATTCGCTATAGCGACTCTGAGTTATTGTAATAGTCTCATTGCAGGTGAACACACCAATACAACTAGACCCGAGACTGGTTGTACTGGTGTGGAAGCCCAGGCATATGGGGGAAGGTATGTGGCCAGCCACATTCAATATTGTGAACCTTCAATAGTGTGTTATTGTAATAAACATTGCATTGTGTAAGAAGGTACTTGTTTAATTGAATCTTTCCCTAGCAGCTTATTATACCCTACAAATTTACTTTAGCACGGTGGTGAGTAAGTACAACACCGAAGGAGACAATCAACATCCAGTCTCCTAACCAATTCTGTACAACACCAAGGGCCGGGTTACAAAGGGTTTTCCAAAACGGGTCATAAGTGGATGTAGCTGGTGTTGTAGGTATAGATGTTGAGACTGGGTCTGAGGTGAGCTCACTTTTTGGTCTGTGTACTTTACCAATATGCACATTCAGACCCCGCTTACCTTTAAAAAACCGTGCCTGGGTACACAGCGGACATCTCTCCAGGATGCTTAGCGATGGCGTTGGGAGTCGATTGCCGACTCCCGGCCACCGTAGGCTCGGGCTTGCGGACGGCGAGCAATGGGCAGCTCGCCGTCCGGTAAGGACCAGGCCCGTGTCGACGGCGCGTCGTGTTCCACGCGCGCCTCAAAGAGATGTCAGCACAATTGACGGGGTCCGATAGGACCGATGCCTGCCGGGGCTGCGGATTGTTCGAAAGAGTTGCCGTGGCCCTGGCGCACAGGCAACTGAAGGAACACGGGTGGGTTTTAGTCAGTAAGAGTCTGACACGCCCTTCCGCTCCGCCCAGAGCGGGAGAGGTCAATTGATGATTTCTCACCCAAAAAAAAGGATGCTTAGCGATGATGAAGGTTGACAGGCACTACCACTATAATCCACCACATCGCTGCTGCCACTGAGCATTTATTTAAAACGATTTAAACTTATCCTAACTGTAATAAAAATAATAACTAAAACAAACTAAATTATCAAAAAAAAAACACTGAAAAGTCTATTTGACATTGTTTGACACTGATGACAACGATGACCGGAGCGGCGCGGCGCAGTCGGGCTGGCGGCCTAGGGCGCCGCGCTAACGATGCATTTCGACGCAGACCTGGCAACCGTTGGCGGGTGAGCGTCCTCAGCGTCAAGTTGAGATAGGCCAGAAAGCAGGAGGCAGAAAGTAGGCAGTCGATAGTCTTTCTCTTTTTCTGGGTTCTTGGCAGAAACTTCAGGAAATTAAACGACTTTAGGTGCTTGGTAGCATAGAAATTGCTAACTGTTGATATATCGAACTATTTCAGCACCATTATTCAACAATAAAAGCTTAATATAGTCGCCCTGTGTGCGTCTGTTCTTTCTTTCTCATTTTCTTAAAATTATTTTTGAGAGTTTTTTTAATAAATTAGACAATTTTCTGTAGCACAAACTATAGATTGCTGAAAATAGCTTTTGCTGAATGCTTGTATTAAAGACAAAAGAAAAAAAAGAAGAAAAGAATTGTAAAATATAAAAGTTTACTAAAATATATTCAAAATAAGTTGTAAACTCAAAAAGTAAAGCGAAAATTGATTTAAAAGAATTGTAAAATTAATAATGAAAAGAATTAAATTGACTAAAAATATTTAAAAAATTGACAAAATGTTGATAAAATACTCATGTTAAATGTAATAAATATATAGTAGTAGTATAGTGTAGTAGTTGTAGTAGTAATATAGTGTTAATATATTTATGAGACATCGGAAAGGATTTTCTTTTATTTACTATTAGTTAAGTCTTTTGGGTTAGAATTTATAGACGGTTTCCAAAAAAGGTGTATCAATCAACATGATACCAATTTCTCCATTTGCTTTTTAATTTTCTTTATAAAATTACTAAAATGCCATTTTAAGCCACAAAATAATGATATCTTGTTATGGTCGTGATAAGAAAGCTAAAACTTAATAGAAATAAACAAATTATGTTTTGGTTGAAGTGGGATAAGTGCCCTAAGTGCGGATATTTCGGATATTACTAAAATTTCCAATAACTCCCGGAAACCAAAGAGTTAGGTTTTGGAAATAATCCTACACATAATAGAAAGTATCAGCATTTTTTTGATGTAGGAATGACCACCTACTACGGCGGTTTAGATGAATAAAAAAATGAAAACGAAAAATGAGAAAAAAATCATATCTCTCGACCCATTCATACTAAAGCAACAGGAATTTGTAGAACGGTCGGCTATTTATTATACCTTTTTTCGATAGAATAAATAAATTCTGGAATAAGTAATTCCGTTAAATTATAATGTTTTTTTTTCGATTTTCATAAGTCGGATATTCCGAAACTTTGACATTTAAAAAAAAAGGTACAAGTCTTGGCGAACCCGGAGTTTTACTCTAATCCTCAGAATTGTAGACTCTATTGATTAATTCAATAAAAACACGATGACACAAAAACCGGGATCTTACCACACTGTGCGCTGGGCGCTGGGCCCGTAACCTATTGGTGAGTATGGGGTGCAGTAAACTGCAGCAGATGTAACTTAAACGACAGATTTACCATTTTGAAAGCCGTACTGATTGGGTGAGAGCAAGTTATTATTTTCAAGGTATCTATCTAGTAAGTCTCTTATTGATAATTCTCTCCAGGACTTTAGAAATAGAAGGGAGTATGGATATTGACCTATTATTGGTGATGGAATCTCTGTTTCCACCTTTATGTATAGGGCAGACTTCAGACTTCTTTAGTGATTCAGGAAAAATTCTATTTAGGAGACACGAATTAAGAATAAAGGTAAATGGGGGAACCAACATGTTTTTTTTAAAATTTATTGCTAATCCTGTCAAATCCTGTTGAGCTATCTGTTTTCAAGTTAATGATGAGGCAGTCTACTTCACATTCATCAGTATCCTCCAATACAAAATAATTAATTGCAGCGGGCTTATCAGAGTTGGTACCTACACTAGTGCCTGTTGGGTTTGAATTAATTCGCTGGATCTTATCGTCCAGGGATCTGCCAACATTCACAAAGTATTAGGTCCTTACACATGAAATTGATGTTTTATATAGAAAAAACAAAACTATTTTTTTTTACATTTTTTTTATTTAATCTATCAAAGTAGGTACCGTTGTGATCTATGCACTTTTGCCATTTTATAGGGAGTTCATTGATTCCTTTGCTGAAAAACTTGCGGGAGCGGGAATCAACAAAATCTTTGAAGGTATTTTGGACTGCCTCATCTGAATTGATTTTTTTTCCAATTAAGAAATTATCCAAATTCCGAAAAAAGTGGTAATCGGTTGGAGCAAGGTCCGGGAGTATGGTGGGTGACGGAGACATTCCAATCCTAGCTCCTCTAGTTTCGCCACCGTCTGTTGTGCAGTGTGTGGTCTGGCATAGTCCTGAAGCAGCAGTGGGCTAGAGCGGCTGACCAATCTCGGCTGTTTAACGGATAGCTTTTCCATCATGGTTTCCAATTGTCGACAATACAGGTCTGCCGTAATCGTCTGACCAGATCTTAGGAAGCTGTAGTGGATGACACCAACGCTAGTCCACCAGACACTAACCAGTACCTTTTTTTTGTGTCAACTTTCGCTTGGGGCAGGATTTAGCCGGTTCTGCTGGATTTAACCACTGTGATGAGCGTTTCCAATTATCGTATAGGATCCATTTTTCATCACAAGTAATGATACGATTCAAAATCCCCTCGTTATTGTGACGGTTGAGTAACATGACGCAGCAGTCGACTCGAGTTTGTTGGTTTGCTTCACTTAGTTCATGCGGTACCCATTTTTCAAGCTTTTTCGCTTTCCAATTTGTTTCAAATGATTCAAAATGGTTTTATCACTCACACCGAAGCCTGCAGCTAACTCTGACGTGGTTTGAGATGGATCCGCTTCCACGATCACTTTCAATTCCTCATTGAAAACTAGGGTCTCCAGCCGTCCACGCGGTTTGTTCTGGAGGTCAAAATTTCCAGAACGAAAGCGTTGGAACCAAAAACATCTGTGTTTTCTTTTACAATGGCTTCTCCGTACACATTATTAATCCCTCGAGCTGTTTCTGCAGCGCTAGTGCCACGATGGAATTCGTATTCGAAAATAATGCGATATTTTATGTTTTCCATAATGAGCACAGGACGATGTCAAAGCAAAATTAAATGGCGCGAAAACAAATGAATTATTACATTCGAAACCCAAATAGACACGCTTTAAATTGAAATAAATTTGAATTTGGAATTCTTAACCAAACGCCGGCTTTTTGAGATCAAAGTGGCCAGTTCTATAAAACATCAATTTCATATGTAAGGACCTAATAGTTATTTATTTTATCCAGAGACTGTTTAGGACTGACATCAAGGGATATAAGTTCATTTAAGTAGTTAGCATTTTACTAATACTATTTTACTAGTATTTGTGACGTCTTATTACTTTCCAAAGTTTCTTATTGAGTTGAGTTTCTTTTGAGCCGATTGGACAAGGTTTTTTTTCATAAGCTCTTTTTACTTTTTTAAGTATTGAGTTGCAGTAGTTTCTGTAGCGTGTGTATGTCAATTTTAATATAGCGGTATCTGGCGTAAGTTTTGATTTTTTGTGCAACTTGTCTCTGTGTCTCATACAGCGCAGTAATCCTTGTGTTATCCAAGGTTTTATAATCTTCTTTCTACGTGATAAGGACTTTGGTGTGTTTATGAATTGCAGCCTGAAGACAAAATACAAAATGTCCCAGAAGAAAATTTGGATCAATCGATTCGTATACTAGTGTGAAGTCCATTTTTGACATTTCCTCTATTAAGCCATCTTCGTCGATTTATTTAATGGTAGTTATCGCATAATTTTGAGGTTTCTTAAAGTTCATCCATAGTAAAACCGGGTAGTAATCAGTCAAAGTTGTTTCGGGTACTATAGTATTGCAAGGATTTCTAGTTTTAAGGAGTATATGGTCAATACAATATGTTTTACTCTCTTCCTAGTAATGCCGTGACTAGCAGCTAAAGTAAGGTAACGCTCACCATGATGGTCAATTTTATTTGAATTTATTGCAATATTTATGTCTCCTATTACTATTATATTTTTGAAGAAAGAGTAATTGATTAACACATAATTTAGAGATTTAAGGAACAAGTCTAAGTTTGTAAAAGACGGTGACCGATATATTGCAATAATTGCAATTTGATTTTGGAGTGTTGCTATCAAACAGTTACCTTCGCTAAAGTTTGGTTCCTCAAATGTACAATCAAGGTGCTGCTTATAAAATATGACAACAACATCATTTTGTTTTACATTATTTTTTGTCATAGACGAACGATAACCCAATAAGTTGGGTGTTATAGTTGTGGACGACAGCCAACTCTCTGTAAGAACAAGTACATCACATTGCAGATTTAATCTAGTCAATAATATTTCAAAACCACTTATATTGTAGTTTATGCTGCGTATATTTTGAGTGAGAACTACGAGACTATCAGAAGAAGGCTAAATCACTCTGTGACAGTCATCTGTTCTGTTTTGTGCCATAATTGACGGTGAGGCGAGTTACGCCTAACAGGCCCTTTATAAATTTTACCATTTGGTACAGATAAGCAGTTATCATTTAAACTATCAAACAAATTATCAATAATGAATGTAAAATCAATTAAATGTCGGCAATCGTTGGGCAAGTCTCCTCTTGCTGTAAGGTGTTTAGTCACAACAGCAACTCTGTGACTGAACAGTTGGGTAGCTGTCTTCACCCACATCATAATAATTTTCTCTGGATTCACATGTGCCTCTGTCAAGTTGTCTAAAAGTCGCAACTGACCGTACGATTTGTCTGCGGCACATACCATTTGCTAATAATCCCATTTTCTAATTTATGTGTGTTTATCAATAGAATAACTTAATCCTTAGTTATTAAATTATTTCGAAGTCCTTTAATTAGATGTAGTGTCATACAAAGGAATGAATTCTGTTTATTGAGACGAAACATCACGACGCGTTTGTTAACCTTAAATAGAAGGCTTTGGTGTCATTAATTAATTCATTTATTGCCCCAACATTAACGGGACTTTGATCGCACACAGTACTGATGAAAATCAAACCTGTGGCGGATATATGTTTGATAACTTCACATTACTGATTTAGTCATTTCACATTTACTAAACTTAGTATCTATACCGACTTACAGGCTAACAATTCATCAGTGGCGTAGCGTGGATTCAGTCTCATAATTTCACCTCATGTAAGATGTAACAATTTAAAGCAATCCTATCTTTATTTAGACAAAGGTGTATGTTACATTTCTCACATTTGATGTAGGATTTGCCCGAACAACCATACATCTTACAGAGTTGTCATTCCTGTGAGTATGCTGTAGAGGTGAGACGTACTAGGTAAAATGCGTACTGAGTCTTAGAAGTACGCGTCCGCCTAAATACTTATTCCAAAAACTAGGTCCACGAGTATTTAGGCGTCTCTAGTTTATTGACGTTTCCATAGCTAGCGAGTCTTCGTAACATCGAGATCGATTAATCGGAGTAGGGTATTTTCGGTGTATGGATTATTAACGCATGTTCTACGCGCTGGTATTCGTATCTTTTCTACATTTTAAAATATATGTAGGTACTTACTTAAAATTAAATCTTATTGAAAACTTCCCTTCATACTTTACCTACAGGCTTAGGACTGTCAGCTTATTTTATAAACATGATATTAATAGAAACATAGAAAAAAATATTGTTGGTACTTATCAGAGAAAAGCTGGCGTATTTAGAAGGTTTCAATTGATTTTATGTACAAAATCAAATTTTTACATCTATTTATATTTTTATATATCTATTTTTCTATTTTTATTATATCTATTTATTTTTACATTTATTTATCTATTTTTCTATTAATGTTTTTTTTGTGTATTTTTTTTTGTTTTTTTTTTGTGTTTTTTTTTGTTTTTTTTAAGTAAATATATTTATGTTTTTTCTAAATGTTTATTTTGTTTTCTTTTATAAACAGTATTTGCTTCACCTTTCTAACACCTAAACGTGTTCGTCGGTCGGACAGAATATTTCCTGCAACAGAAAATAGTCGCTCGCAAGGCACACTGGTAGCTAGTGCATTTTGTTTGAGCCGAGCCAATATGGCCAAGTGGGGATATGAATTTTTGTTTTGAAACCACCACTGCAATGGAGAATCATTAATGTTCATGACTTTGTCATCCAAATACCGCTGTACTTCTACAACAGCCCTGGCGTAAGCAGTACCAGCCGGCCGAATGTTTTGCATTTTTTTGTGGTAATGCTTCCAGATGGTGTCATCTCTTTCGAACATGACTTCATTTGCTTGTTGATCAACTTGATTATCTCTTCCAGTTGTAGCTTCAGCTTCTCTTATAAGATTGGTCACTAATCCTATTACATGTTTTTTAGTGTTATCTGCCGTTGCCTCGTTTTCAAAGTACAGCTTATAGCGAGGGTCAAGAAACATGCATACGGTGTATGTCCGGCTATTTTCTAATGTCGAAAATCTTGACACCAGTTCGCCATAAAGATCTGTTCTCACTTTTTCAACTTCATCAGGCAGGGGCTCAGCATCATTCAGTATTAGTTCTACTAACGAAGATTTTAAAGCAGTGGTTATGGGAATCACAGCGCTCCCCGTTACATACTTTTGCCCGCTCATTTCTTTTGTTACTTGTTCGCAAGGTTTCAATACTAGAAGTAACTTCTCAATGACGACCCATTCATGTGGCGTTAATAAAGTCAAACCTGGATTAAGATTCGACAAGGAACTATTTATTTCTTCTTTAATTTCAATGAACCTATCCAGCATGTAAAATGTGGAATTCCAGCGAGTTGATACGTCTTGTAGCGGTCTTTTTATATCTTTACCAGCTTGTTGTTGATATTTTTTCAACTTATCCCAGCCTATGGTGCTTTTTTTAAAGTAAGAAACTATAGCCTTCACTTTGCAGGTGATAGTGCTAACATCTTCATTATTTAATGCCTTTTGTACAGCTAGATTTAAAGTATGCGCGTAGCAACTAAAATGTCGCCAGCCTAAACATTTTTCGATTGCATACTTTATATTGGAACCATTGTCTGAAATAACGATTAATATTTTTTCTTCAATGTTCCATTCTTGAACAATTCGTCGAAGTTCTTGGGCTAAAACTGTGCCGGTATGCGAACCTCCGTCCAATGCACAGCATTCTAAGAGATGCGATTGCAAGACCATGTTCTTGTCTATAAAGTGACCTGTTACGGCCATGTACCAACCAGTCATTTACACGAGATGTCCACATATCTGTAGTAAGACATATCGATTCCACTTCAGTATCAATTATTTTCTTGATTTCTGTTTTAGTTTCTTCGTATAGTGAAGGCAACATATTATTTGCAAAATATTTGCGAGATGGAATTACATAATTTGGAAATGCAAAATTAATTAACTGTTTAAATCCTTTGTCTTCCACTATGGAAAATGGTTGTAGATCATATATGAATAAATTCATAATATGACGATCGATATCTTTTTTTATTTTTGAGCAGTCTCTCCGCAAATACGAGGTTATATTTGTAGTAGTTCTTATTAATCTCGATGAATTACCTTGAACGTTTGCAGAGGCCGTTTCTCGAGTAGTTGTTGAAGTTGATGGTAAAGGTTCTGGAAGTGATGGTTCTACCTGCTCCATTTGTTCGTTTTCTCTGGGCACTAAACGTATAGTACCATGTCGTCTCTTCAAATGTTTCGTCAAATTCGACACTGATGCCTTAAATGAAATGTCCATTTTACATATTTTGCACTGTGCTTTATAGTCCCCTTTATCGTCAAAATGATCCCATGCGATACTTCTCTTTGGAGCCATTGTTAATTTAAAATTAGAATTAGATAAATAAACAATACTTAAACACCATAACACACTTTAACAAGTCAAACAAAAGTATCTAAGTTCTTTAAACACCAAAATTCACTTTTAATCTCAAAAAGTACGTTTACGTAAACAATAGGTACCGTTCCTGTGACGTATTGTGACGTACTGATTTAAAACCAAACATTGCTAAACATTTTCATAGAATTTTGTTTTGGTAGTACTTACTAAAGTAAAAAAATGAGTTATCGTCATAAACAAACGCTTGCACGCTGCTTACCAAAGTAATAGTGATTCTATTGGTATATACATTAAGGTTTAGAAACGCAAAACAAATAAATCGACTCGCAAACTTCGAGTGCCGAACCGAACGTCTCCGAATGTCACCGGAACTGACCGAGCTTGTGGGTCGCAAACTTGCATCTACACGCGAGTTAGTGTCAAACGCCATACGCTTAAATACTCGAGACGCGTTTAGGTACTGCGCTCGGAATAAGTCTTTACGCGTCCAGCCAAAAACCTATTCCGAAAACCTATTCCAGTATATACGTCTCACCTCTAGTATGCTGGCAAATGATCTAAACCGTCATTGGAAATTTCGGGGAGACGTAAATCTGTGTCGTCGTTTTCTTCTTCTTTTTTTTTCGGCAGCAGGCCTTCCACGATTTCGTGTCGGTGCACGGCGTGTAAAATGCTTGGTTAGCTCTTGTTAGTGCTTCGGCCAGTATTAATTTCAAATCCAGTAATGCCATAAACTGTTTACGAATGTTAGATCGATCATATGGAAAAATATTTTATGATACTACTTCCTGCCTCACTTTAATACGATAATAACCAAGCATGGAATCTAGAAGGTCAACACCTCCCATATAACGACTATACACTTGAGAGCAATAAAATCGCTCACCTTGACTTTTTTTTGTTGAGGTAGGTTTTTTTCATGAATGGGAATAAATAAATAAAAAATACATACATTAGTTAAAAGTTTACTGCAGTACCTTTCCAATGACAACAAATACAGTGTAAAAAAAATACCCATAAGGGGGTTAGGGCACGCAACCCAACATACGAGTAAAGTAACTCAAAATTCTTGATCAAATTGTTTATTAATAAGATGTATTCCCCCCCCCCCCCTCCCAAGACTTAATTTAGAGCTCTTAATCGGTTTTTCATGAACCGTATTAATTTTACCATGAAATCTTGAGGTTTAGCGATCCACTCCTCTTCAATGGCAAGTTGAAGCTCTTGGAGGAGCGTAGGAGCAGGGTTTCTTGCTCTCTTTGAACTCTTCTTTTTAGCTCATGCCAGACATGTTCAATCGGATTCAGATCAGAAGTACGAGCTGGCCACTCCATCGCGGTGATTCCTACGTCTTCCATGTAGTCGCAAACTGTTCTAGCGACATGCGGTCTGGCGTTGTCATGCATTAAGAGAAAATCTTGTCCCATAAGCCACGCAAGCGGCCTTACATGTTCTTCGAGCACTTATTCGACATATCATGCAGCCGTCGACACTCTCGATCTCGGGCCGGTATTCGCCCTAGTGATGAATGTAATGTCAGTTTTAGTGTCCAACATTATGCCACCCCAAAATATACACGATCCACCTCCAGAAGCTACACGTTCGCTTAAGCAGCATTGTGCAAATCGATCTGATGCCCTTCTGTAGACCTTCTTTTTTTCTATTATCTTTTGTTTTTTTTTTTTTTTTTTTGGTGGTAAATCATCAAATGACCTCTCCTGCTCTTGGCGGAGCGGAAGGGCGTGTCAGACTCTTACTGACTAAAACCACCCGTGTTCCTTCAGTTGCCTGTGCGCCAGGGCCACGGTAACTCTTTCGAACAATCCGCAGCCCCGGCAGGCATCGGTCGTATCGGACCCCGTCAATTGTGTTGACATCTCTTTGAGGCGCGCGTGGAACACGACGCGCCGTCGACCCGGGCCTGGTCGTTACCGGACGGCGAGCTGCCCATTGCTTGCCGTCCGCAAGCCCGCGCCTACGGTGGCCGGGAGTCGGCAATCGACTCCCGACGCCCAAAGTGTCTCCTCCTGCGGCGACTAGGGGCGCGAGGGCGCAGTGATTGCCTCTCCCTCTCGCGCTCCGCCTCCTCCTTCGCGAGCATTACTGCTTCGCAGAAGGAGGTGACGGCTTCCCATTCCCTCTCGCTCCGTACCAGGGCCGGACGCGAGAGGTCGCCGCCGCCGATCGCCGCCACGAGGACACGGCGGTGCTCCGCCCAAGCCGGGCAGACCTCCACCGTATGCTCCACCGTGTCCTCCGGTCGATCCACACAATGATAACACCCGGGCGTTTCTTCCCGCCTTATCCGAAACAGGAACCTCCCGAAACAGCCATGTCCGGTGAGGACCTGCGTGAGGCGGAAGGTGAGGACGCCGTGGCGCCTCTCAAGCCACTCCTCAAAGAGGGGACTTACCGCCGCAATTGTGGCGTGCCCTGCGCTGGGTTGCGACAGTCGCACTCTCCATGCCGCCATGAGATCCCGCCGGAGCTCTGTCCGCTGTGCCGCGATTTCTCGCGGCAGCGGAGTTACGCCCCGGTGTTTCGCCTCCTCGCGCCACTCCCAAACGTGCGCGAGGACTTTTGCCTCCAGATCGCACGGCGGCAATCCGGCAAGGAGGCTCGCCGCCTCGCAGGAGACCGTGCGGTATCCCCTTACCATCCGGATGGCCATGACCCTTTGGGACGCGTTCAACCGGCGGGCTGGCCGGAGCCTCAATGAACGCGCCCACACCGGTGCCCCGTAAAGGGCCATGGACCGCACGACCCCCGCGTAGAGCCTGCGGTAGGAGGCGTTTGGTCCCCCCAGATTGGCCAAGAGCCGCTTCAAGGTTGCCCCGGCCCGCTGCAGTCTGTAGACCCTAGAGCGTCCATCATGATCATGTAAAGTCATTCTGCAATTGACATGTTACTATAATCATCTTCATCCATAAATAATAAGTTTTTAGGAAGTTGTAGAAATATCCGTAAAATAGGTATATGAACTGTTCAAATCACATGCAGTATGTACATTCAAAACCAAAACGCACTGAATGACGTGACTCGTGTTGTAACTCGCTCTACGTGAGTGCGCGACACAATCAAGTTGCGACACGTACAGCGGTCAGCGGTAGACTAACACAAGAAATATTGAGGAGCGAGTGAGGCGCACAAGTCGAAGGAGGGATGCGGGGCGTGCAGTGTGCACGCTATGGACTCCTGCCATATTTACATTCATCAAATACGTAGTTAAATTAAATATTAATTGTTAAAAACAATTCATTTCATTGCATATAAAATTTTAATTGCAATTGATTTTAATTGCATTTCACAATTAAAAAATAATTTAATTAATTTAATTGCAATTAATTTAGTTGAAATAAAAATTGTAATTGTTTGCCTCTATAATTAAAAAATTAATTCAATTGTGCCCAACACTGCTGTCGACAAGGTCTGCTTTCCTTCCTCGTAAATATGCACCTTGTTTCTTCAATTCAGCTTTTAACTCACTTATTCGCCATGTCGAATAGATGTTTTTTACAACAGTTCTTTCAATAATAAAATAAAAACGCAGTCAACAAGGAAACCCAAAACACAACACAAACTTGACAGGTGAAAGCTATGCATGCCCATCTATCAAAAGTTTTCACCGGCCAACCCCATTGTGGAAAACTTCATCAATTAACTCCAGAGGATCCATTAAATCTTTCTTATTTTCGGCACTGATTGGTAATGGGTCTTTAGAAATTTGGTTCAATCTGAAAGATTCACCAGTACACAATATTCCTCTTTTCTTAAAATTTACAGTGTTGAAAACGGATTCCCGATCAAGATTATCTTTAAAATGAATTGTGCCGAAACTCGTTTTATTGTATTGCAATCATTTAATCGGTTACCATGAAAACCTTTGTCCCGAACCATCATTATTCTTTAGAGAAAACGGTCCTTTGTAGGATTATAACTCTGAGAAATCCAAGAAGTCTTTTAAAGTCATTACTACAACTCTAAAGGGATTTTAAGTTAACATGTTCTCACTAGCTGTGCCCAATCATTTAAGTGATTAATCTTCATTTGTGTCTCCTTTTCTTTGTTTTTTCTATTATTGCATGATCAGAGTCGCACTCCATATGAGTATGTCCACTTAAAAGAAATTTGTGGTGAATTGTTTGCAGCGTAGGGTGATTGTGTAGTAGGTACATAGACATTATGGCAACAAAATTATTTTTATTTTGGCTGCCACAGATATGAGTAGAAAATTAGCTCGTTCACATTTGATGGCAATCTATTGCAAAAATGCCACAAACATGATCCAATTTGATTGGCTCCTCGAGCTCCTATGGTCTCGTCCCATATATAGCATGTATTGCTTCCTAGTTCATGGATAGTTAAATTAACCCTTTTCTTGGCAAAGAAAAAAAAACTAAAATTACTCTTTTTTTTCAAATAATCTCGTTTTATATGAACATAGAATGCAGGCAAAAATAATTTAAAAAATCATAGAGTTTTGTTTCCAGAGATACCTTCCGTATCACGTGAGATACATTGCCATGTTCGTAAGGAATGACTATCTCAGGCGAATGTATCTCACAAGGCACACTGCCAAAAAGAGGTAATAATACAAAAGGTATATAAAATAATTATTTTTAATTAGTGAGATCACATATTTGTACTAAACAAGAAATTACTGGTGGTGAAAACTATAAAAACAATTTCTGCCAGGTACTAAGCATAATCTGACTCCACACTTAGTACATGACACTGTGGTTTGACCTTTGATACATAGTTTGCACCTGCCTTTTGTCCCAAAATTCGCGAAATGGCCAAGTTGGTCACTGCGAATTTCTGTTGTTGGTCTTGGAGCAACCGGCGCCTTTATTAGTTTTGATGGGGTTGGACCCTTCACATTATCCGTATGTTTCGTGGTGGTTCTGTGGCGTAATAATAAGTTTTTGGCAATGTTGTACCTAAATTTCTTCAAACTCATTATTTTTTCATGACCGATATTTCTCCGGTACAATATCCAGCTATTTGTGATACATATGTCTAACAGCTGTGATACCAATGGTAGGTACCAGCGGTGCCCCTTTAGCTCAGTTCTATAGAGAGCTATTAGCATATCAGCTAAATCAACACCGCCCATATGGGCGTTGTAATGCTTTATAATTTCAGGACATGGCACTGCTGACCTCATCTTTTTCTCCTTGTCGTACCTTTGGATCGTAGATATAGGGTGGACATCTACATAGCTGCTTGCGGTAGTGACACATTTATTGTCGTACCACTTGACGACACACACTTTCTTATTATTGCACACGACTTGGGAATGAGAACCCCTCGGTTTCTTCTTTAGTGCTTTATCGGTGATGAGCTTCTTCTCAGCTCCGCGTAATCTGTTCGCCCTTATGGTTCCAAGTGAAAATATACCCATCTCTTCTCGCAGGTAGTGAATCAATTCGAGACTTGTAAAAAAGTTATCAAAGTACACTACAGAACACGCTGGATCTGGTATAGTTTTACATTATGCTATCACAACTTTAGCGCCCATTCCGAGAGAAGACTCTACTGGTGAAAAATCGATTGATCTAAAAGTATCATCACCACCATAAATAAGAAAATCGTATACAAAGCCAGTTACACCAGCTCTTACAAAAATCTTGTAACCCCACTTTTTAGGCTTATTTTTGACATATTGCTTTCGATTACCAGCTTTTTTCCCTTTATAAGGCACCATCATCTCATCTATGCTGAATTTCTTTTCATGAGGTACTTTCAAAAAGTTGGCACGTAGCATATCTGCCAAAGGTCTGATCTTGTAGTAGCGATCCCCATCATCAAGCAAATTGTTATTGAAATGAATGTAACGACGTAATTGTTGAAATTTTTTGAGGGGCATGATATCTGCTATTTGACTGTATCTAAATTCTCGGGACCAATAGTCTGTATATGAAGGCATATCAATTATTCCCATTAGTAGATTTATTGCAACAAAGTCTTTTATATCTTCGACTGTAAAATTCAACGATCTATTGGTTTGTTGAGTAGAATATAAGTTGGTTTGTTCCTTTATGTAGTTCAAAATGTCATCAGTAAAAAAGCTGGAAAAATATTGAAATGAATCCTTGAGACATGCCTCTTTTTGAAAATCATTATTGACTATTTCTGCTCGATGATGGAATCGCTGTCCAGTCCATCGAAAATTGACAGGTTGCAGTTTTACTCTCGCTAGCTGAGGACGACGTGCTATAACCAATCTTGGTCTAATTGCTCTGGGGCGTATTGATGCTAAAGGAGTCGCTGGAGACCGTGGAGCTGTCGGAGCCTGCTGTGGCGTCGCTACAGACTGTGTAAAATTTTGCGCAGCTAGTGGAGTGAGTGGAGACGCCTGCAATGGTGACGCAGTGACCGCTACTTGGACATCAACTATTTCATAGACGGATAGCAGGTTGAGATTTTCCATCGACGATGGCAGTGAAGGCACTGGTGATGATTCTTCGTCTACCCTATGTCGAATTGGAAACTGCCGAATTTCATTTTCAGACTCCGTCGACGATTCGTCATTCGATGATTTTCTACTCGATTTTGGGATAAGCGCACAAAGCTTTCTGCCTCTTGCGAAGGATGGTTGTACTCCGCCCTAAGATAAACAAGCTTAATTAACCCTCCATGCTAAGCGAAAATCAAAAAGAACACACATTCCATAAAAAGACCAGAAACCAACAACCTGATTTCAAAGACGAGAGCATACAGTGTACCTACCAAGACTAAAAGTATGTATAGACCTGTAGCCATGTATAAAAATCGATTTTTTTCTCGACTGGGAATCGAACCCAGAACCTTTTAAGGTTTAGCTTAACACCATCACCACTAAGCCACCATAAAAGTAATCAACACAAAACAATAAAAATAAAACACCATAAACGTGGCAGCGTGCACTACATGATACATTACACCAAAACATAAAAAACCAGTAAACATGCCAGTGCGCACTGCGAGATACATAACAATTTGGCTCTAGTTTAATAAACCAAATATTCAGTTTTGCATCAAAATTCACTCAATTGACACGTATACACCAATGTACTATATCGTGATATGTACATTTATTACATTATTGAGCAAAAACAATATAAAATATAAATTTTCTTACCTTTTTCGGCGGGATTGCTTTGAGTCGGTTCATCATTTTGATTATGAATGAAAAACGGTTATGTCAAACTGACATGATATGACGTAAATGCGTTCAGAAACAGTTACTTTCTTAAACAGTAGGAACGTTCCGTTTCAAGCAATAATATTTTTGATGGTATGATTTTTCAAAGTTGACTGTATCTGACAGTGCACTCCGTCAAGAAAAGGGCTAAAGGACCAAAGCTGACATTTATAAAAATATACCGAGGTTTTTAAATACGGCGTTGGCAAGCATTGTTGAAGATCAAAAGTAAATGCCTTAGTCGAAGAGTCTTTCTTTACAATATCTTTGTCAATCTTTTTTTCTCTATATGCTTTTTCAGCTCGAGATTGATGTTCGGCCAACTCAGCAATCAAATCCATTTTGCGATCGGCGTCTGCTACTTTAATTTTAGCATTGAAGACATCGCATGTACTGCAGGTGTCTTTTGAGGGTTATTTAAACGAGAGATTTAGGTCATGGAAGCATTTGGCGTATAGTTTTAAAGAAACAGGATTAACGTAGAGTCTTTATATTCCCGAAACATTTTTACAGTCTAAAAATCGCTAGCAAGGTATTTCTTGCCAGTGAATTTCCTACAATAGTGACTTTCGTAGCTCGGGAAACGGGAAATATATTCTTGGACAGACGTCATTTTCTCCGAGGATTTTTCATTTTTTGTAGATTTACAACCTCTCTGATCACTGTCTAGAATGCCCGTGGGGCTATGTTTTTCCTTCTCAACCACCACATTAACAAATCCTTTGGTCTCACTAAGTACCCGGCAAAAACATTATTTCCAAATTGGTCTCTCCTCATTCTCCGAATCAAGATTTTATACACACAGTAGTAATCCCTGTGTTTACTTTACAACCAGTTGTTTGCGATTTTTTGGGTAGTATCGTAACTGATTTAGATATAAATGCTGCTCTTCTGTCTCTCTGTCCTAATTTCCAATAATCTTCAAAACACTGTTTCCTTTCAGCACATTTTAATCTACATATTCCTAAATCTTTAGTTTTTCTCTGAGCGACTACCTAACCCTTTTCTGTAATATAACTCTTTCCAGTATTTCTTAATATTTTAGATTCTTTTTTTTTCTTGATCTGCCTTTATTTTTCTTAATTGTATTAATAGCTTCTTCGTTGCTATGTCTAAAATTTTATAGTTTGCAAAACTTCATTTCTGTTTTCTGTAGGAGCATCCACATTGACAACTAAGCTTTGTGTGTGGTTTTCATTTAAAGGTAAGCCATAATTTTGTTTGTCTATAGTATTATTTTGAGATATCATATTTTGTGTTTCTGTTGCAAATCTGTTGCACGTAGATGTTGTAATTGTTATCCACTGTAAAGTCGGGGTCCTCGACGCTGTTGTCACTAGCCGCTACATAGTAACTTTTTCTTCCATTTTCAAAAATATCACTGTTTTTAATCATGTCTGATGGATTTTCACTTTCAAGTCTACTTCAGTTAATACATTGAATAGTATTTGGGTTTCTGGTCACATTGCTGGAATAGGAGATGATGTGGGATCAACATTATTAACACTATTCTTCAGTGACGAAGATGTGGCCAATGGCGGCGAAACGGTACAAGGTGTATCAGAAGTAGGTTCAACTAAAACAAAACGGCAAAAGTTCTAGTCAGCAACCATTACTTTCTAGTAAATAAATTGAATAGGTAGTGTAAAAATATCAAATAAACCACTTATCTCTTATTTGTTTTGTTTTGGTTTAAGTGATAAGGAATTAACGGCGAAAATGGTGGTGGAGAAATTGAAGGCTGCTCAATATAGAGTAAAGCATCAGAGTTGCATTCATCTAAAGAAAAAAAAAATACATCTTACCATACACAAACGTTCTGTAAGAGAAGCGAAATTCAGATTTCTGGGCACTCACAAAATGCGACAGGTAAATTAATGAGCTATGGTAAAACATGCAAATGTATCTAGCGAAAATGCCTTAGACCAATTCGGTGACTGACATACCTACCAACTGATTGACAGAAAACCCCCAGTTTAAACGGCTAAACGCAATAACCATTGAGTTTTAACGTCTAGTATTCACGAGAAGAATCACTTTGCTTAGAAATCTCATTTCAATTCGACTTGAAAATTGTGATACTATGTCATCATATGTTACGCAAATTGTGGAAACTGGTCAAAAGCTGGCGGGAACTGGATTTATCATAAGTGATGAGTGCATTGGCTCATTATTACTTGCTGGATTGACCGAAAAAATTTCGCCTATGATAATGGCCTTCGAACATTCTGGTACGTCGATCACAACCGACGCCATTAAATCCAAATTATTGGGTATGGAACCGGAAAATAAAGAAGTAGAAGGCGCTTTTGCAGCGTTCTAGAAATACCAAAGTAAGAAAAATGGCAAGTCTATGGTCAAAGGAAATCATGATGGCGGACAGATGTCAAAATCAAACGTCAGTGTCAACGAGCAGATTAAATGTTATAAATGTAAACAAATTGGACGTTATCGGATCAGTGCACAAAAACAGATCAAAACGAAACAAAGACCAAGGAAAATTCACCGAGGCAAACCAACGTGTTTAGTGCAGTATTTTTGAATGGCAATTATAGCAAAGCTGACTGCTATATTGACTCTGGAGCGAGTGTACACTTGACAACAAATAAATACTGAATTAATGATGAATCCTACGATTGTTATCCGAAGGAAATAATTGTTGCAAATAAAGATAAAGTACCTGTTGTGTGTTCTGGCGATGTGCAGATCAGGGCATACACGAAAGAATGCAATTATGATGTGACAAATTAAGGAGTATTGTGTGTTCCGAGTCTTACGACGAATCTTCTATCAGTGAGTCGATTAATAAGCAATGGAAACAGTGACTTTTACAAATGATGGTTGTGAGATATACAACAAAATAGGAAATCTGGTGGCGACAGCTATACTTGTGAATGGATTTTACAAACCGAACACACCAGTTGATTTCATGGCTGCTGCAGTGGTAACCAGTGAAACTTGGCATCGAAGATTAGGACACGTGAAAAGTACCCACCTGTATAAAATGGTGAATGCAGTCAGTGGTTTATCAGTTAACAAGAAGACATAAATAAGTAAGAATTCCTGCGCAAAATGTTGTGAGGGCAAACAGAGCCGACTGCCGCTTCCCAGTGAAGGCAACAGGAGTAGTGATCTGTTGAATATAGTACATGCAGATGTCTGTGGGCCAATGGAGGATGTCCATTGGAGGATCAAGGTACTTCATTCTTTTTTTAGATGATTACAGTAGGATGACCTATATTTACTTCATGAAAAATAAAAGTGAAGCCTTTCAATGATTGAAAAAAATACAAAGCTAAAGTTGAGAACTATATCAACAGAAAAAAATCAAGGTTTTGCGTACTGATAATGGGAGAGAATTCTGCAATAATGAATTTGATAAATTTCTAGAAAATATGGGAATAATTCATCAGAAAACCAACCCTTACACGCCAGAACAGAATGGTTTGTGCGAGCGAATGAACCGGATGCTTGTTGAAAAGGCTATATGTCTTTTATTTGAAGCTGGTTTAAGCAAGCAGTTTTGGACCGAGGCAACTAACATAGCTGTTTATTTGCCGAATCGAATATTAGCACCTGCATTACAAGATAAAACTCCATTCGAGTTATGGACGGAGACCAAGCCTGATATAAGTCACCTCAGAATTTTTGGTAGCACTGTAATGGTACTGGTGCCAAATGAGAAGCGTCTCAAATGGGATACAAAATCGGAAAGTGTATACTAATGGGTTATTCTGAAGACACAAAGGGATACAGAAAGTTTAACCCTAAAACAGAAAAAATAACCACTAGTCGAGATGTGATTATCATAGGAAAAGATTCTCAGCGACAAGATGTAATTGTTGTTCAAGAGAAAAATTGTTTGAAGTCTGACGTTGAAGAGACAAGTCCATATTCAGTGGGGGATGATGATCTATCAGATGACAATTCAAATATCTCTTCAAATAAACAGCACAATTTACTGCTTCAGCCCAAAGATTGAGTGGTACCTTACGGACATAAAGCATGGATTGAGCACTTTCAACAATTGTCCTAATTTCTTGTTCTGCGCGGCCTTTTTGTTCAGGCGTATAAGGGGCAGCGAGCTCACGAGAAATACCCTCACAGTCAAGATATTCTTTAAAGTCTTTGTTTATGTACTCTCCAACATTGTCAGTGTGCAATATGCGTACACTATGTGAGAACTTGTTTTTAATCATTGAATTATATTTCTTGAAACAGTTTAACACATTACACTTATTCTTTAAAAAGTACACATACCTAATTTCATACCTTGTATAGACGGCACACTGAATGGTCGACAGACATCACTGTATATAACATCACCTGGTTGCAGTGGTCCTCTGTTTGATTTATTGAATGGTTGACGAGCATGCTTACCGTAAGCACAACCCTTACACACAAACTTGTCACATTCTGGTAACTCCACACCAGTAATGACATTGTTTTTACACATTTTCTGTATTTCTTTGACATTTAAATGTCCTAGACGTTCATGCGACGTTTGAAGGTCCAATTTTTGCACTACATTACACTCTGGATTTTAAAGCGTTTTCACCTTTAACTCATATAGATTTTTGCTTTGCAAAGATGCACACAGCACTATTTTATTGTCCTTGTATATTAAAGCATCTGTATGTTTCTTTATAATGTTATAACCTTGTCTTGTCAATACTCCTTCAGAAAATAGGGTTCTTCTCAACTTTGGTACATAAAGAACATTTTTCAGGATACTTGTCTCCCACTGTCCATTGACACACTTGTCTATCAATATATTTCCTTGGCCGCCTACTTCTACGGCTTCTTGGTTTCCAAGTTTAAGTAGAGATCCCGTATACTCATACAATTCAGCAAAATGTTCACGTTTATAACACATGTGAGCTGAGGCACCGCTTTCTAATATCCATTATAAACCATTATCATTAATTTTCCAATCTGTATTTGCTACATCGAATGCTAACATATTCTTTTCTCCTTGTTGTTTCTGTTTTTGTTTTGGGGCACAGAAATCTCTTGCGTAATGGCCGCATTCCCCACAGTTGTAACATATAAAGCGATGTGACTTTTCATTTGACCCTTCATTTAACTTTTCATTTAATTCTTTGTTTCTTCTTCGTACTTTTTTTGAGTGTACGACTAAACGCCGACAGACACTACGCCGACAGACTGAACACCGACAAGACTTTACTTCGACGGGACTCTTCGCCGACAGGACACTTCGCCGACAGGACTCTTCGCCGACAGGGCTCATCAGCGACGCAATTTATCTCCGATAATCAGATACTTACTTTGGAAATCGATTACTTATGCGTTTCTTGTAATTATACAATTCATACAAAATAAACGACGTTACAACATTGTAACGTATAATATGGTACCTACCTATTCCTAAAACGTTAACTATTTTAAGATGCCAAATCAAATCAAATCAAATCAAATCAAATCACTTTTATTTGTTAACACAGGTAGAAATACAGATCTTGAGTTTGGTGAACAGAGCGCTATGTTATGCCAGGGGGCATACAAATATGGTGTGCATCTATCTAATTATTATGAATTTAAATTTAAAAAAAGATGTTTGAAATTCATGCAGAATTACAATTTCAAAATAAATCATAACAATTATATAATATTATTTAAAAAAAATTAACGATGTCAGATTTAAATGAGGAATTATTTAGTTATAAATGTCAAAAAATAAAAAAAACAAGTCAGAGCAATTGAAAATGTCAAAAATTATTACATGTCAATATAAAATTTACAACCTCAAATTAATTCGTCATTTAAGTTTTTTCATTTAACATAGAAACAAAACACTATATTGAGTCATCATTTAAAAATTCATCCAGTGTCTAGTAACATTTGTCACTAAGTAAGCTATTAAGTGCCTTTTTGAATTTTATTAATGGCATATTTTTAATGGCATCCGGTATTTTGTTATAAATTTTTGGAGCGTTGCCGAAAAAGCTTTTACGCATTAAGGCTGTTTTACATTTAACATTACATAGTTTGTTACAGTATTGAGTACGCAATGGATTTCTTCTGACTGCCGATAAGCTGACAAATAAATGCGGGTTTTTTTTTACAAACAATGCAGTTTCCATTATATACATTGCTGGCAGTGTCAATATCTTTAGTTTTTTGAAAAACGGAATACAGCTATCCGTCGTTTTTAGACCACACATGGACCTCACACAACGTTTCTGCATCCTAAATACAACCTCTCTATTAGCTGACTGTCCCCAGAAAATAATACCGTATCGTAAAACAGAAGCTGCAAGTCCATGGTATGCTGCTAACAATGTCTCAATATTAACCTTTTTTGAAAGTTGGAATAGTGCATACGCAGATTTACTTAGTCTTTTACATATTATGTCAGTATGAATGTTCCAAGTCAATTTATTATCAATAGTCATTCCTAAGAATTTAGCACTATCAACTTCCTGAATTTTATGGTCTTTATAGTTGATATTAATGTTATTATTTTCACGACGCTGATGGTATTGCATGATATTGGTCTTACTTAGGTTAATTTTCAAATTATTACCATCAAGCCAGTTTATTATTTTAGTCAAAGATTCATTAATATCATTTTCATAATTATTTATGTCATTGCATTCTATTATTGCTGTGCTGTCATCTGCAAAAAGAACCATCTTATGCTGAATTATTTTTGGGAGATCATTGATGTAAATCAGAAATAGAGGTGGTGCCAATACGCCACCTTGGGGTACGCCATATTTTATGGGTCTTTGCTTTGAGAAGTATACAGTTTCTAATTTGGTTTTGGGACATAATCGAGTGACTTTAGTGCCGATTTGAAGGTATTTATAAAATATTTAGTTCGCTAGTTGAAATGTTATTCTTACGGACACTTTTGCAGTACAGTTCAGCACGAACACAGCACGCTTATAATTACCACTTTATTGTTTTTTTTATAATGAGTTCATGTGAATTTATAAAATCAAAAACCGGTAACTTACAATTAGTGATTGAAGGATATTTGTATTGCCGAAATAAAGTTCGTGGGGATGTGTTTTATTGGAGTTGTGTCGAAAATAAAATAAAAAATTGTTACGTTTTTGTAAAAACCAAAATTACTGACGGGAAACATGAATTGGTAAGTAAAACTATCAGGCCGCATTGTCACATGCCGAATCCCGAATCACTGGTTGTTCGTAAATTCCAGGCTAAAATAAAAGACAAAGCTCATTCCAGTATGGATTCACCTATACAAATAATACAAAGTTGTATGAAGGATGTTCCAAATGTAAGTTCTCCAAGTATGCTTAATAAGCAAGCAATGACTAAAATGATAAATCGGACGAGAAATAAAAATAAACCTTGTATTCATAAAAAACTAAGTGATATAAGTATACCAGATAATTACCAAAACTTTGAAAAGGAACAGTTTTTAGTGGGTCATTACCATTACAATGGTGAAACTGTTATTATATTTGCAACTGAACAAAATCTACGATTATTATTTAAAGCTGATTTCTGGATTCAAGATGGAACTTTCAAATGCTGTCCGCTGCCGTTATGCCAGATGTACACTATTCATGGAAATGTTAGCAGCGATAAGAAGACGATTTTTCCTTTAGTTTACGCATTCCTTTCTCATAAATCGGAGAACTGCTACTACATTATGTTAGAATTAATAAAAATGCACACTTTGAATAAATTTAATTTGCGTCTAAATCCGAAAACGATTATAACTGACTTTGAAAAGCAGCAATTAATGCTTGTAAACGCGCATTCCCAGAAAGCAGGAATAAATGTTGCTATTTTCATTTAAGACAAAGTATATGGAGGCACATACAACAAGCAGGATTGGCAAAGTTGTATGGTGAAAACTGTGATTTTGCGTTCAAAATGAGACATTTGGCTGCACTAGCATTTTTGGCTGCAGTAGAAATTCTATCAGCTTTTAAAGAAATAGTTGAAAAAGTTTTACCACCAGAAGCGCACCAAGTAATAGAATGGTTTAAAAACTATTATATTGACAGCAATGTTTACAAAACCAAAAATACTCTCATCAATACGAGCACATTAAAATTATTGATTACAAAAGTGCCACCCACGTTCCCTCCAGAGACATGGTAAATATCGGATTCTATTGAAGCAGGCACACCAACAACACAAAACGCTGTCGAAAGTTGGCACAATAGGTGGAACACATTGCTAAATAGAAAAAAATGGAATATATTTAAAACTATAGATGAAATTAAAAAGGAACAAAAAAATACAAAATTTGAAATTGAGAGACTATCAGCGGGCATAATAAAACCACGGAAGAATAAAATTAATAAAATCAACGAAAGGTTGATGGTACATTTGAATAATAAAAACAATTTAGATGTGATCGAATTTATAAAAGGTTTATTCTATATTATTCATTTTAAAACATAAAGTAATATTTAATTGAAAAGGAGTTGTTATTAGAATGATTTGTGATTTTTGTGATAGGTTTATTGTTACTAAGAGGTTTGTTTAAAAAAAAATATTTTTGTTTGTTTTTTTTCTATGCATTTTTATGGGTATCTTTACATAATGATATTATACATATACTAGTTGTGCCCGGCATGCGTTGCAATGCACCTTTTTTTTACCCTACCCTATCTACCTACCCCCTTATCACTTAGGGGTATGAAAAATAGATAGAAGCCGATTCGCAGACCTACTGAATATGCATATAAAATTTCATAAAAATCGGCCGTTTCGGAGGAGTATGGTAACTAACATTGTGACACGAGAATTGTATATATGTATAAGAAGAGATGTACCTACACTAATAACCAATGCAAAATATTTATTTTTTATGAATTGATACTTACAAGAAACGCATAAGTAATCGATTTCCAAAGTAAGTATCTGACTATCGGAGATAAATTGCGTCGCTGATGAGCCCTGTCGGCGAAGAGTCCTGTCGGCGAAGTGTCCTGTCGGCGAAGAGTCCCGTCGAAGTAAAGTCTTGTCGGTGTTCAGTCTGTCGGCGTAGTGTCTGTCGGCGTTTAGTCGTACACTCACTTTTTTTGCCACTATTAAAGCAGTTTCATTATCTTCTTCTAAATTCAAACTGGCTTCCTCATCTAGCAAACGAGCTGTCAGATTAATTACAATTTGATTCTTCGGATCAAGCGACATCCAAGCCTGGCGAACAGATCTGTACTTGGGAGGTAGTGTACTCAAATTTTAGTTATGATTGCAGTTTCACTAATAACTTCTCCCCTTTCTTTAAGTTGTTTAGCCAAACTTTGTACTTTAGCTATATGCTGAGCTATGCTGTCTGCTGGTGACATTTTATATTGATAGAAACGGTCATGTATCATTATTTTAGTCATCTCGGATTTTTGTTCATAAATGCATTCAAGCTTGGTCTGATGATCAAGCTTGAATCCATTTATGAACAAAAATCCGAAAATTGCGAATCAGCGCTAGAGGTGATCCTCTAGCGCTGATTCGCAATTTTCGATGAGTGCTATTGGATTTAAATCCATAAATATAAATATTGCTAGGTCTATGCAAAAATAAAAAATGCGAAGCCACCATTTCTTGCTTCTTCTGCCGACTTCATAGGTATTCCGCTTCTGATCGAAACGATCCACACCGCCCATACGTTTTGTATATTCAAGTATCGCTGTTGGACAAGGAAACTTTTTTTTTGTACCGTCTTTCTGCTTTCTTTCACATGTAGTTTTGCAAATTTTGGGGTGGAATGCGGTGGTCAAAACTGTAACTATTTTTGTATCTTGCCACATGATGAAGGAAACATTCTTTTTAGTACGCCATTTATATTCACCTCTCTCTAAATGTATTTTTTCTTGTCTTGATACGTTCTTTTTTTTTTGCGTTTTTTTGTATTAGTGGCAAATCAGATCTCCCAGAATTTACGGTTGCGGTGGCATACATTCCGTTTTCAAACAAATATTGCAAGAGTTCATAAAATGCAAAGAAATTGTCAAAAACTACATGTCCCCGGAAGCCTTGATCAATGAGTTTTTGTGTGAGAGATTTTACTACTTTGACTCCTAGACCGACTTCAGGAGCTTGGTCATCACATTTACCAGTATAAATGCTAAATTCGTAAATATAACCTGTGTTGCTATCAGCTCTTACCCAAACTTTGTATCCTCTCTTGATGGGTTTGAGGGGCATATACTGTTTTAGTGATGAACGTCCCTTGAATCGAATCATCGATTCATCAATTGATTGTGACGATGTTGTTTTCGCTTCTCGCTGACATGCAATATTCAGCAAATCCAGTATTGGTCTTACTTTGAATCATTTATCAAAATTTGTTGCAGCTCTTTGAGGCGTTTGCTCATTATTATTCGCTTCGGATCGCTTTACGAGACTCGAGACTAAGCGGTCGTGTATTTTGTATTGATGAAGTTTTTGTGTTCGTGTGTGTGTTGTGCCTTTAGGGTTGTGTGTACGGAGAGAAATCAAATGCTGCGGAGTTCTATTATTACTTTACTTATAACTCGTTATTGATAGTACACATGAGTAGTTAATTAGGTTGGGAGCGCGTCCACAGTTTACGGTGGTTACGGGCGAACTACTGTCGCCGAGCGCCGCACGTACAACGGATACAATACTGATGTGTCAGCGCTCCTACAAAGTAAACAATTACGACACGTAAATTTATTTATTTGCGACGTCAGTATAAAAGTAAAGTTTGTCACGTGTGACTTGTGGGTTTTTATATCGAGTTTCATGTGCAAGATGAACTAAATATTTTTATAAACAATAAATATGGTGTTTCTACTAGTATGTCGAACCCAGGATCGAGCCCGTTTGGTCGTAGCCAATTGCTACATCGAAGTCCTCCACCGACGCCTACCGAACCATTACCCCCGAGCAACCCAAATCCACCAGCACCCGCGGAAGATGAATTGCCGAGTGAAGTCATCAGCACGCCGGAGAACCAGAAATGGTTAGGATCTATAGATGGCATGCTGAACGAAGTTTGCTCTATTCTCGCTGAAGGGAAAATTAACTCAGACCAGAAGCTTCGTGTCTCCTCTCTTTGCCGGAAGGTCTCAAGTGGAACTTCTCAGATGGCCGTCTTATACCAATCGTTGAAGCAGAAAACTATCCAGGCCCATACCACAATCCAGCACCTACAGGTTCACCAGAACGTTGTGAACTCTCTCCAGCAATTCAAAGAGGTTGTAGAGGCAAAGCTGAAATCCTCAGAAAATAGTTCTTATGCTAGCATGGTCAAGAAAGGTTCCGATAACTTCGTCCGTCCTGCAAATTTGAGATCAGTTGCCATCTATCCTAGCGATAAGAGCCAAACAAGTGCCGACACCAAGTCACTTGTCCAAAAGATTATCTCCCCCGAACAACTGAAGCTTCATGTCCGTGGCCTGAGAAAAGTGAAAAATGGGGGCGTTCTGATTAGCACTGAAAATAAAGGCGATATTGATAAACTGAAAAATTCGGATAAACTAGTATCATCGGGCCTTACAATAGAAGAACCTTCGAAACGCCGCCCTAGGGTCGCTGTTATTTGTGTCCCCGTATCCCTTACCGAGAAAGAGGTATTTGAATGCATTTATGAGCAGAACCTTTGTGACAAGCTGCCGAATACAACTCGTGAGTCCTTCCTTGATAGTATCAAGTTAAGCCATAAATCGGGTAAGAAAGACCTTCCTACCTGTAACTACATCTTGGAACTACCCGCTAGCATAAGAAAAATTATCATAAATCAAAGCAGAATTTTTATAAACTGGACATCGTGCCCTGTGAGAGATTTTACGATAGTCACCAGGTGCTTCAACTGCCAGCAGTTCGGACACGCAGCCAAGTTTTGCCGAGAAACTAGTCCTACTTGCAACCATTGTGGAGAGACTGGACACTCCTTCAAGGAATGCAGCAGAAAATCTTCCCCCCCTCAATGTGCGACGTGCAAACGCTTCAAGAGGAAATGTGACCATCCAACAGGTGATGTAAGTTGCCCGGCGCGGAAATATGCAGAGATAAACTACATCAACTCAATAGACTATGAAGGCGCCTAAGAGCGCCACCGAATACTTTATTTAGTTAGCACATAAACAGGTAGTTTATTCTTTATTTATATTTCGTTTAAGTTTAAAACGATCATGACAAATCAGTTTATTTGTGATCTAGATAGTTTTTCTGTGTCTGAATCTAAAATCTGTAATGTTGAAGACTGCAAATACCTTCTTCCTTCTGGTGACAAAACGTTAACCCTGCTCACACAGAATATTCGCAGCATAAATCGAAACATGAACGGTTTTGAAGTGTTATTACAGAATCTTGACATAAGCTGTGATATTATCGTCCTAACAGAATGTTGGTTGTCAAAACATACAGTCAATTTACCATCTCTTGACGGATATTATTCTTATAAAACTGACAGAAACATAAACCAATACGATGGATTAGTCATTTATATCAAAAATAATTTAAGAACAATCAAAGAAGAACCTGTATACCAAGATAGTAATTGCTTAATAATTAAAATAATTCCCGACACGGTAGTCATGGCTATTTATAGGCCTCCTTCTCAAAATATGGACCGATTTTTAGACTCACTTGACACAAACTTAAAAAACATAACATCTTTTAAAAACATAATACTTTTGGGCGATATTAACATTAACATTGCTTCCGGGAAAACTGATACCCATGTTCATAATTATCTGAATATTTGCTCATTTTATGGACTTTTACCAGCTCACTATCACCCCACGCATCAGAGCGGGTCATGCTTAGACCATATCATTCTAAAATCAAAAAGCCATCCAAAACATTG
Organism: Dryobotodes eremita; assembly: GCA_917490735.1. Lineage (NCBI taxonomy): Eukaryota > Metazoa > Arthropoda > Insecta > Lepidoptera > Noctuidae > Dryobotodes > Dryobotodes eremita. The sequence continues at coordinate 25,833,392 of OU823242.1, forward strand.
GTTACTAATTCTTCGCTTACCGATCATCAAGCTGTTTTACTAACATTACAATTAAGTTCACCTAGAATAAACTGCATGCGTAGCTACACTAAAGTTAATATGACAAACCTTGAAAACGACATACGCGGTATTAATTTTGACCTTGTTTATTATTCAAGCGATGCAAATATTTCTTTAGAGTATTTCATAAATTCGTTACAATATGCAATAAGGAAAAACACATTCACTAAGACAATGCCTAGAAAGTATAGTTGTATTAAACCGTGAATCACACCCGGTCTCGTTCGTTGTATAAGGCATAGAGACAAGCTTCACCTAAAATTGAAACTCGCACCTGATAACGAAATACTTTCTAACACTTATAAAAGGTATCGAAACTTCTGTAATAATCTTTTGAAAAAACTAAAAAATCAGCATGATTAAAATGAATTACAGAAGGCGGGGAAAAATAGCAAACTTGTGTGGAAATTTATAAAAACTAACACATTTAGATCTAAAAATCCCGAACCACCGCTTGATTTACTATCAACAGAAATAAACTCATCCGAAGCAATGAATAAAGTAAACAACTTTTTTGCTAACGTTGGTAAAAACTTGGCTGAAAAATCTTTAAAATCTGGTAATTTTTCCCGTCAAAACCCGACTACGACAACCTCTACACTAAAAACTTTTGTTTTATTAGATACCGACGTTAACGAAGTAGTAAGACTAATAAACGCGTTAAAGGATGTTTGTGCTACTGGGTGGGATGACATACCTAATAATATACTTAAAAGATTTAAATACCTACTTGCCCCTCCGCTAACCCACATTTTTCAGCTATGCTTATCTAAAGGAATATTCCCTAAATTGCTTAAAAAAGCCGTGGTCACACCTGTATTCAAGTCTGGAGACAAAAACTGTGTGAATAACTACAGACCCATTTCAGTGTTAACAGGCCTCTCAAACATTTTAGAAAAAATCATTAACAGTAGATTGATAAAATATCTGGAAGATAACAGACTACTTTCAGATTGTCAATTTGGTTTTAGACCTAAAAGATCTACTAGCCAAGCAGTACACATACTAACTAATTATATTTCTTCCAATCTAGATAATGGTATGCACACAGTTGGGATCTTTCTAGACCTTGCCAAGGCCTTCGACACTATTTCTTGTACTTTACTTTTGCACAAGCTTGAAACACTTAGGATAAGAGGAGCACAACTTCTACTATTTTCTGATTATCTCAGCGATCGTCATCAATGCCTAAAAATAGGTCAGTATACAAGTTCTGAACTTAAAAATAGTCGTTTTGGTATTCCATAAGGCAGCATTTTGGGCCCTACGTTATTTTTAATCTATATAAATGAGCTATGCAGCCTGCCACTCCGAAATGGTGTCATAATGTCTTATGCGGATGACACCGCTCTGTTCTCAGCTAAATCAAGAGTTGAGGTCTATGATCTTGCTCAGAATGGTTTTAATATTGTTTGTAATTGGCTCCATAATAATCTCCTAACATTAAATGCAGACAAAACAAAATACATTACATTTACAATGAGAAATACTAACATACCGCTTACTAATCTAAACATTTATGTACATAGCTGTAGCACGTACGCTGACAATGCATGTTCTTGCCCCAGTTTAGCTAAAGCTGACAACTTGAAATATTTAGGTGTCACTATTGACTCCAATCTAAATTTCCGTAAACATATCGATTTACTATGTACTAGAGTGCGCAAATTAATATACGTTTTTAAGAATTTACGGAACATAGCCGACTATAAATTAATTAAACAGGTTTATTTAGCTTTGTGTCAATCCATCCTTACTTATTGCATAACTTCCTGGGGTGGTGCTGCAAAAACAATTTTACTCCCTCTAGAACATGCTCAAAGAGCAATTCTAAACCTTTCGCCCTTTTAGATTTCCTACGCACCAGCTCTACATAGCATGTAAAGTACTGACAGTACGGCAATTATTTATTCTAAGCTTAGTACTACACCAGCACACTGCACTTCCTTTTGCACCAGTACCTTCCGACAAGAGAAGGAAGGACTTGGTTTGCATAAACTCTCAAACCAGACATGCGTTTGCTAATTGATTTTATGTGTTTTTAGGACCTTTTCTGTATAATAGGCTCAACAAGTTACTAAGCTTCTATAGTGTAAGTTATATTAAATGTAGTAAAATATTATCAGAATATTTAGCGATACTCAATCACACAGACACAGAAAAACTTTTAGATATTTTGGTATGATTATAATATATTCCCTCGTATTTACTTTTGTATATTTACATAGGCTTAGTTTTAGGTATTAATGTACCATTATGCTTTTTCTCATAGTTAATAGATTATTTTTATCAGTTCAACTTAAATTTTACTGTCCCAATTTAATTGAAACGTAAAGTGATGGCCTGAAACACAGGTTTGAATTAACCTAGTTCGGGCGGGTCTCTACCTTATATTGTAATTCCGAATCATCATTACTTACACCTGTAATCAAATTTTAGTTTCAGTTTATTTTTAGGCAATAAAACTGTATGGAAAATATTGCTACTGTTGGCTAAATGTACACTTTTTGTAAATGTTTTATTCAATAAAAATATTATATAAAAATATTATTATATTATTATTATTCAAATGCAGGTGTTCGAGGATTTTTTAAATCTTTTGATTGGCATTATGGATGCGATTTCATCTACGCGGAAAAATCGATCGCTAGCCCAATATAAATCAGCAGTCGGTAACGGATGGAGCCCCATTAGCATTATTATGCCTATGAAAGCTTTAATTTCATCACAACAACAGGTTTCCAGTTACGACTTTGATGTTGTTCTGCATAGAGATTGGTTTGTGTTACAATGTGTGTAAAAATATCGTCATCAAACAAACGTGTGAAATATGTTGTAGGCCTTGTCTGAGATGAAAGGAATTGAGTTCCTCGTAAACGACCACGGTCAAAATCATCCATGTTTGGTTGTTAAGACCAGATAACTTTTTTCCACTGATCTTCTGGACCATCCGAATCATCAGTTTCAGAAAATGTATCAACAGCTGTAGGAAGTCTACTGGATGGTGTTTCAGGAGAAGAAGAGTCATGTAAACGGTTACGGCGTCTGTCTAAATGAAGACCAGATATTGAGGTTTGAATTGATGTCTCACGTTCGTCGTCCGAGTCGTGTGTCACCTGAGTAGACTCATTGTTGCAGCGATTGCGGCTGTCTAAATGTAGACCAGATGTTGATGGCTGATTAAAAGATTCTTCTAAATTAGAGTCGTTTCTCTCCTGAGTAGAATCGGTTTCGTTCGCACCACTAAGAATATCACATAGCGTCATACCTTCATACGTATCTAAATTATCCGGTTCTTGTTCGTATTCGTCCTCCGAAATATCGGGGTCGTCGGGTAAGCCAAATAACTCGTCTAGTGCATTTTCTATGTCATCATCACACAATATTTTCGGCATTTTCATCCGCAGTAAATACTGTAATATTATTATCTACACAGGCAGTGGCAGATATATTACCACCAGTTCAATACAAAATTTTATCAAAATAATAAACGTAATTTTATAAAATACAAACCCGAATAAGGTATGAACACACATTATCGAATACCTCGATTGCCAGAGAGAGTAGATAATGTCATTAATTAATTAATTAATTAGTCAAATTACCAACATCATTAATAATCACCCTCATACCGAGAATACATTGAACGCCGCTCGTAAATTTTTCTTAACGCATATTACTGTTATTTTTCATGAGTTTTACTATGTATGGCAACGATACTACGTCTAATACAAAAAAAATGTTTTTGGGTCTTTTTAAAGAGACTGGTACGTGAGCTAAAAAATATGTACCTACCTACATACGCACGTCTGAAGTGTTGCAAACAAACTAAAATTATTTACTATTTAAAACATGTTAGTTTACATATTTACATTTAAAAACATCAATGAGTTCAATCATCATTAATGAGTTGATTTGATGACACTATGATGTAGTATATTTTAATGTTTATGTTCTAATTGTACTGCTTTGAATAATGGATACATTTGTAATTATTTGATGTTTACCTATTTATATTTGTACGCCGCTGAGGCAAAACATGACTGTAATAAAAAAATGTAACATCTTGTATGACATATTATTATGTGTATACTCATGTTTTGGACAAATAAATAAATTATCTTATCTTATCAATTGTTTGACCGTTTCCGATTTCAGCCTAGTTCGACGATCTGTAATAATATTTCCAGAAGTCGAAAATGTTATTTGGTCTTGTAATGAGAACGCAGATATTTTGTTTCTTGTAGTTTATTTGAGAACAACTTGCGGATTACATTGAAAAAGTAAGCGCCCGGCATTATCCACACATAGAGTCCTCTATCTGTATATTAGAGACGAATCTTAGAGTAAATATTATTGTTACCAGAATATTTTATTGCTACAATCACACCTCCCCTCGATAAAGTATTCCAACAAATTTATATTTCTCATAAAAAAACCTCCCCTTAACTTAAACTTTCCCTTAAGAGTTGAACAAAAAAAGTATTATTCTTTAAACAATTTTTCTCGAAATCTTTTAAATAATATTCCCCCTAATGCCTTTGTTAGGATGTCTGCAACTTGCTCACTGGTATTCACATATTTTAATTCAATGATTTTATTTTCTAATTTTTCTTTTACAAAAGCTTGTTTAATTTCAAAATTTTTCACTCTTGAATTACCATTGGCCATATTAGCCATCTTGATAGTTGACTGGTTGTCCTCATATTAGATTATATCAGTTTCCAAGCCAAAGGTATTCAAAATGTCTTTCAACCAACAAACTTCACTAGTGGCTGAGCATAAGGCAATGTACTCTGCCTCTGTCGAAGATAACGCTACCGTCTGCTGTTTCTTCGAAAACCAAATTACAGAATTCCCAAACACTTTCAAAATACACCTTGACGTTGATTTTCTATCATTACAACCACCCCAGTCACTATCAACATAGCCTATTACATCATTATTGCAATGTCTATAGTATAATAGACATAAATCAAGTGTCCCTTTTATATATCTTAAAATATTCAACAACAGTTTGTACAAAGGTTCAGAAGCACAACTCTGATACCTACTTAATATGTTAACCACTGCACAAATATCTGGCCTTGTCCCCATAGCAGCATACATCAGTAGTGTAGAATTGGGGTTCCTGGATCAGGAGATCCAGGAACCCGCAATTCCACACTTGAAAATGGGTTATCCATCGATTAATCAATCAATTTAGGGTTTCTGGATCAGATCAGATCAGATCAGATCCAGAAACACCCAATTTCAACCAGATTCAAAACCCCCCAATCATACACTACTTACTAGTCTGTGATCGAACCTTCACACTGCAACGAAGTCGAATGCTGCGGTATATACCGCGTCAATAATATGAAGGCACAAATAGATTAATTCTGAATTCAATAGAGTAACTGTTTCAGACACTTATTAATATAATATTTTCCTTTCACAGCGTTCAAATAAAAACATTGAGGAAACTGTATGGCATGTTGCATCCAAGGATCGTCGTAAATCTCCCAATCTTCTATAACACCTCCACATGAGAAACATGCTGCTTTATCATTTACACTATTTCCACAGTAAAAAAATCCAGCGTCAGCCATTTCCATCACTAATCTTCTCCTTGAATCAGCCGTTGCCCAGTATTGACTAAATGAAAATTCACGCATTTTATACACATTATACATGTCATATCGAGGATTGTATTTATTTGGAGACATGTTCTGTTTACTCACTTCCTAGGTCTTGATGCAGATAATTATAAAAGTGTAATGACATCGCACATCTGTTACCAGCAACTTATAACACGGGAACATCATTGAACGGGATTAGTAGGGATAGGAAACTGATACTTAATACCCAATTTTGAAAAAAATAAACAAGAAAATATTTAACACAAATATTTATTATCCATACACCATTTATTTAAACATATTACATTTTTTAAAGCACATACTGTGTCATGATAAATACAACTATACACATCATGAGAATGTTCATATTTATCGTACAAGCTTAATAAATTAGGACAACCTTCATCTTCTAAATTATTTACATAATTATTATTATTATTCAAAATATTTTTTAACCATAACACTTTTTCTAAACCTTTGGTGTAAACACTTTTATCTCTTAAAATATCTACAATCAAATTCTGATGATTTGAGTAAGATACGAATCCTTCACTCCAGTATATCTTTCTATTACGTTCAATCCAACTGACTTGCCGTTTTTCTGCTTTCGTCAAATCGTAAAATGGAAATGGTGGTTTAATTAAAAACACTTGAATTTTTTTATTACATAATACAGCAATTTCCTTAACGATAAATTCATTTGTTTCTGTTTTAAAACCTTGAACATCTACAATGGCAGTCATGATAACCTGCGCACAATGTTGCTGAGAGGTTTGTATTCCACAAGTCGATCGTTTATAATCAAACAATATGCAGTCGTCTTATCTGGTATTGCTGTAGAACATTCAATCTCCAACCTCACGTCCACCGGACCTGTTTTTAGGTTATCGTTTTGTCTTGAGCAGTCTAAGATAAAGAGAGGGGCTTTTTCTTTGAACTCCTTTACGCCAAGCAACGGGTCTACTGGACAGTTGTAATACGACTGACGAAATTTCACAAACATTTCGTATAATATACTGTATTTGTTCTCAGAAAACTTTAAACATAAAGGTTCATATGGATAATATTGTGAATTCAAAAAGAGCGTAACGTTTGTAACTTCACAGTGATCGAATACTGAACTGTCTTTAGTTTTATTATTTTTTCGATTAGTTTGTAAACAAAAAATGACATATCTGGGTTTTTCCAATTGTGAAGCAGTTTTAACTGACCAAGAATGCTTTGTGGTTTTAGGTAATAACGGATACTCATATAAATCCCAATTTCTAAACGCCATCTGAATAGGTTTATCTCTTTCTAAATGTTTTAAAAGTGTCAGTCGTTCTCGGTCCGATACTTTTATGTGTGGCACTCTCCACTGAACTCTTTGTATGTCTATTTGAAAATGAGCAATATCATCAGTAAGAAGAACACTATTTAAGTTAGTGTTACTTCTGTTCAATATAAGTTCATGTTTGCAATTTATCACTATTTTATTGTAATCCTCTGCAAACCCTAAAACCTTATTTAATGGTATCATAGCACTAAAATGTCCATCACTTTGAAATCCCTCTAAACTCCAACCCCATAGGGCAGCAACTTTATTTTCTGCTTCATTTAATGAGATGTATGATTTTATTGTTGACGTTATTCCTGAATTTTTTATACGGTCTATTTCAATACCATTTATTTCGTACCTGATGTCTTGAAACAAAGACATAACAGGGTTATTAGTGAACGTAACAGTTTTCTTGATTGGATTCCCATCTTTTCCGAAGAGCTTTGCTTGACCTTCGATGTAAATTGAACTGGCTGATGGTAGCACGTATATGTCTTGCTGGTGGATGGGGATTCTGATTTCATCGTTTTCTCTAAAGCTGTTATTGTAGGGATTATATGAATGGACTTCATAACTTTCAATCGAAGTGTCGAAGTGCGGTGATTCAGTAATCTGTAGTATATTCATACTTTAAATCCTAGGGCTTTAAGAAAATCTTTGTTTGGTTCAGTCAATTTCTTAACTTTTTTCTTACGTCTCTGCACTTCGGCAATCGTAGAAGAACTAAGACGTTTTGTTTTCACGAGGGTGTTTTTATAGTATACTATCATTTTGTTTTTCTTAAATGAAGACGTAATTGAATATATTCTTCTCCAAAGTTTATACAGTTACCAAATTGATCAACAATCCTAACAGATATAGATGAAATTATATTTTTGTTTACTGGATAGTAAATAACGTTTTGTGGTAATTCCATAAACTGATGACTATGGGAACTGACTGATGGGGACTGACTGATGGGAATATTGTTTCCATATTTCAAAATGTCCAAATTACTCAAGGCTCGTTTAGGCAGCCGATATTTTAGTTTTTTTCTTTCGATACGAAAATTCCGAGCCCATCTTTATGTGGTTTAAGGTGAAGTCCTTTTCCGATGCAGAGAGCCTCCATCTTTTCATTATGCCTCTTCGATTCAGCATACAACTTTTTTGCCGTCTTGAATTCATTTATGGTTTTAGCAATACCAGCTGCACCACCTGCTAGGGCGCCTGCCGCCGATAAACCAGCAAAAATAGGAATCAAAGGTAATACTCCACCAGATTTCGGTATAGAAATAACACGAGGAAGTTTAATAGATGAATCATTAGCTAATTCTCTGGTAGCAGCCATGGCTAATTCTATCGCCACTTTTCTGCATTTTGGTTTTAATTTTTTTATACGTCTTTTTGTTTTGTTAATAACATTTTTAAATTTATTTTTCATCCCTTTTCCAGATATAATTTTTGGAGAACACTTTTTGCTACATTTTTTTAGGCCAGAACCAGTTTTAATTTTTGTTGACATAGCGCTGCTTACTAAACGTGCTGCCAGTTTTTCCCCAACACTAGCATCTGAGGCAAGAGCTCGCTCTTTAGCCATATTTAACAAAACTAAATCTGCCTTGTGGCGATCCTTTAAGTTTGAAGACTTGTTATAGGCAATGTCGTGTTCTTTGCAATATTCGTCCAATTTATTAATGCCTTCATCTTTGCGTGTAAGCCTTTTAATTAATTTAGTGCCAGGTCCGCAATAATTGTATCCTGGTAAATGTAATTCAAATGGTAAATTATTTATAAGCCAGTTGAGAAGACTGCTCTCTCCAATACCCATCATAAGACTGATGCATCATGGGTTAAACACTTAATAAATATTCGATTTGTCAATCCAACTGTTTTCAGAAGAAGACAAACCTAACCATTTTACTAAAACCCTATTTCCTTTACTTCTAAGAACTTTCTCGACTAGATATAAATTAGGATGTTTTGTCTTTTGCAGCTCTTGTACATAAAACGCACCTAAAATGGGTTGGTTTCTAATCGCATCTTCAATTAAGTAGGTGATAGGAGTTGTATATTGTATTTTTCGAATTTTAAATATTTCTGTCGACCAGTTGGGGGTATATCCTTTTTCAAATGTTCCTTTGTACTTACTGATACGTACATAATCACCAATTTTAAATTTGCTTTTTATACTATTGGATTTCATCAACCTGACATATCTGAATAATATGCGTTCTTTATTAGTATTATCCACGTTTGCGGGGATTTCATCAATAGTCCGATGATAGGTGTGATTGTATTTGTAAATAACATTATTAAGGGTATTGTTTAACCAGTTATAGTCACCTTTTAAACTGAATTCCTTATACAGTTTAGATTTCAATGTCCTGATAAATCGCTCAACTATTGATGCCTTTTTTGTTGAGAAAGTTGAATAATGGTTTATATAATAAGATTTCATAAGTTTTTGGAATTTATTATTATAAAATTCTGTTCCATTATCAGTTTGCAGATTTTTGGGGACACGTCCTTTATCCAACAAAATCTTGAAAGAGTTGCATACATCATCTTTAGTTTTACTTTTCAAAGGAAAAGTCCATGCGAATTTCGAAAATGTGTCAATAACAGTAAGAATAAATCTGTATTTTTTATTTTCTTTAGAAATTGATTGCATATGAATTAAGTCTGCTTGCCAAAGGTCATCTATATCTTTCATAATAACATGTCTTCGTGGAAAGTTTACCCTTGCATTTTTATGAATTTCGTTTACCACATCGACTTTACTCATGATCAGAATTCAGTATATAAACATTTGGCTTGAATCCAGCAATGATACTGAAAGGAAACCGTGTTAGTGCTACTATTTATTCTTTAATTATGTCAGCTTCTTTTAATTCTTCTATTATAGATAAAATTTCATTATCATGGTTTGTATTGCCAGCATCTCTTGAAGCAACTAATAGTTTCAGTCTCTCAACCAATTCGTTGGGGTCGTCCCAATATACCAGGTCAGTATTGTTTTTGTATTTCTTTAACTTTGGTAAATTTCCTCCAAGTTTAGTGTGAATATTATCGTTTGACGCTTCGGAAAAGAATGGTCTGATTATTTCGCGATATTTTATTCCTTTATCACCTTTTATTTGCCCTTTAGGATTGAAGTCTCTTTTATGAGCATTTGTATAATGCAATATATCCTTGTATACAAGTTTATCTTTGCTGGATATTAATTTTAAATCAGGTTTCTTTCGAAGTAAAAGTTCTTTCAGGCCAGGAGTCAAATTGTAAGATTTATCATCGATTTTAATCAAAATGTCGCTATCGTTATTCAAACTATCAATTTTAGAAAATGATACTATTGAATTTCCCATTAATAAAATTTTGTTTTCACTTCTTATTCCAAACGGTACATTTAAACCATCATGAATATCATAGATATCAGGAACCTCTAATGAAATTTCTAAATCATCTGGTAATTTTATTTTAGGAGACTTTTTAACCAATTGTGTAGAGTTAAGTTTTGGTTTGTAACAGTCCTCAAACTTTGTAGATGAGCTAGTATTAATGTCATCCAATTCAATATCTCCGGAACTAGTGAGTGTTGTATTTTCTAAATGTTTAATTTTTTCCATATTATTTACATTCGAATCAACTAGAGTTTTAAGGGGATCTGTGACAGGTTTTAGCATTTTATCGAGTGACAAGTTTATTGAGTGTTCCTGTTCCTTCATCTGTTTTATTTTATTCTTTATGGAGTCTACAGACTTCATTAATTCTATTTTAATATTTTTCTCCATATTATATTAAAACAACTACGTTCAGCTAAAGAACAAACTATACTGAATTTGTTTCTTTCATATTATTACTTATATGTAAAATAGTCAGTCAAATTTAAAAAAAATATCAAAGTTCTGTCTGTACCTTCCATTATTTAATGACGATTCTTTATTAATAAGTAGAAAATTATAAGGTTTATCCCAAACAGTTTGACAAATGTTCTTGAACTCTTTCCATTGCAAATCGGAACTAACATGCTCATCATAAATATGTTTTAAATTCACATCATCTTGCTTGAATATAATAAGAAAATTAACATTGTCACGTAGCAATTGTTTTGGAATTTTTGAATAGGTTTGAGATAAATAGAAACAATCGATTTGTTTATGCCTACCCATACAAAAATAATTGCGGATATTTACTTGATTTTCACACGCAACATCATCCAAAACAAATACAGAATTCGTTAAAGCTTCACTCGGAGAAATTACATCTTTATCGTCACTGAACTCGTAGAAGTTAATCTGCGGTACTCTTTTCAAAACTTCAGTCAGGAAACGGTATTTTGGTTGAAAAGTAGTTTTAGAGTAGAGATAAAGATTTCTAAATTTGAGCCCATTTTGATGCATCAGTAAACTAATCATAACATTTGTTTTACCACAGTTTGATGGACCACATATTATACAGCGAATGGTATTCGGTAATAAAGCGCTATGTCTGATGTGATGAACGCAGTCACTTAATTTTATATTACTAACATTGAGGGATATGGGTTGCTTAATCAACTTCATCTTACCTATTAATTAAAAAACTACCTAACATGCACATATATACTTGTTTAACTAACAAGTCGAAACTTGTGTTGAGTACAAGAAAGATGCTATTCTCATCGTTCAAATTTATAAATGTAATCTGAGGTGTACTTATTATAAAATAAGCAATCACTTCACTTTGCTGCCCTCTTTTCCATAAGTAAGTCGTTTCGTATCGCTTTCGTTTATTAGGACATTGTCAAGGTAAATATTTTTAAGTTTATTATTTCATTATTTGATCTAATAAAAAATAAATAATGCATACTCTTTTTTACAGCATCATGTCACGCTCATCATCCTACAGTCCCGTTTTAGATAATATTAACTCTCAGTGTAACGTAAGTATCTAAGTTAGTTTTCCTATTATCAATTAAATTCATAGTTGGTGCTGTTTAATAAGTAATAACGCAAAATAAAACTTTATTTTTTCAGAATTTGATCCCCGATCCAGTTATAAATTCTTTTTACTATGCTCAAGATAAAGAGAGTTGGTTTGCTGAAGTAGCAGCAAGTGTGTGTGAAGAGAGTCAACAGCAAAAAATAGAAGAACAAAAACAGAAGAAGAAGATGAAAAAAACTAAATCAAAATCTTTTAAAAACACATCGTTTATCATACGTAAAGATCCAGGGCATGCTCGCCAACTAATAAAAATAATTATACATGATTTGGACGGTCGCCCCATGGATGAAATAGACACTGAACCAGACAGTGCAAGCGTGAATGTACAGTATTTAGTGAAAAGTGATTATGATGATATCACATGTGAAACTGAGCATTTAGTGAGTAAAATAGTTAAAAAGTTAAGTTCGACTTCTTAATATGGATTTAAAATGTTATTTATTAGGTCTGTGTAAGTTTGTGTCTATTTCGTTTATAGTATTGTAATTGTGTATTGTATTTAGTTTGTTGTGTATATTTAAGTTCAGTGGTTCAATATAGTAAAAAATACTTTATAAACTGTGTTTTATTAATACAAATTTAAAAATCTTAATTAAAGAAATAAAATAAGTGAAAGCTACTGGTATTAGGTACTTAAGAAAACAAATGAAAGTCAAGTATTCTGAATATTTTTTTATTTGTAATAATAAAAAATATACAACGTATGATTTAATTATCAAAGAACATTTATATATAAAAACAAGTTAACATATGTAATTACAATGCCCCCAAGGAACAGTCTCAATTTGATTTGATACAATTTGCCTTTTATCATCTATTCTGTTCAAGACTACTTTATTTACTTCTTGTGAGTAAAGCACATGTTTCATTGATTTAATCATATTCATTTTACGCTTAAGTGTTAAGTTTTTAAATAAAACCTCCTTATAGTTATGTAGCTTTAAACATCTTGTAATAGGTTTAGACACGCCTTTAGCTTAATTAATTTGTGTATTTAATGATTTAATACAGTACAGTTTTGCTCTTAAACCTATAAATTCAGTGATTGGGTCTCCTCCTAATTCATCTTTAAACAAACCAGGAATTCTTTTATTTACCTTAGGAATACTGTAATGATTATTAGTTTCAAAATTACTTGTATCAAATTCCGACAAATTATCACACATATCTTTATAAAAGTCTTCAGTATGTATTAAATATAACAAGCTATCTGTATCAGTGTAACACAATTTAGCTTTACTACCATATTTTTTCTTAATGAAATTATAATGAAAGTTATATACATGTTGCTTAGAGTATTCTAGTACTGCAAATCCAATATATATTGGTCTATCTAAAAAGAGTTTTTCAGGACTCAGCTGTATAGCTATAAAATTTTCATTAAATATAGAAACACTTTTTAAATTAGGTTTTGTGATTAATTTCTCAGCACCAATTAATTTATTCGTTTTATTTGAAGTGTCAGTCCATTTGGTGACTAATTTTACGTCAACATGCTTACGTTTATTTTCTATTGTTTTACCAAATATGGAGTTATTTAAAAGTTTGAAAAAATCTCTTTCAAATGATGTTGAAGCTGCTTGCGGTAATCTTGTATTCAAGTCTATGTACTTTTTCAAAAAAAAATCTTGTTTAAAACAAATAATCCTGTGAATTTTTTTCAACACAAGACCATTTTTAATACATTCTTTTAAATGAACGAAATGAATGATGTACTTATATTTATCATATAAATTTGCAATTAGTTTTTGAGTTTTCCCTCCAATAGGTATGAATTTCTCGGGAGCGAAAGGTAAGTCACTATGTAAATTGTGTAAATGATCTGGATACGCTAAATCTACTTCTAAAATGTATCCGTACTCCCCATCATCAGGAACATTAAGTACGTTAAACTTTTTCAAATCATTATTTGTTATGAATTTAAATCCTGATATCGGTAATTTTTTCGTCATAGCATATCCGTAAAGGTTATTACAATCCAAATATGTTAAATATGTTGATGGTTTTGAGTGATCAAATTGAGGCAAATAAATATTATTGGCTTTAGCATATCGGTGAGAACATTGAGCTAATCCTCCACGTATTCCTTTCTCCAACATTTCATAAATTTCCAAATCATGAATCAATTTAACTGCACGCCTGTATAAAGTAGCATAGCATCCCAACTCAATCCAGGTGAAGTTACATAATATGCAGGATCGAGTTTATAATGCTGTAGACAAATGTTTCTGAAATTTTCAAATATATCACATAATAATAGTACATCACACTTTAAATACAAGTCTGTATATTCACCGAGAGAACTTATATTAAAATATTTCCACACAGTCTGAGCATGTTGATATTCAGCATCGGTTATATGTTTCATTTGTAAAGTGTTATAAAAATTATCTTTAGCAGGCAGTTGTTTTTCATTGTATTTTTGCCATGAACAGATGTATTCATACGGAAATATGCCTTTCCTTTGCAGCAAATTGAATTGTTTTATGTCTGGGAAATGTGACGATAAATGAATAAAATCATTCTCAGTTAAACTTTTGCATAGATTCTCAAGACTTGAACTAAGAAATTTAAACGAGTCTATGAATTTTATCTGTATTGGTTTACATCCTTTCCCTGTATTTATTATTTTTGTTATAGTTAAATATTTTTCTTTAGTTTCTGCTATAACTTTTATTTCACCATCATACTATGATAATTCTGTTATAAATATATGAGAATCATAGCCAGCTAAGTTGTGAAATATAATAGGTATAAAGGGGCACACTCTATAAATTAAATTACAATGCGAATGTGCTGCGCCTCTGTACTCAGATGTAATGTGATCATGATCACAAACTTTATCATCAAATAATAAATGATTACAAATATGGCATGTAGTTGCTTTACTATAATTATAAATTTGCTCTCTTGTCATAGAACGCATTGCTTTCTTTGTCATCAAAATTCTATGAATCAATTTCGCTTCTCCTATCAATTTTTTAACGAATACTTCCACACAGTTAGGCCCTCTATATGTAACATATTTATTTAAACTGCTGTCATGTGAGCAACACACATAAAATGCAAAACAAGACGGTTGATGTAGTTTCTTCTTTATCGTATTTTTATCACTCTGCTCTATTTCATAGTCCATTAATATACTTTCAAAATCAGCGTATATAACAAAATTAATTTTTTGCTTTCGTTCATAATTTTTGAACTGTAATCCACTGTTTTTGTTAGGTAGTATGGTTAAAATTTTGGAGCAACTATGAGAATTATACTTTGTTTCGGAGGTAAAAAACTGCAAGCAAGTCTCACATAAATACATTCGACCTTTATGGTGTGAAACTTGTCGTCGCACTAAACGTAAAAGGTTTTTAATTAAACAGTAATGACCTTTGTTGTTTTTTTCAAAATACAGTAAGTTAATATGTTTATCTTTCTTACCGCTCGTCACATAAAGAGGGCCAGTTACAGTATAGTATTCATTTAATCCGTAAACATTAATACTTAACTCACTGTTATTCTTTTCAAATAACTTGATATCGCCAAGTGAAGGTGGTAATGAAACCCCTTCTAGACTAAATATTGAACTAAAATGTGGATAGGAGTTCGTCCTGCAGACATTATTTTTCGCTGGATGTAACGCTGCGACTATACTCCACAAAAAACAATACTCATCATTATTCTGTATATTCAAACAACTTTTTGTATTTTTAATAACATCAGGTAGGTCTAAATAAGTACCACCCCGCAATGGGCAATATTTATTTATATTTATTTCCAAATGACTTATGGAAACAAATGACCATCCAGATTCACAATGCTCGAATTCAGTAAGTTTTCTTTTAAATACTTCTATTAAATTTGAGTATATCTTATTAAAATCAGTACTATTGTATATAATTTCATATTTCGTATTAAATGACTTTAACTGCTGCTCATTTGATTTAGGTAATATAAAATAAGCAAACAGTTCAAAGTTAACTTTGATAGAGGTATTTTTCGACAGTAAAAACTTAATAATTTCTGAGATATATTGTCGCTTATCATCTAAGAACGCCTCTGGTATGAGGTTCTCATCTTCTATGGATGGGTTTAAGCGATAAGTCATAATTCTATTCTTAAAAGCTGTCGCTATAATTTCAACATTTTCAAACCTTGATTTCATTAAACAATTCGATTTATGGATATTCGTTCTTTTATGGTATCTGTATTTATGTTCTGGAATCTCAAGTTTACATTTGTCACAATGAATAGTCTTTGATAAACAATTAGGTTCATAAACATTCGTATCATATTCTTGTTCTGAGATATCAAATTGGCTTGTATCATTATTAATAATAGCATTAGAACTTTTCGAGATGTGATCAACAGGCTGAACTGGAAACAAAAAAAAAAATAACGATTGTTATACACATTACATAGTTTAATAGCTAATAGAATTAATCGATTACATAAAGTTGTAAAATTAATATGGATAGTTTAACATTATAAATGTTACAATGAAATATTTATATGGATTACATTAATGAGCAGTGAATATGTACTTATATGGTAAAAGTAATACAATTTGATTATTTTATTGATAGGAGCTTATAAATGTTGGAGGACATTTTTTGAACTCTTTTCTAGTAGTTGCGATAAACGCATTCATATGATTCCAGGACTCTGAATCTTCATCAGCTTTATTTTTAATGGTGATGATAGAATGACGCCATCTATTTACGGGATGTACACGCTCTATCTCATCGGCCTTATAAATTTTAACTTCAATGTAGAACGCACCTTTCTTCTGTTCATCCATTTGACGGGAAAAGCCGTTTGCCAATCTCCTCGTAATGTAGGAGTAAATAGGAGGAGGCTTCTTCTCCCCACTAACGTCAAGCGCGTCGTCATCGCTGTCACTCCCAAACAGCTCACGGGCTGTAGCCTTGGTCGCAGGGGTGATGGGGTGAATCTTATGTTTCTTACTGGTGGACGGTTGCGAGCTGCTCGTTGACGCTGGTTTACGCTTTTTAACCACCTTCAGCTTGGCTTTCACTGGTGTGTCACTCTGCGATTCGTCGTCCGATGGGAATAGATGGTCGGCTGTGTTCTTGGACCTGTAAAATAAGAAATCAAAGAATAAGTCAACAATTATGAATTGACTAATCTAACAATTGGATGAATGTAATAATTGAATGATTGAATGCTAAGAAATAACTAAAATATAAATTTATTAATTGCGTGTATACTTGATTGAAAGAATACTAAAACAATTGAATAGTGAAATATGAACTTAGAAAGAAATGCATTAATTAGAAATTCTAATAAAAAACGAGTAATTTGTTGCAAAAAAAATATTTAACTTTAAAAAAAATATGGGTAAGTACTTACATTTTAGCAGATAGATTTTTCTGAGGTAGGTTGAAGTTAAGATGTGACTGCCTTTAGCAGAGGAATTCTTATGACCCAGCTTCTTCAGGTTAGCTCTTAAATAGTAGTAAATCCGCGTGATGGTATTCCATTTAAGGATTAGGGCACGTGTAACTAAAATGCTTTGTCAGATGCACCACCCAAATATGAAATATGTTTAAGTTGCAGAAAAATTACTTGGTAACATATTGTGATCACGTAATTTCAACTTTATGTACATCGCATAGGACATAAAATATAAATCGATGATAATGCATTGTAGAACTAAAACATAATTGTTCCTCAACCACATACTATTATTACAGTTGGATTTGTCTCCTCCTTTTAAATGGGTATCGGAAAGATAGGTAGGTGCACATACAGATTATAAACTATCTGTGTGCAAAATTTCATCAAAATCTGTTCTACCAGTTTTGTATGATTGAGTAACAAACATACAAACGGGGTGCTTAGGTACCCATAATTAATTTTAAAACTTTTTGAGTTTGTAAACCACATCACATATCGATTTAGTAAATCTTGTGTTCAATTCCACCATATAGATGTACCTGCCTACGTTACTTTATAAATAAACTAAAAACTAGCATAAACAATATCTTTTTTTATTCAGTTTGAAGAATAAATTAAATTAAATTAAATATCGTTTATTTCAGGCAATTTAAAACCCATACCATACATACACATACTCTTAAATACAATATACATTAACATAATAACACAGATAGACAAATACAATAACAATGACTAAAACTAAACCTATATTAAAAGTCTTTTGCCTCTCTTGCAAGATGGACGACTCGGTACACAGCTTTTACAATTTCATTCCTACTCAGGGTAACCCTTGTGTAGAATGACACTCTGAGCTTACTTAGCAGCGCGGAAAAGCCGGCAACGTTGCTCTCGGCGAACATGCCAGTCGCACTACACCGCCAGGGCAAGTTCATCATAGCCCGGTAAGCATTATTATACTGTACGCGAAGAGTGTTATAAGCACTCCTCGTGTACTGGTACCAAAGTTGGCTGGTGTATAACGACTGACAGTAAGCCCTGAACAGCGTCACCTTAACTTGATTCGAACAATGATAAAAACGTCTAGCTAGCATATTGCCTCTACAAGCGATACTGCGTCTCTGTCGTTCCAAATCATCAACATCTGATAAATTTTCAGTTACAATATGCCCGAGATATTTAAATTTTGTAACAACTTTTAAATTAGTTCCACCTAAATTAATAGGGAGTATTACATCAGGGCCTTTCTTATATTTAAAAATCATAACTTCCGTTTTGCTTACATTGTATGTCAGGTGGTGTCGAGTTGCGTACCTCTCACAGATATCCAAAAGTTTTCTGAGGCCGCTGACCGACGGACTGAGCAGCACCATGTCGTCCGCGTAGCTAAGGTTATTAACGCGCACACCGCCGACTTGGCATCCGACTCTGGTGCTGCTCAGCTCCTCGATCAGCTGGTTTACATACAGGTTAAACAATACCGGTGACGTCAGACCACCCTGTCTCACTCCACTTGTCAGCCTGTAAGTCTCAGACAGAGCATTATTCCATTTAACCTGATTAACTTGGTTAGCATACCAGAATTCTAAAATGTTAACTAATTTCTGTGGTACTTCTGTTTTTCTTAATTTTTCCCATAATATATTATAATTAATTGAATCAAATGCTCGGCTTAGGTCTAAAAAGCATGAATAAACTGTTGTATTTCTATTTAAGTACTCGTAAACTGTATTTTTCAAAGCAAAGATAGCTAGATCTGTGGATGAGCCTCGTCGGAAACCAAACTGAGCGTTGTTTAGCGGTATGTTCTTTTCATTCAGATGTTTCATAATTATGTTTTCAAATACTTTAGAAAATACAGTGGCCAAGGAGATAGGTCGGTAGTTCGATGAACTAGATACGTCGCCGGTTCTGTTCTTTACAATAGGAACAACAATAGTTCTCATAAAATCTGTAGGTAAATAGCTATGATCGATACATGAATTAAATAATAAAGCCAACTTCTCAAAAAGTAATCTAGATGCAAACAGAAGGTGCTCGACACTGAGCCCATCGTGGCCCGGAGATTTGCCGCGCTTCATGCCCCTAACACACATAAACACATCCTCTGCAGTGACGTGCAGCGCAGCAGTGGCTGTGCACTCTTGATGCTCATGTAGCGGAACCGACGAATATTAATAATAGCAGGCAAACCCAAGCGTAACAATAGTATGTCGATTTACTATTTTGTTCTGGTCCGTCTCCATATAAAGAATTACACCTTTGCAACGTCACTAACAATGACATACTACTTACATACGATGATTTTGCCTGCCGTATCTTCTCAATAAAATGTATGAAAAAAGTACAGTGAACAAACGTACAGCAGTATTTATTTTATCAATATGTACTTACGATAAACAATACAATGTTTGGCGCCATGGTGTCTTGAGGTTTCAATTTCACCATACCATTTTTGTCTGGGATATCAACATCTAACAAAAACGTACGACTTTGAACTCTATTGATTAAAATTAAATTATAATATAAATGGAAAAAAACCTTAAAATGGATCATTCAATTTCTGCATGTGACTCCTCACGAGTGGGTAGAACGTTATTATAGTGTAATGTCGGTAAGTGTTAATAATATTTTTCTTTAACAGTTGGTACCTATTATAACTAACAATAAAAATAAAAGCGTTAATAGGTAATCATTATTCAGTATAGGTGTCTGGTACACCACTGTCAGTATTTATAAAAAAATATATATTAAGATTTGAGACTTATTTAAGCAGTTCATTTTTATTTTTTGTTTTTTCAGGACTCGGAAGATCTTTTCAATTTTGTGCCTATGAATCGACCAGCAGTTCAACAAACATCTGGACAGAAAACGCTAGGTCTTGCTCGTAAGAGACCAAAAACAGATCAAACGTTTTTTCAATATATAAAGAAACCTGTCACTGGCGGGACAAAAATAATCAAGATTGAAATTTACGACACGGACAGTTATCCAAAATCCGAACAGCCGATGTGTAATTGTGAAGCTGATGTGTGTGTTCAGCATGTAGTCAAAACCATATTATTTGATGATATTTATTCCAGTACGAGAGAATTAATAGCGAGAATTCAGGATGAAATCGATCCAAAACCATAGATTAAATAAAATTAAGTACCGTTCTGTAAAATATAATTGTATAAATGTATGAAGTAATAGATCGGCAAGCAACTATGTAAAATGTCATACTTAATTAAATTGTTATGTTTAAAATTAAAATAATACTGAAAAAAAAATATGGTTCATTTTATTTCTACCTTATACAATATGAAGTACTTAATAGAACAGTTTAGCGTAAATAGTCACTGCGCTATATAAGGCAGCGGCGGGCAACATGAGAGCATTCCATATTCAATGCCCTGCCGCGTCGTGTCGTATAGTATAGAGTAGGCACTGCGTATTACTGTTACCCTAAATATGCACACTTGAATAGTGGAATGATGACAGCTGAGCATGAGGTCTTGAGTTCGATCCCATTATCCGATTTCTCATCGGATTTGTGTCCTGTAGTTATTAATAGGCTGCCCCTGTATTACACGGGACTTAAACATAACTGAGGCGAAATGTAGACCATATTTTTTTTTTCGAATGTACTGAATGATGGTTGAAATTGAATTGATTGATTGATCGATAGATAACCCATTTTCAAATGTAGAATTGCGGGTTCCTGGATCTCCTGATCCAGGAACCCCAATTCTACACTACTTACATCAAACTACCAACTAACTTCCTACATTTATTTTCTATTGATGTACTCTCTGACATTTCTCTCTTAAGAATATGAAAGTTATAGTTTTTATCAATTGGTAATTGTAAAGGTTTACAATTAGACATATTATACTGTAATAACAAGTTTTCAAAGTATAATTTTTGAGAAATAATAGTAACTCCCTTATCTATGTTTTGATTAACCTCTATCCCCAGTTATTTACTTATAACTCCCATATCTTTAATTTTAAATGTTTTACATAATGTATCCTTTAATTTATACAATTCCTTTTTATCACTTCCAAAATATATTATGTCATCTACATACAACAGCAAATGTGCATTATTATTTTTAGAATACAAACAGCAATCCTTATCTGATTGTATATAACCTAAAGACAGCATAACAGAATTGAATCAATCATTCCAGTATTTTGGAGACCTTTTTAAACCATAAATGGATTTATTAAGTTTAACATACTCATTCTCAACAGACTCAGTTCCTTCAGGTAAACTTAAGTACAACTCTTCATTAGTTTCTTAGAAGTAGGTTACTCTATGTATATAATAAATAAACACCACACACATTGGCCACTTGAGATAACCCTGTAACCACTTGCTCACAAATCAGGTGCACTATAGCTGGAGACAAGAGGTTTTTATTTCTGAGTTTTGTCTGACTGAACCTCCGTTTAACAATAAGGTCTTACTTAGGTACTGTTATACCTTTCTCAATATATGAAAGTGGGGGCGTAAGAGAACGGAAACTATATTTAATGTTTAACTAGATTATTATATTTTATCAAGGAATTTTCCTAATACACCGGCAGGACCTAGCCCCGCCTATCTACTTCTCTAAACAAACTACCATCACTTTTCCTTCCAAAGTTTATTTCAAACTTGCTTGACTGTTCGAGAGTAACCATCGATAATATACTACCAGCCAGTCAACATAAGGTTGACACTTGTAGATAACCTCCACAGTACTTCGTCAAGAGTTCCAGCTGCAGGAACTACAGGAGCATGTGTGCCTTGTGATAAGGTGATGACTTCTACTTCTGTATTGGGCTGCTCAAAATAAGTGTCGCAGTCGAAATCATTGCTGAGACCATCTAGGGTTGGACCTAGCAATCCTTCCACTTGGCCTTGCAATGGTGCAGGCGGCGGATGTTTAGGTTGACCACCTCCTGTAAAAAGTAATATACGAGGGTGAATCAAAAAATTATTGGAATCACGATTAAAAAATGCAAAGATTTAAACAAAACTATTTTATTTTTCTACATAATCTCCCTCCAATGCAATGCATTTAGAATAATGCGTTTCTAACTTCCTTATTCCTTGTGAAAATAATTGTTTTTCTTGACTCTCGAAAAACTCCTCTACGGCAGCCATAACCGCGTCATTATCGTAAAATTTTGTTTCACGAATGTTCTCTTTTAATTTTGGGAATAAGTGAAAATCACTTGGGGCTAAGTCCGGAGAATATGGTGGGTGGTCAAGGAAATTGAAGCCAGTGTACTGGCTTCAATTTCCTTGACCACCGATTTGATCGGAATTTGATCGGAAAGCGCAAATTCCGATCGATGAACAGGAGCGTTATGTTGAAGAAACAACACGCCCAACGATAGTTTTCCACGACGTTTTTCTTTAATCGCTACACGCACTTTCGGGATTAAATTTGCATAATAGGATCCAGTAATCGTCTGGCCTTTTGGTATGTAATCAATAAAAAGGATTCCTTCACTGTCCCAGAACACAGGCCATAACTTTGCCAGCGGTAGGAGCAACTCGAAATTTCTTAATGGATGGAGAGGATGGTCGTTTTCAAGACATGCTGTGTCTCTTAGTTTTAGGATTGAAATGGTGGACCCACGATTCATCCATGGTGACAAGGCGACGGCAAAAATTATCCGAATCACGTTGGAACATTTCGAGATTACGCTTAGAAATTTCCAAACGTCGCTTTTTGTTTTCGTCGGTTAACATTCGTGGCACCCATCTTGCCGACACTTTTTTGAACCCCAGTGAATCAATTAAAATGGATTGAATGCTACCAAATGATATCTTTAGGATCTCAGCTATATGTTTTATAGTTATTCTTCTGTCTTCCAAAACCAGATACTCAACCTTTTTGACATTTTCTTTCGTAATGGAGGTTAAGGCCGCCCAGAACGCGGGTCATCTTTACAGCTTGATCTACCTCTTTTAAATTCAGCCACCCAGTTCGCAACCGTAGAATAGGGTACAGCATCATCTCCTAATGTCTGCTGAATATCCGAAAAAATTTCCTTCGTAGACATTTTTTTTCAAACTGAGATATTTTATCACCGCACGTAACTCACTTTTATCCATAATTTTGGGTTTTTAGCAACTCATTGCACAAAACAATTTATTATGTGCGAACGAACTGACAAAAACAAGTGACAGTTTGCATAAATGTTGTGTGGTTGAGACTCTTTAATTTGAACATCGAACTTCTCCCAAAAAGGTTTTATATATATGCAATTCTAAGAACTTTTTGATTCACCCTCGTACTTATTAATTACCTATAGAGCAATGACTAACACAGTACACAAGCACACCATATATAGATGAATAATGTATGATACATATTAAATTATACTCATATATTATGTTAAAATATGTGGTTTTTTACAAAGCTTTCAAAACTTACCCGTAAGAAAAATTTGTTTCTTAGTATCAGCCTTGATTTTATGTCGTCCCAGCAAGTTCTTAGTTGGTCAGCATTTCTATTAGCAAAACTGCTCAAGGAATTGAACTCCTCAGCTAAAATTCTCCATCCCTCATTTTTCGCTGCCGCACACTGGTCCCGAATGATAAAAAAGTGGACATTAAGAAATTTTTGACAGAAGGTCAACGGATTCGGCTGATTTTTTTTTTGTAGACAGCTGATGCAATTACAAATCACTTTTATAGATTGAGTTTTTGCCAAATAAGCCGTATTTTCAGAGAAAAAAAATATTGAAATATTTTTTGTATGAAAGAAATCCTAATTTTGTCTTTATCTTCCAAGATTCAAACGTATTCAAAATAAAACTTAGCGCAGCTTGTAGAGGTGCTAATTGCTCACCACTTTGTCATAGACACTCTTCTGCGATTTTGTGCTCCTTTTGAGTTACAGGCACTTTAAATATTTTTTGTATAAAAAAATTCTAATTTTGTCTTTATCTTCCAAGATTCAAACGTATTCAAAATAAAACTTAGCGCAGCTTGTAGAGTAACTCTTACAAATATATGAAATTATCAGTATCAAATAAACAAACAAGGAAATCTCAAAACGTGTTCAGACATGTTTATGTACAGGTAAGTTATTGTGTGACTCGTATGTAAATTTTTTTTTGTATAGAGTCATTGCTTAATTACCCTATAAGTGACGATTTCGGCTCTATTTGGTCATCTAGTCGAACGCGTCAAAAACGCTGAATGATGAATAGGTATACAAGGTGCAGTTTTGAACCTGCAAAATATTTCAGGAGGTTGTTATGAGACTCGTAAATAATCACATAACAATACGATACCAAGTCAATAATCAATAATACTTTTTATTTTCGATTTTTCAATTTTATTGTTTTTCAGAATAACTCTCTTAATAACCCTCTTAAAAAATACAGAATCACCCATTGCGATGTATCGCGCGTCATGTCACTGTGTGCGTGAATGCGATGACCAGTGACGACATGCAACAGTCTGTACGAGGCTCCGCCCACATTACAACGAAACGATCGCGGCACGTACGTTGAACTAAAATGGCGGTCGTTGCTATGGTTACACCGCGGGGGCTCCCCGCGATGCGAAATCACAATGTACCTACATTATTGTTTACATTTCGCTAAATAATAACTCATTTTTAAGCATCATTACAATGCGAAAATCTCCATCATCTGCCGAGCCTGTTCCCATGTTAGGGTCGGCTTTCAGTCTAACTGTATGCAGCTCATTACATGGAGTGCCAGTGAATCACGTAGGGCGACTGCGTATCAGACCTCACCAAATCAGTTACTTGATAACACGATACCCATTTGTTAGACTAATTGTCAGACTTTCTGGCTTTTGACTACTCGTACTAACGACCATACGGCAGGGCTGTAAGGTCGTTGACCCGTACCGACCCGTGTGGTACCTAACGACTGTCCGAAAGCTACAACTCAATTCGAACCAAAGGCTTTAATTAAGTGCTTACCGAAACACGGGATTTCAATGATGTCCTAGATAAATTTTAAAAGTACTTACATCATTATGAATTTAAAAAATAACACAGTGGTACTTGCTCAGTTGCGAACCCGCAACCTCATGTATGAGAGGAGGACGCCTTAACCACTGGGCTATAACGATAAATAATAATAAGTAGGAAGTAGATACAACTGCGCCAAAAAAAAGTACACGTTGCTGTCGTTAGTTACCTATCAGCTGATGAATAAAATGATAGGCGGAGATAAATAAACCTTACATAGCACGTAAGCAGTTCCTGTTGCACAATTGTGAAACTAAGATCGCGAGCGCGTGCGCGGGATTTAGGTAGGCACCTAATAATAATAATAATAATAAGGCATGTAGGTACTCGGCGCAGTCGGCGCGCTCTGTAGGTAAATTCAGCCCCAAGGACGGTTTTCGTTTTTATTTGTAGATTAAATTGGTTGATTTAAGATTTTGCTTCCTACTTTTTAACGAGCTGAGGACCGACAAAAATACCTACCGATAATTTGTGCTAGTTAAGTAGGTAGGTACTCATGTGTTAGGGATTTTAAGTGATTCATTTTGTCTGATAGGTATTTTTGGCGTAGTTAAAAATTTTAAATCAACTTATTTACACTAATCAAGTTGATTTAGCTAACATCGTATTTACAAATTATTGTCTATGTACAAATAAATAAATTACCTACTTATGTTACCTGGAGGTATGGTTCAAAGTTTCCACCGTCACACTCCAGGCACAGTCTAGCACGACGTTGCTGATTTTCCTTCAGCTTACGTAACACAAACACATTCGTTTTTATTGTGTCGAAAGCACTGATCACTTTTGCACGTAGTTTGGTAACACTGGTGATTTCGTCTGTGTACACCAATCTTTTAACGTCTCCCCACAGATAAAAGTCCAGGGGCGTGAGGTCCGGAGAACGCGGAGGCCAAGCCTCTGGACCACCGCGACCAATCCAGTGGGTGCCAAACCTGTCACTCAAGTACTCACGTACTTGCCGACCGTAGTGAGGAGGTGCACCGTCCTGCTGGACATGTTGCGATACACTGCCAGGTGAACTTCATCCAACATCTCCTCGACGACGTATTGCAACATTTCCAGATATGTGGCACTAGCGAGGTGACCATCGATAAAATGGGGTCCAAGCAATTGGTCTCCTATTATGCCAGCCCACACATTTAAGCTGAACCTCACTTTAAAAGAATGCCTCTGAGTCACGTGCGGGTTGTGTTCGCGGTGAGCCCACCAGTGTTCGTTATGAACATTGTAGCCGCCACACTGTGGAGTGGTGCACTCCAAACCGTCGACCAGCCTCCCGCGTGCTTGCCCGTGGGTCTCGCCGGAAGAATTCCAGGATATCTTCCTACAAGGCGACAGACAGGCCTTCGTTGCCGCGACCTTCAGCATGCTGGGGAACGTCGAACTGCCGATGATCGCGCAGTCTCTGCGTAGCAGCCAGCATTACCCTGTGTGAGGGACGTTGCCGATTGGGGAATAACTCCGCGAACATTTCGATGGCTCGAGATACATTGTCTCCACTCATGGCATACTCGTACAAGCGGACCATCTCCACCAACTCTACATTGGAGTATTGATCCGTAATTTTTACAACTAGGTAGTAGGTACCTATCGCGACCGTTAATCGAAGGCGCACTTGCGGGGCGGAATTTGCATGCGTATGCACACGCCGGCGACATCAATTACACTAATAAATTGACCCGATTTATGTGCTTGCGATGGTCGCGGGGGCGTGGCTAGTGGGAGAGGGAGCGCGCGGTGGTTGGTGCTTTGGATTTATGAAAGAAATGTCGGTTGTGTTTGTTTGTGTGTGTGTGAAAGCGCAGTTTAAGGACACCTACAGATTGGCCGCGTTTTAAAAAGGGGACTTCACACTTACCGATTTCCATAAATAAGAATAAAATGAAAAAAAAATACCTGCCCATTTTATTGTTGATTCGGGTCGAGAATCACTAACATAATTACCTCCTAAAATGTTTTGCAGATCCAAAACTGCACCTAGTTATGGAACCACAGCCCTTACAGATATTGCGGGTGTAAGCACTTTTGCCCAGCACGATCTGTGTGGTCGCTGAGGTTGCACATTTGATAAAAATAAGTTTGTTTAGTCTAAGTTAGTTCCTAAGGCAGTACGTTATTTACATCCCAATCTGTAAGACGTCTCACATAGTCTTAATATAGAGTTTAATAATTAATTCATAATTTTTATTTTTAAAAAGTCCTTCAAGGCGCTCCCAATCCTGACTGGCGCAGCCGGTAGGATCACTGAGGAAGCTGTCGCGCGTTAAGTGATTTTTCGCGATTAGACTTTTCCCGATTTTCACAACGGTACGCGTGGTGTACGGCAAGGTGATCCCACGAACCAAATAAATATCGTCGGTGACGAGGAGTGCTGAGAGCTGATGATGGGTGTGGCAGGCTGGTGAGTACGACTTTTCACCTCCTTGATATCCGTGCCCATATCCTTTCGGTAAACTTGGAATTGGAAGTTTTCCATTTTGACTGTTTTATGGTTTTCTTAAATAATTAAGTATTATAAGTGTAATGTAAGAATACTTTAGTTAACATACAACTGTTTTTAAACACTAAATAGGTATAAGTATACATATTGAGTTCAGAAACACTTAATAACTATACTAGTAGTAATTATTGTAATAAGTAATATTGGTAGAGTTAATAGAGTTCATAGAGTTAACTATTACTTAAGAAATAATTTAAATAAGTACAAAAATGTCAGAAATAAAACTTATCCCAAATGAATTGTACAAAATTCTACCTAGTTTTGATGGTAATAAACGTCATTTGAATTTATTCTTGCGCAAATGTGACTATATTATCGATAAGTTTAAATCATCAGAATTACAAAAGGAATACTTAATGCATGTTGTGACTAGCCGCTTAACGGGTGACGCAGCCGCGCTTATCAGCGAGCGCGGAGACATTCGATCGTGGGCGGAATTCAAGGAATTGCTAGAGTTACATTTTGGCGATCCGCGAAGCGAAGAGTGTTTGGCTATCGAATTAGAAACTTTAAAGATTAAAAACAATGAGAGTCACAGTGATTTTTGTGCACGAATTCAAACGGTAAAATCAGTGTTGTTGTCAAAGGTTAATCAAATTAGTGATCAAAATTTGCGAGTAAGTAAGACTACTATTTATAATAACTCAGCCCTACAGGTATTTTTATATAATTTACCAGAAAACATGGTACGTATTGTGCGTCTGAAAAATCCACGCACATTGGAAGAGGCCTTATCTGTAGTTTTGGAAGAAGTTAATTTCTATGATCAGTATCAGATGCGCGCCAAAATGTTAAATCCAAACCATAATACTAAACCGCAAGCTAGCAACACAGTTGCACCACAACCAACATTTAAATTTGGTTTATTCCCGCAACCACCAGGTTTCAGGCCGATGCCAATGATGCAACAAAATCCATCATTTAAAAATAATGTTGGTGCAACACCTAAATTTAATTTCGGGATTCCACCTAATAGGCCAAGTATCATGCCAGGGCACAATCAAGGCCAACTTGGTACGAGTAAACAAAATTTGGTGCCGCCGCAATTTGGTTACCGACCTAATTTTGGTTATAGACCCCTTGGTTATCAACAAATGATGCCAATGCTTCCGCGTCAGTTTGGAAGTAATAATCATGCTCCTATTCCACAACAAAACACACCTCAACCAGATATTACCGATGCTACTATGAGAACTGCTCCGCAAAGAGCAGCTCAGCAGGGATTCCCTATAAATGAATTAGAACTCTACCCTTCTTATAATGACTATTTTCCTTACCCTGCGGAATACGAATATTGTTATGATTTATCTGAATATTTCCCTAGTGAAGAAAATGATTTTCCAATAGACTCTGTACCCGCAACCCCTACACAAGACTTAGGTAAAAATGAACAAATTAAAAATAAAGATAATATCACTGAACCAGAACAAGTAAAAAATTTTTACATTCGAGCCTCCATAGACTGGCCGGACCTGAAAAAATAATATTAAATTATAATACGGTAAAATTAAAATTGCCACATATTTACATACCGGAAATAGACGGAAAATTCATGATCGACACTGGTAGTACTCGTTCATTTATACATCCTAGAATAGCAACTACCTATTTTCCTAACTACATATCATACGAACCATTTGAAGTAGTAAGTACGCACGCTTCAAGTAAACATAATCAGGTATTACAAATTCCCCTGTTTCCTGTATTTCAAAGTAAAGATCATCATAAGTTCTATGTATACAACGTAGACTCGTTATACGACGGGCTGATAGGAAATGATCTTTTAAAACAGCTAGAAGCTGTTATAGATTTAAAGAAACATGTTCTACTAACGTAGACGAATCTGAAATACAAAAAGTAATAAAACAATTAAAAGAACTTGAAAAATTTACTACTAAAGCTAAAATAGAAAATGACACGGAAATAGTAACCATTTCAGATTCTGACTCTGACGTGACTGCACCTGCGGACCTATTTCAAGATAACTTCCCCATTCGTTCAATAACCAGTAGCAGCAGAACAAGTACAGTAGCTTCCAACATAGAACCAGACTCACTAGGGATTCCAATCTTAAGAGAGGCAATTGACACCAAACCAAACCAAATATTGGTTTTTACCTGGTTTCAAAATAAATTACAAGTTCAAAATTTATCTAGGAAAAATCAAAAAGTTTTAGAAGTATTTCTTCCATTAGATAATGAAGACTTAATAAAGCAATTCTTAAAAGAATATGTTACACCCAAGCGTAAATACTTTATTTACTTAGAGAACGACATACATAGACATAAAGTTATTATAGAAATCTTTAAGAAAGACTCAGTGCAGTTCTTCGAGTGTACAGACAGAGTAATATATATAGAAGATGAAAAAGAACAAAAGTCTGTTATACTAAAACATCACGAAGGAAAAACATGCCATAGGGGAATTAAAGAAACTATGGTTAGAATCCGCAGAAACTATTATTGGGAAAACATGCAAGATACGGTAGCGGCAATTATAAATATGTGTGAGCCTTGCAAACTAATGAAATACGACAGAAAGCCCATAAAACCAATGTTACAATTAACACAGACACAAGATGCCCCGTTTCAAGAGATATTTATTGACTTATTTAATATAGAAAGTAAATATTACCTAACGCTGGTAGACGCATTCAGCAAATTAGGACAGGCTATTGAAATTTCAAGTAGGCAAACGACTGAAGTAGCGCGAGCTCTATTAAAGTATTTTTCAATATACGGTGTTCCCAGGAAAATATCCTGTGACCCTGGCACTGAATTCAATAATGAACTTATGCGAGAACTTTTGTCTATGTACAAAATAGAAATTCACATAACAACGCCAAATAATCCCAACTCTACTGGCATCGTAGAGCGCTTTCATTCCACCATCATAGAGATATATAGGCTTGCGAAGTATGAACGTAAATGTACGGATGCCGCATCTGTCATGACCTATTCCATAATGGCATACAATCATACAATACACTCCACCACTGGATTAACACCTTTTGAAGCAACATTTGGACACACTGACTCTAATAAAATATTCGATGTAGACTTAAAAAAAGGCGTACACACAACAGTTAGTTAAAGATCATGCAAAACGAACGAAATATCTGTATAAATATATAGCCGAAAAGACTCTTAACGCCAAACAAAAGGCCAGAGAAAAGAAGGGTGGTGAAATTGAGTTAAGCTTACAGGAGGAAGACAATATATTTGTAAAGGACATTAACATAAGAAAAAGTAAAGATAAACCTAGATATCATAGAGCAAAAGTAACAGGAAAAGCTAATAGGAACGTAGTACCAGTACAGATAGGTAAAAGACAAAGTAAAGTGCCTCTAAAGAACGTTAAACGTCCATCACAGGTTGTGGCTGATCGTGGTGATCTTGAAACTGATGATCAAGATCCAAGGCCTTCAACTTCAAGAGATTAAAAATAACCCAGGTATACTACCTGTCAAACAAGGACAGGCGGTAATAGAGAAAGATAAGTGGACTATAGTTAAGATATTAGATTTTAAGGCGATAGATTATGATTTAATGTTAAATATTAATAGATACAAGGAATTTAGTGATATAGTTGACATTCATAAGCCCTACGCAAATGAGTTCCAAAATATGAAATTACAGGTAGAATATTTACGCAATTCGACAGTCAGAAAATTCAGGCAGCTTATTCCATCAAAACGTTTCAAACGTGGCCTCATTGATCCTCTTGGCTCAATGATTAAAATACTTACCGGTAATCTAGCTCATGAGGATGCGATTAAGTACGATGCTCAACTAGCACAGCTAAAAATTGGTCAAACACACGTGGATAAGAAAAAAACTATAATTTCAAAAATGCTTGACTCTATTACTAACAAATCTACATCTATACAGGAAAATATTCAAATCTTAGATGAACGCATGAAACGCATAGAAAGAATAGTAAAAAACATAGGTACTAAAGAAAATAACTCTATTTACTCTACATATGTTTTAAGCATGTTTGATATGTTTATAAGTAATTTTAGGTCCATTTATACTGTTTTAAATGAGATCGAAACTGCATTATCATTTACAAAGGTATCTGTTGTACATCAAACCATTGTTGACCCATCTGAACTCTTAGCATTATTAAGCAATATTTCTGAAACTGAAAGCCTAATTTATCCTGTTACGGAAAAAACGTTATTAATGCTAGAAAGAACGATGTCTGTTAAAGCTTATGTAAAAGAAAACCAAATAACATTCATTATGGAAATTCCATTAATAGATAAAAATACGTATAATTATTTCAAAATTTATTCACTTCCAATTTTCAATGAAAACAAAACGACCACTATTATCCCTAAATACCCGTACCTTATGGTGAAAGGTCCCACGTACTTACCGCTAGCCAACCCATGTGAAGAGATGGCAGCCAACCAGTTCCTGTGCAAGGGAAACGATGTTGTATTGTATCCTGAAAGTACGTGTATAGAACAATTAATGAATTTTGCTTCAAACCTCAGTTTGTGTAAGCCCCTCGCAGTTAACCTGGAAAGTCTAAAAGTACAGCCTATTGACTTCTTCAACTGGATAATTTACACAAGAAATGAAATAATGCTTACTGAAACATGTGCCAATGATGTTATCAGGAAACCGATCAAGGGCACATATTTATTGGAAATTGATGAAAACTGCAGGGTCTATCTGAAAGACATTAAATTACACAAAAGGCAACATTATTCAGGGAAAATACAATATCGGGTAACTCCTGTCGCGGTTCTACCCAAATTAGAGGAAACATCTATTAACTGGAACAAAACAGTGAATCTAAACAACTTAAACTTTGACGATTTAAAACATCTATCTTACACATTAAAAAGTGAAATAGTGGAAAGTGATAGTGCAGTGAAAACAAATAGTGTTAGTTTAGCAACTATATTACTCTATGTAATCTTAGCTATAGTATGTCTTAGTATAGTATTTTGGAGAAAATTGTCTTGTATGCGGAATCATCGGAATCCAAATATTACCGATAATTTCGCACTTGGTGAGGGAGGAGTTATGGAACCACAGCCCTTACAGATATTGCGGGTGTAAGCACTTTTGCCCAGCACGATCTGTGTGGTCGCTGAGGTTGCACATTTGATAAAAATAAGTTTGTTTAGTCTAAGTTAGTTCCTAAGGCAGTACGTTATTTACATCCCAATCTGTAAGACGTCTCACATAGTCTTAATATAGAGTTTAATAATTAATTCATAATTTTTATTTTTAAAAAGTCCTTCAAGGCGCTCCCAATCCTGACTACCTTGTATAAATTGCAATTAAAAATTCCCTTTGTAGTTTTGCGGTATTTATGTAGGAGCACATCTTAGTATGTTTTATTTTCTCGTGACTCATCCAAATTGCAAGAATATTTGGCTCATTATCTAACTACCCCATTAAGTAATGAGGTAGTTAGGTAATGAGCCATTATCTAACTACCCCATTAAGTAACGGGATAGTTGGGTAATGAGTCATATATCAATAGTATAAGGGCAAGCGGAACCCGTTTTTGTTCATTACGCGTCTTGTGCTCGTAAAAACAACACAATTTTTTATCAACTATCACCACATTGTAACTTTTAGTTATTTGCCTGTAACATTTTTGTATCAAAATTACTACATTTGTGACTAATTTAGACATTTTTTCTTTTTTGAGTAATAGTGGGTGCCTTAAAAATAGTGATTTACTGTGTCAAACCATTATAAATCGTATTTCAAGTGAAATTCCAAACGAAGAGCTCAGTATTATCAAAAAGTTTTGCCAAAATTATACGTCAAACCTAGCTAGAAGATGGGACAATTCAGGTAGAAACGAAAGATTTGGTGTTAAAAACAAGGAGTGGTTGGAGTCTAAAATTTTGTGGCCAACTTTAACTTCTGTGAATTTTCCTATGTTGTTTGATCCAGAATATACCATAGAGGACATTTCAGTAGACGTAGAAGAGCATAATTTATCGTACGAAGAGGAAGCGGGTGCATCTACATCAGAAGCTACCACAAATACTCCCAGAACTAGAAATAAACGACCATTTGAAGATTTAACAAATAAGCAGAAGAAAAGACGTTCTTTGTCTCTTTTGGAGCATTCCGAAGAAGAGCTGTTCTATGCTCTTATTGCTAAACTTAATGAAAACGGGCGCACTGATTGTTCTAAAGTTATTAAGTGCCTCTCAAATAAGCCAGAAAAGGTGCAAGAAGTAAGTGACTTTTTATATAAAGCTTCTGATAAATCGATTTCCGAGGAAGACACCTTAGCTCTTGCCACAGCATTGAGTTTATCAAAATGGCAATATCTAACTTTGAGGTCCATTTTAAGTACAAATGGCACAGCGGCTTTTCCATCTTACCAGAAGTTACTGTTGAAGAAGAAAGAATGCTATCCAGCAAAAGAAGATATTGTGATATCGGAGTCAGGAGCTAAAATTAAGTTACAGGCAGTTCTAGATTTAACTGCCGAGAAGATTTTGAAAGTGACTGGTTCAAATATTAATGGTGGTGTTTTGAAGCTAGTTAGTAAATGGGGCTGTGACGGAGCTTCTTCACAAAGTTGTTACAAACAAAAACCAACTGGTGACATATTTTCAGAATCTTCTGTATTTATGGTTAGTTTTGTGCCACGTCGCCTTATGAGTGACAACGATGTGATAGTATGGGAAAATCCGCGCCCTTCTTCAACAAACTATTGCAGACCAATTATGTTCGAATTCAAACAAGAAACAAAAGAATATATTCAGCAAGTAGAAGCAACATTACAAGAAGAAATTCAGAACCTTCTACCAACAAAGTTATTTGATGGCGAATTTGAAGTATTTCATGAATTGCATATGACGATGATCGACGGCAAAGTATGCACGGCACTTTCACAGACACAGTCTGCAGCCAATTGCAACATTTGCTTAACAAATCCGAAAGATATGAACAACTTGAACCTCGTTTTTAACAAACCAGAAAACCATGATATGTACAAATATGGTTTATCTTCACTTCACATGTGGTTGCGATGCATGGAATGTATTTTGCACATATCTTACAACTTAGATTTCAAAAAATGGGCGGCTCGGGGTGAGGACAAACTGCTCCGAAAATCAAGAAAAGAGTTAACGCAGCATGAGTTTTTTGTTGTAACTGGCTTAATGATTGATATCGTCAAACAAGGCTTTGGGACAACAAACGATGGCAATACAGCTCGACGGTTTTTCAATGATTACGAAAGGTCAGCTGAGATAACAGGAGTTAATGCTAATTTGATTAAGAGATTTGCTGTAATTTTGCAGGCAATATCTTCTGGGAGAAATGTAGATATTGAAAAATTTAGAATTGATTGCAGAGAAACAGCAGAACTTTATGTCAGCGAGTACTCGTGGTATTACATGCCTTCGAGTGTACATAAACTTTTAGTGCATGGTGCAGATATTTGCCAGCATTTTTCTTTTATTCCAATTGGTATGATGTCCGAAGAAGCCTCAGAAGCAAGAAACAAAGATTTTCGTTCAATCAGAGAAAAGCATACTAGAAAGATAGGCAGAATGCAAACAAATGAAGATATTTTACACCAGTTACTTATCAGCTCCGATCCGTACATTACGAACATAAGACCGAAGTTCACCAAAATTCAAAAGCAGCAGAGGTTTGAAGAAGCCGAAAATCTTCTAAAGGATGACGTTTCACCCAATGAACTCGATTTAGAAGTTGCTGATGAGGAAGAAGTAAACGTCGACATTGAGAATAATCCCCCACAAGATCCGCTAGCATAATTCACATTGTAACATACGCACGTTCATGTTAGTTGATCAACAGATAAGCACGCCAAGATCCCTGCCCTAAATCAAATACATATTAAGTGATAAAGTATAAAATAAATAAATAAACAAAACATGCATGTAAAGATAAATTAAGCGTTAGGGTTACAGGTAGTTCAAATTTTTTAAGTACGCCTTAATACAATACCTATATTATTATATAGGTTTGTATTTTGACGGTCCTAAGCCCGTTAAAGTACGAAGGAAAAGTTTTAATTGCAATTTATACCTTTTTATCATTCAGCGTTTCCGACGCATTCACTAGCGTTAGATGACCAAATATAGCCCAAATTGTAAGTAATCGGCTAATTAAGCAATGACTCATTACCAAAAAATGCTTATAATCTGAATATGAGTCACACAATAAATTACCTGTACCTGAACATGTCTGTACACGTTTTGAGATATCCAAGTTGTTTATTTGATATATTTAAAATAAGACTTTTTTTAATAGAAAGACATTTATAAGAGTTACTTATTAATGAAGAAAATGTTATTACATCTTAGTCTATCTTTAACAAGATTATTTCTAATCCGCCTGAATTAATTTTTTAACTCTGAAAATACGGCTTATTTAACAAAAACTCAATGTACAAAAGTGATTTGTAATTGCATCAGCTGTCTACAAAAAAAAAATAAGCTGAATCGGTTGACCTTTTGTCAAAAATTTCTTAATGTCCCCTTTTTTATCATTTGGGACCAGTGTGTGCCGTTGTGACAGCATCACTTTTTTATTTTCGACGACTTCTTTATACTTCGAAATCAAACTAATTAAAATTTATTTTTTATTTGATGAGAAATTAGGGCCACGTTCACGCGTTTTCTTACTATTGGACATATTCTTACAATTGAAAAACACCACGACTGACCACGAACACCACAAAACGTTCTAAACGATAAACAAACAAAATTACAGTTTACAGTCCGATTCAAACTGGGCGACTTGAAGTTTGACGCGTACTAAACTTTACTTATTTACCGAAAAAATTAAATGTTGCAAGAACACACTCAAACTTCACTACACAAGTGACATTTTAATTTAGTTATATTATTTAACGCGAGTCTATACTATACGGCCAGCTAAAATGATGTATTGTCAGTGAACATTTACATGTGACATTGCGACTTTTTATTTTGGTTGATTTTACAACTGACCGATAAAAGAGTGAAAGATGGATGACTCATTCGCTTAACGCTAGGTTTCATAATGTGTTATTTTGTTCTGGTGGAACGTAAATACGATTAACATGGATGATTATTTGAATGGCTGATTTAGTAATGTTCCATTAAAACAGTTTGGCGAAACTGGCCCTAAATCATAACTTGAAACTTTTTAGGCGGTTTCCTATTTTTGTTAACATAATAGTCTTGTTTCTCTTTGTTTTCTCGAATAAGTCCTTCTGCACGCTGCCGTCTTAACTCGCGAATTGCATCGCGATTTGGATTTGAACCTTCGCAATTTATATCTTTGATCAAAGCATTTATTAAAGGTGTAGTGGAGTCAGTGCCAATAAGAAAATGTAATGCCGAATATTGTGTAGTCTTATGTTTAGTAACGTTTAGAACTAAGGCTCGACCGAGATCTCGGTCTCGGTCTCGGTCTCGGCATTCTCGGCTACAAATCCAACCGAGAAACTTGTCTCGGTTCTCGGCTAATTATAGCCGAGATTCTCGGTCATGACCGAGATTGTAACATTGTTCGGATCGGCATTCAAATTTTACCGCGCGTGGCAACGCGCCGCAGCGCGTAGTCGATTGGTGTAAATGCGTGAGAGAGCTGAATTGTGATTGGTTGAAGTCCCGGCTGGCGAACTGCGGCCGGCCGCTTTCGCCCCATTCGAGCAGTATTTGTAATTGTTTATGTTTACAATAGTAATGAGTGGAAGTTTGTTTTAACACAGTAAATTAAAATAAGTTCTTTTAAGTGTTGTGTTGCTACTTGCTGTGATTACTTGTTGTTGATACTTGTAAATTGATTAATTACACTGGTTTGGTGAAAGCAAGATCATTACTTATAGTTTTGCGGTGGAATATAAAGCGGGTAAGTTGTTTTTATAAATATAAGTAAATTAAATATATATTACAGATTGATAGGGTTTTGTGACGTTATGCGTATGTTTTTTGCTGAAAATACGTAAGGTTTATAATTAATAAAATACCTACAATTAAAAATAACTAAACACATGGTTTGTTTGTCAATAGGTACCTATAGCACTTGCAAAGCTTTTTGCTAAAATCAAATACGATACGTAGGTTAGGTACCGTTTCTTAGTAAAATTAATCGAAAATTGGTTTTGATCTAAGTTAACGACTTATTTGTTTTTTAAACAACAATCTTATCAGGTGCTATTTTTTCAGTTTTGTTTCGATTTAATGTGTTTAATGTTTATGTTTACTAAGAAGGTATAATATTGTATTGTTGCAGATGAAAACTAAATATGCCTAAAGTAAATCCTATTTGGGAATATTATGAAAAAAATATTGTATTACATCCATCAAAGGCTACTTGTAAGTCGTGTAGTAAAACGGTGTCATTAGGCAGTCCTCAGCCCAAACATCAGACTATCAAAGGTTTGAAACTGCACCTGTCGAAATATCATTCATCTGAATATGAACACTATGAGAATAAACTGGCTGAAATTGCTCACGAAAATAGTTTGAAACCGGCTATTTCAAAGCCCGTGCGCCTTAATATTGATAATAATGATAAAAAGCATCAACCTACTATAGAACAATTAATATCTCATCCGCCTTCAGCAAAATGGCCTGATGATCATCAGATTGTCAAACGAATTGATAAAGCAATTATGGATTACATAATTGTGGACATGCAACCTTATACTACAGTGTCAGGTGAAGGATTTAAACGTTTGAATTTCGCTGATCCATCTGGGCCAAAACGATACAAATTGAAGTCCGAAAAATACTTTCGCAGTCAGTTAATGCCTGAAACATATGAAAAGGTTCAAGCCAAAGTGGTATCTCTGTTAATGAAAGCTGATTGGATAAGTTTTACTACTGATATATGGTCAAATCCTACAAAAACTTGTTCGCTGCTGAGTTTTACTGCCCATTTCGTTCGGAAAGAACAGCGCCTTAAAGTGGTGCTGGCTGCGACTGTTCTGGAAGACGACCACACTGGCGATTATATAGCAGAAAAACTCAAAGAAATTGCCGAAACTTATAACATTGCAAAAAAAGTTCACTTGGCTGTACGAGACAACGCTCGCAACATGGTCCGCGCCACTCGAGTAGCTGAATTCACATCGTTGGGTTGTGTTGCTCATACTCTGCAGTTGACGATCCATGATGCCATTTTTTCGGTTGCAGAAGTTGAAACGCTGATAAAAAAATGTCATAAAGTAGTCGGCCATTTTCACAGGAGTGAACAAGCTCGAAGACATTTAAGTACCTTTCAAAAAACCTTAAATTTACCGGAGCATGCGCTTTTTCAAGATGTCGAAACTCGGTGGAATAGTACCTACTTAATGATGGAACGACTGCTTGAGCAAAAAAATGCTTTGAACCTATACCGTATTGAAAAAGGAGGCATACTAGAAATTAACAGTGATGAATGGAATTTCATGAAAGATATAGTGAACGTTTTGCAATGCTTTTACCAAGCCACGTTGGATATCTCTTCCGACTCGTCCTGTGTTTCAGTGGTAATACCGTTGGTGGCAATGTTGAATGGAAAATTGGCGCCAACACAAAACATTCAGTCCTTTAATGACCAGGAAGATGATAATGAAATTGGAAATCACGCAGAGACGATGAAGAGCAAGCTACTGGATGCACTTAATCAGCGGTTTTCATTTGTTAAAAGTTGTTTGCCACTAGTTTAAAACTAAATATCTAACTGAAAGCGAAGTTAACTCAGCCAAACTTCATATTATCGAGACTCTCACTCTCAATGAAAATGTAGGATCAGATTCTCGTGAGACGACATGGGCATCTTCAACTAACTCGTCAAACATGGCTGCAACAAGTCAATCCAACTTATGGGCAGCTCATGATTCGATAGAGTTGGAAGACGAGCCAATGACCAATGACGAATACAGTTCAAGCTCTGTGATCGAAATAGCGCTAGAAAGCTTTCTTAGAGAGCCAAGACTGCAAAGAAATGCTAATATTTTTGAGTATTGGTTTTCGTCGCCTTATAAGGTGCTTAAGCCCGCAGCAAATAAGTTTTTATCTGCGCCGCCTACTAGCGTAGCAAGTGAACAACTTTTTAGCAAAGCTGGACAATTGTATGACGAGAGACGACATTCTTTGAAGGGCGAAAATGCCGAAAAATTGCTTTTTTTATGTTATAATATAATGTTATTTAACTTTGATTATTAAAACAATTAATTTTGTTAAACAATTAGTAGTGTATTAAAAGGCAAACAGTATAAAAAAAAAAATTCACGCTTTTTCTATTCTCGTTCTCGGCTCTCGGTCTCGGCCGAGATATTATTTTATTCTCGGTTTCGGTCTCGGTCTCGGCCGAGAACGAAAAACCCATCTCGGTCGAGCCTTATTTAGAACCAATTGCAGTTTCCACAATATTTTTGACCAATCATTTTCATTATAGTTTACTTCAAATCTTAACATGTTTAAAACAGTACGGCAATAACGTTCGACTTGTCCGTTTTCCTGATGCATTTCAGGGGTAATGAAATGCGCTTCGGCTCCATAATTTGAAGTTCAATTAAGATACTCATGGTTATCGAACATACGACTTCTATCACACACTAGTCTTTTAAAAGTACGAAACAGAGAAATTATTTGGGTCATTACGCGCTTCAACTCGCTATATTCTTGCCTTGGTAAGGCATAAAGCAAACAGTACTTAGTATACGCGTCTACTATAATAAATAAGTACATGTTTATGACCATCACTTTCTCTCAGTGGTCCGAGTACATCCGCGTGTATTGTATCAAATGGTACTGGAGCCTTTTGCCACGAGGATATTGGTTGCAAAGGTGCGCGAGGAACTTGTTTATGCGAAATGCACACTACGCAGTGCGTAACGTATTTTGCGACAAATTATTTCAGACCGGGGAACCAAAAGTATTGCAGGATTAGATTACCAGTTTTGTCTAAACCAATGTGTTCATGCTCGTCATGGAAAACGCGTAATAAACTTAATCGAAATGTCCTTGGTACATAACATAAGAATCGCGCTTGCTCACCCATGACGTCATACTTATAGTACAAGAGGTCATTAGGTTTCACGTAACGCGTGTTATCTAATTTACCGTTATCAATTTTTTTCAAGTAACGTTAATGTCTCCTCGTCACCTGCCTGTGTCACTGGAGCCCAATTTTGTGGTTTTTGAACAACATTAATAATATTGACCGGATTCCTACTCAAGTAGTCTACGTGCGACATAAGTGCGCCTTTACGATATTCTAAGAAATTGACGAACCTGTTTGACGTTACTCGGTCGCGATGATTTAACTAATGCATCAATTTTGTAATTGTTCGGTATAACCTGACCATCTTTTATGATTCTACCCAAGTATTCTATTTCCTTAGTAAGAAAAGTATATTTCTTTAAATTAATCGAAAAACCTGCTTGAGTTAGCGTTTTTATAACCGAATCTAATAAAACGAGATTTTCGTCAATCCCGTCCGTCAATATTAACACGTCATCAATGTAGACCATGACCTTTCCAGCATCAATGAAGGATGTACGGGCAGCAGCTCCGCACACTGAGATGTAGGATGTAGGTGGATGAATCACTCGGGATGTGTACAGGAAATAAAATCACTGTTTTGTGTCCGATAATGATTGACCATTTATTTAATAAAACAACGAATTATATAATGCCAAAAGTAGGTGGCTTGTGGCGGGCGTAATAGCTTAGTCAGCGAATGTACATAAATCGGTGAATTAGCAACTGCTTGATCAGGTAAAAACTAAAACAATAAATATCATGTGGCGATGCTCGTACATCCTGCCGACTATAAAAGTACAAATGTCCAGTAAAATGCATTATCCAAGGGTAAGTAAAGTATGTAAAGAAAGTTATTGGAAGGTTCTATGTCCGTCGCTAACTGTCATTGGCGACGTTTCGCGATCCACCTTGCTGCTGTTAGGAAGGTGTCTGGTGACCTCTTCTAGATCCGGGGTGTCTGCCTTTGCTTGTCCTTCCGTAGGGAGATGCCGTTCAGTAGGACTTGGGGCCATCTCAATCTCTTCCTTGTGCGCCTGCGTTCCTGTTCTGTTTCCTTGAGGTGTACGGAGACAGCGTGCTTTAATTTGGACGCATACCCATATGCTGAATATTGTTGCACAGGTTATCATACAGCCGTACAGGACGTAGTGATGTTGCTCCACCTCCACGGAATTAACCATTTGTATGTCCTGTTGTTCTTTAACCAGCTCAATTTTTCTCTTAAGACTCTTTAGTTGTTCTTCATGTGTTTCAAGTTCCATATTTGTTATATTTGTAATTTGACTATTGCTTGTTAATAGTTCGTTTAGATTTATCTCTGGTACGTAGATCTCTTGCTCATTTCCTAATTCCATGGTGCTTTGCATTTTGTAATGTGCATGAATCAGATGTTTATCGTCGCGCATCATGCAACCTGTAGCTAAGGTGATGATGCCTGTATTTTGTAGTGCCTGTGACGTAATTCCCGCAGGACAGAAAATGCGCATAGTGCATTCCTCGCAACACGTAAACAACCAAGCTCCCTTACTGTGCAGTTTTTTCCAGTCATTGCTGCAATTCGATACCTTAGTGCGGCAGGTTGTTACTCCTCGATTGTTTATTATGCCTGCTTCGCACATTGTTGTGGCTGTTTTTATACTGTTGACTGCAGCTTCCCATAGTCCTCCCGCTGTGGGCCAAGATGGTGCGTTAAAGTGCCATTCCATACCTTTTTCGGAAGTGTTGTTGATGAGGTCGTCGTTAACTAGAAGCTGCAGTGCCTCCTGGCGTTCTTTGGCTAGAGCTCTTGCTGCTCCGACAAAGTTCGTTCCGTTGTCACTGTAGATATGTTTTGGTGTTCCTCGTCGTGCGCATAGCCGCTTCAATGCTGCGAGGAATGTTATCGTGCTGAGATCTGACACCAGCTCCAGGTGGATGGCTTTTGTGCATAAACAAATGAAAATCGCGATGTAGGCTTTAACTGTTTTAATGCCGCGACCTTTGTTAGCCTTTATTTCAACGTG
The DNA here is from genome assembly GCA_917490735.1 of Dryobotodes eremita. NCBI lineage: Eukaryota > Metazoa > Arthropoda > Insecta > Lepidoptera > Noctuidae > Dryobotodes > Dryobotodes eremita. Next base: position 25,876,258 of record OU823242.1, read on the forward strand.
TCCCGTGAAATCCACGCCCGTATGTGTGAATGGCCTTGAAGGTGTAACTCGAGGCGTTGGTAAGTGTGCCATTTGTTGATTGCTGCGTTGCGTTTTGTAGCGGTGGCAGGTGACACATTTGTTGAGTTGCTTCTTGATTGGTTTCATGCCGCCAAGTATCCAATATTTGTTACGAAGGTTTCCCAAAGTAAGCCTGGCACCGCCGTGGAGAGTATTCTTGTGGGCTTGGTCAATCAGGAGGTCTGATAACTTGTGTTTGTTTGGTAAAATTATTGGATGTTTTTGGGAGTCGTTTAACTTAGCATGTTCAAGTCTTCCTCCCACTCGAAGAATACCTTGTGCGTCTAGCATTGGGCTTAAACTCAACAGTTTGCTTGTAGCCCGTACCTTGTTATGTTTGTGTAGGTATGCTATTTCATCGCCAAATGTATTGTTCTGTGTAGTTTTCACAAGCAGGTGCTGAGTCTGCACAATGTCTTCCGTAGTTAAGTGTGACCTGTGTATGGCTCTTGTTGCGTCACGCGAGTTGTTTATGAATCGTCTGATCCAGCTGATGACTCGGGTTGCATAAGTCATCGTGCTGTATTTTTGCAGTAGTTGCTCGATGAGTGGCGCGTCTATTGTTTGTATTGCACAGGTTTGACCTCGTTTATTTTTCTCTTCGTTCGTTGTAAAAATACCTTGTTTGGGTATGTTCTTGTTTTGAAGCCAGGTTGGGCCTTTCCACCACAGTTCGTGAGCTATCAAGGCTGATGGTGAGATTCCTCTGCTTGCGCAGTCCGCAGGATTGTCTTCGGACTTGACATGGGCCCAGGAGTTGGGTGGTGTTATTTGGATAATTTTTGTGACTCTGTTGGCTACGAAACTCTTCCAACGGCTCACATCACCATGTAGCCAGCCAAGCACCACCATAGAGTCCGTCCAGCAATGTATGGTGTGGATCTGCGAGTTGATGGAGTTTTTTACTTTTTCGATCAGTCGGGCTAGTAGTACTGCACCACATAACTCCAGTCGTGGCAGAGAAATAGGCTTTTTCTGTGGGGCTAATTTTGTTTTAGCTGCTACTAGCCTTATCATCTGTTTACCTTCTTTATCAGTGGTCTTGCAATATATGACACATGCATAGGCTCGTTCTGATGAATCACAGTAGCCATGAAGTTCGAAGGGTTGTTGGGTGTCGCCGATCCAGCGTGGTATGGTTATGTCGTGTATGTGTGCGAGCTGATTGCGGAATTGCTCCCATTCTTGCTGTATCTTTAGTGGGAGTTTATCATCCCAGCTCGTTGTAGTTGACCAAGCATGTTGAAAAATTAGCTTGGCTTTCACTGTTACCGGTGATAGCCAACCAAGTGGGTCATACAGTTTTGATATATCCGACAGTAGTGTGCGTTTTGTGTCGACATCACGTTTGTTGCAGAGTGGTATTTGTTTGTAGGTAAACTGATCCGTGCGCGGGTTCCAAGTGATGCCTAGCGTTTTGTTGGTGTCTGCATCCTTGAAGTCGAACATTTTTTGGCTTATCAATTCATCGGATAAGCCTTCAAGTAGGCGCGTTTCGTTGCTAGCCCACTTTCGTAAGTTGAATCCACCGCCTTTCAGCATTGTTATAAGTTGACTTCGAGCTTTCTGTGCTGTTATGAAGTCGTGACTCCCGCCTATTAAGTCGTCCATGTATAGCTGATTGGACAGAATAGCCGCCGCCAAGGGGTACTGTGCGCCGTCATCCTTTACCAGTTGCCTTATGGTGCGCATTGCCAGGAAGGGAGCGGATTTGGTACCATATGTTACTGTAGTCAGTTGTAACTCTTGTAACGGCTCTGTGACTGAATCCCTCCACACTATTTTTTGTAAGTGTTGGTCTTTTTCCTGAATACGTATTTGTCGGTAGAATTTCTCAATATCCGCTGTGTACACGTATTCAAATGCCCTCCATCGTAGAATAATAGCTTGTAAGTCTTGTTGTAAGTTAGGCCCGCATTCCATCAGTTGGTTTAAACTGTGTCCCGAGCTAGTGGTTGCTGATGCATTGAAAACCACTCGGAGTTTGGTTGTCGTTGAATCGGGTCTCATTACTCCATGATGGGGTAGGAAACAGCTTGGCGTGTCCGGCTCTGTGCACCTTTTCATATGTCCTAGAGCTTTGTATTCGCCGATGAAAGCCTTGTAGCTTGAAGCGAGGGTTTCGTCTCTTGTCAAACGTTTTTCCAATTGCTTGAATTGCGCGACTGCTTGTGGCTTTGATCGTCCTAAATATTGCTCGAAATTGGTCTTCATGGGGATTCTCACTTCATACCGCCCATCTTCTTGTCTTTTTGTTGTATCAGCGTACAGCCTCTCGCAGTACTCTTCATCGACAGTCGTAGACTGGTCGTCTGATATTATCTCTTCAATTTCCCAGAAACGAGAGATATCGCTAGTGTCCACCACGACATGACAGTTGAAAGTATTCGTATTTCCAACTAATACCCAGCCGAGCTTTGTTTGTTGTGCTATTGGTGCGTATATGTTTTCTCGAGTAATGTTGCTCATGACTATGTCGCCATATACTCCAGCATCAAGTAGAATGTCAATCGGCCTTGATAAGTTGAATTGTGGGTCGGCCAGGTTAATGTTTTCTATGTGAGGCCAATCTTGTTTTTCGAAGGAGTAGTTAGGCAGGTTGTTGAGTAGTTTAGCCATTACTAATGCCGGCGTTGAAAACTCGTAATCTCCGTAAAGAGACTTACAGTCCAACTGAACGGTCCCGTTGCTCTGGCTGGCATATGCTCCGATCCCTGACACAGTTGAGTTGTGGTTGCGTCGCGGAAGCCCAAGTCGTTGCACAGCCGATTCTGTTATAAGGTTCAGTTGGGAGCCTTGGTCTAGAAGGCATCTAAGTACGGTGTAAGTTCCATCTGCAGCCTTTACTTTAAGTTGTACTGTAGCCAGTAAAACTTCGTTAAAATTTCCTGACACGTGATTGGTTTTTCGCTGCGTGTTGTTGTTTGTCACGCCTTCGGCCATTTGGCTTGACGACAGTGTCGCTGACGTAGTATCGCGGACTAGGTCATGTAGCGTGGTGTGATGTGCGCCGTTACACACTTTGCATCTTTTCTGCGAGTTGCATTTCTTTCCGTTGTGCGGATACATGCAGTTTTTGCAAATGTTCAATTGCTCAATTGTCCTAATTTTTATGGCTGGCGTCATTTCTTGGAACTCTTTACAGTAGAGCAAGATGTGGCTTGTTTTGCAAACTGGACAATTTCTGTCGGAGCTTGTATGGTTTGCTTTGGGGTAGCGTCTGTATCTGTTGTACGCATCCCTTGGTACTGTTGTCATCGAGGCCCCTTTATTTGGGGTGACGTCGGCATCTGTTTGTTTGTTGGGTTTACTTGGTTTCTTCACTACTGACTCCAGCGCCGTGAACTTCCCTTCGATGAACTGGATGAATTCCTTGAAGTCGGGAAGCCCTCTTGGCTTTTTCCTCGCCTCCATGTAGTCAGCGTAGGTCTGAGTGTCTAGTTTTGCTGCCAGAATGTGCACCAAAATCGGGTCCCATGTTGCCGTGTCGATGCTCAAGTTACGCAACGCGTGCACGGTTTCGAGACTGGTGTCGTGTAGGCGCTTCAGCTCGTACGCGTTTTGATTTTGAATCGTAGGTTGACTCATCAAAACTTGCATTTGCTTGGTGAAGAGCATCTGCAAGTTATTGTACCTATGGTGGAGGATTTCCCAGCAGGAGTCGTAGTTGCTCTCGGAAACAGACAGATGTTGCACAAGGCGCTCAGCTTCTCCTTTTAGCTTCCCTTTCAGGTGTTGCATCTTCTGCCCCTTCGAGAGGGAAGGGTTATTATGGATAGCCGCGATGTATAGATCGAGGAATGTCGGCCATTGTGTGTAGTTTCCAGAGAATATCGGTATTTCGATCCTTGGCGCACTATCCCGTTGTTGGACAGCGTGGTTGAGTTTGCGGTTGAGACCTCGTTTTGTGCACTCGTATGTTTCTTCGTACTGCGAGAACTCGAGCTCGTAGTTTACGTCGCTACCGACGAGAACGTTGTCGAGCTGCCAGTGCACTTCGTCAATCGCCCTCCATCGCGAGTCGAGGACCCTAAGCTTGTCTTCTATCTCCCATTTCTCAATAATGTCAGCAGTACGCAAGTTGCTGACGAAACGTGAGAAGGCTCTAAAGTTGGTTGCTTGTTGATTTTTTAGCTCGTCCGATCTCGATAGGACTCCAGTGTTCTTGTTCTCTTCTTCTGGGCGACTCGCGAGTTCCGCAGTGCTTGTTGACCATGTTTGCAGCTTATGTTGTATGTTTGAGTAGTTCGACTTGACCCTGTCGTATACTTTTGTTGTGTAGTATATGTCGGTCTGGTCTATGGCGCCCTGTAGCACGCCATGATTCATTTCGAATTCGTTCCAGTGCGCCTGGAGGGTATCCAGTCTGCCCCGGATGTATGTGGCGGTTTTGCGGTCAGAGCCATCTTTTCCGAAGTTGACACCAATTTTTCGGATGCCCTCTGCGATGATTTCCTGCCGCTTGAGAAGTTCTTGTTGCCTGGCGTCCATAATTGTTGCACGAGTATGTATGCGTGTAGTGGATGGACGTTAGCTCTGTTGACTTCACTGTTGTATGGTTGTATGTAGTTCCCGAACCACCAAATGTTGATGTTTCCCACGGCGATCGCAGGGTCCGAAGGAATCTCTCCGTACGATATTGTGCGCCTTCTCAATCTGACTGGGGCGATCCGCTTGTGGAAGACCAGTCAAACCGATTCGCTATCGTAAGTAGAAACACTTCGTACCTGTGCGACTTGCAGGACTGTTTGCTCCAGTAGTGGCAATCCGGCTCGAAGGACCATAAATGTACGGGCAGCAGCTCCGCACACTGAGATGTAGGATGTAGGTGGATGAATCACTCGGGATGTGTACAGGAAATAAAATCACTGTTTTGTGTCCGATAATGATTGACCATTTATTTAATAAAACAACGAATTATATAATGCCAAAAGTAGGTGGCTTGTGGCGGGCGTAATAGCTTAGTCAGCGAATGTACATAAATCGGTGAATTAGCAACTGCTTGATCAGGTAAAAACTAAAACAATAAATATCATGTGGCGATGCTCGTACAAAGGATTTAAGCGTTTTAGAGATAGTTATCTGATAAAAAACCGGCGCGTTCGATAAACCGTAGGGTACCTTGCAATATCTTCTTGGAAGAATACTTTTGGCCACAGGACGTGGTGTTCCGCCGCTTCCGCGGGCAAATACCACAGGACAGCACAAGGACAATTAGCTAGTGAAGTGAAGTGCTACTAACATAGTTTTAAGCAATATTTATTAACACAAGTTTTAGTTTTATTATGTACTAGCTTTTGCCCGCGGCTTCGCTCGCCTTTGACTATCAATTCGGGTTATACAGGGTGATTGGAAGATGGGTGCAAAGCTTTAAGGTGAAGATAGTATAAACAATTTAGAACCATTTAAGCCATGGTTGTCTTAGACGAAGTCTTACCAAATTTTTTTAACCAAATTTTTAAGTTTTTTTTCGGAAATTCTCAAAATTTAATGTAAACTGCATAATTATGGCCAAATTGAATGATAAATGAATTAATTTTTTATTTATTTAATTAAAGTAATGTGTAAGCAACCAAGCAAAACATGTTTTAGGCTTCTGTGTCATTAGACATTTTTTTTACAGATATTTAAAGCTCAGAAAAAATAAAAAATTTGTACAATACGTCTTTTAAACCTTATTTAAAAAAAAAACGGAGGGTGCTTTTTTTGTTCAAACCCTTTTGAAGACATGCTTGATAATCGCTCTTTCTTTTGAGGTATCATTTATGCGGATATCTCACAAATTATTGAAATTAGGACCTACAAACCAATTCGAGGGAGAAATTTTAAATTTTAGGCAGTCTAACAAAACACAAAATTTTTGCTTAAAAGAATACCTTATGTGCTCGAAATGATAACATTGTTCAATTCTAAGAATTTTTGGCACATGCAGGAACCAATTGAGGGGAACCCATTGAGGGGATTCTCTAAACAATGGCCACCGACCGCGGTGCGACGGCATTTCCAGGTAGAACGCCCAATGAATAGCAAAAAGCGATAAGAGTTGGTTTTTACAGCAAAATGGTCTTAGTTACTGAGGCAACAAAGTCGTTTTTCTTTAGTCAGGGTCAGTCGGTCTGTGATGAAGCCGTTACATCTTTTACTTATTAGTCAAACTACTGCCCTTGTGAGTGGACGTTGTCGTGTTGATTCACAATTTACCGTGTTCAGTTGTAGCCCTTTGCGTTCCTGCACGTGTTGTTTGCGTTAGTTTTGAACTTTTTTGTTTCACCGTGTCCAGTCGTAGCCTCGCGCTCCTGCACGTGTTGATTTTTGACTTAATTGTGTTGAGTTGACATTTAGTGCGCTCCTACGCCGTTTTTCTTAATTGTTAAGTGACTATGGCTACTTTTTCCAATCAAGAATATGCGGATATCGTATTTATGTACGGTAGAGCAGACGGCAATGGATCTTTGGCGCGACGAATGTATCAAGAGCGCTATCCGAATCGCAGGATACCGAATGTCCGAGTGTTTTACAACACGTTTCGTCGTCTTGCCCAAGATGGGTTTCACCGCGTGGAACCTGGAGTCAACCCGGGCAGACACGAAACTGCCGTCGACGAAGACATTTTAGCAGCATTTCAAGCGGATCCTACTACCAGTACTAAAGCAGTAGCTCGAAATTTAAACATTTCTCAATGGAAGGTGTGGCATACAATGCACCAAAATGATAAGTATCCGTTCCATGGCAGGAGTGTGCAAGGTCTAGTAGAGCAAGATCCTCAAAGAAGAATTCAGTTCTGTCGTTTCCTCCTCAACAGAGACATCGAAGATGCGTGGTTTCTGAAATCAATCTTGTGGACGGATGAAAGTAAATTTTCAAGGGAAGGTATTACAAACTTTCACAACATCCATGAATGGGCCGACGCAGACAACAATCCACATTTTAAGAAGCAGGTGTCATTTCAGATGAAATTCTCTGTGAATGTATGGGCTGGAATAATTGGCAGAACATTGATTGGGCCCCACTTTTTGCCTGATCCATTGAATGGCGAAAATTATTTGCAATTTCTGCAAATTGATTTACCACTGCTGGTAGAGGAATCAGGTGTCCCGATCTTCGAAAGAGACCGAACAGTCATCTTTCAGCAAGACGGCTGTCCAGCGCATTGGACTTTAAATGTAAGGGAACACCTCAACAATTGCTTTCCTGATAGCTGGATCGGCAGGGATGGACCCATCCCTTGGCCCGCTCGCTCCCCAGATCTGACCCCGTTGGACTTTTTCGTGTGGGGCCGGGCCAAGGAACTGGTGTATAACAACATAGAAATAAACACTAGAGAAGAATTGATACAAAGAATAAATTCAGCGTTTGAGACAATGAAGCAGGAGATGATGTTGAAAATAACGACTACAGAAGTTAGAAGACGGGGCCGTGCTTGTATTAGGAATCACGGCCGTCATTTTGAACATGAAAAATAAATAATTTTAATTCAAATGTTGTTTTAATTAGTCTGCCTAAAATAAAAAATGTCTCCCTCAAATTGGTTTGTAGACCCTAATTTCAATAATTTGTAAGATATCCGCATAAATGATACCTCAAAAGAAAGAGCGATTATCAAGCTTGTCTTCAAAAAGGTTTGAACAAAAAAAGCACCCTCCGTTTTTTTTTTAATAAGGTTTAAAAGACGTATTGTACAATTTTTATATTTTTTCTGAGCTTTAAATGTCTGTAAAAAAAATGTCTAATGACACAGAAGCCTAAAACATGTTTTGCTTGATTGCTTACACATTACTTTAATTAAATAAATAAAAAATTAATTCATGTATCATTCAATTTGGCCATAATTATGCAGTTTACATTAAATTTTGAGAATTTCCGAAAAAAATCTTAAAAATTTGGTTAAAAATATTTGGTAAGACTTCGTCTAAGACAACCATGGCTTAAATGGTTCTAAATTGTCTGTACTATCTTTGCCTTAAAGCTTTGCACCCATCTTCCAATCACCCTGTATAATTCAAACGTCATTCGAAAGACACGTGGCGTCATGTGTTATCATAAGAACGTTATTGTTGTTTTCCTCGGAAACAGTATTTTTTGCGGGATGAAAGGTACCCTATGTCCAAATCTGTACATCTGACAACGTATATGCAAAATTTCAGGATAATCGGTTTAGTGGTTTAGGCGTGAAAAGGTAACAAACAAACTTACTTTCGCATTCTTGTTATTTATTAGCTTTTGCCCGTGGCTTCGCTCGCGTTAATTTAGAATTTGACAATCAATTCGAGTTGTTCGGGGAATCGTAGTTAAGAGGATGAAAAACCGGTCTATCGACACTCTAGACTCGCAAAATGTATTAGATACTTAACTAAAGTTTCTACAATAATATAATTCAATCATGATTCGAAAGACAAGTGGCGCCATCTATTATCGTAAGAACGTTATTGTTGTTTTCCTCGGGAACAGTATTTTTTTTTCGGAATAAAAGGTACCCTATGCCCGTTTCTGTACCCCTGACAACGTATATGCAAAATTTCATGATGATCGGTTCAGTGGTTTAGGCGTGAAAAGGTAACAAACAAACAAACTTACTTTCGCATTTATAATATTAGTTAGGATAGGATAGGAAGTTATGATTTAAACATATCTTACATAATCTACAAATAATATTAATTGTATGTACAACTAAATAACAATAAATAAAAATAAAAAAGAAGAAAAAGAATCATAGGGCATCAAAAAATTCGTCCGCATCGCTGTCGACAGGTAAAGTGCCCAAAAGGCTGGCAGCATCGCCACGTTGTATAGCGATGCTGATTCTTTGGCCAAAAAATAGGCCAGCCCTCTGGTCACGTGAAGAGTTGACCAACGGCTTAGCGATGTCTCCAAAAACCAAGTGGGCACTCGGACCCACGGCCCTAGTGTTTCAACCCCAAACGGCACATCGTAGTCACATATGATTTCAACAACTGCAGTAATTTGTATGAGGAGGCTATTGTTATATAAATAAAAGGTTATGATTTCTATGAATTGTAGTTTTAATTTAGTAAAAAGACAACGTACAAGAACAGTTTTTGCAGGCATTAGATGATTGTTAGGTAGTGTTGCCAACATACATATTACGTTGTAATTTTACTCTATTGCCAACACGCCCCTTCAATGTAATATTTCTAACTTAACTATTTAAACCACACATTTTAACAAATTTTAACAACGAATTAGCATTCAATGGCTTTGTCAATACATCTGCTGTCTGATCCTCTGTTATCATCACATTTATAAACAAGTTTGTAATGATGTTTAATATATCTTAACACTCTCTTTAACGCTGATAGTAATGCATCATTAGCTTTATTCTGATACCTACTTAATGTAGATATAGCTATAGACAAATCTGGCCTTGTACCACAGATTGCATATATAAGACAACCTATTATTTTTCTACACAAGTTTTCGAGTTTTATCTGACTTTTCATTACAATTTATAAATATATTAACATTAAAATTTTGATCCATAGGGGATGATACTGGTTTACAGTTTTCCATCTGAAAACGTTTCAAAATATTTTCTAAATAGACTTTTTGAGATAATTCAGTCACACCTGTCTTTAAATTCTGCTTTACATTAATGCTAATGAAATCTGATATATAACCTAAATTTTTCATTTTAAATTCTCTACATAACATTTCTTTAAATTCATTTACACTGTTTTCACTTGTTCCAAAAGTTAAAATGTCATCTACATACAATAACACAAACAGTTTATCTTTACCATTATACTTCACATATAAACATGAATCACATTTTGATTTCACAAGGTTTTCTCTAATCATTACTGTATTAAACTTATCATTCCAGTACTTTTCCAGGATTTTTTTGAACCATATAGTGATTTCTTCAATTTAACAATATTGTTATTTTCATTAAACAACCCCTCTGGCAATTGTAGGTATACATTTTCATTTATTTCGCCATAAAGAAAAGCTCCAGTGACATCCATCTGGTGAATAGGTAAGTTTAGTGTAGTTGGAAAAATCATCTTTCAACAACAAAAAGTACCTCGCTCCTCCAATGGATGTCTCCTCCATGGGGCCGCAAACGTCTGCGTGAATTAATTCGCACGTCCTTGAAGTCGTCGTTTGACTCCAATTAAAAAGCAAACGGTGAGTTTTGCCCTCCAAACATCCTTGACAGTGACCAACGAAGTCATCATGTGCCTCAATATGATTGCTTGCAAGTACCTTTTTCACATGTTGAATATTTTGATGCGCGAGTTTTTCGTGCCAATCGCTAAGGTTTAATTTCACTTGAGTCGTATTTGCAGCACTATATTTGAGACGCAAGTCCATTATATACATGTTTCCACAACGATTTGCAACTGCACAGAGCCTTTAATTTTTGTAGAAATTGCATTTGTTTTGATTAGTCTTCATAACATAACCTTTCTCTGTCACACGGTTAACAGATAATAAATTAATTTTAAGTTCCGGTACAAACAATACATTTTCTATCGTAGTTTCAATCCACATATGTCCATTGAATACATGTGTTGTCACCAGTCCGCAACCTAATGCACTAATTGTTGTTCCGTTTCCTACAATCACTGACTTCTTATCAAGAGACGAATATGATGTAAACAATTGTCTTTCACGGCACATATGTTCGCTCGCACCAGTACCTACCACCCACTTTGAATGCGTATACTGTTCATCCGAATTATCAACTGATTCTAACATCACAAATGCATTGCTGTCTTTGTTTAGCCGATATCTACACTCAGTTTTAAGATGATCGGGTTTATTACAGTAAAAACACCTTTTACCAAACTTGTTTGCCGTATCACTGTCTTTAACCTTACTTCTGCACTACGATTGGTAGTGCCCGAGTTTATTACATTTGTAGCACTTTACATTATTTTTGTTCACTGTTTTCTTCGCAACAAATGCTGATGCTTCTGGTATTTGATCACCTTTTTCCTTCATGCGTTCTTCTTCGATTAACAACCTTGCCACCAAGTTATCGTATGTCTGTTTCTCATCAGGTGCTGACTCCCAGGCAGATACGAAGTGTTTATAGCGTTCGGGCAATGACATCAGTACCTTTGTTATAACAAACTTTTCGGTAATCTCCTCCCCCAATTGCTGCAACTGGTTTTGCATTTCTTTTATTTTTGATAAGAATATAGACATCTGAATTCCTTCTTCGTATTTTAACTGAAAGAAACGTTGCTGGATAATATGTATGTTCGTTTCACTCCTTTGTTCATACACAGCTATCAACTTTTTCCACATTTCAGAAGATGTGTTGCATGAAATTATGTGTATCATAACTTTGTCACTGATACGTGTGACTATCAACGTTTACGCTTTAGCATCTTTCGTTTCCCACGCTTTCTCATTTTCTTTTGTCTTTTTCAGGTTTCCTTCGACCACGTCCAATAAATCCTGGCCTCTTAATACGAGTCTCGTTTGAAACTTCCATACATTCCAGTTCCTGGAACCCTCTTAGTGATGCTAAGATTGCTATCAATCATTCTTCTTGCTTTCCTTCCTGCTTGTGATCAACAATAATTCCTCCTTGTCCTTACACCTTCCCGGCCGCTATTTTCATAACCTCTCAAACGCCACGTGCCGGTAATTTCACTTGCAGTATTATTCTGTCTGTTTACTTAATTTTTGAAACTTCCCTACATGTCTGGGCCCATAACCTATTGTTATATAAATAAAAGGTTATGATTTCTATGAACTGTAGTTTTAATTTAGTAAAAAGACAACGTACAAGAACAGTTTTTGCAGGCATTAGATGATTGTTAGGTAGTGTTGCTGTTGAGTTTGCAACTTTGCACACACTGTAGTACGTAGTTGGGATCGGGAACGTCAGACTAAAACGCCGGTTAGAGTCACACTGTTTAATCAACATGGCGCCGGCACAACCGGCGCGTTACCGGGCAAAGGCATTCGTACATTCAGTCTATGCCCAACACAACATCTCCCCACCCTAGTTAACAATACCCTTTATCATTATAAGAAATACACAATCATACAAACATTAATTACACAAGACAGAAAATATACACTCACAAATAGGGCGCGTAATCCACCCTTGGTACATTGCGCAGGAGCCTGTGTGGACACCTAGAAATCGGTGTTCCCTGACTGTTTCCCACAATCTGTCCTTCCCCCGTTTGTGGTTGAGACTCAAACTGCCCAGCTGTCAAGTCATCGTCCTCTATGCTACAAGAATGAGGATCCCTTACATTGATAACCATTTGGTTTTTGTGTTTCCGTTCGTTGGTAAAAGTAACAGTCTTTAATGAGGTATAACACCGAACCTAGTCTTTTTATGACGACACCCATACACCATTGATATTTGTTTTTATGTAAGTATTTTTTATATAAAATTTCGTCCCCCGGCTTAAACACTTGTTGGTTATTTCCTCCACTTAACTTAATCTGCGAGCACTGTTTACGTTTTACATTATTTACAAGTGATGTGAGCGGAGGCGGCGGCGGCGTCGGGTTAAGAACATCTAACCGTGTTCTGAGTTTACGCCCGAATACTAGCTCCGCCGGTAAGAAACCTGTGACAGAGTGTACGGAATTTCTGTAAACGAATAAGTATTTTAACCCTTTTCTTGGCAAAGAAAAAAAACTAAAATGACTCCTTTTGTTTCAAATAATCTCTTTTTGTATGAACATAGAATGCAGGCAAAAATAATTTAAAAAATCATAGAGTTTTGTTTCCATAGATACCTTCCGTATCTCGTGAGATACATTGCCATGTTCGTAAGGAAAGACTATCTCAGGCGAATGTATCTCACAAGGCACACTGCCAAAAAGAGGTAATAATACAAAAGGTATATAAAATAATTATTTTTAATTAGTGAGATCACATATTTGTACTAAACAAGAAATTACTGGTGGTGAAAACAATAAAAATAATGACTGCCAGGTACTAAGCATAATCTGACTCCACACTTAGTACATGACACTGTGGTTTGACCTTTGATACATAGTTTGCACCTGCCTTTTGTCCCAAAATTCGCGAAATGGCCAAGTTGGTCACTGCGAATTTCTGTTGTTGGTCTTGGAGCAACCGGCGCCTTTATTAGTTTTGATGGGGTTGGACCCTTCACATTGTCCGTATGTTTCGTGGTGGTTCTGTAGCGTAATAATAAGTTTTTGGCAATGTTGTACCTAAATTTCTTCAAACTCATTATTTTTTCATGACCGATATTTCTCCGGTACCATATCCAACTATTTGTGACACATATATCTAACAGCTGTGATACCAATGGTAGGTACCAGCGATGCCCCTTTAGCTCAGTTCGAGTGAGTGGAGACGCCTGCAATGGTGACGGAGTGACCGCTTCTTGGACATCAATTATTTCATCGTCGGATAGCAGGTTGAGATTTTCCATCGACGATGGCAGTGAAGGCACTGGTGATGATTCTTCGTCTACCCTATGTCGAATTGGAAACTGCCGAATTTCATTTTCAGACTCCGTCGACGATTCGTCATTCGATGATTTTCTACTCGATTTTGGGATAAGCGCACAAAGCTTTCTGCCTCTTGCGAAGGATGGCTGTCCTTCGCCCTAAGATTAACAAGCTTAATTAACCCTCCATGCTAAGCGAAAATCAAAAAGAACACACATTCCATAAAAAGACCAGAAACCAACAACCTGATTTCAAAGACGAGAGCATACAGTATACCTACCAAGATTAAAAGTATGTATAGACCTGTAGCCATGTATAAAAATCGAAATCGTTTTTCTCGACTGGGAATCGAACCCAGAACCTTTTAAGCTTTAGCTTAACACCATCACCACGAAGTCACCATAAAAGTAATCAACACAAAATAATAAAAATAAAAACACCATAAACGTGGCAGCGTGCACTACATGATACATTACACCAAAACATAAAAAACCAGTAAACATGCCAGTGTGCACTGCGAGATACATAACAATTTGGCTCTAGTATAATAAACCAAATATACAGTTTTGCATCAAAATTCACTCAATTGACACGTATACACCAATGTACTTTATCGTGATATGCACAATTATTACATTATTGAGCAAAAACAATATAAAATATAAATTTTCTTACCTTTTCCGGCGGGATTGCTTTGAGTCGGTTCATCATTTTGATTGTGAATGAAAAACGGTTATGTCAAACTGACATGACATGACGTAAATGCGTTCAGAAACAGTTACTTTCTTAAACAGTAGGAACGTTCCGTTTCAAGCAATAATATTTTTTTGGTATGATTTTTCAAAGTTGACTGTATCTGACAGTGCACTCCGTCAAGAAAAGGGTTAACAGCTTTAACTTACAGTCTCTTTTACTGTGTGATGATAAAATACTAGATTTTATGCCTTTCTTTACAATTTTTACAAAACTTTCCGCTTGACCGTTACTCGCTGGATTGTACGCTGGTGATGTTAAATGATTTATGCCGTTTAGTGAGCAAAAATTTTTGAACTCGAAAGAAGTAAACGCTGTACCATTATCACTAACGATCGTATGCGATAACCCGTATTTGGACATAAAATCATATAGTTTCTCGATTACTGTCGCGGATGAGGTTGAATTACTAACGTCATAGACTTCCACCCACTTAGTGTGTGCATCTTCAACTACCAAAAACACAAGGTTGTAATTGATAGGGCCGAGAAAGTCTATGTGAAGTCGATGGAATGGCGTTGGTGGGTACTTCCATGGAGCGAGAGGCGCTCGTGGCGGAGAGGGCCGCAGTTGTTTACAAATATCACATGAATTGATCATCATCTCCACGGCGTCATCTATACCCGGGTACCAAAAGCGTGACCTGACTTCTGCTTTAGTTTTAACAATCCCTAAATGTGACTTATGCAATTCTTTCAACATTTTAACACGTAATACTTCCGGTAGTACAACCTTATGTCCTCTCATTAAACATCCATTCTCGTATGATAACTGGTTTTTACTCAAATAATACGGTTTAATACGTAAATCTACTATTTTCCTTGGCCACCCATTAAGGACTAAATTAACAACTTTTTTTAAAGTAGCATCGTTATCAGTTGCATCACGTAACTCGTCTAAGCTTACTGGTAAGCTACCCTCTACCACAAAGTGGACGTATGATGCACGGTCGATGAGCGCAGCGGCTGCGGCCGCGTGAATACCGCCCTCCCCCTCCGCGCTCGCCTGCGGTTGTTCATAGGGTAAACTAGCCCGTGATAAGAAGTCCGCGTTGTTGTCGGCACTTCGTACGTATTAAATTGTGTAATTGTATGCGGATAAAAACATTGCGTATCTTTGTAACCTATTAGCTGACACTTCTGGTATGCCTATATGTGGGCCGAAAATTGAAATTAGTGGCTTGTGATCTGTGCGTAAAACAAAAGGGTCTGATCTTCCATACAGGTACTGGTGAAACCGCCGTACCCCAAATACAGGGTGTCTGGTGGCAGATTTAGGTTTTCAAAATAAAATAAAATAAATACTTTTATATGTATAGTTTTAATAAAAGTGTTAAAATACAGAGTCATAATGCGGATTTTATTTTTTAAATATGATGTCGTCCAAATGTCTTCCATCTTGTTGCACACACTGTTCAAAACGGAGCCTCGTATTCCGCGCCACACGCTGCAGTAAACTCGGTTCAATTGCGCCGATTTCTCGCCGAATATTTTCTTTTAAGTCCACAACAGTTCGCGGATTGTTGGTGTAGACTCGCGCTTTGAGGTAGCCCCACAAAAAAAAATCCATTGGGGTTAGGTCGGGGGACCTTGGTGGCCACGGGATGTCCCCAAAGCGACTAATCAGTTTTTCAGGGAAATTTTCGCGCAACAAATCCATTGAAGCTCTGGCCGTGTGTGCAGTCGCACCATCCTGTTGAAACCACGTGTGTGATGAGAACGATGGATGAGCTCGCAGGCTCGGCAAAAAGAAATTCGAAATCATGTGTCGATAATTCTCACCAGTGACATTAGTTGCGTGGCCCCGTGCATTTTCAAAAAAAATGGCCCAATTATCCCACTCGCGGATAAAGCGCACCAAAGAGTTACCCGTGGGCAATGTAATGGTTTTTGGTGTTTCAATCGAGCATTGCGAGTTCTTGGAGCCCAGTAACGACAGTTTTGCTTGTTAACGTGTCCGTTTAGATGGAAATGAGCCTCGTCACTCCAAAAAATTGAATTCGCAGTGCGAAAACGCTCCAACATGGTTTCACAAAAAAAATTGCGTGACACAAAGTCATTTTGTTTTAATTCTTGAATGATTTGAATTTTAAAAGGATGGAACTTCATGTCCTTTTTTAAAATTTCATGAACAATCGCTCTTGGAAGTCCCAGTGAAGCTGCCCTTTTCCGTATTGAAAGTCGTGCATTTTCACTTAAACTCCGTTCCACCAGTGCGATGTTTTCCGGGGTCCTTGACGATCGACTAGGCCCTGGCCGTGGTGTGTTCATAGCCGAAGCAGTTGCGCGGAACCTCTCCACCCACGAACGAATTAAGTTCACACTCGGTCCATCGCTTATCCGTCGAATATTGAAATGTGAACAAAACTGCCGGCGAGCGAGTACGTAAGAATCGTGGCTCTTGAAAAACGCTTCGATAGCAAATGCGCGATGCTCACCCGACCACTGCGACATCGTGACTGAGAAATCCGCACGATCAGTGGTTCTAATGACACCACCCTCCCCCCCGCACCGTTTATAACTTTTTGAAATATTCGATTTTTAAAATGTAAATCTGCCGCCAGACACCCTGTATAATGGCTGTTGCTTCTTTTTGAATTTGTGAGTACCGTTTCTCAGCTGAGTTAAGTGTGCGGGATGCAAATGATATTGGTCGTTCAATTCTATCATTCCCAATCTGTGATAACACGGCACCTAGACCGTATGGAGAGGCATCAACCGTTAAAATTATTTTAGCACTGGAATCAAAATGTGTTAATACGAGGGTCATTCAATAAATACTTAGCCTACAAAAAGTAAACGAAAATTTTGGAAAAGTGGCAATTTATTTTTCAACATAGTCTCCTTTTAGTTCGATACACTTAGCCCAGCGATGCTCCAACTTTTTTAACCCGTCCGAAAAATAGTTTTTGTCAAACTCTGCAAAATAGGCCTCCGTGGCGGCGATGACCTCCTCATTCGATCCATATCTATTCCCGGCGAGTGATTTTTTCAGATTAGGAAACAGAAAGAAGTCACAAGGGGCCAAATCTGGAGAATACGGTGGATGGGGCAGCAATTCGTAGCGTAATTCGACCAATTTGGCCATGGCAACGGCAGACGTGTGAACCGGTGCGTTGTCGTGGTGAAACAGCACTTTTTTCTTCGCCAGATGGGGTCGTTTTTTCTTTAATTCGGCGTCGAATCGGCCTAATAAATCGGCATAGTAAAGCCCTGTAATTGTTTTACCCTTCTCGAGGTAATCGATGTAGATCACACCTTGTGAATCCCAGAAAACGGTGGCCATAACTTTTCCGGCCGATTTTACAGTTTTCGCCTTCTGGAGCACGTTCCCCGGTCTGGATCCATTGTTTTGATTGCTCCTTGGTCTCTGGTGTGTACCAGTGGATCCAGGTTTCATCGACGGTCACAAAACGACGCAAAAACTCCGCTGGATTCATCTTAAACAGCGCCAAACACGTCTCCGATGTGGTCTCACGGTTGCGCTTGTTTTCTGGTGTGAGTAAACGCGGCACCCATCGCGCCGACAGCTTTCTCATGCCGAGTTCCTCGTGAAGAATATGATGCACTGTTCCTTCTGAAATGCCTACAGTCTCAGCTAGCTCCCGAACCTTCAATCGGCGATCTGCCAATACGAGATCATGGATTTTTTTAATGTTTTCCTCCGTAGCAGCTGTTTTCGGTGCACCTGGACGTGGTTCATCAAAAACCGACGTACGGCCACGTGCAAACTCGTTGAACCAATTCTTGACGGTGGCCATCGATGGAGAAGAGTCACCGTACACAGCATCCAAGCGCTCTTTGATTTCGATGCGCGTTTTCCCTTCCAAAAATAGGAATCGAATCACCGAACGATATTGCTCTTTTTCCATTTTTGTAAAACCGATCGACACGTTCGCTTCCATAAGTTGTCAAATTAAAACAAATGAAGGGATTGGAATGAAAATTTGAAAAAAGAATTAAAAAAGAATGTGCTACACTGTGGTAAAACTCTTTTGAAACTACAGCGCCCTCTGGCGATGAGGCTAGGTACTTATTGAATGCACCTCGTACTTGATTAGATGTTAAACATTGTTTTATTTGAATAAAAACATTATTGTGTGCTGCTGTCCATTCCCACTTAATCCCTTTTTTAAGCAAATCGTATAAGGGGCACAAGATACTCGATGCTTTGGGTACAAAATTCCTGTAATAGTTTACAAGTCCTAAAAAAGATTGTAACCTGTGAATGTCTGTGGGAACTGGAGCCTCCATAATAGCTTTAACCTTTGATGGATCCTTTTTTAATCCGTCCTTGTTAATCACATATCCTAAATAACTAATTTCATCTTTAAAGAATTCACATTTTTCTTTCTGTAGGGTTAACCCTGCATCTTGGAGTCTTTGTAGGACAGCATGAAGCTTTTCCATATGCAATTCTGGAGTCTTTTCGGTCACTAACACATCATCCAACAAGCATAGTACCCCATCTAACCCTGCCAATACCTGTTCCATTGCCCTTTGAAATATAAAGGGTGCGCTAGAAAGACCAACTACCAGCCCAGTATATTCGAATAAGCCTCGGTGAGTATTTATACATGTTAAATTTTGCGACTCTTCATCCAATAAAAACTGATTATATGCCATGGATAAATCTATTTTAGAGAACTGCTGACCACCATGTAACTTAGAAAACAACTCATGTACAGTCGGCAAAGGATATTGTTCAATAACAAGCTGTTTATTAATTGTGACAGAGTAGTCAGCGCACAGTCTAACTGAACCGTTTCATTTTAGTACTGGTACTACTGGTGATGCATACTCAGAGTGCTGTATTGGTCTTAAAACTCCTAAGTCCACCAAGCGCATTTCTTTGTTAAATTTATCACGTAAAGCGAAAGCAATCGGGCGAGCCTTAAAAAAATTCGGTTTCGAATCCTGTTTTAATTCTAACTTAACATAATACTTTGTAAATTTACCTAGTTTGTCGGAAAAAACTTCGGGAAAACGAGTTTGTAATTGTTTAACTATGCTATTTTGATTATTTACGAAATTACAACTAATAAGCTTGAGTTGAAACTTAGAAATAAAATCTCTACCTAAAAGCGGCGGGCCGCCGTGACGTATGACGTATATGTTGAGCGTGTGTGTGTGCTGCTGGTATGTAATAGGCAGCCGCATGTAACCTACACATTGCATGACGTCACCGATGTAACTATGAAACGCTTGCTCCGCAGCTAGTAACGGTACCTTGTTAAAGTTTTGTTTGTAAGTTTTTTCTGATACCACTGACACAGCAGATCCACTATCTAACTGAAATTTTAACCTAAACCCATTTATTGCAATCACTTCTGTCATAGGTTCCCCGTGGGCTGAGCAAATATTAAACAATGACTTACCATCGGCGCCCTTGCTCACATCACTGGCCTCTTGGGCCGTCACAAAATTCACTTTATTTTTGCACATCCTCCGTAAATGGCCTTTTGAATTGCACTTTTGGCATTTATAATTTTTGAACCGGCACTGAAACGACTTGTGGTTTTTACCACCGCACACCGCACATTTATTTTCATCGGACGAGCTGGGCGTTTTGCTTGCATCCTGTTTGTTTTCTATCTTGTATAGATCAGCCTGCTGCGGAGTGGAGAAGGAGCCCGACGTTGTGAGGACGGCGGCAGCGCCTGCGCGCGCACAGCGCACGCTTTCTGCTAACTCCACCGCTTTCGCCAACGTCAAGGACTCCACGTCCCGTGCAAACAGCTTTTCTCGTTCTGGACCCGCTAGCATACCCATCACAAATTTATCCCGCAGCGCTTCTACGTTGCTGAAGTCGCAGTGTACTGTAAGCCCCCGAAGTCTTGCCGCCCATTGCGTGTATGTTTCGCCGGGCTGCTGCGACGCTGCGTAAAAATTATGCCGCTCTCCGAAACCGCAACGCTTGGGTATAAAATGGCTATCCAGTAGCCGAATTATTTCGTCGTACGGCACATTTTGTTTGTCGTTTGGCAAGGATAGTCTGCGGCAAGTTTGAAGGTGGCGTCGTTGAGTGCGCTCAACAAAATGGCGCGCCTTTTCTTTCCCGTCTCGTCGGTTTTCGCGTCGATATCGGTCGCGATGAACCATTGCGCAATGCGCCCTTTGTATATCCGCCAGTCGTGAACATTATGGTCGAAGGCCGCTAAGATACCATAAGTCGCGTTCATCCTCGTCGCCACTGTTGAGTTTGCAACTTTGCACACACTGTAGTAGGTAGTTGGGATCGGGAACGTCAGGCTAAAAGGCCGGTTAGAGTCACACTGTTTAATCAACATGGCGCCGGCATAACCGGCGCGTTACCGGGCAAAGGCATTCGTACATTCAGCCTATGCCCAACACAACAGTTGCCAACATACATATTACATTGTAATTTTACTCTATTGCCAACACAGGCTTTGTGTAAGGTTAGGGACCTAGAGGATGAATTAATCCATGCAAATGTTCAAATTCTGCAATTTCAAAAGGATAAAGAGCGTACTCAGGTCAAAGAAACTGTCCATTTGTATAATGACTTGTTAAATACAAATTGTAACCCTCATTCCATTATAACAATAGATCTAACAGAGGATTTCTTACTGAAACATAACCATAGTCATAAAATTAGTCAAAATAAATTGAAAAAATATGCAAGACTGAACAAAATCATTAAAAAATTTAACAAATTCAAAAAAAAACAACAACATTATTCCAAAAATATTCAATTGAGGAAAGAGCGTGTTACTCTTATAAATAAATTGAAGAACTATCAAATTAAATTAGAAGATAGTATAAATATTTATGAAATAGACACTCAACGCTTACAGTCTGATATTCAAATTCTTGATGACTCACTAAAGTCTCTCTATAATAAATATGTATGCTTTCAACACCAAATTAAGAGGAACACATTCTTGCTACTAACGAGTTGGTAGACAGAGTGGACTTGCAGACTCTCAGCAGCACTCAGTGTACTTGTCAGAGGGGATCCAACCTTGATGCCCTCCAGCCTGAGGCAACAAGGAACCCGTCCCTAGTTGTGAGTGCTCTGGACTGTATTCCCAATCAAGATATACCTGATATTGTGCAAGAATTATCTCAAGTGGTACAGCTAGTAGTGTTTCCGCTCGTAGTAGTTAAGTTTGTTATCAGTCAGTTATGTTTTCATATAGTATAGGAAGAGGTTTAGGGAAATTAGGTAGTAACAACCTGAGTATTTCTACTCAAAACTATTGTTTACCTGGAACATCCTTCAAAGAAATAATGACATCAATTACAAGAAATCAACATAATTCTAATACCAATATTACCATATTTGTAGGTAATAGTTCCCAGGTCAAAACAGAAGATATCACTGACAGTGTTACATACATACATACATACATATTAAAGATAAATTGTAATAAAATTATTTTGTGTGCTTTTCCATATTTTGAGAGACTATCAAATAGAAAAAAACAATTATATGCATATGCCTAATAAGCATAATCAGTTCTTAGTAAGTCACTACAGTCACAAACTTATATTTTTTGACACCAACATTTTTGTTGATAAGTTGAAATCGACAAGGAATACAGTGTATCTGCCCATTAGGTTTATACATAAAATAGCGAGGCTAATAGCTTACATAAACTCAGACATAAGTAGTACGTCGACGTCATGTTCTTTAATTAACACCGCAATTATTAGTAAAAATTCTAATGTACAGGTGGTCACCTTAAATAACTGTAGCACTAATGCTATAACTGTTTACAATAATTGAACGAAGGAGGATCCATGTGTCACTTTGGCAAATTCTTGTCCTAATGTGGGGTCCACAAGTAGTAGGATCTCATTGCCTGGTGATAGCATGGGAGTCTTGGGGCTCACTCTGGATGTTTATTTAAACTAGATAGTAAGACAACAGAAGATACCAGTAACAATTTAGTTATACCTTCCAACTTCAAGGTGTCTTCTTGCTCTCAAATAGTTAAGTGTAAAAAAGGTTCTAAACAAAATTCCTTGACATTATTTCATCAAAATATTCAAGGTTTTGCTTCCAAACAATTATAAACATTGGTTGAAAGATTATGAAGTGCTAATTAATTATGAAAATTATAGCGTGGACAGTTGTTTTAACAGAAAATCTATGCTGCGTCGGGTTTCACTAATTTTAGTTAAAATTTATATTAAATCTAAGACTCGTAAAGATATAGTTGATTTGTCGGTAGAAAGATAAGCATATTTTAGTGTGCGTTTACAGACCCCCAATTTATCAAAACTACTCCATTTTTGAATCAGTATTGGAAGATCTTCTAGCAAAACTTGCAACTAGTAAAAAATCGCTAATTATCTGTGTTGACTTCAATATTAATATGTTAGAGAATAGTTCAAATAGCAGTCGATTATTAAGTCTCTTTATATCATTCAATTTGTCAAATGTATTTTCAGAACCAACCCGCATAACTAAAAATTCTGCTACATGTATTGATATTTTTTTTGTTGCTGCGACTACTTAGATAAAGCCATCGTAAATTATCTCCCTTCTGATCACAGCGGTAAAACCGTTGCTTTCAAGTGCAACACACCATTACTAAAAATTCAGATACAATCTAGACAAATAACAAACAACAATCTAAATAGATTTTAGAAAATAAAGACGGTTTGGAAAAATTATCAATAATGAAACTAACAGGAATAAAAGACATAATAATGATTTCAAACTTGAGACTTCACGTGGTCCCATAAGCACTAACAAAGAAGTTGCTCAAGAATTCGTAAATTTCTTTACCAGTATCCCACTTAGAACTACTGAAACCTTAAACTCGTCACCCTCGCATTCTATTGACTTATTAAGAGCAAACGTTTCATCCTGCCAGATTGAATTTAAATTTAAGCATATAAACCCCATATTAATAATAAAAGCTTTCAAGCAAATCAAGATCAAACTAACCGAAGATATATGGGGAATGTCTATCAAAGTTTGTACTTCCATTATTGAGACTATAGCGCCGTAATTGGCCTTAATATTTAATTTGTGTGTGGATCAAGGAGTCTTCCCGGATCTAATGAAATACAGTAAGGTAATACCACTTTTCAAATCAGGGGACAGTAAAGACACCAATAATTATAGACCCGTATCCGTGTTGCCGGTTTTCAGCAAGGTGTTTGAAAAGGTAATGCTGAATCAAACGCTGAATCATTTTAACACCAATAAAATCTTACATGATCAACAGTATGGTTTCACCAAGGGACGTTGTATGACTGACGCCAGTGTCACCTTATTAAAACACATTTACGGCGTAGGAAGAGGCCCAAGACGCCGTAGGGATCTTTTGTGACCTCTCCAAGGCATTTGATTGCGTCGACCATGAAACTTTAATATTGAAACTTGAGCATTACGGACTTGGAAAACTTGCGCTTAGTTTAGTAAAATCTTATTTAAATGATAGACAACAGCAAGTTCAAATAAATGGTGTCAATTCACTCGGTTTAAAAGTAAAAATGGGTGTACCACAAGGCTCGATATTGGGGCCTTTCCTCGTTTTAGTGTATATTAATGATCTACCCCATTTGTTGAAAACCCAACCACAAATGGTGTTATTTACTGACAATACTTCTTTAATTTTTTAAATTAATAGACGTGCATCAAATCTTGACGACGTAAATAACGCCCTACTGCAGATCCAACATTGGTTCACTGCTAATAATTTAGTATTAAATGGGAAAAAAAACTAAATGTATAAGATTTTTTTTATCAAATGTAAAAACTACTAATTGTGAAATAGGAATAAATCAAGAGAAACTAGAATTCGTCGATAAAACTGTTTTCCTGGGGATCACGCTCGACTCGAGGCTTCAATGGGGTCCTCATTTAACATCCCTTGCAGGACGGCTAAGTTCAGCGGCATATGCTGTGAGAAAAATCCGTCAATTTACTGATGTAGGTACCGCGAGGCTAGTCTATTTTAGTTACTTTCATAGTATTATGTCGTACGGTATTTTACTATGGGGACGGGCTGCAGACGTCGAGTCTATTTTTATTCTGCAGAAAAGAGCCATCAGAGCCATATATGGCCTCCGCAGGCGCGACTCTTTAAGGGAACGGTTTAAAGATATTAACATCATGACGAAAATGTTACAATAAAATAAGTCCCCATATACTTCAACTGAATGAAACGAAATTTAAATCTTGTATAAAACGCACTCTATGCATTCAACCATATTATAAGTTGGGGATTACATCGCTGATAAAAATGCTTGGCTCAACGCTGGTCCTGCTCCACAAGGGCGCATTAACTAATTGATTAGCATTTGGAACTACTGAAGATTGTAAAAACTATCTTTACATTGTATAAATTCAATCTTTTAGGATTGTATAATTGCATAGCACATGTGTGAGTACTATGTACCTACTATAAAGCTACCATTTCCTAGGTTTGTCTTTCATTGACTTGAATGTGCCCTGGCGGCTGAAAGTACGTCATGCTCACTCAAATATCTCGCTGGTGGTGGCGTGTGTGTTGGATCATTAAGTTCCCTTCAAAATGGTTGAGCTAAATGGTGCTGATCCAGACGTCATGTTCGTAAACGGGCGCCGTCAGTGGGGACTGGTCATCTCGTAACTGCCACGGCTTATTTTAATTTAATATTGGAAATGTTTTTGTCTCTTTATTACGGACGCTTTTTAACGTTCTGCATCGTTCTCACTTGCATAATTTCAACATGAATGATGTAACCAATATTTTGTAACCATATTTTGATTTAAAAGCGTGTCCATGGAGTTTCTTGCCCGTTCTTCTCCATAGGTACCTACTACGCTTTGGAATGGGCAACTAGCTTCATCTTTCTGACTGACCGACCCCTTGACAATTCAAAAGTGCCTGTAATTGGTTTATTTGAAATAAATGCAGTGAGTTGAGTTCGAGTTTGAGTTTGTGGAAGTAGCTAAAATAGACCAAACGCGCGGTTTCTACATCTGTTAACTGTCTTATCTTCCTAACAGCATAAGCGGCCTAGGTTAACCGCCCCGCAAGAGAAGTTATATGGGGTCCCCATTGTAATTTCTCGTCTAGCGTGATTCCCAGGAAAACCGTCTGATTAATAAATTCTAGTTTTTCTCCGTTCAATATGATGTCACATTCGCAACTTCTAACATAAGTAATTTGAATCTAATGCATTTGGTTTTTTTTTTCATTTAGTACCAAATTATTTTCCATAAACCAATCTTGGACCTGAAGAATAGAGTTATTCACGTCGTTAAGATTTTGTGACACGGAGGAGGAGTCTCAACTCACCGTGGACGTATGAATAAGAGGATGATTGGAACGCGGCACGGCGACACGGAGGAACGAGATTCAACTCAACGTTAGCAGATGCACTTTCGAATCAACAAGAATGTTTAAAAAGCAAAATCCGCACGAGAGACTGAAAAACCGGCACTCCGGTGCAGGCAGACATTTGCAATTAAAATGTTGCCATTCCAGTATAATAAATTTCCATTATTTAAATGAAAAGTCAACCATGAAAAAAATACTTATTTCACATTCCAGAATGATACAACATATCCATATACTTGGTTTTCCGCTCAAGTTAGTTTTTTGTCATTTATTGTCCAATGTTTTGCGATAATTCTTTTATTTATATGTTGGTGTTTAACACCATCTCCCAGCATCATCATCATATATTTTAGTATTGCAACACAGTATTTTTCTTTCGGCTAACTGTGGGACGAATGGCGCTGCACTTAATAAATAAAAGTGAAATTTCCGTATGTTCCTGGTTTCGATATCATGATTGCGAATATAACTGTGCCAAGTTTGGGTTCTCAAATTGGTGGTTTTTTCACCAATCTGAAGGATCGAGTAATTTTCCGTGGTTGTCCTTAATCGATAACAACCTATCAGCAAGATATCGTTGCACTTCTGTTATTGCAGATGCTTGAGGAGAATACTGAGTTGACTCGACATCCACAAACATTTTACTAATATTATCCCATATTGATAAGCCGTCTTTAATAGGTTTGCTGGACGTGCTTGTACTTGTAGATGGTTGAGGTGACGCTGACCTGAAGCTACTTTGAGATTTCTTGTTGATTTCGGCAGTGACGAGTTCTATAAGGGTTTGTTTGGCTTTCTCAGCTTATCTTTGAAGCAGTGCATTTTGTATCTGGGATCCAACAATTTACAAATTGAAGAAGTACCGCTGTATTCTATTTGCCCCAATCTTCTTTTCAATTGTCCTACAATTACCTCAACGGATGTGGCTTTGCAACGAATTGTAGTTTTATGAGGCTCCCGGTTACATATTCCTCACCACTCATCTGTTGAGTGACTTTTTGTAAAGGCTTTAGAATGTTAAATATGTCCTTGCATATTTGCCATTCTTCTACAGATAACATTGGTATGTATCTGTCCAACAAACCCGCCGTACTTTGCAGTGCATCTTGCAAGTCCAAGAAACATTCTAACATATAGAACACAGAGTTCCATCGCGTACGAACTGCTTGAAAAAGCCTCTTGAGTTTCGCGAGGCCTGTTTGGATTTGGTACCTTAGTAGCTTCTCCATAGCTATATTGCTTAGTTTATAATTCGCAACAACAGCTTTGATTTTTTCTATTGTTGATTTTACAGTGTCAACCTCCAAAACTTTCTCCACCACTAGATTTAATGTGTGGGCAAAACAGCCAAAATATTTTTTTAAAGCCGAATGCTGTTTGACAGCATTTTGCATATTAGTTACATTGTCGGTTGTTATAATGAGAATTTGTTTTTTTTTTCAATGCCAAGATCATCGATTGTGCGGGATATTTCCTCCGCGATATTTAGGGCTGTATGAGAGTCGGACAATAGCGCAAATTCCAGTAATACTTTTTTAACTTAAAATCTATGGAGTACGCTAATATGGCAATGTAGCTCTCTTGTAACGCTGACGTCCATAGACACACATAGACAGTTGTTAAACTTAACGAAGTGATGTTTTTTTTTCACTTGTACGAACTCTGTTAACACATTTTTCGTGTAGTGCCGGCAAAAGCGTATTAGAAATATGTTGCCTAGTCAGTAGTTGATAAGCAGGATTCAAAGCGTTTGTATAGCCCCTAAATCCTCTATCCTCGACAATGGAGAACGGTTGAAACGCTTTAATAAAAATGAGCAACAACTGTTCGTCAATTTTTTCTCGTTGAGATGCAGTCATTTTTTTTACTGGTAGATTAATTTTACTATGCACCAGTTGTCTTTTAAAGGTTAATGTGCTCTCATCGAGCTGGTGCAGATGATGTGTATAAACCATCCATAAAATGGTTTGATATAATAGATTACATAATGAAAACAATTAATTTAAAAGAAAAGAAAACAACTACTAATCTGGTGAGTTCTTTATTCGACTGATATAGCTGGTTACATTTAAATATGATTAATGATATAATTTTGCCAGAAGACAGCACCCTCATTACAGAAGTAATTTTTATATTTTTCTCTCAACTTTTCGGCAACTGCTTTTGATCTGTTATTTGTTCGCGAACGGGCGATACTCGGTAACGCATTTATTTCTGATCTCCACGTTCCAAGGTTTACAGTGAAATTTAAAATATCTTCATAATCTATACTACCAGGTGGAGTGTAGGTGTGTGGTGAAGATTTCCGTAACCAGTTGTGCAGTACACATGTAGTTCAAATAATTTTTATTATAGTCTCCTCTTGTAACTGGATAGGTTTACCCGAAACGCGGAATCGTGATGCTAAAATACCAAATCCATTTTCTACTATGCGTCTTGCCCTAGACAATCTGTAATTGTAAGTTTTTTCAGCAGTCGTGGTCTCATTAGGATAGCGTTTCAATAAGTATGTCTTAAGCGGAAAAGCATCATCTCCCACTAGTAATCCACCTTGTGGCAATAATGACCCATTTTCCAACAATGGATACAACGAGGAAGCTTGGAAAACACTACCGTCGGTGTTTCGCCCATATGAGCCTATGTCCACATATTTAAAGCAGTAGTCATGATCCACAACCGCTAGAAGCACCAAACTGTTAGTTCCTTTATAGTTGTAGTATTCACTACCACAATTGGGGGGAGCTTGAATCACCACATGTTTGCCATCGATGGCTCCACAACATCCTGGAAAGTTCCACCTGTGGTGAAATCCTACTTGTATGTCTTCCCATTCCTTTCTATTTGGTACGTGAAAAATATATTAATTTTGAATTTTAATTACAGAAGGAAAACACACCGTCGTTTGGAAAATTCTGTTCGTCAAGACATTGATGATAATACTGCTGATAAAACTCTTGATAAATCTGATGATAAATCAAACAACTCTAGTGTTGTACATATATGGGTATTTCTCATCAAATTTCGAAATTTGATTCCCGAGTCATTGGTGCCGAGTCTTAAGCATTAACTACATAAGTCTTTTTTTTATTCCAATGCACGCTGTCTATACCACTATTGTTTAAAAAGAAAACGTATTACCTCTAAAGAAAAAAAGATATGGCTACATTGTTACCGTGAAAGTCATTCCCTCACCTTGTCCCTTAGTTCAAAAACATTACTAAAATGCATCCTCTTTTTTATAGATTATATACAAAAATATGGAAGACCAATACGCTGTCTTCTGGCAAAATTATATCATTAATCATATTTAAATGTAACCAGCTATATCAGTCGAATAAAGAACTCACCAGATTAGTAGTTGTTTTCTTTTCTTTTAAATTAATTGTTTTCATTATGTAATCTATTATATCAAACCATTTTATGGATGGTTTATACACATCATCTGCACCAGCTCCACTCTTCTTACTTTTTTCGATTTTATTCACTTCTTGGTTGTTGGTGGATCGTAATTTTTTAATTTTCTTAGTTACCTCGCTGGTGTTACCTAGATGCATTTCTTTTGCGATATGTTCCAAAGAAGCTTTTCTCATATCTCTATTTCGGTAGTTTTTATCGAAACAATTCCATAGGTTTTCTTGCTCTCTGTATAGTTTCATGAATACAATATTATTATCAGAAGACCATCTATCCGCCATTTTGAATTCGATAAACACTCAAAACACACAAAACACGGGCGCTCACGACGACTGTCCCGCTCGCACTGGCGAGCTACTGCCGAACGCTTCTAAACGATGCGAGCGACGGCCGAGCTGCTGTCATGTACGAGTTGCTGGCGGGCGAGCATGCGAGTGAAAACAAGAAATCTTGAAGTAACTCAGATGCGAGCTACTGTCCAACTCGCACGTGCGAGTTACTCGTAAGTGACGTCCAAACTGTGCGAGTTACTGCAGTGCAGCTACTCGGCAGGCTGACTCGTACGCTAGCTCGCACTGTGTTAACTAGCCTTAACTCTAATCAACTCGGTCGATCGAACATACGCCCACACTACATAGGTACAGACGACCCACTCCCATAGTGAGAGAATGTTTGTTATAGATTGTCAAAAGTTGGAAGTTTAGAACATGACAGTTCTTTTTAAGCTATTGCATAGCTTTTATCGCGGCGGCCGAATCAAGAAATTCCGTAACGAAAATAAAACCTAACACCCCCCACTCCGCCTACCATGGAGCTCGGCCGAGCGTTCGCTTAACTTGTATGTATATGGTACGACTGTACTTGAATTAATATCAAAGAAAAAAAAAAACTGCATAAATAAAAAATAAATAAATAATTATAATTGCATAAGTTGATAAAAATGCTATGCTTTACCGCGGCAGTCCCCGAGTGCCACACGTTTTTTTTTTTTTTTAATTTTACGTATTAAGATTTTGGCAAAGGCTAGCACAGACAGACTCAATTACCCCGTTTTACTTTTACTATTCAGATCTCAATTTTTTTTCTCATTTGCTTCCTCTTTGACTACTCCGAACGCTCTCGCATTTTCAGAAGGGTAGGTTAATTTCATTTTCTTAATAGTTTTATATTCTTTTTTTGCATCTAATTATGTATAGCGCTAACCTCGCGCGTTGTTAAATCGGCAACGCAATCGTCACATTTTATTTTTAAGATTTTTTTTCTTGTGACCCACCCTGCTGTGTATGCTCTTGCATGTACATTGACGCGTTCCTGAGCAGCAGATCGCGGCTCCGTTCTTGACGTATGGGGTTCTACATTAATTTCACCCAGATACTGCAGATCATCTTTTTCGAAAGGTACAAATAGCTGTTTCAGTTTAACCAGCTGATCTGCTGGATCATCTTCACAGTCAAAAGTATCTGAGTGAAATTTTATAAATCTCGTTATTAGTAAAGATCTAAAGGTGTTGACGAAGGTGTGGGAATTCAGGTTATTATTTCTGAATTTAGCCCGTCCTCGTACAAAAAAGTTTTCCATTGGGTCTGAAGTAAAATAGCGCGGGCGAATTATTTTCACGTTTTTCTTTTGGAAGAATTTCCACAGTCTTAAATAACTTTGAAGAGTAACAATCCATTTTTTTAACGAAGGCACAGTTGTCTCCCTACCTTTAACATCCACAAAACGTATTTCTTTTAATTTTTGTATAGTTTCTTGCCAAAATCGTTGGTGTGTACATTCTGCGCGTTAGGGTTTCCCTCTTGACGTTTTACTATTTAAGTTGGCACCATTCACTGAGTCGAACAGATCACTGAGTCAAAATATGAAACTGTTTCAGCAGTACTTTCGAGGATGGGGCTAACTTCCCTCCCATCAGCATATTGAGCTGGAACAAATGACACACAAATTAAACTTGGCATACTATGGTAAGTTAATTGAGATAAATTGTCTTTGAGTTAAAGTTCAAGATTCAGTAAAATATATCAGAAATGTTAAAATATTAATGGCTGATATACTTAAATAAATAAATGAAAATTGCTTAATTTTATTATAATATAACTGGTGCAAATGCTAGTATTTAACATAAAAAAATCACGCCTGACATCTCCGAAGGGTTTGGCAGAGGTACTTAAACTCACATTTCGCCAGTTATGCTAATACTTATATGACAGAATTTTCATTTCTATTTTGAGATAACAGAGAATTAAGTAGAAAAAGTCTATTAGTATCACAGAAATACTTACAAAATTGGGATGTGTAATTCAGAGTAGCTGAAACCGTTTTGCTGAAAACTCAGGCACAATTCTTCACCTGTAAAGAAATTAACATTGATAAATTTAAAAAAAAAACAGTGCGAAGTTTAATACTCTATTGGCCGAATACTCGTACGCGACATAATTTTAAATCGCCTGCAGTCTTTATCACCTGAATATGTATTGTAGGAACCGAAATATATGAGTATTCGAGGTTGAGGCCGCATACTGTACCTATATACTATGAGGAACTGTTTTAATCCATTATATCTAACATACCTTCATCTTTTTAATTTTGTCGGGTATAACCAGTTCGTCATTTAATTTAGGCATAAGCCTCATTTGAGCATTAATGCAGTCCGTTTGATAAATTTGACAATATCACTCCATTTTGAAATTTTTCCATTGTATTTAATATGTTTGGTCAAAAATTTGTTTCTTAACCCTTTAAGTATGGCGGATCAAATATGACACTTATTTCGTTCCCTTGAATTTCAATAACACCATCTAAAACAGAAATATTACCATCATTAAATGTGTAACTAGCTTCCGCCCGCGATTTCGTCCGCGTGAAATTTCTTGTACCCCCGACAGAATCAAAATCGTCGTTAATAAAATGGAGCCATTAAAAAAAGGGTATAGAATTCATTAGCCATTAATTGATCTCTCCTTGTGTCTTCAAGAAGACTTTTTATGGCAGACTGAAAAGATGAGCCCTGGTCACTGACTAGAGCCAGAGGGAAAAGACCAGCATCAATGCATACAGTAATGACAGTTTTTAAAATGCTTTTCAGTCGGAGGGCAGACGTACTGCCTTTGCAGAAATAGAAAACAATAGGCTGTTGCCATTTGTAAATGGCTCCTCTAAGCATAAAGGCTAGAGCATGGTCAGCAAAGTCACCAGTCTTCCCATTTAAATCTACTAAGCCATGGATTATGTCTCCGTGTTTATCAAATGTGAGGTCCGGTTCTAGGGCCATATCGTCAAACAATATTGAGCAATATTCTTTGTTCTCACACCAAGTGCTAACCTGAAAATAATAAACATATTTTTATCGTCAAATGAAATTAAAATATCATGATTATGAAATATATCAATAAATATTTAAAAAATCCTTAAATTATGTATCAATCTTACCTCTTGCTTCATAGCTTCAAATATTTGAGGATTAATTACAGTACCACTATTCAAACCCTAAATAATTTTATTTAATGTGGTTTTAGAGGGAAGAATAAATATTTTCTATAAAAAAAATTAACATTTCGGGCTCTGTTTTAAAATTGAGAGACTAATTAACTTTTCTTAGTCAGTAAATCGACGACCATTTGTGCCCTTTTGCCAAAGGATTCACATTTTGAGTCAGCTTTTCAAAAGATTTCTCATTTGAAAATTTGAGAGCCCTCTTGGCCCTCCGACTCTACAAGGAGTTTGTACATACTCCTTGTAGAGTTTCCTACATTTAGGACTAAGATTTTTTGCTGTTTTCAGAAGCCTTCCTTGCCTCAACTTTTTGGGAGTCAAAAGTCTTGGCGCAGCTATAGGACTGGAACCTGATGGCGCAGCTATAGGAATGAAACATAATTTAAACAAATATTAAAGAAAAATTCAAACCAAACTATGTATAAGCATTAATCCTAGTTAGTTTTTTTAGGTTTTCCTAAATAGATGTTTTAAATATCATAGCAAGTTTTCACCTATTTATTGATAAAAGTACTACTTTCTAAAGTAAAATGTTTACTCGGGTAAAAAAAAAGCTGTACTTGTACTGCGTAGTAGTGTTCAAGACAGGGTGCATAAACAGAATATAAATATTTTTTGATACA
Source organism: Dryobotodes eremita (assembly GCA_917490735.1). Taxonomy (NCBI): domain Eukaryota; kingdom Metazoa; phylum Arthropoda; class Insecta; order Lepidoptera; family Noctuidae; genus Dryobotodes; species Dryobotodes eremita. The sequence continues at coordinate 25,909,330 of OU823242.1, forward strand.
TACCAATATTACCCAATTCATTTTCTGCGTTAGCTGTACCAGATACACATTATATAACATCATCATTATTCCTTGACTTCTTCGATGTTGAAGGCATTGTTAATGACTGATCTGTAAATGTCATAAATAAACAATTTAAAAAACTATAGGAACTGTACACAAGTTTCTATAGGGGAATTAAAATCAAGTACCATAGTAAGTACATACCTGTTACATTTCTATTATTTTCTGTGTCAGAAATTGAGGACACTCCATCATTAATGGTTGGTTTTTCTGATAACAAAGGCAGTGCAAGTGAGCTGAGCTTGTGCCACATCTAAAAATACGGGGGAGCAGACTTTATTATCTTCAAGCGTTATCTCAACAATGTTGGTAATTCTACGTACTTGGTCTATTGTTGAGTGTTTCTAGTGTTATAAACTAGTGGCAATTTGCATCGTTTTGTCCTTGACGACCCCGCTTCGCCATTCATATACCTTATCTGTTTCACAATAAAAGTCAATATTAAAAAACGACAACTTGTAACGGTAATTTACATTATTCAAGCGCAGAGCCAGCCTGCAAACGTGTCATGTCGCCAAGCGCAGTGCCGGGCGCGTACTAATTCATACAAACCGAGCGGCGCTACCCCGCTAACGCGCGGAGCTGGCAGCGAAGTTGTGCCTGTCTCGTATTATTCAACCTGAGAATTCCAAGCAATAGCCTCCTTACCAGCAACTGCATAGGAGCTTATTTTATTAATTTCCTTTTTTTTTATAACTGTATCTGATCGTGTGTGCCATCCTTGTTGGTTGATACAAAGAGAAGGTTGCCTTGTGAATATTATTTATGATAGATACTAGATCTAGTAGTATCAAATAAGCACCCGAAGAATCACAAGAGGATGATCAGCCTTCTGGATCTAATCAATCTGAACTGAATCCTTTTCATCAAGCGCATGTACAGAGTATAGTTTTACAGGACTACAGACGAGAAGCCAATGCTAATAATCATTGTGTAAACCCAAATTGCAGTAGTACCACATTTCATGTTATTTCTGATATATTACGTGCAAATCATACTTGGCAATTATAATTATTACCTGCCTGCCAAGCCTAGCTCGAATTTTCTCAGAACATTTCATGAGCAATTCTTGGGAGGCACTTTTTAATTCTGAAAACAGCATCCAAATATTCACTGCTCAATAGGTAAGTAAGTAAAATTTTATTTGTTTACAACATGTATTTTCCTGTGTTGCATTTAATCCAACATTAGACTTCGAAAATATGCAAGAAATGGATGATAATGTTTTCCAGTACTGGATAGGCCTAAGAAAAAAAAAAAACAAATTCAAGAATTCTTTCGACTAACACAAATAAGACACGAAGTTTAGGCTTGCCAGTGTTGTTATTAAAAATTAAAACAGGTGATTCCGATGAAAGAATTTCTACTCTGGTTAAAGTTCCACGTCGAACCTTGGAGTCTTTAACGGATAAAATAAGAGAGGTTCTCCTTCAGGATTTTGTACCTGAAAATCAGGGCATACGAGTAAATAGGTTAGGCGGGAAAAATTGCTACAACATAATTTGTTAATACCCAGTGGGCTTTACGGAAATAGCAATGCTATTGTAATATGTGATGCCACGTACATACATATTAATGAGAGCTCAAACTATATGTTCCAAAAGAACAACGAAGAAGATATTTTTTTTTTAATGAGAAATACATTGAAATACAATTTTTTTCTCCAAAATTTATGAGAAATTCATTTATAATGAGCTTTACGCATACCTAGAAAAACAAATGATTCTCTGTAACGAGCAAAAAGGTTTCCGGAAGAATATGACAGTTAATATGGGTATTTATGACTTTCTAAATAAAATTATGACTAATATTGATAATAAAACACCTGTTTGTGCTGTGTATTGTGATATGACGCAAGCTTTTGACTGTGTTGACCACAATATTATAAGAAACAAACTTGACTCCTATGGTATAAGAGGTAACATTCTGGACTTAATATGCACTTACCTTTCAAAAAGAAAACAATTTACTGCTATAACAGACTTAAATTTAAAGACTAAAGAAGAAGTTACATACTTGTCCAAAGAACGCACAGTTTATTTTGGAGTACCACAGGGCAGTGTATTGGGTCCCTTAATGTTCTTGATTTATATTAATGACCTGCCCAATGCCATAGATTTCCCCATAACACTCTTTGCTGACGATAGTACGGTAACAATACCTTGCAATAGACCTGAATTTTATGAATTTGATGTCAATAACGCGGTCAATTCATTAATCTCTTGGCTTAATAACAATAATTTAAGAATTAATCTTGGAAAAACCCAAATAATGCACTTTGGCCATAAAAAACTCAGTTCGAAAATGGAGGTCCAATACGAAAGTAACAAAATTCACGACGTAGATAGTGCAAAATTTCTAGGCTTGATTATTGACAGGCAGCTTAAGTGGAAAGATCACATTGAAGCGCTATGTAAGAAAATTTGTAGTTTATCCTATGCCCTGTATAAACTTGCTCCAACAGTTAACACAGATGCACTACTTACAGCTTATCATGGTCTTGTGGCATCTGTATTAAGATACGGTATTATATTTTGGGGTAACTCGACAGAGAAGCCGCTTTTAAAGCGCAAAAGCGATCCATCAGAGCCATTTTTGGACTACAAGTAACGGACAGTTGTAAACCATATTTAAAAAAATACAAAATCCTGACGCAACCTTCTTTGTATATTTATGAAACTGTCCTATTTGTTAAGTTAAATGCACATTTGTTTCCTTACCTGTCAGATACTGTTAAACGTAACAGGCGGAATTATATATTACGCGGACGAGCGCCAAAACAGCCCTAATGTGGAAAAGCATATTCTGCATAGCTCCGCAAGTTTATAACAAAATTCCTAAATCAATCAAAGAGTTAAATTTAAATGGATTTAAAAGTAAACTTAAACACTTGCTATGTAATAAATGTTATTATAATTTAAACGACTATTTGAATGATACTTTGACAGCGTAATTGTAATCTTTTATACTTTGACATCTTACTCTTCGATACTCTGACATTTAATGATACTTTGACATCCTAAATAAATAGTGTGTTTATAATATTATTTTTAACCGACATACCTCAAATTGTAATTTTAATTCGTAATAGGCAATCAATCATGTTAATACTAACCTAATAATCTCTGTCCTGTAATAAATGTATGTACCTAATATTTGCACGCCGTACTTGGCGGAATGTGATGATACCACTGACTAATCTTAAGACCATTATAATGTACCATATTCTGACAAATAAACGATTATGATTATGAAAAAGAGTTTACAGGAACTTACTAATTTTATGATTGTTGCGTGTGATGGATATATTGGAAGACGAACACCAATTAACCACAGGCCGAGCTAATTGAAGTCGCTGTGTTACTATTTGCCGATGGTTGGTAGAGGTTGTATGTACATGGTCAATTTACATACAGCCTCTTTACACTTTCTCGGCAAGAATACTTTCATCGGTCTCTACCACACATGATGCAAATATTCCAAATAGCGGCAGCTCTGTTAAACAAGTTTGGTGTTCGCTTTCAGAATAACGTACATGTAAGTGAGATATTAGAAATAATTAGAGAAAGGATGGAATTAGAAAATAATCTGGCAAATATTATTGAAACTGTGCCGGACTCCACACATCCGTTGAATGTATATGACGGAATGTTCGAGCGGCTGAGACACCACGCGTCGTTGCTGATCCGTCATCTGTTGGTCCTTCATCATGGGCGTGTACGTGCAGGTGTTTGGAAAATAATACTCGTAAAATAACGCACTTAATTTACTTTCAAATATCGCAACGAGACTTGACTTATAGAGGTATGAGGAACAGGGTGTAAAGTTTACTCATACTCTATGGAAAAGGGAGGATCCTCCGACCAGACGGGTGTTGTGTCTGGTGGGCAACTGCCCGACAGTTGATGTCGAGATGTTGTATATATGCTAGTTGCGCGGTAAACTCTGCTTGCGCGATGCAGGATTTTGCGTGACGTCATTGTGACGTGTAGCTTGCATGTGGCGTTTTGTAGATGCCGCTACATCACTCCCCCCCGGAGACCGGAGGTCGATAGTGGGCTGAGTCGTGTATCTTGCGATGCTTGCCAGGGCCAGGTGAGGTTCCAGTGAGTCGGAACCGGGTGTCGCATAGTTTGCGGTGAGTCGGAACTGTCTGCGAAGATTCCCCAGTGAGTCGGGGTGGCGCTGCGTTATGCTCCAGTGCGTCGGATGTGGTACAGCGCCAAGTTGTGGCTGACTGCTGGCGTCGACCAGGAGAGGGTTTGAAGGCTCTGCTTGTGGACCGGCCGAGAGTGCAGTGTGCTGTGCCAAGGTTGCTGATGAGGCTGAGGGTGATAACCAGGTATGCGCGGTCGCTGCATGCTGGTGGTCAGGATACCCGTTGAAGCCGTGGGTGCTGGCTGGCTGTGGGACTCGCCGCTCGAAAGCTTGAAGGAAGTGACGATGACATCACGTCGGGGTCACCAGTATAGAGGTATGAGGAACAGGGTGTAAAGTTCACTCATACTCTATTGAAAAGGGAGGATCCTCCGACCAGACGGGTGTCGTGTCTGGTGGGCAACTGCCCGACAGTTGATGTCGAGATGTTGTATATATGCTAGTTGCGCGGTAAACTCTGCTTGCGCGATGCAGGATTTTGCGTGACGTCATTGTGACGTGTAGCTTGCATGTGGCGTTTTGTAGATGCCGCTACAGACTAATCACAACAACTGTTAAACTTGCATTTAGAGCCAATTGATTTGTGCGTATGCACCGCGTGACGATCGCATCACAAAAGTTCTCGCCATTGCCGCCATGACACTCACAACCCCATTCGGTGTTACCCGCTCTAAGTTAAAATACCACTGAAGAAATAAATTCTAATCCACAGAGTAAAAATAATCGATTACAACTTTTAAAAAGTATTACAATAAATTGACTAAATCATCACGCGCCGTCATATACATACGTCATATTTTAATACGTATTTGTTTAGTTATAAGTAGTATAAATATACCAACAAACATACAGACACACAATTGTATTTTACTATAGCAATCTAGCTAGCGAGCCATGGCGACCGGTTCCTTATCGCCGCAGGCGCTAGAATGTTGAGGGGAACGCGCGCGGTTGAGGGACGGATGTCCTAGCTGCGCGCGGGTATCGCCCGCGGCCGCTCGCCAGTCGAGACACGCCTACGCACCTACGGCGCCACTATACGAGTACTACCGTAGTCTTTGTACGACGCGAAGCGCTTGCCATTCGCCCTCTCGCGCCATTGTTTCTGTTATTTCCGTGTGGTCGTAATAAGTAGCTTGCTTATCTGCTGTGAAGTAATCTATCTCTTGACTCTTTCTTCTTCTATTACTGTATGCTTGTGCCCAAATTAAAACCGTGTACGTGGAACGATATAAAGTGAACACAAAAAACCCGTGCCTTGTCACTTGGATTATTGCCTTGGATATTTTATTTTAAATCTGTGTCTCACTTCATTAACTCGCGCCTGCACTGCCTGCGCGTGACGCGATTTCACTCTTGGTATAGTATTACGGCTCCAAAACATGCGAAAGAAATAATTACGGCGCAATAAATCTATACGTTTTATTACTAAATTCGGAAAAAAACATGGAAAAGGAGACAGCTTCTTTAACCAGAATGCTGTGGATTCGAATAATGCCCATGTCGAACAAATGAAGATGCACATGTCGACTATCAGTATTGTGCTACTGATTATTTGTACACTTTTGGGTCTTGGCGTTGTGTATTTTGTGTACAAACAATATAGAAAATGTCAACATTCATGAATCAGGGAGCAGATTGTACAAAGTAACTTTCAACGATCATTCAATCGTTCCAGATGCAAACGTGGAGATGATCGAGAGGTTAATGTCCCGAAGAAATAGGGAGAAACAAAAAATGCAAATGTTTATTTTGTGAGTGAGTTGTGCGATTTCAATATTCTAGAGTACATAAATCGCACGCTGAGAACGGAAGTGACCCATCTAAATTTTTTTGTAGAATTAGTTGAATATACAAAATGACTCAAAAAAGTACACTCTATCACACTTATTACTAAAAAACAGACCATTAATGGTCAGAGAGGGATAGAGGTATTTTCGGTCTCTTTGTCTTTGAGCGCTTCACACTCCCCACACCCGAATGAAAGGGACGCAATCAGTACTGGACCGCGAGTGGTTGTAGCAGAACGTGTCAAGTTTAGTACCGTAGTGACCCTAGTGACACTGCGTCAGTTTTGTGCCGATTTGTGGGTCAGTTTTGCTACAATTTATAATCATAAAATGACCTATTTATGGTACAGGTCACTTTCTATTTCTAATATTAACAACCTAGGTAACATAAATCAAATTCGGTCACTTATTTATTAATGCATGAGTTAAACTCATGGACTCATTTTGAAACCAGTCTTTTTAATTTTAAATAAATTAGTTTTATTGGTGCTATTTAAAAAAAAAGTTACATCTGACTTATTAAATGAATAGTTCACTTCACACAACATAGAATCAATAACACAAATTTTTAATCAAGGAGCACACCCAAAATGAGGGTGACAATATTCATAGCCTCATCGAAAAAGAAATAAAAAAGAACCTGAAATCTGGACCAATATACGGTCCCTATCAGTATATAACCATAATTAAAAATGCCAAAAAGACTGGCCAAAAGTTCTTAGTACATGAACGTACTTACGATTCATTTCTGGACTTGAAAAAACTTCAAGAAGACTGGGGATACAATTTAATTGAAACTGAAGACAGAAACCACTTAGCATGGAATGATATCAAAATCTTAAAGTGTGAAAAAAGTCAACCGTTTGCATTCTTTGTGAAAACATTATACAAAGATGAAGAATTCACAAAAATATGCCTAAGAAACCAGAGGAAAAAAAATGAAGCCCTTGGCCGAGCTGACAATAGTAAAGAGCTAGGCGAAAACAAAAAGAAAGATGTGAAGGAGCTGGTTGATAAAAACTTGATCCCCAATTTTTACAAAATTTTTATGATACAATTCTGTAAATAGGTATTTTTTCTATTACATTTTTAATTCAACTAACATTAGTAAACTGGCTGATTATAGAAAATTGATCCCTTCATTAATAAGGAAGTATAATTCTATAATATTTAAAATTATGTTTATAAATATTAAATGTTGTCACTTGCAAAGAAGTTTATATTATGCTATATTATTTAGAATCACGTTTCGATTCAGAGTTCAATTTTATATTCTAGTTTATGTGGTTATACTGATTGAATAACAAATATTGCAAAGATAATGAATCGCTTGTTTTCAAAACAGCACTTGTCCAAAACTGTGTTTTTACAGGAGGAACAAAAAACAAGATAGCAAAATATTTTTCAGGAGGACCCATGATTATTGTCAATTGAGAACAAATAAAATATATATTTTTAACGATTAAGCAAATAAAATAATTAAAAAAAATGATATTTTGACCCTTTTTTTATATTCAAAATTTTGGACGTGTGCTGTTTGGAAAACAAAAGTGGACATGTGTTGTTTAGTCAGTAAATGTAATACTACTCATATTAATATTTTATTTTAAAATAATACAATTTGTAGGTAATTTATAAACCTTTATTTTTATTTTCATTTTACATAAAATTTTACATAAAAAAGCAAGTTTTTAATTATCTTCATTGTCTACATCGGCTTGTGTTGTTGGCCATGCCAATATCTAATATATAAAATTCTCGTGTCACAGTTTTCGTTGCCATACTCCTCCGAAACGGCTTAACCGATTTTGATGAAATTTTTTGTGCTTATCCGGTATCTATGAGAATCGGCCAACATCTATTTTTTTTATTTTTTTTTTTGGTAGGTAGGGTAGGTAGGTAGGTAGGGTAGGTAGGTAGGGTAGGTAGGTAGGTAGAGTAGGTAGGTAGGGTAGGTAGGTAGGGTAGGTAGGGTAGGTAGGTAGGTAGGGTAGGTAGGTAGGGTAGGTAGGTAGGGTAGGTAGGTAGGTAGGGTAGGTAGGTAGGGTAGGTAGGTAGGGTAGGTAGGTAGGGTAGGTAGGTAGGGTAAGCCGTAGATAAGTACCGCAACCCGTGCGAAGCCGGGGCGGGCAGCTAGTTTTAGTATAAAAATCTTGATGAATATCAGGAATACAACTCATCAGCTTATTAATATAGTTGTGAGTAGTAGTAGTGAGTTTATGAACTCATGTGCTTGAACAAGACCTGGCCTTTTGACTTAATGTCTAAATTCTTTGAAGGCAGTGGGCTGGAAATGAATTTTCTGGGGTCTGCTGACAACCCTGCCTTTGGTTTCTTCGGATACTGCTGTTTTGGAATAAAATGATTGCCACCAGTTCTTGAAATCCAAAACGATCTCACTGTCATTTAAAAGCTGTACCTCCAATCTGCCTATTGTATTTACTGAATTTGTAATGATTTGATTTTTTTTTTTCATTTCCTGATGAAGTAGTGTATTCTGCTCCTGAGACACGGGCGATCTTAATCTTGTTTTTTGCATATTCCGAGACATGTGATACACCTTTCTTTCGCTTTCTGGATGTCTCGGAAGAACTTCCCGATGCTTCAACGGGGTTTTCAGCTTCAGGCTCCATGTATTGTATCCAATCTTAACAGAGAAATATATCACACGACGACAGGACAAGAGCGGCAAAAAATGATGAAGTTGACAAGTGTCAACTGACAATGTCAGTGACTGATGTTTGTTTTCCATAGAGCATAAGTCCCGGACTAAAGATGTTTGGAAACTAAACGCATTTTACGTAGCCCTTAGAAATCTGATAGAATGTATGGGACTAGTGTAGTATTGTTTCAAAGAAAGTTGAACAGTACCGAAATAAAAGGGATGCCGTTGAAAAAAAATTTTTGGAATTTTGGACATGTGCTGTTTTGAAAACAAGCGATTTTATTAGTATTAATCTCTTTATTAATATAAGGTAATAATTAATGCATAGAAGCTAACTAAAGTTTTTGTGTAATTGTTTTTTTATAATTCGTATATTAAGGTTTTTTGTAGTTTTAAACTGAAATAAGTAGATACTTATATCAGTTTTAAAACATCGTTTTTTACCTACAAATAGCAAATTTCATCCTATTTTGATAGAAAATTGTGTTAAATTTACTTTGTTTTTGATTTAATTTTGTGCCAAATTACGCAGTAAAAGACTTAAAATATTGAAAATATTTTATTATTTTATCCAATATAGACTAAAAACATAAGAATGTTAAAAATTTAGGTAGATATTTAATAAAATACAAAATTACAAAATATGACATCAGTACTAGAACAATATATAATTGGCTTTAATAGTAAACAGACTTAAGTCATGAATAACATTTTAAACCTTTAAAAATATAATCAAAAAACTGTATTTCTTCAAAATATCATTTCTGATTCAATAACCAGTTCATCAAACTATTCCTACAATACATTATTTCATTATTTTTATGCTTTTTCACTGAGTTATAAGCCATTACGTAAGACAAGTCATGATTGCCAAAAAGTTTTATGTGATTTCCCAAAAAAACGTTTTTTTTTAGTTAGGTCAGTCTATTATTAAGCGTGCGATATGTGATTACAAAACTAATAGGGACCTCTAGACTGATTTTAATAACGATCAAAAAGAAAAAACCTCCAGCATTGTGACTATTGACTATACTTGAACACTTTTAACAGAGATTTCAATATAAGTTTCTTTCAGGCGAAAAAAGACAGATGTGAAACGTGTGTTGCGTACCAACTTGCCCCCGAAAATACTAAAATATTACTTAAAACTCTCACCGCCACACATATATAGATTTTTTCAGTGCAACAGGCCGTGCGGTCTGCCGGCGGCCGCAACTTTGCCTACCCGTGCAGGCCGCAGTGAAAAATCTATAACGAGTGAAGCAGGCCGCTGGCGGGCTCACTGTTTGTTTTTACTAGCAAGCCATGCGGTCCGCCACGACCTCGCAATTTCATATTAAATTTGTAGTGCGTGGCCTGCTGCTACAGAAAAATAAAGCTGCCAGGTGCAAAGTGTATTTTTTTACCTACAATTAAAAAAAAAATGCTTTATCTTTAAATTTATAGGATTACTAGGGGGTTAATTATATGAATGAAAAAGTAATTTTAAATGAAAGAAACTCGGTTTTATTAATAAAATGACATAATTACTGCCTTACAATGGCGCTATGGATGTTGGCAAAGCATTCGGAGCACACACTAGGATTTGAAGGGCAAAGTAAGCACACCGTATTGACTTTCGGTGTTACTTTACATGCTTCTACACTTGACATTCCTTCATCTCTCTTCTTTTCATAGCAGTGGATACATCTTCTTCTAACTATTCTGTTGAGATTTTCGACCAACAGAGTCTTTCCAAATTGGTGTCTAGCTGAGCAATTCTGGTTATTTCGGCCTTGTCTCTTAGGTTTGTCTAGACCAGCTATGGGCAAAGTACGGCCCGCGAAAGGCTTTAATCCGGCCCGCGAGCAATGACTCTTTTAAAATATGAGTATTGTAACAAACATGCAGCGCCATCTAGTATAACTGACCCTAAGCACTACGATGAGCGGCTTCATAAACTTGAAACAGCAACTATGAACGATTTCTGTAGACAAGTGACGCCATTTACAATCTTTGTGTGCAACAATCTGTGCCAGCGTCACCCGGCTAGTTATCTGCACCATAACTACAGACGACTACGCGTAGATATTGTGCACACATATCAACTATCCGCCTTTATAAGCAGAGCTGTCTTCGAACAAGTGTGATTCACTAGCTAGAGGTTCTGAGCCCGGTAGCCACGCGGTCAGCTCTGATGCTTAGTACGACTAGTTCCTGCTTCGATACCCTAGCGGTCTTCAGGAAACTAGTCAGCTAAGGGAGGTCTGAAGGGCGATAGCCACGCGGTCCCTTTCATCCTTCTACTTAGGGTTGCCACGTGATTTAATGTAACGAAATATAAGTTAAGTTTTTTTTATTTTTTTTTTATTAAATCGGAACAACAAACAGCTACATTATGCAATATTACAATCAGAAAAACTTATATAACTTAAGTAATAATGTAGCCCACAGCGCTGTTCACAGATAACTATAAATAAATTAAACCTTAAAATCACTAGGGGGTGAACTGATTATGCATGACAGTTACACTAATATTATAAAAACAATTAAAAAAAAAGAAATAGAAATGGTATTTAAAAAACAACAACAAAAAAGAAAAAAGTTTAGTCCAGTAGTGCAAGTGTCTCATACAAAATGCTACGAAACCTTTTCAAGGAGCATGTAAATATATAAGTTGCCAATAAATCATTATAAAGTACAACGGGGCTTTAATTTCACAACCAGCAACCCTACATTGGCGCCCAACGTAAATAATCTACGGATATGCACATATTTGGACGGCCTACCCTCAAAATTTTGCACGGCCTACCCTCAAAATTTTGTACGGCCTACCTTCAAATTGTATGGAGTACCTACATACTTACTAAGGTTACCAACGTAATTTTGGAAATGTCAATCACTATGACGCAAGAACAGTTCGCTGCGTTAATTACTTACACTGTTCACAATCAACTGTTTAATTGAGTTCAGTAAGTAATACAAAGTAATACATGCAGAAAGATAATTAAATAAGCATTTAAACAATAAAACGTTTTACAAAAAAAAAAAACAACCGACTTCCAAAGAAGACACACTTTATTTTTTTCGTAAATAAATCCATCCATTTCTAACTTAATTCCACCTTTGCTTGATCTAAACACTTTTACATTACTTTCTGCAGAATTTTCCATATTTAATATACTTTAGCTTGATTTTGCTCAACGCAATAAAACGATATGACAACTACCTCCTACTATAGCAAAAGTAAAAATAATTTGATTAACGCCTGATCGGAAAGATCTAGCAATAACCATTATCATCGTAAGTCCGTGGCGAAAAAAAAATTGTGTTCAATCAATGGTAAGAAATACAAAATTATTCTAACTATGAATTTTCCGTAATATGATAGATGAGTCTTTCAATTATTATGGATATGAAAAGTATGCCAAAAGATGATTCTAACTGTAAACTTTCTGAGATATGATAGTTCTACCTTTTAATGATTATCGATATGAAATGTATGTATGCCAAAAGACGATTCTGACAGTGAACTTTCTGCAATATGGTGGTTCTACTTTTTAATTATTATGGATATGAAATTTATGCCAAAAGACGATTCTGACAGTGAACTTTCTGCAATATGATGGTTCTTCTTTTAATTATTATGGATATGAAATTTATGCCTAAAGATGATTCTGACTTACAAAATTATGCGTTTTTAATGTATTATAAATGAGTGTATGCCAAACGATTTTCTGCGAAATGAAGTTTATGCTATGGGCTGTTATGCAAAATAATATTATGACATAAAAAGTTCTGCTATAAAGGGTAGACCCTGTTAAGATGCCTCCGATAGAAATCATCTGGAAAAATGAAAAAGGTTATGCTTACATAGACACAGCTGCTAGAACGAATGTGGCAAGTATGCAGCTGTACAAGTTGTTCATCAGAAGTGGAGCGACGTTCAACGAGAAAACGGCTGACAGAATCCTAGCCAATCGTCCGTCCTCGCGAACCAGCGGATGAAGTATCTCAAAAAGATCCACGCATTGATTATGTTACAATAAATCAAATGTCATTTTATTCTTTTGATATTTTATCACGCGCCTGTGAAGGAACACTGTTGTCGGAAGTTGAACGAAGCTTCAGGGCAAGAATCAATTCTTAGATGAGCTTTGGGGACATTTGAAAGCCTTAAAATTTCAGCTTAAACTATTTTGCAGTTGTGTAGAGACAAATGAACTTACCCATTTTCCCAAATGAGCAGTATATCACCTGTCTCAGACGAAAACTTAAATAGGTTCGCTCCACAACTGAAAAAACTGCACGAGGAATTTGAGAAGAGATTTCAAGATTTCAAGATTTTAACCTCCAACTTGAACTAATTGAGATGCAATTCAATACCCATTTGAAGCAACTATTTCTTAACACCAGCAAATTCAAATTTTGTAAGTCCATATCTAGGACACAATACCCAAATATAGTTCCCCACGCCTAAAAAATAATGGCTATGTTTGGTACAAGCCTTTTGTGCAAACAAACGTTTTCAATAATGAAACTCAGAAAAAGTTGTCTCCTTAATATGCTTTCGGATGACAACCACTTTTCACTGCAAAAAATTTCAGCATCACAAATGGAGCCGGCTTATGATGAAATCATACAGAAACAAAAACAGTTCCACATGTCACATGTCCTCACAAAAACCAGCGCTCCTCAACCTTCTACTTCGCAGCTAACTTAAAAGTTTAATTTAATTGCAATTTGAAATTTCTTTCTAATTTTCATAGTTATTTTGTAATATTGCACAATAAATTAGTGTTTCAGAAAATACATATCGAGATTTTTATTTCAGTAAATAATTTAGCCAAAAATACAACAGCTTGGTCCGCCATACATTTCGTTACTAACTACTCGTATTAGCACGCGAAGGAAAAAGTTTCCCCATCCATGGTCTATACGGCCGATTGCGCTCATACCAATTTTTTCAAAAGTTTTTGTGAAATATATATACGAACAACTTTAAAATTTTTTGGAAAAATATAACATTTTATCTGAGAAACAAAAAGGTTTCAGAAAAATTAAAATCATTAACATGGCTGTCTTCGATTTCTTGGATAAAGTCATCACAAATGTTGACAGCAGAATACCCGTGTGTTCCGTATATTGCGATATGACCCAAGCCTTCGATTACGTGGATCATAAGATTTTGCTTGAGAAGTTAGAAGCTTATGGAATTCGAGGAACCATATTAAAATTGATAGAATCATATTTAATAAATAGGAATCAATATGTAGAAATTTCGAAGATAGATCCAAAGACTAAATCCGAATTAATATTTAGATCAAATAAACGTTTAATTAAGTATGGCGTACCACAGGGGAGCGTGCTAGGTCCCCCGTTATTTTTAATTTATATCAATGATTCACCAAAGGTAACCATTCATCATATGTCACTATTTGCTGACGACAGCACCGTTACTATTAATAATACAAATGAGTTACAATTAGAAAATGAAATCAACAAAACTATCCAATCAATAATCACATGGCTAGATAATAATAATCTTAGGATAAATATTGACAAAACAAAATTAATGTTGTTCAGTCAGCGACCAAAGGCATCTAATATGTTAATAGAACACGGTAGCAAAATTATTGAAAACGTAGGTACTACCAAATTTTTAGGTTTAAATATAGATCAAAGGCTGGATTGGAAAGTACACACAGAGGAATTAAGCAAAAGAATAAACAAATCTGCTTATGCTCTTTATAAACTGTCTTCGATCTTAGGTACCGACGCTTTGCTCACTGCATATCATGGCACCGTTGGCTCAATCTTAAGATACGGGATTATTTTTTGGAGCAACTCGTGTAATAGAGAACTAATCTTCAAGTTACAGAAAAGGTGTCTCAGAGCGATGTTTGGACTAATATGTACTGATACGTGTAAGCCATATTTCATTAAAAATAAAATATTAACACTCCCGTCACTATACAGTTTCGAGGTTGCGATCTTCGTTAAAATTAATCCAAAACTATTCAAGAAGCTATCAAATGATAAATGATTTTATTTCTGTAAGTAGGTTTGAACAAACACTTTTACACGTCAATCATATTTTAAAAACTAGATGAGGTAAGCGTTTCCTATCTGACTACTCTGAGAAGAAAGGCCGAAACAAACTCAGAGGTCACAGTCTCTTTTAAAGTCCAGACATAATCTTGGTCAGATCATGTGAAGACCATGTAGATTTGTGTCTGAGATGGTCTTTTGAGGAAAAACCACACAGATTGAGTGGACCTGTCCAGTCAGTGCACGCATTTGTCAGTAATCGTGTAGCTCAACTCAGAACTTAAGGAGCTCAACGATTCGACGAACAATACCAAAGAAAAGACATTTGGGTAGGCCACAAAAATTACTCAAACTGCCAGACCATGATTAAAATTAACTGAGGAGAGAAAAAAAGCAACAATGACCCACATAGTCTTCACATTCAAAATATTAAAATGATAATCAATGTAGCCTGAATGCTACTCACATTCACAGACAGTTTTCTCTGTAAAAGTCATCAAAATTACCATAACTTATTATGGACATCATTAATTCTAAAACACTCATTCACAGTATAAAATGGATTGTTGCTGGGGGGTACATTGAAGTGGCTTAGTTAATCCCAAGCCTTTTTGTCATCCAAGTAATCTTTAACTTTATAGAAACCTTTTTGACAGAGTTTCTGTGTAATAAATGATTTAAATTTATTGAGGCTCAGTTCTTTAACAAGACTTGGGAGTTTGTTGTAAAAACGTATACTTTGGCACTTAAATGAATTACCAATTTTTTGGAGCCTAGTCGAGGGCACAATAAGTAAATCTTTGTTTCTAGTAATGTTATGAACGTCGCTGTGTTTGGAATATAGATTAATATTCGTTTTTACATAAATCAGGTTCTCATATACATATTGAGATGCGACTGTCATTATGTTTATTTCCTTATCCTCCTTATCAAATACCAATACCCGAAGTCGACAGGATTATAGTAGATTATGTGTAAGAAAGTCCAATACAGCACTGATGCATAAAAGTGTGTTCTGCATGGCGCCAAATATATTCAATCATATTCCGCCACACATTAAAGAATTAAATGTTAACTTATTTAAGAAAAAAATGAAGAACTTTCTAATTCAAAAAGCCTGTTGTAGTATTTCCGAGTTTTTAATTGACAAAGTACTGATATAGTTTTATTTTTTATTTGCATTTTATTTTAACATTTTAATTATTATAATTTTTCATTGTTTATTTTTTATTTTTTATTAATTGTTGGTGTTATCTACAATATTCAAGTAAATTAATCTGACTCGTGTGAAATAAGATGTAATATTTTTTTTATTCCTAATTACTTTGACTTTTGACTGGCTAATTTTTATTTTGTTATACATTTCTATGACGAGTTGATGACACTATTCTGTAGTATATTCATTATTATAATTTGATTGATTAAGTTTTTGATTTCATATATTGATTTTCTTTGAATAATGGAATCTAATCTTAATCTAATCTAATCTTTCTTTCTTCTATGTTTGATGTTTATATTCTAATGTAATAAAAATAACTAACCAACCTGTTTATATTTGTACGCCGTTAAGGCAAAACATGACTGTTCTATAATTTTTATGTAACATCTTGCATGCCATTTGTGTGTATACTTATGTTTTGGACAAATAAATGATCTATTCTATTCTATTCTATACCAATTAGTTTTGTGATCATTTACCTTGATTATCAGAATTCGACCGAAGGTTATTAGTACTTACTTAGAGCACGTCGGCGTCGTGCAGAGTGCAGACAGCTACAACATGGTCACAATTATCTCTGTACCTCGCTGGAATGCGATGCCCATCTCGCCTCCCCCTTCACCTCCCTGTGCTAGCCGCGTCGCGTCAGTACGGTAAGCCTCTTCATTTGTCATGCGCGTCTCGTTATTTTGGTAATTTTTGATTATCATTGTTTGGTTTTTGGATGTTTATTATTAAGTTTGCCGACGACGCCATCGACGCCAGATCTAGAGATAATGTGACTGTGATGTAGGTAGGTAAACATTTCAATATTGTTGCTGTGCAAAATTTTCATGGACGATTTAACAAAATTGCTTGTAATGTCAATGTCTTTGTACATAACTAACTATTTATACTTTTCTTTCCCAATCACAGTAGGTATCTAAGTATCTCTATTCGATATGAGTCTCAAGGTTAAGCAAATAAACTGGATTTTTCTGATTTGTGAGCATAATTTGCGAACATTCGGATCAAAACTGTAACCCTATTCGAGGGAAAAATCATTACGATCCTTGCATGAATGGAATCCGAAAGCAGAAATCCCACAACTAGGTAGTAGTGAACTGAAAAGACATTAGATCACACGGAACCGCCGCACGTCTCATCCAGCCGTCGCGCGTCGCGTCGTGTGTCGGCCGCGCGGCTGTCATCGAGCGTGCGCGCCCTTTAAACTCGAGGTTCTGCGCGAGCGTAAGCTGATATTTACTTATGAATACTTTGCTTGTTAGAGTTGTAAAAAAAAATGTGTTTAATCGCACAGCGTTCTCACAGCACAGTGTACGAAAAATGCTAAAAAAGTTAGGTAAAGTTGTTTTTTTTTCCAAGGTTTTTGGATGGTATCGTATCGAGAATCACTAGCCCTATCACCTGTCTTCGTTTTCGGAAGCGTTTCTCTTACACCCTGTATACACAGAAAAGGCGACATAGTACTTTTACGAGCTGGATACCAGTATACGAAAAAGGAAACTTATAAAAGCGGGACAGTAGTATAGGAATGCCACTTACGAAAGAAAACCAAATGTACTGATAGAATAAATATTAAGGCAAGTATTTCAAAGTAAAACACTATTTTATATCAATTTTATATATAAAAATCTGGAAATAATCTTGGTCAGGTCCCAAGTTAAGCTCGACATCTCGAAAATGCTACACTTTCTCAGCGGATCCATATTTATGGAAATAGAAATGATATACAACCAGAATGGAATTAGTTAAATAATAAACAGTAGTCAGATACACAACCTCAACTGCATTTTACTCTGAAGTGTTTGACGATTGTGACGCTGATGGGCATAAGCGTTTTGGAAACATTTCAAAATTTGCACTTGCTTTAATGACTGTACCATTTTAAAATGCTAGTGTCGAACGTACTTTTTCGTTATATAATATTGTGAAAATAAATTACGAAACCGATTGACCCTACAAATGCTGCAAAGTTTAATGATGACACGATTCGTTTTAAAACGAGATGGTGGATCTTGCGTTACATTTACCCCATCTCCAAAATGTTACAGTTGTATAATGTAAACATGTATGACTTCCGGAATTCCGAAACCTCAAATGAAACTCCAAGTCGCGACTTCGACGATTTATTAACAATGTAGATCTTTAATTAATTATAAGTTCTAATAAAAAGTAATTAAAACTAAGTAATATTTTAGTTACCTTAATAAAATGGGAAACTCATTTAAATAATACCCTTGAATAGGTACACAATACAGGTTTTTTTTGGGGCTTTTGAACATTGCATTTAGGCGTATTTCATCTTGATCTTGGGGTTATTTTTTTTTTACAGTTGGTAACACTGGTTCGATACCAAATTCATTATGTGTTCTCATTTATTTGAGTCCTATAGAACCAAATCCGGCTAACTGACGTTTTTGGTAAAAACAAACTGTGAATAGGGCAACACTCAAAATTTTAAATACTTTCTGACGTATTTTAACGTCCATATCAAAGATGGCTTTCTTTGATCTTTCATAAGAAATCCACTCTAAAGTCACAGATTAGTAACAAATCCGACATTCTGTAAAGATTCAAAATCAAATATGGCAAACTACTCGCTCGACCAATAACAGGCGTCCATTATGTTTGCGTGCTGTCATGGCGGTGCATTAGTTTTGCTCAGGTTGTGCTGTGTGATTTTATTGATTTATTAAAGTTTCTGCTGCTGAAGTTAAACAGATTTTGTGAAATTATAATCATGAATTGTCACCCAACACCTGTGAATAATCGTTTTGACCGAAAACGCCAAAAGGATCCGGATAATTGGAAAATAAATCTAGCTAAGAGAAAGAGGTTAGTACCTTGTGTAGGGTTCGCACTTTGTTACATAAAATTAATCTAATATTTTTTATTTTGATTATCTCGCATTGCTGGATCGGTACATTGGCACATGTTATTTTGTTTTGTTTTACTGAATTTGAAGATAAACATATCTAAATAAAAAATACAGACTTAATTGTAGGTACTCGTAGATTAGGTACAGGAACTACACCAAAACAATCATGCTATCAGTTTGTTTTTGTAAAATTTATAAAGTACTTCATCATCATCAACTCAGCCTGTCGCAGTCCACTGCTGGACGTAGGCCTCTCCCAAATTGCCTTTCTTTATCAAAGTACTTACCTACTTTTATTTTTTTATTCAAGTATTCGTCAAAAACTTTGCCAGAAAGGGTGTGCGAACACGATACAAAAGCTCTTCAATGTTGCAAATTAACAATGGCGCAAATTAACAAATTGCATAAAACATTTTATGCCCACCCGAACAAACAGAAACAAAACGCATTAATTTTAAAATTTTGTTCTATTGTCCCCGTAAAGCCCAGGTCTGGTTTTAAAGGAAAAAAACAGACAAGTATTAAATACGCAGTACATATTGACAAACGAAAAGTGCCCATTATGCCAAAAGTTCTTAAAATATTTGGCATAACTAAGCACCGGGTGGCGTACGTCATGCAAAGGTTTTTTTTTGTTGGTGGATTTGCTAATGAACGGCGTGGTGGAAACCACAAAGAAAATAAATACAAAGAGCAGAAACAATCAATCCACAATTTTATTAGAAATCTTCAATGTGTAGAAACACATTATTGTCGCAAAACAAAGCACACAGAAAGAAAATATCTGCCTTGCGATCTGAACCTATCAAAACTCTATGACATTTACAAAAGAAGCGAACATTCACATCCATATCCCTTTAACGACGCTCTTATACGATCGTGCGTTCAACTTTACAAAAATATTTTCGTGCGCTCGATCGACTTTACGGGACGCGGCCGGTACCACACGATAGTGCGTTTAGTATAGTGTGAACTTTGCCGCAAAGGCTATACTTGTGAGAAGTTGTCGCGGATTTCTGCCCTTTTCAAAATGGCGGTGGAGCTGATCGACGCGCGTGGAAAAAGTAAGTAATGATTAAAAATATTTTAAATAGTGATTGACTACATTGATTGTGCGATTTTAATAGGTAATTAAGTCAAGTCAATGAGACAACTATAGTTCAATGCATACCTCTATCGCACACGAAGATACTTGGTTGTTAGTTCAAATACGCACGATAGTGCGATTCCGGCTTTCACTCATCTATCAAAATTTATGTTGATTAAAAATTAGATCAATGTTTTTAATGTTTTTAATAGGTAAAAAAATTACAAAACGCTCTTTTTTCTGTTGCAGAAAGAACGTTAACCTCGGAATACTTACTAGAATTGATAGGAGACGGAAACGAGTCTGAGATAGAGGGTTCCGAAGATGAGGAATGTCACGAAGAGGAAGGCATTGAGGTTGTGCCAGATCGGGTGGCGAGTCAGTCGTATTCGGACGACGAAATTTCTAACAGCGAGCAAGAAGAGGAAGCCACTAACATTCAGGTACCAGAAATAATATGTCCTAGTCCGAATACAGTCCGCGCTGGATCTCATCGTGGTCGTGGGGATTCACAGAGAGGTCGAGGACCTTCGCAACAAAATCGTGGTGTCTCTCAACGTGGTCGTTCTGTAAGTCGCCGGCATCATCTACCTAATCGTTCATCAAGCGCACCAAGCACATCTCATGGTACTTCTCGGTACCGCACGAGGGACCGCATGATTAGAAATGATCAGCTACCTGATTTATCTGGTACTCCGCCACCTAGCGTTCGTGCTCAGTCCGACGCAGCTCAACGCAACAGGGATCCGTCTAGGCGAAGGCTATGGAAATCTATTCCATTTGACCGAAAAGAACATAATTTTCCGCCACGGGCACAACAAACCATTAGAACGCCTCTCGAATACTTCGAGGACTATTTTGACGATGCATTTTATGAGAAAGCTGCTTACTGCACAAATAATTACTACTTGAGGCAAACTGGAAGGGTTCTTCATACCAATCCTGTAGAAATGAAGAAGTTCATTGGTGTGCATTTTATAATGGGGTGTATACCTTATCCACGACTTCATATGTACTGGAGGCAAGAAATGAGACTGGCATTAGTAGCTGATATCATTCCAAGAGACCGACTGAAGCTGTTGCGCACTAATTTTCATGTGGTGGAAGAAGATATCGCCCCAGTTGGTAATAAGAACAGTCTGTGGAAAGTACAACCGGTATTAAATCAGGTAAAAAATGCCTGTGAGAAAATAGAAAGGCTACCGGGTTACTATTCTATAGACGAACAAATGATCCCCTTCTGCGGCTTGTGCCCAAAAGGTCTACGCCAAGTCATAAAGTCTAAACCTAGACCCACCGGGTTGAAAGCTTTTGTAGCCACAACAAGCGATGGTCTAATGCTCGACTTTGAAGTCTATCAAGGGGCTAACACCCCAATCCCAGATAAATCTCTGGGTGTGGGTGCAGCAGTTATTTTGCACCTTTCCAAATCCATACCCCCAGGAAGTTGCATTTACTTCGATCGTTATTTCACGTCAATACCTCTCTTGGAAAGATTATCTGAAAAAGGAATGCATGGCACAGGAACGGTTATGATGAATAGAATACCTGACAAAAAATATATGACTTTTAAAAAGGACCGTGAAATGAACCGAGGAGATACTGAACAGTTCGTAAATAATGGTGTTGTAATTGTGCACTGGATGGACAACAAATCCGTTCTGGCGGCATCCAATTGCACTTCGGCAGACAAACAAAATAAAAACATACATATCATCATGTGTTACTTATGGTTATTATGTAAAATACCCAACCTGCAATGCATTAACCATAAATACCTTATGAAAGGTCATACTCATATGGAGGTGGATGGTGTACATTCTATTATAGAGAGAAAAAAAATAGACAGCCGCAATTTTCCATAATGACCCCATGGGACTGGCACCAGTTCATACAGTCCTGTTCTTCAGAGAAGGCATCAATTGAAGTTATTGACATGTCAAGTGAAGATTTTAAAAACATACTGAATATCCAAGAAGGCCCTACAGCGCCATTTATTTACCGCAAAAAAGGAGAAATGGGTCAGTCAGTGCCTTACTCTGAAATAGTATGGATGAAATTTGAAAAAGAAGAGTATGGTACAATGAGTTATAAAACATCTTTTAATCAACAAGAGTTCAAAAAAGTGTCCTTAATAAGAAATAGAAGGAGATCCCCAGAAGACTTTGTCATGCCTATATTGCAGCCTATTCGATTAGGCCACAAACCTATAAGCACAAAGAAATTTCAGGATTTACAGAAAGCTCTGCAATGGATTCCACCCATTTTTCATAATTTTTATAATACATTAGCCCACGACGGCACAGCATGTGACTTACCAGAATAACATTAAGTGTTTTGTTTCATTTCAGTTATTATAATAAAGATTTTAAAATACAAAGATTTTTATTTTTATTAAATAAAAAATATTATGTATAATGTTATTTCATTTTTAAGGTCATTAAAACTTTTTAATATATTTTTCTATGATGTTGTATCGTACCTAACTTATAAAATAATTAAATTTACTATACATTATTGATGCAGGAGAGACGTAAGTACCGTCATACTGTAAGATATATAGGAAAGCCTCAAAGTTAAAAAACCTTATGTCCGATAATACAGCCTTATGGAACTATATTGTTAAAAAAATATCTCAATATAATAGCTTAAGTAACCATCATAATCATACTTTTTATTCGACAATGATACGCTAATTACTTTTTATACTCTGTCCATTTTAATTTCTAATTTCGGGTATGGACATCTTTAATGAGCTCTACTGAATACTTTATAAAATGTGACCTAAGTTTCTTCACTTTTCCCCTACAGATATGAGTATTGTAACAAACATACAGCGCCATCTAGTATAACTGACCCTAAGCACTAAGATGAGCGGCTTCATAAACTCGAAACAGCAACTATGAACGATTTCTGTAGCCAAGTGACGCCACCTACAATCTTTGTGTGCAACAATCTGCGCTAGCGCCACCCTGCTAGTTATCTGCACCATAACTACAGACGACTACGTGTAGATATTGTGCATACATGTCAACTATCCGCCTTTATAAGCAGAGCTGTCTTCGAACAAGTGTGATTCACTAACTAGAGGTTCTGAACCCGGTAGCCACGCGGTCAGCTCTGATCCTTAGTACGACTAGTTCCTGCTTCGATAGCCTAGCGGTCTTCAGGAAACTAGTCAGCTAGGGGAGGTCTGAAGGACGATAGCCACGCGGTCCCTTTCATCCCTCCACTTAGGGTTGCCACATGATTTAATTAATGTAACGAAATATAAGTTAAGTTGCCAATAAATAATTATAAAGTACAACGGGGCTTTAATTTCACAACCAGCAACCCTACATTGGCGCCCAACGTAAATAATCTACGGATACGCACATATTTGGACGGCCTACCCTCAAAATTTTGCACGGCCTACCTTCTTATTGTATGGAGTACCTACATACTTACTAAGGTTACCAACGTAATTTTGGAAAATGTCAATCACTATGACGCAAGAAAAGTTTTGCAAGTAGTACCAGGAAATATGATGGTGAGAGAGACCACAATAAGGTGGAAGAGTTTATAAACAGTATCTCAGTGTACAAACAAGTGGAACACATCTCCGATGAAGATGCGTTAGAAGGATTGCCGTTATTGTTAAACGGCACGGCAGCAACATGGTGGCACGATGTAAAAGCGGACACTAAAAAGTGGAATAACGCGTAACGCGGAAGAAGCAACCACATGAAATTTACTTAGAATTGTTCGGCAAGAAGCAAACTACTAAAACAATCGACGAGTTTGTTTGTATGAAACGTGAGCTTCTTTCTCAACTGCCATCTAAACGTAACAAAGAAGAGGAACATCTCGACTCCGAATATGGTTTGTTGAAGCTGAGCATCAAAAAGGAAGTCGCCAGATCCGATTTTAAGTCCTTTACCGAGCTACTCGAAATAGTTCGCCATTTAGAAAGTTCGGAGAAAGAATCACAAACAAGTACTTCTTCGATGGGAGAACGTTATGACAAAAGAACAAAACGTTGTGCATTTTGTGGTAAGAAAGGACACACAATGGACGAATGTCGAAAACGCTTGGCAGAAGCTAAGAAACAACCAGCAGTGACAGCTACAGCTACCGAGACTACAAAGGTATCGTTATGGATGCGGTGAAGCAGGAGTATTCAGGAGTAACTGTAAGAAAGGTCAAAATAAAGAAACTCCACCAAAGCGGGTTGCATTTTACACAGTGGATACCACAGAAATAATACAGGACCATGTTAAGATGCCTACAATAGAAATCATCTGGAAAAATGAAAAAGGTTATGCTTACATAGACACAGCTGCTAGAACGAGTGTGGCAAGTATGGAGCTGTACAAGTTGTTCATCAGAAGTGGAGCGACGTTCAAAGAGAAAACGGCTGACACAATCCTAACCGATTGTCCGTCCTCGCGAACCAGCGGATGAAGCATCTCAAAAAGATCCACGCATTGATTATGTTACAATAAATCAAATGTCATTTTATTTATTTTTGACTCAGAAAAAAATGTCTACAAGTTTGCGCAACACGGATTCAATGTTGTTAACAAATGGCTTCAAAGTAATTTACTAACATTAAATGCAGACAAGACAAATTACATTAAGTTTTCGATGCGCAAGCAAACATCAACTAGTACCACAACATTATATGCTCATTACTGCTCAATGCCCACAGGTAACCAATGTGTTTGTCCCAAAATTAAAATGGCAAATATAACAAAATACCTTGGTGTTGTAGCGGCATCTACAACGCCACATGCGAGCTACGCGTCAGACTGACGTCACGCAAAATCCTGCATCGCGCAATCAGAGTTTACCGCGCTACTAGCATATATACAACATCCCGACATCAATCGTTGGGCAGTTGCCCACCAGACACAACACCCGTCTGGTCGGAGGATCCTCCCTTTTCCATAGAGTATGAGTGAACTGTACACCCTGTTCCTCATACCTCTATACTGGTGACCCCGACGTGATCGTCAGCGCAGCCTTCGTGCAACTACTTCAGCGTGACGTCATCATCATCACTTCCGCAAGCTTTAGAGCGGCGAGTCACACAGCCAGCCAGCACCCACGGCTTCAACGGGTATCCTGACCACCAGCATGCAGCGACCGCGCATACCTGGTCATCACCCTCAGCCTCATCAAGCAACCTTGGCACAGCACACTGCACTTTCGGCCGGTCAACAAGAAGAGCTCTAAATCCCTCTCCTGGTCGACGCCAGCAGTCAGCCTCAACTCAAACTCAAACTCAAACTCAAAGCATTTATTTCAAATAAACCAATTACAGGCACTTTTGAATTGTCAAGGGGTCGGTCAGTCAGAAAGATGAAGCTAGTTGCCCATTCCAAAGCTTAGTAGGTACCTATGGAGAAGAACGGGCAAGAAACTCCATGGACACTCTTTTAAATCAAAATATGGTTACAAATTATTGGTTACATCATTCATGTTGAAATTATGCATGTGAGAACGATGCAGAACGTTAAAAGCGTCCGTAATAAAGAGACGACAACAATTCCAATATTAAATTAAAATAAGCCGTGGCAGCCAAGAGATGACCAGTCCCCACTGACGGCGCCCGTTCACGAACATGACGTATGGATCAGCACCATTTAGCTCAACCATTTTGAAGGGAACTTAATGATCCAACACACACGCCACCACCAGCGAGACATTTGAGTGAGCATGACATACTCTCAGCCGTCAGGGCACATTCAAGTCAATGAAAGACAAACCTAGAAAATGGTAGCTTTATAGTAGGTACATAGTACTCACACATGTGCTATGCAATTATACAATACTACAAGATTGAATTTATACAATGTAAAGACAGTTTTTACAATCTTCAGTAGTTCCAAATGCTAATCAATTAGTTAATGCGCCCTTGTGGAGCAGGACCAGCGTTGAGCCAAGCATTTTTATCAGCGATGTAATCCCCCAACTTATAATATGCTTGACTGCATAGTGTGCGTTTTATACAGGATTTAAATTTCGTTTCATTCAATTGAAGTATATGGGGAGGTATTTTGTTGTAACATTTTAAACAGTACCCCATGAAAGAAGAGTCTACTTTAGCCAGCCTGAAACCTGGTTGAACTAATTGGTCCCTATTTCTAGTGATATAATTGTGTCTTTCACCTCTTTTACTAAAACTATGTAGATTTTTCCTTACGTACATGATGTTTTCATAAATATATTGACAAGGTACTGTCATGATGTTAATATCTTTAAACCGTTCCCTTAGAGAGTCGCGCCTGCGGAGGCCATATATGGCTCTGATGGCTCTTTTCTGCAGAATAAAAATAGACTCAACGTCTGCAGCCCGTCCCCATAGTAAAATACCGTACGACATAATACTATGAAAGTAACTAAAATAGACTAGCCTCGCGGTACCTACATCAGTAAATTGACGGATTTTTCTCACAGCGTATGCCGCTGAACTGAGCCGTCCTGCAAGGGATGTTAAATGAGGACCCCATTGAAGCCTTGAGTCGAGCGTGATCCCCAGGAAAACAGTTTTATCGACGAATTCTAGTTTCTCTTGATTTATTCCTATCTCACAATTAGTACTTTTGACATTTGGTAAAGAAAATCTTATACATTTAGTTTTTTTCCCATTTAATACTAAATTATTAGCTGTGAACCAATTTTGGATCTGCAGTAGGGCGTTATTTACGTCGTCAAGATTTGATGCACGTCTATTAATTTTAAAAATTAAAGAAGTATCGTCAGCAAATAACACCATTTGTGGTTGGGTTTTCAACAAATGGGGTAGATCATTAATATATACTAAAAAGAGGAAAGGCCCCAATATCGAGCCTTGTGGTACACCCATTTTTACTTTTAAACCGAGTGAATTGACACCATTTATTTGAACTTGCTGTTGTCTATCATTTAAATAAGATTTTACTAAACTGAGCGCAAGTTTTCCAAGTCCGTAATGCTCAAGTTTCAATAATAAGGTTTCATGGTCGACGCAATCAAATGCCTTGGAGAGGTCACAAAAGATTCCTACGGCGTCTTGGGCCTCTTCCCACGCCGTAAATATGTGTTTTAATAAGGTGACACCGGCGTCAGTCGTACAACGTCCCTTGGTGAAACCATACTGTTGATTATGTAAGATTTTATTGGTGTTAAAATGATTGAGCATTTGATTCAGCATTACCTTTTCAAACACCTTGCTGAAAACCGGCAACACGGATACGGGTCTATAATTATTGGTGTCTTTACTGTCCCCTGATTTGAAAAGTGGTATTACCTTACTATATTTCATTAGATCCGGGAAGACTCCTTGATCCACACACAAATTAAATATTAAGGCCAAGTACGGCGCTATAGTCTCAACAATGGAGGTACAAACTTTGATAGACATTCCCCATATATCTTCGGTTAGTTTGATCTTGATTTGCTTGAAAGTTTTTATTATTATTATTGGGTTTATATGCTTAAATTTAAATTCAATCGGGCAGGATGAAACGTTTGCTCTTAATAATTCAATAGAACGCGAGGGGGACGAATTTAAGGTTTCAGTAGTTTTAAGTGGGATACTGGTAAAGAAATTTACAAATTCTTGAGCAACTTCTTTGTTAGTGCTTATGGGACCACGTGAAGTCTCGAGATTGAAATCATTATTATGTCTTTTATTCCTGTTAGTTTCATTATTGATAATTTTCCAAACCGTCTTTATTTTATTATCGGCTGATTTGATCTTGTTGCTAATGTACAAGGCTTTAGCTACCTTGCAGGTATTTTTGAAAGTTTTAGAGTAAGTAGCAACGTATTTATTAAAAGTTTCAGAGTTAACATAAGGCTTAAGGCCATACAGCTCAAATAATTTTTCCCTACTTTTCCTTATACCCCGGCGCTGTACCACATCCGACGCACTGGAGCATAACGCAGCGCCACCCCGACTCACTGGGGAATCTTCGCAGACAGTTCCGACTCACCGCGAACTATGCGACACCCGGTTCCGACTCACTGGAACCTCACCTGGCCCTGGCAAGCATCGCAAGATACACGACTCAGCCCACTATCGACCTCCGGTCTCCGGGGGGGAGTGATGTAGCGGCATCTACAACGCCACATGCGAGCTACGCGTCAGACTGACGTCACGCAAAATCCTGCATCGCGCAATCAGAGTTTACCGCGCTACTAGCATATATACAACATCCCGACATCAATCGTTGGGCAGTTGCCCACCAGACACAACACCCGTCTGGTCG
Source organism: Dryobotodes eremita (assembly GCA_917490735.1). Taxonomy (NCBI): domain Eukaryota; kingdom Metazoa; phylum Arthropoda; class Insecta; order Lepidoptera; family Noctuidae; genus Dryobotodes; species Dryobotodes eremita. The sequence goes on from OU823242.1 coordinate 25,937,460, forward strand.
GAGGATCCTCCCTTTTCCATAGAGTATGAGTGAACTGTACACCCTGTTCCTCATACCTCTATAGTGTCATAATAGATGAAACACTTTCGTTCAAACAACATATAGAAGCTTTAAATAATAGAATTCGCAAGTTGATATTTGTTTTTAAAAAGTTACGCTATATTGCTGACCCAAAAATAGTTAGACAAGTTTACTTTGCTCTATGTCAATCGATATTATCTTACTGTATTACTACATGGGGTGGAGCGGGTAAAACAAGGTTACTAACCATCGAGAGAGCTCAGAGGGCGATTCTCAAAGTGTCTACTTTCCGCCCTTTCCTTTTTCCTACCAACCTCCTATACAAATCTTGTGAAGTATTAACAGTTCGGCAACTATTTACAATGGGCATTGTATTAAAACAACACACAGCTCTACCCTACAGCACTGAACATTCTAAAAAAAGACGTAAAGATATAGTCTGCCCGCAAAATACAACAAAACATGCTTTTATATCCAAATTTTACCTGTACCTCGGTCCTCTTCTCTATAATAGACTAAATGCAAAAGCAAACATTTACTCCCTAAACTACACAAATTGTAAGAGAATTCTCAAGGAGGCTCTCCAAAAAATGTCTTACGAAGATACAGAGAATTTATTAACTGTGTTAAAGTAAATATTACGTATACTCACCTATGATGGAACAGTGCAGGTTTATTAAAATAAAACAAAGATTGCACAGAAATATCTGGATTTAATCCGTTCTGTTTGATTGCTGAATATCAAGTGAGTTTCTCAAATTGAATTAGACAGTTGTCATAGTATAATGACAACTGTTAACGGCATGACAGTTAAATACAGATAGTGAAATGAAATGTAAATAATCGATTATAAGTGATACCGTCATGAGAAATAACTCGACTAAATATTATTAGGCTAACAACTCGGCTATCCTTTCTAGAGTGAGTCCTCTCACTTGATTAGCAACAAATCAATAACAAGAGGAAAAAAAATACAATAATAACTCAAGTTAAATTAAACAAATAACAGACTTAATTAGTAATTTAAAGATTATACATTAAAATATTCTTGCTTTAGACATAGCTTAATTTTAATTAATTTCAAGTCATAATCATCGTCAGTTTGCACAATCTGATTTCAGGTCATAATCAACGTCAATTTGCATGGTCTGTTGTGATCTACGGTCATCTGTGCGATGTCAATTGCTTGACACCATTCGCTATCTGCACTGACCGCTCACAACCCATGCTCTACATCGTCTAGTTGCATAGTCTGCTATGATCTGCGACCATCTGTGCGATGATTCTCACCATCATTCGCATTCTGCACTGGACGCTCATAGCCTATGCTTAGATCTTACCACATACTATGGATAGTCTGCTATAATCTACAACCATCTGTGCAATATCGCCATTTCTTCGATATCAATCACATCTGCACTGATTGCTCATAGCCTAAGCATAGCATCGTCAAGTCTCCTGTCAAGTTCATTTAGGTCTACAACTTAGCAAATCAAATCGTCCTTTAGTAGCCAAATACCAACTTTCATTTACAGTATATGATAAATGATTTCATCATTGCAAGCAGGCTTGCACAAACAACTTTACACATCAACCATACCCTTTTTAAACCAGATGAGGTCGGCGTCTCCCATCCGACCACTCTGAGGAGAAAGGCCGAATCAAACTCAATCAACTCAAATCTAATTTAATTCTCTAAAACATGTTACTGTAATAGCCAATCGATGGTAATTTTTACGTATTTATTATTTCAAATCCTTTTAATCACAATAATTTTTAAGTTACAATAGCATACTGAACTTTGATCCGAGTCCGAACTAATTAATTTGATTCATCACCACTATTTCCGTTTTCGCTGTCGTCACTGGAAATATTTTTATAATTTAACCAGGGATGTATCTTATCCACTGCTACTACATTTTCATACTTTTTATTGCCTCTTCTAGTCAGGGGAGTGTCCTTAATCAAAAACCTATCATTTTCTAGAATTTTTGCTATTCTGTATGGGCCGTGAAACTTGGATATCAGTTTCTTTGATTTACCTACATGATCTTTATCTATAATGGTTCTTTCAACCCTGATAAGGTCACCAATATTATATGCCGTCGCTCGTTTTCTATGCTTATCAAATGCTTCCTTGGAGTGATGCTGTTGTTCATCTATTTTAGACTTAGCTTCTGTCCTCATTTTGACTAAATCCTTATCACTAACACGACATATAACTTCATTTAACACCTCATTTATAATATTTTCCGATGGATTTAAAACTTTAAAACCGAATAGCAGTTCTGATGGGCTTTTGCCTGTAGCTTTATTCATTGTGGTGTTCATACCTAACTGGACGTCACCGACGTATTCATCCCATGTGTTATCACCTTTACCGTGGCATTTCGTGCTCAAAGCGTCCAATATGGTTCTATTGTAACGTTCTATTTGTCCGTTCGCTCTTGGAGTGGCTACTGCATTAAGTATATGTTTAACATTTGTACTCTCCATGAATGATTTAAATTTCGAGCTTGTAAAACAAGTACCTCGATCAGTGATAAGACGTGTTGGAGTGCCAAAAGTACTAAAATGATCTTTAAAAATTCTTATGGCTGTGGTACTTTTTGTATCTCGTACAGCACTTATGCTTATGAATTTTGTAAAGGAATCAATAATCGCAAGAATATAAGTGTTACCTCTCCTAGAGCGAATGAACGGCCCTAAATGATCGGCGTGAAGCGTATGAAAGGGAATATCTGTTTTTGGTATCGGGTGAAGCATACCTTCCCTACGGCCACCCGGAGCCTTATGATGCGCACATTCAAGACATGCCGATACGTACTTTTTGGTAAAACGTCGCATTTTAGAAAACCAAAACGTTTCGCGTAATCGACTTAGAGTTTTCTCGTAGCTAAAGTGACCTACATTGTCGTGGTTCATTCTTAAAACTTGCCACCTAACGGCTCTAGGAACTACCCATTTTATTTTGTCACCAACGATTCTGTACACATGATCACCTTTTAATTGATAATTTTTATACACATCTACTACGTAATTCGTATTTTTGTCACGTAAAATGTCCCTGATTTTCCCGATTTCTTCGTCGTTACTTTGAACCGTGGAAATCCAGTCCTTAACGTCAATATTCAAAACATCAAGTACATCTGTCTCATCATCACCCGCTATGGGCTCAGTTACAGGAGCACGACTGAGGGCATCTACGTGTGCCATGCGAGCTCCACACCTATATTCAATTTCGCAATCGTACTCCTGGAACTGTACCCACCACCGAGATATTCTTGGTATGAGGTCTCGTTTTGTAAGAGTCGTACGCAGCGCATTACAGTCGGTTACGATCTTAAATTTTAAACCCAACAAGTAAACCCGAAAACGTTTCGACGAGGCTATAACAGCTAAAGTTTCTAATTCAAATGAATGTAAATTTTGTTCATCTTTAGTTGTTTTCCGACTGTAATACGCTACGGGCCTAAGCATTTCGTCACTATGTCTCTGCATTAAAATGCCAGCAATACCTAACTTCGATGCATCAGTGTGCAATTCAGTTTCCAATTTCGCATCATACAAGGCCAAAATAGGACGTTCAACAAGTTTTTGTTTTAGTTTTTCAAAAGCTTTCAAATGTTCGTCAGTCCATTTCCATGCGAAATTGGATCTGAGTAGATCAGTTAGAGGTCGCGCGATGAGGGCAAAATCTTTCACAAAACGCCTAAAAAAACTAGCGAGCCCTATGAAACGCCTTATGTCATGTACGTTTTTGGGTGCTGGGAAACTAGAAACAGCCAGAGTCTTACGTGACCCCGGTCTTATGCCCTGGCCACTAACTTGAAACCCTAAAAAGTCTATTTCTCTATAGAAAAAGTTACATTTCTTAAGCTTCAAGGTCAGTCCCGCCTCCAGGAGCAATTTAAGCACCATATCTAACCGTTCAAGACCCTCCTCAAATGACCTAGCGGGGATCAAGACGTCATCCATGAAAATAATAGCAAAATCAACCTTCGATTTTGCTAGAATCTTACTCATAGCCCTCTGAAAGACTGACGGAGCATTTGCCAAACCGAACGGCATCCGTTTAAATTGGTATTGGCCGTCCGGTGTGACAAACGCCGTCTTGTCCTGGGAGCTTTCTACAATCGGTAATTGATAATATCCTGATGCGCAATCAAGCGTAATGAAGAGAGAATGTCCAGCTAACATGTCTAACTGGTCGTCGATCAATGGTAGTGGATAATGTTCTTTCTTTGTCTTAGTATTGAGAGCGCGGTAATCTACGCATAGTCTTTTCTCGCCAGTCTTTTTCTTTACGAGCAAGATAGGACTGGCGTACTGAGAATTAGATTCGCAAACAATATCCGCGTCAATCATTTCCTGTACCATTGATCGCACCAGCTCGCGCTCAGGGTATGAAAGCCTGTACGGGCGATATACGACGGGTTTAGAATCGGTTAATTCAATCTCCATTTGTACTATGTTAGTGAATCCCAAATCCTTTAAATTGTTGGAGAAACATTCCTTATATTTATTCAATAGATTCTTTAATTCTTCTATTTGGTTACTAGTTAAAATCGGGTCATAATTAAATTCTGAGAAAAAATTACTATCATTAACATTTAAGACATTTACATCGAAATGACTATCAGTTTTAAAGGCACGAGTTATCAAAGAATCCTTTTTAAGCATAACTGGTTTGTCAGATATATTCTGAATCAATAAAGAACCACGACCTTTATTTATTTCATATTCCCCTGGAAGGAGGTAAAACTCATAGTCATATTTTCTGCGAAGAGACCCACGTACGTACACAGTTCCTGAATAATTGATGCCACAATAAACTGGAACTAAGCACATTTCCTTAGCCCGTATTGAAGTGTCCGAGATTAACACAAGGTATAGTTTCTTTCCGACTTCCCGTGTAAGTATCAAAGAATCGTAAGTTTTTGTTATGACTATATCAGGCTTTTCAGTGAAATTGTGTCCGACAAGCACAGGGTATTTAATGATGTTGTCCTCCACAATAAACACATCTACATTTTCTATGACATTTTGTATCTGTATAGTAACAGTAGCGATCCCAAGGGGCATCACAATGTTGTTACCAATGCCTCTCATTGTAGGAAGATCAGAATCATTTGTCCAAGTAATTCCTAGTTTTCTAGCATCACTACAACGAATTAAAGTGCATTGACTACCTAGATCTACGTAGCCTAGAACCGATTGTTCATTAAGCATCACCTGCATGATGTATTTACTTTCGTTTCTAGCGGTGTTCTCGGCGTCTATGCGTAATACATCCTTTTGACCTGGTCCCACTTTGTCACTATAACTATTATTATTGGAGGGTAGTTTCGAACAATTTACTGTGGTATGTCCTAGTTTATTACAGATATTGCATTTGAGAATTTTTTTAGTACATTTAAAACTAAAATGTCCCGGTTCGTTGCAGTTGTAACAAACGATAGAATTACTACCACTTTTAGCCTTTGTGTCATTGTTAGTAGGTTTGTTAGCAGAATTGATGTTAGATCGCTTATCTCCATAAATGCGCGACCTATCTGTTTCACGTGGTTGTTGCTTAATAGACTGAAAGTATTCTAGTACTTGTTCCGGTTCCTGACACTTTAATGCCTTCGCGCCTAATCTTAACGAACGATCTTCAATTCCGTACAGTAAGCAATCGACTGCTCGTTTACCTCTTATATCACATCGGTTCAACATATTAATTTTTTCGAAATAATATAATTCTAATGATTCATTATATTTTACGCGCTTTGATAACATTTCTGTAAGTAGCTCAGCATAATCATCACTACTAGGGAAGGATTCTAATAACTTATGCTTCCATTCAGGCCATGAAAACGACATAGTGGGTAACGCTTGATACCACGTTTTCGCAACACCAACTAATTTTGGTAAAGCATAATGTATGACTTGATCATCGCCCCATTTGTATAACTTCGCACATTCATCTACTTTACTGAGCCACATTTGTATAGTTTGCCCCTTTACCATCGGATCAAAGTCAGGTATGACGTTTCCTAACATTGGAAATTTATTACCTTCAGGACGAGTATTTACTAAGGTATTTACTAATTTAGTCAACAATAAATGTGTCACATTATCAGTACTATTATTGGAACGTCTTACCGGGGAACATGAGCGCTTGCGATGGCGCGACAACCTGGAACCGCTGCCGCTGCCACGTACACCTGCAGTCCTGCTGTCTCGTACACCTGCAGTCCTGTTGACACGTACACTTGCAGTTCTGCTGTCCTGCCTGCGACTGCTGCGACTGCTTCCACTTCTACGGTACCGCCTATGACGCCCACGGTGATTGCTTCGGCTGCTGCTACTCCTCCGATGACGCCTATGATTATTACGATCACTGCTTCGGCTACTGCCACTCCTTTGTTGCTGACGACGATGCTCGTGACGCTCCCGAGTACGGCTCCTTCGCACACACGAAACACTCGTGTCTGTATCTTCACTCGCCGATCTACGCTTGCGCCGTTTTCTTTTTTCTTTGCGATCGTTTCGTTTCCTTTTATTTGAAAACGAATTTTGACGGTTGGTTGTCTCCTTAGGTGTCACATTTCCATCTTCCATCTTGTTTCGTTAAAAAAAACAATATCAATATAACGCACGTGTAACGAAAAACTTTTTTTTTTTTTATGTGAGCGTTTTTGCTAGAAATCTATAACTAGCCTGTCCAATCCCACTTCTGAGATGATGGAACAGTGCAGGTTTATTAAAATAAAACAAAGATTGCACAGAAATATCTGGATTTAATCCGTTCTGTTTGATTGCTGAATATCAAGTGAGTTTCTCAAATTGAATTAGACAGTTGTCATAGTATAATGACAACTGTTAACGGCATGACAGTTAAATACAGATAGTGAAATGAAATGTAAATAATCGATTATAAGTGATACCGTCATGAGAAATAACTCGACTAAATATTATTAGGCTAACACCTACGATAAGTAAATATCAAATTTAGAAACTAAGAGTTAAGCTATTCAACATTAGTATTTATTTATTTGTCTATTGTCAACTTTTACATTATTTTATTTATTTTATGACTATTTTGGCACTTTTCGCCTGAAACACAGGATTACCTAGTTCAGGCACGTAAATCTTAGGAATATAATTTACATTTAAGCAAAACTGTGAAATTTTTAATACCTTGTAATTTTATGAATAAATATTATTATTATTATATTATTATATTCTTTTGATATTTTATCACGCGCCTGTGAAGGATCACTGTTGTCAGAAATTGAACGAAGCTTCAGGGCAATAATCAATTCTTAGACGAGCTTTGGGGACATTTGAAAGCCTTAAAATTGCAGCTTAAACTATTTTGCAGATGTGTAGAGAAAAATGAACTTACCCATTTTCCCAAATGAGCAGTATATCACCTGTCTCAGACGAAAACTTAAATAGGTTCGCTCAACAACTGAAGAAACTGCACGAGGAATTTGAGAAGAGATTTCAAGATTTTAACCTGCAACTTGCACTAATTGAGATGGAATGCAATACCCATTTGAAGCAACTATTTCTTAACACCAGCAAATTGAAATTTTGTAAGTCCATATCTAGGACACAATACCCAAATATAGTTGCCCACGCCCAAAAAAATAATGGCTATGTTTGGTACAAGCTTTTTGTGCAAACAAACGTTTTCAATAATGAAACTCAGAAAAAATTGTCTTCTTAATATGCTTTCGGATGACAACCATTTTTCACTGCTAAAAATTTCAGCATCACAAATGGAGCCGGCTTATGATGAAATCATGCAGAAACAAAAACAGTTCCACATGTCACATGTCCTCACAAAAACCAGCGCTCCTCAACCTTCTATTTCGCAGCTAACTTAAAAGTTTAATTTAATTGCAATTTCTTTCTTATTGCAATAGCTTTTTTGTAATATTGCCTAATAAATTAGTGTTTCAGAAAATACATATCAATATTTTTATTTCAGTAAATAATATAGCCAAAACTACAACAGCTTGGCCCGCCATACATTTCGTTACTAAATATTAGCACGTGAAAAAAAAAAGGTTCCCCATCCCTGGCCTATACCAATTAGTTTTGTGATCATTTACCTTGATTATCAAAATTCGACCGAAGGTTATTAGTACTTACTTAGAGCACGTCGTGCAGAGTGCAGACGGCTACGTTACTAAATATTAGCATCTGAAAATAAAAAGGTTCCCCATCCCTGGCCTATACCAATTACTTTTGTGATAATTTACCTTGATTATCAAAATTCGACAGAAGGTTATTAGTACTTACTTAGAGCACGTCGTGCAGAGTGCAGACGGCTATAACACGGTCACAATTATCTCTGTACCTCGGTGGAATGCGATGCCCATCTCGCCTCCCCCTTCACCTCCCTGTGTTAGCCGCGTCGCGTCAGTACGGTAAGCCTCTTCATTTTTCATGCGCTTCTCGTTATTTTGGTAATTTTTGATTATCATTGTTTGGTTTTTGGATGTTTATTATTAAGTTTGCCGACGACGCCATCGACGCCAGATCTAGAGATAATGTGAGCGTGATGTAGGTGGGTAAACATTTCAATATTGTTGCTGTGCAAAATTTTCATAGACGACTTAACAAAATTGCTTGTAAAGTCAATGTCTTTGTACATAACTAACTATTTATACTTTTCTTTCCCAATCACAGCAGGTAGGTATCTAAGTATCTCTATTCGATATGAGTCCCAAGGTTAAGCAAATAAACTGGATTTTTCTGATTTGTGAGCATAATTTGCGAACATTCGGATCAAAACTGTAACCCTATTCGAGGGAAAAATCATTACGATCCTTGCATGAATGGAATCCGAAAGCAGAAATCCCACAACTAGGTAGTAGTGAACTGAAAAGACATTAGATCACACGGAACCGCCGCACGTCTCATCCAGCCGTCGCGCGTCGCGTCGTGTGTCGGCCGCGCGGCTGTCATCGAGCGTGCGCGCCCTTTAAACTCGAGGTTCTGCGCGAGCGTAAGCTGATATTTACTTATGAATACTTTGCTTGTTAGAGTTGTAAAAAAAAATGTGTTTAATCGCACAGCGTTCTCACAGCACAGTGTACGAAAAATGCTAAAAAAGTTAGGTAAAGTTGTTTTTTTTTCCAAGGTTTTTGGATGGTATCGTATCGAGAATCACTAGCCCTATCACCTGTCTTCGTTTTCGGAAGCGTTTCTCTTACACCCTGTATACACAGAAAAGGCGACATAGTACTTTTACGAGCTGGATACCAGTATACGAAAAAGGAAACTTATAAAAGCGGGACAGTAGTATAGGAATGCCACTTACGAAAGAAAACCAAATGTACTGATAGAATAAATACACTCGAGAGCAATGAATCCGGGTCACTTAAAGAATGTTAAAAATCTCGGATACTAAAAATGATAGGTTAATGCAATAAATTGTATTTAATAGACAATGTAATACTCCTTAAATGAAAGTAAAAAAAATATGAGTCACCATACATTTTATTAACACAAAATTACATAAAGAAAAAAACTGCTTTTCTCTCCTTAAAACAAAAATAGGAAACATGAAATTTTTGAACTTTATTACGATTTTCTTGAATTTTAATACTTCGTATTGCCTCCTCGTGCTTCCATTACTGCGTTTACGCGGTTTGGCATGCTGTACACCAAGTTCCTTATACGATTTTGGGGAATATTCTCCCATTCCTCTGTGAGAGCAATTTTGAGCTCACGAAGCGTGATTGGGGGAGGGTTTCGTTGTTTTACGCATCTGCCTAGCTCGTCCCAAGCATGCTCGATCGGGTTGATATCCGGGCTGCGCGCTGGCCACTCCATACGAGTAATGTTCATCTCTTGAAGGTAGTCATTCACAATCCTACCTGTATGAGGTCGGGCATTGTCATGCATAAATATAGCATCCTCACCTAAATTGACCATAAATGGACCAACGTGATCATTGAGGATTTCTTCCACATATCTTACGCTAGTTAAAGAGCCGTTTTCTATGATCACCAGCTCTGTGCGACTTTCAGAAGAAATTCCGGCCCACACAAGTACAGACCCACCACCGTAGGCTACTTTTTCTTCGATGCATGCTTGCTTGAATCTTTCCCCTGGTCTTCGATACACTCTGTGTCTTCCATCGTGCTTGTAGAGCATAAATTTTGATTCGTCGGAGAACATAACTTTTGACCAATCTTCAATACTCCAATTTACGTGGCTCTGGGCATATCTTAGTCTTGAAATACGATGCCCACGCTCCAGTTTAGGGCCGTTTGCAGGTCTAAGGGGTTTTAAGTTAGATTCAGCAAGCCGACGTCTTACTGTCCATGCACTTGGGTTACTTCCTCCGAGGCGTCGAAACTGATTTGTGAGTTCAGTTCCTGTGAGAAAGCGATTTCGAAGCATGGTGTTCACCAAGTATCGGTCTTCTCGTGCTGTGGTACACCTGGTTCTGCCCGTTCCTGGTCTGCGTAGGTTAGAACCAGTTTCTTCGTAACGTCGGAGAACTCTTTGTACTGTTGACAGCGACACACCGACAGTCCTGGCTGTATCGCGCTGACTCCGGCCGGTTTCCAGCATTGTAAGTATTCTGGTGCATTCTTCAGGCGTAAGCGACATAATTTCAGCTTGAATAATGAATATAGAGCACTATCAACATGGTTTATGTACCCACATAAATGACAGATTACAAACAAAAGCAAAACCAAATGCTGTAATTTCGTAGTTCCATCTTCGAAAGTGGCCCTTTTTCAAATTTGATTTTTTTATGATATAACTTTACAATAACTAAGAAGTTTTAATACCTTCATTTAAGGAGTATTACATTGTCTATTAAATACAATTTATTGCATTAACCTAGCATTTTTAGCTTCCGAGATTTTTAGGATTCTTTAAGTGACCCGGATTCATTGCTCTCGAGTGTATTAAGGCAAGTATTTCAAAGTAAAACACTATTTTATATCAATTTTATATATAAAAATCTGGAAATAATCTTGGTCAGGTCCCAAGTTAAGCTCGACATCTCGAAAATGCTACACTTTCTCAGCGGATCCATATTTATGGAAATAGAAATGATATACAACCAGAATGGAATTAGTTAAATAATAAACAGTAGTCAGATACACAACCTCAACTGCATTTTACTCTGAAGTGTTTGACGATTGTGACGCTGATGGGCATAAGCGTTTTGGAAACATTTCAAAATTTGCACTTGCTTTAATGACTGTACCATTTTAAAATGCTAGTGTCGAACGTACTTTTTCGTTATATAATATTGTGAAAATAAATTACGAAACCGATTGACCCTACAAATGCTGCAAAGTTTAATGATGACACGATTCGTTTTAAAACGAGATGGTGGATCTTGCGTTACATTTACCCCATCTCCAAAAAGTTACAGTTGTATAAAGTGCAAATTGGAACTGTACGCTGGCAAAAATAATGAATTAGTGAATACCACACCTACAAGAGTGGTAATGTCTCTTTGTGAGCACATACTGGGCTATGGTCACACACTTGCAACAGACAATTGGTATACAAGCTTGGAGCTGGCCAATGAACTACTTGATAAGGACACTCATTTGGTGGGTACTTTGAGGAAAAATAGAAGAGGTTTGTCGAAAGCGGTAGTAGACTCCAAATTAAAACCTGGCGAAGTAATAGCGAGGGAGAATGAACGAGAAATATGCGTATTGAAGTGGAAGGACAAAAGATATGTGCTGATGTTATCCACGAAACATTCTAAAGGATTTTCTAAAATAACTAAAAAGGGTAAAGTAATTCGCAAACCAAGAATGGTTTTAGCCTACAACAAAACAAAAAGCGCAGTTAATATGAGCGATCAAATGGCCGCATATTCCTCGCCATTACGTAAAACGGTTATTTAACCGTTTTACACCATTTATACCATTATTATTACTTTTTTTTTTATACCATTTGGTATAAAAAATTAGGAATAGAACTTATATTGAATACAACTATTGTTGATGCATGGGTTATGTATAACGAAAATAAAAATAAAAGTGAAAGTATAGTACAGTTTAGAAGAGAGTTAGTGGAGTATTTAGTTGATGCAGGAAAGGACGAGAACCCGAAAGAATAGATAGACCAAAAAGACTGAAACATCAATTATTGAAAAAAGAGGGTAACGTAAGAAACACTAAACGATTTTGTTCATAATGTTACAAAAACTGTGTGGCAATGTACGGTTTAAAATCAGCCAAAAATAAAACAAAGAAAGTAGCAACGTTTTGTAAAGAATGTCCAAATGAACCATATTTTTGTTTAATTTGTTTCAATAAGTTCCATCGCTTCGTTTAATTTGTATTTTAGAATACCTAGTTACTTGATTTTTGTGACGGTTATGTTTTTTCTCTTACTTTCTTAATTTTTGTCCCACATTTCTCACAATTTCATAAACACGCCGAAACCACGCTGTAGTAACAGTCTACAGCGCCGCTCCGGTCACTTGCATACACTAAATGTACGATAAACGTGGCCACCGGCGTAATAATTCTCCCCAAAAACAGGTCTGTCTTGAGGTCACCGGTGACCAATACGGCGCGTAGATACAAGAGGGGGTCCGGTCACCGATGACCGGGCTGACAGCCAACGTGTTAAATCTACTTGAAATTTATCAAAATACCTTGACGTCAGTAACAAGATGCATAAGTGGGTGACATTAGTGTTTACTTGGACTACAAGCGATATTCGGCTGTTCTATCAACAAATAAGTTTTTAAATATTAATCATTTGTGAAACAAAAATATACCTAATAAAGTTAACTTTAAAACTAATAGTAAGTACCTAATCTAGTTTTAGTATAAAATGGCACATTCCAATGACCAAGTAGATGAACTTTTAATCCTTTTACCAGCGTTGGCAAAATATTAGCCACAGCAGTATTTTGATTCCGGCGCGTAATCGATTTGGCAGAATGATATTTTTAATCTACTTACTACTAGCGTCATTACCCAAAAACATCTTATGGTTCGTTTGGTGTAATTCATTTGAGTGATTGAAATGTTATTTGACATTTAGTGTCGCCACGTGCAGTCTGCGGTGCATTTTGACAGTCCTTACGTAAAAATCTGTTTGAATCTCGAATTTGGCCGTCAGAAATGCAAGTCTTTTTATGTTTTTGTAATAATTATTGACAATGCTATTATATACGGGTCTAGAAACAAAGTGACCTCAGTCCAAGGAAATTGAAATTGCAGAAAATTATGTTTTTTTGTTTCAACTAGAACAAATAACTTTTATTTTAAAAATGATGGATATTAAGATCCGTGAAACAAAAAAGGTAACTTTCGAATGAAAGTATGTAGATCAGACAGTAACAAAAATCACGAAATGATTATGGACTGAGGCATCTTTCTATTTTATCGATGGACTGAGGCGTATTTTCATGTTTTAATTGATATGACAGCTAATTGTGCTGACAGGTACTGACAGCAAAAAAAATTGTTACACAAAAGTACATTACCAGTCTGCTTATTTTGTGTAATTGTGTATTTTGTATAATATTGGGCATTATTGAAAAATTTTGGTATTAAAAAACTAGAAATAATTAATTAAAATTGTTAAAATAAACATTGTTTTCTTAAATTACTAAGTTTGGTTCGGCTACTGGAGGTCTTTAATGAATTTTTTTACTTAAAATTATTAACATAAACATTGTTTTCTTAAATCATTAAGTTTGATTCGGCTACTGGAGGCTCACACATCTCTGACTCTCTTGAGTATCGTTATTAATACTTGAAAACTCCACAGGTTCCTTAGCAAAGATGTTTTTATTAAAGATTAAGTCCTCGCGCAAGTTCCAGTCAACACCAAAGTGTTTTGTTAGTAACTTCTTTACGTCAGTGCGTTTATAATGACTTCATTTTTTGGGATTGGTAACGGAAACACATCCATGAAGGACTTTCCTCTTTTCAAAATAGATTTATATTGACAAAAATCTGAGTTATAATGGGCCACACTTCTAACAGTAATCTTGTTATTGCTTTATTTTATGAAGAAGCGTTTGCTTTGAGCAAATTGAAAATGCCAACTGCTTGGTGGTTTAATAACATCGTGTAGGGCTGATTTCCAGTCATAAACTGCTTTAAGTTCTGTGACAGAGCCGTAGTTGCTGAATATCTCGTGGTATTCTTCTGGTCTTGTGATAACTGCTTTCTTCTTCAGCTCTCTTTCAATATTTCCGAACACTCGGTCAGCTGGCAAGAATGAGTGACTGGGTACCGGAAATACAATTTCCACGAGTTTTACTGTGCTAGGCGCGTTAAGAAGCCATTTGGCGCACATGCCGACCAACAGGTATTCTTGTTTTGAGAGCCACACCCATCTGCAACCAACAGCACCGTATGAATTTCTGTCAAATCTAAACGAGTCAACCTATCATACACGGCAGATACAATTTCATTTGCCCCCTTTCTGCATTCATTTTCAGTCCAAATGTTCAGATTAACGGTGTCTTTGTTCAATTTCTTATCTGGAACTTGCAAAACTAATGCGAAGTTGTAGATATATAATTGTCTACTGTAGTATGCAATTTGGTCTGCTATTTTTGGTAATACCTGGTTTTTTTGACAATCAACAGAGATCGTACACATTCCTTCACACTGTTCATTTGACAGATAGTAAAACGGATTCGCTTTTAAATTATGAAGTCGCTTTTGAATCATATACTCCTTCTTCAAATTTTCGTCCTTTGCACTATTTACTACACACTACCGGGTAATTTTATTTTTTCAAGGAGTTCCGTGCATGTTGAACAAACATCTGTGCGTGGATTTTCAAATCCGACGTTATAATACTTATAAAAAAAAATCTCGTAAAATAGGACTCTCTTACTGGAGGATATTCTGTTTCCGGTTGCATACAGTATATCCTCCACATTTTCTTTATATTTAAGTCTGACGGCAAATATTTTCTCTCAGTGCTCGAACGGCAATAATGCGATTCAAGCACTTTAAAAGATTTAATAAACTTTTTCACTGCTTGTAGTTTTTTTTTTTTAAGATCTTTGGTCGCCACCTCTACGTTCTTTCCACAACCCACCAGTTTTTTTAAAAAACTTTAGCCGCTCTTCTTACTCTATTTCTCGGGATTCTAAGAATCCGTAAAAATGCATTCTGGCATACTTGTAGTAAACCAGTTGAATTTGCCTTCTTTACATACATTTTGGTAGTATAGTTTGTCGTTGAGAGATTCTCGCTCGACGGCGCCCACCATTTTTAACAAGACAGTATTTTAGTATAAATGCGTCCTGTTCCATTTTTGTTTTATTTGAATTAGATTTGATTAGTTCTTCTAAAAAAAGTTAACTCGAAGTGAATCAAGGGTAGACAATAAAAACTTATTGACTTAGTTGGGTGGGTTTTTTAAGGATTTTGAGGCATATTTAAAAAAATGCCGCCTCACGGTGGAGCAACCAGTGAAGAGTGGAAACATTTTAGAAAAGTGGACAAAAGCACTGCAAAATTTAAAACATGCTTTAATTTTTTTAAATCAAGTGGAAATACCTACCTATACCTGTACCTATTTAGGTACTTGTATACCTATTTTATTTATAATTAATTATGTTATCTTTTAAATATGTGTTATTATTATTAACGCCTGTTAAACAGAGCACCTGCCATCTTATCTCTACACCACTCTTGGTTGACTGGTAGAGAATGCCTAATGCCTTTGTTATTATTACTTATTTTTTAGATCTGAACCGAATGCCGCCAAAACAACATCAAGTCAGGCCCAGATAACTATGTTGAGGCAAGTAAGTGATGAAGAAATACATAGTACATCCAAGACTGGAACTGACAAAGATGTCGATATCGTGATGTCAGATACAAAGTTAGAAGCAGAAATTACATCAGATAATACGTCTAATACAGGAAATAACGTTTTAGCTGCAAGAACTAGCACGACTGAAAGTGCGCAAATACTGTCACGATCGACATCAGCATCTCAATGTTTTCAGTTAACTCTGGACGTGTCTTTTCGAAGAGTGTCTTCATTTTCAGGTAATCATTCCATTCTAAGAAAGCTATGTATGGGTTTCGTGTCTCAAAAAATATATATTAATTAGGTATAGCATTATGTATAGCTTTTTAGCAAGACTGGCTTAAAACTTATTCATCGATTCGCCAGCAAAGGACAGTAGTATCAAAAATTGACAATACACAAAAAAAAACATAGTTCAGAGCTAAAAATAAATAGTTGTTCCTCAGGGAAGCGTATTAGGGCCTCCGTTATTTATAATATATATAAATGACCTTTGCAAGAGCCTAAAACATAATTGTATACTATTTGCTAATGACACTGCTTTGACAATAAAAACTTCAAATAGGAATACCCTGGAAACTGACACTAACAATGAAATACTAAAAGTAATGACATGGTTGGAATCTAATAATTTACGTGTAAACATTGGAAAAGCAAAATTAGTATTATTCCAAACATACAACTCTTTAATAAAACCACCGCAAATACAATACAATAATTTTATTTTGGAACCAGTACCATCAACCTTATTCTTGGGAATACTTATTAACGAAAAATTAAATTGGAAAGAACATGTGAAAAAAGTCTGCACTCGACTCGACTTTACAAGCTATCGCTATCACATTGCGGGTAAACAGTGTGCACTGAAAAAATTCAAAAAAGAGCCAGTGCAGAGCAGAGCAGTGAACCTTGCTTGTTAGACAATTCTCCCAAATAATATCCTGGTTATGACAAAATATCAGTTATTGAAGAGCTATCACAGAGCAGATAGACATTTGACTTATTTTTAAATAAAAGACGTTTTCTAAATTAAGTAAAGTTTTGTTCCAAAAAATGACCAACTCCCGGTGGATTTTACAGGCCCTTGGAAACGGGGGCGAAGAGGAAGCAGAATTTGGGGACCCCATCAGACCAGAATTGGGCCGCCGTTGGTCCAAAATCATGTCCGAAGGAATGGGAAAGGAGGCAAGAACCAGTATTATCAATAAGTACCCATCTCCTCCCAATTTTCGAAATGCAAATGCTCCTGTTATGAATCCGGCGATATTGGCCACACTCTGAACCATCCGTCCAGAGGGACAGGAGGATTGTCACCAGAAAAAATCTTAGCGCTAAACTGATGACCTGCCTGGGTCGTTCGCTGACCAGCATATTAAAAGGTAACATAAATCGTAAAATACTTATTGAAGAAATCAATGATGCAGCAATAATTGCAGCTGAAATTCACCATCAGTAATCCTTCACTAGGAAATTCTTTGCCTTATTAGGAGCAAATACGATCATTCAAGAAGCTGTACATTCTTCAAAACTGTATACTATTTTATTCTGTACGGACTGTGCCGATAAAATGAAAGCTGCCCAATCAATACAAAGAACAAGCTCACAAATTGCAGAAAGTAGCAAAAAACGGAAACACTTCACTACCAAGAAACAGTTAAACTGGAGGGGTCCACCGCAGAACCGTCAACCACAACACCAACAAAATAAATGTAAAAATTATATTGATGTAGCATGCAAACTCTTACAAAGCTTAGGATGTATTATACATTTAGAAAAAAGTATTACTACTCCTAGCCAAACATGTTATATCTGGGTATTTTATTTTAAATTCAACAAATCTGTCATTGTCAGTTCCCCATCAAAAGCAAGTAGTTATACTAGAACAAATTAAATTATTTAAACAAAATATTACTTGCAAAATAAGAAAAATATCTCAACTGTTGGGAACACTTAATTCAATTTGTCCAGCCCTCCCATAGAATCGGGTATTTCAGATACCCCATAAGTCATATTTTTTTACCAAACGAGGTTTTTACGTTTTTGTATTTTTGTAATTGTTTGATAACTTCATTAGTCAAACAAAAATCACATAAGTCACTGTAATATCAAAGGAACAGCATCGAGTCAAATATCGCATGTATTAGAGAAACCCCATAAGTCACTGACTAATGGGGTTTCTGCAGCACATAATATTTATTTTGTTAGCCTAATAATGTTTAGTCGAGTTATTTCTCATGACGGTGTCACTTATAATCGATTATTTACATTTCATTTCACTATCTGTATTTAACTGTCATGCCGTTACAGTTGTCATTATACACTCGGCGTCACAAAAATCGCACCTCTCCGAAAATAAGTTTCAAGCATGCCCCGCCAGCAACGAATACATTAAACCTAATTAATATTAGTATCAATTGAAAGTATATTTAACGACCTTTTTATTAATTTTAGAATTAACATTTTAACAACACAACGAATTAACATTAGTTAGAATTCCTAAACACAACAGATCTCATTAGCGCGTAACGTGATTATGAATTCTTTCTGGGAACATGTTACATTCCGACGCACCCGTACACGCTCGGAACAAAAAGATGACAATGGAAACGAATCAAAAAATTTGGACAGTACAACAAATAGCATGCCTGAGTTATCTGAGGACTAAGAGGACATTCAACTAATCTCCTATAAAGATGAAATCAAAAAACTTCAATCCCAATTACAAAGTGCACATAATGAAATTGAGCTGCTATCGCTGCAAAACAGCGACCTAAAACAGAAAAACAATGAATTAATGAAGAAAAATGATATATTCAAGAACATTGCAAGTAGCCCAATCAAGAAAAAAGTAAAAACACCGTTGAAGAACACTATTAACAGCAGCATGAAAACAAATGAAACACAAACTACGGAATACCCTACATCTAAACTATGTACACAAGAAGACAAGACAAAAATCACTCCTCAAGATATCAAACAGCCGAAGATACAACCACTTCCTATGAGACATAAAATCTGCATTGTGAGCAGTGAAACATCTAACAGGGATTTATGAAATGAGTGAAAGAACTCAGCTCGCTAACTATAGAAGGTGTCATTATCGCACTCCACGATGTGGTCTTAAACATGTCTTATGTAATATTCATGAAAAAGTTCGTAATTTCACTTTCTTTGACTACTGTATTGTAGTTGTTGGCGAGGACGATTTCAAACAAACTAATAACTATATGGAACTTGTTTCAAATATCCGGGAAACACTACTCCCATTAAATCATACTAATTTTATTATAAGTCTTCCAACATTTAAATATATGGAGAACAATGCTAATTTAATGTTTAATAGTAGAATAGAAATATTTAATAATTTGATTTTCATGGACGCCGAGACGCATAAATATGCGTATATTCTAGACTCAAACCTCAATCTGCCGTATTCATACGACTCATATAGCCAAAGGACCGGCAGTATAAATAACAAAGCTCTAAACATTATTATAACAGACCTAGACAGCTTTATTCTAAACCTAAACGCACTGAATACTACCTACCAAGATATTGATTGTATACCAAATCTTAGCACGGGTAAAATCATAACACAAAATGATATTTCTGCTATAAATGACACAAAGCACTGTGATGAGGATAGTTTTTTTCGTGTATAAAAATCTCAATATTATGCATCAAAATATAAATGGCCTCTTAAATAAATCCAATGTATTTACTGTGCTGCTAGAGGAACTACATGATTCAGGGAAAGTTGTGGATATATTATATTTTTCTGAGCACAATATGATATTGTCGGATGTAAACCTATTACATATACCTAATTTTACTTTAGCCGCACATTTCACTAGAAAATCCAGACATGGAGGCACATGTATAATGATAAGAAACGGTATTAAATATAGAACTTTGGAGTCTGTTGCGAAATATGGTGTATCCAATATTTTTGAAGGCTGTGCAGTGGAACTCACCGACCACAACATTACTATAATATGATTATATAGGAGTCCACATAGTACCGAAGTAAAAAGAAAACAAGAAATATTTTTTAATAATTTAGACAGTCTGTTAAATTCTTTATCCATTCACTCAAATAAAAAAGTGCTTCTGTGCGGTGACTTCAATATTGATTTGCTAAAAGATACCACAAGTTCGCAGCAATTCAAGCACGTAATACTGGGTTATAATCTTAAATTTGCCGTAAACGTTCCAACTAGATTAAGCAGTGGGACCTGCATTGATAATATAATCCACAATGTGCGAGGAGCTAAAGGAGAATATTTGGAACTAGCAGTATCCGATCATACAGCATAATTTTTACGTTGCCCAGTTAAACAAACGTGCCTTTTAGACTACTGGCACTGTACAAAACGGGACTACTCAAAAGAAAATATAGAAAAATTCACAAACTATTTGAAACAATTGTCATTTTCTGATGTTTATGAGGAAACAGACCCTGAAAAAGCATTCAAATTGTTCTATGACTGGTTTAAATTACTGTATAACTTATGTTTTCCTAACATTAAAATAAAAATATCGACGAAAGTAAAACCAAACTGGATTAGTCGCGGTATTAGACTATGCAGCAAGAAAAAAAGAGATTTACTATGGAAATACAGGTTATCACCGACTGAACATAATAAAACAAACTTCAAAACGTTGTCTAACCGGCTTAAAAGAATTGTCAATCTCACGCAGAGAGCCCATAATAACCGTTACATTCACTCAACTAAGAATCGATGTAAGGCAACATGGAAAGTCATAAATAAAAACAAACATAATTTACCAAATCAATCCACAATGAGAATTAAATGAAATGATAAAGTACTTACCAACCCTCTTGATATAGCAGAGGCTTTTAACAATTATTTTGCGGATCAAGTCAAATCAATTAATAGTTCAAATAATAATAATAAATTACCAATAAATACTCCAATTTCGTCCATGTTTATGAAACCTACAATACCACAAGATATTCATAAAATTATTATGTCTCTAAAGAATACTCCCAGCACTGGATATAACGGCATTAGCACAAAAGTTATTAAAACAGTATCTACAACAATTGCACGGGATCCCTTCTTTTCGCATAATGTTCTTTGTCCTAATATACTTCGGCATAACGATTTTGGCACAATTTGTTTTGGCATAATAATACTTCGGCATAATTTTTTTAGGCATACATTTTATGTTGGCATAATCATCTTAAAGACTAATTTGTTTTGGCATAAATTTGATTCGCATAACGTTAGTAGGCCTAATGACTATTAGCATAATATTGTTGGTTAAAAATTTAATATGCTGTGCAACAAAAGTTAGTGACAGAACCGAATTGCTGCAAAACCGACTCCACGTAGTCTTGTTTGTCCTACCCCTAGAGTGTAATTTAAAATCGCGTAGGCGCGTAGGGGCGAGGCGGCCCGCGGGCTGAGGAGCAGGTGGTGAGCGAAAGCCGTCTGCGACGATTAGCACGCATGGGGCCGCCGGAGGCCCGCAGTGCCGGAGCCGTTACAGAAACCCTGCCTGCTGCATGCTGCATGCTTGCTTGCATGCTGCATGCTTGCTTGTTTGCTGCATGCTTGCTTGCATACTGTATGCTTGCTTGCATGCTGTATGCTTGCTTGCTTCATGCTTCCTACAGCGAAAAAAAAAACCCACAAATTTGTTCATAAAAAAGTTATGCTTTAGAACTTTATGCTTAATAAATTTATGCTTTAGAATATTATGATTAATCATTATTATGGTTAGAGAAATTATGCTTAAAAAAAATATGCGTAAGCTGTTATGCGTAATTATATTATGCGAAAATATAATTATGCCAAACAAAATTATGCTAAGTTATATTAGGTATATTGCATGGTGTTTTTCCAAAGGAATTAAAAATTAGTATCATAAAACCGCTTTTCAAAAAAGGTAATAAAGACAACATGTCTTCCTATAGACCTATAGCACTGATACCTATTTTGTCAAAAATATTTGAAAGAGTAATATACAATCAAATCAATTCATATTTCGAGAGAAATAAATTATTTGTCGATAGCCAAAAGGGCTTCCGGAAAAATAAGTCCATTGACATGGCAATTTATGATTTTTTACAACTCGTTAGCAACAGCGTAGATAAAAGAAAACCGGCTCTGGCTCTATACATGGACATGTCGAAAGCGGTTCCCTATCCATTTGCATAAAATGTTAAGACCTAATATAACTTAGCATAATTTTGTTTGGCATAATTATATTTTCGCATAATATAATTACGCATAACAGCTTACGCATAATTTTTTTAAGCATAATTTCTCTAACCATAATAATGATTAATCATAATATTCTAAAGCATAAATTTATTAAGCATAAAGTTAAAGTTTATTATATATATAAATGACTTCCCAAAAGCATCGACCTATCCCATGACAATGTTTGCAGATGACAGCACTCTACTTTTCAACAGTGACCAATTAGATACATTAGAATCAGACATTAACTCTAACATAAAATCAGTAATAAATTGGCTAGAGAATAATAATTTGGTAATAAATTTAGACAAGACAGTAATAATGAAATTTCAACAAACAGTAAATAAGGATTTAAATTTAGATATAAAATATAATGATAAAAGGATGGATGAGATGAATGTGACAAAATTTTTGGGATTAAATATTGAAAGCACATTAAAATGGAACACCCAGATTGACAAAGTATGTAGTAAAGTAAACCAATTTTCTCACGCGCTGCGTATGCTAAGTAAAACGGCCAATCGAAACACTGTACTAACTGCATATCATGGTCTAGTAGCCTCAACATTAAGATATGGTATTATGTTTTGGGGAAACGCCTCGGGTAAAGATGTGGTGTTTAAGTGTCAGAAAAGGTATATTAGAGCGATCTGTAACCTGCAAACCACTGACAGCTGTAAACAATATTTTAAAAGTATGAAAATTTTAACAGTGCCTTCAATGTACATATACCAGACATCTTTGTTCGTCAAAAATAATATGTATAAATTTGACCGAGTAGGTAGTCAGCATCGAGCAGACCGGCTACAAACTGTTGGTTCTAAAACTGCTTTACACAAGAACAGTATTTTCGTAATGGCTCCAAAATTATACAATAAATTGCCAAAGTGTATCAGAAGTGAGGAAAATGCAGCCATTTAAAAAAAAAGTTGTTCCTATTTCTAGTTGAAAAGACGTATTACTCGATTGAAGACTTTTTAAATGACAAATTATGACTAAATTTAATTTTCTTTGACATTTTTAATAATTAATAATGAAATTCAATTACTTTATTTTATGCGGCTCATGACATTTTTCAAGTGCTTCATTTATTTTATCCTAGAATTTATTAATTATGATAGTAAGATAACCAGCCCACTAATATTATATTTGTATGCCAATTATTGGCCGAACATACAGATCAGCCAAAATGTATAAATAACACCTTTTTGTAATTATGTTCACAAATAAAGTTTGAATAAAAAAAAAAAAAAAAAAACGTTAAAAAAATGTTGTCAAAATACGCATTACAGCGGCCACTAATTGCACCTCCCTACAAGGGTATAAAAAGGGCGACCTGGGTTAAATGTGGGTCTTTCGATCCAGCCCGTCCCCAATATCGCGCTGCCCTCTCCCGATGACGCCCTAAGCCGAGGTCCGTACCCCACAGGGGGTGCCCTTAGCGTGCGGTCATCTAACATTTAAGTTTAGTTTTAAATTTTTCCGCTCCTGGCTGGAGGCCTTTTAGAGTAAAATCCGAAAGGCAACCACAGGACAGACCGGTTAAGCAGCCACGACCCCCAGTGGTCAAAACTGCGAGTTGCCCTACAAAAAAAAAAAAAAAAAAAAATGTGGGTCATTCGCTATCCAACCTTTGAAGTGAACACACATGAACAGCTACAGCAAGAAAATACCCCAGAAAATGGATACATACATACGCTGCAGATTAAGCCAAATCAGGGATGCGGCAATGTGATGTTGCTCGGCAACTGAACTTAAGTCGCTTTTCCGTTCGACGAGTGTTCCAACGCTTCCAAGAGACTGGTGGCTATATCCGAAGACGTGGATCTGGAAGACAACGGTGCACATCCGAAAGAGACGATTGCTTCGTTGTTTCGACGTCTTTACGTAATCAGTTCTCCAATGCTGTTGAGCTGCAACAACAACTGCGATCAGCTCGCAGAACTTCTGTAAGCGTCTCCACGATTAGAAGAAGAATGCGGGAGAAGAAAATTGCAGCTCACAGGGCTGCTACAGGGCCAAAATTGACTGTACAGCATAGGAGAGACCGGTTGCAATTTGCCCGTGACCATGTGGATTGGACAATAGACCAATGGAGAGCTGTGTTCTTCTCGGATGAGACGAGGGTGTGTCTTTTCTGCAACGACAGGCGTAGAAGAGTGTACAGGAGGCAAGGGGAACGATTCGCACAAGCCTGTATTCAAGAGACAGTGGAATACGGGGGTGGCTCGTGCATGTTCTGTTCATGTCAATCGACGGCAAAACGAACCTTGTGTGTGTTTCTCGGACTGGAAGTGCTCGCGGGCAAGGGTCGCTGACTGCTCATCGGTACATAACAGAGATCTTAGAGGAGCAGGTTGTCCCTTATGCGGGTTTTGTTGGCAGTGGCTTGACGTTAATGCACGATAACGCCCGCTGTCACACCGCATTAATTGTAAGTGACTACCTGCAAGAAGTTGGGATCCCTGTTATGCGCTGGCCGGCGCGTAGTCCAGACCTGAACCCTATTGAGCACCTTTGGGTTGAACCGAAACGGCGAGTACGGGCACGTGATCCTGCCCTTACCACTCTCCAAGACCTCCAAGATGCCGTCGTTGCAGAATGGGACAACATTCCTCAAGAGACTGTTGTCACATTAATTAGGTCCATGAGAGAACGCATGGAAGCAGTCATCAGGGCTAGGGGGGGTAACACTAGGTTTTAAGTTGTTTTTATGGACTTTGTTGCAATTTTTGCTGATAAAATAAAATTAAACTTTTTAATCATTTGCATTAGCTTGCTTTTTTTATTCCCTGGTAAACAAAAAACCAAATCTATTGATTTATTCCGAAATTTAAATAAATTGCCATTCCAATGATACCTTATAGTCATATGTCTACCGTTGATTAATAGGGTTAAAATGACTTTGAAGGGAATTCTTAAAGAGGTGCGATTTTTGTGACGCCGAGTGTACTATGACAACTGTCTAATTCAATTTTGAGAAGCTCATTTGAATGGATTAAATCCAAATATTTCTGTGTAATCTTTGTGTTATTTTAGTAAACCTGCACTGTTCCATCAATTTGTTTTAATTTCATAGATTTAATGAATGGCAGCACTGGTTTTATTAAAAAAAATCATGGTCAATGTCACTTTTGAGGTTAATTTGAGATTGAGAGGTTATTGTAATCTGGCATCGGAATTCATCGGATTGCTTTTTTACATGTTGGGTGATAAAACGAAAAATGGATGTAAGTAGTGATTCAAGTTGCGAAATACTCGTTAAGAAAAGGAGCAATGTGTATTTAGTTCTAATATTTTCACTTTTTTTTTGTAGAGAAAAACTGTTCGACCGTGGGTGCATTGTCACGCTGAGACAGGCGAAATAAACCGTCGCCTGCCTGACCGACTCCATTGGCTTACACAAATAATGCTTCGCCTCGGCACCGTGAGATTGTTGCCACCCATACATCGGATCCATTTACTAAGATCAGCATAACAGCAGCAGCACACAACGTCACTATGCAAACTGTACGGAACCACCTGCGAGCGGACGATTTGACATGTTACAGACCGGCGCGGAAATTTTAGTTATCTACCGTGCACCGTCAAAAGCGCGAAGGAATATCGGTACTTCGATTGGCAAAACAATGTCGTCATATTTACAGATGAAAAATGTTTCATATCAGATAAGAGTGATCGAAAAATACTATGGAGAAAAAAAAGGAAACCCGATACACTGAAATAAATATTTTGCCACTAAGGACTAGTGGCCGCATTACACTAGGGTATTGGGGTTGGATGTCGTCGATGGGTCCCGATGAAGTGGGAGCTCGTAATAATAGTCACGGCTATTTAGATATGCTGCCCACAGTGCGAGTTGCCTATCCAAACGAGCATATTTATTTTGTGCACGACAACTGTGCGGTGCACAAAGCACATATTGTGAAGGATTGGTTAAAATCACAAACAGATGTGACTGTTATTGATTGGTCTGCTAAGAGTCCTGATTTAAACTCCATAGAAAAATGGGGTCATACGGTGTATCTGGATGACGTTGTAACTTCGACTTGGGAGTCGTTACGTGGTAGTGACATTGTAACAACATGGTTGCTAATATGAGCAGACATTTTCAACTTGTCATAGACAGCGATGGGGCACCTATTCATTATTAAAACATAATAATATAAATAGTTAATATAATTATTGAAACTCGGAAACTATGGAGGATGCCTGTCCAGCAGTAGACGTCCTACGGCTGATATTATAATGAAATAAAATTATTAATATATAAAATATCTAATAAGGTCAACACGGCGAATACTTCATTAAAATTTTAATTCATTCGCCAAATTTGGCCATCTCTATAATATTGAAGGCGATTTTTTTTTAAATAAGCTGAAGTGATTAAGGTGTGTATTTAGTTGACCATTAAAAACACCGTGAAATTTACGTTTAGGTTATCGATTTACAAAATAAACACTAGTTTTGAAAAAATGCGAATTAGAGGGACTTCAGTGCCACGTCGGATAAGACCACCGAAGTCTAAGGGGAAAAATACATATTAATAGACGGTTTACACTAATATAGACAGTGTGTATGCGTGTGTATTTTAACAGCGTTTCCATGTGTGCTGTCGATTTTTTTATTAAAGGCTCCAATCGGCATAAATTGCAAAAGAAGCGTTTGTCTGGTAAGTCCGGTGTAGTTCGTCATTCAGAGGTAAAAAAAAAATGCGTGAGTGTCGTCGAACACTGGTTTCGAACGAAGTTCCTTTCGTAGTATATTTAAAACATCCATAGAACAAATTTGATTACCATAAAAAGGGTTATATTGAGCCAACCTTAAAAGTTAGACATACGCTGTCGGGGACTTTTTTTTTAGAATTTTTAAAGGGGAACAATTCCGTCATACATGATTTTTGCGTAACTTAAACCGTTTACGCAACGCACGCAGCGGAAGCTCTCATAAGGAATATTTTTTCCCGTTTTTGCAACATGTTTCATTTATGCTCTGCTCCTATTGGTCGTAGCGTGATGTTATATAGCCTAAAGCCTTCCTCGATAAATGGACTATCCAACACAAGATTTTGATTTTTTTCAATTCCAACCAGTAGTTCCTGAGATTAGCGCGTTCAACCAAACAAACATATAAAGAATGAGTCGTGACGGAAACTCGTGACGGAATAGACTAAAATATCCCTTTCTATTTCTGAAAATTTCGGTCTGTTCTCCATCTGGTGATTTTATTCGAATATGAGTGCAGTCCATCGCTCCAATTACTCTAGGAAATCTGGCTATTTGATAAAAAATATTTTGTTCTTGCCGTATTTCCTGTCTCGTAGTAGGATATTTTATATATTCGTGGTGTATGATGCTAAAGCTGCACTAACTTTGTGTATTATCCTGTGTGCTGTCAATACACTAAGCCCACTGAAATCGCCGGTTGTTAATTGTGTGTTGTTGGTCGCATAAAATCTTGGTGGCCAAGAGCTGGTTGATAGGGGATATAGATTGGTTTCTGAAAGAACAAATAGGCTCATATTATTTAAAAAACAAATTGCGATGAATGCAAACTATACAATGAGATGAAAGTAAACGGTACAATCCATTTTTTGTACCATATAAGGTCAAATCCTTACCTTGATTATAGAGTAAATAACATTTTATATTCTTATGTAGGTACCTATTAAAAGTTACACTACATTATGAGCAACTGATCAAAATTAGATATAATGTCAAGTCAACATTACTTACTAT
The DNA here is from genome assembly GCA_917490735.1 of Dryobotodes eremita. Lineage (NCBI taxonomy): Eukaryota > Metazoa > Arthropoda > Insecta > Lepidoptera > Noctuidae > Dryobotodes > Dryobotodes eremita. The sequence continues at coordinate 25,965,241 of OU823242.1, forward strand.
GCCATAATCTAAACGTCTTGTAGGTATACTAACCACTCAGAAATAAATTCCAATTGATGTTCAATTTTTATTAATAAATTGTATGCTGCTGCTTTAGATAAACGAAATCTTATCATGAAATCCTTTTCGTCGTAGTTGTAAAAATGCTCATTTCTTTCTTTGAACCATCTTGGACGTCTCAAAATAACATAGTAATCTTCACTATCGCTTTCACTGTCCGATAACATTCTTCTCAAACGGTGCATTTCTATTAGTATTTTCTCTGAATTGCAACTCAATCAATGGTCGCTCAGATTCAACTGACATAAAAATTTTACGCCATTTTGATTTTATCTGAGGAATAAGCCTTCCATTCCTTCAAAATTGGTGGTATAGGAGTTACTCTGGTATAACTTTGTTATTCTCAGGATAAGTAGTTGGTGAAATGAAAACATGGTTATCTGAGAGTCAGTAATTGCTTTATCCTTGGAATAAAACTTATTCTACGTTGGTGAAATCAGACCTTAGAAACATAAATGAAGAATTAACGATGTTTTTGAATGAATCACTACTAAAGTCTACTGAAGATATTTTAAAATGCTAGGAAATTAATAAAATGAAATATCCTGTGCTCTAAACTAGCTTCTGTCGTTCTAGCTAGTCCAGCTACACACGTCAATGTGGAAAGACTATTCTTCAGTTAGAAATTTGTAGTATTAAGTTATCGTTTCAAATTAAATCGCAATTTGATTGAAGATATTTTTTTATTAGGAACAACAAATTATATTTAAAAAAGAATGAAATAACATACTGTAACTGATAACCATAATTCGAAATCGGATAATAATCCGATTCTACCACCTGACTCTAGTGTGCTCAATAGAGCACACTAGAGTCAGGTGGGGCATTTCTAATAACGGGGCAATAGTAATAAGATGCGCTGGTAATTTATTTTACTAAAGAAACTAGTGCTGCCATCTCTGATATGTCTTAAGTACTTTTTGAACTACGCATAGACAAATTCTCGTGACAGTTTGATAGATGGACGATTGGATGAAACGTCATTTGTTGAGTGACACCGATGCCGCGTGTTATGCAAAGGGCAATGCCCATCACCCATACAAAAAAATGCCTAAAATGAAAAACAATGAAATAAAAGCCAAATTGCACTACAAATCGTAGGAAACCCAACACAATTTCAATAATTATCAAAAAACTAGGTAGAAGCCAGTTCCAATTTTTTTTTCTACAATATAGGTTAAGTCAAGGTTAAGGATTAATATGCAATAATTAAACAACAAAAAACATTTAAATGTTTCATTAATCATTACAAAAATATATAATATTATATATATTATAATATAATATATAAATATTAAGAAATATAGGAGGATAGATATTGGATGATGATGACAGTACTGATATAGGTTCAGATAATGAAGTACACTATGCTAATTCTGACGAAAGCGAGTGGATAGAAGAGGAACTTAAAGTTTTTGAATCAAATAATGAAAACACAATGGCGGGAATGAACAAAGAAAATAAAATACAGGAGAAAAATGAACCGAATATCAGTATTAGTAAATGGGTGATCGATAAATATACTTTGATAAAAGGATATAAATATGTATTACGTAGGCTTCGTGCAAGAAAAGATAGACGATCGTTGGGAGGTTAAGTTTGTACGCCGCAAGGGCGCAACCTTTGTATGGCCTACCATAGAGGATGTGGATTTAATTACCGCTGATTCCATTGTCAAGATTCTGCCTAATCCTGAAATAACTAAGCGTCGCATAATATACTTTGATTTTAAATTTAGAAACATGATTATTTCATAAATCTCCGTCTTGCAATTCTTTATCTGATTTAAGAATAGTTCTGTAGTCTTTAAGAAAAAGTTCATATCTTTGTAACTGTTCACTTGATCTCATTGAAATAATTAAACTGAAAGTTATAAGTAAGTAAGTAAGTAAGTAAAATTTTATTTGTTTAAACATGGTGTACATGATACATTGCATGCAAGATAATAAAGATAAAAAAGTTCTAACATGTTCAGCCGCATATCGTGGCGTACAAATTGGTAGGAAGAGATGGTGCATAAACCGTGATAATATTCATCAAAATTACATTATAGAAATTATGTAGGTACTTATTAAATCATCATTATTCATTAAACTTTAGGTATTACAATTCAGCAAGCATATTTTTTAGATAAAATTAAATGTCAATGTAGTCATTAAATAAATTAGTCAATAAAAAATATGAATTACTGTCATTAAAATTTCAACTCTAAATTACATTTATTCCACAAAAATACAATAGATCACAATAATAACATGTCAGTAAAATACAACATCGTCATCTCGAAAACGAAGAAAAATTGTCCTCTTTCATAAACTCTGCTATACTGTAATATGCTCTTTCAGTTAGTAAACTCTTCAATTTATTTTTAAGAACAGATATATTTAATGTTCTCCATGATTTGGGCAATTTATTAAAGATGGTCGGACCCATGCAAAAGATGCTCTTACGCATAAGAGTGGTTTTAGCGCTGTGACCACAGAGTTTGAAATTATCACGTCTATTCCTAGGGACAGCATCAGACAAAAGCTGAAATAAATGAGTATTCGATTTTATGAACATTACTGTTTCCAGAATATATAATGAGGGCAATGTCAATATCTTACGTTCGATAAAATAAGATTTACAGCTGTCCGTTGTTTGCAGTCTAAACATAGATCTAATGCACCTTTTCTGTGTCCGAAACGCTATTTCATTGTCCGTGCTATAAACTGAAAGTTAATTAAATTTTAGTATTTTATTGCTATTACCCCTGGTTTGAAACTATCAGCAGTTTAACTAAACAATATTATTACATTTGCCCCTGTACCGGGTAAATGTAATAAGTGAACCATATTTTCTTTAACTGTGAGAAAGTTCCATTAACTGATGATTTTAATTTAAGAAATTACATTAAACTGTACGTTACTAAATGTTTAATACACATGGTAATTATGAGTTCCATACTTTCATAAACAAAAATGTTGTCTCTAGTTGAATATGTCATTCTAGTTATAGTACTCGCATTTACCCCACCTGACCCTATTATAATAATATTATAATAGTGTGCTCAATTGATTGTTAATGTCTTAGTCTAAAGAACAATGGGCGTCCTGGCCCATTAGCGGCCATTAATAAAACTAGTGTCATTTGAAAGGTGAATGCTTGTAGAACAAATATTGTTCAAGCAGTATGATTAAATATCATTTGAGAAAAAAGATATGGGTTAAATACTATTTTAATGAATTGTCATATTTTTATCATCCAGCATTTTTTGTTTTTCATCACAAAACATACGAAAAACCTTTGCGTTTTGCTTATTTTACAAACGTATGCATTCATAAATAGAGTAATGAAACTATTGGGCTTCCATGTAAATGTAAAATATTTGTCACAATATTCAATACCTTTGTTATCATGTCTTTTATCCGCTAATATGCACTGGGCCGATCGTAAACCATACCAGGATTGCACCGCTTTCAAAGAAAAATGGCGGCAATAATGTGCGGGGCGACCCGACCACTCAACAGCTGCTTTTGTTAACGTATTCGTTGAATGAGCCACTTTAAGTTGGTTTTTGTTTTCAATTCTAGGAACCATTGTTAAAATCAGACCAACCAATTCTACCTGCTTCGTGTGACCAATCAGCGACGAGTGCGGCTCCCACACAACACCCGAGGATTTACGTCAGGTCCGCGAGCACAGTGCAGTCCATCGTTGACATTTGTTTCGTTGAGTACTGTGCGATTATTTTTGTTTGACCATCTCTTTCGACTCTGGCTTGTATCTCGGACTTGTTGATATCTAACTTGGTGACTTGTGCTTGTTTTACTGGACTTTGTGAATTGTTTCCTATAACTATGGCTGATAACCGTCAAATGTGTGTTTTGTGTAATCGATCTGTGATAAACAGAAGAAGATACGAGATAACACACGCTCGGTTTGAAGACAATCCCGCTGTAGCCCAATATATTATTGAAGCTGTTACTCCTGAACGTCAGGTAAGTCAAACTAAATTATTATGTCTTATTTGTCATGTCAGGAACTGGTAGTTTCTCACTTTAAAAAGTATCGTTATGAAGCGTTTTTACTGGTATTATTTTATATACGTATTTAGAAAAAGAATACTGTTTATCTTTATCGGTTTTTTTTTATTTAGAAAAGTAACTAAGTATTTCATATCGACAGTTTTGTGAAACCATTTAAGCTATGCAGTTTAACTAATTGTAATATTCTCACCTTCAGCTAGAATACAATGGCCAGGAGTATATTTGTCGACCATGCTGGCAACGGGCAGAAAGAGCTGCGCAACCTAATGAAAATACGCAACCACATGAATGTGCATTACAAATCGAAGAATATTCAAGACTCCCTAATACAGCGACGCGTTGTATGTTTGAAAACTGCAGACGAACGTTACTCCGAAGAATTCCGGATAATCAGAAAGTAACATTTTTAATTCATTTTAACTTTTATATTCCCAATAGCGCAAGAGTTTGCGTTCAACATTTGGAATCCAACAATTGGGATCAAATAATTGACAGCCCTAACTTGCTCCACGATTTCAATGCCACACATTTTTTACATATCATGAGCCTCATGAAAATAGCAGTGCTTCGAGGATCTATATTGGATTTTGATCATATAGATGACATGGACATAAATGAAATATACATTCGATTGGGTGTCAGTCGAGAACAATTTATGAATATTTTGGAACAAACCCCGTCATTGTCGAACGTATCAACTCGGCCGAACACAACATTAGCCTGTTACCTAATGAAGCTGCGAAGTGGTGAAGCAAACGAAAGGCTGGCATCACTTTTCAATATGAGCCGGCGAACCCTTGAAAGACATCTTAAGTTAGCCAGGGATTCCCTTTTTTTGGACTTCGTTCCTCGACATCTGGGTTACGACCATATTGACAGAAGGGACATAGCTAATCGAAATCTTCAAGTGCCAAATGCTGTTTTTGGAAATCCAAATGCAGAACCTTCAGATAGAAAGGCAATTGTGATAGCAGACGCCACTTATATCTACATTCAAAAGTCCACAAACCATTTATTCCAAAGGCGATCATATAGTCTCCACAAATTCACGAATTTATTGAAACCATTTTTAATAGTATGCTGCGATGGTCATATAATAGATGCGTTTGGGCCATATGCAGCTACAGAGTCGGATGCACAAATCCTAAAAAATATGATCGAAGACGAAGAAGGCAGTATTCATTGTTTTTTTAGACAAGGGGATGTGTTCATCTTAGACCGTGGATTTCGCGACGTAATCGACGATTTACATGCCTGTGGATATGAAGCGCACTTGCCAAAAACAAAAAATCGCGACGAAGATCAATTAACGACAGAGCAAGCTAATAAGTCTAGGTTGGTTACCATATGCCGCTGGGTTATTGAAGTTATAAATGGTTGGTTTAAACGCGACTTCAAGTTATTTCGGCAAGATTTTTTTAATCGTGCCTTGCCCCATATGATGAAGGATTTTAAAATAGCCGCTGCGTTATTGAACGCATGCAGAGAACCATTACGTGATAGTGTACACGCAGAAACATTTATAACAATAATAAACCAACGCTTGAACCAACCAAATCACCTAGCAGAGTATGTCTTAGGCAACAACTTAAATCGTCGACGGGCTAGCTTTGATAGTATTACTGGTAACCAACCTAACTTAAGTGATTTTCCGTCGCTGACCGAGGACGATTTAATTATTTTTGCACTTGGCACATATCAAGTGAAGTTAGCTCGCAGCTATTATGCGGAGCATGTGCGACAAGGCCTATATAATATAGAAGTGTATAGAGATACCCAATGTACAAGTCTAGTCGAGTACGGCATTACAGCTACAAATGTTTGGCTTCTCCGCTGCCGAATACAATCGCGACATGCGCGGTCTAGAATTTATTATTCTTATAGACAGGCAGAAAAATGGTAGGGAAGCTATAGAAAACTATTATTGCAGTTGCCTTAGCGGTAAACGCACTCTGGGTTGCTGCGCCCACATAATGTGTATAGTTTGGTACTTAGGGTGGGCGAGAAACCAAGAGGAAGACATTCTTTTGCCAGCTGATTTTTTAAATGAAATAATTGTTGATGACGATTAAATTCCAATAATTATTGTAGTTATTAAGTAATATTGTAGTTATTAAGTAATATTGTATTATTGTAATCTGGCATAAATGTTTTTATTTTAATAAATCAACGTATTTAACAAACCTTTAGTTTTATTTAAGCCATCATTATCTTATATTTGTATATTACGTATATAATAACATAGTCATATCATTATAATGTACTTAAAATTCATTATTATATCAATGTGACATCATCACGAGGTGTACAAAATATTGTATTTAAGATACAAACTGTAATCATTCCTTTTAAATGATTTAATTAGTTTTTTTTTTTATATAATCCACCTATGATAACTTTTTATCCAAGGAACTTACAGAAACAGTCTTTTGTAGTCTTATTGTATACATAATTGGCTACTAGAAAATAAATAGTACAGATGTGGCCGCCGATGGGACAGGCTCCATACAATTTTGCCCATTGTCCTTTAGTGAGGATTATTGCCAAAGTTGTAGTGCTATAAATAAAAGTTAACTTTTTTAATAAATATATACTTATCAAATCAGTTTTTTTATTAATTGTTTATTAACAAAATTATCCCATCTCCTCCACAAACGTATTTAATGAGATTTCCGGATTAGTCGAATCGTTGGCTCTTCTATAATTACTTGTAGTCGGAACAAATAACACGATTGGATTTGAATGACTGTCGCGGGTATCGCCTCTTACAAGCCTGATAAAGTTCAATATTTGTGGATATGTATTGAAATGACTTTCTTCAGACATACGTTCTAATTCGAACGCTACTAGCCTTGCAACATCTTCTTTTCGTTCATCCAAAGGCTTCTCATTGTGAAAGTCTCATTTTAGGTGAAGCTTCAGTCGTTTAAGAAAGTCTATTATTTTTGTATTATCTATATACCATAGCGTCAATTATTTCGGCTTCAGTAGTTTGAATGGATTTTTCTTGTGTCAACACATAATTATTTTTATTGTAAGTGCATCATAAGTTTTTTTTTTTGTAGAAATAAGTTCCTTTCTTCTCGATATAATAGACGGTGAAGATGGTGGTGAGGGTGAATTATTATTGCATTGAGTTTCATCGTCTTTCAATTCATAAATAGCTCTCTTCGTTCCTGTAAAACAATCAGTATCAATAGATTGACCTAACTTCCTAACTAATACTACAAATGCAAATGTGAGTTTGTTTTTTACACTTTCACGGCTAAATCGCTGAACAGATCTTAATGAAATGATGTCTTGGGGAAGGACATAGGCTATATAATAAATACATAATATACGCAGACGAAGTCACAGCAGTACTGGAACAATGGAACCGATTTCAGAGTCTGTTAGCGAGACAAAATCAATTTTTGATTCACCAAGAAAAATTGTTCTCAAGCGAAAAATACATGACATAACCATTGCAAAAAAAGTTCTCAAACCGGCCAAGTGCGAGTTGGACTCGCGCACGAAGGGTTCCGTACCATTGACTAGGTAAACAACAGTAGGTACACAAATTAGGTGCCTATCTGTTGCCATTATTGATATCGAGCAAAAAAGGGCAAAAAAATCGCATTTGTTGTATGGGAACCCCCCTTAAATATTTATTTTATTTTGTTTTTAGTATATACATAATTTGTGAAAATTTCAACTGTCTAGCTATCGTGGTTCTTGAGATACGATGCGACCCGTATTATGTATGTATGAATGTGATATTCTTAGAGTTGCATAACATTCATAATATGTACTATGTTAGTCTATTAGGATTTCTGGACAAATTTCCAAAATTTGTGGTTTGTGTGTGAGGGAGGAAGTGGGGGGTGTATGAAACTATGTTTCTAAGTAACATTACAATTATCTAAAATTTTAGCTTCCCTGCTGATGAAAAACGGAAAACGGAGTGGATAAAAATAATACAAAGAGCACGGCTGGAAGAGTTTTGGAAACCTTCAAAGCGAAGCGTAGTTTGCTCGATGTATTTTGAGGAGAAACATATTTATGAGACAAAATGTGGTTTGAAAAGACTTAAGAAAGAAGCTTTTCCAAATAAGGCACATATTAGTAGTGTCTCTCATTACATTTATATAATCTCATTTATTATATTTTATCCGAATTTGAGAATGTAGGCGAAAGCTAGTGTAATAGTATGAGTAGTCGAATAGTAATTATTATAATGTTTCAGCATTTGGCCATGACAGCTGAAGAGTCCGAGTCATGCATGGAAAAATCTAAAACAAGCCATATTTTGACAAGTAAGGTATGATTTGGTATGATGATAAGGTATGGTTGTATGACATCATATTAAATGGCGACTTACAGTGGACATAATAGTTTTCAGAATGACTTACAGACTAATATTCTTTTTAAATTTCAGGCTAAACAACCACACTCGCCCGCTAAATTAAACTTGGAGTTTGGTGATGTGAACATATCCGATTTGGACTATATATTTGACACGCCAAAAAAAGCGAAACTAAGATCCCAATTACACTGCAAACACTTTCTGAGAGGCATGCCCGACGAATAAAGACATTGCAACAAAACAAAATAGACGTCTTGCCAAAAAGAACGAATCTTTAAAGAGTATGCTGAAGAATTTAAAAAATATAATCGCTATGTCAACGACGCATGATGTTTATGACTTGCTTTCAACAAATATTGTGGCAGCCGATATTTTTAATAATGTATACCAAAAATGCGTTCTAAAAAAGAAGAAACCAAAATATAATGCCAAGATAAAAGTTTTGTCTAACACAAAAAAAAATTTCTCCGACTGCCTATAAGTATGTAAGGGCTACATTTGACACGTGCCTCCCACACCCGAAAACATTGTCTGAATGGTACTCTAAAGGAGAGCCTGGATTCTCAGGTAAATCGTTTTTGGCTTTAAAAGAGAAGGCTAAGTCTTCCAAGCGTAAAATTATTTGTTCGCTAATGGCTGATGAGATGTCCATCAGACAGCAAAGCTTGTGGGATGGTAAAGAAAATTGCGAATATGTAGACATGGGGTCCAGTACTTCTGAAAATTGCAAAACTTTAGCCTCTGAAGCATACGTTCTTTTATTGAATTGCATTAACGACAACTTTAAATGACCTCTGGGATATTTCTTGGTGTACGGTTTGAATGCAGAACAAAAAGTTAATTTGAATTAAATTATGTCTCATTAAATTCCACGATGCTGGTGTTAGTGTCTTTGACGTTTGATGGGCAGGCAACCAACATAACGGCAATGAAGTTATTAGGATGTAAAATAGACCATGAAAATTGAATTAAAACCACTTTTAAACATCCTGTAGACAATTCTGATGTAGCTGTTATTAAATTGTTCATCGTCAACCCAAGCAATTGAATTTCTTAGCGCACTCATAAAGATTTGAAGACAACGATCAGCTATTTAATCAGGTTTCAACATCACCAATTGAATAAAACGGTGGCCGTATCGCAAAATTATTGTCTTCTCAATTGCCTCAGCTACATGATTTGTCAAAATATTTTATAGGTTATATAGCTGGCAGTGTATACATTACCTAGTAAAGCCTATAAAATGTCAGTTTTTTATAGAAGCAATGTTAGCATCTGTTTGGGTTGCTCTTCAATAAAAGTGGACTGTATATGATGATGATGGTATAATGAAATGAAGGATGACAACGATAAAAAAACTACATTAGTTACAAAATGGGAAATGACACATGAGCCCCGCTTGCTCGCGAGGTTTGAACGTCACTGTTTTCTTTCGGCCGCCAACCGCGCGCCGGGCGGCGCGGCGCGGCGGCTAATGGCCGCTTTTATAATTCGCCGTTGCACGGCACGGCACGGCACGGTTTTGCCGTCACGGCGAAGCAGGGGAGCAAAATGTATGGAATTGTATGAAAACTCTTTTAATATACCGTCCACGGCAACGGCATGCCGTGAACGGTAATGCCGTCGCCGCTGTGTGTGGCGTGCAATTACGGTTGAACGCGGCTTCTGGTTCTTTTCTGTATTCTGAGATTTTACAATGCAAGTAGGGCAAAATAATGATACCAAATTGAAAGAATACCATGTGATACTAAAAAGTCCTTCTCTTAATGCCTTTTTAGTTTAAATGTATAATAAAATCATGTATATACGGTTTGTAAACATAGATGACGCTTGTTAGCGTTAACCGCCTAAATTTAAAATAGGTTTCGATACACTAAAGCGTCAATGACCAAGTGACTATTTATTCTTGTAACATTATACTACAACAAGTGGGTACCAAATGTTACCATAATAAAAATAAATATTCATGAAGTATTGTTGAGTTCGACAAAGGAGCAAAATTATACTATGATGTATAAGTGGGGATGTGACGGTTCTTCAGGACATAGTTTGTATAAACAACGTTTTGCAAATGTAGAGAGCACCGATGAATACATGTTTATTATATCGTTGGTCCCCTTGAGACTTGTGGCAGATAGTGACCATGATAAAATCCTCTGGGAAAATCCTCGTCCATCTTCTCCAAGATTTTGTAGAATAATAAGATTTATCTACCAGAAAGAAACGGACCAATTAATTAAAAAGGAATGTGAATACATAAAAAAACAGATAAAAGACTTAATGCCAACACATCTGAAGATAAATGACTCTAATATATTTGTTAGTCATCATATGATCCTCTCTATGATAGACGGCAAAGTATGCAATGTCTTGTCTGAGAATAGTTCTACGCAAAGATGCTTTATTTGCAAAGCAACCTCAGCTGAAATGAATTTAAATACAAAACAGAGACAACCTGATCGAAACATGTATGAATTTGGAATATCAAGTCTTCATGCATATACATATTCGCACTATGGAGTGCCTTTTAAATATTTCTTATCGCATGGAATTTAGAGCATGGCAAGCAAGAGGATCTCAAATGCAGGAAATGAAAAAGAAACGAAAGGAAGAAATTCAGAAGAAGTTTAAGGAAATAGGTCTAATTATTGACAAAGTCAAACCTGGATTCGGTACAAGTAACGATGGAAATACTGCACGGGCTTTCTTTTACAATAGTTCTGAAACAGCGCGTATCACAGGTCTAGATGAGAACCTCATCGAACGTTTGGGGACTATTCTTGCAGGCATCGCTTCTGGCTACGAAATTGATCCAGACAAGTTTCAAGCATACTGTAAACAAACTCGCGGCATATATTTAAATTTTTACCATTGGTATAACATGCCAGTGACTGTACACAAGATCTTAGTACATGGCGCAGACATTATGAGACATTCAATCATACCTCTAGGCCAAATGTCTGAGGAGGCTTCAGAAGCCAAGAATAAAGAGATGAGAAAAGTGCGATTGGGCCACACATTAAAAACTTCGCGTCACAGAACGAATTACGATTTAATCAAGTATATGTTGATGTCATCTGACCCATATATAACTTTATTAAGGAAACTGCCACAAAAAAACACATACAAGAAACACAAAGATTTAAATTTTTTACTAAAAACTAAATAAATATTGTTATAAAAAATCACATTTGGTTTTAATTTTATTATTACCCTCTCCACCAATAAGTTACAGTCATTTATTATCGTTTACTTGCATTTCCGATTTTTGTCCACCTAGTTTTGTCAAATCGTAAACTGTGTGTCGGGGCAAAATCGTAATTAGAAAAAGTTGAATAATTTTTGGTTTTTATTGTTTAATATTTTAATTATTCCAAATATGTGCCAGTGATTATGTTCCTTATGAGACTGACTAGTTATAATTTTTGATTAGATAAATTAGTGTTTTGAGATGAAAGACCTACAACCCTAAACCCTTAGCTATACGATTTTGCCCCGGTCTCCCCTAGACATCATATCTTCATCACACCACAACTTCGATCAATAAATAATAGCACTAGATTCCCGATAAGCGCTTCAAAAACGGCCCGAAAGATAAGAGCACAAATACTTTTGTGGTCTTACAACGTTAAGACGTCAAAATGCCACAGTGCGCGTTCAGAAGTTGTGTAAATAACCACCGTAACACCAAGATTTTGGAAATAATATTTTTTTTCGGTAAGTTTATATCATTATGTATATGTTTTTCATAAAATAAAAATAATTGAATAGTAAATATAAATCATTTAGCAAATATTATGATTGTTTGACCAATTTTTGCGACAACGCGCCAACTATTGTAACAAACATCGACTGTTCTGGAACAGGGAATTCATGGAGTAGTATTGTTATTTTTGTTTGTAGATTTCCTAGCAACCCATTTCGCAGTGCAGAATGGGTATCTATTGTCGCGAAAGACAGAGGAGAAGAAATATATAAACCTTGTAAAAAATCAACAATTTGTTCGATTCATTTTGATAAATTGGACATAACTGGAAACACACAAAGGCGTAGATTAGTAAAAACAGCGGTTCCCAAGTTGCAGGTAATTATCATAAAATATTAAAATAGTTGGTGTAAGATAACGTTTGGATAAAATAGTAAGTTGATTATATACATTTTTTTTTTTGTCGATTCACGGACAAATAAAAATGCAACCAGCTATATGCTCAGAACTGACGAATGATTTATCAAATCAGGTAAATTTTGTAAAAATCTTTGTCAGAATAAAACTATTCCTGTAGGTATTTCCATGAAATATACTTTAAAGCTGTTTTCAATAAACCGCGTGTTTCTTTACAAACCCATCTTCAGCAACTTTAACTTTTGAAGATACTGCAGGAATACGTGACATGCCTCGAGCTGATGCAGTTACTTTTAAGTCTCCTGATGCATTATTATCCGATTTAATATCTTTATGTGACACTCCTCGAAAAGGGTATTTAAAGAAGAAATTGACGATATGTCGCAGAATTATAGATAGTAAATCTAAGAAAATCCATAATTTACAAAAAGTAAATAAGCGACTAACTAAGAAAAATCTTTCTTTAAAAAACATAATCCATTCGCTTCAAAAGAAAAAGTCCATTGATGATTCAATATTTTTTGATATGACAAAAAATGTTGAAGTTGCAGAAATATTTAATGGAATCTACATTAAAAATTAAAAATAAATTACGATGCCCGTCAAAAAATATCCTCAAGTGCAAGAAAATTTTCTTTAACGCTGCATTTTTACTCGCCATCTGCTTACAAATATGTACGTAAAATCCCGATATAATAAAATTTTGAAAATTAAGTTGTTTTTGTGGGATAACTGCTGGTTATTGTGACTGTTTTGATGTAAAGGAACATAATTTAAAACGGCACAAAACAAATAATGACAAAAAAAAAAAAAGAAAAGGAAAGTCACCGAAGATTATCAAAAACGACGAATTGAAAGGTCAAGCGATATTAGCGAGTCTGAATGTGAGATCAATTATGCCGAGTCGGATGAAAGTAGCTGGAATGGTGATAACTAAGAATGCGAACACGAAGATAATGGAAATACTAACGATGGTATAATAGAAATCAAATCCAAAGAAAATAATGTTGCGGTCAGTACAAAAACAGAAACAGCAGGTAAACAAATTGACGGAAAAGTAACAATTTTGTCAGATATAAGATACAAGCCAGAAAGCAAGAGATATATCTGTCGTAGGATAATTTGATACTTCGAATCTTCGCGGAAATCCTAGGGGTTTTGCGAAAACGCGGATAATTAGACATAGGCGAAAAATTATCAAATCTTACTGGACAAAGTCAGGATTTTTGCGAAAATACTCGTTATTATAGCAATATTGCGAAACGAAACGCTGGCTGTTATGAAATAAGAACGCTGATTGGTCGGTCAGCGCGTTCAATAAGAGATCGTCTCTGATTGGTTGACGTCTTAAATGTCAATCATTTGTTGCCGCACGTTATTTGTTTACGTTTGTGTCTGAGTTAAATTGCAGAAGTGTTTTGTTTTTTATCGTAAATAGTGTACCTACTTGGACTTAAATAAAGTGGTAAATAAAAGTGCTACACGGATGTACATAGTGTCATATATCATAAAAGTCTTAGTCAACCACTCAACAACAACAATGCTTTCGAGATTAGTTTAGCGGTGTTTTGTTTGTCATTGTGTTAAAAGTGGACTATAAAATTGGACTTGAACTAAGAAACGGTGTGAATAGGAGGTTTGGTTTTCATATAATTATGACAGATTCGACAGAGAATGATGTTCAACCTTCAGCAGAATCGGAGAATTTGGAGGTTATCTCCGATAAAGACAAATTTTACATAGAGTTAAGAAAGTTTTACGATAATAGAGTTGACGGTACAACTAAACCAGAATGGACTAAAGAACGCGTAAATGCTGTAATAAATTCAATTGAACAATTTAAAACTGCGAGTGTACTTAAGCAACCAAAAACACAACAACAGTATAGAAATGCAAAAAAATACGACGTGATGAGTGTAGGTGAAGAAAAACTTCTGATACTGAGAAGAAAGGATCTTAACTCTCCTGTTGTACAAGTACCTTCAACAGATATGTACTATGATATTCTTCTGCAGGCGCACATATCAACTGGGCATGGAGGACGCGACAAACTGATATATAACCTAAAGCAACAATATGTGATACCGGTACCGATTATGATATTGTTCCTCAACTTGTGTAAGATCTGTCTGAATAAAAAAAGTTGCCCAAAAACAGGAATGGTTGTACGCCCCATAATTTCTCAAGACTTTAACAAACGTGGGCAGGTAGATTTAATTGATCTCCAGTCAACTTCTAGCCACAATTACAAATGGATTTTAAACTATCAAGACCACCTCACTAAGTTCTGCTTTCTCAGACCTTTAACCAGTAAAAAAGCAACTGAAGTAGCCATGGCTCTTTTAAAAATATTCTTAGAAGTGGGTGCGCCAATGTTTTTACAGAGTGATAATGGCAAGGAATTTACTGCCAGCATAATAAAAGAGCTAATCACATTGTGGCCTGCATGCAAGATAGTGAATGGACGTCCCCGACATCCTCAAAGTCAAGGTTTGTTTGCAAGTTTTGCACTATCCCGCTTACCGCTATGCATTTTTCTTTCACCCAAAGGTTGCCTGGTAGAGATTGCTACCTTAGCAATAAGGCCACCTATGTTGTACTGTCTTTTGTTGTTATCTGTTGTTTTGTATTTTTTTTTATGTGCAATAAAGTATTTTTCTCTTTTTTAGGTTCGGTAGAAAGGTGCAATCAGGATGTTGAGAACATGTTGCGTTCCTGGATGTCCGACAATAACTCAACTGAATGGTCACTGGGATGCTATTTCGTTCAGTTCTAGAAAAATTCTTCGCATCATCGCACAATAGGACGTTCACCATACAAAGCCTTGTTTGGTCACGATCCTGTAATTGGCCTGTCTTCAACTTATTTGCCTAGAGATACATTGTCAAAATTAGAAAATTAAGAAGACTTACAACAGGTTTTAATTAATGAAAATCCTCCTCGCACTGAAGATATTCAAGACGAGCGTAATGCAGGTTGTAGAAATGAATCCAAAGTTGAAAATGCAATCCTTTTCTATGAGCAGCTTTCTAACGAAACCACAAATCAGTATGTTTCCACTGATCAAAAAATGACTATCCGAACACAAACTTCAACACAATCTACCCCTCTTTCATCTATGACACAATATAAAAAAAAATCTGCAAATAACATTACAATTTTAGAAGATGTAATAATTGTCCCAGCAAGTACAACAAAAACGATCTGTCTTGATAACAATATCGCTATAAATGACACAAATTCCCACACAAATGTACAACAACAACATTCCAATAATATTGTTGCTGCTGAAGTTAAATGTTGTATTTGCCAAATTACCACATCCGATTCACTCAAATGTTCAAAATGCCAACAAGTGATTCACGGCGCATGTGGAGTGTCTGAAGTTAGAGAAGGTAGTAGTTCTTCTAATGTTAAATGTAACTTATGCTGGCAAGAAGATTCTATTAAGAAAGAAAGAACAAGTTCGCATGAAAATTTAAAAAGAGCAGCTGCGACTATGTGTACTACATCCAACAAAAAATTTAAAGAAATAGATGTAGGTGCTACAATTTTGGTTGATGTTCCGAAGTACGATCGTGCACCCTTAGATAACAAAAACATTACAGGACGAGTAATTGATAAGAAGAATGGTTTGTTTCAAGTTGGTACCCCCGTTGGTATAATTAAAGATTGGCTACCAAGAAACGCACTTCAAATATCTCCAGGAGCTCAATTTACCGGCCCCGTTCCCGAGGTAGTATTACCTATTCGTGGTATTTCCTCACAACTATCACCATTTGGCGGACAAGGGTTTAAGCAATGTCATTGCAAGAAATCAAGCAAACAATGTTCCTCAAATAAGTGTGCTTGTAAAAAGCACGGTTTGCTTTGTAATTCCAAATGTCATAAATCTTTGAATTGTTGTAACAAGTAGTCTTACTAATAATTTCATATTACTATTTACTAAACGCAGCTGTGCTTGCATTGCAACTCCAATGTTACAGGTCCATGCAACTCAGCGTAAGTTTCACATTAGTGACGTATTTAATTATCTTTTGTTCTGTGATTATTCGCTTTTCAAATTTTTTTCTAGTTATCTTTTAATTTCTTTGAATAAGTCTATTTTTTCCTATTTTTGCTAATTCAATAATAATTTGTTGTAGTTATTTTGTTCACTATAAGTGAACCAGAATGTGATAATAATTTTGCCTCAATATATCTTAAGTTTAGCTGTATAAGAGAAGAGAAGGCTGATGAATGAGTGATTTTATCTCAAGACTTTAATTCACAAGACTGATCAATTCCATTGTTGCACTATTAAACTAATTGTTTACCTAACCAGTTTCATCCAATTTATGGATTACACCCTAAAATTGGATCATTTTTTTTTTACTACGACTGAGATCTCCTATTGTCTGTAGAAAACAACATACATACTAAAATTTTCAATAAAAAGTTTATAAAAATCAATTTAGTGATTTTCCTTTCTCACCTATTCTAAACCTTCATAACTCTATGATACAGTACTTGAAGTTAATCATCGGCAAACTAGGAACCAATTAGAAGTCAGCCAGCAAAATTGTAGCCAATCAGTGTTGAGCACATCAAATCTTACTATAGTAACGAGTATTTTCGCAAAAATCCTGACTTTGTCCAGTAAGATTTGATAATTTTTCGCCTATGTCTAATTATCCGCGTTTTCGCAAAACCCCTAGGATTTCCGCGAAGATTCGAAGTATCAAATTATCCTACGACATATCGATCTTAATAAGTATGGTCCATTTACACTCAAACGGATAGACACAAGTTTTCAAATAAATAATGATATCTGCAAAAATCCTACCCCAACTAAATCAGGCGTTAATAAAAAGGAAGTTGATACTGTAGAGGCAGTGATGGAAGACAAGGAGAATTATAATAATAGAAGTTATTTTAGACAGAGTATTAGAACTGAAATAGAAAATGATGGAGGCTGTGAAAATAATTTTGAAATAGAAACTAAAAGTGAAAAACTGACAGAAACAGAAATGAGAGACATGACATATAATATTAACGATAGCGTTTTAGTAAGATATTATGAAAAAAGTAAGTGGGTATATTATGCTGGATTTATTGAAGGTGTCGTATTTAAAATAGTTGAAATTCATTATAATGTTCGCTTTTTAAAAACGGTAAAAAAGCCTCAACTGAAATTCATTACTTCAAAAAAAGTCGATAAAGATGTAGTTCCCTCTGCATGTATTGTAAAAAAATTACATTTAAAATTTGTATCAAATGAGTTTAAACTAGCAGATGATCATGACCAGATTTATTTTTAAATTGTTAAGTTGGATACCAATAAGTCGTTCCCATACAAACTTTGAATTAAAATATCTTTATCACTTTAGGACCGATTGTGTTGAACCTTAATACACGTTTGCAGATAGTATGTTTTATTCCGAAAAATTGTATTTTCACTAAATAATATCTAGCTTATTTAAATAGTTATTATAAAGATGTTTTAGTTCAAACTTTGTAGGGAACAAATTACCAAGAATGGCCTTTTAAAAATTAAGAGCTTGTGTTTAGAGTTATAAAATTATTTTCTTCCAAGTTGAAGACAAAGCTCTTTCATTTGATTTCTATAAAGATATAGATTTTTGAAAACAAACCTCTATTTTCTTAGTCTTTTGTTTAAAGATAAAAAACATTGTTTTAATTACAAAACTCCCTTTGATTTGATTTCTGTAATCCGCACGTGAACAGGGGGCCTAGCCTACCACCAGCTCAAAAGCAGTATTATTTTAATATTACTTCAGTGGGAGAAAGAGATGGAGCTATACGTCCTGTAGAGCTTCATCTCTTTCCCACACTGAAGTAATATTAAAATAATACTGCTTTATGAGCTTGTGGTAGGCCCCTAGAATGGGATGGGACATTGTAAATCAAGATATCACAGTTCTCAAGCAAAGTAGCTTTAGCAAATAAGTGAATTTAATGCAGAACTAATTTTAGTAGATTGTTATGTCTACGTAGGCATGTATGTTTGTTGTGTAACTTATGTTCGAATGTATGTATGCTTACAGAAATAAGTATGTTGTATGTACTTTGACATAGTTCCATCTCATTCTGATCGCGCGCAAATTATACAGACCATTTTTTTATAACGTAGTTTCGAGACCAAACTACATGTTTTGGATTTGTGTTAAAAAAAATCTGTTTTTTAAGGCAATGTTTAACTTTGTTTAATTTTTAATAAATTTTAAAAATACCAAATCATTTTTTTTATATGTTACAAGATAGAAATTCATTATGAACACATCTTTATGAATTCCTTTGTTTGACTTAAATTCCTTTGTATGACAAAAAAAAAATCCTTTGTATTTCTTTTGTATGACGTACATTTTTTATGCAATTGACTCCATAAAGAAGAACCAAGATGCGTTAATATTGAAATGTTGCTCAGTAAACAAAACAGTGCGAAAACGACCAACAAAAAATGTAAGAAAAGAAAGAGAATTTGCTATAAGATATCATATTCCCGTGAAAAATACAATGATTCCAGTTTGTCAGGCCGTATTTTTGAATACACTAGGAATCAAAAAGTATCGTGTTCAATATGTGATGCAATTTTTTTTCCAAACTGGTCAGATGCCAGTGGAAAAAAGAGGTGGAAATCAGAAAATAAATAAATATGGAGTTTTACGAAAATCGATACATACTTTTCTGAAATCTTTGAAATGTACTGAATGTCATTACTGCCGCGGATCTAGCCAACGCAAATATCTACCTGCTGAATTGAACATTAAAAAACTGTACAAACATTTTATGCAACAAAATCCAAACAGCCCGGTAAAAATCTCATATTTTAGAACTGTATTCAATGAGGACTTCAATTTAGGATTCGGAAGCCCCAGAACGGACGTCTGCTCTAAATGTATCGAACTGCAAGAAATAATTAAAACGGAGCAAAATGGAAGTAAGAAAACTCAGCTTCTGATAGATAAAAGGATACATAAATTAAAATCTCAAGCTTTTTTTAAATTACTTCGAGAAAAACAAGAGAACTTGGCGACATTCTCGTTTGACTTCCAGAAAAACTTGGTATTGCCCAAAGTCCCAGACCAGAGCTGTTATTACAGCCGACAGCTATGATGTATAATTTCACAATAGTTCATGGATCATCCAAAGACCCTTTAAATAAAACTACAACGTTTGCCTACGTGTGGACAGAAGACCAATATGCAAAGGGGGCAAATCAAAAGGCTTCCGCCGTTTACAACCGCCTAAACAAAACTGACTTAGCAGGTATTAAACACGTTCGTTTAATGGCATACGGCTGTGCAGGCCAAAATAAAAATGTAATGATGCTGGCCGTGTGCTCAAGGTGGATTTTGAATAATCCACAAGTGAAAAAAGTCGAAATAATCTTACCTGTGACTGATCACTCTTTTATGCCTCCAGACCGAGTGTTCGGCAATATAGAGAAAACCATTCGTAAAGTGGTGGTAATAACATCACCTACAGAATATATGGAAATGATAAGCGAACATTCGACGGTGACAATACTCGAAGACATAGAGGTGCTTGAATGGAAATCCACTGCACAAGACATAATTAAACCAACAGCACAGCTGCACTTTAAAATTTTGGAAAGTAAGCGGTTCATCATCCGTAGGTCCATGAAAGCAGGAAACGTTTTAATAAGAGGAGAAAATTTTTATTGCTCCGATATTGGGACACCCAAGAACATATGTAAAACAAAAAAGACTGCTGAGATGATCCAACCATCTGTGATCTCGAAAAATATTGAAGTTAAAGTTCTGAAACTAAGAGATGTCAGAAATCTTCTTAAAAAACATTATGTAGAAAATTGGCAAAATCTGCCCCATTTATATTACTTTAGACATGTATTGGATGATGTAGAATCTACATCATCCAATACATAACAGCAACTGCATTTCTTCTTCATCTACATTGTAGATGAAGAAGAAATGCAGTTGCTGACAGATGACAAAGAAGAAGACGAAAGTAATGATTGTGATCTGGATTGCCAACCAGGTACAGAGGATAATACTTTGAGAATATAATTTGCAGATAGGTATTGACCTATTGAGGTTTAACTGAAATGTCAATGTCAATGCATACTCTTAAAATAAAAATGTTAATTCTGGTATGAAACAACAAAAAATGATTCTGTTTATTTTATAATTACAGTAAAAGATTGTCAATTTTGTGATTTTCAATAAAAACATTTTTCAATTGCCAGTTGTTCCGACACAGTAATTCATTTTCTTGCATCCTCGATACTACCAATGTAGGCAACGCACATCACTAGTACAATGACGTCAACGCTATTCTGCTAGAAACGAATGCAGCTATATCCATACATATCAGAAACAAAGTTACCTAAATCCAGTCAGTTGGTAACGAAAGCAGCTAACGACATTCTAATTTATACATTAAAAAATGACCCGCCATAGTAGACGTTCCGTATCCATAGAGTTCTAATTTTAAATCTTCATATTTTGCCGTTTCATTTATACAGTTTTGCCACCTTAACAAAAAACTAAACGTTTTTTTTTAATTGTGTAAAATTTTAAGACTGGGATTTAGCTAACTTTGATTCTATACCCCTCTAAATCTCATTAATATCTGTATCTGTTTTAGAGAGAGGAAAAAAAGAGAAAAAGGACCTTTGATATTTTGTATGCCTTTTGGCGGGACACAGCTCGGATCTAATCTATTTTATTACAACATCTTCTGTATGTACCCTGTGTTCACGAAATAAATTAATTTGAATTTGAATTTGAATTTGAATTTAATATTGTGCTAGTGCTTACTACAAATGGCATCTACAGGAAACCATGTGGATAAGCAATTTGTATGTAAAGAAGATTTTGAAAGAGCGTTTACTACTTTGTTTGAAGGCTGAATAAATAAAGAGAAACCATTGTGAACACAGAAGAGAATAGAAGAAGTTATTAAAAATATTAAAAAATATAAATCTAGATCTTCATCATCAGATGGACGAGGTCTACAAAACAAGGACTACTACTTTGGAAAAATATATGATGTTTTGGAGGTAGGCACTCAAAAATGTTTGATCTTGAGACGGAAATCTGAATCGGAGCCTATAGTCAAAGTAGTACCTCCAGAAGAATTTCATGGGATATTATGTGAAATTCATCAATCTGTTGGCCACGGAGGAAGAGAAAAATTGATGTATGCTTTAAAATCCAGGTATGTTATTCCGGTTTCTGTGGTCAAAGAATTTGTAAAGCTCTATGTACGGTGTGTCAGAACAAGAAAAAATTTCCCCAAAAGGAAATTGTTGTCCGCCCAATTGTGTCTAGTGATTTCAACAACCGCGGTCAAGTGGACCTTGTAGACTTGCAGTCAACTCCAAACGGACAATGGAAATGGCTGTTGAATTATCAGGACCATACAACAAAATTTAGTTTCCTTCGCCCTTTGACATCAAATAGAGCCGCTGAAGTGGCTATAGAGTTGTTAAAGATCGTTTTAGAAGTAGATTGTCCAGTCATACTTCAAAGTGACAATGGCCGTGAATTCACAGCTACAATTATAAAAGAGTTGACGTCGATGTGGCCAACTTACAAAACTGTAAATGGCAGACCCAGACATCCAGCAAGTCAAGGCTCTGTTGAGCGCTCAAATCAAGACGTAGAAGCTATACTCCGTGCTTGGTTAATTGATAATAACTGCAAGAAATGGTCCTTGGGATGTTACTTTGTCCAATTCCAAAAAAAATCTTCCTTTCATAGAACCATTCAAAGGACACCATATAAGGCTTTGTTTGGCACAGAGCCTAAAATAGGACTGAAAACGCACATTCCAGCAGACTTATTAGACAAACTTATTACGGAAGAGGACTTGGAGAATTTTTTGAACTCAAAAAATGATGACGAAATAATCGAATCCTCTCCGGAAATGGACTCAGATAAGGATTTAAATCCCCTAATCAGAATTGAATCACACAAAGTAGGCGCTTTAACCTCTCAGCTAGAAATAGAAACAGCTGCAGAAGTTCTTATAGATCCTTCAGCATCCATACAAGAAAATATATTAACATTAGAAACTGTTGCTACTTGTGCTACTGTTACTCAGGCTGAGGTGATCAGTGATCAATCAGGAAGTAGAATAATTGAAACAGAAGAAATGCTTATTGATGAAACAAGAATATTTTGCTTTGTCTGTGGAAAGGAATTCACTGGAGCTTCTGATGTTTAAGATGTTTTATAGGACTAGATCAGCAGTGTATGGCGCCAACGTGTTACTTCTTCGTATATGTCCGCAGGCATATCTGACTTCAGTTGTCAGCTTGACGTCAAGTGAGCAATTGCTTAGCAATAAAAAATATCTAAATGGTAAAATGAGCGGTTAAAATTTGTATGTCGCGGTCTGAAAAAATCAATAAAGCAAGTGGTGTTACATTTCACAAGTAAATTTCAATCTCAATTTTCTTCAGATTATCCAAAAAAACATTACGAGACGAAATAAATTTATCAAACATTGTTTTTGCCATCGGTGCTACCAGTAAAAACGATTTTGATTTCGCCAGATTGTTGGGAGTTTAATGAATGACGAATGTATGTTCCTGTAATATTAAATTATAATATCATTCCATTTTTAACAAAAGTAATTTGACATGATCTTTATAGTTTTTAAATATAATATTTACGTTTATGCATTTGTTTCTTTTCTTCCTTTATGTACCTAATTCTTGTCAATTTCTTTAAACCTTTAATCTATTGATAGTTCCATAATACAACCTTTCATAATAATTGATTCAATAACTACCATAATTAATTCTCGGGAAATTATGTTGATCATTGGCAACCCTGGCCATATTTCCGATAACAATGTCTTGTCTCATTCCAACGTAATTAGTTTGACGATAGAAGAAATGAGACAAACTATTCGATTATTTTGACAGATTGATATATTAATGTATCCGTTTCAAAGCTACGACTTTAAACTCGTAAGTGGTTACGTTTTTCTGAAATTGTTAGTAGGACGTTGCTCCTCTAGTATTATATAACCTCATTGTCACAAGTCAACAAACTGTCATAATAAATAAAGCACACTAGCAGATTTATAAAAAAGCAAGCACGTGGAAAATGTTTCTTTATTACATTTTTATCCTTTTTTAATTTTGACTCGGTTTCGTCGTATATTGAATAGTTACGAAATTTAATTTTCGCGGCTTATCAAAATCAGATTAATATAGGCACGTGAAATTGAAACATTTCATTTCATAGTTGGATTGAAGGAGGAGAATATTGATTGGATCATGGATGTAAAATTTTGATAAATAAATAATTGTTTTCTTTCTACTAAGTTAAAAATGATGATGGATTGTTTTATTTAATTCATTTAAATTTATTTATTTGTCATAAAACAAAGCAAACCCGTGATTTTGACAAGAATTTTATCATAAACCGAAACTAATTCAGGTTTTTGATCAAACCCAATCCATCTGAACTAGTCTGGATTGTTACAGGTTTATGATGAAATTGAGTTTAAAATGTGTCATCTTCCGGTTTTTCATCAAAAACCTAGGTTTTTAATCAAAAATCTAATTTTATGAAAAACCTGCCACATATATACTCAAATACAAAATTTGAAGCCAACAGTAGTGGGTTTAGGTGCTAAAGAAGTAAAATTTAAGCATATTCAAATATGTACAATGCTGGATGGTAAGTCTGTTAATATTTTAACAAACACCGCAAGTTCGCAAGCATGCAATGTCTGTAAGGCTACGCCTAAAGACTTAAATAACTTCGAAAAACTGAGTCACATGATAAGTGATGAAGATAAAATATGGAATTTCCATTCTTCACGCATATCTCCGATGCTATGAATATTTATTACATATCGCATATAAACTAGAACTAGAGCAGTGGCAAGCTAGGGGTTGTGATGCAAAGAAAAAGTTAAAGAAAGAAAAAGACAAATTGCCAAGAAATTTTACGAACAAATGGGCCTTGTTGTTGATTAGCCTAAGCAAGGTGGAGGCAATAGCAATGATGGCAACACGGCAAGGAGTTTTTTTAATAACCCATTATTAGTTTCCCAAATAACTGGAATTGATAGAGACTTGATTTTAAGATTTTCCAACATTTTTCCGTAATATAATGTGGCCATTATGTCAATGTAGAAATATTCAAAAAATATTGCTTGGAAACTGCACAGAGGGCAATAACACTGTACAGTTGGTACAAAATGAGTGCGAGCGTTCATAAAGTACTGCTGCATGGGGCAGATATTATTAAAAGCCTACCTTTGCCAATAGCCCAACTGTCCGAAGATGTTCTGGAGGCCAGCCATAAGGAGTATAAAGAACTGAGGCAATATAATTCAAGGAGAACTTCCAGAATAAATACAAACCAGGACATATTCAACTGGATGCTTGTGAGCTCGGACCCTGTAATAAGTGAAACAAGAAAAAAACCTAAATCTCAAAAACGTTCATACACAGAAATTGTTTTAGGTATGCTCAGCCAACCATCTTACTGTGGTGGTGACGTAAATGTCATCGATAACGATGAGGAGTCGAACTAAGAAGATTGGTAACTGTTGCTGTGCGTGCATTAGTAACTGTTAGTCTAAAAATAATATTTTGCAAAATTATTGTAATATAATTGTATTTGAAAACAATATATACTTTTGTTTAATTTTATGTTTTATAATTTGTAAGGAGGGCAATAAATCATGTGACAAAATTTAGGGGGTAGGGAACGCAACCATGACTAATGTGTCACTTTTCACAGTTTTCACTTTAAAAGTGTCACATCACATCAGTGTAACTAGGAGGTTTGATTTATGGTTGGTCCCTTAAATAAGTTTGTGGTTAGTAAAATAAAATATCACTATAATTCATTTCTGAGCAATAAAATGAGTTTTATAATTTTGCCGTCGTAAATCACGTTTTTGTCCTTATGTGCAGGGGGTCATAAAGAAATTCAATACCTACAATATAATTTACCGGCTAGAGCCTAGGGCTTTTATGACTTGCTTTAGGTTAGGTTTGCATGACATATAATTTGACATTAGTGAGAGGGTGGTGTGAAAATCTTTTTAATTACAGGTTCAAAGACAAACGTCTCTTTCCAATTTTTCCAAACCAACGATTATTATCAAATGGAACAACGAAAAACTCTAAATTTTTTGAATGACGTCCAAAACAAACAACAGCTATTTCCAATTTTTCCAAACCGACGATTATGAAATGGAAGAACAAGAATCTAAATCTTTGAATGACGCCCAAAACAAACAACTGCTCCTTCCATCTTTTTCAATCTTACGATTATCAAATGGAACAACGAGAATCTACAAAATCATTTAATGACGTACAAAATAAACAACTGCTCATTCAAATTTTTGGTGCAAATGGTGCATCGTGGATCTAAAAACCCTTTTTAATGACACGTGCAAAGATAAACAACGACTCTTTCCAATTTTTCCAAACCAACGATTATCAAATGTTTACAAACGAATTGTTTAGTTGAGGTTCCAAATTCAAATCACATTATACACGAGCGGGTCATAATGAAATTCAGTATTATATTATTAACCAGCTAGAGCTTAGGGCTTTAATGACTTGCTTTAGGTTAGGTTTGCATGACATATAATTTGACATTAGCGAGCGGGTGGTGTGTAAACCTTTTTAATGGCAAGTGCAAAAATAAACAACCTCTCTTTGCAATTTTTCCCCATCGACGATTATCAAGTGGAACAGCGAGAATCTACTAAACCTTTTAATGAAGTACAAACTAAACAACTGCTGTATAAATTTTTCAAACCAACGATTATTATCAAATGGGATTACTACAACCTACAAAATCTTTTAATGACGTACAAAATAAAGAACTGCTGTTCCCAATTTTTCCAAACCAACGATTATCAAACGGAACAACGAGAATCTCAAAAATCTTTTCATGACGTCCAAAACAAACAACGTCTCTTTCCAATTTTTCCAAACCAACGATTATCAAATGGATCCACGAGAATCTCTAAAATCTTTGAATGACGTCCAAAACAAAAAAAGTCTATTTAAAATTTTTCCAAACCAACGATTATCAAATGGAATCTCTAAAATCTTTAAACAATCACAATCAACTACTATTTCCATCTTTTCCAAACCAAAGATTATCAAATGGTGCATCGTGAATCTAAAAACCTATTTAATGAAAAGTACAATAAACAAAAAACTGCTTACAATTTTCACACTTAACAAGTAGAGAAACAAAAATCGTATAAACCTTGTAAACCAAATGCATATTTTATTTCAGAATATTAAGCCACAATTTTACCATTTTCTTTTTGTTATATACTAAATATAGCGTCGATGACTAAAACTATGGAA
Organism: Dryobotodes eremita; assembly: GCA_917490735.1. Classification (NCBI taxonomy): domain Eukaryota; kingdom Metazoa; phylum Arthropoda; class Insecta; order Lepidoptera; family Noctuidae; genus Dryobotodes; species Dryobotodes eremita. The sequence goes on from OU823242.1 coordinate 25,992,150, forward strand.
TTTTATTTTTCCCTTGTCTTCAATTTTATGGAATTTTACGAAATAGTAAAACTACTTTGTTACGCCATTCAGTCATACCTGATGCAGCTGAATACCAATATTTTACATGAACTGACTGCCTATCTTACCTTCACAACCCAACTACTAGGTAACACAGTATCCTATGGCAACAATGGTCGTTGACTTTCGAGCGTCTGACGACCCGTAACGACTGTCAAAGACATACGAATGACAGCCGGATTTCCTAATTATTGTAATAAAATAAACCAAAGGAAATTCTTAAAATCTATTGTTTCACATTAAAGATAAAAATTAAAAAGAAAATGTTTATTTACAAAATGAGAAAATTTTACAAAATCAAGGCAAATTTAACTGGACGCGCGAACATAATAATCGACAGAGCGTATTGTCAAAATACGACTTTTTACCCAATACAATACTTTTAACGTGGCAGTGTTTACAACTTAAAAACTAAGTACAGCCAATTGTCAATCTTAAAATTATAAAGAGTGAAATTAAAAATATTGCAAGGAATCAAGAAAAATATCACCAATCATCTAAATCTAAATCTAAATTTTGTTCTTAGATGCTACATTAATTTAAAAAATAAACTTTTTAACATTTTGATCGAATCATTTATATTGTTATTAAAATAAAGAGATTTTTTATTTAATGACATCTCTAGTAAACAAAAAATGTAATATTAGATTATCAGATTCGTAAATGACTGTGCGCTGCTTCTCGTTATGAGCTGGTTCCTACTTCCTACGCCTGCATTATTTTCTAGTGTATAACAAATTTAAATACACGAAAAGTATCCAGGGCCAAGTTCATGTATAGTCGACCACATAATTGCTTTACCACCCTAAGTAATTCAATGTCTAAGTTGAATTTCACTTGGACGTCAAAAAATGTGCTACGTGTATTTTTGCTTTAAGACCGATGTGACAGTTAAAGCCTGACCGCTTAAGTGAGACCGTTCCTGAGGTAGCTGCGCGGTGCGGGACGGGTGACAGGTGTCACAAGTTGACGTATCAGTGAGTTCTCGCGGCGCGCTACCACACCCCTCCCGCACTGCGCAGCTACCTTTTTTTTTTTTTTTGGGTGGGCAATCATCAAATGACCTCTCCCGCTCTGGGCGGAGCGGAAGGGCGTGTCAGACTCTTACTGACTAAAACCCACCCGTGTTCCTTCAGTTGCCTGTGCGCCAGGGCCACGGTAACTCTTTCGAACAATCCGCGACCCCGGCAGGTCTGCGCAGCTACCCCAGGAACGATCTCAGATAAGTGGTCGGGCTATAGATAGTTTCATCTTCAATCTTAGTGAAGTTCCAATTTACTGGGAGTTTTGTCAAATGTGGATAATCACTTACAAGATCGACTATACACATTTATATATGTAGAAAAATATTGCATTGGCACAACCAATATAATTAATTAATTATCAATTTCAGAACAGTACATAGATGCTTATAATTTACGTCCGATAAATAAGATTACACATAAACATAACATCATGCCTGTAATCCCCGAAGGATTAGGCAGAGGTGTACCTATAGTACACCCATATTTTGCCAGTTATGTTTAAGCCCGACCTGGGAATCGAACGTAGGGCCTCATGCTTAGCAGTAGCGCTCGCGACCACTAGACCAACGAGGCAGAAATAAGATTACGTATAAAAAAAGCTGAAGCATTCCTGTGTTTTTTAGATAGTCAAGACTATAGCTTGACCGATACCGCCGTACTGCGTCTTAGGTATGTGCGCGGCTCACGGGGGGGCAGTGCAGGCCGCTCATTCCTCAACGCTCACAGTGTCCCGCCCCCCGCCTCGCCGCGCGTACCTTAGGCGCGGTACAGCGGTATCGCTCAGGCTATAATTAATCTTGAGACCTGCCCGAAGGATCACACATCAATGCTGTGCAATTAATTAAATAGTTCACAAAAGAATTGACACAGTTATCACAAGAATCATTAATTAGCCCGATTTCTGTTGTCCTCAGATCTCTCAATAACTGTTGATTCGACAAAGTCGTATTTAAGTGAAGTTTTTATAAAACAATGTTCGGAACCGCAAGGTATCAAGATATCGAAACAATAACACTGTAGAGTAGATAAATTCCACTTAAAATACCTTAGAAATCGGGCAAAATTAGGAATAATCGACCTTGTATTTATCATCCTAAGGTTGAATGTCACTTGCACGTCATAAAACGACAAGGTTTATTTGTCTTTGAGACAGTTATATAATTTCAACCTTAACGAGGTCTAAATTTACTGGGAATTGTTGTCAAAAGTATTAAAACAATTATAAGGTCGACAATACAGCGTTCACAAAAAGCTTGGCATCACACAGTATTATAATTAGGAAATATCACTATAATATATTTGGGAAAGGAAACAGAACGCAGCTGTTACATTAACCCATTGAAATGGGTTAAGTTACAAAAAATGATTTCTAGGAGCATTGTTTTTTCCTTTTTTTTTTGACGTAGCACAATGAACATTCACCGCTTCAAAGAAAAAAATTCATTCACAGCCAAATCTGCCAAATCAATCGAGCTATAGCAATACTAAGACAGGCTCAATCACTGTTATTTTAAAGGCTCCCGGAAACAGGCGCGACGCGACTCTTGTAGAACAATTTCTATGAACTTTTCATAGATATTGTTCTACTAGAGTCGCGTGCGCCTGTTTCCCTTAAAACTGTTATATTTCATTAGATACCTAGAGATACACATGGTATAATAATATACTTCGCCAGGTATAGCATTCCGAGACACAGGGTGACACAAGCCTACGTCATCACCGCTGTGTTACCAGTAGTGTGTAATAATAACTCCCCAACCGCCTTTATTACCTGTCCGAATCCGATATAACAATGAGGTTTTTACTAACAATTACATTGGTATATGTTTAAATTGAATTGTTTCATTTGATTAGAAAAACGAAACGACAATTTAAATGCTATAAATTTATTTTTTAACAGAATGGTGACTGAAAATGTTTCCATAATTCGTGTTTTGTTGCAATAAAGGGGCAACTGGATAGTGACGTAAGCATGTGTCACTCCCGGAATGCCAGAACTTAGTTTTTTTAGACCATGGAGATACATAAGTATAGTAGGCCGCAAGTCAGTGGTAACTAGTTTAAGCTGGTCTCTTATTTTTTGAACCTCCGTACTAGGCTAGGCCAGCTCCAAGGCAGTGTTACCACCAACGCACAGTATGATAAATGCCTCAAAAAAACGGACATCGCTTTTTTATTTTTCTAATCCCGAGAATTTCAAAGATTTGTAATGATGTTATTATAAAAAACATATTTTTGGGCGCTTACATCGCTAACGCTGGCTAAACCTTACGAGATAAATCAAAATAATGTACCTACTACGGAATTGTATATCTTAAAAAGATCTACAGAAACGTCCGCGATGGTATAAGTCTATGTCCTAAGGATAACCCACAGTAACCATTTTTATTTTTTACATATTACTAAAAAAATATAGGTTATGTACGAAGCTATTTTAGACAATACAGTATCAATCCTTATCCAATTAAATACGTTAGATACGTTGTGCATTTAATGTAGATCAAAATTGCCCTGTACAGCATATCATTAAAATGAATATCTTAGAAGATATCACAGATTTAAAAGTGTAACATGTAACAATGGGGGTCGATATCAACCACTTTGGGTTTATACTCAACAAACAATGATTTGTTCTAATCGATAGTATACTCTGTTTTGAACACTAGAGTAGAACTCCCAGAAACCAATTCAACTTAGAACCAGAGCTATAATTTTTTAAATATTTTATTCTGTTTATCCATGGAAATCAAAATAATTGTTTGAACTTATTATGTATGGAACGTGTTTATGTTTTAATTGTAGTATGCAATAAAGCCAAATCTCTGCTATTTTTAGGATTTTTTTTAAATTTAAATTTAATGTTTGTAATGTAAGTTACGTAATTTATTCTGTAATTTTGAAATTATTATTTTGCTCAGGATTTATAGGGTTGTAGCATTTTTTTTACACACATTATTGTTAAGTATAATGTTAACCTGCCTGTAAAATATTAGATGCTTAACACGAAGGAATTTATTAGAAACAAAAAGAAAATATTGATGTAATTTAAATTTAATTTAATTTGAATGTAAGTTACGTAATTAATTCTGTAATTTTGAGATTATTATTTTGCGCAGGTTTTTTAGGGTTGTTTCATTTTATTTTCATAGACATTATTGTTTAGTGTTATGTTAACCTGGCTGTAAAATATCAGATGCTTAACACAAGGAATTCGGGTTTTCGAATTAAGTTTTTTTTTTTTTTTTTTTGTTATTGTTTGTGTTTTCAAAAGATGTCCGAGGGGCAAAATAAAAAGGTAAAGAGATAAAATCAGGCATATTTATTTTTCTACTATCGCGAAATCTTTTCGAATGTCGATAAACTTCAAAAACAAATATTCAAATATTTCAACACATCGTTTATTTTTGCGTTTTTCTGAAGATCCAAAAGTTTTATTAAATATTATAACTCTGTTTTAAAATATATTTAAGATCCGGGCGTTCTACTCCCGCATTCAAAATAGATCATACTTTCGATTAATAGAACAAAAATGTGATGTCCGTTTTTTGAGGTTTATCATACTGCGCTACGTACGGTCCACGGTTGTAAAATCACCATAATAATATGTGCACAAATGAAAAGCAATTTTCTCTTCATTGAGTATCAATTGAAACGTTAAAATATTATTTAAGCTATAATAGTTTTTATTAAAAGATTTTGTCTGGACTTCATTTCAATCAACAGTTTGAGAGTAAATCTTTGTTGAATTTCATGAATTGCATATTTTTTTGCACACATTCATAAGACGTATATATAACATTCTTAACTTTATTAATTAAACTAGATACTGTGATATTTATGTGTAGTGCTATATGTTTTATATATACATACATAAACTCACGCCTTCTTCCCATGGGGGTAGGCAGAAACTACAGAACGCCACCTGCAACGATCCTTACATACTCTTTTTGCGTCGTTTACGTTCATACATCTGGTCATACACGCACGCCGGTTGCGAGTACTACGCACCTGATCTTTCTGAAGAACATCACCAATAAGGTTTAAGGTAAAGGGGGTATGGGTTAAGGTTTTATATATTTTTATTGATAAAAACAAAATTTTGAAGGACTGAAGTTTTCGGGCGTTTTGGTAAAAATGTATGATTATGTTCCTGATGTTATGCAGAGTCAAAAAATAACAGGCGATAATTCCCCGAGTTGAAGAATATCGATATCTTATCATGATGAAACAATAAAAAGTATGAAAGTTTAGCCAACTTTTTGACCCTGTACTGTTATTTACATAAAATGGTACTTAATAAACTCTGTATAGACGAAACAAAAAATGTTTCAATGATTGTGTTACTTATTCATAATAAAAACGAAATCAAAATTGGTTCATCCGTTCAGGAGCTACGGTGCCACAGACAGACACACACACACACACACACAGACACGTCAAACTTATAACACCCCGTGGTTTTTGCGTTGGGGGTTAAAAAGGAATTAAATTGATTTCATTATAAAATACAGAGCATTAAAAAAACATATTTGAGTAAGATAATAGACAGTTACATACAAATCTCAATATGAGCTATCATTTAGGATAAAAAAGCAATTATAAATTTCACCCTGTTTTAAACAAATTAATATCAAATCTCATAACTAGCTTATAGCTTGTTTGATTCGGCTAATAAATGTAACTTATTGAAGCTTCACAGTCTGTGTAGAGAATACTCGTAGTCATATATAACATGTTACGAAGCGACACGCGCTTTACTTGGGGTAACCAAGTGTAAATGCACACGCTGTAAATATGTGCGTGAAGATGAGTAGCGTCAGCACATAAGACACACGCACACACACCCTCACACACACACACCCTCACACACACACACACACCCTCACACACACACCCTCACACACACACACTCACACACACACCCTCACACACACACCCTCACACACACACCCTCACACACACACCCTCACACACCCCCTCACATATGCACGCATACACACACTTCCGACTTCGCCATTGTCTCGGACGGTAACGAGAGTTCAAGCGCTTACACAAACATTCACAGCGTGTTTGTACACTTAGTAACCACAAGTAAAGTGCGTGTCGCTTTGTGAGATAAAAATACTATACACTCCTGTACAAGTTGGCACAATCGCATTTTGATCAACATACGACATGTTGATCAAAATGTGATTCGCGACAATTATAGTAACACATTTACTGAAGAAATAAATCATCAAAACACGTCAGAAATTTACAATTTCGCAGGCCTTAGAGCATTAGCTTTACACGATTTAGTAACTATCATGAAAATATTATTATATTGATATTTTATAAACGTTGCGTTCATTACACAGACTGTGCGCATTTTCTAGTAACGCAGCATCACTGAACTTAAACATTAGCATATTAATTAGCAAATACGTAATTATGACAAACGAGACAAAAATAACATGTCATTTGTGATTCTTCTCAATTTCATAAAACCATCTACGAGACCAAAATAATACGGTTTTAATTCGCACGTCAAAAATTTTATTATAATAAACTGCTTCTACTTTTTTACAGTATTTTATACGCACCTACGAACAATGGGATTTTTCAGTTCATATTACGTTAAAAAAAAATCACTGCCATAAATGGAATAAAGTGGTCTAGAAAAAATAGACACAATAACTTCGGCATTTGCATGAACTCATTCAAAATACCTTCCGTGGCAATATTAGTTTAGTAACTTTTCAAAACATTCTTACTAATACTCTGAACTAAATGGCCACCTCATACGATGTTGCCAGATTTTAATAATAAAATAAAAAAATCCGCATTAAGAAAATGTCACAACAATAAAATTGTTCCAATTTTAATTTAGATCTACATATAATTTAGCTGTCATGAGTCAAAATATACCCTAAAAACGGTGTATACAAAATACGAAAAGAAGATTACGTTGAATTTGACCATTTTAAAATCCGTATTTCCGATGACACCGAGAGTGGCCGTTCAAAACGACCTCAACAAGCGTATTGTCTACATAATCCTACGTATAACTACCGTCAGTCTTAGCTCAGTGATCTGCGATCGTATTGGCGGTGATCTCATGGGTGATCTCACAAGTGATCGCGATAAACGCCTCGTTCTCTTTTTGCTCACGAAAAAATTTTGACAGCCGTTGTTTTTGAATATCATTATAACTTTTGTTTGTCAACCTTACTTCTTCTAAGAGTTTTTGCACAGCCTTATTGTTGGGCGACACTTTGTCCGCTTGCTTTAGGTCCATGAGAGCGTCGTCGTAGTTTTTAAGGGAGTAATTCGCTTGGCCACGCCTATATAGAGCCTTTTCATTCCTTGGGTCTATTTCTAGTACCTGAGAAGTAGTAGGCGTTATTAGAAATCTATAACAAAGCCTAAAAATAGTTGTAAAAACGAATATGAAGGATATTAACCTACAGTACCGGCCGGAAATATAAAAAAGAATTTTAGAAAAATGTATGCTTTGTAGAGCGTCATCTCTGTCATTTATATAGTATTTTTATCTCTCGAAACGACGCGCGCTTTACTTGTGGTTACCAAGAGTACAAACACCCTGTGAATGTGTGTGTAAGAGCAGGAGCTCTCGGTACCGTCGGAGACAATAGCGAAGTCGGAAGTGTGTGTGTGTGTGTATGTGGGAGGGTCTGAGAGTGTGTCTGCGTGTGTGTGTTATATGCCGACGCTACTCGTCTTCACGTAAACATTCACAGCATGTTTGTACACTTGGTTACCAGAAGTAAAGCGCGCGCCGCTTCGTGGGATATAAATACTGTACCTGTGTGTGTCTCTTTCTAAAGCTCGATGTGTCATATTCACGTCCGAGTACTTTACCTTCGCTTGATAGATAGATTCGCGATCTCATTATGTTATTACGGGACAGGAGCAAGCCATTAATTAAATAACAATAGTTGTCTGGCATTTACGCGAAACTGGGCGTATTTGGCGCAGCCCTGAGACGCAAAATACTGTTTTATCTAAGTTTTTTGAAGTGAAACTTCTTAAGCGGCGATTTAATAAATAGAAGAGAATCGAGAGTGAAAATTCAAAGACGCGTCACGTTTAGGCACATTTCGTTACATGAGAGAGAAGAAAGATATAACTCTCCGTGTCTCTCACAAATGATTTATTTTTTAAGAAGTTTCACTTCTATCGCGTGTACGTTGGAGTAAGCGGTTTTTTTTTTGTTCCTTAACCCGGGCCAAATAGTTATTTTCTTTCTTTAAATTATGAAATACTTACCGCCGTACTGTATTGAATAGTGGATCTATAATCTTCTAACTTCATGTAGCATGCCGCCATGTTAAGGTTACATTGTGATACGTATGTTGTTCTTATTTCTTGTACTGTGGACAAACAGACAACAACACAAACGTTAATGAAATAATAATAAAAAATAAAAATAAAATGTCTGGCATCAAGGCCCATAGGGTGTTAGTATTACGAGGTGCATTCAATAAGTACCTAGCCTCATCGCCAGAGGGCGATGTAGTTTCAAAAGAGTTTTACCACAGTGTAGCACATTCTTTTTTAATTCTTTTTTCAAATTTTCATTCCAATCCCTTCATTTGTTTTAATTTGACAACTTATGGAAGCGAACGTGTCGATCGGTTTTACAAAAATGGAAAAAGAGCAATATCGTTCGGTGATTCGATTCCTATTTTTGGAAGGGAAAACGCGCATCGAAATCAAAGAGCGCTTGGATGCTGTGTACGGTGACTCTTCTCCATCGATGGCCACCGTCAAGAATTGGTTCAACGAGTTTGCACGTGGCCGTACGTCGGTTTTTGATGAACCACGTCCAGGTGCACCGAAAACAGCTGCTACGGAGGAAAACATTAAAAAAATCCATGATCTCGTATTGGCAGATCGCCGATTGAAGGTTCGGGAGCTAGCTGAGACTGTAGGCATTTCAGAAGGAACAGTGCATCATATTCTTCACGAGGAACTCGGCATGAGAAAGCTGTCGGCGCGATGGGTGCCGCGTTTACTCACACCAGAAAACAAGCGCAACCGTGAGACCACATCGGAGACGTGTTTGGCGCTGTTTAAGATGAATCCAGCGGAGTTTTTGCGTCGTTTTGTGACCGTCGATGAAACCTGGATCCACTGGTACACACCAGAGACCAAGGAGCAATCAAAACAATGGATCCAGACCGGGGAACGTGCTCCAAAGAAGGCGAAAACTGTAAAATCGGCCGGAAAAGTTATGGCCACCGTTTTCTGGGATTCACAAGGTGTGATCTACATCGATTACCTCGAGAAGGGTAAAACAATTACAGGGCTTTACTATGCCGATTTATTAGGCCGATTCGACGCCGAATTAAAGAAAAAACGACCCCATCTGGCGAAGAAAAAAGTGCTGTTTCACCACGACAACGCACCGGTTCACACGTCTGCCGTTGCCATGGCCAAATTGGTCGAATTACGCTACGAATTGCTGCCCCATCCACCGTATTCTCCAGATTTGGCCCCTTGTGACTTCTTTCTGTTTCCTAATCTGAAAAAATCACTCGCCGGGAATAGATATGGATCGAATGAGGAGGTCATCGCCGCCACGGAGGCCTATTTTGCAGAGATTGACAAAAACTATTTTTCGGACGGGTTAAAAAAGTTGGAGCATCGCTGGGCTAAGTGTATCGAACTAAAAGGAGACTATGTTGAAAAATAAATTGCCACTTTTCCAAAATTTTCGTTTACTTTTTGTAGGCTAAGTATTTATTGAATGACCCTCGTACATCTTACTTAAAAACTATATTAGTAACATGCAGGAACACTAAAAAGAAAGAAAAATGAAATCAAATCACAGGAAGGTTAATTACACCTAGAATTAATATACACCTTAATTGCGCCAAGGTCTCCACAGATTTGCTTAAATTTTAACGATCGTTATTGTCGCCTGTTGCTTGTTGATTTTATCAATTGCAATAACGATCCGCAGTGGCGATAGACAAAAAATTTAATGTCGATCGGCTATTGTTTACACATTTACTAAATTTTGTTTGATCACATGTGTCCTTCGTCAAAAATCGAGAAAATTCAGTGCTTCGTTGGATAAAATCTGCTCGACAACGTAAATACCGCAATGAATTTGGTTGAATTTTCAAATTGTAAAGGATAGTGATTTTTATGATAAATGCTAGTATAACTCATGGACGTTAGATTTACTCAGATGCCGAACTGGCAAAGGTGTCGAATGCAACTGAATACCGAATAATTTTACACGGAGCGTCTACCTATCTGACCTTCACAACCCATTTGCTGGGTAATACGATACCGCTTAGTATGTCTCGTTGTCAGATTTGCAATCTTCTGACCACCCGTAACGACTGTCAAAGATCTAGAAAAGACAGCCGGGACCAACGGCTTAACGTGCTTTCCGAGGCACAGAGGGGTCTCGATTTGCAATGGATCACCCATCCACGGACAGACCTCGGCAAGCGTAGCTTAACCTTCGATCGACCCTTGCGGCTGGCATTACTTAGCTACCAGCGAACGGTCAGCTATGCATACTTTTAGCGGCTACTACATGTCACATGCGAGCTACGCGTCACACTGACGTCACGCAAAATCCTGCATCGCGCAAGCAGAGTTTACCGCGCAACTAGCATTATATACAACGTCCCGACATCAATAGTCGGGAAGATGCCCACCAGACACAACACCCGTCTGGTCTGGTCGGAGGATCCTCCCTTTTAAATAGAGTATGAGCGAACTTTACACCCTGTTCCTCATACCTCTATATCCTGACCAAAATAAAAGGACCGTAATTTATAGAAATTGTATACTTAGTTGCTACTTTATTCATCATATTATTTGATATTCCAACTACAAACATAATAGATTACATGTCTAGACAGAAGCTAGGATAATGAGCATCATTAACCTACATTGTATCTCCTAAGATCTAGGGCACCCAGATCGGACGAAAATGAGTCAATATCCTAATTTAGGACACTTATAAATGAAAGAAAAAGCTTTTTCAGTTAATTTTGTGTAAGCCGATCTTATTGTATATTTTCTAATTCGACCATAATGTGGTCTGATTGACCTAATAATAGAATAAAAGTAATGTTTTGCTGTTACTGTGTATAATATTGGAATCAGGTGTTCATACGGTGTGAAAACAAATGATGTATAAAACGTGCCGTGAAATTTCGTGTGATTCTAACACTATGAGAGTAAAATATCGTACAGTTCAACCTCGTCTGAACGAAGGCTTATAAGCCATGTAATGTCATGAAATAGAGGGCGAGTCTATTGTCAATACTTAGGGCCAGTTGTTTGATCAGTAGTCAAACATACTAATAGTTAAAATGCGTTAGTTAAACTAACAATTTGTTAAAAATGACAGAAGTATGTTGTTTGACAAATAGTTAAGCTAACTGTAGTTAAAAAAAAATTGCAATTTGCTTTAAAAGTTAACCATGCGCAGACAGAGTAGTTAAACTTTGACAGCTATTGACTATTGTCAAGTGACTAATTGTTAAATGGAGTAATGGTCATGTTTAACTATGTATCAAACAACGAGCCCTTAATGGAGCACAAACCCAGACTATGCAGCGTATTTCTTTTTTATTTGACTGTTTTTCCGTTTTCACTAACACTAATCGACACCTAAATGATCGGCCAAATAAAAGCACACCGTTGGATTTTCAACTTTATTGGCTTTATCGAGCGTTGAAAATCCGATAGCACGTATTTATTTATTGAGTTAATGAAAACGGTCATGAGTGTTATTTTAGTAGAGTTTTACCAGAATAATAATAATTATATACTCACTCTGATCCTTCGTATCCACGTCCTTCACTTCTTCTATCCTAAAAAACGCGTGTTCCAAATATCTGAGGCACTTTCGGTACTTCCTAACAGCTGCCTTGTATTTGCCCTCGCCGAAGTAAAAGTTGCCGACAGTCTTCACGTCTCTTATAGACGATATTAATTGTTCTACCTGGAATTAATTGGATCATATTTTTACTATGCCTTAGTAACACGTACCAAGTACCTTAGGTGTATTCAAATTTCAAATCCTTGTTTCCAATTGATGTTATCTACAAATAAACAAATATCAACTTTATGCAAGTGTAAATTAAGTTGATATCAGAAAGGCAAAAAACAATAATTTGTTGTACCGCAAAGTGAACTTTATGTTTGGGTGTTAAAAATTAATTTTTCAAAAAACCCATTATTGTGTACATTACAGTGGAAAGACCAGCGCCAAAAGCCAGGACAAAGTCTCGGCCTCGGCATATATATAAAGGCTTACCAACTAAAAACATACACAGTATTACCCACAATCTTTATAGTAATTATAGGTCTCGTATGCGGATTGTTCGAAAGAGTTACCGTGGCCCCGGCGCACAGGCAACTGAAGGAACACGGGTGGGTTTTAGTCAGTAAAAGTCTGACACGCCTTCCCGCTCCGCCCAGAGCGGGAGAGGTTATTTGAAGATTTCACACCCAAAAACAAAAAGGGCTCGTATGTATTAAAGGAAAGCACGGCAATATTTGCGATTAGCGATGCTATTGTTTTTTCATCAGGAATTTCAGTCTGTGTCTGGATTTGTGCCCGGTTGATGGCAATAGGGTCGCCCCCTATTACATCGGATTTAAACATAACTTTCAAAATTTGGGTGTTACTATAGGTACACCGCTGCCTAACCCTTTTGCAAGCGGATTACAGGCGTAATCTTATGTTATGTATGGTTTTTAACCGACTTCAAAAAAAGGAGGAGGTTCTTCGACTGTATTATTTTTAATGTGTGTTAGCTCAGAACTTTTTTTGGGTGAACCAATTTGGATGATTCTTTTTTTATTTGAAAGCTGGTGGTTCACATGTGGTCCCATTTAAATTTGATCAAGTTCTGACTAGTAGTTTTTGAGTTATCCTTAATACTGCCTATTTTTTCCACTTAGTTTACATTGATGATGTTTTAATAATTTTCTGTCACGGTTATTTACATATCAAGCATTGGTATACGAATGTGTATGGGGGTAGGTACCCTAACTAAAAAGTGAAAAATAAAAACTTTTTTACAAAAAACAACCGACTTTAGGTAGTCGGTGGCCAAAAACGAAAATACACAACCAAAGACACCGACTTCCGAAATTAAAGTTATTTTTTACCATTTTTAGTGTTTTTTTTTTGAAGTCGGTTGTTTTTTTTGGATTTTTATTTTATTTTTTATTGTAAAGTTTCAGGTACTCACCGTAATATTTTCATCCCTGTAGTCTCCTGGGTACTCTGGCAGTTTGTCAACAGTGCCATCTCGACAGCAGACGTCCCAATCACTGGTTATGATCTCACCACAATCCTCAATCACGCAATCCTGCCAAATAAAAAACATTAAAGAAAAAGAGTATGCTTAAGGGGGAAGCGCATGGGTAGCCCGCGAAATTCAAATTTTCTTACGTTTTTTGCAATTTGAAGGTCAATGTCAGGTTGTATTTTGATTAAAATATGATTCGCGACCGTAACAAATATGGCTTTACAGAATTATAATCATTAGAATCAGCAAACCAACTCCTTAAGTTAGAATTGGCGTCAAATGTCATGAATTCATGAAATAGTCATTCAATACAGTAATATGAACTTGAGAGAGATGTATTGCTGATTCTAATGATTATAATTCTGTAAAGCCATATTTGCTACGGTCGCGAATCATATTTTAATCAAAATACAACCTGACAGTGACCTGCAAATTTCAAAAAACGTAAGAAAAATTGAATTTCGCGGGCTACCGTCAAGGTTCCGCCTTATATGGATTGGTCATGTTGAGAGGATGAATGAAGAGCGACTAACAAAAGGTATTTACAAGGCAGATGTGAGTGGAAACGCCGGGAGGGGACGCCCTAGGAAGACTTATAGTGACCTTATTGGTGATGTTCTTCAGAAAGGTCAGGTGCGTAGTACTCGCAACCGGCGTGCGTGTATGACCAAATGTATGAACGTAAACGAGGCAAAAGGAGTATGTAAGGATCGTAGCAGGTGGCGTTCTGTAGTTTCTGCCTATTCCCATGGGAAGAAGGCGTAAGTTTATGTATGTATGTATGTGTAAAAGCATCATCATTGTATTTTTTTATTAAAATCAAAACCGCAATCAGTAGCAGTTTAAAATGCTTGTAGACAATAACAAAATGATCTGAACAACAAAAAAATTTCAACTTTATCACCATGAAACAAGGACTGTTTGAGAATAAACACACTAGGTACTAGAAAACTCTGATTCTGAAAAGAATTTTACACGGATATATTTCTACCTAATTAATTTTCTTAGTTGTTTAGATCATTTATATCACTCTGTTCGTTTCTATTACTTTTGAGCGGATCCTACTTGCTTTACTTGGTCTTCGTTTAATTAGCTTAAATGCACCTTAAGAGCAAGAGAAAAATACTTAGTCCATTCAGAGCATAAAATAAAAAGTAAACATTTTCCTCCAAACGGCTCGCATCGCATCGGATCAGAAAGGAAGCGAACGGATGCGGCGACAGCCGATCGCGTCCGGCAGGATATCGACGCATACGATCGGCTCCGTACCGTCGCTTGCGAACGTATCCGTTTCTGCGTCTAATCAAATAGTTTCATTCCTACCGTGTTGTCGTGTTCTAATTCGGATGAATGTGTGATCGGATACGACGACAGGCGAACGGAGCCGATCGCGCGCCACAGCATACTTTCGGCTACGATCGCGTGTCGCGGAAGACGCCCGCGGCTAATTTGCTGTGCGCGGCTTGGTAATATAGCCTTCAAATACTGTGTACACGATTTAATATCATTTAAAGATTGTAAAATCCGTTCCAATCCGATGCGATGCGAGCCGTTTGGTGTAAATCCTCCTTAAGCCGTTTGAATTAAAAATAATAACAATTTTATGTTGCGCTTACTAAAATAGCACAATTCTTGGCAAATTCTATACAATCTTGGAAAAGCAAAATTTAATTGCGCAATGTTGCCCAAACGTCATATTGACCATAATTGCCAGGACTTGCGCAATTAATTAATTGCCCTTGTAAGTGCATCTAAGTAACTGTACTGTCAAACACGTTAAGATACGACACGATCATCTACGCCATTTTGAATTCGGTCGAGTTACACCTCCTTTGTTTACATACTTTTTGCTTCTCCAAATAATAAAAAAAAAAACATTTTAAAATGCATCGATTACCAACATACCACCGTGGGGCGGCAATGTTCTCCATGTCCAAATTTCTGTATCTCCTTCACAATACCGATACCGGCCATTACTTCGCCGAACACGACGTTGGTACCATCTAAGTGGGTGCACGGAACCGTTGTGATGCAAAACTGAGATCCGTTGGTGTTGGGCCGTCCGCTGTTGGCCATACTTAGGACCCCTGGATCGTGCTACAAGAGAAATGATGAAGCTTAATTTTTTGGAATGATTTTACTGAGATTGTGAGCGTTTGGGCCATATGCGTGCCCGCATGCGGCAGTTTCCCGCATGCGGGACAATTCCTCTTTCATATTGGGTATTAAATTGTAGAACTAAAGAGCTTAGGCGGTGGAGCGGGCCTAATCCACATGACACAAAAAACGCCCTGAAACCTTACTTTAATTTAAAGTGTAAAGTGACTCTGCCTTGTCCGTTAGTAACTCGGGAACAAATTTTACAATTTACATGATTTTTCAAATACGACAATCTATGACAGTAACAAAACCCTCTACAGATTCTGGCATGTAAGGAAACGTGGAGAAGAGCTAGTCTAATCTATGAATTAGTAGCAGTAATAATACCCTACTGTTGGTATTTTTAATGTATGCCACATACCAAGATATGATTTATCAAGCAATAAATGTGGTTGGTTGCTATAAAATCTGTAAAAAAAAAAATTAAGTAGGTAAGTACCTTTAATTTAAAATTTTCATCTTCAAATACGGGTCCATATATGCTTTCACCACCGCTACCGTCACCGTTAGTTATGTCACCTCCTTGAATCATAAACTGGGAAACGGCTGAAAAGAAAAATATGCGTATCTTAGCATAAGTATAATCAGCCTATTATGTTCCCACTGCTGGGACACAGGCCTTTCAGTGAGAGGGAGTAGGCCGTAATCAACCACGCGGGCCCAGTGCGGGTTGGCGGATGTCACATGTCTTAGAATTTTTGGTTCTAGGACGATGTTTTCCTTCACCGTTTTGAGAGCATATATTACTACTACTAAAAGCACTTCAAAGGAGATCTTGAGGATATTGCTTCACATTAGGCGAATAACTGTATTTTCAAAAAAAAACACCAGATATAACTATCCCGGAAGTCATCTGACACAAAACAAGATGTCTTAATTTAAACAGACTTCAAAAAAAGAAGGTTATGCTTTTGATGATGTTATCTTGTCATAGTAAGTACAGTAGCCGTACTATGAGGTGTTAATACCATCATGGTTCCATTGCGAAAAAGGAATAGTGCTATCGGTCATATATAGCTCCGTCTCTCTTTCACGCTGGAACAATTATGGTTTTAACACGTCATAGTAAGGCCACAGTTCGCGTATAACTTTATGAGCTCTCGGAAGTTACAGCGAGTGGCTGCGCAGTATACATAATATAGGTGTCCGAAGGAAGTATCTCACTCTCACTCAACTGTACCATGCGCAGTTTCGTTCTTGGGCCTACGTTCAGAGGGTTCATAATGTTTTGCGCGAACTGTAATGGTGCATGAATTTGTGTGGGTTACTACAACTAAAAGTGAAAAGAAAAAACGTTTTAAAGAAAACCACCGACTGCAAAAAAATATCCTAAAAAAGCGACTCCAATGTGAAACATAATTTTAGTTTATTTATTTATCTACCTTTGTGGAATTTCGTGCCTTTAAAGTGTAGTGGTTTCCCATTGCTTCCGACTCCCTTCTCACCCGTACAGAGCGCTCGAAAATTTTCCGTTGTCTTTGGCACCACATCACTTCTTAACTTTATTACAATACGTCCGGCTGAAACAAGACAAATACTTGTTTTAGTCGATAAGTTGACCCTTGGGGAAAGAAAACTTATTTAAAGAGCACAGCAGTCAAAAACATCCTATTTAATATTATAATGGAAGTATGGTGGTTTGTTACTCAATCACGCAAAAACAGCTGAACGGATTTGGATAAAATTTCGCACACAGATGGGTTTGTAATTTGGACTAACACAAAATATACTTTTTAGTTCGATATTCTTACGGGATCGAGACTTATGCAAATGAAACCGCGGGGCGCTGCTAGTTAAATAATTAATCAATTGGATGGTTTTCCGATATCGAGATGACATTGAAATACACAATGTGGAACAGTCACCAGTACCTTTTTAATTTCTAAGGTTCCTCCGCAAAAACCTTTATAGAACCCTAATGGTGTGACAAACATCAACGTCTATTTAACTGAATAAATAAATGACAGTTGAAAAAATGGTTTCCGGTTGTTATTAAGGGGAAGAGCCAAGTTGCACGCGAAATTCGAATTTTCTTACGTTTTTTGCAATTTGCAGGTCAGTAGCAGTCAGGTTGTATGTTGAACAAAATATGATTCGCGACCGTAACAAGTATGTATATATTACAAAATTATAATCATTAAAATCATCAATACAACCCTCTAAGTTCATATAATCCTATTGATTGATATTTTATGAAATTATCACTCAGTAGGATTATATAAACTTTGTATTGATGATTTTAATGTTTATAATTCAGTAAATACATACATGTTACAGTCGTGAATCATGTTCTGTTCAAAATACAACCTGACACTGACCGTAAAATGCAAAAAACGAAAGAAAATTTGAATTTCGCGAGCAACCTGGCGCTTCCCCCTTAAGTGATTTTGAACCAAAACACACCGTCGCACGAGAAATTTCCGTAACCTTTATGAATGAAGCTACAATAACAAGGTGGACATTACAAATTGATGTTATACTATGCAATGTATTCATGATTATGCTTCACAATGGCAATTACGACGTCATGTCGCCTGCAATCCGACCTTGTGTCACTGAATAGCCAGTGAGCGTATAAATCAAGACAAGTCCTGCATTCTCACCTGCGTAGTTTGGTATTTGTTAGAGATTTTATTCTACCCTGGACTTATAACATTAACAAAAAAAAAATGTTTTATGGTTTTTAGTCTACATAATAAATTCGAACGCGTAAAACCGTGTAGTGTAGACTAACAGATTGAAAGGAGACTTGTACACACGGCTACATATCAAGCTATACATTTCCAGTATAAGCTGATCTCTCATTGTACGGAAATCCTATACAATGCGAGATCAGCTTATACTGGAAATGTATAGCTTGATTATGTAGCCGTGTGTACCTAGCAATGTGTGATTTCGGGGTATGATGATGCTGAATGACCGACGCTAACTGCCTCGTTTGCCTATTGGTCGCACTCAAGCGCAACTGCTGAGCATGAGGTCCTTTTTTTTTTTTTCGGGTGGGAAGTCATCAAATGACCTCTCCCGCTCTGGGCGGAGCGGAAAGGCGTGTCAGACTCTTACTGACTAAAACCCACCCGTGTTAATTCAGTTGCCTGTGCGCCAGGGCCACGGTAACTCTTTCGAATAATCCGCGACCCCGGCAGGATCCGCGACCCCGGCAGGGAGCATGAGGTCCTGGGTTTGTTTCCCGGGTCGGGCAGTGTTATTGGATTTTCCTTCTGGAATTTCTCAGTAGCAGCCCGGAGTCTGGTTTTCTGTCTGGTTAATGGCAATAGGTTCCCCCTATTACATGGGACTTAAACATTACTGGCGAAATAAGAGTGTATTATAAGTACACATCTGCTTAACTCTTTTACTTTGTCTAGGCCCTCAAGTCTCGCTGCCAACAAAATGTATAGTTGCCTGCGTTACCAAGCGGAAGCCAGGTGCGGTTCCCACCTTAGAGCTGTGCACATTTAGTTGGCAGCGCAACCCGCGGAGTAATAGTGTAACACACTTAAAATGGCATTTCGAAATGAAAATCAAAAGTGTCGTGCATCACTGCAGGAAACTTGGGGTAGCAAGCAGAAGGTATTCCATTCGTCACCATTTCCCAAAGTACCTCTCCAAGTCACACATCAATCACACAGGTACATACAGCCTTGAAAGTGGAGTGTTTACTAATACTCCAACAACAAACAATAGAACAATTAATAAATTATAATAAGTCATACATCAACCTATATGTACCAATGTCTTGTGCTTAGGTGTTAGTATATCTTTAGATACAAGAATTATGTATGTAGAGCAAAATGAGACATCTGCGAGGTAATTACGTAACACACTAACAGTAGGAATGGGTTTCATTTTCAACAACATTCATTGCGTTATTTACGTTGTTGGGCAGACAAATTTTTCGAACATATGAAGCAATGGATTAGCGGTATCCTTCAAAATTCAGATTGTGACTGATAGTGTGTTCCGCAATTAGAGAGCTGGTTCTTAAGTTGTAAGTTTTTAATGGACAAAGAAATTTTGTTCGGGTCTTAAAAAATAAAACCGGCTAAGTACGTGTCGGTGCACGCACACTGAAGGGTTGCAGAGTAGGGATGAATATTTACGCATCAACATTGGTAACACCTGGGCGTTTCCTCCCGCCTTATCCGGAACAGGAACCTCTCGAAACAACCATGTCCGGTGAGGTCCTGCATCAGGCGGAAGGTGAGGACGCCGTGCGCCTCTCAATCCACTCCCCAAAGAGGGGACTTACCGCCGCAATTGTGGCGTGCCCAGCACTGGGTTGCAACAGTCGTACTCTCCATGTCGCCATGAGATCCCGCCAGAGCTCTGTCCGCTGTGCCGCGATTACTCGCGGCAGCGGAGTTACGCCCGGCGTTTTGCATTCTCGTGCCACTCCCATATGTGGGCGAGGACTTTTGCCTCCAGATCCCATGGCTGCAATCCGGCAAGGAGGCTCGCCGCCTCACCGGAGACCGTACGAAATCCCCGGACCAGCCGGATGGCCATGAACCTTTGGGAGCTCCATGGCAACTTCGGCCCGTTCCAGTCTGGGAACCAAACGTCGGAAGTGCTCCACGAAGTTCCACCGGCTGTCAAGGACGAGTCCCAGGTACTTCATCGTCGACTCGAAGCCGGGGGAGTTCACACCCCTCCTACCGTTATTTGGGTACCCGACGGTGGCGCGTTCCGAGGACCATGAAAACACATGGCCTCAGACTTCTGCAGGGCCACCTCGAGTCTCAATTGCCGGATCAAGAGTGCTTAATTGTTATTTATAATACAGTAAACATATTAGAGTCCCTTTTGGCAACAAACTATATTTTTTCAATGTTAAAATACCAGTTAGTTTCATTCCGATTCTTCCCTGCATCTATATTCACCCCGTTTTACAGTGCTTGAACAAAAAAGCAATTAAAATAACCCATTTCCGTTAATTTAAGTAAATGTATTTTTTCCAAATACACTGTTTTTTCACAATTCTAAAATATACTTACTTATTTATATTGATGTAGGTAAATAGTAATGCTGTTAGGATTTGTAAATAAATACAGTATTTTCAAATAATAACATAAATACATGTCGGTAAACATATTCCATTTACTGTCCATAGGTAATCTGCACTCACAAGGTCAATGCATTTATCTATAATGCAATTATTTACATACTATTATTATTATTATGTAAGCACTAATAAAGGTGTAATGTTATTAATACTTTTTATGGATTCATTCCACGACCCTTGTGTTATTTTCCATGAAAAACTATCAAATGTTTCCAGCTTGTATATAATGGCAAATTTTAAGTTAATGACATGTTTTTTTTTAAATTTAGGTTAATGTGACCTTTTGTAAAGATAAGATTATTTTTTCAAAGTAGTTCTGTTAGCTTTGTTTTTCTGTAACGCTTAATTGTGTGATGAAGATATTTTGTAAGAGTTGACGTTTCCATATTGTTTTGACTAAGAATCCTCAAAAGCTTAAAGAGATCACATTAGCGGCTGGGCCATTATAACATTAGAGGGTTTGGGCCATGATTGTACAAATGTACATGGGTTGGGTGGATGAAATAGAGTAGGTACCAATCATGAATCATGCACTTAATTTTGCCTAAAATATTATGTATAGAACTCAACACCTAAGTAATAACAAGTTGGCAAAAAGGGGGGTATATAAGTCCATACATACCCAGCAGTTAGTGTGGATAGAATACTTAGATTGACAATGAAGACACCTGCCAATTTCTCAGCCGGAGTACCTACTTATATTGATGCAATAATGGTTTCCTTCCGCTACAAAGACGACTGTTATACTTAATAATTGCAGGAATATACTGCATAGCAACAATCAAGTGGGCACATACTTAAATCGTAAGGATCAGATCATGATAAAAACATACCTTGTTCTCCGTCAATCGAAATATCCAAATAAACTAGCGGATTTCTTTGTGTTAGGGAAACGGGATTCATATTATTGATCAACATTGAGCACAATTTATAATAAACCGACAACACTAAGTATAATTATTATTTTAGTAAATCAAAATGATCAACAAATTTCATAAAAGCTGTGCACACAAGTGCTTATTTTAAATTGAGCATAATTTCTTTATTTATTCCATGTTAACGCGAACAAACTCAACAAATAAAATTGACAGCTTATAGTAGTAAATTCTTTGATTGACAGTATTTAAAAGGCACTCTGTCTGTCTCTGAAATTGACGTCCGTCGCTGGTCAGTCGCAGCAGTGTTGCCAACTCCAAAAGTTCAAATTATCGAATTTCTATGTCGACATTATCGTTTTGAAGATAAAATTATCGTACAATCGCTTCATAATACATATAATTGAAAAAAAATCCCGTAATACATTTTTATTTTTAAATATTTTTTAACCCGCTGCCGCTGATCTTCAATATGTATGTACCAGATTGATAACAAATGACATTGACATTAATATTACAGCCAATACAAATTTAAAGTAACACTAGCACTACTAACTGTAAACAATATTTTCTTATAGCTTTGAGTACTGCCGATTTTGTTATTTTGTGATTAGACGACTTTTTTTTAGGTGGGAAGTGAGACTTTTTCTTGACTCTTTTCGTGATGAACTTTTAGTGACTAAAACCCACCCGTGTTCCTTCAGTTGCCTGTGCGCCAGGGCCACGGTAACTCTTTTGAACAATAGGAGACCCCGGCAGGGTGTTTAGACGACTACCGTTTCTAGCTTTTCCACTTTTTCTTAACGAAACAAAACCAACGACAAAATTTTAAATCGCTTTGTTGTGCACCGACGACATTAATCGTGACACGGTATTTTAACAGTGCATGGTATGACAATTTGGACAGGACGAATACTCTCGGCACGAGTTCAAGACACAGTGGGGACACTCGCACTCTCTTACAACTTACACACGCTCTTTGTTATTAATTATTAATATAAGATAAGTCTCCTTCTTATCTTAAAGTTACTTAGAAAGAAGTAAATGATTTAATTTAAACTCACTATAGCGATTTTTATTCAAGCCTTAAAATTAACGTACTGTAGACACGCTATCGTGCATCGTATGGTAGGTTAAATTATCGTACGCCCCCATAATTATTGTACGGGTGGGCAACACCGAGTCGAACAACGAAGCGTCAACGGAACGGTCAAACGTCAGCCATCTGCCAGCCGTCATATATTCTTTCTTTGTCAAGAGTATTCGAAAGTTGGTCGAAAAAGAAGAGAGGAGCATTCAAAAGTGTTGCCAGCTAATGGGACACTATTCATGCGAAGTTCAACGGTGTATAAGTCAAATCCTCGATGGCTGTGGCGGCGGCGGCGGCGGTGCGGCGCTGCCTGCATGTTCCTGAAGTCAAAAACGTGTCAAATCCAGTGCAATAAAGTACATGAACTACAACACGTGCGAAGAAGTGCAATGACCTTTTTAAAGGACCACCATTATGATCTGTGTATGTCGTCTAATAAGTGCGGCACCACCTGGCGTTTCCGCTTACATCCATCTTATATTTTCATCATCTGGTATCATAATGGTGTACATAATTAAGAGTATTCTAGCTATCTATCTATCTTATAAAAATATATTTCGCCTTTCATTTATCCCTTCAGCATGCTTGACCAAATCATCTAAGCATAGGTACCTACTCTTTAAAAATTTTGATTGAAGTGAAAACTTCTTTAGGTGCCTAACGCACTTTACGCTCTTTTTCTGGACAGTGAACGAAACTGGATCATCACGCTCGGGTCGGTGACGCTGAATCGCGATAACTCGGCTCCAGTTGTAAGTTTTCACTTCTATGGTGTGGTCTTATTGCACACCCTGTATTTTCTCAATCAATTTTTCACAGTGACACGATACACTTCGCAAGAAAAACATTTCTATTCCTCAGCATTTAACATGGACGCATTTTCAACGCACGTTAAAAAAGCGTAAACGTAAAAGAGTTTGAAGGATAAATAAAAAAATTGCATCGAACGTAAATAACTTAAGAGAATCCTTTTCAGCAAATAGTTTGCTTGTTCTAAGATGCTTCGCTCTTCCCCAGGTTATATAATTTCTATTAAGTTATTGAGCCTGTTCAAGATACCTATATAAACTTACTTATACAAATATAAATAAAATAATTAAATGAAAACAGTATTTTCATGAAAAGCAAAAAACGCGCGAATGTACCTATGTGATATGTGTGTAGGAGATGGTGTGGAGCACAGAGTACATTTTATATTGGTGTGGAAGTGAATGTGTAAGGGAGTAGCGGGTGTGAGTTACTGTGGGAGTGAGATTTGTACCTACACATTATACATGGTGGAGATTAATTATCTACTGTAATTTGAGATAAAATGCAGGTAAAATTTTACTAGCTAACCTTACGACTAGTGTTGGGGTCGGAAAACAATGTAGGATACTATCTTCCATTATCGGCTGTAATATCATAGCGTAATATATTATGTGTGTATTATAGTCTCATCGATTGCACCATATTTTCCAGTTCATCATAGGACTTTGACTTAAGCCATTTAGATAAAGCGTTTTTGCATTCCCGGTAGGTTAGTAGGTATATGTCAAGTTCTTTATTAAGAAGTTTGTTTAGATGGGATAGGATATTGTCTTTTTTTTTTTAATGTAGACTTTACTGAGACAGTGGAAGCAACTGTGTTTTTTCTTCTGCTTTTTGTCTTTTGTGGGTTGAACGATAGTTTTATGCTTAGTTAGAACTATATTAAGTACGTAAAGCTTTCTAACAGACAGAAGATCTGATGTGCGATAAAGGTTGTAGTGACATAGTACCCGTCACACAATTACCATAGCTTCGAACCATTATCATATACCTCCGAGCCAGTTACCACATACCTTCAAACCAAATTATTACCACTCAACACCGAAACAGTTACCTTAACAAGTTTATGACGTTCCGAAAAGAAACACAGAAGCAAGCATCTTGAAAAAGACGTTGGTATGTTAAGAAATAGGATGGAAGCACGGGCACAGCACGGCGTCATCACAACGCCGCACGCGCCGGCTATATCGCTTCGAAAGAAGCGGTTTTGTAAGCAGAGGCGAGCAGGCAGAGCAAGCGTAACACCATTTCCCTCGGCATCTTCACTGCACACTCCGGGACTACGTAGACGGACACGCGGCGCTGACGACACACGGCGGAGCAACAGCAGAGCAGACAGTCTTCACTCGACGGCGGCGCACGATGGAAAGGACCGAACTTTGCGCGTCACCCATATTTATACCTTCGCGTCGACTGAGTGCCGCGGCGAAACAGCGCCCCGCGCCCCGCGCGCGGCTCGCCCTGCGGCGCGTTGCTATTGGTCGAGCGTTTGTAAACAGTATCTGTTAGGACTAGATGCTAGCATTGATAATGTATATAAGTAGGGCTTTCGGAAATAAATTCAGCATTCAGTGTTCATCCCAATTGGAATACGGAGTTTTATTATCAACGGTGAATCCCTGTCACTCCCTAAATTGGTGACCCCGACTAGCAAAATAGAAGAGCACCACCATGTCGAAGACTTCCGACGATTTTTGCGATGCTGAGGTCGCCACATCAGTGAAGAGTGACGTGGCAACAATCTCACTTCCTGCACGTCTACCACCATTTTGGCGCCAAAATCCTCGCCTGTGGTTCGCGCAATTTGAAGCCGCCGTCGCTGCCAGCAAGATAGGTGAAGAGCAGAAATTCAACCTGGTCGTCCCGCTACTCGGCAACAGCGACCTAGAACAAATCGGAGACATCATCTTACATCCACCGGCCACTGGCAAGTACAGCGCGCTCAAGGACAGACTCATCTCGACGTACCAAGAGTCAGATCACCGGCAGTTACAGAAGCTACTCAGCGGTCTCGAACTCGGCGACAACAAGCCAAGCCAGCTGCTGCGTAAAATGCGAGATCTCAGTGGCAAGCTACTATCTGATGAGGCGCTGAAGGTTATGTGGCTCAACCAGCTGCCCCCACAAGTTCGCGCCGTGCTCTCCGTCAACACAGAGTCGTCGCTCGAAATGCTTGCCGCGATGACCGACAAAATGATGGAGCATTTCGAACCCACTACAGTCGCCGCAGTCTCCACAGCAAATCCTCCGTCAACAAGTCCAGCAGTCAACGAGGTGCAGTTAAACGCAATAACAAACCTACAAATCAACATGCTTACGAAACAAATAGAGAAGTTATCACTCGAAGTCGCCGAACTACGAAAACATCAACATTCGTCGTATCACCGTTCCCGCCAAAACTCAGCACATCGTAGCCGCTCACGCTCACATTCAAGACAGCGTAATGTTAACTCCCGCAAGCCCGGCGACCCCGACTGGCTGTGCCGTTTCCATTACCGATTCGGCAACGAGGCACGGAAATGTGAATCGCCGTGTTCCAGAGAAAAGCGGGAAAACTAGAACGTACATCGATAGTGGCGGGTGTCGATGTAAACCAAATAAGCCACCGCCTATGTGTGATCGACATCAACAACCGAGAAAAATTTCTTGTCGACACGGGAGCCGACATATCGGTATTAGCCGCTCGAAACCAGAAATACTCAAGACCGGCGGACAATTCAGGCTACAAACTTTACGCAGCCAACGGAACAGAGATTCGTACCTACGGAGAGCGCACACTCGAGCTCAACCTAGGATTACGAAGAAGTTTCAAATGGACTTTCGTCGTCGCCAATGTGAAGACTTCAATACTGGGTGCCGACTTCCTGGTACAGCACAAACTAATAGTCGACTTACACCAAAGAAAACTTATCGACCGTGTGACTGAGCTTAGTGTGAACGCCATCAAAATAAACAGCAAAGAAGAATCCATCCACATCATCAACCGCGACCACACTCATCACGACCTGCTGAAGAAATATCCAGATGTACTACGACCAATGACACTAAAAACTCCAGCCAAGCATGACGTCACACATCACATCGAGACGACTGGGCCGCCGATCTACTCACGGCCGCGCCCTCTACCGCCCGACAAATATAAAGCAGCAAAACTCGAGTTCGAGCGCATGATCGAGATGGGAATATGCAAGCCGTCAAGCAGTCCGTGGGCGAGTCCACTTCACATTGTGAAAAAGAAAGACGGATCACTTCGAGTATGTGGCGATTACAGAAGACTCAACGCCGTCACCGTTCCCGACCGATACCCTATTCCACGAATTCAAGATTTCACATACCAACTCCATGGCAAGACAATATTCTCGAAACTCGATTTGAAAATGGCATATTTCTGGATACCAATCGCAAAAAAAGATGCTCAAAAAACAGCAATAATAACTCCATTCGGCCTCTTCGAATTCAACTGCATGACGTTTGGCTTAAGAAACTCCGGTCAAACCTTTCAACGTTTCATGCATGAGGTTCTACGAGGACTCGACGACAACGTATTCTGTTTCGTCGACGATCTGCTTATACACTCGAGAAACAAGGAAGAACACCGCCGCCACTTAGAACTAGTACTCGAACGCCTTAATACCTACGGCGTCAGTCTTAACATCGATAAATGCGAGTTTGACAAGAAAACCATCGAGTTCCTCGGATACGAAGTGTCATCAGAAGGAATCAAACCCACTCAAGAACGAATTAAAGCCATAGTCGACTATCCCAAACCACAAACAGTGCAAGAACTAAGAAGATTTTTAGGAATGATAAACTTCTACCGTAGTTGTTTACCTCATCAAGCCGAATACCAACATGAATTGAACAAATACCTACACAACAGCAAGAAGAACGACAAAACTCCGATACAATGGTCTCAAGTAGCAGAACAGGCCTTTGAGAAATGTCGACAAAGCATACTCGAGGCAACAACTCTGACGCACCCCATTCCTAACGCGCCGCTATGTTTATTTACCGACGCATCGAACACTAGCATCGGCGCCGTTCTTCAACAAAGAGTGGACAACGCATGGAGACCACTGGCATTCTACTCAAAAACTATGAGTGAGACGCAGCGACGCTACAGCGTGTACGATCGCGAATTATTAGCAATGTACACCGCAGTGCAACACCTACGACGACTGATTGAGGGCAGTGACCTAACAATATTCACCGATCACAAACCACTAACTTACGCCCTGACAAGAACGCCAAGTAGCAGCGACACACCACGACGAGAACGCCAGCTACACTACATTAGTCAGTTCTGTGCGAAGATCAAATACATTCACGGTGATAAGAACGAAGCAGCTGACGCCTTATCACGCATCGAAGAAATCGACTTGTCGCACTCTACGATCGACTACAACCAACTCGCTAAAGATCAAGAAAACGATGAAGAACTGAAGATCTGCATGTCGAACCCAAGTCTCAAGTTCGCTCCTATCACATTACCCGGAGGTCAACGACCCATCATATGCGAAACATCAACCGGCAACGTTCGTCCATACCTACCAGCGACTTATCGTATAGTAGCATTCAAAGCGCAACACGAACTAAGTCACCCTGGTGTGCGAACAACAAGAAGAGTAATGTCTACAAAGTTTTTCTGGCCGAATATGAATAAAGAAGTTGGTTTGTGGGCGAAATCATGCATCGGTTGCCAGCGCGGGAAAATTCAACGACACGTTATCAGCCCACTCGGCGAGTTTCAACAATCGTCGCGCTTCGAACACATTCACGTTGACATCGTTGGACCACTGCCGCCCTCTAACGATTACAGATACCTAGTAACAATAATCGACCGCTGCACTAAATGGCCGGAAGCAATTCCTGTGCGTGACGTCACCGCCGACACCGTCGCCCAAGCAATCTACGAGGGATGGATATCACGATTTGGCTGCCCTTTACGAATCACAACGGATCAGGGGCGACAGTTTGAATCGTCGTTATTCAACTTACTTATGAAGAAATTCGGCATAACACGAATACGTACAACTGCCTACCACCCTCAAGCAAATGGTCAAGTTGAACGCTGGCATCGCACATTGAAGTCCGCGCTTATGGCGCGAAGCGCCGGTGCGCACTGGAGCGAGGAACTACCGACTGTGTTACTTGGCCTTCGTACCGCCCTACGGGAAGATACTCAATTGAGCCCGGCCCTCATTACCTACGGATCGACACTTAGAATACCGTCAGATTTCTTCGTGCCTTCACAGCCGAAAAATGAAGACGCAGAATTCGTCCGGAAGCTGACAGAAACAATGTCGAAAATGTCCCCGTGCAGCAAGTCTCACGCCAATAACAGAAGCACGTTTGTACACAAGGACCTAGCGACGTGTACCCATGTGTTCGTGCGCAATGATACCGTGCGAAGTCCATTGACCCCACCTTACGACGGCCCGTTCAAAGTAATTCATCGTGACAGCAAGCATTTCACCATACAGATGCCACTTCGAACTACAGTCGTCTCAATAGACAGACTAAAGCCAGCGCACTTACTCAACGAAGGGTCTACCTCTACAACAGGCGCGGCGCAGCAAGTACCGCGCACTGAAAGCACATCACCGAGCGTCGAGCCGCCGTCGTCGACCCCAAGCGCACCGCATGACTCCTACGTCACTCGATCCGGCCGCGCAGTAAAACCCAACGTACGCTTCGCTTAGGGGGGAGTGATGTAGTGACATAGTACCCGTCACACAATTACCATAGCTTCGAACCATTATCATATACCTCCGAGCCAGTTACCACATACCTTCAAACCAAATTATTACCACTCAACACCGAAACAGTTACCTTAACAAGTTTATGACGTTCCGAAAAGAAACACAGAAGCAAGCATCTTGAAAAAGACGTTGGTATGTTAAGAAATAGGATGGAAGCACGGGCACAGCACGGCGTCATCACAACGCCGCACGCGCCGGCTATATCGCTTCGAAAGAAGCGGTTTTGTAAGCAGAGGCGAGCAGGCAGAGCAAGCGTAACACCATTTCCCTCGGCATCTTCACTGCACACTCCGGGACTACGTAGACGGACACGCGGCGCTGACGACACACGGCGGAGCAACAGCAGAGCAGACAGTCTTCACTCGACGGCGGCGCACGATGGAAAGGACCGAACTTTGCGCGTCACCCATATTTATACCTTCGCGTCGACTGAGTGCCGCGGCGAAACAGCGCCCCGCGCCCCGCGCGCGGCTCGCCCTGCGGCGCGTTGCTATTGGTCGAGCGTTTGTAAACAGTATCTGTTAGGACTAGATGCTAGCATTGATAATGTATATAAGTAGGGCTTTCGGAAATAAATTCAGCATTCAGTGTTCATCCCAATTGGAATACGGAGTTTTATTATCAACGGTGAATCCCTGTCACTCCCTAAAAGGTGCTCGGTTGAAAATATCAAGGGTTTAAAAAACATAACTTTCAGTAGGGACCTCTGAACTCTCTCGAGGTGTAGGAATTTAATTTTAGTGGCACCTACCCAGACAGGTAGGCATTATGCCAGGACGGACTGGGCAAGTGAGATATAAATCTGTAGCAGGAGATGTTTCGACGTTACCTACATGACGTAATATCTTGAAAGTCCAGATTAGTTTCCGTATGCGTTTCATTATTATTTCCGTGTGATTGTGCCAGGATACAAGGACTCTAGTAATTTCTGTGCAAGAACAATTTGCGTTTACAGGATTGTTCTTGCACAGAAATTACTGGAGTGGAATCCACCAGATACCTAGGTATTATGGTTGATCTACGATTCTCCTGGCGCAATCACACGGAATTAATAATGAAACGAATACGGAAATTAATTAGGACTTTCAAGACATTATGTCATGCAACCTCGAAAAAACTCGTGCTACAGATTTACATTTGGGAG
This sequence comes from Dryobotodes eremita, assembly GCA_917490735.1. NCBI lineage: Eukaryota > Metazoa > Arthropoda > Insecta > Lepidoptera > Noctuidae > Dryobotodes > Dryobotodes eremita. Next base: position 26,022,437 of record OU823242.1, read on the forward strand.
TATCTAAGGATCGTAACAAGTGGCGTAAAGTAGTTTCTGCTAACCCCCATGGGAAGAAGGCGTGACTTTATGTATGTATGTATGTTAAAAAAGCGCTTGACTGAAACAATGCGCGAATTTTATACATTTATTTGCACCAAAATTCGTTTTTTTTGCGCTTTGTTGGATCTTCATTGCTCTGCTCAATGCCTAATCGGCACTCGACGTTAAAAACGCTTGAGCTTTTTTTGTGGATAGCCAGCCGAGCCTTTTTGTTGATGACTACAAATCACTAGTTTATGACTAGCAACTAGCAACACTGCTAATATTATGATAAACCGTTCAATACATTTTAAGCATGAAAATATATAGTTATCTCGTTTGCTCACACGACTGCTGTTCTAATGTCAGTTTCATGCTAAAAATCTTCAACTTGTTTTGCAAAAGATTATTTCACACGTATGTTTGCAGGAGATAATGTAGATATTTTATTCAAAAAGTTGTGAAATTCGCGTAAGTAATCGTGTATATCACTTTAATATAATCTATTTTTACATATTCAATATAAATATTAGTAAAGAAAACTTTATTTCATAAGTTTTCGTGACCATTAAAACTGGTTTAGTACAACTCATATTTGGGAAGAAGTAACTTGATGATTGGCCTGTTTCAGCTACAAAATGTCTTCTTCCGCATTATACATCTTGGATGTGAAAGGTAAAGTCCTCATCTCGAGGAATTACCGCGGTGATGTCGACCTAGGCATCATAGACAAATTCATGCCATTGCTCATGGAGAAAGAGGAAGAAGGTATGCTTACTCCACTTTTGCAGACTAGCGAATGTACCTTCGCTTACATCAAGACCAACAACTTGTATATAGTGTCTACCACAAAGAAAAATGCTAACATAGCACTTATTTTTGTGTTCCTGTACAAAATTGTTGAAGTCATGACTGAATACTTCAAAGAATTGGAGGAAGAGAGTATTCGGGACAACTTCGTGGTCATTTATGAGCTGCTGGATGAACTGATTGACTTTGGATATCCACAAACAACAGACAGCAAGATACTTCAAGAGTACATAACTCAGGAAGGCCATAAACTAGAGATGCAGCCACGTATACCAATGGCAGTGACAAATGCAGTGTCATGGAGGTCCGAAGGCATTAAATATAGGAAGAACGAAGTTTTCTTAGATGTCATTGAGTCTGTGAACCTTTTGGCTAATTGTAATGGCAATGTATTGAGAAGTGAGATTGTAGGAGCAATCAAAATGAGGGTCTACTTGTCTGGCATGCCTGAATTACGTCTTGGGCTAAATGATAAGGTTCTATTTGAGAGTACTGGCAGAGGAAAATCAAAGTCTGTTGAGCTTGAAGATGTGAAATTCCACCAGTGTGTCAGATTGTCTCGTTTTGAAAATGACAGGACAATTTCTTTTATTCCTCCTGATGGAGAGTTTGAATTGATGTCATATAGATTAAACACTCATGTCAAACCTTTGATTTGGATCGAGTCGGTCATTGAGCGCCATGCCCACTCTCGAGTTGAGTACATGATCAAGGCCAAGTCACAGTTCAAGAGGCGTTCCACTGCTAACAATGTTGAGATTATTATTCCCGTCCCAGCTGATGCTGACTCTCCAAAGTTCAAGACTACGATTGGCAGTGTGAAGTACACTCCTGAACAGAATGCCATCACCTGGTCTATAAAATCCTTCCCTGGAGGCAAAGAGTACTTGATGAGAGCTCACTTTGGTTTGCCATCTGTTGAGTGTGAAGAAATTGATGGAAAACCACCAATTCAAGTCAAATTTGAAATCCCTTACTTTACCACTTCTGGTATTCAAGTGAGATACTTGAAGATTATTGAAAAGAGTGGATATCAAGCTTTGCCTTGGGTGCGGTATATCACACAGAATGGAGACTACCAACTAAGAACTAACTAATAATTTACACATTCCATAGATATAAGAAGCACCATATTATGTTATTTACAAGTTGTCTATTTTGCATTATTAATAATCATAGGTATTAAAAAGTAATTATGTAGTATTATGTATTTGTTTTGACTACAATAAATTAATATTCTTCAAAGTAAATGTGTATTTCCCTTCTTATTTCATTTTAAATATTTCCATGAATGTCTATCCCTATAGACTGTTTAAAGTAGTAAATACAGAATATACATACACAAACTCACGCCTTCTTCCCATGGGGGTAGGCAGAAACTACATATCGCCACCTGCTACGATTCTTACATTCTCCTAAAGAAAGAAAGAATGAGTAAATCTGCAACAAATATTGTAAACAGACATGCACACACTATTATTTTTAATAATAGTGCTATAGTAGCTCCAAATCGCTATCGTCTTGAATAATATTAGTAATCATTATTAACGATTGGATCATGTTCAATGCTCCTCTAATCATGTCCTCAATCTTGTCAGTGATTAAATACATAAATGATTCATATAGCCACAGTTGACACCTATTTAGACTATCTTATTTCCGCACGATACGACACAATTTTTTTGTGAATTTTTGAACAGAACTACTAATGTCAATAGTGACACAAACTGAGAACCCGCGAATGTTTGATAACATAGAAGTAAAAAAGAAAAATGAGAAGCTCAAACCAAATCTTTCGTAACAACATAAGTAAATTAAGAAACAGTAGTTATAGATTTTATGGTGACATACTGCCCTCCAGTGAAGTAGTAATAATCAAGAAGAAAAGTCAAAATAAAGATAATAACCTCAAAAAAGAAAAATTTCCAAAAGAAAATCATATTACTAATAATTCGAAAGAATTTAGAGTCAATGAGGTCAATATACAAATGATTTCAAAAAACATTTATGAGCAGCTGTTCAAAAATCCTAGTCAGAGCGTAGATACACAGGTTATAAAAAGGTAAACACACTTGTTTTTGTTGGATTATTTTATTATTTAATTTATCAAGCAAGTATAAGCGAAGACGAGCTACAGTGACCTATTGTGCGTACATAACTCCACGTGCTTTCACTGATTGTTTTGCTAAATATAGCAAAAAGTTATTCCTAAAACATAAATCCTTAACTTTTCAGTTGCCAAGACAATCTCCTAAAACATGGCATAGACTATAAGAAATGCAGCCATCTGCCAGACGTAGAGTTAAAACTGCCCAAACTAGAAGGCAATGATGTTGTGGAACATTTTTATAATATCGGAGAGAAACAAAGTGCACTGTACAGAGACTTACTGAAGAGGCTGGCTAGCTGCGAGTTACCACCAATGCCAAAGGTATAATGAATAAGTACTTAGAAATAATGATAAAATAAACCACAACCAACATAAATTTTGTTTAAATTCCAAGTGCCTTTGAACTTAATAGTATTCTTCCAGGGCTTCGAAGTTTTTATTTTGTACAACTCATAGGGCACAAATTCATAAATATTTTTAAAAAGTCAGAGGTTTCATACAAAACTGCAATAAAAATAAATGATAATATCACACCTGAAGGGATGCTAATGAATTCAAAGGTAGGCAGAATAAATATCACTGAAAAATAAAACATGTCAATTAATTCTTTAATTTTATTTCACAGGAATGGTCCAAATATCCAGGCTGGACAAAGTACTCAGGTGACACACAAGAGCAAGTGCCATGTCCTCCTGATGATGCATTGATCTTTGACGTGGAAGTGCTTATGTCTGCTGGCAAACGGCCCACATTGGCTTGTGCGGTGTCTACTGACGCATGGTGAGTGTTCTGTAAAAGTTTGATTTTACTGCATTATAAACAGAAACAGAAATTGATAAAAAGTACAAATGGCAAATACTACAAGTAGTTGCTCTTTGTTATAATCTATACTAATAATCTATACTAATAATAAAGCTGAAGAGTTTGTTTGTTTGTTTGTTTGCTTGAACGCGCTAATCTCTGGAACTGCTGGTCCGATTTGAAAGATTCTTTCAGTGTTAGATAGCTCATTTATCGAGGAAGGCTATAGGCTATATATCATCACGCTAAGACCAATAGAACCGGAGCACTAATGAGCAATGTTTCAAAATCGTGGGTTTTTTTTTCCTTTTGAGAGCTTCCGCTGCGTGCGCTGCGTAAACGGTTAAAGTTTCGCAAAAATCATGTATTACAGAATTGTTCCTCTTTAAAAGTTCTAAAAAAAAGTCTGCGACAGCTTATGTCTATCTTTTAAGGTTGGCTCACTATAAACTTTTTTATGCTAACCAATTTGTTCTAAAATAATGCATTATTTGCGAAGGTGTTTTTATAAACATGATATTAATCCTTATCCAAATAAATACGTTATTCATCACAAGTATTTAATTTAAAACAAAATTGCCCTTTACATCATTTGATTTCAATGAATATCTTAGGAGATATCGCAGTTTTAAAGTTCCACTCTTACACGGAGAAAAGATTTCTTGAAATATTCCAGCAGGCTTAGCACGAGCACCGTTTTGTTGACGGCAAAATAGACAAAAATGACGTTTAATACCCCAGTAAAAATTTTATCGGTAACCCAGTAAGTTTCTAAGACCTTAATATTTTTTTTTCCTAGAATTTGTACTGGGTAACCCGGTAAATTTTCTTGGGTTTGCGCATATGGTCCCGCGTTACTGCAGAGCTCCAGTAAAAATTCATAAACTCCCCAGGAATATTTTAAGAAATCTTTTCTCCGTGTACTGATAAAAGCGTGATGTTCCTAAAACAGCTCCTTAACGTACGTATTATTTAAATATATTTTCACCCTCTACGTAAACGAAGTCGCGGGTTAAAGTTAGCGTTAGCCCAAAGTAACTATTCCACGCGGACGAAGTCGCGGGCAGAAGCTAGTTAAATAATAAAAATATTAGCCAGTATCAAGTTAAAGGAGGGAATACTCTAATAAGAAAATAGTAGTTTATGAAACTGTTTCATTATGAAGGGTATTAAAACACGAGTGTGTGTTTAAAAACCGCACTGTAGGCAAAGTTTGTAATAATATCACACAAGTGTTTTAATAACTAGTTATTTGCAGTTTCATACACTACTTTATCTACTCTCATACACTGGGATGGGACCTACTAAATAAAATATCAAAGTTAAAAGAGTAAGAAATAGTTTATTGCTTATAATAATTATTCAAGTTTTGTATGTTGCAATTATGAAGTTGTAGAATGCCTCACCTTTTTTATACTATACTTCTCGGTTCCGTGCATCCCTCATCCAGATGTTTCGTGCCCCCTATTACATGGAACTTAAACATAACTGGCAAAATGTAAGTGTACCTACTATAGGTATACCTCTGCCTATCCTTTCGAGGATTACAGGCGTGATGTTATGTTATGTGTTATTCTGTAAATACATATTCATTAATGTCATGAATCATATTTTATCAACATACCCCTGGTATAGTACGATTCAAACTGAATGGCGGCTGTAAGTGCGCTATTCGCTGCGCAGTACCTCACCCTTTAACCCCGCTGATACGTGAATTGGTTACTGCGCAGCGACTCGCCTCATATTCCGAGCCGCATTAAGTTTGAATCGTACTATACTGAGTGAGCTCTAAGATTTATAAGCTGTTTTTTTCTATTGCTTATTTCTACTTATGAGTAGCTCTACGATTGACTATAAAATGTCATCTAAAAATACTTCAAGTCTTAAATTTCTGTCTTTACAGGTACGGCTGGATAAGTAAGCCACTCGCTAATGGCGACCCTCAAAAAGTATTTGACAATATAAACTACGATGACCTGATTCCTTTGGAGACTGATGGAAGCAAACCTTTCGGAGACCTTAGCAGACATAGGGTCGTGGTCGGCCATAACGTGTCCTTTGACAGGGCTAAGATTAAAGAACAGTACTGGTTGGATAGGACAGGTAATCCTTCTTCTTCATCTACTTCTGTTTAAATAGCTAGCTTTTGCCCGCGGTTTCGTCCGCGTGTATGTCGGTATTTATCCCATGGCAACCTACAGTCGCCAGCATATCAAGTTAAGACAAACTGTCAGATTTTCTCACTCGATTTTGAACTTAATCATCAACGTTTTAAGGTTTAAAATTGCTTGGAGAAATTTGACAGTTTCGTGTAGCTTGACCTGCTGGCGACTGTACTACAGGGATTAAAAGTATCCCTTGTCCTAATTTGGCACACGGATGGACCATGACCTGGGGGGGTCATGGTCCATCCGTGTGCCAAATTTTATCGAAATCCGTTAATGCATGAAAAGGTAACAGACAGACAGAGACGCCGCTGCCTCGGGTCCTATTATATGGGGGGGCGGCGGACGGCCCCAAGTCCGCCGTCCCTCTAGACCTGTTCATGGGACTGGTCTTCCGGGCGTCTGCGGAGGGCGGACAACGCCCAAGACGGCGTTGTCCGCCCTCCGGCGATGGCCGGCACGTCTGCTGTAAGTCGGGAGAGTGGTCTCGGCCGCCCTCCACCTTTCCGCAGCCTCCTTCTGTGAAATGACGGTTTACTATTATTAAGTAAATAAAGAAATAATGAAATGCTAGTCAAAATATGTGAAATAATTCAATATAGGTACTCTATAAAAATGTTTAACTCAGTTAAAAACAATACATTTTGCGGCGTAGGTACAGTCAGTCAAACTGTCAGATTTTCTCATTCGATTTTCAACATAACCTTTAGCATTTTAAGGTTCAAAATCGTTTGGAGAAATTTGACAGTTTTGTTTAGCTTGACCTGCTAGCGACTGTACGTAAACAGTCAAACATTTTTATCTTCTAAATATTTGGTGACACTATTACTTTTATCGACAGGTGTACGTTTCATGGACACGATGTCGATGCACACGTGTGTGAGCGGCGTCACCAGCTACCAACGAACAGTACTGAAAGCCAAGAACAAGGAGCCTCATCCCTCAGATGATGACTGGATTGAGATCAGCTCGCTTAACAACCTTAGTGAGGTAATAGTTCTAACGAAGTCAGAAAGCCAGTTCCCGTAATCAAAATGTTTGACCCCCGACGGAAAAAGAGGGGTGTTATAAGTTTAACGTTTGTATCTGTATGTCTGTCTGCGGCATCGTAGCTCCCAAACGGCTGAAACGTTTTTGTTTTGTTTGAAAGGTGACTTGATCGAGAGCGTTCTTAGCTATGATTCAAGAAAATCCGTTCACACGTTTGAAGATTATCAGCTCTTTTCTAGTTGATGAATGGACGATAGCATCGTCCACAGGTCTGATCGAGTCGAAATTTGGTATTCTGTTTCTTCTTTGGTATTAAAAACATCGTAACCTTGAACTGATACTGCACCATCACCTGGAATTTGCAGGATATCCAACTCGCTCACCAACTTACAGCAGAGGTATCGTGTTTGGGCTCATTGGAATGAATAGGTTATAGATAGATGGTGATCAGGATCTGATGATGGAGTACGAAAGATAAATTATGATAAATTAGTAACTAGCTTCACTGTGGGAAAAATACGTACAGCTGCGCAGATTTTGGCGAGGCACATTCCTAACCCAGGTCATGGTTTATTCGTGTGCCAAATTTCATTCAAATCTGTTCAGCCGTTAAGGCGTGAAAAGGAAACAAACAAACAGACAGACGGCTACTTTCGCATTTATAAAATCGGTATGGTTTATCTTCTAATATCAATTTACTACGCAGGTCCACAAACTATACTGTGGCACGACCATAGACAAGCAAACCAGAGATATATTCGTGGAAGGAACGATGCAGGATGTCCACGACCATTTCCAGGCGTTGATGCACTACTGCGCCAATGACGTCATTGCGACACACGACGTATTGAAGGAACTGTTGCCACTGTTCTTACAGAGGTTCCCGCACCCTGTCACCTTGGCTGGCATGCTGGAGTTAGGTAAGATGATTATCTGTTAATACAGTTAGCATGGACGCAACGAGGCGGGGCAGGGGGGGGGGGGGGGGGGGCGGCTGCCCCCTCTGGACTTCCTGCCTCTCATAAATTTAGCTCGAAAATAAAGTACCTATATTGATGACTTTTAAGCGTTTATGGGAGATTGGTCGGAGAGGGCAACGTATAGGGAAGAGTTGAAAGCTATTTGGAACTCCTTTGGAAAATTCTTGTTTTGCCTGGTGCATTGAGTTATTTCAATTAGACTTTTTATATCCTCACCGACCAATCTCAATGGAAGCTCCAAGTACGCAGGAGATATTATAGTGCGCCACTGTGTGCGTAAACACTAACTTGTAGGTACTCTCTCTTCCAACTCGACCGGGACGAAATAAGGCGCAGGACCGACTTCTTAACGTGCTGTTCGAGGCACGACCGAGCGACTAGGCTGCTGCTGAGAATTTCCGGACACAAACACTGAATACTTGTTATTTAAATGCGACTTTCAGTCTTAAATTTAAATGAAATAAAACTTACTTTCGCTTAACAGGATCAGCGTATTTACCAGTCAACTCTAACTGGCTGCAATACATAGACTCAGCCGAAACAGTATTCGAAGACTTGAAATTAGAATCTCGACAGTTACTATCACTTAAAGCTGACGAGGCTTGCAGGATGATGGCTGATAACTCTTACAAAAAAGACTTGTGGATGTGGGACCAAGACTGGTCGATACAGACTTTAAAACTAAAAAAACAAACCAAGAAAAAGACAAAAGTTCCAGAGAATGAAACAGAGGTTGCAACGGCCAATGATTTTGAAAATGGAATTTCGGTTACGCATGATCAAACAACCAATGAAAATGTAAAGCCCGATTTGAAAACGTTCGAGGTTTTAAATGAAGACTACATACGATGTTTTGAGGCTAGAAATACAAAAAAACATGAAAAAGCTGTTGAAGAATTAAGCAAGGAGTTCGAACATCTGTTTGAATTAGGGGAACTGTTACCGGTCAAACGGCCGTATTTGGCCGGATACCCTGCGTGGTACAGGAAGTTATGTACTAAACCCGGAAAAGACCCGGACTGGACACCCGGAGCCAATCACGTTACGACTAGCATGCAAGTAAGCTTTTTCAGCAATATGTTCTTTGTCATCAAGTTTTCTGATGATTAACATTACATTTTTATGAGACCGCCCTGAAAAATTCTCAAGAAATAATGTTATTTTTAGTATAGGTACTATAAGGGCCGATTTTGCAATCGTCAATTAAAAAAGAAATAAAAAGCAAATAAATAAAATAATAATAATAAATATAAAGCTTTTGTATAGAAAATATAATAAAATACCGCCATTATTATTAATATCATTATTATTTTCTATGAAAAAGTGGCCAACGGCCGTAATTTTAATCCACAGATAAAATTTATCTGAAAAATCGAAATAGAAAAATCGGCCCTTAGAGAAAACTGCTGCAAACCGCTGAAGAACTGGTTTCAGGCTTGCGTAATATCAAAAATAACCTTAACCTTATATAACTCTGTCAACATTCTAGATAACACCAAAACTCCTTCGCCTATCGTGGGAAGGTTACCCCCTCCATTACATCAAATCAGAAGGGTGGGGCTTCCTCGTCCCATACAGCCGACATCGCAGTGAAGATGCGGAGGAACCCCTGGTACCTTTAGAAGAACTATTGCAAACCTGCCCTTTGACATTTAGCAAAGAGACTGAGTGCCAACCCGATGTGTATATGCTGCCTAAGACAGTGGAGGTGAGGTTTATCTCTTATAAGAAAAAATACCGTTAAAACTATTGTTAAACATGAATCTTCATCCTCCTGTCCCTATAGCGCTACAAGGTTATTTTGGCGCGTGGTCAAAATCTGAACTAACGCCGCCATCTTGTTTTTTAATACATTTCTAGTGACATTTCACAAAACAATTGCACAAATGTTTACCAACAGCGCCCCCTGTTCACGTCATTCGAGCGCCAAAAGATCCTTGAAGCATTGTACATAGAGTCAATCAATCAGTTTAGCCTTTTCCCCGCATTGTTGTGGTCGGCTTCCAGTCTAACCGGATGCAACTGCAGACCAGTATTTTATATGGAGTGACTGCCTATCTGACCTCCAAAACCCAGTTACTGGGTAACACGATATCCCTTGGTAAAGCTGGTTGTCAGACATTTTGGCTTCTGACTACCCGTAACGAATGTCAAAGATCTACGAATGACAGCCGGAACCAACGGCTTAACGTGCTTGCCGAGGCACGGAGGGGTCTCAAAATGTAATGAATGGTCACCCATCCACGAATTGACCGCGGCAAGCGTAGCTTAACCTTCGATCGACTGGTGCGGCTTTTATTATTTAGCCACGAGCTCCTCACCGTAGCAGTGTACAGTTGCCAGCACATCAAGTTACTACAAACTGTCAGATTTTCTCATTCGATTTTGAACTTAACTTTCAACATTTTAAGGTTTAAAATTGTTTGGAGAAATTTGACAGTTTCGTGTAACTTGACCTGCTGGGGACTGTTCATAGAGTATGGTATAAGTTAGCTGTCAGTGTATGCCTGATGAGACAGCGTCAGTCTTTGCAGTAAACTGGTACTATCTAATGTCGTATAATACTTTTCAACACATTAGTTCAAAAAATGCATTTACGAAGCCTGTATACTTTGTTCGAAAGTTAAAAATTACGCACCATACAACGGAATGTGCGGTAAAATAGGTACTCTCACCTAAGTACCTGTTTTACCGCATACTCCATTCTGTAGTGCCGTGCGTATCCTTTACAAATTCGCGCCATTTTCATATTAGAAACGTCAAAGATTGTTGCGACTTTCCGACTGATATTTAAAAACAAAATAATTTTATGAGTTCAAGCGAGGAATCCGATATTAATATTGTACTGTTTTCTCGCAAATGTGTTGAAAAACGTTGTATGACACACGTGCGGAAATTGGAATTTACAAATTCGTAACTATGGTAAGCCCTCGACTTCATCTCGGGCTTACATTCGTCTACTCGTTTGTAAAAACCAACCTACCGTATTAGTATCATAAATAACTATTCCAAAGAAATCGTACCGTGACAGCCGTTTTGTTGGGCGCCAGTTTTAAGGTAACAACTCGGGTCAGACAAAAAGCTTGCATATGCGTATATGGACAAATTATAATAATATGAGACAAACTATCGTGCATTATACAGCATGGATCAGAAAGGTGTGGTCAAATTAACAACAGTCTCACACAAAACTTCAATACCTAATCGACCTAAATGTGTAGGACCGTTTTTTAGGGTCCCGTACCTCAAGGGTAAAAACGGGACCCTATTACTAAGACTTCGCTGTCTGTCCGTCTGTCTGTCACCAGGCTGTATCTCAAGAACCGCGATAGCTAGACTGTTTAAATTTTCACAAATTATGTATTTCTGTTGCCGCTATAACAACAAATACTAAAAACAAAATAAAATAAATATTTAAGGGGGCTTCCACACAATAGACATGATTTTGTTGTCGTTTTTATAGGTAATGGTACGGAACCCTTCGTGCGCGAGTCCGACTCGCACTTGGCCAGTTTTTTTGTTTTAGGGTATTTGTTATTGTGCAATGTGCAATGGAGAAAGTTGTTCAGTTTGATGGCCCACACCCTACCACACCCTTAAAATTAACCACACCTTTCTGATACATGCTATATACGTTTGACAGGAAGATTTAGGCAGGCGTGCGTACTACGCTAGAAAGAAGAGAGACGAGCAGGCGGCCGCTAACCAGTACCACGGCCTAGGGGTGTGGTGCGGGATAGAAGTTCAAGGTAATTAAAAACTCCCAATTGTATTGTACCATTTTTTTAAATTAATTTGCGAAAATTCTCAGTCGTGATGGGTATCGATATTTAAACATGATACAACGAAACAAAAATGATTTGATGATTATTTATTGTTGTGTCAACGACCGTAGGTGTAGTTTTTGTGTAAACTTCAAACGTAATGTGTATTGATATCTATATATGGTAAAACAAACAAAAAATATCTGGTTTTCTCAACTCAGATGTCAATAAAAACAACATTAAAAGCAGTCGTAGACCCCAAAAAAATTTATAATAAAAAAAAAATATAATCAAAAAACTTTTGTTTTATTTATCGTATTTAGATATCGATATCCATAACGTCTGCGGAGTTTCGCAAACTAATTTAATTTGACCCTGTATTGTACCTTTTTTAATTAATTTGCGAAACTTTAAAACTCAGATGTGATGGGTATTGATTGGCATTTAAAAGCAGGAAGATCAGAAACAAAAAAATATCAAGATGATCTTGTCTAGTTTGGGGCCAACGTCAAACCCTTGTAATATAAAAATATACAACTTTATTGCTAATAAAAGGAAATAAAGTTGTAACTAATCTTAAAATCATGATTTCTCGGATTCAACGATTTTTCTCTTTTTAACCGACTTCAAAAAAGGAAGAGGTTCACAATACAACTGTATTTTTTTTTTATGTGTTTTACTTCAGATATTTTTTTTCTAGGTGAACCGATTTTGATGATTCTTTTTTTCATTTGAAAGTTGATGCTTCTCATGTGGTCCCACATAAATTGATCAAGATCTGGCCAGTAGTTTTTGAGTTATCCTTAATAATGCGTATTTTTTCGACTTAGTATATACCTATTGATGCTGTTTTAATAACTTCCTGTCACTGTTATTTACATATCAAGTAGTGGTATACGAATTTGTGTGGAGTAGGTACCACAGCGAAAAAGTGAAAAAAAAATAATTTATTACAAAAAAAAAAACAACCTACTTAAAAAAAACACTACAAAGTGAAAAATAACTTTAATTTCGGAAGTCGGTGGCAAAAAACGAAAATAAAAAACAAAAGACACCGACTTCCGAAATTAAAGTTATTTTTCATTTTATAGAGTTTTTTTTTAAAGTTTTTTTCTCTAATTAATATTTTCAGGCTGCTGTCATTTCCTTCGATTGCCACATAAGGACGGCCCAAAATACAAAGTGGGCAATCCGTTAGCTAAGGACTTCTTAGAGATGTTCAGTCAAAACGTGCTCTCCGCTCAAGGGAACGAAGCTGAAAAGGTAACAACTAAGGAAAAATAACTTTAATGCTTGGACATAAAGTTTAATTTCCGCTACAACTTCAATATTTTTATGACATTTTCATTCTACTCATTTTGAAATCAACTTAATTTACACAGTATTAAAGTTGAATTTGTTTTTAAGTGGAAATAACGTTATTTGGAAACAATAATTTGAACAGACATTAAACCTTTTTTGCGTTGAACCTCTTTCGATCTTGCATAGGTGCTAACATTCGGTCGTATGATGTCGTACTGGCGTAACAATAGGGAGCGTATACTGAGCCAGCAAGTGGTTTGGTTGCCGGACGAACTCCTGCCGCCAGCACTGCGCAGTGGTTTGAAGAAGTACGGAGCTATCATACCGCAGGTTGTGGTCTGCGGGACGCTGACGAGACGGTGAGTATCACGACGCTAAATTCAAATGCAGACAATACATTTTTCAGGGAATATTTTTTATAAAATTCAAAAATATACTACTATTTCGAACGTCATTTTTAATATGGACGGTCAAGCTCCAAAAACTCAATTTTAATAGTAAACTTTAACAATATCAAAGGTTTAAAAATGCCGCATTTTTTTGCATAGTACACAATGACGCTATATAACTGACTAGCTTTTGCCCGCGGCTTCGCCCGCGTTGATTTACTGAGATAAAAAGTATCCTACGTGTTAATTCAGGTTATAAACTATCTCTGTTCCAAATTCCAACCAAATTCGTTCAGTAGTTTTTGCGTGAAAGAGTAACAAACATCCGTCCATCCATCCATCCATTCTCACAAACCTTCACATTTATAATATTAGTAGGATTTTCAGGAGTTTGTTCGATAATAGTCCTTCCAGTCCTGGCTTCGCACATGAATAACGAATACCAGGCGAATCATAAGGCATCTTTTTATCCCAGAAAAATACAAACAACATTAATTTTGGTTGTCAGTGCCAGCGAGCCAACATGGATGACAGCTAGCAACGCTCATAAGGAGCGCGTGGGCTCAGAGCTGCGTGCCATGGTGCAGGCGCCGCCCGGACACAAGTTTGTGGGCGCTGACGTCGATTCACAGGTACCATACGTATTACTGACAGACAGACCACTACATGGATGACGTCACAAGGTTTTTTTGTTTTTTTAGTTTAGCAGTATCTAGCGGAGAAATAGCCGTATGTTTCATCATAACTACGCATAATTTTCTGATCTTTGCACGATGTTGTGGGTTCAAATCTGGGCAAGTAACAATGTCACCCAACTCAACTTAAAATATTTCACATAAACCAACATGGGCACTTATGAAACGTCAGAAGCTGAAACGGCATGAAACTCCACGGTTACTCTTTTAAAAATAAGGGGCTTACAATGTTTCAAATTACAGTGTTTATAGGTATGAGAGGACAGTGTAGGCCTGTCAACAAGTAAATGGCACTCAAAAAAATATAAAAAAGGTCTACAAATCTACAATCTACAAGTTAGGCCTACAACATTCTCTCATTCACAAAATATAGAAGAATCTATATAAAAACAAGAGCCTATTTAAACCAAATGACATGATTGCCATTACAACTGCAACGCATCTGAATTAAAATCCTGTTTACAAAAGCCATAAGTAAAGAGTTGAAATAAGAATTGGAGGTATATAATGTCAAATAATGAAAAGATGATGTCAAAGAAGAAAGTAAAAGACCAAAAAAAAAAATACGTGTGGCACTCGGGGACTGCCGCGGTAAAGCTATTGCATAGCATTTTTTATCAACTTATGCAATTATAATTATTTATTTATTGATTATTTATGCAGTATTTTTTTTTCTTTGATATTAATTCAAGTACAGTCGTACCATATACATACACGTTAAGCGAACGCTCGGCCGAGCTACATGGTAGGCGGAGTGGGGGGTATTAGGTTTTATTTTCGTTACGGAATTTCTTGATTCGGTCGCCGCGCTCAAAGCCCGCGATAAAAGCTATGCAATAGCTTGAAACATTTTATTGTCAAAGATATATTTCGTAAATTGGGAGCAGTTAATAGACTCTTACATAGTGGTGCCATTAATGTGACTTTTTCAATCCTTATGTACTTTATTAGTTTATCTTGGATATTACTGACATTCGTGAACGAAAACATCGTGAGGAAACCTGGGACTTATAGTTAAAATTAGTCTGAAATCGCAATCTTGAGCAAGCGTGGTGAACAATACTTGTGCCTTCTCTGTATTAAGGCATTTACCCTGTAGAACCATATAAATGCCGCGCTAACGAAAAATACAATAAGTTGATTTTTCCGCTTCCGAGGAAATGGCGCTCAAAGTTATGAACTTTATTTTTCTTGTATCTCATGAATTAGTGAAAAGAAAGAAAGAAAGAAAATACATTTATTTGCGGTAAACATGACGCAAAGAAAAAACACACAAATACAAATAATAACGAGTTGGGGAAAAATATGCGTCACATTCACGCAAAACGGCAATCGCTCAGCATAATATCAATGAATGTTATGATAGATTTTTATTAAACACCAAGGATGTTTTTTTTTTGGGTGATTGTGTACGTATGGTATTTGTAAAGCAGTGTTAGTGAAGTTTTAGTTATTGAAAGAAACAAAGAAAAATTGGTTTACTTATCACAGAAACACGTGCATACAAAAAAGATAATTAGCTCTGGTAACAATGTAACATAAAAACAAACAAAATAGATCTATAATCACGAGCACAAAACAGAAAAGTCGATAGCTCCACATCATGACTGTGACAAGAAGGCTTCCACTCAGCATAATGCTGTGCTATGGGGGACCCACAGCACAGCGCTGATTTTCAGTGGTTACCAATGGTGGTTATTGCATCCTTCAAAACCGAGTTCTTGAAGGATTCATAAAAAATTACTTAGAGAGAGTTAATAGATCTCGATTCGCTGTTTCAGAATATTTATATATATGTAGCGGCATCTATAACGCCACATGCGAGCTACGCGTCAGACTGACGTCACGCAAAATCCTGCATCGCGCAAGCAGAGTTTACCGCGCAACTAGCATATATACAACATCCCGACATCAACCGTCGGGCAATTGCCCACCAGACACAAGACCCGTCTGGTCGGAGGATCCTCCCTTTTCCATAGAGTATGAGTGAACTTTACACCCTGTTCCTCATACCTCTATATATATAACTCAAAATCGTCCAAAAATTAGTTATTGTATTCTTCGTTAGCGCGGTAAATAAATTCCGATAAATAAATGTGATAATTTTACTTAGGGTGCCACAATTATAACTTACATATTGCAGGAGTTATGGATAGCAGCATTACTAGGTGATAGTACCCTTGGTCTTTGTGGCGGCAGTGCCTTTGGCTGGGCTGTGCTGGCAGGAGACAAGAGTCGCAAGACTGACCTGCATTCACTCACCGCGACCGCCGCCTCCGTGTCCAGGGATCACGCTAAAGTTATCAATTATGCTAGGATTTATGGTGAGAAGCTATTGTGATTGTTTATATTTCTGTGACAAGATAGATATGCAGTCATGGTCATAAAACGATTGAGCGACACGTCACGAGGCTGTAAACTTTGAAATCTAGATTTTTTTTAAATATAGTAGTAGTACTATATTTCTAAAAAATCTAGATAAAACGTGCGATTAGGACGGTGAAATCACAAATTATTTCACCCTACTCGTCCCTTTCGTCCTACTCGCACCGTTGTATGACTGCGACTGCCACAAATCTTGCCGTTTACTATAATGGAATAGGATAGAATACTCTTTATTATGTACACTATAAAAAATACAGATATGAATACAAAAAATAATTTAATAACCACAATAATCTAATAAAATAATAATCACAATAAAGTCGATCTATCAGTAATCAACAGCATCGTCATCTATTTATTACTTAATATCTATAATCTTATGACTCATTGGTTACGTTCAGAAAGAGGTATTACAGAAAATACCATTCACGTCTTTTAACTCAGAGGTCCCACAACATCAGCCGGCCCTATAAAAATCGGAGCATGTACAATCGACAAACCGATAATTGTCGGTCGCTTCATAG
The DNA here is from genome assembly GCA_917490735.1 of Dryobotodes eremita. NCBI lineage: Eukaryota > Metazoa > Arthropoda > Insecta > Lepidoptera > Noctuidae > Dryobotodes > Dryobotodes eremita. The sequence goes on from OU823242.1 coordinate 26,039,373, forward strand.
ACAAAGCTAGAACATGCAGATGAACAACGACAGACATTTGTCGGTCCTATTTTGTCGGTAACCAATAGACGCTTACTAAAGCTAGCGGTTCTCGGCAAAAATTCGGTCGCGGATATATAAAGCGACCGACTAATTCATGTATTTCTGCCTAAACCTTTTGAAGTCTTGAAATCAACACTTTGGCACTACGATTCTAGTTTTATAATTAGCAGGAACATCCTAACTATCCTAACTTCCTAATCCTAACTAATATTATAAATGCGAAAGTAAGTTTGTTTGTTTGTTTGTTACTTTTTCACGCCTAAACCACTGAACCGATCATCCTGAAATTTTGCATATACGTTGTCAGGGGTACAGAAACGGACATAGGGTACCTTTCATCCCGCAAAAAAGTACTGTTCCCGAGGAAAACATCAATAACGTCCTTATGATAATAGATGGCGCCACGTGTCTTTCGAATCATGATTGAATTATAACCCGAATTGATAGTCAAAGTCTAAATTAACGCGAGCGAAGCCGCGGGCAAAAGCTAGTACATTTATATAGAACAAACTAAAAAGCTGTACTCAACATAGTATTCTACTCATAAAAGTGTAAAGTGTGTTGTAAGAAATGAGTAGGAAACTGTGCCTCGCGGCTGCGCCAAATAGGCCCAGTTCAGCAAAAATGCCAGACAACTAATACCTGACGTTGCTTTTCACCTGGACCTGAAGTATGAGGTGACGTGTGAGTGAATTGAACCTATTTACTTTCAGGCGCCGGTCAGAACTTTGCAGAGAGGTTGCTAAAGCAGTTCAATCCTACCATGACGATATCGGAGGCGAAGAGCAAGGCCGCTAAAATGTTCACCTCCACTAAAGGCAGGCGCGTGTACCAACTGAAGAGGCAATACATGGAAGGGTTTATGGAAGAAGATTTGGATGAGCAGGTATAGTCGACATCGTAATTGGTTCAGCAGTTTTGGAAATAATTCTCAGTAAATTGAAACTTCACTAAGGTTGAAACCAGGGGTTGGAACCGGTACCAAAAGTACAGGGTCTGTATCGGTACTTAGCGGTTCTTGCCATTTCGGTTCCAGACTGGTACCGGTACTCCATTCAACAGGTACCGGTACCAAATTCAGTTACCCGGCGCGTACCACAAATCTCATATTTGTACGAGGAACCTCGTAAGGTTAGCTTGCAGTCGAACCGAATGCAGCTGAATACCAGTATTTTTCATGGACTGACTGCCTATCTGACCTCCACAACCCAGTTACTGGGTAATGCGATACCCCCTGGTAAGACTGGTTGTCAGACTTTCGGGCTTCTGATGTTCCGTAACAACTGTCAAAGATCCACGAATGACAGCCGAGTGCATCTCATATATCATATAAAGTAATTTGGTATATTTTCATTTCAATAACGTTCACAAGATATAATAGGTAAACTTGAGATATACCAACTGTTGATATAATTTCTTTACATATAACATTTATATACTCTAAAACTTATTTCGTATAACGTTATTGGGTATAACGTTTATTTTATCGAAAATCATTAGGTCTATCGTTTAAAATATATATTGATATTATCATTACGGTTAACACCCCGATTCAGAGCAATCCGACTCGTATAGGTTATTAATATTTCCTTCGTGGTTATTTTTTTAGGGATATTATTAATTGCACATTAAATAAATAATCACCTATCAATTTATTTCCATCATTTAAATACTGACCGCACAGCAAATTAAGCAGAGCGTACACACATAATACTCACACTCATAGCGTGTGAGTCTTATGTATTTGTTTCCGATCAGCCGTTTGTCGTAGAAATTATGTCGAAGGCATCGGTACAAAATGCAATATTATTGTACTAGGAGAATTTAGGATACAAGAGCGAGCGAAGCGAGCTCGGGACTTGGGGCACCCCGACTCGGACAAGTTAGGTTAGAAGAGGATAACAGGGTCTGGAAGACCCCGCCATCCCCTTTGTGGTTTATTTTTTTAAACCACCTTTCGCGGGTCTCCGTCGACTACGCCCTATTATTATTGCCAATCAGAAAAAGGAGGCCTCGCCCAGTAGATAGCGGTGCGCCACGAAAATAAATTGTTGCTTATTTAGTTATATTTTGAGTTGAGTATTTAGCTGTGCAGTAATTTTAATTGGAATTAGATTATTTTTGGATACAAAAAGTATTTTTTTTAATTTGCCTTTAAATACTATCCTTACCCTTTTTTATAAACACCCAGAAATAGGAGCCCAGCCAAGCGGGGCTCCGTCGAGCTATGTTGGCAGGTGGTAATCAGTTACTAGGTATATCTACTCAGGTTACTAACTATGATAGAAATGACAAAAAATAAAAATACTTTAAATTATTAACTACTACTACTATAACTACTATTATTTACTTCATTTTATTTTTCGTTTTTAACTAGGCGTTTTTATCATATTAGACTAAATTAATAAAAGGTTTTATATCTTTTGTGTGGTATATCAAACGATTTTATATTCAATGTATGTTATGCTTATAAATATTAGTTATTTTAAAATTATATCAATCGTTTATTATATTAACTGATCATTATATCAAATAAAATTATAGATTCAGTTGTTATATCTTGTAAATATTAGAGATTTTGTAATTATATCATACATACTATATTACTTACCCATAACAGCCAGGACCAACGGCTTCACGTGCTTGCCGAGGCACGGAGAGGCCTTGTTACGTAAAGATAGTTACCCATCCACGGCCCAACCGCAGCAAGCGTAGCTTAACCTGATCGATCGACACGTGCGGCTGTTATTACTTGGCCAGAAGCCCCTCTATTAAGTAGATATTCGTCAATATTTCAGGTGGTAGAGATGACAGCGTATCAAGCGTTGCGCCTCGCGAAGATGAGCGGAAAGAAAGTGGAGGACATGTTTCACAAGCCCAAGTGGATCGGAGGCACCGAGTCAGATATGTTCAACAAGTTAGAGGAAATCGCTGGTACTGTAATAGCTTACGTGTATAATAATAATCCTAACTAATATTATAAATGCGAAAGTAAGTTTGTTTGCTTGTTTGTTACCTTTTCACGCCTAAACCACTGAACCGATCATCCTGAAATTTTGCATATATGTTGTCAGGTGTACTGAAACGGACATAGGGTACCTTTCATCCCGCAAAAAAAGTTCTTTTCCCGAGGAAAACAACAATAACGTTCTTATGATAATAGATGGCGCCACGAGTCTTTCGAATCATGATTGAATTATAACCCGAATTTATAGTCAAAGTCTAAATTAACGCGAGCGAAGCCGCGGGCAAAAGCTAGTAATAATAATAAATACCAGCCTATCATGGTCCCACTGCAGGTCAAATGCCTCTTCTCACACAGTGAAGGCATTGATCACGCATATCTTAAACAACTCCTCCTCCTTCACCGATGTCAGTCATCGGTGAAGAAAATCGTGAGGAAACCTGGACTTATAAATGATTATAAGTCTGAAATCGCCGACCTGTCTTGAACATGTTGATCAATGCTCGTGCCTTCTCTGTATGAGAAGAGGCCTTTGCCCTGCAGTGGGACAATAATAGGCTGGTACTTATTATATTTTTATTTTATGTTTTTATGCCCTTCATTTCATTATATACATACAAATTAAAAAAATAATTAAATTAATTATTAAATATTAGAATATAAAAACATTTAAAAATATAAAAAATAGTAGTCCACCGGTATCGGGAACAGGGTCCAAGCTACCGGCGGTCAGGGCTCCAGAGAGAGGAACCTCCTAACAATGCGGGCCGTGTCCAGAAGTACCGCCTTCTGAATCAAACCCTTGATCCAGCTGCCCAACGAGAGCCTCCTCAGGTGTTGTTCGAGGCTCTTGGCTATTAAGCCATTGTCCGTCACGACTATCGGCACAATGATTGCTGAGTCCACGTCCCATTTCGCTCATTTGGAGAAACATCGACGTAAATGTATTTTTTCCCAAAAATTAGTTGTCGATATATATTGTGCCCCAAAAAATTTTCAGAGGAGTAGAGGCGTGAAATATTTAATATGGTTTTGGGATTTATCAACATTTCAGAACGAGACGGTAACAGATTACAAACAAAAAACGACTTTAAATCACTCTCCTGTTAAATTTTAAAAGCAGCAGTTACGTCGATGTTTCTCCAAATGAGCAATATGTCGACAACCTCGCGAGCTAAGTCGAGTCGAGGTTCCCGTCATGCGGGATCGTTATGTCAATAATCATTGCGCGCCGCTCCACCACTATATCAGGCTTATTGGCAACAATAGTCCTGTCAGTGATGATGGATCCATTATGTTTTTATTTTTTATTATTATTACCAAGTAAGTAAAGTAGCAATTCCCGTTCCCCAGACTCCGAGGGCCCGTCAACAGCGTTCCTGTCAGGTCGGTTGTCTCGTGCGTTAGAGCACTCACAAGGCCGGTGGGGAGGCACGAGACTCAACTGGGCAGTGCAGAGTGCTGCGGCCGACTTCTTGCATCTCATGCTGGCTAGCATGGCACATCTCGCGCCAAAAGCCAGGTACAGTAGAGTATTTTATATCTTCGTCAGTTTTTTAATTCTTTCCTTGATCAAATAAGGACACTTGGGACTTTGAAGTTGCGGCACTGAGCCGACTATTGCATAGAAAAGTATATTTAATTAAATGTAAAGAAGATGGCCTACTAAGCCTATCGGGAGCAAACGAAATGGGCCCCCCGCCTAGGAATGAACGTCGAAATATTTAGCATGCTGTCTCGAAAAGGTGCAAAAATAGGAGATACTTTGTCGATAACAGTAAAGCATCAGACGAACAGAGGATGATATAGCGAGCGAAGCGAAGTCGAAAATGTTTGCACTCTGCATTGTTGAAATTTTCTTTTGAACATTTATACAGAAAGAGGACTTATTTGTCGATTAACGTAGAGTAGTCTGATATAAAAATATGTGTGCGGTCGGGGGACCCCCGTCAGGAATTACGTTCCTTACGCGATACTCGTACGCACACACACTAGTGTACATATCGACAGTGGAAAGGTAAAATGGCTACGTTAAGGGGGAAGCGCCAGGTCGCCCGCGAAATTGATCAAATTTTTACTTTTTTGAAATTTTCTTTTTATTTATATTTTATGAAACTGACATTCAATAGGGTTATATGAAACTTACAGGGTTTTATTGATGAGTTTAATTATTATAATTCTGTAAATACATACTTGTTACGGTCGCAAACCGTATTTTGACACTGTCCTGCAAATTGTAAAAGACGTAACAAAATTAGAATTTCGCAGGTAACCTGGCGCTTCCACCTTAAGGAACTTTGTCCCAAAAGACAATGTAGGTTGCAAGAGTGAGCGAAGCGAGCTCAAAAATTTTACCACCCTACGATTATATTTAGTGTACCTACCTACAAACTGCCTTCTTATCGAATATATTTTAGTCTTGTGTGCGATTTGATTAAAAAGTATTTCTTCTTTCTCCTACAGATTTTGCCTCAGTTTCCACGATGAGGTCAGGTACCTAGCGTCAGATGAACACAAATATGAAACTGCGTTGGCGCTACAAATAACGAACTTACTGACAAGAGCGTTTTGTTCACAAAGGTAAAATTTTATTACTTATTCTCTGTGACTGGGGTGTGATTATGGCAAATTACTTTTTTTACGTCCATAAGATGTGTATTCATTAGGGGACAAATGCCTCGCATCGTTTTCGATGTAGCGAGGTGGGACGACGTCGCATGACGACTCACAATTTCTCTGGAGACACGTGTCGCGGGGCATTTGTCCCCTATTGAATGAATATACACGTTAATTAAGCCATCATCTTTAATTCTCTGTTTCTTCTATTTCAGAGTTGGAATAAACGATCTTCCACTATCAGTAGCGTTCTTTACATCCGTGGAAGTGGATCAAGTATTAAGAAAAGAGTCAAATCTCAACTGCACGACACCATCCAACCCTCACGGGTTAGATAATGGCTATGGGATCCCTAATGGAGAATCTTTGAATATATTTGAAGTATTAGATAAATGTAAATTAAATAAATCAATTAAATAAAATGTATTGCATTTTTATTCGGCGAGAAGCTATGTTACGGACTGTAATTTTGTGATTGTGACATTGAGGACAGTGGTTTTAGATAATTCGATTTTAGCATGAGATTATTCAATCTGTAAAAATAACCATTGTGAAAAAATAAATTGGGCCAATCACATCCTGTCAAGGCCGGTCACGGGTGGGTATGAGACAGAACAAAAGAAAACTGGGCATCGCTGGACTTGCGTCTGAAACTACAGAACCGCACCGCAGACTGAATTATTCTAATAAGTTTCTCAAAAGTCCTGAATAAACTTATTGTGTAAAAATAAAAGTCGACTATAATGCCAGTGTCGAATGATGCGAAGGATGCCTATGTTACGCGAAATGGAACGAATAATATGCCAGTGTCAAAAATGACACTTGCTGGGTAGACTTGTAGCGTTCCGAGTTTCACAAGAGCAGGCGTATCTTAAGCATAACGGTACGGTAGTATCTCTAATGTCTGTAGCATAACGCGATAAAGGACTACAATTCCCTTTTTAGAGATGTTAGAAAACATTTCTTCACAAAATAACGATGTACACTACGGCTGAAATATTTTGCCGAGTCCGAACTTCGCACAGAAGGCTGCGTAGTTACAATTTTTAGGAACCAAATGGTGACATGAAGCGAGTGTGGGTGAGAGAACATGCGCGAAAGTTCGTAGTATTCGTTCGTTCGTATGTTCAAACTTTCCAAGATATTTCGGCCGTACTGTACTGATCTGTTGTATTATACTCTTGCATTTAAAAGTTTCTTTCTCTTATTGTGGTTATTAAATACTAATTTAATATTTATGTAACATCAAAGTGACTTACAGTCACATAATGCTTAAAAAGTAAAGTATGGGGTTGGAACGTCTGTAACCCTAACCTATTTTTGTGCTAACGTATGATACCTACACAAAAAATAAAACCTCTAAAACTTTGTTCAACTTGCTAAATTCATGTTTTTATTAAGCAACCATGTCTAAAGTTACTAAGAGGAAGCATGTGATGAATGAAGCTCTCTGGGACGACTATGAGCTGCCTAAAGAGAATCAAAGTATTGTTAAAGTTTTAAGAACTAAAGGCAATAATTTACATGAGGTAAGAAAATCTAACTTATAACAAAAGTAATGGGCAAAGCTTTCATAGTTTGCCAGCAGACAGCAGGCAAGCCTATATTTTAAAATTATTCACAATCTTTACATTCATAAAAAAGTTATGTGAAATAATAATGTATAACGAAGCTTATTTTTTTTTCCAGATTACTACACCAACCGGCGAGGAATACTTGGTGTCCATGCCAACAAAATTCAGAAAAAACATATGGGTGAAAAGAGGAGATTATATTCTAGTGGAACCAATAGCTGAGGGTGATAAAGTGAAAGGTGAAATAGTGAAAATAATGAACAAAGACTCTATCAAATATTATAAAGAAAATAATGTGTGGCCCAAAGAGTTTGAGGACAAAAAAGAAACTGATGCGGATGGTGATGACGAATTATTTGTGAACACTAATAGAAAACCTATGATGACTTATAGTGAAAGTGATTCAGATGATAGTGATACAAACAATGATAGTGATGAAGATAGTGATAAAAAATAATATTATTTTGTTATATTCTGTATTTTTTATACACAAACCTTTCTTCATGGCTTATATGATTTGATAAGAGCAGCATTTTTGGCTATAGGTTTTTGCACAATAGGCGAGTAACATTTAGTTGACAGGAGCTGTCATTTTCTAGAACAAGAAATACTGGTATTATGTACCTTCCATTTATGAAAACGGCACAGAGTACATTCTGGAAAACGGACTATGCGGCAGTTATTTTCTTTTTATTGATTGGTTATGTTTCAATGTTTTAAAACATTATGCTATTCTAAGTTTGAGACAAAGTGAATAAAACCTCAGTGTAATTTCAGCTTTAATATTGAACTAATTGAGCCAATTTATTATATTGTTGAGGATTGTTACTGCTAGAATAAAAAAAAAAAAACATTTGGCTTTATGTTTACTTTAATTGAAGTAACTGCAACATTAAATATCTACAATTGAATCAACACCTTAACAGTAATTAATTTGAGATCATTAGAACTGGCCCAGCCGAGATTTATGAAGCCATAATAAATTATACATATAATTATTGGAATTTATCCATGTTCTACAATGAAAGACTAAATAAACTTTTTATCTATCAGGATTTACATACGTACATATACACTTTCTTCACGTGGGGGTTGGCAGAAATTACAGAATGGTACCTACTACAATCATTACATAGGTAATCATAACAGGTTTTCTTTTGATTTACTCATTAAAATAAAATGTTAAGAAAGCGATATTGTTAAAATAAAATATAACGTTATTACAATTAACTTGTCTGATTTTTCTTATATCTTTTTACTAACATAATACAATACATACCAAACCATACTTTTCTTAATTAATACTTCTTGGTCTAGCATACATTAAGGTACATGTAGCTCAAGCAAATGCAGTAGTAATTTAAATTAAAAAAAATACTTTTTTCACTTCACAAAATTAAATGCACTAATTAAAAATTAAATCTTTTAAATAATTAATAAAAATATTTTTTTCACTAAATTTAAATGTAGGAGGAATTACAACAATTAATCACAATTCTCTAATATATTATTTCAAACCGTTTATTTAATATCTGCATCAATGTCATCAGCCATTATGTATTCATAAATCCTTTTGATAAGTTCAACAGATTTCACTTTGGACCATCCGTCAGTCTTAGTAATAAGCTTTGCCTGACCATCTTTGATAAACTCCAGAGTTAATTGTTTCAACGCATTAGCAGAGTGGAGGTCAGCCAATTGTAATGTTTCTATTGCATTTTCAACAGTCAGCTTCTTATGCAAAGCTTCCTCACAGAGACTTTTTAGCCTACTGAGTTGATAGTAGTCCGCTGCAGCAAGCAACTTCTCTGGTATCTCATCAACCCTTGGAGCTTTGTCACTGTATATGAAAGTCAGGACTTCTCTCAGGACTTCAGACTCAAGTGGGGATTCAACAACATTAGTGTAACATTCAGTTGTGTTATGCTCAAAATGAGCTTTCAGAACAGCACTTCGACTGGCTAAAACTGCCTTGTGCACCTTATATTCCACTAGCTCTGCAGATTTCATGGTTACATCAGAAAACAAGCCATTGTTGAGTAAGTTCTCAAAATCATTACTCAACTGAGCCTCAGGGACATTAGAGCGATCTACTTTTATATCATTAGTTACCATAAACTGGAATTTTAGTCTTAGACTGCCGTCACTTAGCAAGAATATGTCTCTGCCGTCGTAACTGGCTATATCTCGCTTAAACAACGTAGCTAAGTACTGCCATTTATTCGCCTGAACAGTATGATACTCCTTTATAACAATGGATCGCTCTTCGAATCGTTTCAAACATATTGTCAGAATTGACTTCAAGAACACGGGAGTAGGAGACAAATAGTAGATTTCAATAATGTCATTATCTCTCCCCAAGAATTGCATTTTTAATTGGAATCGTGATTCTGATAAATCGGCCGGATCCTTGGATTTTTCTGTGCGAAACTCTCGTGTTGTTTTATTTTCTAATAGGATGATAAAATTTGGCACAGTCCATATTATTGTGTTTATTTTAGTTTGCCCCTCGGTGCGGGTTGTATAATTGATACTAGACATTTTTATGGTAAAAATTTAAACAGGGATAGACTTATTTATTTATTTACAAGCGACACAGATCTCAATTTAACATTATCTCTAGCTAGAATACCGAGTAACGACTAATGTCAATGTCAAACTTGAACCACAAAAGAGAACACATACTTAGCTGAAATTCACCAATAAAAATACCGCAATAATGTTGTGCTTGGCTTACGACCATACGACAAAACTTCGAATCATCCAAATCGACTAAAACTTGACGTTCGCCGTTGTTTACAAAGCTAGTTTTATTTAAATTAAATAAGCTGCATTTAAAACACATTCTAAAAAAGAATAAAACTTGTTTAAAGCAAGTAATAGTGAATTATATGTAAGTCATTTTAAATTAAAACACGAAAACAACATTTTCTATCTTAAAAAATCCATGGAATTCCAAGTTTGCCAAAGAGTAATAAAATAATAACTGAGTAAAATACTAGCAAATTAACAGTCTTCGTAAACACATACAATATTTTTTGCTCGACCGACGTCGATATTTTCGCTCTTGGAGTTTTCTTTCCCATTGTTTTGGATAAAGAATTGATTTGACAATACGATTTCGCTATCTAATCTATAATGAACGTGTGATCGTAAAATAATCTTGTTGATAAAATATCAGTGATTTAGCGTAATGTAATAAACGTTCGATTCATCAAAGCGTAACAGTGAGAGGTGAAGATTACTAAATAAAAAATTCTTATTTTTTTCTCGCGACAAATGTTATTTGGTGCTCATTATGGAGGATTATAAGTTTCTATTTAAAGTAGTGTTAGTTGGTAATGCGGGGGTTGGGAAAACATGTTTAGTGCGTCGCTTTACTCAAGGTCTCTTCCCACCTGGGCAAGGTGCTACAATTGGTGTTGATTTTATGATTAAAACTGTAGAAGTTGACGGTGAGAAAGTGAAGGTGAGTTCCTTTAACATGTACATATTTGGCATCACTATTGCATCATTTTTAATGCTGAAATTGGTCCTATAAACATAATGTTGTTCATGTTTTTGTTGTTAACAAAGGCCCTGTGTGCATGAATCAGGTGTCCTTGTATTAAATTAATATCATGCAACAAAAACAATAAGAATCTCACATCCTTATATGAGTTGAATGAGTTTTATTGTGAGATTATTCATTTTTCATTGAACAAAAAGCAAAGGTGAAAGTTACAAAAAATTACTACATACCTATTATTTAAAAGAAATTATATCATAGCTTTCAATGCCAATAGAAACTACTGTTATGATATTGTTTCTGCTTCAGTGCATAAAGTGATACAATAAATCACTTTTCAAAAAAATATTACTTACTTTTATTCAAATTACATAATTAGATAATAAAAAATGCTGGAATCATGATAACAAATCAACAAATCATCAAAAAAGTTTGAGTCATTTAATATTAATTCATACATAAACTCATGCCTTCTTGCTAAGGGGTTAGGCAGAAACTACAGAATCCCACCTGCTACGATCCACATATTCTTTTTACTTTTTTTACATTCATACATCTGGTCAGTACTTGTAAGTACTGCCACTTGCGAGTACTATCCACCTGACCTTTTTGAAGAACATCACCAATTTATAAATTGATAATAAAATATGCAAGGAAGGATCATTAACAGCCATGCTTCATACCTGATTTTCCAAGATAATCTTAAAAAACATCCCACTACCAAAAAATAATATACATATTTTTTTAGTTGCAAATATGGGACACAGCTGGTCAAGAGAGGTTCCGTTCCATAACACAGAGTTACTACAGGTCTGCCCATGCCCTTATATTGGTGTATGATATATCTTGCCAGCCAACATTTGACTGTCTGCCGGACTGGCTCCGGGAAATTGAGGAGTATGCCAACAATAAGGTTCTTAGGATATTAGTTGGTGAGTAAAGAATTTCTAAATAGTTGAACATAACACTATATTTACCCCAGCGTTTATGCCATATTTTTTTCACTATCATTAGTGTGGCATTACTTATAACAATAATTATGTTAACTCCATAAGGAATGAAAGTGTGATTTACCGTTGACATAATTATCATAATGATTGGAAAGAGAAAGTGCATTGCCTTGCCAGTAGTTGCCAGACCTTGTATGATCACAGTAAATTTTATTGGAGACATGACCTTGTATAGGAACTTGTTAGTTGATTGATTCATTTGACCCTAATTCCAAAACTAAAGCTGGAACTGATCAGTGAAGTGGGGCCCATTTAGGTTAAGGACAAGTGTTACTTTCGGACATTTATTGATTTTAAAGAATATCTAATTTGATTCAAATTATCCGACTTTCTGAACGTGTGTTGTGACGGTTCTCACGCCAACGGTAGTTTAATGGGTATTAGGCCGCAGCCATATTCGTAAGGAGATTTCGGTGCGATGGCGATTGTGCTTAAACAAATTCCTAGAAGCTTATGACGGAGGTCGTATACCATAAGTAAGCTATATACGAAATTCGTGCATTTTTGTCTTTCGCAACTGCCTTACTAGTGCGGCCTTGGCCTTAAACCAATAATACTTTAACCCAAAGATATGGTGGTCACAAAATATGACATGATAAATTACAGGTAACAAAACTGATAGAGAAGACAGGGAGATCCCGAGACATATTGGAGAGGACTTCGCTCAGCGCCACGGCATGTACTTCCTAGAAACATCAGCTAAAGAGGCCGAGAATGTCGAGAGATTATTCATGGAGATAGCTGTTGAACTTATGGAGGTAAGTTAATGAATTGATGATGATGATAAATTAGGTAAGTATATTTATGTATGTTAAAAAAAAAACAGTTTTACACGTCAGTATTGTTTGTTTTTATTATTACTAGATGAGTTCGGTGTTTCCTATCCTACTACTCTACTGACTACAAGAAAGACCGAAACAAACGCAGAGGTCACAGTCCCTTTTAAAGGCCAGACATAATTTTGCTCAGGCCATATGAGTACCATCCACAAGGCCGTATTTAAGCGTGTGGAGGCCCTGGGGCAACCAAAAAGTGTAGGCCCCGAAAATTTTGTGGAACAGACGATAAATTGTTTTTTCCGCATTTTTCAATAATTTTTAAACAGGTGGATTTTTTTGATAGGGCAGTAAGGGCAAGGTACCTTAACCGTTGTAACTGTACACCGTGTGTAAAACAGCGAAAAAAAAAATATCAAAGGAAAAGTTGTTTACTAGTGTTTACTCGTCGGAATTTAAAAATATACTTTCTTTTTCGAAGTCTGTATTGTGGGGGCCCCTCTTTTGTGGAGGCCCCGGGGCGGTCGCCCCGGATGCCCACCCCTAAATCCGGCCCTGACCATGCAGATTACTGTCTGAGATAATCAGCTCATCCCTCTGTTGCTCTAGTAGGGAAAATGATGTTCCTAACATTCTACGTTGCTAGACATGGAGTGCGGGCTGTGCGGGGGTGGCGACATAGAAAATGGATTTTCAGAGAATTAAAATTTTGGCCAAATAGTTTTTTTATGGTAACATAAACCCGCAACGTCTAGCGGTTTTATGAAACCGCGAGCTATGACTATATTCTATCACCGCAGAAACCACCTCGTCATGACGAAGTAGAATTTTGATGGCTGCAAACAGAAGGAAACCTATTATCCTTATCTTTACGTTCTATTGTATGGTGAAGCTATTTTATTGTATAATCATACCATAAAATAAAATAATGACTCATTGTTCGATTTATTAAGAAACAAGATATAGTGTACTTTACTATTGCTTTGTAGTTAGTCCTTGGCACTTCCCACAATTATTTCCGGCTACGCTAAATACGAAAAGTGGCCGTGAAAAATTATCTTACAATGGATTTTACTTCTATTATCTCTAATGGATATCGAAATGTTAAAAGTGTTTACTTAAGGGGAAAGCACCAAGTTGCCTCCGAAATTATTATTTTTTTTTCGTTTTTCTTGTTATTTGCAAGTCAGTGTCAGGTTGTATGTAGAGTAAAAAAAATATGATTCGCGACCGTAACAATTATGTATTTATAATCATTAAAATTATCAATACAACCCTCTCAAAACGTAAGAAGAAATTTGAGTTTCGCGGGCAACCTGGCGCTTCCTCCTTAAATAGAATTGATAAATTAGCTATAACCCATTTGACACTAAAAAAACACATGCTGTAAATAATACCGCAAATATTGTTAAAACTAAAATTAAATTACAAGACGTTCTGTTTTTAAAAACAATTAGTGTGTAGAAAGAATATACAGGACAGTTGTATTTGCCTAATGGATTTTCTCAAGTGCGAACCGCGAAGCCGGTGCTGATTTAACAGGTCACACGTTGGAATAAATTAAGCCACTGGGCCACAGGCTACATGTCGATATGGACATATCCGATGTCAGCAGAATCATTTATTTCATGCTCAATCAAAGTTTTAAATGGTTGGATGTGCCCTCACCGTACTAAGGTCGTGCGAAAAAGTGTTTACACTGAGAAGAGTGAAAAAGAAGAGGGAACGATATATACGATTTTCAGTATGATTGAGCGAGACAATATACTATTCAAAGGCCATTGTCAACGAAACAGAACCGTGATCATTTTTGACGCGGTATGGCGGATCTAACGATTTAAATATCTATGCTCAACTGAAAACAGCCTCCCAACTCTGTGTGAATTACATATATTTTTTTATCTCTTTTTGACTTGAATTTTTGACATTTCAGCAAGCTAAATGCAAGGAGTTGCCGAAATACGACGGCAGCTTAGGACCAATCAACGGCAAGACGACGTCGGTAGGTGACGGTTCATGTTGTCTACGCTCGTAGACTTAACGAATTTATCTCATTGATATTAATAGCTATTAACATGCTGCGGTGTTTTTGAAAAGAGCCTTGTTATTACCATTGAGTAGTTGGCTTAAAAGAGGAAAATCAGCATCCTAATTGCGTAACAAATGCGTTAGTGACATTCACTTTCGTTTTGACGATTACGTTGTGATGATAAACGTGAACCGGAATTTTAAAACATATGGTGCAATGAATATTGTTAAATTGTCAATATGAAGGCAATTGTCATTAGTGTCAATGTTTCGGAATTTGGGTGAACACCCAAGTATTCTAAGCTACTTAAACTCGTATACTTTTATACGACGCATTATGGCAATGCACCGCTGGTGATGGGTCTAAAATAATGACACTGCAGGATATCCTAAAAGTAACAAAAATATATATCAATGATTATTTAGTTATTAGAAATTTGTTTTATTTTTTACTTTTCTTTATGGCAGTACATTATACTGGGATAATTTTGGACTAGTTACCATTGCTTACGACATTGACATTAAGGGAATTAAGTTTCTTGCTAACGAATTAATTATTGATTTCTTTTTAATTTTGTGTTAGTCGTTACAATCTTTTTTATACTGTTTTTTATTTATTTTAAATTCTTGCCAACGAACGAAGGACTGATGAGAGTTTTAATTTGTATATTTTGTTTTTAATTGATTTATCTTTTCAACAACACCGCATCGACCGTGTTCGTGTATTTCGTAGAACGGAGGTCATTCCACTCGCTTTTAAGTGCTGTGCCGTTGTCACAATGTCATGACGCCATTGTCATATTATCATTCGTCAGTCACTAATTCGTGTCAATTCGTAGATGTAGTGTGTCGGTACCATTATATTGCATATCAAGTGTTAATTCTATTTATAGTGTAAAATTGAGACCAAACATAGGTTTACTCGATTCAATGTACATACATGCATAAATACATAACGTTAAAAAGACGCCACCGAAGATTAGTAAAATCTCTGACATAAACTAATAACAAACCACTTCAAAACGGTCAATAATATGTTATTAGAGATCTCGTTTCCCCACATATAATTTGTGTATATAAAGATAAGACGTAGTAGCTTCAGTTCTGCATTTAATATATTTACAGATTTTCCTCGTAATTACATTTAATGTTTGTGTACCATCAAACGGGGTGAAAAGGAACGCAGGGGTGAATCGGAACGAAACTTTAAAAGGGATTTTAACATTTAAATAATATAATTTGTTGCCAACAAGGGCACTTAATCCTTAATTATAATATAATACAGTAAACACATTAGAGTCCTTTTTGACAACAAACTATATTATTTCAATGTTAAAATCCCTTTTGAAGTTTTGTTTCGATTTACCCCTGCATTCCGATTCACCCCGTTTGACAGTAAATGATAAATGATAAATGATTTTACCTATCAATTTAGTTTGCGAATGTTCGAACATGTAACATATTGAGTCATTAAAAAGGACGGAAGGCTGAGAAGGATTATTAGTTTTATTCTTTGGCGGTTTGATGCATAAAAATTACATTGAATTGAGAATATAAAATGATATACCATACAGGTAACTAATAATAAATTCCGAATGCCTGCGAATTTCGCAACTGGAACAAACTATCACAAAAAGAGCAATTAAAATAGAGATGTTCAATAATAACCGCGACGTATTTTAGTCGATTCAAATCGATACCATTGACTAATTATTTAATCAGATATTGATTAAAATCTTATGATCTTCTTAGGTTCAAGTAATTAATATTGCATCTTCGTGTGAAGAAAGGTGGCGTGGAGTTAATTGGATTTTATTACAGAACGTGGTCATGTTAAGGTGTAATTAGTAATAATTGCATGTTGTAAATCAATTATCTGTCAAGATTGTTGCTAGTCTTCGCTGTTAACGTCAAAAGAGTCATGACATTGTCTCAATGTAACAAAGTTATACAATTTTGCTGTTTGCAACTTTTGTTATTAATAAAATACAATTTAGTGTACACCCTGATTGTTTGTAAAAATGTTTTAAAATTGTTATGTACTAAGACGTCTTAAGTTCCTGGGTAGTTTATTTAAAGTAATTAAATTAGTTATATGTTCTTTTTCTAGCAGCTTTATTTGATCGGCTAATGAAACAAAATGTTAATAAAAAGTTATTGAAACGGTATTTAATTTGTACTTATTATTATTTTGAAGTATTACTTAATTATGTTTTTGAAATATTTTTACACAATTTAGAGGGTTTATTAGATCGTCTTTGGAATGGTTAATTAGATACTATAGAATAATCTTACTGAAATACTATTTTGTAGACAGTTGACTAGAAATTAATGTATACTAATATTAAAAGTTAGAACTGAAAGTATTCACAGCATTTACAGAATCAGAGACTGTTTTACTTCGGAACAATATACATGTTTTGAATGAAATTGAAGGTAAGGTACAAAGCTAGGTTACTCATAAAAATCCCTAAATTAATGTGCAAATGTAGCACTTTGGGAAAAATATAACCAGCATTGTTAATGAGCCAAAAAGTTCCCTGCACTTGCTCTAAAATAATTTAAGTACCGTATGTCATAACTTCAATTTCATTTAAAGAAAGATGGCCTTTACGTGAATCAAAGAAAAGTGTTTACGAGAATGTTGTACATGTTGATATAAATAAGGCAAATTTTCGTTACAT
Source organism: Dryobotodes eremita (assembly GCA_917490735.1). Taxonomy (NCBI): domain Eukaryota; kingdom Metazoa; phylum Arthropoda; class Insecta; order Lepidoptera; family Noctuidae; genus Dryobotodes; species Dryobotodes eremita. The sequence continues at coordinate 26,056,576 of OU823242.1, forward strand.
TCCTCATAGCTAAACTTAGGATGTTCTACTGGTGGTAATGAATGTTCTGGCGCTTATTTTTAATGGTGGCAAATATAATAATGTGATCTGATCTCTCTTATTGAAGCGTAATATTTAGATTTAAAAAGCTTTTTTAATTTGAGACCGTACCTTTAATAATTTGCTACTACTTAATTAAGCTACTTAATAGTGTTTTAGTAAATTGTTAATTTTAACGTAGCGTTAAACAACAATGTTTATTATTTTCTTGTTGTAGGTGCCTATTTTGAAATGTTATATGTTATTTTTATACTAAACATCACACTAACTGTATATGCACTTAAATGTGAATTGTTTAAATTGTAGTATGATTTTTATATTATAGTTAAATATTTAATGTTGTTCGTAATTTTGTGCAATATAAAGTTTATTTTGGTGGGCCACACTTGCCTAGTTGACAACGCTAAGTTTTATCAATACAAAATAATTATATATTTTATCATGTTTTAAATTGCGTACTTTTTATGCTTTTTTATAATGTTGAATTTGTCAGATACAATTTAAAGTTGGTTCGTGGCTGGTTGCACTATTATTGGATCTGAAATATCTAATTGAATAAATGTCTCCATATTACATTGATTATAATTATTATATTGAAATTAATCCTCACCAAAGAAATTGAATTATTGTAATACTCGGATTATAATAAATTATCACTTTGGATATAACTTGCTGTTGTTTCATTCGCTTCAGTTGTTAAGATTTAGGCCGTTTCCTAATATAAGCAGATACGCGATTGTTGCGATAATAGGTCACAAATTTTTGTTCCAAAAACCTGAACGCGTCCCTTGTCGGCGCGACAACGCGTTCGTGTCACCGATCAAACGAACGCGACGATCGCTTATATTGGAACACGGCCTTAAGACTTGTACACGCGACCGCCACTAATGATCAGCGAGTCACTACTGGTTTTATAGATAAGTAAAATGATTGTAGGAAATTGGCTGCTCTCAATTTATTTCTCAGTTCATAGGCTGGGTACTAATGATCCAGCAGAAAGAAGAAAAAAACGTTATAATGGATGTCCCAAAAGTACGTATAAGATTTGAAGAGGTGATGTCACCCATGATAAAATAATATACTTCGCCAGGTATAGTATTCCGAGACACAGTGGTCACGTGGGAGACACAACCCTACGTGATCACCGCTGTGTTACCATTAGTGTGTAATAATAACTCCCCAACCGCCTTTATTACCTGTGCGTATCCGATAAAACAATGAGGTTTTAACTAACAATTACGTTGGCATATGTTTAAATTGAATTGTTTCGCTTGATTAGAAAAACGAAACGACAATTTATATATATATTTATATATATTAACAGAATGGTGACTGAAAATGTTTCCATAATTCGTGTTTAGTTGCAATAAAGTGGCAACTGGATAGTGACGTATGCATGTGTCACTCCCGGAATGCCAGACCTTGTTTTTTTAGACTATGATGTCACCGAGATCTTGCGATCTGACGCAACTGGATTACTTTCTTTGGAGCTACGTGAAAGATCAGATCTACGCCAACGATCCACAAAACATTGACGGCTTGAAACACAGTATTCGCCTAGTTATTGGTGAAGTAAGCTGCGAAATGTGTGAAAATGTAATGAACAAATTCGGCGAAAGAATCAGCATTTGCAAAAATGCCTGCTGCGGTCGTTTGGTAGATATTGTTCAAATAAAATTGTACGAATTGTAAGTTGTACGTATTTTCTTTCTTTCTTTGTACAAGTCTTCTTTAAAATAAAATAAAATTACGAAGAAATTCCAATCCGTTCGCATTTAATTGAAAAACGTATCCTATACTTACTTACTTTTGAAACACTGGCACGTTGGTACATTTGGTACCTACGTACGAGTCATGCATGGTGTTTATCAGCATCGGTCGGTGGCTATAGTTTCCCATAACGTATAGTTCCGACTACCATACTGGAAGGTAAATCAGATTTCCAGCTTAGTTAATAAGGTAATAATTTTATCCAATAACATTATTGACCTCTAGATAAAGTAGTAGAGCAATATTTAGATGTTAAATTTTCATTGACCGTATCATACTTCTGCGCATGGTATAATAATATACTTCGCTTCGTTTTTTTAGAACATGCTTCTGCGTAGACTGGTACGCACACTGAACACATTTACAGGAGTGGGGACGCACAATTGTAGTGTTGTTTCAACAAACTAGGAATTCAGAATCGACTAAAAGAAATTTACTGTTTGCCCCGAAATAAAATTTATTGTTGTTGTATCAATAAATAAATTGTTTTATAAGAGATAAACTAAAAAACCATTAAAACAGCGATATCACATAACATTTTTATTCTGTACTAGATTAATCGATTTCAACTTAGCTGTCATCAGGTGGCATCGACTATCATGTTTATATTATTTATCGATCCACTCTAATGTCGCTTTGAAATGGCCGACGTTTAGGGGGAGTGTCTAGCGGAAATCGAATTTCTGAGTAACTTTTACCAGATAAGGTGAGTAGTTGACGGTAAATTATAATTATAATGATAATCACAATAATATACTACATAAGTGGACCCCAAAAGTCAGGCTTAATAACAGTTGAAAGCATTTCCGGTGCGACAGCCGGCCGAGTTATTCAAAACAAAAGTGTTTTTACGGTATTTTGCAGTTTGCCATCCAGGTATTTATAGTGTTCTGTTACAACTTTGTGATACAGTAAAACAAACAATCTGTGTTCCGAATAAAATACCCATTTTCTGTTACAATTTCTTTAAGTGATCATGCTACAAAGAAATACTGTATCTATGTATGTGTAGCCTGTAGCCTGGTTTTTTCTAATTAGAAATGCAATTAGTGTGTGTAATGTATATTGTTGGTTAAAAATACCGTAAGGCAGTGTTAAATTCGTTTCTGAGTAATAAAAAGTATTTACAGAGAACTTTGAAAAATTTTTTCAGACTTAGACACCTCCACATACATTCCAAATTTAAAGACTGAGAAACTTTTTTTAAAAAGTGGATAACCATGGCTTGGCGTTTCAAAGCCTCTAAGTATAAAAATGCGGCACCGATTGTGCCTAAACCAGAGGCATGTATTAGAGATATTTGTGTTGGATCATATCAGACTTATGGGAACAACATTTGTGCGTCTGCTGCCTTCATGGCCTTTAACTGGGAGCATGTTGGGTCCAGCATGGCCGTGCTGCCACTTGATGACTGTGGCAGGAAGAGTAAGACAATGCCTTTGCTTCATGCTCACTCTGATACTATAACGGATATGGAGTTCTCTCCGTTCCATGATGGATTGCTAGCGACTGGATCACAGGATTCCCTGGTAAGTCCTTGTATTATTATCATTGTGTTAAAATTATATATTGTTAAGAATATCTTTGTTGAACATGTTCAAACAATATTTTGTAGCAGCCTCTAATTCTGTTAAATTATTTTAAACACTAGTACTAAAGCATAATTTGTTTATTTATGGTTGAACATTGTACAACCATGAAATTAAAAACGTGACGTGCATGACATTTATTTCACCATTATGTGTCACTTCTTTACCTAACTGATCCTTTCTCTACATCCTTCACATAAATTTTAATTAAAAAACTGCTATTATCCCTGATTAACATTGAGCCACTCTAATATTCAACAGCAAGCATTACTATTGCACGAGTTTCTCCAATCTCAACCATCCTTGTTACTTAAAAGGAATAATAAAATATGCATATTAACAGTAAACGGGTTGTTCTATTCATCAATCTCAAGAATAATTCTTTTAATAAATAAAAAGGATTAAATTACAGCAAAGGCCAATATTATGACCAGCACCAATTTAATATTGGCATAGCTAGGATCTCTTTTAAAGGACCTTCTCTGGAATTTGATCCTTTTTATTTATTAAAAGAATTATTCTATCTATGCCAATATTATGACCAGCAACAATTAAATATTTTTTTGGCTACAAATGATATGTTTGCACTGTCTGTGTGCACACATTAAGATAGACCTCCTTACTCACTGGAGTGTGGAAACTAGATTTTGACTTTCCAATGGCAATATTTTAGCTAATAAGACTTGAAGATTTCTATTAAAGTGTTTAAACTTCAGCTAGAATAAATGCATAATATTCACACTTATCTTAAATCGGAGTAAGCAGAGTTAACAGTTTTTTAATGACTTGAATTTAATGCTGCATTAATATGTCTGTATGAAAGTTACAAAAATTGATAAATATACCAATAGATAAAGACATGCTTATCTCATCATGGAACTTGTACTAGAGATAAAACAGTTGTCATGTTATTTTATCCAATTGATGCACGTTTCTATGGCGTTATAAATGCTGCAATTACGATCTCTAAAGGGGTAGGTAGAGATGTTGTTATGTGTGAATTTATAAGTTGGTCTGGAGTTCATGTAGCATAAAAAAATACATGGTGATGTCTAATAGTATGAGATCCCACATACAGCATAAAGTTATTACTACTAAAATATTTGACAAAAGTATATTTGTTTAGGAAAGTTAGTACTTCATGCCTCCTTGGTCTAGTAATGGCAGTCCCAGGTTGGGCAATGTGTTATTGGGTTTTTCCATAAGAAATTTCCTTTTTTTCTAATTTCTTCCATAAGGAATTTCTCAGTAGCAGCACGGAGTCTGGATTTGCGCCCGGTTGATGGCAATAGGCTCGCCCCCTGTTCGATGGGACTCAAAACATAAACCAGCAAAATGTGGCTGTTACTATAGGCACACCTCTGCCTCACCCCTTGAGGAATACAAGCATGATGTTGTTATGATGTTAGAATAGCAAGGTTAGTGACCATATTAGGTCACAGGAAACAAATTGTATATCTTAATTAAATCATTTGTATTGTATACAAATATAATGCAGCATTGATATTATGAGCCATAACTATAGCTTTTATTAAATGAAAAATGATTTTATTTCTGTAAGTAGGTTTGTACAAACACTTTTACACGTCAATCATATTTTAAAAACTAGATGAGGTTGGTTTTTCCTATCTGACTACTCTGAGAAGAAAGGCCGAAACAAACTCAGAGGTGACAGTCTCTTTTAAAGTCCAGACATAATCTTGGTCAGATCATGTGAAGACCATGTAGATTGGTATCTGAAATGGTTTTTTGAGGAAAGAACCGCACAGATTGAGTGCACGCATTTGTCAGTAATCGTGCAGCTCGACTCAGGAAGTCAGGACTTAAGGCCATAGACATACTATTTTAAGATTTACAGGAAAACAGTCCATAACAATAAATATATTTTGAATATAAGGATATGAAAAATGGTTTGTAGGTATACATTCATATTCATTATACATTGTGGTTGTCCACATCATGTAATGGACTATGAATGTAATGATTTTAAAATTTTTGTTTGTATGACCTTTGTTTGCTTTACCTTTCAATAATCAATCATCTGCCTTGTCCTTTTCCTAACTCATAGCTCCAGTCTTACCAAATGCACCTGAATACCAGTATTTTCTATGGAGCGACTGCCTATCTGACCTCCACAACCCAGTTACCGGGTAACATGATACCCCTTCATAAGACATTGTCAGATTTTCTGGCTTCTGACTACTCGTAATTACTGTCAAAGATCTACTAATGAAAGCCGAGACCGACGGCTTAACATGCTTTCCGAGGCACAAGGAACTCATCACCCATCCATGTTACCACCGCGACAGAAGCGTAGGTCAATCTTCATCGATGACCCGCGCGGCTGTTACTTGGCCATGAGCCCCTCCTTACCTTGACCGCTCACTGCAACAAAACAGGCGGTTTGTGCACTTTGAAAAGCACAAATCAAAATACAATTCTTTTGTTTTAGGTAAAAATATGGCACATTCCGCCCGAGGGTCTGAAGGAGTCGCTGTCCACACCCGAATGCACGCTTTCTCAGAAACAGCGTCGGGTGGAGAATATCGGCTTCCACCCGGTGGCTGATGGGCTCATACATGTCGCCTCGGGACATGAGCTCGCGTTGTGGGATCTTACCAAGCAGAAGGAGGCTTTTGGTAAGTATTTAAATAATATTGGAATACAGAAAGACATGGATTGACTTATCCAAGTTATAGTTTCGCGTCGTTTTTTCATACTTTGTTACACTCAGTGATGCAAAAACGATGTCTTGTGAGCTTGGAAACTACTTTTTGTTGTTTTACAGTTTCTTTTCAGTACAAATTAACCTGTTAACCCCGCAGATAGATGTTTAATAGATGTGCAGTCAGAAAGACCACTACTACTTTTTAACCCACTTCACAAAAAGGAGGAGGTTCTCAATTCGAATGTATTTGTTTGAATTTTTTTTTATGTGTGTTAGCTCAGAACTTTTTTCTGGGTGAACAGATTTGGATGATTCTTTTTTTTATTTGAAAGTTGGTGCTTTACATGTGGTCCCATTTAAATTTCATCAAGTTCTGACAATAAGTTATCCTTAATACTGCGTATTTTTTCCACTTAGTTTATAGTTGATGTTGTAATAATTTCCTGACACTGTTATTTACATATCAAGTAGTGGTATACGAATGTGTGTGGGGTAGGTACTACAACTAAAAAGTGAAAAACAAAAACTTTTTTTACAAAAAAACCACTGACTTCTAATTAACTAAACTCAATTTTATTTCTAAACTTAACTCTATTCACACACACTGCAGATTTCATTCAAATAAAATACTGTAAAAATAAAAGATCGCAAATGTTAAAATACTGATTTTATTTTAAATAAGTCATATTTTTAGGGTGCCGTCCCCATACAAGAAAATATTAAAGAAATATGTAGTGTTAAATGTTATACGGTGGCACGAAACCCTTCGTGTGCGAGCCTGGCTTGCATTTGGCCGCTTTAAAAAAAAAATTATAACCTGTAAGATATATCATAGTTTTACAATATTTTTCCAATTCCAACAGTAAACAGAGACCACGCGGAAGTGATACAATCAACGTCTTGGAAGAAGGATGGTAAACTCCTCGCAACGTCATGCAAAGACAAGAAAGTTCGCATCATCGACCCGAGAGCGTCCACCGCTGTCGCTGATATCGCTAACAGCCATCAGAACATTAAGGACAGCAGGATTGTCTGGCTTGGCGATCAGGATAGAATATTGACTACTGGTAAGAAATACCTGAAAACTAATTCCCATTATAAACGTTCAAAATCAGCGGGGTAATTGTGTAATACACTAACAGTAGGAATAGGTTTCATTTTGACAGTTCAACAACATTCATTGCGTTATTTACGTTGTTGAGCAGACACATTTTTCAAACATATGAAGCAATGGATTAGCAATAGGTTTCAAAATGATTTAGATTGTGATAGATACCTAGTGTTTTACGCAATTAGGGTTCTGATGTAAATTTTATCTCAACGATAATCAATGCCAAAAATGCAGGTAAATTACGGGTACTTTTGACAGATGGAGACTGAGATTAGAATGTAACCGCTTTTAAAAATACGAGATTTGTCCCTCAGAATATACTTTTTTATTTTAGTATAGTCACCAACGAAAGTCTTTTAAATTTCAGATCATTTTTACTATAATGATTGAACACGGTATCAAAATTCATAAGAACTGTTTTTGTGGTTTAATTAAGTCAGAAATTCATGATACATTTTGCTTATGTATTATTATTATTGTAATCAAACACTGACTTCAGCGCCACGCAGTCATAATAATTCACGGCGATTGTTTGACTATTGTGTCTGCATCGCTGTCAGTAAACGTGTTATTATTGTATTCAGCTCCTCCTGTTACTGACTACAAAACACGGTTTTGTCAGGTTTACATTTCCAGTGGCGCCAACTGGTGTCAAATCGATAATCAATCAATGTTATCGGAAGAGACCTTTATAAAGGACGCTGTTTACAAATCCAAAACCCGAAATTTAAACGCTCTCGCAGACAGGCGCGACGCGAATCTAGTAGAACAATTTCTATGAAAACTTAATAAATAAAATATAATAAAAATAATTTATTTCAGAAAAAAAAGTCCATAGGCAAGGCAAGGTTGTTAGAAACAAGAATTTTGCTTATAACTAATGGTAGTAATTAAAAATAAAAAGAAGAAATTAGACATACCGTCTACCCCTGCACAGTAGGCTCATCGGTCTCGCACCACATGGTGTTCAATGAACCTACTGAGCAGAACAGTATCGGTTCTCTCGCCAATCATCCTCAGGACGCTATTCAGGCTGCCCCGTACTCGTAGCACCACCGATGCATCTTTTTTACGCATAATTGCGTAGAAGTCATCTACGCTGGCGTCAGTAAACATGCCGGATGCACTGCAATATCGAGGGAGCCAAAACAGAGCCCTGGAATGGAAATTGTTCTATTGTTATCGCGCCGAAAACCGTCGGGAGCCTTGAGTCAATTTAAATCAAATAAACGACCGCTATAATTTCGACAGCTATTTGCTCTCGGGGCAAGGCAAATCAGCCTGTCGAATAGTTGTGAATAGCTATAAAAGACAATAAACTTACCCAATCCACTTTCATCAGGTTTTGACTCAAACCGTTTGCGTCAAATAATGATCCGTGACACCCGCAACCTGTCACAAACGCAGAAGACCTTGGAACTGGACTGTTCTACCGGCATCCTGATGCCACTCTTTGATCCTGACACCAACATGCTGTTCTTAGCAGGGAAGGGAGATACTACCATATTGTATCTGGAGCTGACGGATAGAGAGCCTTATCTTATTGAGGGGCTGAGACATTCTGGTGAGTTGGTATTTTACCCGACTTCGCGACAGCAGACAGGGTTATGTTTTTCACGCGTATCTTTTTATGTGCGATTCTTTATACCCTCGAAGCATCCTAACGGCTGGATGGATTTATAGACACCTCATTTTAACACGTATTTAAAACTCAACCGTTTGAATATATCAGAGACAGAATTATGTTTTAATAATTTTAGCGCTAAACTTAATAGTGATTTGTGGTGTAAGGGCCTTCAACATCTTTTAAGTAATATTATTATCCTACTAATATTACAAATGTAAAAATTTGTGAGGATGGATAGAGTATGTTTATTACTCTTTCACGCAAAAACTACTGAACGGATTTGGATGGAATTTGGCACGCATGTAATTTATAACCTGGATTAACACATAGGATACTTTTTATCCCGGTGTTCCCGTGGGATAAATTCCGACTTCCATGCGGGCGAAGCCGCGGGTAATAGCTAGTCAATATATAACAAAAATGGATGTTGATATACAGCATGTATCAGGAAGGTGTAGTTATATTTAAGGATGTGGTACAGTACAGACCATCAAACTGATAAATTTTTTCCATGGGACCACATCGTAATCGCGAAATAAATATCAACCTTCCCATACAAAAGTTTAATACCTGCTCGACCTGAATGTATGCTGATTATTTTTGTCGATAAAAATGTTGGTCCCAAGAAGAAATTTGTTCAGTTTGATAATCAGTACTACATCTTTCTGATGGATGTTGTCTAAGAGAATGATAAACTCCAACACCGTTAGACTGGTTATCATAGAAGTTGGTATATACAGGATTGATTTTTGAGACAGGGCAGTGAGTCTCATTTCCTTCGAAATGTATGGGAAAAGCTTTTTGCGATTTCTGATTTTTCTAGTACTCAAACCTCAGTTGGTGCAATAGAGTTTTTTGATCCGTATAAGAAACAGGGTCGATTAGCACTAAAAAACACATGTGGCACTCGGGGACTGCCACGGTAAAGCTATTGCATAGCATTTTTTTATCAACTTATGCCATTATAATTATTTATTTATTTTTTATTTATGCAGTATTTTTTTTCTTTGATATTAATTCAAGTACAGTCGTACCATATACATACACGTTAAGCGAACGCTCGGCCGAGCTACATGGTAGGCGGAGTGGGGGGTGTTAGGTTTTATTTTCGTTACGGAATTTCTTGATTCGGTCGCCGCGCTCAAAGCCCGCGATAAAAGCTATGCAATAGCTTAAAAGTTTTTGTGATAACTGCCCATTTTTTTGCTGACTGTATTTTTTTTTCAAAATCTGTGGATGCATATCAAAATGTTTCAAAAAGTAAAGGACAGTCTCCAAGACCATTTTCTTGTAGCGGCAATGGTTAAAGTACCTGTCCTTACTGCCCCATATCAAAAATCGGCCTATATACGTTTTTTTTTCATGGAGAAGGTTTTTATACAGAGTGGTAGGGACATTGACGCGGAAACTGTAACCATGAATTCAGCACATGATTTTAAACCCCCTAGCGTGGAAAATTTTCGTCGGTTAATAAAAGAAATAATCAGCGGTTTCATAGAAAAGTGCAATACGATTTTTTTTCCCAAATATTGCAGATGCAGACGAAATATTTCTACGTTGTCTAGAATCATGTACTGAATTCATGGTAAGAGTTTGCGTGTCGATGTTCCTGCCGTCCTGTATAGGTTTTTTTTATTAGGGTTCCATACTCAAAGGGTAAACGGGACTGTATTACTAAGACTCTGCTGTCCGTCCGTCTGTCACCAGGCTGTATCTCATGAACCGTGATAGTTAGACAGTTGAAATTTTCACAGATGATGTATTTCTGTTGCCGCTATAACAACAAATACTAAAAAACAGAATAAAATAAATATTTAAGGGGGCTCCCATACAACAGACATGATTTTTTTTTGCCGTTTTTTTTGATAATGGTACGGAACCCTTCGTGCGCGAGTCCGACTCGCACTTGGCCGGTTTTTGGACCCTCCACGCGGGCGAAGCCGCGGGCAAAAGCTAGTTTCTTCTAATTTAAATGCCATGTTGTAGGTGAACAAACGAAGGGCGCCTGCCTAGTCCCGAAGCGAGCCCTTCGCGTGATGGAGGGCGAAGTCAACAGAGTGCTGCAACTTGCTGGCTCTTCAGTCGTACCTATAATGTACCAGGTTCCGAGAAAGGTTGGTATGCCAGGTTTTCTTATAAAATATTGGTCTTCTTCTCTTGTGGTAGAAATATTAACCAGTTGTCAAGGTAGTAGCGGAGATGACTGCCCAGACTGCTATGACAAAACTGACAAATGCATGCACTGACTGGACAGGTCCACTCAATCTGTGTGGTTCCTTCCACAAAAGACTATTTCAGACACCAATCTACATGGTCTTCAAAGATTATGTCCGGATTTTTATATGCACATTGACATTGATGAATTATATATATATATATTTCATTTGGAGAAACATCGACGTAAATGTAATTTTTCCCAAAAATTAGTTGTCGATATAATTATATTGTGCTCGAAAAAAATTCCAGAGGAGCAATGGCGTGACATATTCAGTGTGAAATATTTAATATGTATTGGGATTTATCAACATTTCAGAACGAGACGGTACCAGATTACAAAAAAAAAACACTTTAAATCACTCTCCTGTAAAATTTTAAAAGCAGCAGTTACGTCGATGTTTCTCCAAATGAGCGATATACAAACTCAAACTCAAAGCATTTATTTCAAATAAACCAATTACAGGCACTTTTGAATTGTCAAGGGGTCGGTCAGTCAGAAAGATGAAGCTAGTTGCCCATTCCAAAGCGTAGTAGGTACCTATGGAGAAGAACGGGCAAGAAACTCCATGGACACTCTACACATTTTTTTAAATATATCTAACAGTGAACATAAACGCGATAGCTGATTACAGCAACTAGGTGAAAATAATGTTTTTTTTTAAATACTGCTTAAAGTCAAATGTTTCTACGGCAGAGTTACCGTGACTACCACGCAGACCTGTACCCGGACACATCCGGATCCGTCACCTACCTCAGCGCGCCGATGTGGCTCGACAATCAAGACCATCCTGTACCCAACATCTCTTTACACCCGGACGCCAATAATGGAACACAGGTACGTCATACTTAAGCCCCATTTACACGATTCAAGTTTCGTGCTTCTGGCATACAATAAAATTGAAGTAATAAATTACTTGTATCGTCTAAACACCGTTTAGACGGTGCAACTTTTATTGTTGCTTCAACTTATGCTACGCCACGGATAATTAAATCACAGAAAGCAGTGGTGACACAATGGCAGGCGCGACTTATGAGGTGTAGATCGTGGTTTCGATCCCAAGTGGGCACTTTACTTTGTATAAATTATTTCATCACCACTGCTCTCAAAACGGTGAAGGAAAACATCGCGAGGAAACCGGCATGTCCTAGAACCAAAAAATCGAAGACATGCGACATCTACCAACCAGCACTGTGCCCGCGTGGTGGATTATGGCCCACTTCCTCTCATAGAGAGGAGGCTTGTGTCCCAGCAGTGGGAACATTATATGATAATGTTATGTTGTGTAAATCAGGCTTTATGGTTGAGAAGGTTCATGTTTTTTTTTGAGAATGCATTAAGGTGGACGGTCACGTAACTGCATATCGTAACGATCATCGTTTTAGGTAAGACTGAATAATGTAAACCGTTTCAATTTAACAACTATCACAATGCCAATTCTCGTAATTAAAAACGTTCAAAAACTAGTCGCAATCTCATCTCAGAAAGAAAAATAGTTTTATTTGTCACAGAAACACGTACAAAAAAGATAAGTAGCTCTGATAATAAAGAAGAATAAAAACAAACAAAATAGATCATACATACATAGATCTCAGCAACAATCAATATCAAAAACTTGTCAAAAATTTGGTAAATTAGAGTGTTATTGACAGATTACGACTGAGATTAGGATGCGACCGTTCTTAAAAATACGAGAATTGCAGCTTTGCCCCTGCAGTCTCGACATTAGACAGCGACAAAAATCGGTCGCTAAGTCGTATCGTTGTCAAATTTGCCTTTAATAGATTTTCAACTTTATTTCGAAAGTATAAGGTTGAAAATCTATTAACGAAATTTGACATCGATTAGACTTAACGACCGATTTTTGTCGCTATCTATGTCGAGACTGCCGGCCGTGATCAAGTCAAAATATCTGACAAGTTTTTTACATACACGGGTCGATCAGCACGGCTGAAATGATAAATGGAATCGTAAACGATTTGCGGTTAAGTGTATGGTCGCCTTTAGAATGAGCTATTGTGTACCCAGCTGTTATATTATTATATTGAAGGTCAGTGATAATGGTTACCATTACGACCATCATAATTGGTCATAGTTAATTTTTCTCCATGAACACATCTTTTATAGAATGGTATGAGTCAATTATGCGAGTATTTCGGTGTGACCTTGTTGCCCCTTCTGATATTTCTATATCTAGGTTTATTTTTCGTTGAAATCGACATGAGAATTGCATTTTTGCATGATGTAATAACGATTAAGCGATTGACTGCTGCGCTACGTGTCGCGGGTTCGATTCCCGCACGGGACAAACAATTTGTATGACCTACAAGTAGTTGTTCCGGGTCTGGCTGTTTGTTTATGTGAGTTTAATTAAATGTTTGTAAACGCATCCACAATACAGGCGAAATTCCTAGTGTGAGGCAACGTTTAAAATTTCTATTTTTTATTTTTTTTGTATGGTGCCCTGCCCAGTTGGCCGTAGGTTTGGTATTAAAATAGGGATAGTCTTCGGTAGGCAATTTTAGGATACCAAATCGTTGAAGAATACTAACATAATTTTATTAGGGGAAGCGTTCAACCTGGGGGTTGCTCCCGACATTTTCGAGTTCAGAACCGAACTTGATTGTGCAAATGACGATTAATCGAAACAAATAAGTGTCAAACAGAACGTAAATCGAATAAAATTCGATTTGAATCAAACTCAAGATGTCGGGAGTAAGCTAGCTGAAAAAATAAACGTAATGAAATAATGAAACTGGTTGTTGTAATATATTTATTTTCTGTTGCTGCATGTTTTATTTTTAATTACGTTTTATTATTTTTAATTTATTTGCGTAAAAGCTAGTGTTGTGCGTATTTTAAAATGGTTTACATGGAATATTAACCCATGGTTTTATTTTAACTTTTTGTTATTATTTTAGTGTTGTGAATGAGTGGTTGAAAATTTATTTATTAGTATTTCCGTAGTGCAAGGTGAGTTTAGTTGCTTCTTATTCAGTGATTTGGTGTTATTTTCAGTTTATTTAGTTATTTTTTGTGGTGCTTGTATTATTTAACATTGCGGGTGTACAAGGGTAACGTAAGTACTGCAATTTTTTTTCTCTCTTTTTCGTGCTACTTATAAGTAAATTGATTAGCAATTCTCCTTTTAGATTCATCGAGGTAATTTAGAAGAAATGGCTAAGGCTATTTTAGCAATGCCAGCGCTGAAAAAGACAGATTCGAAAAAACCTACTACCGCTGCTCAAATTGAAGAGCCGCCGAAAACGGTAACGAAACCTCAGGCGCAAACAGAGCCGAAAGACGAAGACCGAATTGACTTCGTGAATGTAAAAGATCTGATCAAGGGCATGGAAAAAAAGAAACCCAACAAAGTAGATTACCAGAAGGAAACGAACGGTTTTCACAAAAAGATCACTGATAACGGTCACGACTGTAACGAGAAGAAGAGTGATTCTGAACCAGAAAAGAACGAACCAGACATTATTCCGCAGAAGACTGAGAAGACCGCGGAAAAGACTGAAAATACTGAAAAGACCGAAAAGACCATTGAGAAAACTGATAGCACTGAGTCCACAGAATCTTCTCTATCAAGAAGCAATAGTTTGATCAACGGTGTACCCGTTCAGGTACCGAAACCTATGCCCAGGTCTTCAATTTCGGAGCCAGGGTCTATGGATGAGCCTTCGGAAGCCCCTAAACCCAAACCCAGGACCACGACGGTACCTGGGTCTGGTTATAAGGTACATGAGGTTTGTGGTTTGAAGTGTAGACCTGTAGATATGATAATGATGTTTTTGAGTGAGTGTGAGTATGATACTCATGTTTTTGAGTGAGTGTGAGTTTTGTTTATTGTTCGTGCACTTAAAATATTTCGCTTTCTCTGCGCTACGTGTCGTGGGTTCGATTCCTACACGGTACAAATATTTGAACAGTCTACATATATGTAGTTGTTTGGGCAACATTAAAGGGAGATGATACAAGTTACCTTAGAGAAAGATTATTTATACCTAAAATATATTTTTATTTGCGTTTTATTTGTATTGTTTTTGGAGTTACGTACGTCCGAATGAAAAAACCGAACCCATATAAGATCATTCGTGTGTCTATCTGTCCGTCTGTCACAGCTAATTTGCTCAGAGTCGAATGGACCGATTAAGTTGAAATTTGGTACACATATGAATTTCTGTGACCCAAACACGGAAGTGTATTGTAAAAATAAGTGATTTTTTTAATACGGGGTTAATTTTTGGAAGCAAATAAGAAAATTTTATAAGAAAGTTTTGCAAACTGTACCGTGTGACATATCAAATGAAAGGGCTTACTGTGAGGGTCTCAAATATACTTTATTTATGATTTTAAAATAAGTAGTTTTAAAGTTATTTAATAAAATAAATAAAAATTGATCATTCAACCCTTCACCTGATGATAATCACCTTATCTCCGGAACTAGTAAGCCTAAAAATTTTAAAAAGATAACAGAAAATAGTTCTATACTTATAGAATACAGGAAAACCTATATGAGGTCTATGGTCTTAAAATAACAGTAAACGTCTTGATTTTGTGCGTACAAACTTACATTTGCAGTTGGGAGTATGGGAGAACATGTTTTTCAACTACAATGTTAAGTTTGTTCATGAGATAAATTCATCCCAACTACGGAACCCGTCATTGTGCGTGGTCCGATACGCACTTGGCCGTTTTATTTACTAGTTATGCTGTTTTATTTTTATTGCGTAGCTTTTGTTTTAACGAGAAAACGTAATTTTTTGCTTGTTATTCGTTCTTTTTTATGTTTGATTATTTTGAATGTTTTTTTCATCGTGTTTGTACAATTCTGTTTTCATGTAGTATCTGATTCACTCTAGATTACATTAGATATGCCCAATTCTCGTAAGCGACCAATGTAAATTAATATAATATGTACAGTGCCACTATTTTCTTAATTTTCCTCGGGAATCATCGCATTTTTTAATAGAAACGAATGCTAATTTCCATGTCCATCAAATATTAGATTTATCGTGTATAATAATTTGAATTCAGAACTAAGTACTTTATTGTTGTTTTTTTTCACGCAACAACACAATAAAGTACTTAGTTCCGAATTCAAATTATTATACACGTTATATCTAATAATTGATAGACATGGAAATTAGCATTCGTTTGTATTCGGAAATGCGATGATTGTCGAGGGACATTATGAAAACAGTTGTACTGTAGTTCATATGAAACATGATAGGTAAAGCAAAAATAGACATAAGCTTTGTCATAAAGTTGATTGTCTACTGTCGCATCACATTACATTACGAAACATTCCGATGATATCTTGAATATGTGAGTTTGACAAGTTTAGATCTCTGAAATACAATGTAATGTCCAACAGCCTCGTCTTGGTCCGAAGCCATTCTCAGCCGCGACGGGCAACGAAGACTTCTCATTCGACAAAGTTTTCTCGGTGCCAGCCGTGCCCGGATTGACTAAATCTGATTCAGGTGAGTTTCCATTTGAATTAATAAATTGTATTGTATAGTCGACCTTACATAATTGCTTTACTATTTTTGACGACAATTCGCAGTAAATTGTAACTTCAGTAAGGTTGAAAGTATACTGTCACATCTATACACACATACACAAATAAAATAAAATTGAAGTGTCTGTTTGCAATGTCAAAATTTACACAGCAAATTTACACATAACAGCTTTTTACTAAATGCATAATATTAAAGTATATACGATACTTATAACAAAAAAAACTATTTTTTAAAAAATTGTTGGGCTGTCTGTCAGTTTGTTCCGGCTAATCTCCAAAATGGCTGGACCGATTTTGACGGGACTTTCACTGGCAGATAGCTGATTTTATAAGGAGTAACTTAGGTTACTTTTATTTTAGAAAACGGAAAGGAATTAGTAAAGAAACACATGATTGTTTTCCGACATCCACGCGAACGAAGTCGCGGGCATAGCTAGTAGACAAATAGACCTTGTTGTTTTGTGATGTGCAGGTGACATTCAACCTTAAGGTCATAACGTAATTACTACGTCGACGTTACTTGAAATTAGGTTACCAGTCAATTGCTGGCTTATAAATTTTCGCGTCCGTTGTAATTTTTCTAATCAAATATAATCTAGCACAAATGGGTAGATAGGTGATACATGAATGTTACATAACATTAATAGGATCCTCATATTGGCAATTTCTAGCTTATTATTAAAAAAAAACATCATTTTTGTTGGTATCCTTGTTCCACGCACTGCTGAGTACAGGCCTCCTCCTTTTTGAGCCACGCTTCTCTGGTCTGTGCGAGTCTCATCTAGGACTTACCTGCGTTCCTGGATGAGCCTCATAAAAATATTTTAGTAAAATTTCATACCAACTGACATACTTTTTATGTTCAAACTGGTAAATTTATGTTCACAGTGGTCCATTTATATTCAAAGTGGTCAATTTATATTCAAACTGGTCAATTTATATTCAAAGTGGTCAATTTATAAAATGTGTAATTTATTGCTTCGTTGGTCTAGTGGTCGCAAGCGTTACTGCTTAGTATGGGTCGTAGTGTTCTGTATGCAGGTCGAGCATTTTTTTTATGGGTTTTTCAATGAGTCATTCGCAGTAACTGCCCAGAGTTATTTTTCTCCGGTTAGTGACAATAGGCACGCTTACTTTTTTCCCCGGTTAGTGACAATAGGCACCCTTACTTTTTTACCCCGGTGAATGACAATAAGCACGCTTAATTTTTTCCCCGGCGAGTGACAATCGGCACGATTTCTTTTTTCCCCAGTTAGTGAAAACAGGCACGCTTACTTTTTTCCCCGGTTAGTGAAAACAGGCACGCTTACTTTTGTTCCCGGATAGTGCCAATAGGCACACTTACTTTTTTTCCCGGTTAAGTAAAACAGGCACGCTTACTTTTTTCCCCGGCTAGTAACAACAGGCACGCTTACTTTTTTCCCCGGTTATTGACAGTAGGCACGCTTAATTTTTTCTCGGTGAGTGTCAGTAGGCACGCTTACTTTTTCCCCCGGTTAGTGACAACAGGTATGCTTACTTTTTTCCCCAGTTATTGACAATAAGCACGCTTAATTTTTCCCCGGCGAGTGACAATAGGCACGCTTACTTTTTTCCCCGTTTAATGACAATAGGCACGCTTACTTTTTTGGACGGGACTTAAAAACTGGCGAAAATTCGTTTAACTCATATATCTCCACCTATTCCTTCGGAAAATAATGGCGTGGTTTTAGCTAGTCAGGGCCGAGGTGGCCCGCTAGAGGGCCAAAACAATAGATAATCAATTGTGTCTCATTAACGATGCTTGATGAGTTAAGGTATATTTTTGTCCACAGCAACATCGCCCGTATTTGGTCAGGCGACAACCCCGACCGCGACTTCGACGCCCACTGCCAAAGATAGCAGCGAAGAGAAAGATAAGTCACTATCGCCAACTAGCGATGTTGAAATAGCGCCTAACAAAGGTACGTCATCGATACATCTATACACCTTATAAATTAAATTTGAGTTTAATTTGCGTTAAAATCGCGTTGTTTTTTTAAAAATACGGTTTACGTGTTTAATTCATTAATATTAAACTTACAAAAGAAATCTCGATGTTTTGTCAAATCGTAAAAACGGTGCGAAGCAGGGACGGGTCGCTAGTAATAGTTATAATCAGAGATCGGAATAGGTAGAGTTTATTTAACTAAATTTCGAGGAAGGAAGTAACATGGAGTGGATAATACCTCCTCTTAAATTCCGGAATAATTATAATGACGTTTAAATCCTGGGATTTAAATACTACGAATTATTGATTTGACTTTATTTATAGTTACAAATTATTGATTTGTAAAACCATATAACATTTTTTAGGGTTCCGTACTAAAACTATTAAGTTAAAGAGCGTTGTTTTACATATTATCTGATATATAAAAATCTCGTGTCACAGTATTTGTTATCGAATTCCTCCGAAACGGCTTGACCGATTTTTGTGAATTTTTTTGTGTGTATTTGGTAGGTCTGAGAATAGGTCGTATGTCGTAAACCGCGGGGAGCAGCTAGTAGGATAATAAATTCTTGAAAAGTTGGTTGGTTATTGTGTGTATATTGTATTGCGATAAAAATGGTAAAAACTATAAATAAAGTCCAATAAATAATTCGTGGCTTTTAAATCCCAGGATTTAAACGACATTATAATTATTCCGCGAATTTAGAGGAGGTATTATCCACTCTATGTTACTTTATTCCTCGAAGATTAGGTAATTAAACTCTACATATTCCGATCTCTGGTTATAATGGTCGTTTAATTCTCAAGCACTTAAATAGGGGATGAAAGTTTTGGGATTTTCGTAATTATTTCCGGTAGGAAATTTATCGGGCACACGGCTTGTATATTTATAATCTTGTTCTTAATTCTTTGATCAGAAGAGTACACGAACGGCAAATCGGACACGAGTCTAGAAGAAGAGGTGAATTCGTCCGACTCCGGATATCGTCCCAAGACACCCAGCACGGCCGAACGCAGGAAGATGTTTGAGAACACTGAGTAAGTTTATCAGTTAGCCTAGCCTACATTTTTTTTTTGTATGTGAAGTCATCAAATAACTTCTCCCGCTTTGGGTGGAGCGGGAGGGCGTGTCAGACTTTTACTGACTAAAACCCGCCCGTGTTCCTTCAGTTGCCTGTGCGCTAGGTAACTCTTTCGAACAATTCGCGACCCTAGCAGGCATCGGCCCTATCGGACCTCGTCATTTAGTGCTGACATCTCTTTGAACACAACGCGCCGTCGACCCGGGCCTGGTCCTTACCGGACGGCGAGCTGCCCATTGCTCGCCGTCCCCTATGGAGCCGGGAATCGGCGATCGACTCCCGACGCCCAGGGTGTCTCCTGCGGCGACTAGGGGCGTGAGGGTGCAGCGATTGCCTCGCCCTCACGCGCTCCGCCTACCTGGCTTAGCCTTTACGTTAACTCGTTGTCGGTTTCAGATCTGTCTAGCATCATAATTTGAAGTTGAGAATCCCCCTGTATATTAGAATTATATGTAGATTCGTTATACCCCAGTATAGCATAACCAGTCTATAACGTTCCCACTCCTGGAACAAAGGCGTCTTTGTGAGAGGGAATTCACCACGCGGGCCCAATGCGGATTGTTAGATGTCACATGTCTTCGAATTTTTGGTTGTAGGGCATTGCGGTGTCCTCACGATGTTTTCTTTCACAGTTTTGATAGCAGTGGTGATGAAATAAATTGCACAAAGTAAAGCGGCTGCCTGGGTTCGAACCCACGACCTACAGCTCGTAAGTTGGGGCCGCTACCACGAGGCCACCACTGCTCTCCGTATAGAAAAATAATATTATTTTCGGTCGTTCATTGTTTCACTGCAAAGTTATACAGGAAAGGGGCTAGTATTGGTCACCACGATGACTTATGGCCTGTTGGTGATTCAATCATAATGCAGGGATTATTTAAAATCATTGGGATAAAATGAATGGATGGAATGGATAACTTCTTAGGGGTAAAATGATAATCAAATAGATTTTTATATGAAACAGGCCAATTGTTTTTTTTACATTTCTGAGATATTATACTCATGTAGCAAAAAAAAAACATATTTTTTTGAGTAGTTTAACTCATTGGAAGGTTGCGAATGATTTAAATTATAACCTACATGGTGTTAGCAGCGGTGCGCAGTCGATAGCGGATCGTCGCCGCGCTTACGAGTCTCGCTCGGTCAGCGTCGCCGTAGAGTCCGACACGCCGCCCTCACCCGCGCCGCTCAGGTACAATTACTGTTATCGTCATTAATTTATGTGGGAAATCAAACGTCGGGATGTATAACAACTGGATTTTATTTAAAATTTAGAAAATCTTAAACTATTCAGCTACTTACGTTTTTGCACGGCAACGTGCACATCGCCATCTTTCTACTTTCTCTTTCTCTCTCACACACTCGCTCTCGCTTACATCGTACCATCATCTCCACATTAAGAGTACTACAAGGATCTTTTGGCGCTCAGATGACTTTGGCATGGGGGCGCTGTTGATTTGTGAAATGTCTTTAAAAAAAACAAGATGGCGGCGTTAGTTCCAATTTTGGCCACGCGCCAGAAGATCCTTGTACAGCTATACTGTTTTCGTCATTAATGTATGATGACTTTCTATAAGAACTATGGTAACGGACAACAAATGAGTTCAAGGTAGACGATTTACATTGGCATAACGCATTTCATGAACCATATCTTACTAAAATACTTCTAGGTCCACTTGCACCACAAATCATTACATGCATTTAACGCCAAACGTAATTAAATCATCATTCTGTCCCTGTCATCTTCAAACAATTGACTGAAATAGAACGATGTTTTTAATTCGTTTAGCACTAAATGCATTTTGGTGATCTGTGGTGCAAGTGAACCCTAGTTTTTTTTCGGAATACGAAGTGCATGTTCTACTTTGGTCAACAATCGCTTATTTCAGTCTCCTATTAGGCTTCTTAAAAATGATTACAGTACAACTATTTTCTCAATGTCCCTCAGGAATCATTGCATTTTTCGAATACAAACGAATGCTAGTTTCCATGTCCATCAATTATTAGATTTATCGTGTGTAATAATTTGAATACAGTACTAAGTACTTTATTGTTGTTTTGTTTTAACGTAACAACACAATAAAGTACTTAGTTCTGAATTCCAATGTTTACACGCGATAAATCTTATAATTGATTGACATGGAAATTAGCATTTGTTTGTATTCGGAAATGCGATAATTCCTGAGGGACATTAAGAAAATAGTATTACTGTAATTTACTTCTATTTAAGACTTTGAAATACCGTTTTGTTGCAGACGGCGAGATTCTCTCAAGTCACGTAAAAGTCCTGATCGCGAAGATAAGAGGGCTTCAGTACCGAATGTCACTACAAAGAGGACATCCACTGTATTTGGTAAGTAAATTATAGTACCTATAGTGTTACATAAGTAAATAAAAGTCGAACATTTTGCAGGACATGTCTATTTTGAAAGCTGTAATGTTAAGGCCTGTTTGCACCACAAATCACCCGGTTTATGAATTGAGAATCTGTTAACTTGACAAGCTCCACTTTATTTTGCACTAGCTTCTGCTTGCGACTTCGTTCGCGTGGAAGTCGTAAGATACTCAATATATAAAAATATTATATTGCTACCGCTATTACATACTTGATCGTTTTCGTTAAGCGTTCTCTCTGTTTTTTTTTTCTTTATGCTCGGCTCTTAAGGCTCGTAGTGTAATGTTACACAGCCTATAACCCTCCTCAAGAATTGGGCTATCAAATGCAAAAATATTTTTTCAAGTCCAACTGGTAGTTCCAGAGATTAGCGCGTTCAAACAAACAAACTCTTCAGCTTTATTATTAGTATAGATTAATTTGTAAATTATGAATCTCGCGGACTTCATTTATGGAATCACTTTAATTAATGCTAAAGTAGAGTTTGATAAGTTCTCAACTTAAATTCTTAATTCCGAAACTGGGTGTTAAATACGTTTAGCGATAAACGAATTTAAAACATCGTTCTATTTCGGTCAATCCTTTGAATTTGACAAAGACAATGATGTTTTAAATTTATGTCCAGCGCTAAACGCATTTAGTGATTTGTGGTGCAACTACTACTAATATGGATTGCTGCAAAAAGTTAAATATTAATTTAAAATGTTTGTACAGGCAAAGTGTCCAAATTTCGTCATCTAAAGGGAACTCCCGGCCACAAGTCGACTCAAGTGGAGAATATCAAGAATATTAGCAGACAGATATCCGGCGAATGCAACGGTTTCTATGGTGAGTTTGTAATTATTCACTGTAATAAATAAATTAATAGTATGGTGAGTTTGTAATTAATTGTAATTCAAGTTTATAGCAAATTAAATAACTTTGCTGTGTATGCATGTCCTACGAAAGAGAATATCAGTAATTTAGAAAATAAAACTACTTATTAATAAAAATCTTGAAACCATTCATTCATTCACTGACAGCCATCGCGCAGCTTCAAACGCTAGGTCTATAAGTATGAAATTTAGCACATGACTTCCTTTTAAAACGAAAGTGAGCACTAAGGAAGAATTTTTGAAAATTCATCGTCTGTAGGGGTTCGTAAATAGGGGATGAAACTTTGTATGGAAGTTTGTCATTTTTGCAGATGGGAAAATCCATCGGGCACACACGACTTGTTGTTAGTAAACTGAGTAGTATCAAATGATCAATACGTCTTTTTTAATCTACTAAAATAATTGGTGAGAAAATGGAAAGATTTTAATCTAGGTGTAGATGCTCACTTCTATTTAGTCAATGTTGACGCCAAAAACTGTAAAATAAAATAATTTGACTCTTAGTCTAAAATCCTCGTACTTTAATTCATTAATCTATAAAATGTTTAAGATTGTCATTATGAGAGCATTTCGGTCAAGTTCAAGTTCAAGTTATTTATTTCATAACAAAATAACATTTGTGTCGAAATATTTACACAGTAGGTACACAAAAGAAGCAACATAACGAATTATAATATAATATGTAACCTCGTTCCTCACCGTTCATCAAAGTTAGAACGTCTATCCAAATACAAAATACTAATTTTACAAACATTTATATTCTTGTGTATACAAAGTCCCTAGCAAAATTCTACAAAATACATTTAATGTCAAAATATAAAGAATAAAAAAACAACATTTATAAAGTCAAAGAGTACACATATTTAATTTAAGTTTAATAAAATACTAGTTTTAAGATTTTTGTCATTATAATATTCGTCAATGCTGTAATAGGCTTTGTTGATTAACAAAGCCCTGAGTTTATTTTTAAACATGTTCACATTCTGAATATTCTTTAATTCTGCGGGTAATTTGTTAAACAGATTGACAGACTGCACGTGTGACGAGTGTTTGACAACATTAAGCTTTGCCTGTAGAATCGTAGCAAGATCTTTTCTGCGAGTATCTACTCTAATTTTTCTTTCATCGTCTGTTTCAAACTCGTTTAAGTTTTTGTTTAAGTGAGTAAGGAGAACTAAAATATAAAGACATGGTACCGTTAAAATTCTAAGTTTAATAAAATATTCCCTACATGATTCTGTCTGGTTTAAACGAAGCATGGTTCTTAATGCTCGCTTTTGTATAGTAAAGGCTGCCTTAACATTATATTTATAGCTATTTCCCCAAAATTTAATGCTATATCTAAGTTTAGATTCAACTAGAGCAAAATAGACGGTACGAAGTTGATCAATAGACAAAATATCTCTCAGAGATCGGATAGCATAACACGCACTACTTATTGAATTCGTAATAAAATCTAATTCTGGCTTCCAATTAAGTAAAGAATCAATTTGTACCCCCAAAAATTTTAAACTGTCTACTATATCAATTTTACTGCCTAAGGATTCTACGTTTACTAAAGATTTGTTCCTAACTGTAGATCTAAATATCATACATTTTGTCTTACTTACATTTAATTTAAGATTATTCATAGAAAACCAGCTTTCACAAGCAGCTATTAATACATTTAATTTACATTTTAAGGTCTCTATATTGTCAGCAGCTATAACAGCACTCGTATCGTCAGCAAATATTATCAAGTCAGCTTCTGGTAAAATGTTTTTAATGTATTCAGTTAGGTCGTTAAGAAATATTATAAAGAAAATGGGTCCCAACACCGAACCCTGCGGAACACCTCTAGTTACAGTAAATGATTTCGATTTATGGATTTCTTCCACACCTTCGTGAAGTGATTTAATTTCGACGTACTGTTTCCTATTGGTCAAATAAGAACTAAAAAGTTTTAAAACATTTTCTCTTATACCGTAATGCTCCAACTTATCCATTAGAATGCAATGTTCTACAGTATCAAATGCAGAACTTAAGTCTAGGAATAAGCCAGCAACTTTAAGTTTATTGTTCAGCTTATTTACCACGTTATTAACTAACGAGTCTATTGCATCCAGTGTCCCTTTCCTTTTTTGGTATCCAAACTGATTACGGTTTATTATTTTTAAACTACTCAAATGTCTTACAAGCCTAGATTTGATCACTTTTTCAAAAAGTTTGGATAGAACCGGTAACAGTGAAATGGGCCTGTAATTGCCCGGATCTGTTTTAGCACCTTTCTTAAATAGAGGTAGAACTCTGGCTAACTTAAATTGGTCAGGAAAGACGCCTTCATTGACGCAGTTATTTATTATTTCAGATATTGGGTATGCCAGTATATCTATATTATCTTTAATTATGGTCAGCGGTATTTCATCGTGTCCAAATGACTTTTTACTATCCATACCCTTTACCATTTTGTAAATCTCTATCGGCATGACGGGATTTAAAGCCATAGACTTATCAACTCTGTCAGTATTTTCAATTAAATGCTTCTTAGCCAGTTCTGGATTACCAGTGTTTACACCTTTACTGTTGTCAAACTTTTCTGCAAAAATGGTCGACTCCTATATGCATCCCTTTCCCTCCCATAATGATTGAGAGACAAGAGGACGTACCTCGGCCATCTTTGGCTAACGTCGGAGAAGTTCGCAACCGCAATGGAGACGACATATTTCTACGAACTTCACTTTGCGTTGGGACACCGCTGAAGTCACACACTCGTATAAACGTGCGCGCGTGCGCAATTTCTGGAAATTTTATAACCGCTACAATGTAGGGCTGCTCATACTGCAACCTATAATTTTGTGTGAGCATTAATCGCGACTGAAGTGATTTCGTGTCGGACATAACACCGACCAATGAAGCTACGTGGAGCCAGTTAAACAGCTCACACCAGTATTTCAGGTCAATTCTAACCCCCCCTTCCTCAGCGACAAATGCTCTCTTTGAACGCACCACGTAATTAATAATGAACTCGCGTACAATACTTAAAATTTCACCACAAATAATATTAGCACTAGGTAATTAATCCTGCAGTCAGTCTTATTTTTTAGGGTAGACGAGATTTTATTTTTAGAAAAAAAAAACATGATTTTAGCGCGCTACTTTATAGCATTCCTTATACAGCTAGGCATGTTAGCAACATCAGTTCTTTTCCGGATTATACTATCTGGCTTGCTTACCGACCGTTAACCTAGTTAAGGTGAAAACGCTACGGTAGGTCGTGAAATTCAAATTTTGTTAAGACTTCTAATTTGCAGGATAGTGTCAGGTTGTATGTTGATCAAAATACGAATCGTGACCATAAAATATATGCATTTACAGAATTATAATCATTAGAATCGTCAATACAACTCTGTAAGTTATAATTTACCTCAAATGTCATGAATTTATGA
The DNA here is from genome assembly GCA_917490735.1 of Dryobotodes eremita. NCBI lineage: Eukaryota > Metazoa > Arthropoda > Insecta > Lepidoptera > Noctuidae > Dryobotodes > Dryobotodes eremita. The sequence goes on from OU823242.1 coordinate 26,082,871, forward strand.
ATTACTCATTCAATAGGATAATTTAAATTTTACGGGTTGCCGTGGCGTTTTCGCGTAAAAGCCTGATTTACTTGGTGTGATCATAAGTTGAAGTCATTTGTTGCTTCAATTTGATCGTATGCAAGGAACTGGCACCAAGTAAATGGGGCTTTACACTTGAATTTGATCGTGCAGCAAACGGCGTCCGCTGCGCCGTGCCGCTGTCGGGCGGCGGCGGGCGCGTGGGCATCGTGGAGCTGTGCGTGGGCGCCACGCGCGCCGCGCGCGCGCCGCCGCGCCACCCCAGCGCCGCGCGCGTGGCCGCGCTGCTGCACCCCGCGCCGCTGCAGGACTGGGCCTGGGACCCCTTCCGCAGCGACCGCCTGCTCGTGGCCTGCGACGACGGCCAGGTGCGCGAGTGGATCATACCGGAAGGAGGTTCGTTTTTGTTGGACTAAACCACGAATATTTTCAACCTTGGTTACATTCAAATACAGGTAAACCAGAAAAGGTATGCGCTTCAGTAATCTTCGTCTTTCTGAATTAGTACGAACGTCGCGCCACAAAGTAACCCCCCCACAAAAGCAAAGCTTTTATGTTTTGTTCTACCGCGCTTTGTCGTAGTGCTCCTATCACTGCGCGTTTGTGTGAAGCTTACTCTCTGTCAAGTTACCTACTCCGGTCGCAGATCGTCATCTGTTACTCAAAAGTTTTATGGAATTACATAAAGTTAGTACTGTTATACCTTTCTCAATATATGAAAGTGGGGGCGTAAGAGAAAGGAAACTATATTTAATGTTTAAATAGATTATTATATTTTATCAAGGAATTTTCCTAATACCCCGGCAGGCCCTAGCCCTGCCTATCTACTGCTCTAAACAAACTACCATCACTTTTCCTTCCAAAGCTTATTTCAAACTTGCTTGACTGTTCGAGAGTAACCATCGATAACATATTACCAGCCAGTCAACATAAGGTTGACACATGCAGATAACCTCTACAGTACTTATAGTGTTCATCTGTAATTTTGTAATCATAGTAATACAAAATTGACAAGTACTTCCATGGTTGCTAGCTCTATATTAGATCTCAGTGTTGTGCGTTCGTATTTCCAAAGATAAACGTTTATTTCCGAAGCGCATGCTTTTTTGGCAAGTCTGTACCCGTACCCCTCGCATATACACACACGTTATATCCGCGCCCACTTAAGCTAGGGTTTCTTAAGACTACAGTGGTCGCCACACAGCGTCAATTTACCGTCAAGTGACGTCACTAAAGTCAAACCTCGTTGCCATCATTACCATGACGGCCGTTACTTGTGGTGGCCACCTCTGTCGTACGAAACCAAAGCTTTAGGACCTGTTTCATGATTTCCGAATATACTCACCGAATTATGTAAACAAATTAAACAGATTTTGTATAAACTTAGCTGCCATGTCATTTAATAAGAATTTATTCGAAAGTGGTGAAAAAGTCTAGTCTTATGATATTTCTACAGCTACACTAACCTTATAATCCGATATATCGTCTTCTCCCTGTTGTCCTTTATTTATTTACACACAAAACACTAAGTCCGCGTACCCACGGGGGATTTACCCGCGGTGATTTTTTATCGCGCATTTGATTTTCAACGCACTGTGTAGTGTTGTGAGTTGATAACACAACAGTATTTTTTTGATGCGCTGTAACGCACTCTGTTGGATTCTCAATGCTCGACTCAACACCGAGAGTTGGAAATACAGTGCGCGAAAAAAAAATCTTGCGGCAATAAATCGCCCGTGGGTATGAGGACCTAAAAGAGAAAAATACATAAAGATAGAAGAGCACAAATATACTGCTTTCTTATATAACGCAATTGAAACCTGCTTCAGCGAATTTACTGCCAACACAGTTTTTTACTTTTATAACAATAACAAAATTACACACATTAATTTTCGAAATAAAACATTTCATAAACACATAACCAACATGTACATTCCTCCATCAGGCCTCCAAGAATCAACGAACGAGCCAGCTCGTACATTCTCGGCTCATCCCGACAAGATATACATCATCCGATTCCACCCGACCGCTTCCGATTTACTGACGACGGCGGCACACGATTTGAACGTCAAGATATGGGACCTCAGTCCGGAGATTCCAGTGGCTTCCATTGTACTGACTGGCCATACTGACCAGATATTTGCGCTGGACTGGTCGCCTTGCGGGGAATATCTCGCCACTGTCTGCAAAGATGGACTTATTAGGGTGAGTTTAATTAGAAATAAAGTAAGAAAATACGTTTATTTGCGGTAAACATGACGCGATAAAAACACACATTCACGCAAAACGGCAATCGCTTAGCATAATGCTACGACCCTATGCGAGACAGAGCCCCAGCGCTGGTTTTCAGCGACAGCAAGCGTTGACCTGATGACGTCAACCAGTGCAGCATACGAAAATATAAAAATTACAAAAAAATAAGAAATAAAATTGATACACTATACCGAGTTCTAAATGTTTACATAAACATAATATTTATAAAATGGTAACATTGCGGGCAACGACTCATGCGCCGCCGGCCTTTATTATCTGTACGCGCAGCTGTCATAAAACCATAGATTTGAATTTTAAATTTTTGACATTTTGGCATTTGTTTTTTTTTATTCAAGTTGGGCAAATGGTGGTGCAACTAGACTGCGGTCAATCGACATTAATCGATGATATCCTGAATTCGTGACGTATTTTCAGAAAGATCGGCCACAATTTACATAACACACATAACATCATGCCTTTTTTCCCGAAGGGTTGGGCAGAGGTGTACCTATACTGTACACCCATATTTCGCCAGTTATGTTTAAGTCCCATGCAATAGGGGGCGAGCTTATTGCCATCAACCGGGCTCAAATCCAGACCCCGGGCTGCTACTGAGAAATCCGCAATGTAATTGCACCATTATGCAGACAAGGATTGAAGGTTATCCAAACATAAGGGGCTTGTTCCACAGACTTCTGATAGGCATTATCCGAACATCATTTTTATTAAATTAATTACCATTTAAGTTAATCGGGGCTTGTCCGAAGTTGGTAAAAGGCCATAAATATTAAAATTTATAATTTAATTTCAGGTATATAAGCCGCGCTCTTCGTCAGAGCCAACCCTGAGCGGCCCTGGTCCGGCCGGTAGCCGCGGCGCTCGCATCGTTTGGGCTCTTAATGGAACGCATCTCGTCGTTACTGGCTTCGACAAGTAAGTTTTTGACCATATTCTATTTAGTTGACAAGCCTACACTGTCCTCCCATACCTATTAACACAGTAAATTGGGAATATTGTAATGTGAAAGCCAATATTCTATACATATAATAAAATAGTAACGAAGACAAAACTGTACATTGAATATTTTTGCAAAAAAAGTAATAGGGAGTGTTACTGCAATGTTCTGCCGCCACAGTGCAGCACTGGCATAAACCGTAAACAGTTTTTTGACAAGTTCTTCAAAGCAGTTTTTTTTAGATCATCCACTTACAAATGTCCGTAAGATGCCATAATATCACATTACAGGTTTTTTAATATATGAGTGATAAAACTATTATAATTTAACACGTTTTCACTAATTATTTGTTACTTATAAACAGTGATCGGAATAGGTAGAGCTCATATACCTAAAGTTCAAAGAACAGAGACAAAAAAGTGGAGATTTCCTTACATTTGTATTTTTTTTTATTTTTCGTCCGAGTTTCGGGACATCATTTCAAGTACATTTGTTATTAATGCTACTAAGATAGTAAAGTAATTGAATTCATTTTCCTTTCTAACCGACTTCAGAAACAAGGAGTCCGCTTACTTACATCGTTCAAACGAAGATAAGGAGATTACCTTTATCTTTTGAAAACAATGAAAATCGTGCATACTCTTTTTTTTTTACAACAGAAACAGGAAATTAATTCGATAGTTGTTTTACTTTATTAATGTTCTGAAACCCGGGCTATTAGTCTCGAAAAAATATTTTGTCGTAAGGCGTCTCCACTTTGTCCCCGTTATTTTTCGAACTTTAGGTATTTTAGCTCACCTTTTTCCGATCACTGCTAATAAATATGACATGATGCATCATGGCGGTTTGTTTACGGTTTGTTCTAGTGTCGCCCCCTACGCAGAGTTTTGCGTAATATTCCCTATTGCTACGAGGTGTAGGAACGAGACTGATGCCGAAAATATAGTTTTTTGAATTTTTGTCCGATTGTCTGGATGTATGTTTCGGCAAAAAACGGCTGAACGGATTTGAATGAAATTTGGCATACAAATAGTTTATAACCTGGATTTACACATAGGGTGCTTTTAATTCCGGTAGTACGTTCCCGTGGGATATTTTCCGGTATCCACGCGGGCGAAGCCACGGACAAAAGCAAGCTATTTTTAAAAGAGTAACCATGGAGTTTCTTGCCGGCTCTTCTCCATAGGAAACGACCAATTTGGAACCGTGCAGCTAGCTCCTGATGTTTCATAAGTGCCCGTCTAGGTTAAACGTGAAATAAATTATATTAATTTTAATTTTGAAGATTCTGCAAGTAGACTGTTTGAGTGATTTTATGTATTTAATAAATCAGAAATATCTACATCATCATCAGCATACAGCAGTCCCAGCTGGACATAGGCCTCTCTAATTGCACGCCATTTAGCACGATTCTTGGCAACTCTCATCCAGCTGCTACCAGCAACCCTGCGAAGATCGTCGCTCCATCTAGCCTGAGGGCGTCCTACCTTATGTTTGCCGATTCGCGGTCTCCACTCAAGAACATGTCTACCCAAACGGTTATCTGTTCTACGGCTAATATGGCCGGCCAATTGCCAATCCAGCTAGCTTATTCCGTAGGCTATGTCGACAACTTTGGTTCTCTGCCGGATCACCTCATTCCGGATTCTATCCCTCATATTTACATGCATGCTGCGTAATAGAGAACGAAAATGAAAAGGATTTGATAGGTTTTTTACATATTTTCTTTATAAGCAGTGCTGCCAAAGTTCTTTGTTAATGCAATCATTTACAAAGATGTTTGTCGGTCTATAAAGTACCCAGCGTTAATATGACACTTAAAGCTTTAAAAAGAGACTGACAAACATGCGTGAGTGAGAGACGTTGCTCGACAAAGCGTTACGATTTTTTCAAAAACTCGATGTGTCTTATTATTGTTCCCCAAGAAAAGGATTTCCTAGTTTGGGTAAAATGTCAACTAGGTGGGTGAAGTTTCTTGGGTAAAACCGTGACATGGTTTTTGAAGAGATACTCCTTTAACCCACCCGTGTTCCTTCAGTTGCCTGTGCGCCAGGGCCACGGTAACTCTTTCGAACAATCCGCAGCCCCGGCAGTTGAAGTGATACTCCTTAGGCGGCGATTCGATAATTGGACGAGAATTGACAGTGAAATTTGAAGGTCGCTTCACGTTTACGTATTTCGTTACACGAGAGAGAAGAAATATATAACTCTCTCTATCTCTCACACTAAATTTCTCTTATTTTTTAGTTTTTAAGAAGTTTCACTTGTATCACGTGTACGGTGTTGCACGCGCAATTTTTTTTGTACATTAAAGGGTTTATTTATAAACGATAATTACAGTTAAGAGACATTTAAACGTCAAAAATGTATGGTTAAACAGTCTCTAATCATTACTTAACTTTTAAACAACGTTTATAAATAAAGGGGACAATGTTTAATCTTTAATAAATATATTTTTAACAGAGTATCAGAGCGTCAGATCCTCCTATACAAGGCCACAGACCTGTCTGCGCCTGTCTGCACTGTGGGGCTGGACGTGTCGCCCGCTATATTGCAGACGCACATCGACCACGACTCCGGAACGCTGTTCCTAACAGGACGGGTGAGTACACGCACATTAATCATTAAGAGCAGTCAACCCGTCATACTTTTCATTTTCACAAACGCTCGTACGTGGTTATGGCGTTGTAACACATTTTTCATTGAAATTTTTGAACTAATAGGTATCTTTTGCACTTTATCTAGGTTTCTATGCAAGTAAAAAATCAAAATTTGAAGAAACAAATTCAGTATAAGTATACAAAAATCTCCTTTTTTGCACAAATTTTACCTTAATTTTGGCCGTTCATAATGTACTCATAAATTATAAAAGTAAAGAAAATATCTTCATAGAAACCTTGCACATGTAATGGAGATTCTAAAAAACAAAAAAAAAACCAAAACCTTGTAAGGCTTTTTCAAAAACACGTATTTCCTGGAACAAGTTTTGTGAAATCTTTGCGCGCCAATTTTCGTTCGATGTTATCGCGTTCTCACTCTTGCTTCTTTTTCAAAAATTGCGGTGGATGAAACAACAAGCTTTTCAATCATGATCGCGTTGACGATAGACGGATCGGGAAGGGCCCTCTTTAGTATTAGATCCTCCTGTACAAGGCCACAGAGACCTGTCAGCGCCAGTGCTTTGTATGCGAAATCTATAAGTTTCTGATAGGTAATTAAGTCTTCAGCCAAATTAAGCTATTGTTACCCAACACATCGACAGCCAATCATCAAATTTTGCGAACAAATGTTATGCAACTCCCGGTTTCCGGGAACATTTTTAAGTCCTATCGAATTGTATGTTAGCTCTGATATTTTTCTTTCATGGTAACCCAATCAAGGTTTTTGAAAAAAAATCACGTTAAGCCGTTGGTCCCGGCTGTCATTCGTGGATCTTTGACAGTCGTTATGGGTCGTCAGAAGCCCGAAAGTCTGCCAACCAGTCTTACCAATGGGTATCGTATTAGCCAGAAATTGTGTTGTGGAGGTCAGATAGGCAGTCGCTCCATGTAAAATACTGGTATTCAGTTGCATCCGGTTAGACTGGAAGCTGACCCCAAACATAGTCGGGAAAAGGCTAGGCGGATGCATAAGCATAACAAGCCTATAATGTTCCCACTGCTGGGACACAGGCCTCCTCTCTGAGAGAAGGAGTGGGCTGTCATCCACCACGCGGTCCCAGTGCGGGTTGGTGGATGTCTTCGAATTTTTGGTCCTAAGACATGCCGGTTTCCTCACGATGTTTTCCTTCACCGTTTTGAGAGCAGTGGTGATGAAATTACATAACTAAGTACCTGCTTGGGTTCAAACTCACGAGCTACAACTCGTAAGTCGGGGCCGATACCACTAGGTCACCACTGTTCTTTCTCTAGGTGCATGATGATGAGTAATATTTTTACCTCCTTGTTCAGGGTGACTCAACGATCTACTGCTACGAGGTGACAAGCGAGGCGCCTCACTTGTGCGCGTTGTCGCACCATCGCTCGCCCACGCTGCATCAAGGCATCTCCTACTTGCAGAAGAATCTAGTCGCCGTTGAGAAGGTATGCCTTACTTACACTCCTTTATTTATAAACGTTGCTTCAGCCGTTTAAACGTCAAAATGCATGGTTAAACTGTCACTAATCATTACTTAAGTTTAAGCTACGTTTATAAATAAACCCCTAAGTTAACATTTATAGTTATCAATACTCTACTTTAAGAATATGAGTTCATGTAAGAAAAAGCGAAATAAGCTGTTATATTATCAGATCTTGTGAAGGCGTTTGACACTATGTCGCTTCCGTGAATACTTACCAAACGGAAATGAGCAGGTGTCTTTCTTAACTTTGATTAAAGTTTATGTTAGCACTCATACATATTGATCAAAGTTAAGAAAGATTAGTAGTCAAGATAATAAAATCTACTAGTGGTTCCACAAGGCAGTATTCTTGGTCCAACGTTTTCAACCTAAAATTTCGTTTCAGGTGGAGTTCGCGCGAGCTCTACGTCTCACTAATGGAACCATCGAGCCCCTTTCTTTCACTGTACCCAGAATAAAGGTGTGTTGTAAAAACAAATTTATGTTGTATCTCCATTATGTATTCTCACAATTTCTCTGTTGCTTTTTACAATAACTATTATAATTTATTATAATTTATGCTGTCAAAATATTGATAAGTAAAAAAATATGAGTATTTGTGTGTTTACATAATGTGATAAAATCAAACCTGTAACATAAAAAAAAACTAGAAAACACGCCTTTGAAACACGATTAAATCAAAATGCGTGGAGCGCATTGTTTAAATTAATTAAAAGTGCACACAACTAAAAAGCGCTCCACGCTTTTCGATTTTTTAGTTGGATATAAAATAAGAACTAATACAAGTCAATTTAATTATTTTATAGTTTTTTGTGATACATTATACGCGACAATAACTAATATGTATTTACAGAATTATAATAATTAGAAATATCAATTACAACCCTGTAAGTTAGAATTTATGATTATTAATCGACTATTTCATGAAATCAGGAAAGGGGAACGCCCGAAAAATGCCTGAAATGGACAGAAACTACTAATAGTCCATAATTCTATTTAGAATTTATAATGTATAATGAAATAATTCTCAAGTTTGTTTATCTAGGGTAAAAATATAATGATTTTTTAAATATTTAACTTGATATCCGTATAGTTCATTCTTATTTTTTTAAAGGAGGTTAGTGTTTATTTGACATGGGTAACTGACATTCAGGCAAACAGGAATCGTCAAATAATCCTTAACGAACTATTTTATAGAATTAGTGCACAGTTATCATTAATTTAATATAACTCGACCTATATGTACCCTAAATCTAATTAAAATAATATATACATGTCAATATTAATTAAAAATCAAATTATTTTCAAAATAGAAAAAGTATCGTAGGCTGTATGAATCACGTGTCTTTTGCCTTACTGACAGTTTGACATTACTGGTTTTCATTTTTTCGTTTGTATAGTTGACACAGAGTACCTTTTATATTACTTGATTCATGTTTTTGCGGAATTACGGATTGCTTTTTATGATATTTCACGACTGTGGCTATTCATTAAGGATTTTGATTATACTCCTGCACACGATACCCATTTTTGAACACGGACTTACATTGGATCCGCCTAAATGACGACTTGGCTTTTTGACGACGGACCTGAACCTGCTTTATATACAACGCTGCTGTTATTTTGGACTTGTGCCCAGTGTACATTTAAACAAATGGATAGAAACCTACACTGTCTTAATTGCTAGCTCGATATTGCAAGGATGAGACGTATTCTCTTATCAGTGCAAAATGATGAAGTACGTTATTTAATACAGGCATGGATAACACCACAAGCTGTAAGTATAGAGATTCCTCAAATGAGATCCATCACCGTGTTACCTAATTATGGAAGAGCAGTTGACACTCGAAAGTCATTGTTTCTATCCAGGATGTAATATGAGAGACAGACATGTAGTACCTCTTTCATTAAAGGTGTGGCTCTTCAAGGACTATATTATCATTATGTACCAAAGCATTCACAAATATGTAGTCATCATTTAAACGGCGAACCATTGGTATCTGCGCCCATGCTATGTATGGTACTTAACATGGGCCCAGTACTAATCCAATATCTATCCTCCTGCATTTCTTGACGATATTTTTTTTTAAATAATGAATGAATAATTTAAATGATTTTTGTTGTGTAATTATTGCATATTAATCCTTGACCTTGATTTAACCTATATTGTACAAAAATGTTTGGAACTGGCTTCTACCTAGTTTTTTGATAATTATTGAAATTGTATTGGGTTTCCTACGATTGGTAGTGCAATTTAGCTTTTATTTCATTGTTGTTCATTTTAGGCATTTCTTTGTATGGGTGATGGGCATTGCCCTTTGAGGCCAATTCTAACTTAGAGAGTTGTATTGATGAATCTAATGATTATAATTCTGTAAATACACATTTTTTATTATCGCTAATCATATTTACAACCTAATACTGACCTGCAAATTGCAAAAAACGTAAGAAAGTTTGAATTTTGCGGGCTAACCTATCGCTTTCGCATTAACCGTGTATAATTGTAAATGCAGAGCGAGTTATTCCAAGACGACCTGTTCCCGCCGACGCTGGTGACGTGGCAGGCGTGGCTCAGCGGGCGCGCGTGGCTCGGCGGCGCCAGCGTCGTGCCCAACATCGTCAGTCTGCAGCCGCCCGGCATGGAGCCGCGTGAGTGTTATAATAACTTAACCTTGATTGATCAAACGCTGGGACCCCGGACGCCCTCGAAGGATATATTTGACCTTATTGGTGATGTTCTTCAGAACAGGAAGACTGTGTTTGCTCTATAAAACAAGCTTTCATTGAAATAAAGTTTAATTTTGTTTATTGTTTTAATAATTTTGAACAGGTTCGTCGCTTTATTTTTGACGCTGACTGTTCAAAGCCAAAAATGAACCTAACTGGCGAAATGTGATCATTGTGGATGTAAGTCGACCTCATAATTACTTTATGACTTTTGACAACTATCTCCATTAAATTGAAACTTCATTCAAAGTCAGTCGCTAGATGGAGCCGCGTATGCTGTGAGATTCTCTTGAATGTCTTCCTAGCTTCAGAAACTGCTGCTTCAGCAGAGTCCCCTCCGGCATTGAGTTGTTGACTAACTGCCATATTAGTTTTGAAAACAATAAAAAAAATTCGTTCTATGACATTCACCAAAAGGGTGGTAAAGTAATTCTAAGGTCGACTATACAGTCTAGGGGCGTAAGGATACCTAAAAATAATCAGAATAAGAGGCGACACTAAAATTTAATTCTCTTCTGTGTTAATTTAATTTTTATTTTATTTTACTTTCTCAAAATTATATAAATAGTAAATACTAGCATCATTTTTGTATGTGAATGTAAATTTAAGTTGCGGAAGAGTGGAGTGTCTTCATACCGGCCTTTATTTGCTTAAAAGGACACTTCTATAACTCGCTTTGTAGTACAAAACAAGTAAAAAAAAAAAACTATTTGTATTTGTACTTTCATTCAATTGCATACAATTCTTGCCAGAATGGCAGTTGACTAGTACTGTTTTTATTCAGCACTGTTAGTTTGATTTTCTTAAATGTTCTGATTGCAGATAGGTTCGTCTCTATATTTTATTTTCTGTACGAACGTAACCAAAATGACAAAATGTTTACCATTCACTTTTGCCCACTGTTCAATATATTACCATGCCATTAGGAACGAATTCAAAATGGCGGCGCTAATCATGCCCTCTCACTCGCACATTATACAGTGCGAGTAGAGGGTGCGATCATCTTCTTTTCTTAGCTGCCATTCTCAATTTGTTTCTTTAAAAAATCAAAATCAAAATATTTTATTTCACATAAACCAACATGGGCACTTATTAAACGTCAGAAGCTAGGTGCACGGTTCCAATTGGTTGTTTCCTATGGAGAAGAGTCGGCAAGAAACTTCGCCAAAAGGCGCTATGATGTAATGTTAATTATTTATTGTATGCTAACGATTATAAAGAGTTATCTATGTGTGTGTTAAGTGTCCGCGCACACGGCGGCCTCGCCGGTGACGCGCGAAGCTCGCGAGAAGTCGTCCGCGCAGAAGCCCAAACCTGACCTCATCAAGTCGCACGTACCGCAGGACGCCAAGGCTAAGGAGGACAGCGTGAGTACACAATCAAAATCAATTCATTAATTCATTCACTCACTGACAGACAACGCACATCCTAAACCGCTGGGTTATAAGAAGCATGATGAAAACTTGCACAAACATGAACTTGCACAAGTGTTCCTTGTATAACGAAACTGAGCACTAAGGAAAGATTTTTGGTGAACATTCATCTCCTAGAGGGGTTAAATAAGGGATGAAAGTTAGCATCGAAGTTGGTCATTTTTGCGTATAGGATTGCCAACGGTCAGTTTATTATATAAAAGCCAACGTCATATTTAAAAGTAGCTTAAATTAATAAACACTTATTACAAAACAAAATTTATCTTAATTTCAAAGTACAAAAGCTGGTTTAAAGCCGAGTCTTAGTTGCTAATTCTGTATTAAGAACTTTATCATCTTTGGAATAAGGTTCGGACTACAAATATTGTCTGCAAGGTTGCACTTAAGTTAGAACCCGTTGGTAATAAGATGGTTAAATTGTACAGTTGGCAAAAAAAACTGCATTCGTATCGAACTGACTTGTATATGCCAAATATTGTATCATTACCTACCCTTATGGACTCACTTAGTATTCGCAAAGATTTAAATCGTAGATCCGTCATACCGCGTCAAAAAATGTTCACGATTGTGTTTCGTTGATAGTATTACCTTTGAATAATATTATCTCGCTCACTCATACTGAACATCGTATAACATCGTTCCATGTGGGATGTGCGAGCTCACTCTTCTCAGCATAAACACTCTTTCGCGCGATTTTAGTTCTTTGTGGGCACATCTAACTATTTAAATCTTTGAGTGTTCATTTTTCTCTGTCCGTAAAAGATAATTTTCTGTAAATTACTGTTTAAAATAAAACTGACCTACCGACGGGCTCTTTCAAGTCGCATGCGTGTAGGGTTACCATACCTCAGGATTTGTCCTGTGATCTCAGGATGTTTAGGCTCCCGATAGGATTGCGGCCGGATTAAGGGAAATCTCGGGAATCTCAGGATATTGCGATTTTTTAATAAAATAAAGTATCTCTATCTAGATTTTTCAGTTTTTTTTTTATTGGTAAGTTACAATCAAAATAAACAAAAATAATTATAATCTTTTTTGGATAGTATCACAGCAAAAATCACAAATCAGCATAATTAACATCAACATAATTACTATTTCAGAAATAAATATCTAAAAAAAAACATCATGTGACAAAAAAAAAGGGGGCGTCGATTTCGTCGACGTTTGCGACAAAATCTCAGGACTTTTCTATAGAAATCAGGCTTTCTGTCAGGACTTTTCAATTTTCCATATGGTAACCCTACACGCGTGTCCCATCCGAAGTTATATGGTGCTCATTAGGTACTCCTTTTGTTTGATAGCGTGGTGTACACAGGAAAGTAGTGTTGAGTGGAACTTGTAGATAAAAACACGTGTGGCACTCGGGGACTGCCGCGGTAAAACTATTGCATAGCATTTTTTATCAACTTATGCAATTATAATTATTTATTTATTTTTATTTACACAGTATTTTTTTTCTTTGATATTAATTCAAGTACAGTCGTACCAAATACATACACGTTAAGCGGACGCTCGCCGAGCTACATGGTAGGCGGAGTGGGGGGTGTTAGGTTTTATTTTCGTTACGGAATTTCTTAATTCGGCCGCCGCGCTCAAATCCCGCGATAAAAGCTATGAAATAGCTTAAAAATGTCTGTAAAAAAATACCTCTCATTTTAAAACACATTTAATTTAAGTTTAAATTGGCTAGCTAAATTCCGCAGACGTGATGGGATATTTAAATACGATAAAACAAGAAAACTGTTTTTCTCAACTCATACTTCAAGTAACATCACTAACAGCGGCCGTTGACCTCCCATAAAATAACTTATTTTTTATTTTATCGTGTTTACATACGATATTGTCGGCGTCTATGGAGTTTATCTAGCAAATTCAAACTCAAAGCATTTATTTCAATTAAACCATTTACAGGCACTTTTGAATTGTCAAAGAGTCGGTCAGTTAGTCAGAAAGTTGAAGCTAGTTGCCCATTCCAAATCGTACATCTCTATGGAGAAGAACGGGCAAGAAACTCCAAGGACACTCATTTTAAATCAAGATATTACAAAATCCTGGGTACATTATTCTTGTTGCTTCTATATGCGAGAACAATGAAAAAAGATATATATTAGACAATTTAAAATAACCCTGTAGTATTATATTAATGAAACAAAAACTTTTTACTTTTTAGGCCCACATGCACCACAGATCACTCACTAAATGCGTTTATTTTAACCATAAACATATTTAAGGCCCATTACACCACAAATCACTAAACGCATTGAATGAACGGTAAACGTATTTAAATTATCATTCTGGCTCTGTCATCTTCAAACGATTGACAGAAATATAATTCTGTTTTAAATTTATTTAGCACTCAATACATTTAGTGATTTTGGTTGCAACTGGGCCTTAGTATTATTATAGTAAGGCCCACTTACGCGTTCATGAGTTACCCTAAAAAAATCAGAGTTAATAGCTAACTCAGGGTTAATCAAATAATCCATCTGGTGCCACCAAGAGTTAGAGGTAAACCTAGAGTTATACTTTTAAATATTAAACCCTCCGATGTGGGAGAGTTAAGACGCTAAACTCTGGGCTAGTGTTAGTAATGTCAAAATAAATTCACATTATGAGGTACCGCTGATAACTTAATTTGTATTTTATATTGTTCGACATTGTAGTAAGTGAAAATTCGATTCTATATCAGCAGGCAATATATTTATGAACGCATATAAAAATAAATACAAATTATAAAAAACTTAAAACATATTTTTCCTTATATGACGTTTTCGTCAATCAATAAAATAAATATCCATGGAAACTACATACAATGCGATTAGAATGAAATGGCATGATCTAGTGTAAAAGAGATGGGTATACAATTTCCGTTCATTGTTCTTTCATTCATTTTTGGTCACATTACATATTAGGACATAGACGTTGAAATTCTATTTTATGTTTCATTAATTGAACTGCAATGTTCCCAACGCAAAAAACACAAATATCAGATTTACTATCCCGGTGTTGCTTTTTAGAAGTCTATATTTATTCATTTAACCTGAATAAACGTGCAAGTTAGTAATTAAAATCTTACCAGCCAGCTAGCCCATTGCAATTCCTACTCATTCTTACGGAATCTACTAACTAATTAAATTTTCCACAGTTAATGAAATCCATAAGCGCCAAAGTGCAGATTAACTTGAAACTGGAACAAGACAGCATGGAAGGAGTGGACGAAGCCGAATGGGAGCAGTGAGAGGTAACCCGACTAAATCAAGTGCAATTGAACAACCCTAGCTTGTAGTGTTATTTAGAGGCTCCCGTACTTGGTCGCGTTATATGTATTATCGACTGACCGCGCCCTTAATGAAGTTGTGGCGGTACGAATAAAGAAAGTTATTGAAAAAATATCGCGAAGATATCTTTTTTGTGTGCGCACTACACTTGGCGTAATTGTACAAATATTTGCGATATTACGCTCGTACGGAACGAACTCTATCCGAATGGTTGTAGGGACTGTGTTGGCCAAATATCGCGAATATTTGGACAAATACGCCAATGAAGTGCCAGTTTGAAGAAGACTCAAATATTAAGTAAATTGCCAGTCGCAAACAATATAAATAATGTGGGATGCCGCTACAGTAAGAAAGCAATAGTTTGATGCGGTCTTGCGGTACCCATTGCTATATAATCTTCCTATGAATTTGTTTCAAAGATCTATGGAGAAAATAACATTGATTGATTTCAACCAGTTGACATGGTAGTAATTTGGCAGTTGATAATTTAACACATTCCTCTGTCATATTTATTCGTACCGCCGAAACCAAACAGGTATAGCCCACCCTCGCAGAATAAAATTAACTTTTTATACCTAACAATAACTTGGGATTTCTAAATATTTTATAGAAAATTTTCCCGTCGATCCCATTTTTACATTTTAATCTTAGATATCAGATAGTCGTGGTAACGTAGAGTACTAGAATAATATGTCGACACATAAGTCCAATAACATGTACTGATTATAGTTAAAGTCATAAATGTCAATAAATCGCGGGATTTGGAAATAAGAGCCATCGAACAAACTTTGTGACTGTTTTAAAAATCAAAGCTTTTACATAATCAAGGAATCAATAATGCAGTCTTCTAGACTGGTTTTATTGAACAAAACAAAAATGGACTCGAAATCAGCCATGCCCCAATTTTGATAATATATTAATTACAGTGTAATGTGAATATTGTTATAAAATAAGCAAGGAACACCACCCGTTTTCATAGCAAACAAGAAATTTTGGAATATCAGCAAAACCTTTGCAAAACGACTCTTATTTTCAAATCCTGATGATTCAGACGATATCAATTTCAATGCTCACGGCCAGTCACATTTTCATCGTCGCACCGCTAAATAAATTATTTGCTGTTTAACGCTAACTCGTGATCTCATCGATTTTTGACCAAAACTTAACCAACCATTGCTCATAGAATGCTCACTATAGCGCATTTATTATTGACCCTACATTTGTTATAATAAGGACTTGCAAGAAGTTTATTTAAAAAGTTCTCGAATGCTCAAAATTCCAATTTAAATTGACATAAATAATTAGTTGACTATTGTCTGTAAACTAATCATATCGATACTTTTAGTATCGATAGCAAACTGTATCAATTTAATTCGATTATAGCATGAAGTTTTTATTAAACAAATAGGTATCAGCGCAACATTCCTACATTTTGCCATAAAAAATGCATTTATTTATATTGCATATTTACTTATATATGAAATAACAAAAAATATTGATTATACGTATGATTTGTATCTAATACTTGTATGTAAGGATGTCTAGGGTATTCATACTTATTAGGGAATTGACATTTTATAATGTAACCGATATTATTCAATAGTCACCATTAATATTGCTAGAAACTTTACTGACTTGTAGTCACTGTAAATCTTAAATTCAAAATAACAGTAAAATCTCTCTTTGTTAACATGTGTTATTTATACTGCACTATTAACAGCCACCTTTTTAATATTTCAATATACACAGATGTAATAAAAAGGTTTTGTTACTTAAAATAAGATTTGCAATGATTACCAAGTTAGTCTGGAGACACATCGAAATCGGGGTATGTTATACATGGAAACACAAAATTACTACTCTCCCTAGAGCCTTGTTTTAAAATCGAGTGCAATTTATGAGTTAATTCGTTTATCAACCCCAAAAAGATAGGTGAATTCGCGGAAACGCATGTCTGAGAAAGTCTATAAGTTAAAGTAAATTCGCGGAAACGCACGTCTGAGAAATTCTATAAGTTAAACTGAATTCGTGGAAACGCATGTCTGAGAAAGTCTATAAGTTAAACTGAATTCGCGGAAACGCATGTCTGAGAAAGTGTAAATTTGAATTCGCGGAAACGTATTTCTGAGAAAGTCTATAACTTCCGTTTGTCCAACCAGGCCTAGGGTGAATTCTCGGACATACGTTTCCGCGTATCTATCTTAGGGTGGGTGGTTTTTGGCGGTGGATAAACAGAATAACTCCAACTGATGATTTTTTTTTTGTTATGAACAAAATATTATTATTTATTACTATTTTTTTTTTAAGTATTAGTAAGTAATAAGCAAACTTAATATAAAACTTTAAATATAGTATGTTCTACAGTAGAATAATGAAATGAAATGCCTCGCATTCGGTGTGTCCCAACTTAGTCTTCGTATATGAAAAAAAAAAAGATATCTGTAACGAATAAAAACGCGACTTAGTACCGCTAGTTGATGCCATAAACACATCACGTTTTGCTCAAAACGCCAAAGACTATGTTTTTCTTGTCAATGATATTTTATTTGAAAACGTTTATGAGATGTGACAGTAACTGATACAGCGAAACTCAATAAGTCGTCATCAGTCAAAGGTATTTATTTAAAGTCAAAATGAGACTGTTGACGAAATTCTGTATAAGTTGCTATTTCAAACACGTCTCACCCCTATTTCTCTATTATTTAAAAGTCTGTCCCTGATGCAACTGACAGAAAATTCTAGATAGCTAGATTTTGTACCTAGTATTAAAATGGAATCTCATTTTTTAAAATTATGTATTAAATATTCCCATTCAAAATTGAACTTTAAAGTCATGAAATTAAAAGTTAAAGCGCATCAATAGGCCTACAAGAGCGAGTATGACGCGTATAGCGTTCTCTCATTCACACCCACCAAGTCTGAGTGAGACAAAAGTCAGGGATGTCATACTCAAGCTTTCGTATTTACTTAAATATTTACGAATAGGTGTAATTTTATTCACTAGTCAAAAAATATATATACTTTAAATGGGAAGATTCTTAAAAATATATTCAAAATGTATTACTTTATGATTAATTTATATTTAAGATTTCTATCATGTATATTTTTAGTTTAGATTTTAAGCGGTTTGTTGTCGGTGCGGTTCTGATACCTGCGTTCCCTTATTAAAGTATTTATTAAAAAATAACCCAAACCAAAGTATGTAACCCGATGTTTCTATTACTAACTCCGATAAACTTTATATACAAAATAAAACGAGGGTATAATCCGTAGCATCCTATAGCTTTAGGAGACTGAAGGTGTCACGGATTGCTATATAGAATTTAGAATATTTTAATACTGAAACATAGGTAATGAAATGTCTGGCGACCATCAAAACAAAGCGTAAAATATTATAACTTTATAAGCTACGCATGCCGTGTAGTTCTAATAAATCGCGAACGAGGTAGCTACGCGGTCCTATTATTATTAAAATCCTATGACAACCATCTTCCATGGCTGCCCCCTGGTTCGTGAATGTATTAAGTACACAGCTAGTAGTTCGATCAACTTAATCTGTTACATAAGTAGTGGCGCTAAAAGCAACCTTAAGTCCTAAACAAAATGTTCTTTCTTCATAAAGTCATCATTCTTGAGTGCGAGAAAGAGATGGCGATATTCAACCTCTATAGCTCTCTCTTTATTGCTCTGAACAATGATCACTTAACATTTTTCCT
Organism: Dryobotodes eremita; assembly: GCA_917490735.1. NCBI lineage: Eukaryota > Metazoa > Arthropoda > Insecta > Lepidoptera > Noctuidae > Dryobotodes > Dryobotodes eremita. The sequence continues at coordinate 26,101,374 of OU823242.1, forward strand.
AAGCAGTCCCTATTGCTCGAACTATACCAGAACATCTATAAAAATGTCACCGACAACAAACAGACGCTTCATACTATTGCACATTGTATTCATATCAAATAAAATAAATCACCATATTATATCGTTTGTTTATAAGAACGCACCTTTGGTAAAACAAGTATTAAACATGTAAGATATGGCAAGAGAAAAAGAAAAAGCTGTAGAAAGGATTGTGGTCTTAGTAACAGCGGGCGCTAAAACTGAGCGGGTATTGTATCGGGCACTTTACAGGTACATACATAAAACCTTCGTCTACGAATATTTTGTCTTGGCGGGAACATAAATATCTATACTGTTGCTAACAAAATGGGACCAGGGCCGGCAGTCTCGACATTAGACAGCGACAAAAATCGGTCGCTAAGTCGTATCGTTGTCAAATTCCTTTAATAGATTTTCAACTTTATTTCCAAAGTATAAGGTTGAAAATCTATTAAAGAAATTTGACATCGGTTAGACTTAACGACCGATTTTTGTCGTTATATTTGTCGAGACTGCATGGACTGGTAGTATAGCTTTGTTATATCGTTTATTGACTCTTCCTAATTTTCTAAAGATAAGTTATGTCACCGAATATTTCTTTTTAATCGAGATAAACCTGAAGAATTTGTTTTCGTCTCACCAAAGAGTTAAATGTAAGACATAGCCAATGATATCATTCAAATTGGTAAGTATATGCTCTTTATTTACCTATAATTTATTTATATTCTTTCCCCCTATTTTGTAATATTTGTTCGTAATATACTTTTTTTAAATACCATCTAGGACTAGCCTGTTTGAACCCGTGTCTACAAAGACCACACCTTATCTATTTTCGAACCGTTTTATTCATTCAACATTGTTTAAAAGATTCTAACCAAAATTAGCATTTATTTGACGGTTTCTATTATTCAAGTGTCTGAGAACTAAGCAATATTAATTTGTTAAGTTGAGCTTTAAATATTTGTTAACTTTTATACTCAACTTTGTTATCAAGATTGATAAATGAGTATAATTTAATAATACAACTTTGAGAAAATAGCATGATAGTAACTTTTAGAAAATATCATTTGATTTGTCTCTTTGGTCATATTTATGAGGTCGTAATATTATAAGAACCTGTCTTTTAAAGCAACTTAGTACTGAAATCGTCAAATAAATTATTTTGAAATGCACAAAATCTTACCAGCATTAATTTGCTCTCTAATTAATTCCCTTACCAAAGTTGTGAAATGACAATAAATTTATTTTGTAACTTAAAACCTTCCTTGTCACTTTTAAAATTGTTTCGTCCAAACATGAATGTATTTAATACGTAAACTTGCTACAAAATTGGGAATCTAGTGCCAATGTTTCCTTTTTGTTTGATTATTATGAAATCGGCGTTAGTCTTGAATCTTTTCCCTAATCCTTCTTCGATTAAATTGACTGAGTAACAAGAAACGTGTAAGTAAACTTTGTTTTGACATTTATGACATTTAGAATTGGCGCCAAAATATCTGTCAATTTTATCGAAGGAGGTTACATGTAATGTAATATAATCACAGACGATACCCTCATTGTGTGAGTTCGAGTAATTTTTGTATTTTTGGATGTTGTAAACCTACAGATATCCTAGCGTTAAGGCTCAATATTTGGAGATATTTTTATTATTTTGCATTTTTTTATTAAACTCTTGCTAAATTATTGGGTGTTTCATTTTTATAACCTTCATTTTGGATTAGGTATAGGTACCTAACACTCACTATACTTACCTACATTTACTGTGAATTCAATTCTGGCTTACACTACATCATTTTATTACAAAGTGCCCTTGCTTCATTTACTTCTATAAATAATGTTCTGGAAAAACCATTATGACCTTTACAAATTGTACACAAACACGAACAGGCACATGACACTACACGCAATTTAGTTTCGGGAATTAAACGTATAAACATACCTACGAACATCCCGTAAACGCGTAATGCTGATGGCAAATGTATTTAATTGACTTGCGGGGTAATTGCTTAACACACTAACAGTAAGAATGGCTTTCATTTTGTCAGTTCAACTACATTCGTTGCGTTATTTACGTTGTTGAGCAGACACATTTTTCGAACATATGAAGCAATGGATTAGCTTCAAAATTATTCAGATTGTGATAGTGTGTTATGCAATAAGAGGGCTGGTTCAAGTGACAAACTTAATGTATCAAAGGTTGCAAAACTATATTTAAATTCAGAATCTAGATAATTATATTAATTATCAAGATGTTATACAACACAAAGCTTAAATTCCATTGCAACAGAAACTTGATTAGGACCTTTGTATGTAGCGGTAAAACTTGCAAATTATAATTTGTAAGTTGTAATAAATAATATATACTTGAATACCCAAACTTAGATAATTATCTAAGATCAAGTATATAATGTTGTAAACGAGCAAGGTCACCTTGGCTGAGAGTCTGGTTAATCACGCTTTCTAGCATCTTAGCAAACATTTTATTTAGGCTGCCTGTCCATTTCAGCGGAGAGAAGTGCAATTGTAAGTACTAGGAAAAGTTAAACCAATTGAATTCCAAAAAAAAACACGTCATTAAGCTTTCATAGCTATAAGTACTGTCCAGAGTCGGTACTACTTTCCAAAACGCTCGTCTCCACTAAATTAGCTCAAATGAACAGGCAGTCTTTAACCAAGCGCGTGTCCTTTTAGGAATGGCTTCTCGCAAGTCAATCTAGGAGGTTGTCGGCTGCTTAACCGGACATACCTGTGGGTCATTGTTGCTTATTTTTCTCTCCTCAGTTAATTTTAATCATGGTCTGGCAGTTTGAGTAATTTTTGTGGCCTACCCAAATGTCTTTTCTTTGGTATTGTTCGTCGAATCGTTGAGCTCCTTAAGTTCTGAGTTGAGCTACACGATTACTGACAAATGCGTGCACTGACTGGACAGGTACACTCAATCTGTGTGGTTTTTCCTCAAAAGACCATCTCAGACACAAATCTATATGGTCTTCACATGATCTGACCAAGATTATGTCTGGACTTTAAAAGAGACTGTGACCTCTGAGTTTGTTTCGACCTTTCTTCTCAGAGTAGTCAGATAGGAAACGCCGACCTCATCTAGTTTTTAAAATATGATTGACGTGTAAAAGTGTTTGTTCAAACCTACTTACAGAAATAAAATCATTTATCATTTATCATTTCATTTATCATTTATCGTTGACTTAATAAATTAAGTCCCCCAGCCAGGGCTTAAAAAACTTACAAATTAAGCGACTACACGCTAAGGGCACCCCCTGTGGGGTACGGACCTCGGCTTAGGGCGTCGCTCGTGGGAGGACAGCAACGGAAAGGCTGGATCGGAATTAGCGCTTGTTTGTACCCAGTCCGTAAATAACATTTATACCGAAACTCCCAAGTCGCGCCACAAGCATCGGAAGCACATGAAACCATAGAGATATAGGTAATGAAACTGTATTGTCAACCCGTGTCGTGCCGCGTGGATTGATGAGCTGTATTAATCCCAGCGGTCAAGGGTCAAATGCAATCAGTCCAGCCTTGTCACTCAATCTGATGAACATGTGTTTTGTGACGTAGGTGCATGGTAGGTAGACAATCTACTTATTATTGTTCTCTGTCTAATGTAAACGAATGCTAATTTCCATGTCCATCAATTATTAGATTTATCGTGTATAATAATTTGAATTCAGAACTAAGTACTTTATTTTTGTTTTGAAACAACAATTTTTACTGGTAACAACAATAAAGTACTTAGTTCTGAATTCAAATTATTATACACGATACATCTAATAACTGATGGACATGGAAATTAGCATAAAGTTAACCAAATATATTAGTACCTATGCACTATGCTGGCATTGTAACTCTTGTTGGGCTCAGTAGTTAACTATCTCTCAATATTGCTTGCCTCAGTGCATAGTGTACAGCAAATGATCTTTTCTTGGATAACTAACTCTTATTTACTGTAGGTAAATAGGTACTGTAGAGCATTTAGTCTGCCGAGTTTTACCATGCCGACTTCATGCATATTTTATAAGTTGACGGCATATTTTTTAAGATTGGCGGCTAAGCAGTGAACACGTTTTGGAACTCGCGCGTTCCGTGTAGTTGTGTGCACCTTCAGTGTTTTTCGCTAGTGTGATTAATTTGAACACTATTCCGTATTTCGAAGATAGAAGATAATAGACTTAGCTTGAAGAGCAGACAGTGCGCGTCATCATGTAATAAAATGTCATATGTATTGATTTGATGAAATAATTACGCGTTAAAACTAAATAAGCCTTTCATTGAACGACCCCGTCGCAGTACCTACCTACTTGATTTACCTCATTCCTCAAACATCGTATAATATGCTGCTTCCGTTCCCGTGTTCTGTTCCACTCGTTGTGTATGTACTTAGGTATCATACGTCCGCCATCAATACTGTTGATACCTGCTCATCTATTTTGTAAAAATCTCACCGTGGAAACTTGGTGAAGTGAACTTGAAATGCATTCCACCTGATGCTAGGGATAGACACTATCGGCGGCGGCGATCTCTCGCGTCCGGTCCTGGTTCAGGTCATGGTACGGAGCGAGTGCGAATGGGAAGCTGTCACCTCCTTCTTCGAAGCAGTAATGCTCGCGAAGGAGGAGGTGGAGCGCGTGAGGGAGAAGCAATCGTTGCGCACTCACTCCCCTAGTCGCTGCAGGAGGAGACAACCTGGGCGTCGGGAGTCGATTGCCGACTCCCGGCCACCGTAGGTGCGGGCTTGCGGACGCGTGTTCCACGCGCGCCTCAAAGAGATGTCAGCATCATTGACGGGGTCCGAAAGGGCCGATGCCTGCCAGGGTCGCGGATTGTTCGATAGAGTTACCGTGGCCCTGGCGCACAGGCAACTGAAGGAACAAGGGTGGGCTTTAGTCAGTAAGAGTCTGACACGCCCTTCCGCTCCGCCCAGAACGGGAGAAGTTATTTGAAGATTTCCCCACCAAAAAAAAAAAAAAAGTGGTAGACACTAATTGACCGAACGAGCGTGAAGCGTCTTCGTTTTAGCTTGGACAAAAATGCTTTCGTATTTCCGGATGTCCGGCGAATGGCTGTTCTCCTCTACAGGTCGCATTTCTCTACCGATTCTCGTAAAATTTGTGAGCAGGTTCGATAATTGTGTGGATTTTTTTGTCTGATATGGGGGTTGAAATCTAAAAAAAAACATATTTCTGCCTTTTCGCGCTCTTTGCGCGCGCTTTTTGTTTTAAGGGGTGCGCGGTGAACATTTATTCAGTTTTAAGCTAGGCAACGACAGACTCACGAGGTCTACAGCTCACAGAGCCACTAGTGACAGTTCATTTCACCTAAGTTTTCACGGTGAAATTTTTACAGCATAGATCACCAAATCTACTTTCTGCATTCATGTGAACTGGTAGGCACCTATTTATCTGGATGTCACATTTCCTGTCCAAACAGGATACCTGAAAAAAAATAAGTTTTTAGTTTGTCGTGAGTAGAGACAGAAAAAGGTGCACGGACAAAACAGTTAAAGAAAAAAAAAACCTTATACAGAAACTAAAATGGTAGGAAAATCCAGCACTTCCACGAACAAAATCACGAGAAAAAGCCACCTCGCTGCTCGCGCCGATGTAATTCAAAGGTAACTTATCTTAAGAATGCGCTGAAAAAAGGTCTCGGTAAAAAAAGGTTTTCAAAGAACTATTAGTTGATAGATGTTGGCAATCTGTTGGCCCGACTTGAGTGGTGGTTGATCGCGACACGATTTTTCAGCCTTACTTATCTTCAAGCTTTTCCGGCGTGGGTGAGTAGAACGACAAGCGGTTTCGATGCGTAGCGGTTACAAAGTACTGCCCGTGGATTATATTGTGGATTCGACACATGAATTGTTCATGAATATCAAAAAAAATCGCCAAGTTTGGGTTTTTTCCTTGTTTCTGGAGGTTCACTCCTCCAAAGTTAGAATGCTCTTTTATTGTGTTGTATATATTTGTAATTTTGTGATTGTGTTTTGTAATATGGACCTTTATTGTCTGAAATAAATGTATTTTATTGATGTCCTATCGATCACGTTGGTACCTACTGTTTCTGATAAAGATCACGTTGGTACCTACTGTTTCTGATAAAGATCCAATTTATTATGATAAAAAAGTCTAAGAGAAATTATAATTCTACATGTTTACTTACCCCAACTTCTATAGGCCCTCATAGGGTAAGATTGCGTAAGTTCCTCCCTAAAGGAAAACTGCCGTTTTTAGAGTAATTTAAATTTATCAACATCTTTTGTATCCACTGAATTATTATTATATTATTATTTATTTTTTAAGCTACCACCAACCAGCATTCATAAAACACATTTTTTTTATCATAAAGGTTTTTATGATTTATAAAAGTTCCTTGGGTACGATTAAGGGGTGTGGGTAATTCCTACCATCTATAACTTAAGTCGTATTTAGTATAAGGTCTCAGAAATGATACGTACCTAAATCTAAAGAATAATAAAACACGATGACATTAAAACAAATTAAAAACCATTTAGAAATCATTTCTTAGCGGATCTAGTTGAGTTCTTCTCTTTTTGGAGGCATTACATCATGATATTTTTTTTGTTCTGTAGAAGTTAGAAATTAACTAGACTGTAAATTAATTTAAAGGTTGTGTTAATATAAGCTATTGTCGATTTCCGCTGTACCTATACTTGCCTACCTATTTCATATAGTTAGGTCTTCCAAATGTTGTTTTAATCTCAAGGTACGATTTAGGAATTCTCCACAAGTACGAATTAAACAAAGAGCCCTTCACATTATAAAATCGAAACCACTGACATAATCAAAATATACGGTTTGGTTATCGTTAAATAAATGTCTGAAAACCACAAAAATAGCCATGAACAAAAATATTATCTTTTCGTCACTCATATTCTTTTCAGAAATAGCTTACCTACAGATGTGCATGTTTTAACTAAAACACAAGCAAATTCTTGTTTTGTTTTTTTTTTATTATCTACGAAGTCCAGCGGGTTACCCACTTGATAAATGATAAATGTTTTTATTTCTGTAACTAGGTTTGTACAAACACTTTTACACGTCAATCATATTTTAAAAACTAGATGAGGTCGGGGTTTCCTATTTGACTACTCTGAGAAGAAAGGCCGTAACAAACTCAGAGGTCACAGTCTCTTTTAAAGTCCAGACATAATCTTGGTCAGATCATGGTGAAGACCATGTAGCTTTGTTTGAAATGGTCTTTTGAGGGAAAACCACACAGAATGAGTTGACCTATCCAGTCAGTGCACGCATTTGTCAGTAATCGTGCAACTCAACTCAAAACTTAAGGAGCTTAAGCTACAATACAACACCCCACAATTAGCATACAACACAACCCCCACAATTAGCACACAACACAATACACACACAAAAATCACAATACACAATCACAACACAACCACACACAATTACACACACAAACACAATTACACCCAGAGACAAAATTGTACATTTTTGCATCATCAGATCTCAACTTTTATGAACATGAAAGCAGATATTGCTGTAGTACGACTTAGGCACTGTACGTTTAACGCAATCTTACCCTATCTAATATCGACCCCGGCGAACCTTCCACTAAAAACGCTCTACAATGTCACAGAGTCAAAATTTTAGTAGAACAAACGTCATTAATTGCGATTCTCCTGCGTTACGCGACAGATATTGCCTCCTTTAGTATCCAAGTTATTTAATCTAAGTAACGTAGGCCGTAACTTTCGAGGCCAACTTATTTGTAACGGTGTAGGTACGTGAGCCACCTTACAGGGATCAGGTAAAGGTTTGTTGAAATACTCGGTTCGTGATGATCGGAGGGCAAAAGTTATACGGTGGATTTGATATACCTTTTGTCTGTTATAAATCGTCTGTTTGACCGACTTTGGAATGGAACCCAGGGCCTAAGAAGCAGTGGCAACGGTAGGCATCTAGACCTATGATGCAGTTTTATGCGGGTAGTTCCATAATTAATTATATAAGCTAGCTATTTATAAATCTATTTATGTATAGCAGTAACTCTGTGTTTAATGTTTGTATGAAGTTTTTTAGAAGTCCAGCAAGCAATAAATTGTTATATAAATAAATAAATAAGGTCTGTTCTCTCTGCACCCTAATTGCGTAACACACTATCAATCACAATCTGAATAATTTTGAAGCCAATTGCTAATCCATTGCTTCGAAAAATTTGTCTGCTCAACAATGTAAATAACGCAATGAATGTTGTTGAACTGTCAAAATGAAAGCAATTCCTACTGTTAGTGTATTACACAATTACCCCGCTGGTGAGTACTTTGTGTGTAAGGTGTATATAATTAATTGATCATTAGGTGCAGTGTTCTGAGTGGTCTTTTATTTTCAGTCCCTTCCTGGATATAGGCACTACCGATTTCTGAAAGCCGGATCTAGTCTCTAATCAATAAATCTTCTGTAAATCTCAGTTTAGGTGTTTTGGTTGGCCGACATTAAAAAAAATACCTACTTAGTTTTTGTCAACCAATCAAACAGTAAGGTACCGAAGATGAGAGTTAATGGAATTATTAATAATTCCAATGCTTAGCAGCGAGGGTGCAGTTACTGGAGTCGCGCCGCAACGTCAACTTCAAAGCGTTCGTGGTGCGAGTACCGAATTGTTACTTGTCCGTCGTCTTGGAAGAATACTTTTGGGCACAGGACGTGGTGTTCCGCCGCTTCCGCGGGCAAATGCCACAGGACAGCACAAGGACAATTAGCTAGTGAAGTGAAGTGCTACTAACATAGTTTTAAGCAATATTTATTAACACAAGTTTTAGTTTTTTTTTTATGTATTACTTTGTTATTTTGTATTTTGTGTATATTATCTATGGGTTTCAGTTGCCTGACAATAAAGGAATTATTATTATTATTATTAGCCCTGTGACATCGTTTCTGTCCAAAATTAACAAGTCGAGTAATGTCTACTTATATGGCGATGTCTCATAAAGCAGGGACGTGCGATGAAAAATGCAAAAATCTTGGATCTGGGTCGCGCATCAAAGGTTCTTGAATGGCCTATATAATGCTCGGTTCCTATAAACGAAAACGAATCGTTTTGCTTACTAATGGTAGCATTTTTTATTGCCAAACCTGGCATATAAATATATTTGTAAGCTAATTTTACCTGTGGTCGCTACTTCCATATGGGAGGGTCTACTATGCAAACCTATGAGGTCTTTGCTTCATTATTGAAATTTCCTTTATTTCATTATATACACATAAATTATATTTTTAACATAAAAAATATAAAAACATTTAAAAATATAAAAAATAGTGGCTCACCGATATCGGGAACAGGGTCCAAGCTACCAGCGGTCAGGGCTCCAGAGAGGAACCTCCTAACATTGCGGGCCGTGTCCAGAAGTACCGCCTTCTGAATCAAGCCCTTGATCCAGCTGCCCAACGAGAGCCTCTTTAGGTGTTGGTCGAGGCTCTTGGCTATTAAGCCATTGTTTGTCACAACTATCGGTACAATGATCGCTGAGTCGACATTATTATTGAAATTATTATTACCATTATTGGGAAAGATACAAGTCTTAATTTTAACCAATAACGGATCGTAAATTATAGGAATCGGCCATAAGAGAGCGATACTATTGCGGTTGAAGGCGCGTGCACACTGGCGCGACGCGACAGCCCGACACAAAGGCACCGCGTATCGCGCGACGAGCTGTGCCTTTGTGTCGTGCTGTCGCGTCGCGCCTGTTTGTAGGAGCCTTGAGCCGATAGATAGATCGCGATGGGTACCAACATTTTGACTGTTAATTTTTAGGTCTAAAAACGTTTGAAAGGTTAGCAACATAGTTCCCATTGGCATTCTCTTAGCGCAGATTCAAAAACCTAAATCCTGGGCTGGGTCTTCTTCTATTGGATGGACTGCTTTAAGTCAGTCATCAGCATCACGCTTGCCAGACGGATTGATGATCTAACATGGTGATGCTAACATGAGTACGTATTTCGTTGCATCATCTGGTCTTAATCTTCGACCGCCCAGCGGAATAAGTATTTTAGAACAAGCGGCAATCACTCTTAAGAATGGTGAGCTACGTTTTTGTTCCTTCGTTCCTTCTCTCTTTGAGAAGACACCTTCGCCGTGCAGTAGGTACTTACCTACCTAAATCTAGTACTTAACTAGTATTTAGGTATAGGGGCCATTCAATTATTACGTAAGCAGAATTTAAGTCATTTTTAACCCCCCCCACCTCCTTGTCAGCAAAAGTAAGCAAAGCTCTTACCCCCTCTCCTATGCTTACGTAAACATTGGTATCACAGAGTACATTTTATATAGGGAGATAGAGACGTCACTCGAACATTTCATGGGGCCCTCTAGCAACAAGCAAAATCAACACTTCATGAAGCAATATATAGGTACTAGCTATACGTATACAAATGTTGCTTCATATAGGTACAATAGCTTCCAATCTGCAGTAGGCCCTGTCCTATTTCCTTCCGTTTTAGTTAGGTAACAGTTTTTTTATGAACTAAAAATAAAACACTAGATCCAATGTCAAATACCTACTTTATTTCTTCTTCAATATTTTTTTTACAATATTTGAAGGCTAACTCCTGAATTATTACAGTTCAGCACACAACACTGCTCGCGTTCATATTTTTATGCAACACAATATCGGTGCTTTCACAAACAAGTAAACAGTCCAGATTTTTGTGCAGGGGTCGTTCAGATAAAGCGAAGTTGTCGGTATCAACACTTTTCCAGTTCAACGGTTAGAAACAGAATCCTAAATGTCCATACAAACAAAGTCGTCAAGAATAATCACAAATTAATCGAATCGCAACCATTATTTTTTATTGTCTTCTATTCGGAAAAAAATACATCATATTTGACAAGTACGCGAGTTGCGTTCCTTTATTTCCATTTAAATTAAAGACAGTTTCAAAAATTTGCGTTGCTTTATTAGATGATTTTATCCATTTAAACAAACGTTGTATGTTAACACAATAAATGTAAAAGCTGTCTCAACTCCTTAAAAAATTTTATTTGTAAAAGAATATATTGTTATTTTAAGAAAATCTGATTAAAATGGAACATATTGTGTTTAGACCTGTTTACATATAGTATCTCTATGTAGTCTATGGTTTAGACGAAACCCATGAACATTTTGAGAACAGCGTCATCTACCTATAAGTAAAATCATCTTTGATATTACTCTACTAGTAAATTAAAAATCTATAGAATTGTGTAGTGTAACTCCAAAATCAGAAGCCTACTTAAACTGGTCGGTTATGATTCCCTTGCTTTTGTTCTAAGCTACAGCACCGTGATTGGTATGCTTTTTTAAATCTGTACCTGTTTGTTTATTGTTATTCATGAGTCTAGAAATAAGGAATTTATAGACTATAATACCCGTTTAAGTAATTTCGCTACTTGAGTTCTTTCTAACTATAAGAATAATCAATTATTTTGGGGAATCCTTGACCATGCTTTTCGCTTTCGAGCATAGGCAAGTAGGGTTGCTATATTTGTTTAAGTCAGAATTACTAAATTTTGCAGAAAAATCAGAAAACATACTTAAATAAATATTGCCGACGTAATCACCGTCCAAAACCCCCGTCCCCCATGTCATAAAAAATAAGCAAAGCAAAGATCCCCCCCCCACCCCCTTTCGTGCTTACGTAATACTTGAATGGTCTCTAATTTAAGGTCTAGGTTCATTATAAAGCTCCTATCTTCGCGAATTTAGTGAACACAATCAACAGTCAGGAATTCATTAGGTGCGTGTTTTCTTCTAACAAGATATTGAGATTAAAACCGCGCTTAAATTAATATAATTGTATTTGCTTTTCACCAATTCGCTAAGTGTTTCGGTGTGTTATGGCCGAGTTCAACAATTAGAATATTAGGAACAATTCCGTTGCGGTTTTTGGCGTAATTTTAAAGAAGCAGCTGTTTTATTTGTTTTTATTATGAGATTAAAATGCCTTTATGCTGGTGTAAATTGAGTTTGTGGTGAAATAATTTCTTGAAAGCATCATCTGTCACGTTGAAAATAGTCTATCGACTGGAACCGGCTGTTCAGAGTGCCAGTTTTCTCTATATTTGACAATTAGTTAAGTATTTCCGTAAACCAAACTGAAAACCCAGCTCTACAAGTCTTGTGACTCAAACTCAAAGCATTTATTTCAATTAAACCATTTACAGACACTTTTGAATTGTCAAAGAATCGGTTAGTTAGTCAGAAAGTTGAAGCTAGATGCCCATTCCAAAACGAAGATCTCTATAGAGAAGAACTTGAAGAACATATGGACTTAAATGACATACCTATTAAGAGGATTGAGAGGCATAGGATTTCAGTTATGTTTATATCGTATGTAAGGGAGAGGCAGACTCTAGGCATATGACATATGGACTTACTAGACATATGGACTTAAATGACATACCTATTAAGAGGATTGAGAGGCATAGCATTTCAGTTATGTTTATATCGTATGTAAGGGGGGGGGGGGCAGACTCTAGGCTCCTCCTTAAAAAAATCCTGATGGAAAAACCCAATAACACTTTCCCCGACCTGGCAATCGAACCCAGGACTTATGCTCGGGAGTAGCATCTGCGACCACTAGGCATAAGTCGGATTATATTGAGAGCATGGTCAGGGTGCTACACACTTGTTAGAGTTGACCGAAAGTGTTGAAACCTGGCAACCTCAAAAAATTAGTAACACGCCTAGCGTAATCTCGTTTGTGAAAAACTACTGCAAGCACCAATTCTTCAAACGTGGGAAGTGAGAAAAAGAGGCCATGGAGAAATTTCCATAATCACGACTTTTGACAGATGGTATTAAATGATAAATGATTTATTGCTGTTTTACACGTCAATCATATTTTTTAAACTAGATGAGTTTGGCGTTTCCTATAATCTGACTATTCTGAGAAGAAAGGCCGAAACAAATTCAGAGGTCACAGTCTCTTTTAAAGTCCAGACATAATCTTGGTCAGATCATGTGAAGATCATGTAGATTAGTGTCTGAAATGGTATTTTGAGGAAAGAACCACACAGATTGAGTGGACCTGTCCAGTCAGTGCACGCATTTGTCAGTAATCGTGACATTGTGATTATTGTTTGCGGTTGTTAAGAATGGTCCAGCTTTAACATAATCCCGTAGTCGCCTTTTATGATATGAAAATTGCTGGATTTAAAGTCACACTTAAATCCTTCTATAATATCTGTGATTGTGGCCCATTCAGTGTACAGGCTGTAACAGTAAATTACGTTGACCCATGGCCCACAATTGACCACACAATAATTAATACCGATCTGCCTCTCACCAGCCGAGCTTAGCGCTTTGTTTACAACATGTTCAGGTAGCGTGTCGTTCTATTATTCGTGACCATGCGCTGCGTCCGAGGGTGGTAGATAGAACAGAGGTGGCATGGAGTTCCGAATTTCGATATCAATACGGATTGGGATGAAAAAAAAAAAACAGGTAGACTATGATATACTTTTTATCCGGGTAGGTAGCTACATGTACCTAGTAATTTCCATAATATGCTAGTAAATCGCGGGCTATTAGGTATTTAATATATTGATGACAGTCTTGTAATGTGACTGTACCTTTGCAAGGCAAGGCCTTGTCTTTATTTTATTTTTCCATTCATTTCTGTTGGTTATTAATGCGACCCGGTCCTTTAAGAAGGAGTTACAGATCGTCCTGCCAAGTTTGTCTTGTGCCCGTGTACCTCGCATCGTAACATTCAATGTCCTCTTTGAAAACCAGTCTCTTTCCTAAAAGCAAATAAAGTCAAAAAAATTAAAGTAGGATCTATTCATAAACATCGGTCAAAGGAATTGACCTTTGACCTCGATATTCGTTTCACTTGAGCTGATATTTCGAGTTGTTTACATACATGTAATTTATGAGACCTGCTTCCACACAATAGAATTGACTCTCCTAAGTCAAGACTGTCATTGGACACCAAAGAGTTTATTTTTAAATAAGTCTTTTAGTCATCAATTTTGTTGCTGGACCAATTGAACTTATTCTGAGCTTCAATTAACCGGAGGAAAACAATTAATTAACTTCTTTAAGTGTAAAAAAGTCAATATCATGTCGTGTTGCTCAACGGGTGTGAAGGACTTTAATGGTCACATGACAAGAAATATGGTAGGTCCACTTTAATGACTACGAATATATCTTTAAAAACAACCCGACTGCGAAAAAAACGGGTTTTAGTTTTACTAAAGTGATTGTGTCTGACTGTTGTTGTTTCGGTTCAGAAGTTAACGTTGTAATATGAAAGTAAGTCAAAATTTCACAAATTACTCGCCGGTAAACTTGATTTATTCCATACTTCTTCCTTATGACTTTGCCCTAGGTCCACTGTAGTTTATCGTAGTTCACTCTGCTGGACCTCTACCAAGCTGCACCAAAATTAGACGTAATTGAGTAAAATTCTTAGGTTGTTTTAATTTGTTGTTGCCTGATATGGAAATTCATTTGCTCCGTGTGAAATAGAGGTATTCTGTAACGTAGTATAGTTTCGATGGGAAAGTGCTAAAAATAACGCAAGATATGCTAACAAATTCACTCAGCCCAGACCTATATAATACATATAAACCCAATTACTACATAGTAGGATCTTCACAACAAAAATGTGTAGGCAGTAACAATATTAAAACAGCCTAGAATGACTGCTGTCGCATATTGCACGTGCTTTATGCAAGATTTATAAATTAAACGTTCATATTTGCTTTCGACTATTTTTGTGTGTGTTTTCGCGTGTTGAATAAAGTATACCTTCTCTTGTTTCTGTGTTTGTGTCAATAAATGTGGTAATTTGGTATTTAAAAGGTAACTGATGGTAGCGATACACATTGTGCCTTCTGATTGTACCGGGAGCGCGCGTTTTATTATTGTCTAGTTTTCATTTGTTTTCATTTGTTATGGCGATATGAAAATGCTGCACTTGATTTTGGATTTTCTTTTTTGATATAAAAGGTGAGCTGTTTTTCGATTTATTATTAACATAATTCATTGTTTAACATAGTTATAAGGATTATAAAGATTCTTACAAGAGCTTTCCTCGTAAAACAAATTTGATTTCAGGTTTTATTGATCGTTTATTTAAAAAAAGACAGTAGGTATCTACTTGAGCTCCTTAAGTCCTAAGTTTCTGAGTCGAGCTGCACGATTACTGACAAATGCGTGCACTGACTGCACAGGTCCAGTCAATCAGTGTGGTTCTTTCCTCAAAAGACCATTTCAGATACCAATCTACATGGTCGTCACATGATCTGACCAAGATTATGTCTGGAATTTAAAAGAGACTGTGACCTCTGAGTTTGTTTCGGCCTTTCTTCTCAGAGTAGCCAGATAGGAAACGCCGACCTCATCTGGTTTAAAAAAATATGATTGTCGTGTAAAAGTGTTTGTACAATACTTCTTACAGAAATAAAATCATTTATCATTTATAATTTTTATAGTTTAGTTATTTAAATTAAACACTGTTATTTAATTTTTAACACATATATATATATATATATATATTTACAACAACCATGTTTTGACACAAACAAGTCTTACCAGTTACCAGATCCAGCTACATTGTTTAAAAGCAAAAACAATTAGCAGGTGTTTTAAAAAAAAAAAAAAAAATGACGATCACAACCACCGCGCTATGGTTCACAGAATAACAATAAAAGAACCTCGATGAACGGTGCTTTCATTGACACAGTATTCAAATTTGTTAAGAGTGGATGTAGGTATAAATGTGGATTGTATGTGTCATCCACAACTACCACACACTATGCGTATAATTATACTTACCACAGTATACACGGTTATAATAATAATAATAATAATGTGCTTCATTTCCTTTACTTATAGATTCTAACGGGCCTCTGCGAGTTGGCTTCGGCCCCTCGTATGCCTACCAAAGGTCCGGGACCTCATGGCCCCGAGATACGCGAAAAGCTTGAAAATAATAATAAACTTTATTTTCAGACCAGGGTCCATAGAAAAAGACAAGACAAAAGACAAAACATGCGTTATAAATTAAAATTACAATTTAGAATAAAAAAAATTAAGACACTGTTGAAAAATAAAACATGAAATAATAATAATAAAACGTACACAAAGATTAATAGAAGGTGCCTCATTTAATTAAAAATGTCTAACGGGCCTCTCCGAGTTACCTTCGGTCCCGCCTTCCAAAGGTCCGGGACTACAAGGTCCCGGGAAATGTCTAAGACCCACTTGCGCGTTCAAGGGTTATCTTAAATAACTCGGAGTTAACAGCTAACTCAAGATTAATCAAATAATTCATCTTGCGCTAGCAAGAGTTAGTAAACCTAGGGTTAAACTTTTAAATATTAAAACCACCGATGTGGGCGAGTTAAGTCGATAAACTCTGGGTTTGTGCTAGCAATGTCAAAATAAATTGACGTTATGAGGTACCGCTGATAACTTGTTTTATATTTAATATTGTTCGACGTTGTAATAAGTGAAAATTCGGTACTCTATCAGCAGGCAATATATTCATTAACTCATATAAAAATAAATACAAATTGTAAAAAAAAAAACTTATATCATATTTTTCCTTATTTGACGTTTTCGTCAATCAATAAAGTAAATCTCCAGGGAAACCACATAAAATGAAATGTCATGTTATAAAATTCTAAGACAAGAAAGTATTACGTAATGTAGTGTAGTGTAAAAGAGATGGGTATTACAATTTCCGTTCATTGTTCGTTCATTCATTTTTGGTCGGATAACATATCAGGGCATAGATATTGCAATTCTATTTTATGTTTCGTCGATTGAACTGCAACGTTCCAAATTCAAAAAACACTATTGCTTGGTTAACTAACCCGGAGTTACTTTTTAGTGGCGTAACGCGTAATAAGAGTTAAAATGTTAATTACTTTACTCCAAGTTAACAAACTCTACATTTATTAATTTAAACAAACTCAATTCGCAAGTGAGCCTAAGACCATAATAATAATTCTTTATTTCGTACACAGAGATCCATATTTTTAATTATAGAAACTTATAAGAACTTAAAAAAAAAGAACACAAACACACCAATATTACAATAAAAATAAAATAAAAATAATAAAACAGTTAAATCAAATCAAAAAGACAAATAGGTTTATACATGCGTAATCTGTATCCATCAAGTGGCCGAATTCTGGTCGAAGCTTATACAGGGTGTAAAGGACCGCCATCCGCAAACTAACAGGGTGCCTTCAGCTCCTTATTTTGAATCATATTCCACTGGAAAATTTCTTAGAATTTTTTAATTTTTTTTATCGTTTTTTCAGTAACTATTACTTTATTTCAATGTAAAATTACATTATCTGTACGCAGCACTTTATTTAAAATTATATTATTATATTAATAAATTATTAATTTATTTATTATTATATTAATTATATTATTATTATTATTATTTTTCAAATAAAAAAGCTGAAATAAAAAAATCAGCAATGGATGATGAAATAAATCACGTGGCGTGAGCGCGCTGTCGGCCATTCGCTACGTGCGTTTTGCCACGGTAACGATACATTGCGTGTGAGACGTGTCAAGTAATAAAACCAATCAGGTTTATTGGATTCCCATAACGTTCCTGAAATTCATGTACCGGTCATCTTAGTATGCTATATTGAATTCAGCCCATCAGTCTGCGGAGGGTTGTCCCTTACACCTTGTTAAAAATGAATAAAAGGGAATCATCAATACGACGAAGAAGAAGGAGACCCATCGTACATTATGTTGATGAGGTTAGAAACCGGCCTTGCAAACCCCTAATTATAATATTCTTACACCTACCAATTTTGGATATGAACGACGGTATCCTCTTTCTCTCGGCATTAAACGAGTCGACTCGAGCTTCCGCGTACATTTCTGAAGCGCTGCAATAGCGCTTCAAGCGCATCAGTTGTCTCAAAATACTATCGTAATGTATCTATAGGAATTGTTGTTATAGCGATGCTTGAGGGAGGCCTATATCCAATTGTGGACGTCTTTCTTCTGAGTGATGACGATGCGGTTCTCGATTATTTCAATGTGTTCCTTGCATACGGTACTGTGTCTAATAATTATTTTCCTTTCGTTCTATAATAACGACTATTACTTGCTAGGCTTTCGATTTAAAAAACTTAAACCGCCTGTATTCATGTCCTCCCTAGCCTGAGGGTCTAGACAAATGTCATTCGCTTCGGATCGATTCTATTTTTACAATCGCTATCGCTTTCGCTAATGTTTCCATCATACGTATAAAAAACTAGCGATAACGCTTGTCAAAAAGTGACACTTGGCTGCGCATTCCTATGGAAGTAATCGTTCGACGCTGTCGATTCTTTTCATAGAATCGAATGATGTTAACATTATCTAGCTAATTTCTATTCGTTGACCTATGATCACGTGACGTTTCACTAGCTTATGTCAACTCCATACATTTTTTGGCTTTTCTACTAGCGTCATCGCTAATCGAATGTTACTTTGTCTAGGCCCTCTGGTAAATCTCTTCTCAGCCAATTCGCAAATTCATAAAGCATACCCTGTAGTTTATAGTGAATTGCGAATTGGCGATTTCAATCGACTTCCCAAGAAATCTAGATATTTTGACGATGTTTTCCTTGATCTATTGTCACTGGCGTCTTAAATAAAATTAGAATTATATGCTTATGATTTTGAAAAACTCACATAGTTACGTATTCAGCCTCGAACTCGGATTTCAGAAGTGAGTTAATTAATCTCCGGGTTACCGAAATTAAATATTAAAGTTAAAAGACGATTATTGTAACGTAAATAATATATATCTTCAAAGCTGTCGCTTCCGTAAGCCGGAAACGTGCTCAGGACAAGAGCATTTCCTTTTTGCTTGAAACGTAAGAGCAAAGTGAAATAGCTTTGGCAATGTTTTAAAACTGCATTTCAGAAATTTTGAACTGTATAATAAATTGTAATCAGAATTTATTCCATACACCGCTTATGATGTCGACATACCTTTTAGGGTTTCGTATCTCAAAAGGAAAAACGAAATCCTTATAGGATCATGTTGTTGTCCGTCTGTCTGTCATGAACTCATGACGCTTTTTCTCAGGAACGCCTCGACGTATCAAGTTGAAATTAATATCAAATACTTAGGTCTTTTTTTTTTTCGTTTGGATGACGTGAAATTACCTCTCCCGCTCTGAGCGGAGCGGAAGGGCGTGTCAGACTCTTACTGACTAAAACCCACCCATGTTCCTTCAGTTGCCTGTGCACCAGGGCCACGGTAACTCTTTCGAACAATCCGCGACCCCGGCAGATCAAATACTTAGGTCTACGGTCCCTTGGAGCTGTAAATAAATAAAGCTTCTTAATCAAAGTAATAAAAAAAAATATGGACATTCTTATCGTTGACCTAGAATCATGAAATCTGGCAAGAAGGAACGTCTTATACACCACAAGGAAAGGGAAAAATCCGAAAATAGTTAATTTGTAGTTATGTGACATTAAAAAGAATATTTATGTGAATACAAATGTACCTTTGCAGTTGGAGAATTGGCCGTGACGTATATACGTATTGGGAGAATATTTTCTTGTTCATAGTTATCTTTGTCCTTTAATTCGGGATCGAGAATTTATAGGCCGCATCTTGAAGTAACATTGAGTCTTTATTTCATTCAAGTCGGTCCTCACTATCAAAAGTTTTTTTTCAACTGCAGTGTCAAGTTTGTCCGTCAATCCGGAATTGGAAAATCATAGGCCGCGTCATATGAATGCAGTCAGGCACAGCTTTGAGACGGAACCCTCAGGGCGCAAGTCCTACTCGCTCTTGTCCTTTTTTAAATCTTAGGGTGTCCACAATATAATCAAATCAATTATCTTTAGGTATTTGTGTACAAAGGTTTCAAGTTGTGTGAATACGTTTGTAAAAATTGGAATACCCGTTCATGTTCAGGATTTCGATTCTATAATCAGAATACTGAACAAGAAGTTATCAAATTCAATGTTTCGTCCCAAGTTGAATGATGGCAGCTCGGGACATAAGCTTAGGAAGAGGTTTGACACACTGAAGCTAAACTGCTAAAACGATCTATCATCAGTTCATTACACACCAATGCTGGACCTACTTACTTGGCAAGTGTGAATATAAGATGTGATAACTTGTCAAATTAACATCATCCTAATTGTATTTTCTTGATTTTCTCGCAATCCAGTGTCAAGCATTGTCTAAATCTGATTCTAAATACCAAATAGAATCAAACCAAGGACTGTAAAATAACACACAGAACTTCTTAATTCATGCCGTAATCAGCACAGAAATAAACAAAGAAAAGAAAACGAACAAAACAAATGAATCATAGAGAGAAAAGAAAAACTATTATCAACAAAGTTGTACAGGGATTGTTCTACAAGATTGTTTAGTAAAGATTTACTGTGTAATATCCATGCTGATCACATAATGGAAGAACTTAATGCTTTATGCATGGATGATAACGATTTGCGGACCTTCATTCTATGCCACTCCTTTCATTGACGTTTTGACCTTTGACAAGATAGGTACGTCTATTACTAAGCTTTGCTTAGCTAGTCAGGCCCGAGGTGGCCCGCTAGAGGGCCAAAACAATAGATAATCAATTGTGTCTCATTAACGATGCTTGATGAGTTACTAGTGTTCAATTGTGGATATCACTTAGTTATTTTTATTGTTTTGTCATATAGTGAATCTATCGCAGTCCCTGGCCCTGTGGTCAAAATGTTTTGAGGATATGACGCTGCGGTTAGAGTATCATATAAATCGCCCAGTTATAGTCGATTTTTTGCCTAGGTACAGTAAAAATATTTTACTCCATAAAATAAAAGCAATAAATCGATCCCCCGTTCCTTTCAGTGACACAGTTTTCAATGCGCTAAGTGCACTTCTAATTCCGCTGATAGCGTTTAATATTTAATGAGCGTACGTCGCGTGACATTATCGATCTTAACACAAACGCGCCCTAGATTCGTTCATAAGCTTTCCGCTACTCGAGGCTAGGCCCGTATTTACTCAGAACTTTTTTTTCATTCGGAACTTATTTTTAAATCGAGAACGATGTGATGTGAACGTTTCAAAAATGAAAAATAGTGAATGCCGATACATGAATTCGATTTGTTCGCGACCGGCGAAGTGAACAGGTAGGTATATTGGCCGAAATTTATATTTCTGTGTTAGGCTTTTGGTCGAGATTGAAATGAAAGTGTAACATGTATTTCTGTGTTTTCCCGCCTTTGTTACAGAGAATCGTGAATGAATGGGAAGTTTGTGATTATTATAGAAAGTTATGCCTTTCATAAGAGAAAAAAGTTCTGTCTCGTATGGTTTCAGTGCAAATGCCCTTAAATCCAATAGTTTAAGCTTTAAATCTATTAAGCCCCGTGGCCATAAACAAGGAACTTATATTCCTATGTCTGTAAAGTGCTGTTCTACGACTACAAATAATAAATACTAAAATCTAGGTCAACATGAAAACAAATAGACAATGCATTGTCACGTATTTTGAACTTTTGTAGTGTTTTGGCACAAACTTTACCTATTCATAACTTTGTTTACTTCGTTAGCATAATATAAGGTTTCGGTATGTTGAAGTACCCTTTGCTGTAAAGGATTTAAAATATCAAGATGCGCTGCAAGCAATTCCTCATCATTATCCTCATGCCCATAGTCCGATTTATTTGGGGTCCACCGCAGCGTGTCCTTTACCTTACATCTCTATTACCCATGATCTCAATAGTCACACTCTTTCTAGCCATTTCATCTTTCACACAATCCCAATTCAGACTCAATGCTGCAATCTTTTCTTAACTATTATATTCTCTGTTGCAGATAAAACCATGATTCTCCTCGTCTTTCTTCTGACCGTCACTGCGGCATCGGTCGTCGATGTCACGGAAAAGCCAGAACCACCATGTCCGTCATGTATCTTGGTGAACACCACGTGCTACAACGTCACTTATCTCTTCGACCTGAATGCTCCCTTCAGAAAACAAATCGTCATTCACAAAATGGGCCTCCTTCGATCCAAGGACATCTTATTCTTCAGTTTCGAACCCACCTTTGAAGATGAAGAATATTACAAGACTGGGTTTGTAAGCTTACAGGATCCCAACCAAGTTGGAATCATTACTGGCGGTCAGATACTTAATTTGGGTACTTTCGATATAGATCAGGCTAACGGATTAATTTACTTCGGAGGCAATGATGGAATATTTCTCCTAGATACTAATTCGAATAAAATGTTGTCATACAGCAGTCGAGGCGATACCATAACGAATGTATTTTACAAAAACCAAGTTTATTTCGTTAAATACGAGGACAGAGGCATAATTATTAAGAAAGGTGATTATTTCCAAACTATACTTGAATATTGGCCGATTAAGAAGTTTGTGGTAGTTGAAAAAGATAATACTAATGTTGTGGTTTTCTTAACCAATTTAGGTTTATTTGTAAGTAAGGGCGATATTGTGCACAGTGTTTCTAAAAATGCTTATTTTAGAGGTATAACTGTTGATTTAAATGGTGATGTGTACGCGTGGTGGATAGATGGTATATACAAAATTGTTTTTACAAAGAATATTCTTCACTCCAGAATTTTTAGAGTAGCTAAGCTCCCTTCTATTGGTGCCATGGCTTTCGACAATGATAACAACATTCTTTTCACGTCTGATAAATCGTTGTATATCATGGCGAGGACGACACACAGTTGTGGTGTGGTGAAGGAAGAAGTAGTAGTGAGGATGTAATAAAAAAAAAGTGATTTGCCTCAGTTTATTGTATGACGCGTAACCATTCTTGATGTGCTTACAGTATTCATTTGATTTTATGAAAAGGTGATTTCAGATTTTATTTTATTGAATTAATAAGAAATAAATTATGTAAGTTTTTTTGAAGATTTGTCTGGTGTTATTTTTGCCTTCTTAATGTTCACACAGGGTCAAATTAAATTAGCTAGCGAAACTCCGCAAACGTGATGGGTATGAATATCTAAACACAATAAAATATAATAAAAAAAGACTTGATGTTTTGTTTTAGGGGTCAACGACCGCTGGTAGTGTTGTTACATAAAGTATGAGTTGAACAAATATGCTTAATCATGTTTAGATATCGATACCCAACTCGTCTGCGGAGTTTCGCTACCTAATTTAATTTGACCTTGTATATTAATTATTAGGTAATCATAAATTAAATGCTGCTACTATTTTATTTTTTAATGCTTTACCAAAACGTACTTTTAATTAGCATTACTTAATTAAAGTAATATAGACTTGTAAGATTCAAAGACAAAGTACCTGTGATTTTGTTAGTAACTCTAGGAAGACCACCTAGTGCAAGAAGGACCTTCTAGTATTAAGAAATTGTACAGAGTGTAAAAAGACCCATCACCAAGCCGAAATCTGTGCATTCCTCATTCATTGTAATATACCTAAGTAGCCCTTAGGAAAAATAGTTGCGATGAGTTTTTCTACACACACAAATTGTTAAAGTGAATCCTCAGTTGTAGCCCGCCAAATTCAAATTTTCCGTGGTTTTTTGCAAATTGCAACTCTTTTTTACGTCCTATGTTGACCAAAATGCGATTCGCAACTGTAGGAGTGATATATTTGTTGAATAATAATCATCAATTTCATATCAATCGCCAAACTTTGGAAATTTGTTCCACCTAAGAATTTTCATATGAAATATTTTGAAAAATTCTTAGGTGGAACAAAATTGAATTTGGCGGGCTGCAACTAAGGATCCCCCTTAAATAAAATTAGGCAGGATTTGTGATATAAGTAGGTACCTGGCATCAAAATGTAGATCATACATTTTGAATTGTGAGCACATTAAATACATTATATTCTTTAGGGTAACGTTTTACCAGTTTAACTAAGCAATCTTAAAGTTACTTTATTTCATAAACTTGTTTTAAATACATAAGTAAATTTAACAATGTAGAGTAAGTTTTAATTATTAAATTGATCAATGTAGATAACTACTCGTACGTTAAAACAAAAAATAAATTAATATATATTTGACTATATAGGTCTTACGTAATTAAATATTATCATGTAACAAACATTTTATTTTATTTTCTTTTAATTTTATTCAAATATTGTATCTCACTTAAGTATCCGTAGACCGTAAACTAATAAAAAATACACAGTGAGCAAGAAGAGTTCTTATTTATTTATTTAACCGTTTATGTACACACATATATAAACAGACAAGAAGAAAGGCACAGAAAAATACGTACAAAAATGATGCTTATTTCTAAAGAAATATCTTCCAGCATACCTGCGATAGGAGAGTATATTAAAGAGATGTAGACAACGTGTGTAAGAGTAGAAGGGAAAACAAAATACATAATATCTTAAATAATTTTCTAATTTAAATATAAACGTACAATATGAGCATATACTTACATACATACATACTACTAACATAAATATCACTAAAATATATAAAAATATAATGTAATTCAAATAATAAATATATATGCAATTATGACAAAGTGGAAAGATTGCTCTTTCACTCTACTTTATCTCTTATTTTTTCTCTACTTAATTTTTATTTGTCACGAGTCTTCCAAAGGAAAACACAAAGTAACGTATTTACTTTAAAAAAAAATACATATAACACAAAACTTAAATTCTCGTCTATCAACTAGAACAGACGCTGTTTCCGTTACACGCATGATCCCGTCCTTACTCGCACATTCTCGAGTAATTCCTACAATTGCTGAGGTCAGGGTGATCACTGAGAGCTGCCGACGGGTTATCCCGTAAGCTACTATAATAAGAACAATGCCGTCAATACTTCGAGCTAAATAATTAGAGCTTATTGAGCGAAGGTCAAGGAATTCTGTCCTCGACCTCGGCTCAATATGCACTGTATGGAATTCCCGAAACATGGGATTAATTGGTAGTTGTTATTAAAAACATGTTTATAAATAGACCAAACGATTTGACACTGGATCAAGGTTCCTTCAAAAAGGCACAACACGCGACGCGAATCGCATGCGACACAAAGGCACCGACTGTCGCGTGACGAGCGGTGCCTTTGCGTTGCGTGCGATTCGCTTCGCGTGTCGCGCCTGTTAGAAGAACCGTTAAGGCCAGTATTTCACTTTGGGGTTCGTAGTCTTTGGGGTTAGTACACAGTCGTTTGACTGAGTTTCGCCCCGTCTCAAAAGCCTCATATGCTACCTACATATTTTGTATTCTTCTATAAAGATTCGTTCGTGCGGAGTTCTCTTCTTAAATTTTCAAGAAAGTCACTGTTTTAGTCGGTAGGAGTACATACTGTTTTCCTCTCGCGTACGCATACGTTTGAAGATAGTTCAGTATTGACTACACGCAAACCGTTTCGTGTCAGCATTCAGCGCGTCAGTCTGTGGACCCGAACCCATCGTGCCCATACCCATCAACCAGCTACGCAGGTGGCTACAGGAGTACACCCACACACAAGCGGAGAGCTGATGGACCTCGAAACCGGTCTGTAGGAAGTCCAGGGAAGCTATGCCATCCTTAGATGGCAAGCTAACCAAACGTTTATTACGTTTGGACAGGAACGGCCTGCGCCTGATGACGGGGACCATCACGGGACACATCTCGATAAACAAACACTTCCACACAACAGAAAGGCTGAGGAAACCATTGCGCATGTGCTCTTTGAATGCACAGGCGTCACTCAGATTAGGTCATAAATCCTCGAGGCACCCAGATCCTACACAGATGCTCTTAGCAGACCAGGAGACATAATCAACTTCTGGAGGGAGGTGGGCTGGTTGGAATATTCACCGACGGCCGCCATAGCCCACGCACAATGGTTCATATGAAGGACTAAGTGAGGAAACTAAAACCCTAAAGAAGAGAAGAAGACTGCTTCGTGTCCGGAACCCATAAGGGTCTAAATATAAGCATGGAGGGACAGGCTGAACAGTCGATAGACCGATTGGCAGGTCGGCCTGTCGGTCTGTGTATGGGTGACAGTTATTTAGGTACACTATTATTTGCGGTAACCTTCACGAGTAGCGATACTGAAACGTCTGTTACTGTTCATTCGCAGGCAGTAATCTTAAGTTTGACATTTTGATAACTAACTTCTGTTGATAGCCTTTCAGAAACCGTGTATGAAGTTACTGCATTACATTTGTCGTATATTTCTGTGAGTGAGACTGAATAACATAATAATATATTGTATCAGGAGCTAGTCCACTTGAGTACTATGAATTAACTGGCGGAAATATGTTGTTGTAGACCTAGTAGGCGTCGGTAGTAACATGCCCTAAGGATTACGTCACATCGTCTGTGAATGAAAGAATTATATGGATTTATCAGCTGTATCTCGTTTTGCTGGAGGAGTAAAGGATAGTATGTCGTAACTTGGCCTAAAATGGTGTCATAATGTCGTGAACCTAGCTGTGAGATCAGCTCATGACTTAGAACTAATTACTTACGTTTGAGTTGGAAACTAGTCGAGCAAACCCGAAATAAATACGTGAATAAAACCGTTACTCGATATATATCATGAAAGTTATTCTATGTATGTGTTATGTATGTAAGATGGATGGATTGTATGAGGAATTATATGACAAAGAAGGGAGTGAATGGCGGTGACGTGGCGGATGACAAGGGAGATCGGACGAAGAAAATGTGTTGCGGCGACCACCAGTAATGTGATTACACCAGTGAAGTGATATGATGATGTTATGTATGTATTGATACAATAATATTGTATACTAAGTGCTGGCTGCAACATCCTAGTTCGTCTAATAAATCTGGTTCTTTCCTCAAAAGACCATTTCAGACACCAATCTACATGGTCTTCAAACATTATTACCGAATTTTATATACACATTGACATTGATAAATTGTATATATACAATGACATGAGTATTTACTTGTAAAGTATTATGTTATTTTAATTTTTGTGAATGTGAGGACTATGTGGGTCATTGCTTTCTTTTTTTTTCTAATTTAATTTTAATCATGATCTGGCAGTTTGAGTAATTTATTCGGCCTACCCAAATGTCTTTTCTTTGGTATTGTTCGTGGAATCGTTGAGCTCCTTATGTCCTGACTTCCTGACTCGAGCTGCACGATTACTGATAAATGCGTGCACTGACTGGACAGGTCTACTCAATCAGTGTGGTTCTTTCCTCAAAAGACCATTTCAGACACCAATCTACATGGTCTCCACATGACCTGACCAAGATTATGTCTGGACTTTAAAAGAGTCTGTGACCTCTGAGTTTGTTTCGGCCTTTCTTCTCAGAGTAGTCAGATAGGTAACGCCGACCTCATCTAGTTTAAGTAAAAGTGTTTCTACAAACCTACTTACAGAAATAAAATCATTTATCATTTAAAGACCTATGAGTTCGAAGACGTATCGTAGAGATAACACCTCCTACTCATTCAATTGAGAAAAATAGTTAAAAATAGAAACACCGACGGTTTTCATTCGGTGCAGAGTAATTAACGCTCGCTCGTTGAGATAAAACCATGTCGGTAATAAATATAATAGACAGACATAAGACATGCCTTAATAGGCATCAATCATTAATCTCATGGGTATGATTAAGATTCTTCTGCCTCTTTGGCTTAATGGTCGCGGCCTAGCGCTACTTCTGAGCCTGGTTCTGTTTTCGATTCCCGTGTCGGGCAAAGTGTTATTGGGTTTTTCCATCAGGAATTTCTCAGTAGCAGCCTGGAGTCTGGATTTGTGCCCGGTTGATGGCAATACGATCGCCCTCTATTACATAGGACTTAAACATAACTGGCGAAATGTGGTTGTACTATTTGATACACCTCCGCCTAACCTTTCGCGGATTACAGGCGTGATTTTGTTAATATTATTATTAAGATTCATGTGTGGGAAAATTTCAGGGAGATGCGTAGCGAAATTTGCTGAAAGAACTCACTTTTTGGATAGTGTTGTTTACATAGATGGAAAGAAATATTTATAGGAGTGGGTGGAGACCTTTTTGTTTAGGTGGGACATCATCAGCTCTTTGAGGCGCGCGTGGAACACAACGCGCCGTTGACCTGGGCCTGGTCCTTACCAGACGGCGAGCTGCCTATTGCTCGCCGTCCGCAAGCCCGCCTCTACGATAGTCGGGAATCGGCGATCGACTCCCGACGCCCAGGGCGTCTCCTCCTGCGGCGACTAGGGTGGTGAGGGCGCAACGATTGCCTCTCCCTCATGCGCTCCGCCCCCTCCTTCGCGAGCATTACTGCTTCGCAGAAGGAGGTGACGGCTCACCCTCTCGCTCCGTACCATAGCCTTGATCAGGGCCGGACGCGAGAGATCGCCGCCACCGATCACCTCCGCGAGGACACGGCCGTGCTTCGCCCAAGCCGGGCAGACCTCCACCGTATGCTCCACCGTGACCTCAGGGCGCCCGACACAGTGGTAACAACCGGGCGTTACCGTTACCTTTATGCGAATCAGGACCCTCCCAAAACAACATGGCCGGTGAGGACCTGCATCAGGCGGAAGGTGAGGACACTGTGGCGCTTTTCAATCCACTCATCAAAGAGAGGATTTACCGCCGCAATTGCGGCGTGCCCAGGTTGAAGAGACCTGCCCTATTGAATTGGCAAAGTGTGATTAAAAGTTTTAAAACTTTCTGATGGTGTGGTAATAAAGTTCTGTTAAGGCTCCTTTAAAAAGGCGCGACACATGACGTGACACAAAGGCACCGCTTGTCGCGCGACAAGCGGTGCCTTTGTGTCACGTTACGCGTGCGATTTGCGTCGCGTGTTGCGCCTGTTTGAACGAGCCTTTATATATCACGTTGGTAAAATGTATTAATTAACATAAATTATAACTTGTTCTTTACGAGAATGCTGATCGAAAAATATGTCCGTAGAATAAAATAGAACTCGCTCAGGAGCGATTTAAGATATCGATAACCTTACAACATCGGTTTCGTTAATTCATCAAATTGAGCAACTCTGAGAGTATTATTGTGTTATAACCACACAACGTGGCTAAATAATAACTCCGTCGATCGAAAGTAAAGCTACGCTTGCCGCGGCTGGTTCGTGGATACTTGACTCCACCTACTATATATCGAGACCCCTTCGTGTATCGGAAAGCACGTTAAACCGTACGTTAGTCCAAAGTCAAACTCAAAAGTCAAATCATTTATTTCAAATAGGCACATAAAAGGTACTTTTGAACGTCAAAACATACAAGAAAATAGAATTGATTTTAATTGCCCCTTCCAAAAGGTAGTTTCGTATGGAGAAGAATGGACAAGAAACTCCAGCGTTACTATTTTAAAATGTTTTACAATATTATATAGGTATACATTAATTATATAATTATATTTGAAGACTACTATTGAATTACTATACCACAATAGGTAAAAAGAATTAAATATAATGCAATGACATGTAAATTAATTATGTGATACATACATGGTGCTCACATATTTACAAATATTGAAAAGTACATGATTTTTCAAAAAATTTAACAAGCAATAATTTAGTGTGTGTGTTAAAGTAGTTACATTATGTAAATATCAATGTCATAAAAATTATAAATTATATAATTAAATTAGCAACCAGTTTGATTTTGTCTAGACTCTAGATTGTCCTATGGAGCAGGACCAGCATGTTTCCAAGCATTCTTATCTAGGATATAATCCTCTAATTTGTAATATGCTTGTTTACAAAGTGTACTTTTCATATGAGTTTTAAATTTTCTTTCATTTAACTGCAATATATCACAACGTATTTTGTTGTGACATTTAACACAGTACCCCATAAAATATGTATGTACTTTAGATAATCAAAAAAATTGTTGATTTATTTTATTAACCGCACCTGTCATTTGTAGATCTTTGACAGTCGTTATGGGTAGTCGGAAGCCCGAAAGTCAGACAACTTGTCTTACTAAGGGGTATCGTATTACCCAGTACCTGGGTTGTGGAAGTCAGATAGGCGATCGCCTATCTACCAGTATTACCTACCATACCA
This sequence comes from Dryobotodes eremita, assembly GCA_917490735.1. Lineage (NCBI taxonomy): Eukaryota > Metazoa > Arthropoda > Insecta > Lepidoptera > Noctuidae > Dryobotodes > Dryobotodes eremita. Next base: position 26,131,384 of record OU823242.1, read on the forward strand.
GTAAAATACAGACTGGAAGAACTGGGAAAGGTAGGCAGAAGACTCACACGAATGGACGCAGCTATCCGTTCCCAGAATTTTGCTTTGTGAAAGCTTTCGTCTGTAATTTTATTTTCGGGAAACGTTTTAAACACAAAACAGCAACAAAAGTAATTAAGTGTTCCTATTGGCCAAAGAAAGTTAAATTCGATTTACTATCAATTTTCCATTACTCCGCATAATGAATAATGGATTTTATTAATTAAAAGATCTTGTTTATTCTTTCTTAAGCACTTAGTAACTTCCTAAGTCTTTTGAGTAACAGCTTTAAGAAACTTTACTGAAAATTATTTTGATGGAATAAGATATTTCGCAAGTCCAATTCATTAGAAAGCTTGCTAGTTTGGCTGTGATCGTCTTTTTAAAGTAAGTCTCATTAATTTTACTGGTATTTTCCGAGTACCTAATAAGTACCTAGTTTAAAGTTGATACTAAGGTATTTATGTTTGATTTCTTGATAATAATGTACTAAAGAATTAATAAACAACAGTAAGCCCGGTGGTTGCCATACGAAGTAAAACAATAAAACTGAGTCTTTGAAATGAGAGAAAATCTTTTTTACAAAAAAAAAAAAAAGAATTGCCGTATCAAAAAAAGAGACTACATAGTGAAAAAGAAATTTAATTTCGGAAGTCGGTGGCAAAAAACTAAAATACAGATCCAAAGACACCGACTTCCGAAATTAAAGTTTATTTCACTATGAAGTGCCTTTTTTTGAAGTCGGTTGTTTTTTTTTTTTTGTAAAAAAATTTTTTACTATCACTTTTCAGTGATTTAGTTGTTAATTTATCTAAGTTACAATAGCCTAATGTCAACTGTTCATCACCTTTTACAAAATGTTCCTTTTTCCGATGCGTTAATTGTTGAGGAGTTGTCCTGGAAAAGAACTGGAGCTGATGGTGAAGCCACCATCAGATCCATTTCACCATATGCATTGTGACGAGCAAAAATTGCTTAGCAACCATATTAAAGTAATCGAATCGCAGCCCGTGAAATACTTATTATTGAGTAGTTCCGGCGGCCACCTCTGGTTTTCATCATCAGTTCCACATCACCGAATGGTGCTTTCTGAGAGCAAATGCACGAGTAACTATAAAAAATACCCAAATCTCTATAGGTGTGCCTATAAAATTTGAGGATTTCCCTAAATTTCCATGGGATCCCTTCATCAGATTTTGACTTGGTGACATTGGGGCCACATCGAGAGTATACTCTTTCAAACAAAAAAATAATTTTGCAAATCTGTCTATATATGAAGGAGTTATGCCCGAACATACATTAAAAAAAAATATATAAACAACATCCGAATTGATAACCTCCACCTTTTTGAAGTCGGTAAAAAAATGTGTGACGATGCATCGGTATCACCTCTGAAAAAGCTACATTCCAATATATCCCTGAAAAATAAACACGACAGCCCTTCATTGTCCGTATAAAAGTTGGACAATGACTGTAACATTTAACTTTAAATAAAACAATCGGTGAATGGGGCTTCGGTTCGTTTTAATAAAAAAAGTTTCCAGTTTCGGCTCGAACGGGCGACCGGCTATCCAACGAATGTGCTTGAAGTGCCATGGTTAAACCTGTACTTAAATCATTTGGCTAAGTATTGAAGGTGCATATGAATTGGATAGGTTTTTAATAAAAAAATGTTATGTAATTTCAACATAGTTTTATTCCGCCAAAAAATAATTCCAGGTGCTGAATTCTGCTTCCAAGCCTGCACCCTAACTGCGTAACACACTATTAATCACAATCTGAATAATTTTGAAGCCTATTGCTAATCCATTGCTTCATATATGTTCGAAAATTTCCTGTTCAATAACGTAAATAACGCATTGAATGTTGTTGAACTGTCAAAATGAAAGCCATTCCTACTGTTAGTGTGTTACGTAATTACCTCACTCGATGTAAATGATTTGATAATCTCCGCAAAGTAACGCCAGATTCCATAACTTAAGTATTCAAGAGTTTTAAAAAAAGGTACTTAACAAAGAAATAAAGACAATAGAAATAATAAGAAAATTCATGAGAAAAACATCTTTTGTGAAGCGAAAATGGCGTGTTCCTTTAATTTTATAAATCTTATTTCTTCGCTATTTTGTTTACGTTTACATCGTCACACAAATCTACTACAGCAGCTGAACACACGGAATGACAGTAATAATTATTCCGTTTAGTGACAAATCTGTGCAGTAAAGTACTGAAATTCAGGCGCAGTTCGGGTCGTCAATTAATGTATTTCAGTCTGACGCAATCTTATCAAATCGGTCGGTGAGCTCCAAGTCTCCAACTCGATTCTTGATGCTCTTAACTTGACTTACCTCTATTTTCTACGACATTTGACGTTTCAGGGTCGGCAGTCTCGACATTAGACAGCGACAAAAATCGGTCGCTAAGTCGTATTGTTGTCAAATTCCTTTAATAGATTTTCCACCTTGTGCTTTAGAAATAAAGTTGAAAATCCATTAAAGGAATTTGACATCGATACGACTTAGCGACAGATTTTTGTCGCTATCTAATGTCGAGACTGTAGGGCCAGGCCTCCCATAGACGATCGATTTAAATCGGTATCCGATTTCTAATCGACTCAACGCTCACCCGTAAGAACAACTATGTTTTGGCGTATTTATACGCCGTTCTGTAATATTATCGGCACGTACATTGGAAGTTTTATGCTAAGGATTAACGAAAGTTGCCTGGGTCGGAAAATTTGGTTTTTCAAACTAAAACTGCTAAAAAAGTTAATTCAGACTATACTGCTTATCAAAAGCACGTTGAAGTCATTAAAAAGAAAAGAAAGAGGAGAGACTGAGCCATTTATTTTAATCGATTAGCAATAAAATCGGTGACACTAGACCTGGGGTCAGCAATCTGCGGCTCGCGAGTCACATGCGGCTCTTTGGATGTGAAGCTGCGGCTCTTTAGTTCCATACGCACATTTTTCATTTTTATACCATATATATTATCTAATTTGTTGTGAGAAAACATATATGAATAAATAGGTTAGTTTTTTTTTATCAAAAATCTTTATTTATGCAAGTACTAATTATTGTTGGCAAGAAAAAAAAAATTGTAGCTCTTTAAAAACTTTGAAATTTTGTAAATTGTAATTTTTGACTCTTCCGACTCAAAAGGTTGCTGAACCCTCCACTAGACCGATAATAGTCGGTTCTTTCGTCGCCCCAACGTTCTCTCCGGTTCATTTCACAACTTCGCAAGGGAATATAGACGAAAATATTTTCCAGCACTGAGCGGGTATCGCGGCGATCTGAGGACTGTGCTTGACGTTTGATGTTTCAACTTGTACCCAAACAAGTCAAGAACACTTAGTTTAGCTGCTAGACATTTTAGGGTTGTGTGGTATGTGGAGTGAAAACCAAGCGGATTGAAGGAATATTATGAATTAAAAAATCGTAGAGCCGTTTTTTTTGCATTTTCATCTTCGTGATTCACATTTTACACCGTACATTGTATTTCAAGAAATAGTTGCAACGAAAAATCTTCAGTCTTTTGTCTACTAAAGCATTTACGACACTTACTTTCTTGTCATACGCAACAGGTTGCTTACAAGGGATAGACTGATCCGAATCTTTATTTTAACAGCCACTAGCTATATGTTTTTCCTAGAGCCGATTACAACTAGGTCATCAAGAAAACGAAAACTGCTGAGTTATACGGTATCGCCGAAGTCACCCCTCTACTGCGGTCCTTCTGGCATTGTTGAAGGTTCTTCAAAGGATCCTGAAGAATCATCTTATGTCTGTCTCTCCTGGAAAACCATAATATTCTCTCCAGAAATCAATTTGGCTTTCGTAAGTGGAAGTCATGTGAGGACGCTTTTTTCGCTTCGTCAAAGTACCTGGGTTTATTCTTAGTCTTATCTACGCCATTTGAAACCGTCTCTGTTCCCACCCTACTCAAAACAATTGAAGAGAATTGGAGTTAGAGGCCCCGCACTTGCTATCTTTGCGAGCTATCTATCTGAGCGGACACAGTATGTTAAAGTCACCACATTTGTCGGTGATGAGTGTGGATTATCCTTTGGAGTGCCTCAAGGTTCCATCTTAGGGCCTACACTTTTTTTAGTGTACATAAACAGTCTATTTGATTTAGCACTCCCAAATTGTTCAATTTATACATATGCGGATTTATACATATACGGCTGTTCTAGTAAATGCTGAAACTTAGATGGAAGCCTGAGAGAGAGCAGAATCTGTTCTTGGCATTGTTATATCTTGGCTATTGGCGAATAGTTAACTATAAATGTGGATAAAACCAACTTTCAATCTCATACTAATGTTTTCCCCAACCAATGCTCCTGCCTTCCCCTGACAAGAAAAACCAGTGAAATACCTTGGTGTATTTGTAGCGGCATCTACAACGCCACATGCGAACTACGCGTCAGACTGACGTCACGCAAAATCCTGCATCGCGCAATCAGAGTTTACCGCGCAACTAGCATATATACAACATCCCGACATCAATCGTCGGGCAGTTGCCCACCAGACACAACACCCGTCTGGTCGGAGGATCCTCCCTTTTCTATAGAGAATGAGTGAACTTTACACCCTGTTCCTCATACCTCTATACTGGTGACCCCGAAAATGAACGTCAGCGCAGCCTTCGTGCAACTACTTCAGCGTGACGTCATCATCATCACTTCCGCAAGCTTTAGAGCGGCGAGTCACACAGCCAGCCAGCACCCACGGCTTCAACGGGTATCCTGACCACCAGCATGCAGCGACCGCGCATACCTGGTCATCACCCTCAGCCTCATCAGCAACCTTGGCACAGCACACTGCACTCTCGGCCGGTCCACAAGCAGAGCCTTCAAACCCTCTCCTGGTCGACGCCAGCAGTCAGCCACAACTTGGCGCTGTACCACATCCGACGCACTGGAGCATAACGCAGCGCCACCCCGACTCACTGGGGAATCTTCGCAGACAGTTCCGACTCACCGCGAACTATGCGACACCCGGTTCCGACTCACTGGAACCTCAACTGGCCCTGGCAAGCATCGCAAGATACAAGACTCAGCCCACTATCGACCTCCGGTCTCCGGGGGGCAGTGATGTAGCGGCATCTACAACGCCACATGCGAACTACGCGTCAGACTGACGTCACGCAAAATCCTGCATCGCGCAATCAGAGTTTACCGCGCAACTAGCATATATACAACATCCCGACATCAATCGTCGGGCAGTTGCCCACCAGACACAACACCCGTCTGGTCGGAGGATCCTCCCTTTTCCATAGAGTATGAGTGAACTTTACACCCTGTTCCTCATACTTCTATATATTAATAAACCACCTCATATCATGGAATGCTCAGATTGGGGCATTGCCTGGCACAGTAAGAAAATTAAATACTGTGTTTAAAAGCCTGTGATGTAGTGCTGACGCAGATACCTTACGTATGGTTTATTTCTCCCTTTGCCAGTCAATATTAATATTTGGCATAACAGTTTGGGGCGGTGCTTCAAAAACAAGTATGATACAGCTGGAAAGGGCACAGAGAGCTGTCCTCAATGTCATAACCTTTAAACACTATCGGTATAGTACGGCTCAATTGTACAAAGAATGTCAGGTATTGACCGTGAGGCAGCTCTTTGTTCTAAATTGTACGTTGCGCACACATACTTATTTACAGCTGGATCTCAATTACTTTACAAAATGTAAGCCCGCGAACGTGTCCCGTAGCGGGACGGTACGAAACTTGCAGAACGTCATTTCAGAATCTTTGGTAGTCGTATATACAACTTTGTGAACAAACAATGTAACATCTAAAACTAGCTTTATATTTCTGACTGACCGACCCCTTGACAATTCAAAAGTGCCTGTAATTGGTTTATTTGAAATAAATGCTTTGAGTTTGAGTTTTGAACTAACAGTCCGATACGTTCAATAAATTTTACTGTAAAGGTAAGGTCCGTGAATAGATAATGACCCTTAGCTATGACGAGGTTCTCAATACGTAGTTTTAACCCACACCCCCTTTCACCCAAACAGTACTCCGTTCGACACATCCTCGAATACACCCAACACGGCACAACACTACGTAACACTACACAACACACACACACACACACGTAAACACACCCCTACACACAAACGTACACACATCCCCACACACACACGTACACACACACACACACACGTACACACACAAATAATTTGATTAATATGATATAATTTGATTTGAACTGCAAACGGTTTTTCTATTGCGCAATAATAACCAAAACTTCCCATAGTACGCCCACAGTAGTTAAAATATGGCTCATGATAACGAGACGTACCTTCTCCGTCATATTTATTTACTATCGTGGACTTGCTGTTGCATACGACAAAAGTGTCTAGTGTCCTCATTGGTCTAGCGCTCGCAAGCGCTACGCTGAGTACAGAACGGGCAAAGTGTTATTGGGTTTTCCATCATGAATTTCCTTCAGCAGTAAGCCCGGAGTCCAGATTTGGGTTCGGTTGACGGTCAATACAACGTGTGGGACCATATGACATCGAGACTTAAACATAACAGGCGAAATGTGGGTGTGTACTATAGATATAGAAAACTTTTATTTCAGACAGGAGTCCATGGGGTTAGTAACAATTTTATTTAACTTCTTGTGTTAGTAGGTTACAGACAAAGATCAATATACTACAATAAAAAATCAGCGTGAGCCTGCATCCACTTCCGCATCATCGGGGAATCCCAGCGATCTGCGAATACACTGAGAATACTGTTGGTGCTGCCGCGAACACGCGTCATCAGGGATGCGCATCTATTACCAATAGTGGCGGCAAAACCAGTAATATTAGTATCCCCAAACATCCCTGACGCACTATAGGTAGTCATCTCTGCATAACCCTTCGGGGAATGCAAGCGTGATGTTATATTAAAAGTGTCGTCATGTGGTAGTGGTATCCGACTCTAATATGGTCCATTTATTGTACAGGAGTGAGGTCAGTGCAACCGCTTACCATTCGCTTGTCACTCGCACCGATATTCAGTGAATACTCGACAGCTTGACCCATTTACTGGAAGGGTGACGAGACTTCATGTCCGTAACTGGGTATAAAACATGACGCGTCCTTTTTCTTCGCTGTAGAAGTGTCATTTATTAAGATTCTAATGCGGTTTTCCTAGAGTTTAATGATAAAAATGAGGGTTCCAATAATACCTACTTTAGTGCTAGTAATCTTAAAAAATATTAAAAAAGAAAAACATTCAAAATCGGTTCATCCGTTCGGGAGCTACGGTGCCATAGACAGACACACACACACCCCCACACACACAGAAACGTCAAACTTATAACACCCCGTCGTTTTTGCGTCGCGGGTTAAAAATGCTGGGTAAATTCGCAGGGTTTTCTTTTGTGACAGTAAATACAAAGAAAGAACCTAGGATTAAGTATTACTGCTTCGCTGACATAAGTGTGTTTCTCGGAAGTAATTTAAGACTATATCTGTTCAGTATTTTCTGTTATTTAAGAACATGTTGAGTACTACTGTAGTGTTATGTCTAGCTTGAGATAAAAAAATACGAAGAATGCGAGATACATGTACACAGTTAAAGCCATTGTAATGTTCCCAATGAAATACAGGGTTATTGGTTATATGTCGGCAATCCGTGAAGGGGATGCAGGAGAGGTCATTTGCAACCGAATGACCCCTGATGACCCCCATGCAAATGTCAACCATTTTCGAGTAGTTTGACATTTTATGTTTTTCTGAAGATATCTGGTATCTTATTGTATCTCGTTGTATAGCTGAGATGTTTTAAATGTTTTTGGAATGTTCTGCCGATAAAGTACTTTGGTTTTTTGCAGAAATCGACTATTTTAGTCAAATAACCTGCTCAAAACTATAGAAAATTGTAACGATTTGTAAAAGTTTTAAAGGTAAAATTGTCATATTATGATTGATTATTATGTATTGAAGTGGAAGCAGATAATAATAATTAAAAAAAAAAAACATGATTTGCTTTTTTAAATAAATTTTCAAAGTTGTGTACCTACCACAAAAAAAAATATAAAATGTCAAATTACTCGAAAATGGTTGACATTTGCACACGGGTCATCAGAGGTCATTTTGTTGGAAATGACCTCTCCTACATCCCCTTAATGGTTTGCCTACATATAACAAATAACCTTGTATATTAGAATTTGGACAAAAAACATTCCGAAAAATTGTATCGTCTCTAATAAATAACACTCCAATGATAATTTAGTTGAAGCTGTTATACCAAAAGTAAAGGGTGTCTCAGAAAGTTTTTCGTTTTTAGATGTTAAATAAAAAACAACAATATCAATTATAACTTGTTTTATTTATGGTTTATTAAAGAGCAATTCTTGAAGTTTATTTATGAAAAACCACCGCTTTCAAATGCGCACCATTCCCTTGTTCACACTCATTTAACCTGGAGCTAAAATTTTCAATCACTCGCTGGAGCATCGCTCTTGGAATAGAGTTGATTTCTTCAGTGATTCTTTGCTTCAAAACATTCAGGTTGGATGGCAATGGATTGTAAACTTTACTTTTTAGGTAGCCCCATAGGAAGAAATCAGCAGGCGTTAAATCAGGGCTCCTCGGTGGCCAGTTGATGTCTCCTCGGCGACTTATCACTCTTCCAGGGAATAAATCGTGAAGAGCAGCTAATGAGTCATTTGTAACATGAGAAGTGGCTCCATCTTGCTGGAAAAAGGTGTTACGGTTGTAGCCGTTCTGGTTTTGCATTTCTGTAGCCAAAAAAGTCCGGATCATATGGCAATATCGATCAGAATTAACGGTCTGAGTTCGACCTCGGCCATCCTCAAAAAAATAAGGACCGATTATTCCTTGACTTGATATGGCAGCCCAAACAACAACTTTTGGCGAGTGCAAGGGCTTCTGATGCAGTTCTAACGGCTGCTCGGGAGCCCAGTATCTGCAGTTTTGTTTATTCACGTGACCGTTGATGTGAAAATTCGATTCGTCGGAGAACCAGATGTTATTGAAACTCCTAAAACGGTTTTTCATTGTCCTGCAGAATTCGACTCGTTTAACAGGATCATCAGGCTTCATTTCTTGAACAATTACAATTTTATAGGGGTGAAAATGTAAATCTTTCGAAATAATGCGATGAACCGTAGATTTGTTCAGATTAAGAGAAGCTGCGCGCAATCTCAACGACTGTCGTGGGTCGTCCATAACAGACTGGCGAACGCGGTCGACGTTCAAGCTCGTTCTTGATGTCCTTTTGCGCCCAGTCAATTTGTCCGGCATTGTATTCCCAGTCTCTTCAAACTTGCACACCCAATGCTTAATTAAATTGGCACTTGGCACATGTCTTAAGCTTGTTAAATTAAAATGTGTCCTGTAGAGACGACGAACAACAGTGTAAGAATCGTTGTTTTTATAAAACGCTCGCACGCAAAACGCGCGCTGTGGTCCCGTGAAACGATTCATGGCTACTAAACTTAACAAGCCGGCCAAACATTTGAGTCCACTCCCCTCCCCCTGCTACCTGCGGTTGGCGCGAATTGGTCAATTCAAAAACGAAAAACATTCTGAGACACCCTTTAGTTAACGTTTATTAACCCAAAAACTGGACAGTCCGCCAAAACATATAATACCTATGTAAGAATGGAAAATTGTTAACTCTATAGAGTTAACAATTTTATCGTCTATAGAATTGAAGAAAAATGTTTGAACGCTTATAAGCGTTCAAACATTTTTCTTCAATTCTGTGCCGATTGTTTCACTCTACGAATTGTAACAGTCGCTCATATTTTCGATTCTCTGACTCTCCAATTTATTTGGAAAACGCCAATGTGCACAGAAAAACCGTGGATGGTTCCATTCTACTTGTGATGGAAAACGAATGTGGGTACCTGAGGTTCCTCTTGTTTTTCATACATCCTAAAATCGAATTAGGCTGAAGTCTGATATGAGTTTCGATTGTTAGTCCAGTGACTTTTATTGCTACAACTGCTGTGTACGGTTCCGGATATTCCCTTTCGTCGAAAAATCATTCAATATCTGTTGTGTATTTGTGCTTTTTGCACCAGTTGAAATATTTTTTGTAGTGTTTTCGAACTCGTAATGCTTTACCACTTTCGATTACAATTTGCAGTTAATTGAAATTTCGGGTTTTTTAGTATATCAATTTTCACAAAGGTTGAAACAATCTAATTGTCAAACTCAAAGCATTTATTTCAAATTAACCAATTACAGGCGCTCTTGTATTGTCAAGGGGTCGGTCAGTCAGAAAAATGAAGCTAGTTGCCCATTCCAAAGCGTAGTAGGTACCAAAGACAAATAGAACTTTCAAGTCACATTCAACCATTTAATCATAAGCCATCCTGAGGTTGAATGTCATATGCACGATCAGCAAATTCAAGGTCGAGTTTATGTACGGTCACCAAAACTGATGAGTATTAATTCCGCCGATTTGATTTTTCGTTTGTAGCTGTAAACAATTTTTATGTTTATTGTGCGCTAATTGATCTTAGTATTTTCTCTTAACAAATGTGAAAATAAGCTCCAAAAATGTTTGATACACATGAATTTTTTTAACGCCTAGAACACAATAAGCTTATTAGAATTAGGACACACTTACTTTAAACAACATCAATGCAACCAAACTAATAACTAATAAAAAGCTTTACATTACGGAATTTTCTATCCACCTTACAAAGTCTTTTACTGAAAAATGGTTATTATTCCCTTGCAATTGAAGCCTAAAATCGCGTGTACAAAACACGAGTTCACACAATAAGGTGCTAAGGGTCCAAGTACACAATGTCGGAGTACGCCACAATAGCGTATTTGGCCGCTTCATGCCAGTCACGCGCAACTGCGAAAGGAATTCATTTGTAACGAAAAAGTTGTGCGATTGTACGACGCGATGCGAAGGTATAGGAACCTCTGTGTACATGTGTTTGCTACTTAAAATGTTTTGGACTCTTGCGCGCTTCTATCGAACGTTGAAAGCAAGTTCTTTCAGTATTTTGTAATTAGTTTTTGAACGGCTCGTTTAGGAAAATTTTGCGTGCGGTATTTTACTCAAGTTTCTGATTTTGTTTTGATTTTTACGATGATTATTGAAAGCCAGATGCTTACGTGGGTAACTAAGGGGGAAGCAGCGGTTAGTAAATCAGTTCTTTTTCACTGGTAGATTGGTAGATGTCCAGAATTTGAATGAATGTGACATCTATCAACCAGCTACAAATAGTAGGGGAGGTAGGTACTGCTTGATTTTTGCGACCGATTTTATACCGAATACATTTTATTTCTAGTCGTTGTTTAATCCTGTCCTACTTCCTACTAATATTATAAATGTGAAAGTTTGTGAGGATGGATGGATGGATGGATGTTTGTTACTTTTTCACGCAAAAACTACTGAACGGATTTGGATGGTATTTGGAACACAGATAGTTTTTTTTTTTTTTTTCGGTGGGACATCATCAAATGACCTCTCCCGCTCTGGGCGGAGCGGAAGTGCGTGTCAGACTCTATATCTACATACACTATTTCTCCCGGGATTTTGCAGGTAATAGATTATCCGTCACATTTATTGCGTCAGTTCTAATACTTTCAGGAATTAATTCTATATTTTCACTGTCACTTGAAGAACTCATTTTTCAAAACAAAACCATGAATTTCTAACAATCCGTGAAAATTGACGAAAACGCGGGTTGTAGTTCGCGCGTTTTTAATTTGATTTCTTTTTTTTTTATTCAGCCGGCGGCGCGACTATGGGCCGTCGTACCAGCCAGTCTTTATTCAAACAATATTTGCGTTCGATTTCTTTGGCGCTGAACACTAAGATGTTTCATATTCAAAAAGTGCGCGGCATAAATAATTGCGGTGCACTTATAAAGAGGATTAAAAACTCATTACTGCCCGCTAAAAGTTTCTTATAGAAAACACCACCTTTGGGTGCACTTAAAGGCGAACCAAGTCGCCCTTTTCGAATAGATGGGATGAAAAAACATTTTGAATTTGGAACAAGCACGAATTATACGAATTATGTACAAAAAAATAATAAAACGTGCTGAAAGTACCAACTGGCTGACTAAATGGAGCTATTCCATAGAGCTATAAAAAAAAAAAAAAAAAATTGAACTCAAATCGAAAACTGTTCTAATTTCACTAAACATTTTTAATGTTCATATTTAATTCTTTGTTCTCTAATTACTGATTATATAATAAAATGTGATACTATTTATTTTTTCAGTCAATGGTAAAAAGTAGAGTACACAACTCGTGAAAAAAAAAATCTTGTTGGTCCTTGTATCCCTCGCTCCGCTCAGGATTTTAATCTAGAATCTATTAAAATCAGTTAATGTATTAACTGATTGTATTCCTCCTGTTATAAAAAATATGAAAAATAATTTATGTCTAATAATGTTGCTATACGGAGAATAAGACATTTTCTGATAACTGTGATGTTTACTGGCAAAAAAATCTATTACAATAATTAGATTTTATTATTATTTTAATTAAAAAAATACTACAATTACTAAAGAATATTTTCAGCTGCGTATAAAATCCCAGGGAATGACCCGACAAATTTGGTCCCATATTAAACAGTGAAGAGAATAATATATTTCAACGGATTAAAGGGTATTTTTTTGTTTGGCCGGCACTTTCATAGTTTAGCCCAAAATTAATGATCTTCTTTAACTTGCAAGATTTGATTACACACAGACATTGCTTAGATTTTCAGCCGGTATAAAATGACTTTTTCAAACTATAAAGTTAAGAACGCCTCTTACTTCATTTTGAGCGAGTTAAAGCACTATTTTCAGAGTTATTTTAATTATTTTAGATTATCTGAGGGTTCAGTGAGGTGAACAAATCTATGTTTTTTTGTGTGCATATTGTGAGAAAATAGCTGTTTGTAGCACTAGTGGAAGAAAGCGAAGGTCACGTTACAGGGTGTTTTAAAATTAGAGGAACTTGAGAAACGTACATAATGTTTTATTATTCTGCAGTTAAAAGGTTGCATTTTAAGTTCAGAATACATAAACGTTCAGACGTGAGTCATAACCCAAACACACCACACCATAATTTCGTACCTCCTATGATTTTAAGTCCCATGTAATAGGGCACGACTATATAATATTGTTATCAAGCGGGTTGTAGCGTCACATGCGAGCTACGCGTCACACTGACGTCACGCAAAATCCTGCATCGCGCAAGCAGAGTTAACCGCGCAACTAGCATATATACAACGTCCCGAAATCAAACGTCGGGGAGTTGCCCGCCAGACACAACACCCGTCTGGTCGGAGGATCCTCCCTTTTCTATGGAGGTATGAATGAGCATTACACGCTGTTCCTCATACCTCTATACGGTGAAGATCGGTGATAACGGCCCCGACTTACGAGTTGTAGGTCATGACCACACAATCCATGGATTCAAACCCAGGCAGGCGCTTTACTTTGTGTAAATAATTTCATCACCACTGCTCTTAATCAAAACGATGAAGAAAAACATTGTGAGAAAACTAGCTAGTCCTAGGAACAAAACTTCCAAAACATGTGACATCTACCGCAAGGGGCCCGCGTGTTAGATTCCCTCTCACAGAGAGGAGGCCTGTGACCCAGCAGTGGGAACATTATAGGCTGGTCATGGTGAGGCAAAGATCCAGACTTCTGCTGGCTGCAAAAATTTTTGAATGAATTATAAAACTGTAATACCACTGAATCTATTATTTATAACGTTTATTTTTCAGCCGCGTAGTCAAGTGAATTACTAAAATAAACTAGAAATTCCAGCTAAAGAAATTTAGAATAACAAATTATGCCAATAGCCTCTAAGTAATTGCTCTTTCTAGATGTAATTTACCAGACGTCTTAGCTTAGAGCGCTTTGAAATCACAATAAAGAAGAGTAGGTACACTCAATTTTTTTGCTTTTTGCTAAAATGTAAACAGTTTATGTCAAGGGTCACAATAATAAAAAGCCATAATAATATTTTTATTTGTTTGTCACAGTTATATAATAAATATGTGTCGGAAATACGTTAAATCAATCGTTTAAGTTTGACGAATCGGGACGCCAGCGCCACCAGGTGGCGCTCGACAGAGTCTATAACATAACGCTTGACCAGAGTTAAAGCAGACTTTGTTTAACACGTTTAGAAACTGTCGCGCGTTCCGCATAGTTGTTTCATGAATACCTACAGTGTGTGACTCGCTAGTAGTAAATTATAATTTGATTTGAACTGCAAACGGATTTTCTATGGCGCAATAACCAACATTTCTCAAAGTACGCCCACAGTACTTAAAATATGGCTGATAATAACGAGAGAGACATACCTTCTCTGTCATATAAAAATATGGGCACTTTGACTGGGATTCCTCAAGGGAAAAATAATTTGATCATATGCACGGAAACCGGTCTTTTGGAAATCTCAATATCGGTGATACTAAGTTATATTGTTTCCACTGGCGTGGCGGAGCTTAGAAAATCCTGAATTATATTTGAAATTTGACCTTTTTTGAGGTCTTAGATATACCTGGCTGGATTGCATCCTACGCTGTCTCAAATCACAGTCTTTCTGACTCAAAGCTTTTGCAAGAAAATGTTATTTACATTATTGTAGCATAGAAAAAGAACACGTTATAGTAAGAAAGTGAGAAATAAATGCGATAAAAATTTCTAAACGGTGATATTTATCAGGATACTTGAGCGGGTCGTTTGTTTGAATTACTGTTTTCTTTGTGATGTAAAAAGAAATAAATATATTATATTGTATCATGAGCAGGGTTTCGGACAATAAATTGTAGCTATTGTGAGGTCAGTAGGAGCAGGGCAAAAATATTACTGTTTGACAACTATTCGTTTTATTATCATTCATTACTTTATCTGTGGCATGATTGACGCAAGTAATGATTAAAAGTAATGTCTAGTTAATAATATCAACAAAGCCATGTATTCACGAAAGAAAAAACTCGCGCTCCATATCGCGGGGCCACGCGGCATTTCTTCTCGAACTTAACCTCAAAATATTAAATGTCAAACAAATAAATCAATTTTAAAAATTATAGGAAGATCATTGATCGTTTTCATGCCATCATGCGGAAGCGTTGTGCGTCTCGTATGAAGCGCACGCGGGCCAGCTCGAACGGCCTTCTGAGCGTGTTCGTGGGCCGCTGGGACTCGCCGATTTGGCGGCACTGGATGCGACTACATACTGTGGGTGGACGCGTCCAGGGTTTGGCATAAACTGGCACTCCTGTGCGATGCCACTTTGTGATTTTTATTTATTATTTTTATTTCTTCCTATTTACTAACAATAGCTTTATAAGGTTTTTGTGTTACTAACAGTATGTGGACTTCGTCTGAAATAAATGTCTTATTATTATATTATTTTTGAATTCTCTTCCAAATACACTAGGTTTGTACAGGGTAGGTACAGGGCGCCCTATATTGGACGGCATTCTCCTTTGAACAACTTCTACAACTAGTTACTCCGTTTGTAAGCGACGCAAATCACATAAGTACTTTTTGTTAGTTATTTTTTTTTTTGTAAAACGTGAAAATTTTTTTTTTCGAGCCGTCAAATTGATCAGCGCTTTCTTATGTTGGCCGTGACATATTATTTTTGCTAAATTAATTTTGTTTATTTTTTTATATTGTAAATCTGCAATTTTCTTCAGTTTTGAGCCCTTTATGACCATATGACCATTAGTTATATGTCATATGACGTTTAGTTGGTCCTTCG
This sequence comes from Dryobotodes eremita, assembly GCA_917490735.1. NCBI lineage: Eukaryota > Metazoa > Arthropoda > Insecta > Lepidoptera > Noctuidae > Dryobotodes > Dryobotodes eremita. Next base: position 26,147,137 of record OU823242.1, read on the forward strand.
AGCCGGATCGAATGATCCATACTCCACAAAAAATGACACTTGAAGTGCTTCAAAGAACGCAAATTTATTTAGTAGAATTTACACCAAATGACTTACCATTGTTTTCGGATAACCTCATGGAGTTGCTTCACTTTAAACAGGCATATGAAGCATCGCTCTGGTTCAAAACCTTAGTCTTCAAACCCGCAATGTTTAAAGACTAAGGTTTTTAACCAGTGCGTCCTGCCCGTTGTGACATACGGTGGACACTGACACTGACCGTCGGGCTGGTCCACAAATTCAAGGTCGCTCAGCGCGCTATGGAGCGGGCTGTGCTCGGAGTTTCTTTGAAGGATAAAATCAGAAATGAAATTATCCGGAAAAGAATCTGAGTTACCGACATAGCTTGCAGAGTAAGCAAACTGAAGTGACAATGGGCTGGCCATATTTGTCGAAGGACCGATGGCCGGTGGAGTAGACGAGTCCTGGAGTAGAGACCACGTATCGGCAAGCGTAGTGTGGGATGCTCCCCAGCTAGATGGACCGACAACCTTAAGAAAGTGGCTGGGACAGACTGGATGCGGAAGATGGAGGACGAGGTGTTGTGGCACAGCATGGGAAAGGCTTTAGTAATAATAAAAATTAGAAACTGTATTCTTAGGTAATAATTTACCGTTTTCTTTGCGAGAAAAAGCGGTTGATTATTCGTTATACATTACGTGAGGTTTTCCACCTGCAGCTATAAATCAAAGAATTCTAAAGTTGCGATAATAAATCTTCTACTTCTAAACTATGAGGGGCGTTCAATGTATTCTCGGTATGAGGGTGATTTACTAATGATGTGGGTAATTTGATTAATACATTAATTAATGACACTATCTAAGGGTATAAAGGTATAGTTGTGATCATTAGTTTGCTAGTTATCCTTAGTCAGCGACAACTGGAATGGCTAACGTGACAATGTTGAAGAAAATTGAGCACCGCACTGTTATTAAATTCCTTACCAAACAAGGAAAGTCAAAAACTATTTACGAAGAGATAGGGGCTGTTTAGCAAGATTTTGCACCTTCGTTATCTACGTTTCAAAAGGGGTCAAATGAATTTAAAAGAGGCAGAGAGAGTTTTGAAGACGACACTCGTTCGGGCGGCCCGGTTACTGCCTCTACGGAAGAAAACGTGAAAAAAGTTGAGAAGCTTATACTGTGGGATACCCAAATGAAGATGAAAATGATAGCAAGAATAACACACCTCTCCGTTGGTACCATGCACATTATTCTTCATGACCTTCTTTACCATTCAAACGTCAGTGCAAGAGAGATGCCATGATGCTCACGTCGCCTCAAAAACAAGTGCGAATCGAGTGCTGTAGAGAGTTTTTAAAGCTCTGTGGTGAAGTTCCATCAAGTATTTTCAATCGAATTGTTGCTTAAGATGTATCGTGGGTTCATCATTATAACCTTGAAAGTAAGCAGGAGTCCACGCAGGGGCACAAGAAGGGTACTGCGCCCCGTAAGAAATTTGGCCACAGTGTTTTGGGACTCAAAAGGAACTTTGCTGATTGAGTACACAATAAAAGATGAAACCATAAACGCAGCATCCTACGAATCCACTTTACGAAATTCACGGGAAGCAGTTAAAGAAAAAAAGACGGAGTAAACTGACTACCGGTGTGTTGCTTCTTCACGACAACGCCCCGGTCCACACGGCGCGTGTTTCCAAGGCTGCTGTGCGAGATTGAGGTTTCGAAGAAATTAACCACCCACCCTATAGCCCAGACCTAGCCCCAAGTGATTATTATCACCTATGATTATCACCTTTGTGGGAACGATTTTCCGACGATGAAGAGCTCAAGGCGGCAATAAATGCGCATTTTTCAGAGAAAGAGGAAAGTAATTTTTTACAGGGTATTGAAAAGTTAATTTCGAGATGTAATAAATGCATTGAGGTAATGGAGAATTTTGTTGAAAAATAAAAAATATTTTAATTAACTCTACGTTTTTTTTCATGCCGATACCGTGAAGACATTGAACATCCCTCGTAAAATAGAATAGTGGGGTAAAGTGTAAATTATTTTCTTTCAGCAGATTTCTGTCTTTCACTAATTTTTTTTTTTTAATTTTAAGCTTTTTGAATAGGTATATATTTTAACTCCAGATAACAACCTATCGCCACCGTTTTCCATTTAGGGTGCCGGGTATCTTTACCGCCAGTTCCCATTTCTTTTTGGTGCTGGTGCGAGCGAAAGGAGTTCCTATAAATTAATATACGTAGCGTTTCAAACCAGCGAAATGACAAATGACATCGCAAGACGCGTTCATTATACGCTAATAATAATGTAAGGCAGACACACTTGACAAATTAGCACTATTGTTTACCGCGAACGAATTAATTACCTACTTAATACGTTACGGATCTTACAAATGTTTGTTCCTCAATTTGAGTTATCATTCGTGTAATTAGAATGTTTAATGTGGTGAAAATAAAATTCATTTCAAATGTAAGCAAGTAGGTATGTAAATAGCTATGAAATAATTTTCAATAAAAATAAAATCGTGATCGTGAGAAGATTTTTACAAAAAGATTATCTACGAAAAGATCTGCAATTTCCGATTGCAACGGTGTTCAGTTGTTTGTAAAAGATAGAAACGAATTCATTCCAAATAAATATTACGGTTTGCTCTTTCACAAAAGCAAAGAGTTCCAAAAACTATCGGCACTTCTCGGAATATCTCCGTTTTCAAACTTGCATTTGAAATTCCGCTTTGGGCACGTTTTATGTGGCATCGCTGTACTTCGATAACCTTTTGGCTTTCGCACTACATCGTCGCCCGCCATTCTTTCCCCGGTATTTTTTCAACATGTCCAAACTATCCGCAGATTTCATTACGTTTGTACAAGAATTCGCGAATCACGTAACAACGGGATTCGAGCGTAATTCCCGGGCCCCGGGGCGCGGGACTGCCTGCGTCCGGGATTTAGCACGAACAAAGTTAGATGGAATAGTGTGGGATAGTAGTTTAACAACTCAATACAACATAATGAGAATTATATAAATTGTTTAAATTGTAGTGAGCTTGATGTTCATCGGTTCCTAGAATTTCATGTATTTTGTTGGAAACGTGACTTCCGCTTAAATCGCGTATAGCTAGAATTCTTGATGACTTTCACGAATTTGTAGTTTTAACGTAACTTATTCTCTATTTCATGAAAATGCCATCTCATATAATTTTTCTCCTATTCAGATATACTTCTGTTGCACAAAATTTGTATTCGGTTACTGAATATTTTGGAAACAACCTGGAATGACACGACTTTTAGTTTGTTTGACTAAATCTATGTGTATCTTATATTTCTATTAGCCTTGTACTCGTATTAATCAGTGTAGTTTCTTGTAAAAAGATAGCAGTTTTCTGCATGTCCTGTTGTCCACACTAGAATATTCTTTTTCTCAAACATTTTTGGATATTCGAGCATTATTTTGATAACCTTCTTCGAGATAAATCGAAAATGCTGTACTGGTCAAATACATGCAAGCAGCGGCCGGCAATGTTAGTATGGAAACTAATATCTGACGTGTAATTTAAAAATGGAACCAACTTTTTACTTCGACCCATGGCAACCAAGGAGGTAACTTATCAAATATTTGATTTAAATCTGGAACTGGCTTAGCAAATAGAGCTATTTAAAGTGAAAAAGAAACAAATGAACATATTGACACCAGAAAAGTTATCGTTGTTCGTCATTGATTCTGAAATTTATAATTAATTTACTTAGTTTGAATTTCCGCGCATTATTTGAGAAAAGTACTATACAAGCCATTCGGAATCACGAATGTGTTCACGTTCGTCCGTCAATGCTTTTGTTGTCGGCCGCTGCAGTAGTGTACTATTTATTTATTTATTTTTATTGTAAACCCAAAGGGTATGTTACAGAGATACTTTTTTAAATTTGACCAGCTTTATTTCGTAAACCACCTGTAACAACAATAAATGATATTCTGTTCTATTCTATTCGACCTACTGTTGAGCGCAGAGGAAAAACCTATTTGGTGCATTGATAGTGGAAACACGGGTCAGAAGTGCAATGAATTTGATAACTTTCTGAAGAGAATGGAATCGTTCGAAGGTTGTCGGTGCCACACACACAACAGAACGGGTTGCTGAGAGGAAATGTTGAGGTGCCCTAGCAGGGTTCATGTACGAAATTAATATTTGTAACAAGACCTTGTAAACGACATGAATGGAATAAATAAATAAACATAGAACTCTCGTATAAATGGCGTGATGCATGATTGCGGATTAAGCAGAAACTCCTCCTTAATTTTGGGCTGTAGGAGTTAGCACTGCAAATTATACATGGTGTAAAAAGACCCATCACGTAGCCGTCAACTACGCATTCAGTACATCAAACAAAGTAACATTGCACATAAATAAAATTGCTGGTAAACAAATTTTATTTTTGGTGTGAAAAATCGCTGTTCACGGTAGTGCGCAACGTAACGCACGCAAATCATTGTGCTTACGGGTGCATGCAACGGTGCAGGGGTCGCGGGGGGGGGGGGGGTATTTAAAGTTGTGTTATAATATTAAAAACTTGTTTTCGTAAAATACTAGTCAGTAAATGTTGGGATTTTGACCTTCAATATCTCCGTAATTAGAAGGTTGGGAGTAGGTATGGTGGTAAGGTATGGTGCAGTACAAACAAATGATAACAATGACGGGGAGTACAAGTGACTCTCAGCTTCGTTAAGTGTCTTTTTACTTCCGTTATGTTCTCAGACTTTTTATCAAGCTTCAATAATGTGGGTGTCCATGTGGGTGGTGCATATGCTTGTAGCGGTATCTACATCGCCACATCCGAGCTAAACGTCACACTGACGTCACGCAAAATTCTGCATCGCGCAAGCAGAGTTTACCGCGCAACTAACGCATATATACAACGTCCCGACATCAAACCTCGGGCAGTTACCCACCAGACACGACACCCTTCTGGTCGGAGGATCCTCCCTTTTCTATGGAGGTATGAGTGAACTTTACACCCTGTTCCTCATACCTCTATATGCTAGACGGATATCATAATCTTGTAAAATATAGAAAGACTGTCAACTTTGGAAGGAAATTTATTTCAAGTTTGCTATCGCCATCATCTGCCTAGCATTTTTCCAACTATTTTGGGGTCAGCTTCCAGTCTAACCGGATGCAGCTGAATACCAGTATTTTACACGGAGCAACTGCCTATCTAACCTCCACAACCTAGTTACTGGGTAGCACAATACCCCTTGGTAAGACTAGATTGTCAGACTTTCGGACTTCTGATGACCCACCCGTAACGACTGTCAAAGATCCGCGAATGACAGCCGGGTCCAACCGCTTAACGTGCTTTCCGAGGCACGGAGGGGTCTTGGTATGTAAAGATGGTCACCCATCCAGGTACCAATCGCGGTAAGCGTAGCCTAGTCTGATCGATCGACTCGTGTGGCTGTTATTACTTAGCCCCCAAGTTGTTCAAGTTTTCCATCGTATCTACAAATATTTGATCCAATAAAAGTTTAGTTATATTTATTTTCCAAACGCAAAGTTATTGGAGGAGATATAAATTCATTTGGGACGTGCTTAAGTAAATTTCAAGGCTTTTAATACTTTTGAGTTTACTTAAGGTTTTTGAGGCAATCAAATTCTAAGATCTTTCTGTTAAATCCGAGTCTAATTGCCGTAATTAAATTCAGTTAAGTGTTCACTTCTTAACTACGATCAACGATAAAATTCTGCTAATAACGGTGTCACTGTGTGTATTTCAGTGTAATATTACGAGTATCTAAAATTTATTTAGTAAACAGTTAAATTGCAGATAAAGTTAAGCTTTGTAGAGCATCGTCTTTGTCAGAGCAGTCCCGGCGTTAGGGTAGGGCGCGGCTGGGCGACCGCCCAGGATTCCAGAGGTGAAAGGGCGCCGAAGGGACTGTAACTAGGGCCCCTTCACCTCTGGCGCCTGCAGAGTACTATTGTTTTAGTTCCCTTGGAGTTAAAAAAAACAACAAAAAAATGAGATCTCTTCGCTTGCTCTTGCATCCGACATTCTCTGAATTCTCAAACTTTTCTGCATAAGCTGACAAACTAACTCCTATTTCTTTATGAATGGACATAAGATAACCTAGGTGGAGTACTGGAATTTTTAGCTCCTCTTTACTCTTCAAGAGGGGGGAAGGGGCGCCGCCGAAATTTCGTTCAGGGCGCCTGTAATGATGAAACCGGCACGGTGTCAGAGACTATCGTCATTTCTGTTAACGCGGGACAGCGTAGGACAATTTCTTTTTTTAGTTTTGAAGTCAGTAAGTAACTTTTCCCGCTCTGGGCGGAGCAGGAGGGCGTGTCAGACTTTTACTGGCTAAAACCCACCCGTGTTCCTTCAGTTGCCAGTATGCCAGGACCACGATAACTCTTTCGAACGATCCGCGACCCTGGCCAAAAGTCCCTCTTCACATGAATGACCACAAGGACTTGTGACGAAACAGCAGATGTAGGTTCACTAATTGTAGGTAAACGATGGTTGAAACTTGTAACTGATGCTGACTGATGGCTTCGACTGAAACGATACTAATGTTTAAAATTTGTAGTTGCAAAATTATTAATATTTATGTTGAAGGTACGAGTATATTGTAGGGGTAGAGGTATTGGGCTGGTCCATAAATTCAAGGTCGCTCAGGGAGCTATGGAACGAACTATGCTTGGAGTCTCTCAGAGGGATAAAATTCGGATTGAGGTGATCCGGCAGAGAACCAAAGTTGTTGACATAGCTCACAGAATAAGCAAGCTGAAGTGGCAATGGGCCGGCCACATTAGCCGTAGAACCGATGACCGTTGGGGTAGACGTGTTCTTGAGTGGAGACCGCGAATCGGCAAACGTAAGGTAGGACGCCCTCAGGCTAGGTGGAGCGACGATCTTCGCAGGGTGGCTGGTAGCAGCTGGATCAGAGTTGCCGGAAATAGAGCTAAATGGCGGTTAAATTGGTGAGGCCTATGTCCAGCAGTGGACTGCTGTAGGCTGATGATGATGATGATATTTTAGAGTGAATTAGAGATTATTTTTATGTGTATGTAGAAACATACTACTGTGCGTCTGTCGTCAGTAAATTAAGCGACGTGCATATCTGGCTCGCGGTTTGATTGCATGTCAATCAAGCCTCGCAAAAAATATCCCGTTGAGGTAATGTGTACCCAAATGTCCTTTCTTTGGTATTGTTTGCCGAATCGTTGAGCTCCTTAAGTTCTGAGTTGAGCTGCACGATTACTGACAAATGCGTACACTGACTGGACAGGTTCACTCAATCTGTGTGAGTCTTTCATCAAAATACCATTTCAGACACCAATCTACATGGTTTTCACATGATCTGACCAAGGTTATGTCTGGACTTTAAAAGAGACCTCTGAGTTTCTCGGCCTCGGCCTTTTTTCTCAGAGTAGTCAGATAGGAAACGCCGACCTCATCTAGTTGAAAATACGATTGACCTGTAAAAGTGTTTGTACAAACCTACTTACAGAAATAAAATCATTTATCATTTATCATAAATACCAAACATTTTAGTATTCAGGGACTCAACAAATAACTCGTAGACACATCAAATTAAATTACATCGCGAGGATTTTTTCGAAGACCATGGTACAGAAAATGAGTAACTTCCTGAAAGACCTTTGGACGTATTTTACCTGAAGTGGGAAAGCAGGGAGTAGTAAAGGAGTAAACGAAGGTATGTTCATAATAGTCTAAGTATTCCCGCGCCATTTTATTCGCCCCTTAGCTACTATCAACAAGCGGTTACCAGGAACCGAGCGAAAATCTTCATTCGACTAATTATGATAACTGTTTCATAATCACACCTCCACCGTCAGCGCGAGTACCCTAGGAGCTCCAAGTATGAAGCCAATGCCAGTAAAGGCGCCGAATAGGGCTGATGATGAGGGTTTCGTGACAGTGCAAAGGAGGAAGCACCGGTCGCGAGCGAACAAGAACCGCTGCGGCAAAGCTCCTACGGATTCCGGAGTGAGCCTGCGTGCCGCAAAGCCGAACACGCCGGTGTACATCTCCCGCCTACACTACAGCACTAAGGCGGAGGACATCGTGGAGTACGTGCGCCAGAAGACGAGGTACATGCCAAGGGTGCAGTTACTGGAGTCACACCGCAACGTCAACTTCAAAGCGTTCGTGGTGTGAGTACCAAATTGTTACTTGTCCGTCGTCTTGGAAGAAGACTTTTGGCCGCAGTACGTGGTGTTACGTCGCTTCCGCGGGCAAATACCACAGGACAGCACAAGGACAATAAGCTAGTGAAGTGAAGTGCTACTATCATAGTTGTAAGCAATATTTATTAACACAAGTTTTTGTTGTATTATGTATTACTTTGTTATTTTATAATTTGTGTATTTTATCTATGGGTCTCAGTTGCCTGACAATAAACGAATTATTATTATTATTATAATCAGATACTATGAGAATATTATGTCAATTATTATCCTTAAACCATTAATTTACCTCTGTTTCACATGGTGGTCTCCAGTTGCAGTTGAAAGTGATGAAACAAAACTGATGTAATTATTCACTAAAAGTTGTTCAGTCACAAGTCTCAGGAGATTTAGATTTATGGCTGTGTTCAGTCTGATTCGCTCTCAACATGGCGCGAATAAATCTGAACGTTCAACAGTCGAATGTCCGTCAGGTCTGTTCACATTTTAAAAGTAAACAAAAGAAGTTTTGTAGAACTTCTAAAAAAGCTTTTATAAAGAGGCAGGTATTTAATCGAGCCTCGTGTAGCTTTCCTGAAAATATTATTGAACACACTGATATAATGAATATGTCTCTTTTCGTGAACCTTAAAAATAATCTTATTTTGGGTTCCTAAAAATACTAAATAGCTAAGTAATTGCGACTGGATGTAGCGCTCGCCGGGCGCTGCCGTAGCACCGCTCGCTTCGCCCGTTCGGCTCGCGTGTGGTTGGTCACTATTCTACCCTAACCTAACCCATTTGGTCGGGGTGCCCTAGCTTAGTTACTGGGACCAAGTGTGAGAAAAGGCAAGAAATTTAATAAGCGGATCATTTATAAAAAAAAGTGTGCATGATTAGAAGCCCTAAAACTTTTATAGAGGTTCATTAATTTAATAAGCGTACATAAGGTCAATAAGTCTTAAAAGGATCAGTTAAATATTTCCCACAAAAAGTGCTGTTGGTTATCACTCATCATTGGAGATCGGATATTCGGATGCATATTTACCTAAAGTTAATTTTTTTGCTATGAAAGTATGGAAGCGGTTTCTTAAAATATTATTTATGTAAAAAAATCAGATGCATATTTATTTAAAATAATTAATGTTTAACTCCCGATGCAAATATGTGTATGTAGGGTGTAAGAGGAGGGGTGGTGTGTGTTAGTTAAAATAAAAATAAAATAATTATTTTAATTAAATTAAGTACTATATCCTGATTAGGCGTAAATATAACTTTAATCACTACCTTTCGATCGCTATGGTTTGGTCCGGTTTGGTCACTAAAACCTGACGTTAGCGGGTTTTTTTTTGGATACAAAAGCGCATTCCATATTATTTAACATCTCAACTTTAGGTGAATATGCATCCAAATATCCGATCTATAGTCATCATCGTAACCCATTCTCAACGTGTGCCCATTTTCCAAGACGATACTAATAACCCAAGGAGTTCCCTCGTACTGAGACAAAGCTGGCTACAACTCAAGTAATTGAAGTTTCTACTTAATAAGCTAAGAGAAAGTTATTTAAAATAAGCTTATTAAAATAAATCTAATCGGACTTAAAAGTGACACTAAAAAAAGCTGTAGAAACATTGTAATGGTCTTGTGGTTAGCATGAGGCCATGTTCAATATAGTTGGCGTTTAATTATTAACTGGTACAGTATTTTTATCTTACAAAGCGACACGCGCTTTACTTGTGGTAACTCAGTGTGCAAACACGCTGTGAATGTTTGTGTGTAAGACCAGGAGCTCACACACACACACACACACACACACACACTTCTGACTTCTCCATTGTCTCGGACGGTACCGAGAGCTCCGGCGCTTACATACACATTCACAGCGTGTTTGTACACTCGGTAAACACAAGTAAAGCGCGCGTCGCTTCGTGAGATAGAAATACTATATCATGATGGAATAATCCTTTTTTGTATGCCAACCATCGTTGTCATTTCTCTTGTACGTCCTCCTACAAACAATTACTGCATGCAACCAAATATAATATGTTTATTATCACTGCTCACAAAAGCATATAAGTGTGAATAGTAAGTACATAATAGCGGTATCAGAGGCCAGTGGTACGGCATTAAATTATCTCATTCCATTATATACGAAGTTAGTAAGTTCAGCCACTTAGTTCATTTACATGGAGCTACGAAATTCGGGAGTAGTCCTTAGCTAAAACTTAAACAAACCTGAGGGCCTAGACAAGAGGCATTTGCTTCGGAGCGATTCTATTTCTACAATCGCTATCACTTTCGCGAGTGTTGCCATCTTACGAAACGAAAATTAACAATAATGCTTGTCAAAAAGTGCCACTTGGCTGCGCATCTCTATGGAAGTAATCGTTCGACGTTGTCGATTCGTTTCATAGAATCGAATGATGTTAACATTGTCTAGCTAATTTCTATTCGTTGACCCATGATCACGTGACATTTCGATAGCTTATGTCAACCCCATATTTTTTTTGGCTTTTCTACTAGCGTCATTGCTAATCGAATGTTACTTTGCCTTACTCCTCTGGCCACAACCGTCATAGCTACGCAAGTACAATATACACGATACGGATTGACAGTCAAATCAGACGGATTTTAAGGTTACAGACCATTTTCGGTAGCCAGAATGTAGTTCTTGCGCAAACTGGCCTGTTAGCTAAGCTACCACCTGCTGAGTGACAAATATTTTTATAATAGCATGAGCTATTCTCGTGCCGACCTTCGATGCAAAAGATGAAGATCACATGAGAGAAAAACCTAATTCCTGCGAATTTCAAAAACTCGGTTGGCGCTCGTGGTCTAACAGGTTAACGGTCATATAAGAATACAGGGGGGAATTCAGTATATCATACTAAGATGACCGGTAAATGAATTTCAGGAACATTATGGGAATCCAATAAACCTGATTTGTTTTTTTTACCTCACACGCAATGTATCGTTACTGTGGTAAAACGCACGTAGCGAACGGCCGACAGCGCGCTCGCGCCACGTGATTTATTTTACATCCATTGCTGATTTTTTGTTTCAACTGCCTTATTTACTGGAGTGCTACGTACAGAGAATGTAATTTTACATTGAAATAAAGGAGTAGTAACAGTAAAAACGATTTAAAAAAATACCTAATAAATATTCCGCTGGAGTAGTAATCAAAATAAGGAGCTGAATGCACCCTGTTAGTTTGCGGAGGGCTATCCCTTACAGCCTTTATAATGCACTAATACTCGTTCATATAAAACATGCAAGTGTGTTTTGTTTCAATAAAACTTTATTTATAAATATGACGGCGCGCGATGATTTAGTCATTTTATTGTAACACTTTTTAAAAGTTGTAATCGATTATTTTTACTCTGTGGTTTAGAATTTATTGCTTTAGTGGTATTTTTAACTTAGAGCGGGTAACACCGAATGGGGTTGTGAGTGTCATGGCGGCGATGGCGAGCACTTTGTGATGCGATCGGCACGCGGTGCACACGCACAAATCCATTGGCTCTAAATGCAAGGTTAACAATTGTTGTGATTAGATTTAATCAGTAATAATCATTGTAATCATAAAATTGTATAATTAAGTTTCGTTGCGATATTTGAAAGTAAATTAAGTGCGTTATTTTGCGAGTATTATTTTCCAAACATTTGCACGTAAACGCCTATGATGGTGAACCAACATATGATGGATCAGCAACGACACGTGGTGTCTCAGCCGCTCGAACATCCGTCAAATACATTGCCATGGAATTGAGCCCTGTTCACCAATTTATCAAATATGTGTGTGTATGTAGACAGGACTTATCGCAACCTACACATGTGGAAAGTAAACAAGGAAACCCACGTGACAATATATTATAAGCGTCCGTAACATCTTTTTGATGTATTTACTTTTATTTTATTCTTTTGTAATTATTGAGTCTGTGACGTTTGTTTTCGAATGGGTAAGAATGCAAATATTATAATATAATATATAATTATATATAAAAGATAATTTGGATTGTTGGAATGAAAAAAGCAATGTTTTCAATAAACTGGTCAAAAATCTAAACAACCTCATAATTTGTTCACTATTTCTTACAGATCAAATAAGAAAAAGACAATTAAATAAGAGAGGTTAGGTTACATACGAAAGTTAAGAAGATAAGTCCGAATTCTCCTGTAAAACATGGTGAAGATATGAAATCCGTATGAAAATCCATTCAGAAGTTTTTGACTTCTAAAGCAAAGTCGCTCACACAGTTGTGGTTCAAATGTCCCGTGTACAATATGTCTTTTTAAACCAAAGATATTTAAGATACTTATTATATAGAGACTATGCGAAGCAATGTCATAGAAAAACTGTGATCCCATGTCTCAGTGGCGCCATCTAGCATAATATAGCAAAATTAGAGCGGCATGCAGGCGTACAACACAAGACTGAGCTAATTTTACCCACTAGGACAAATGTATCGGATTACGATTTTGTTCGCTATGTTGTCTATTGTTAAGTAACTAATTTGATGTCTTTGTTTCAAACAAATTACGGTTTTACACATAATTCAATGAAACGATAATAACACTGAAATTATAATATTGTAATCTTAGCAGTTCCTGGTCCTTACTCGTGGCGTGCGGGTTATAAATCAGAACTCGTTGAAAGTGCCCGAATATTGCGGCCGAGCTGTGATATTACGTGTACGGTGGGTAGGCAGCAGTACCAGTGAGAGAGTACTGCGATAATAATGAAGGCGTGGGAAGATGGTATTCGTGTACGAAAACTTACCGATGCGTTTATGTTATTTCCACTTAATCAATAAAGGAAAGTAATATAAACCCAAGAAAAATATTAAAATTAAAATTTTCAAACTCCTACAATTCTCAACTACTGCTCAAAAGTCCGTTACTGCCGCGGCCATGATGTGACGTCATTAACCAAGATACTGAAACAAAATGAAATTGTTTATTCTGTAAATATGATAGCGGAATCACTTTTACACGTCATATACTGCTTTGTTTAAGTACATAGCTTTTGTAGCCCCAAACAGAGTAAGTAAAAAAACATGTGCTTTCTTCATGCAAAAATTGTACTTGCTTATTTACCTTTGTTCACATGGCTTTTGTGGTCACTTCCGTCATTTTCGAAAACGTGTTTCGCCTTTGCGTTTCATTCTACCAAAAAAACCGATCATAAAATAATTAATTGTAAAATAAGTATTACCTACATTTAAAACATTAAAAGGAATAGCAATTTGTTTCTTGACTTCTAAAAGTGGACACAATGTTAAAATAATGAAAAAGTTTTGAATTACTTGCATATTTCCTATTGATTTTGTTTAGAAGCTGGCCTGATGGGATGACCCATCGAGAGAAGGACAAGGTTCCATCGTGTATGAATAAAGGTATTCGAATATTGCAGGTAACTTGGTTTAAGAGGGCGAACAACGGTACACTAGCGCCGTTCCTCTAAAAAAATATTATCTCGTGACTGATAAAATATTATGAATAAAGCAAGGACCCTCGGTAAGTGTATCTAGAATTTTGTAATACCTTTTATAAAGTTTCATATTGAGACACGAAGCAACAAAATCCGATCAAGAGGAATGTGGCAGCTTTTCTTTAGATCTAATATTGTTGCTTCGTGTCTCAATATGAAACTTTATAAAAGGTATTCGAAAATTCTAAACACACTTACCGAGGTTTCTTACATTCATAATTCCTTCTCAGTCACGAGATAATATTTTTTTACAGGAGTAGCGCTAGTGGACCGTTGTACGCCCTCTTAAGGAGACATGACTTCACCAGCAGCACCATTTTGGTTACATTTCAAGGCGCGTTATTAAAAACCTTTCCAGACATTATCCGATGTTTTATTCATGACCGTTTTTTCTAACACTAGAAGACACCTAAATGTACTGCCCAGGTATTAAGCAATTAGTTACTTAGCACAAAAAATCATTTCACCAACCACTAGTCGATGTGTAAAGACCTTCAGCGCCACCTAAGTAAAGACACCGATTCGACGACGGGAACGGCTTAGGCAACCCCTAAGTCTAGGTACTGTTAAAGGCTCACTCCCACAGGCGCGTTATTATCGGTCGATAATATCGGATGCGTTATTGCGATAGTGCGTCCCGATTCCTTGCCACGCAGCTGCGTTTTTATCGTCCGATAGTTTGTGATAAAAATTCTTCGTCTGATGATAAATCCATATCCATATTATAGAAAAAAATCTGGATACTCGTACAAACATGTAACCACTACTAATTATAATACCAGTCGGTAAAACCAAATTATTGAGGTACTACTAGCACTAACGTTATAACTGCAGGTGTGTGTAAGTTCGTATGCGTCCTAATACAAAATATTCTAAAAACTCATATCGGAATATCGCAGGACGGAGGAACGCAAGCGTCCTACTTCTATTGCGTCGTTATTATCGCAGCAGCGTGTAACTTCGTGGCCGTCATAATACAAAATGTACTGGGCCGGCAGTCTCGACATTAGATAGCGACAAAAATCTGTCGCTAAGTCGTATCGATGTCAAATTTCTTTAAAAGATTTTCAACTTTATTTCCAAAGCATAAGGTTGAAAATCTATTAAAGAAATTTGACATCGATTGGACTTAACGACCGATTTTTGTCGGTATCTATGTCGAGACTGCCGGCCCTGGCCCTGCAGTCTCGACATTAGATAGCGACAAAAATCCGTCGCTAAGTCGTATCGATGTCAAATTCCTTTAATAGATTTTCAACTTTATTTCCAAATCATAAGGTTGAAAATCTATTAAAGGAATTTGACATCGATTGGACTTAACGACCGATTTTTGTCGGTATCTATGTCGAGACTGCAGGGCCTGGAAATAGATATCGCAATAACGCATCCGATATTATCGACCGATAATAACGCGCCTGTGGGGGAGAGCCATAACTCTCTACGAGCTAATAGTACCAGGATTAATGAATTGACTACTTGAAGTGATTGAAAGACTCTTCAAAGATGTTCCATTCTATATAATTTATCATTTCTCTGAAAAAACATTCAGTCGGTTGCGTGACTGAGTGTTTTTTCAGAAAAATGATAAAGGCCGGCCAAGTATTTCTTCTTCACTCGTATCGACAATAATTACAACAAAATACATTGACGAGCTATATGAAAAGCCACTTGCAAAGTGCCTAAAGTAATGTAAATATCTCCTAAACCACACAAATTAGTTCTTTTTTTTTTCTTTTTTTATAAAAAACGTTGCCTCACACTAGGAATTTCGCCTATATTGTGGCCTACATTTAAACTCACATACACAAACAGCCAGACCCGGAACAACTACTTGTAGGTCATACAAATATTTGTTCCGTGCGGGAATCGAACCCGCGACACGCAGCGCAGCAATCAATCGCTTAACCACTACGCCAACCGTGCCGTCAAAGTTACAAGAGATAAAAAAAAATCTTGAACAGATACAAACAATTATTACATTCCACATTAAAACCTTATTATATACTGGCCCGTTAAACACTTTTCATAATTTTGGATTACATTTAAATACTTTTATTTTCACGTTGATTTAATTATTGTTTTTATTTTTGCGTATCGATTTTTTAACTAAAAGTGCTTACTGAAGATGCTGACTTGTAAATAAAGGTATCATCGTGCCTCTCACACCCGAGGAATGTACCATCATCGTTATAGTGCAATTGGGGAAATCCCAGAGACAAACGGCCAGAACAACGGGTGTGAGACATTGTACTGTCCAACAAGTGCTTCGGAGGTTTAGGGAGACTGTACTTAACCTAAAAAGACCAAGCAATGACAAGCCAAGGTGCACAACGGCCCGCGAAAAACGATTAATTGTGTCAACGATTTTAAGAAATCGACAACAGACGGGAGTTGCGATCCAGCAACAACTTTTCCAGACCCGAACGGAATCAGTGAGTGGACAGCCAGGAGACGTCTTGCAGAAACTAATTTAAAGCCTTACTGGCCAGGAAATGGCCCAAAACTCGAACGGCATCATAAAGTTGCAAGATTAGATATGCCCGTGAGCACATCGAATGGGGTGAGGACGAATGGGGCAGAGTAATATTCGCTGATGAATCGAGATTCGTGTTGTATAATTATGACGGGAGACGTCGAGTATACAGACGGCCAGGAGATTAGAATAGAATACTCTTTATTATGTACACCATAAAAATTACAGCTATAAATGTAGACATTTTACACAGGGTGACACAATGGGCGGAGAACGTTTTACATAAGCATGTTTTGAAGAAAAAGTCCCATACGGGGAGTTTCTATACACGTGTCACCGGTCATGAGATGGTCGCACGGCACTAGTGCCGCTAGAAAATGGCACCCCTGTGAGATAAGTAAACGAGATTCTGTATTTCGTCAATATGGGCGACAGTGCATTATTTATGCATAATATATAATATATCTTAGTTACTATCTTGGTAACAATAGCCTCGGGCTTACACAATCGCCAATTACAGGTTAATCAACATTTACAAGTGAAAACACCAAAAAAAAAAAAAAACTAAGGGCTCTAGAATTTAATAATTAAAAATAATTCATGTCATGCTAAAATTATTAGCCAATCAGCAAGGTGGTAAATAGCGGGGCTGATTGGCCAGGGTGCTCTGGAGTCGACGCACCTACATTTAAGTAGGTAGGTACCACCACTCGAGGAGGCTATTTCAGAAATAACTCTAAATCGTAACAACGCCCTATTTTATCTCTTAAACTATGGTTTGCTAAGGAAGCGGTGAACGGTCACACAATAGCGTCTGTCCAAATACAGAGCGTTTTTTGACACCTTGATGTCAAATACCGTAGAACGGGGTGTGAACAGGGAGGGATGCAGGGGTGAATTGGAACGCAACTTTAAAATGGATTTTAACATTGAAATAATACAATTTGTTGCCAACACTAGGCACTTTATCGTTAATTATAATATAGTAATAACATTAGAGTCCTTTTTGGCAACAAACTATACAGCATGTCCCGTAAATAATGGATCAAACGTAACGAGTAGACAGCTCACCTGATTTCCAACAACAAATTTGAATAGTTTTAATTTTTTTTCTATCTTGGTCTTGTCATGGTAAAAAAAACACTTTTCAGTTCCAGATTTTTTTTCTAAGGCGAATAAAACGCTATAATTTACAAAAATCGTATCTTATTACATTAGTAAGCTATTCAGAAATGTATACCTAAAAATGTTATCATTTGCAGCGACAGCATTAAAAAACTGGTAGAGAAAATAGTGAAATTCGAAAAAAAAAAAATACCGTAGCGGTTATTTTAAAACTATTCAAATTAGTTGTTGGAAATCAAGTGAGCTACTTACCCGTTACGTTAGACGTATTAGAATAGAATAGAATAGAATAGAATACTCTTTATTATGTACACCATAAAAATTACAGATATAAATGTAGACATTTTACACAGGGTGACACAATGGGCGGTCTTATCGCTAAAAGCGATCTTTTACAGACAACCTTTGGATGGATTCAAGGGAGAAGGAGAGACAATAATGCAGGTAGTCAGCAGCAGTCGGCATTATTTACGGGACATCCTGTACTAATTCAATCTTAAAATCCCTTTTAAAGTTTCGTTCCGATTCACCCCTGCATCCCTATTCACCCCGTTTGACGGTACTGGCAAAAATGACAGATTCTCATGACAGCCGTTATAATATTATGACGGAACCGCTTTCCTGGGAAACCAAAACTTTACACAAAAGCACACGGAAGCATTTAAAAAGTTAAATTGAAAAGATAATTAATTGGAGCTGAAATGCAAACCGTAATTCCTCTGTGAAACTGAAGCTCATTGTCATATACGATTCGCCGTTTCAATTCGTGTATCACCGAATGCCCCGTTAATTAGTCACGCGTAATCCCTAAAGGGGTGGGCAGAATGCGAACTCAAACTCAAACTCAAAGCATTTATTTCAAATAAACCAATTACAGGCACTTTTGAATTGTCAAGGGGTCGGTCAGTCAGAAAGATGAAGCTAGTTGCCCATTCCAAAGCGTAGTAAACTCCTTTTGAATTATTTTGAATAGTGGAACATTCTGTTAGATGAAGCGATGATTGCTTTTTGTTTGAAAAAAATGGCGTTAAGCTCTTGAATTTGCAATGTATTGTGTGGTGCACAAATTTCACATGCACAAACAGTAGGGTCTGTGCATATTCTGCCTATAATGTTATGAGTGGGCTGTAACGGGCCCAGTGCGGGTTGGTGGATGTCACATGTCTTCGAATTTTTGGTTCTATAACATTTCCTTACGATGTTTTCATTCGACTATTTTGAGAGCAATGGTAATGAAATAATTTACACAAAGTAAAGCACCTGTCAGGGTTCGAACCTACGATCCACAACTAATAAGTCGCGGTCGTTACCACTGGGCTACCACTGTGTCTATGCATGTGGGATTAAATGACAATTTGTTGGCCATACAAATATTTGTGTCCGTCCGAGAATTGAACCAGCAATTCGTAGAAAGATCGCGCGGCCACTGCGTCAATCGATCTGTTTTCCGCTAGAAAACGGATCGTTGTACTGAATTACCGGATTCATAAGATTTTTGTGGTTAGTACTATCTACTAGTCTATCTAGACTAAAACGAAATATGATTTTCTGCAAAACTTTTTTTTTTGCAAATATCGCCCATATTTGCAAAAAAAAAGTTTGCAGTTCTGCCTTCTGCACAAATTCTATATTAATTTTTTAAACCACCATTAGCACAGGGCCGGATTTGGGGGCATTGCGTTCCATTCACTCAGTTTGATTTATTAAGCGACGCCCCTGTGCAAAATGATTACGGTTAAATTATTTATTTATTCATTCGTAATAATATGTTGAATGAATATTAGCCTACGCTCTTTGCAGCTATTTATTTAATATTCAGAGTCAATAGGAATTATTTTTGGTAGGATTACTGTTTAGTTTAAATCAAATGGATTGCACACAATGTAATTAATGAAATGCAAAGTATTATTTTTAGTTCAACTTTTAATTAGGCTTTGCGTTAAAAGTAGGTATAACAACCTATTTTTATGAGAATTGGTGTAAAATAACATTGGGTAACGCAATAATAATAGAAATATTTCCCTTTTTTAGGTAGGAAGATATTTCTGATACAATCGACAGGAGGATAAAACTTTGAAAGCGAATATCACTAAAAGTGTAACTTTTCTTGATACCGTAACACGAACTATAATTCACAACTTGTAATGGGCAAACAATTCCACCTCGTTACCGCCGCACCTGGGAACTATCACAAGAATCCGAAACACTAAGATTTATCACGAACACTTCTTCTGCCTTTATTGGACCTCAAATTCGCCATAAAATATTTCTTCCGCGAAAGTAAAGCACAAAGAGGAAGTTCCCAAACATTACGGCTTCGGCCACAATTCACTGGGGCTATTGAGGGCAGGCCCGGTCCGGCTATCCGTAGGTCTATAATGGCATCAACAAAACAATAACTTCATTCATTACTGGCATAACGTTGTGCGTGGGACGGTGATTATTTCGCTTTATTGTGAAGCCAAGCGCGCCACTACTGTTGGTGCCGGTTTTCGTTGATTTGTGAGTGAGAAGAACAGATTTTTATTTGTAGACTAAAACGTAATTTTATTAAATAATTTCGATTGTCACACGACTATACTTTTGGAATAATATACATTTAAGTTTGTATGTATTCTATTTTAATTAAATTTCAAAGTTTGGTTTTAGTACCCGTATGAGCCTTTTAGGCGTCTATTTATACATGAATTAATGTATGTATGTAGCGTACGTACATAGAATCTTCTGTCCTGATGTCATTAAGTCGCATGTTGCCTTGTAATTTTATGTAAATTAAACGAGAGACAACTATACAGTACCTACGTTTCGTTTTCTAAGGGAAGTTCTTACTTAGCTAGCTACAGCACCTACGCTATCCGAACTTATTAATATACCTACTTTACCCTGTAAGTACTCTACCTACACATACTCAAAGTTCATAAAATACATTGGGATGAGTGATCGATTTCCCAGTTCCAATACTTTATATTTGCAGCATTCAGTAATTGTACTATTTCACCCACATTCAAGTTAATAAGGTCGAACAAATAGTAGCACACAAACACCGTTTGCCCGCAAACCGCCCCGTATTGCTGCATTAAAATCGCATTACGATGTCGATACTTTATATCGATATTTGTTACAGCACTAGCACGACAGTACGAATATGTTCATTTGATTCCAATACATTTTTACTTTTATAGCAAATTGGTATCCGACTGCAGCGGTGCGCGGTTGTAAAAACGAACTTTATTTTGCTGCACATTTTGTAAAAATATAGGACCGTATTGTTAAGTGAAGTGGCAGAATATTTTTAACTTATCGTTATTATTTTCCAATATTGAGTGGGAAAATTATATTGATAATGATAAGCCACATGTTTGAAAACTTTGTAATGTGTGATCCTGTTACGCAAAAACGTACCTACTACCGTATCAAGTTCAGATTTTTTATAACCATATTAAGAGTAAAAAAATCGAAAGATTTAGAAATATAAAATTCGAGACAAAAAATAATTCTATGAAAAACAAGGAGAGATGAAGAGTGCACTGAATTATTCATAAATTCTAAACGAGAAATCAAAGACCGCCAATGAATATGATTTACTTACCTACTTTTTTCCGAATTCGTCTCTGCGTTATTTCGAACTTTAGTTTGCATTTGCATTTCCGAATTATGTCAAATGTTTATTTTACAAGTCCTTACATTCGTTTTAATTTATTTTGCTATAATTATTTTAATATACTGATTCGAGATATATTTTGGTTACGACGTAGGTCACACACAAGTTCCGTGTTTTATTTGAAAGTTTCCCAAATGCAATTTTTCTAATTTCTTAATTAATAGTTATCCTACATAGTCCTTTACAAATAAACTAGTTACATACATATTATTGGCAAGCATAATTCAAGAAGATACACTGTCATTCTAAGATTATCAGACACATAACTTGCGGCTGTATCAGATAATATATGGCTTATGCCATTATTGGGGCTTAAAATACGGTAGGTAAGCAACAAATCTGAGCTTAGCACCGCTCCGCCGGGTGGCATCGCGAAGCCCCACAAATTTGCACCCATTATGCCTAATACGGGATTTGCCGTGATTCTAAATCCACGCTTTTCGGGGATTGTGGAACAACAAATCCAGGGTGACGCATCTTAATATGTTGTTAATTTTAAATAGATTTCGTTATGAAAAAAAATCATATCTAATTCTATTGAGCGCTTTTATAATTTCTAATGTGACGATATATATCATCGTGGACGTCCACGTCACGGCATCAAGATAACATGGTGATGTAAAATGAATTATTCCGATCTGTCACCCTGCTTTGTCCCCCCAGCGGGACAGATCGGAAAAAAAAGTTTGATCACCAACAGACCAGTTGTTGTTGTTAGTGTTGTTTGTTTGAGTTTGATCAGTTTGTTTGGGGACGAATCAAACCTTTTTTTCCGATTTGTCCTCCTGAGCGGACAAAGCAGGGTGACAGATCCGAATAATTCAATAAAACGTATGGAATTATATGAATAAGTTTTTAAATTTCCGTCCACGATAACGTTATAACGTGCACGTATATCCATACATTTTATGGACGTGGACATGGACGTCCACGATAAAATCGTCACGTTAGAAATTATAAAAGCGCACATTCTACTCCGAATCGATCGAAGAAGAATGGAATTACGGAAAATGTACATCTTTTTGTTATTTTTCCGAGTAAAAGCTTCTTGTGTTATGTTGTGAGACATTTTACTCATCTTATCAAAAATTACACGTAGAAGTTCATCGTGTAGTTTTATCTTATGTATTAAATTCACGAGTACCAATCAGCGAACGCTGTCAAATTCAACCAGCGCTGGGGCTCAGTCTCGCATAGGGTCGTAGCATTATGCTGAGCGATTGCCGTTTTGCGTGGATGTGATGCATATTTCGCTCTATTCCCATCCAATACCAAGAGCTAATACCATTTGGTATTAGTTTATTTCCGAATTTATTTTCTATTCCCAACGAGTACCACATTTTAAAACCAATACCAAAACAAGTTTGAAGAAATCAGATACAGTCAGGTTCAGTAAAATTAAAATGCTTTGAGTGATTTTAAGTAATGTTTAACCTACCTACCTACCAAATTAACTTCCAGCGATCGATCTCTGGTTGACTGTAATACTAACAGCTAAGCTGTGTTAAAATTAATTACCGAACTAAGTTTCCGAAAACATAATAAATGTTCCCGAAAATCCTAAACCCTAGACGGTCGACGTCAGTGGCATCCCGAGGTTCGGTTGGTTAGGTTCGTTTAAACCCTTTAGACAGAAATAGGAGCCCCGCGAAGTGGGGCTCCGTCGACCAGCTTATTAACCCTAACCCTATATTTAGATTACCCTAGATTTCGGTAAAATGCAATTTAAATAAAACTTTGTGTAGCTGAGTGTACAAAAAGTCACGCTTTGGTATTCGTTAGTAATAGATCTTTTATTTAAAAAAATGTGGTACTCGTTGGGATTAGAAAATAAATTCGGAAATAAATAATACCAAATGGTATTGGATGGGAATAGATCCATATTTCCCCCAACTCGTTATTTTTTGTATTTGTGTGTTTTTTCTTTGCGTCACGTTTACCGCAAATAATCGTATTTTCTTTCTTTCTAAATTCACCATAATAGATTTCCAAGTTAAACGACAACCGATATTGATAGAGAAAAGTCTTCGATACAATCATGTTGCAACGTAGGTACGTTTACAAAACAAATAATTTTAAAGGCTTTTTTATCAGTATATATACGGTGCAACCACACATTCTGCAATTCAGCAGTTTATGCAACACATTCATTTTAACTCATAATAATCATGGTCTAAAAACAAGGTCTGGCATTCCGAGAGTGACACATGCTTACGTCACTATCCAGTTGCCACTTTATTGCAACAAAACAAGAAGTATGGAAACATTTTCAGTCACCATTCTGTTAAAAAACACATTTAAAGTATTTAAATTGTCGTTTCGTTTTTCTAATCAAACGAAACAAATACAATTTACGCATATACCAACGTAATTGTTAGTTAAAACCTCATTGTTTTATCGGATTCGAACAGGTAATAAAGGCGGCTGGGGAGTTATTATTACACACTACTGGTAACACAGCGGTGATGACGTAGGCTTGTGTCACCCACGTGACCACTGTGTCTGTGTCTGTGTGTGTGTCCTGGCGAAGTATATTATAATACCATGATAATAATTAGTTCAGTTCACGTTGGGCTATTAAGGCAGTCAAGCGTTCTCGTTACGGCCAACAAGGGCCGCGTCACTCACTTCATTTCCACACCATCAGTCCATTACCTTTGGACCAATACAGTAGTGTTCTGATACTTTACCTTCTTTCATTCCACATACGAGCTTTATACGGCATGTAAGGTTTTAACTGTGCGTCAACTATTTATATTAAAGATAGTATTACACCAGCATAGCAATCTCCCTTATACCCCCATACCTATACATAAGAGAAGAAAAGACTTAGTTTGCATAAAGCCTCAAACTAGACATACTTTTATAAATAAATTTTATGGTTTTTTAGGTCCGTTCTTATATAATAAAATCAATAAGTCTCTAAGTATATATAGTGTAAATTGTAAAAAATGTAGTGAAATGTTAAGTGAATACTTAGCGACATTAAATTACTCAGACACTGAAAAATTGCTAGAAATCATGCAATAAGTTTGTTAATGTTAAGGCAATTTTTATTTAATAATATAATTATTATGTATCAATGCTAGCTCTATGTACATTAATTTAATAGTCCAATAAAACACTCAGCGTTGTTACGTGAAGGCCTGAAACACAGGTTTGAATAAACCTACATCAGGCAGGTCGCTATTGTTTTTCATTAGGCCTTTATCCAATATATTATATAAGTTATACCTACACTAGATTTATTTTAGGCATAGTTTAATATTTGCTTAATAATTTTAATATGTAACTCTGTACTGATGTCACTTCTATGTAATTTATATGTGAACTTATGAATAAAAAGTATTTATTATTATTTATTATTATTATTATTATTATTATTTATTATTATTCGTCTTTCATCTAAAAGTAATATATAGTCTATCAAGGGATCATACAATATACTTAACAATTTTATAGAATACCACAATAATGTCCCATAAATTATACAAACGTGTGCAAATTAAACAGGCATTTCAATGACTCGAAGAAATATTCAATTACGTACGACATTCGTTTTAAGACTCGTAAATTATTCTCTAATAAAATTAATATTCCTCCTTACCTATGTTTCGTAGTCGGAAGTTGGCACTCGAAGTCGGCGAATCAATTAAAAGTTCAATTTCGAATTATTTATAAAGTCTGTTAATAATTCACACTTTTGTGAGTTGTTTTCGTAAGTGGTTTTCCGGAGTTTAACGCCTAAAATAATGTTATAGAAGAGTGAGATACTTTATTAAAAAGTTTACACTAACATTTAAATAGATGGCAGCACCAGTAGGTACATGTTTTAGATATTTTACAAAAGTTTCCACCAATTTAATATGTTAAAAAAATCAGGGCATTATGGTGAGGAGAAAAACCGCGTCACTATTTGAGAGAACACGGTCAAGTCCTAATAGCATTTTGAAGATGTTTATGGACTTTAACTCGCCGATAATGAATCACTTCATGCACGGGTTGGTTAGGCAGGAGTGATTCATTTCATCTGGTGAATATATGTAAATATTGTTACGAGTATTATTGTTTTTCTGTGAGCTTAGTAATTAGCTATGTAACACACTAACATAGTTTTTTTTAAGTTTTGTAACTAACTAACTAACATAATATGGATCATTGTTGTCTAAACAAATAAATATTATATTATTATTATAATATTAAAACTTAGTCAGTCGATCACAGTTCGGTTAAAATACATAGCCTGTTAAGATCATAAGCCTCCTTTAGCTTTACCGTTGTCGGGTAAAAATATTAATTAAGGACTAGTTACTTCCGGTTCCGGTCGTGGCTTAATAATAACGCCGCACGGGCCGACCGAAGTTTAAGCTACGCTTGCCGAGGTTGGTCCGTGGATGGGTTGACCATCTATTACATGTCGAGACCCCTCCATGCCTCGGAGACAACGCTTAGCCATTGGTTCCGGCTGTCATTTGTAGATTTTTGACAGTCGTTATTGGTAGTCAGAAGCCCGAAAGTCAGACAAACAGTCTTACCAAGGGTTATCGCATTACCCAAATACCCAGTAATAGGGTTGTGGAGGTCATTATAGACAGTCGCTCCATGTAAAATTCTGGTATTTAGCTGCATCCAGTTGGATTGCAAGCCGACCCAACATAGTTGTGAAAATGGCTAGGATGACTTTTGGTAAAACACTAGAAAATACCCCAAAATGCGTGACTTGCGCTACGTACGTATTCAAAAAGTATTTGCATGTGGATTTCCCATTTCAAAATGGTCACATTTCTCTGACCACAGATTGGTGTAGGCGTCCAATATGCATATCCATACCCATACTAATAGTAAGAATTCGAAAGTAACTCTGTCTGTATGTTACCTTTTCACGCCTAAACCGCTTCTGCGCTGCTAACGATGACGCCGTGGAACTGGCAAATTTTGGCCCAACAAAATTTGAGAAAAGTCGTGTCAGCCACACGAAGAAGATGACGCCTAAATGATTCAACGGATTTCGATAAAATTTGGTAAAGAAATAGATGGCATTCTGGGGAAGGACATAGGCTACTTTTTGTCCCGGTAGCACGTTCCCGTGGTACAATTTCTGACATCCACGCGCAGCCGCGGGCAGAAGCTAGAACATTAATAATTCTTTCACCATGCTCGAACCAGAATATTAAAAAAGGCAAAAACAACAATACATACAGCCAGTCCAAGTTGCCAGACAAAAAAAATAAAACAAGCGCTAAAGCAAATATCTGGGTGTGCAAATAAAAAATGTTGCCAAGTAAAGAACTCAGGGCGAGTAAAAAAAGGCAGTAAATTGCAACATAAATTACGCAAGAAATCTGTAATACTGGCAAGGTGGGCCGTTCATCACAATTAGGAGTCTTAGAAATCGCGAGAGCATTTGTGGAAATGGTTTCTTTGTTAACGGGTTCTGATTGTGTTGGGGGTAAGCAGAGTTGTGGTGTGGAACGTAATGTTAGCGCTACGTTGTTGAATTAATATGTAACCAACAACTTTAGTTATAGCTCTGTAAAGGTCTATCTGTAACACTTGTTTAACTTTAATGGCGGCTGACACGAAGATAGTTCATGTTGTATTATAGTAGCCATAGTAACTTTTAGTAGAGTCTGTTCAATAAGTCAGTTTACATGGGTAATTTACAGGGGAATTTAAAAATAGTATATAGCCACACTGTGAAAGAATCATCGATGACTCAAACAGTTTTGATACTTTACATACAAAAGGAAACCGATTTTTTTTTAATAAAAAAAAAATCTATACACACATTAATCGATAAGGTGGATCCGACCGGATAATGCGTGAGGACCGTGACGGGTGGTGGGCCTCTCTGCCTACTCCGTGAGGAAGCCAGCGCGACGCGAAGATATCTTTGTATGTATTTATGTTTGGGTTGCAATAGCTTTTTATTGGAGGTCCGATACGGGTTGAAAAAAATACTTAAAATATAAGTTTTATTTGTAGAGAGTAAGTACATCAATATTTAGTTAATTCGTTCGTCTTAATTTCTAAGAATAAGAAAGGCAAAGTTAGCAAATTTGGTGAAAATTATGATGTGAAACCTAGTAATTTTGTATCGGATAGCGATAGGACTATGATTCTTAAACCCTTAAGAATCATAGTCGAAGTCTGAATCCAAAAACTCTATTCCAAACAAGTCACTAGTACTTGTCTTTTGTACACTTTTAGAATAGTTATCCGATACAGAACTATTATCCACGGTCCTTTTTGTTGGGTGGGAAATTATCAAATGACCTCTCCCGCTCTGGGGTAAGCGGATGGGCGTGTCAGACTCTTACTGAATAAAATCCACCCGTGTTAAAGAAAAGAAAAAGAAAGAAAATACATTTATTTGCGGTAGACATGACGCAAAGAAAAAACACAAAACACAAGCCAAGCCTTCAGTTGCCTGTATGCCAGGGCCACGGTAACTCTTTCGAACAATCCGCGACCCCGGCAGGCATCGGCCCTTTCGGACCCCGTCAATGACGCATCATCCGGTCGGATCCAACTTTTCGAATAATGTTTACATACTTAAAAAAAAAAATCGGTTTCCTTTTTTATGTAAAGTATCAAAACTGAGTCATTGATGATTCTTTCATAGTGTTGCTATAGACTATTTTTCAATTCACTTGTACACAATTTACTTACCCATGTAAACAGAATTATTGAACAGACTCTAGTACCTACTTAAGTATACAGAAATTGATATAAAATATGATAAATCGAGTCATCAATTCGTATACTACTCGATCAATAATTCAGCTGTTAATAGTGAAAATAATACCAAAGGAGCATATTTTTTCAAGTCTACTGTGCTTACTAATTTCCATGTTGGTATTGGAATTTATATTTCTCAACTCTGTCAAGAAAATTAGAATAAAAGTTAATTTCAAAGCATGCAGGATCTGTGCAACTTCGGACAGCAAACTGTAACAAAACCATAGCTAAACGAGCCTGCGATAGAGCAAGAGTATTGTTCAAATCTCTATGTATCTGCATCTGTCTAGTTGCACATATTCTGCCAATTAAGTGAGATATCTCGAGATATACCGAGCAATCCAGCTGGTCATAAACTGAACGGATTTCGAATATCCTCATACATTCGTATTTATGTACGGTTTCAGATGTGAGTTTTGTTGGCCTGCAGAATTAGTAGTTAGTAAACAATCACCATATGAAAATGGTGATCACTTTTGAACTTCGCTACATTAAATTTTTTATTTGTCTATTGTTGCAGGTAAGTGTCTATGGTCTGTTCCAAAAGTATTTCATGAAAATTAAAACAAATGGTTTAGAAAAAGTACCTCTGGATGCCCATTTTGTAGTTCCCTTTTCAAATTTAGTGATCTGATTTGATTATTATTTAAAAACTTAAACCCGCAATTCTAATTTTAAATCACTTTAAAGATGATTTTCATTTGATAATTTAGCGTAATTTTATAACCGTAATTTTATAACCGTAATTTTCTTTGCTGATTTTTCAATGACAACTTAATAATGTTATTAGAACGATAATTGTTGGAAAAAGTGGTGAAAATAGTGGTACATCTTTACTTAACCCTTACACGGGCCCCATGCATCTGGATGTGCTACGTAAAATTTGAATACAGTTTCATGTTCGCGAAGCATTGTAGAATACAATACCACCAAAAAAAAACTCAATTTAAAAAAAAAAACATGTGGTTGAAATTTGAACTCTGCCTGTTTCGTTGATTTGTGTAATCTGACAGTTTGTTTCCATTCTACCACTTCATTGATTTTGAATTTTAGCTTACCGACTTTCGACGCGCTTCCCCCTTTTGAATGGCTGAGTAAACGCGACAAATTTATATTTTTTTCTATAGGTTGCGTAAATCATAAAAAAACAACTATTTATATATATATGAAATATGTTTAGTAATAAGATTTTATTACATCGTTTAAAATTAACAAAAACACAACTTTTCGTGAATTAAACAACAGCGTGAAATTCTCCATTTATAGATCTGTAATTTTAGTGAATAATTCACCACTACATACTTTACAGTACAAGTCATATAACGCTACCTCGTCGTTTAAAAAGTGTCTCAACGATTGTTTGTGACCGTATTCCTCACATGTTGTCACTGGCCTCATTCCTTCATCCCTTAGCGATAATGTTTCGTCAGGTAATATTTCCAAAAATAAATCGACGAGTACCGTTGCTGGTAGTCTTAGTTTGTAAAACATTACTTGAATATTGAGAAGCTGTAAGCAAACACAATAAATGATTACAGAAAAAAATATATATCACTGAACAATAATCCACGCCTGGTCACCACGAAGACGGGCTAGGCTAGGCGCGGCAGCTGTTTTCGTGGCACGGCCCTAAGGGCTTTGATTCTCACATTTTCGAGGATTGAACTCTTGTAATGATTCAATTGCTCCTCTATTTGAGTCTGCAGATTTTTACTACTGTTTGTAAACTTATTATGTACAATTTCTTTGGATTTTTTGAAAATATTTTTCGTAATAAATTATTATAATTCATTTTAAAATGTTTTGATATGTAGAAGTCATGTAGATGAAAAAACAAACGAATAGCGCAGCGTACTGGCCTTTTTTTGTTTTTAGGTATTGGCCAGTAGCACAATTTCAGCAAATAGATTGTTCATCACAATGAAAAAGTTCAAAGCACGGGTAAATGCAAATGGGAACACTACAAACTCTACACATATAACAGGTTCTTTTGGGAGCTGCTCTAGTGCTACAAAATTGGCACCGTTTTGAGGTTGTAGGAATCGGCATATGCAGGCCCACATTTGATAAGCGAGTTTCTTTAGGAACTCCAAAAAGATCCCTCTTTTTAACTGTATGAGTTGATGCAATCCGTTTGCGTGAACTGTAATTATTAATTAAGGCTCTTCCAAGTCTTAAACGAAAATCACGATGAGCACAAGTGTCATGACGGTATCGGTATAGTATATACGAATTAATGACTGTGGCTTCTAGTAAGTACCAGAATATTCTATGCCAATTCTTATTAGATCTCCGGCCGATGGGATACGAAGACTTTAAATGGTCGAATTTATCGACACCTCCCATTGTCTCAGTGTATTTACAAATAGCCTTCGGAGAATACATGTCTTTTTTAGTTCCATCTTTTTGAGTTCTCTGAATTATTTGGACTTCCCCTGGATCAAATGCATTCGTCATTACAAAGACGTCTTTAGAGTCGTGCCATTTGATGACAGATATCGGGGAATCATATTCGTACATGAATTCTCCAGGTTTTAATTGTTCTATTTTTCTTGTGGGCTTTTCACTTATAGATGGTGGTATCCCAACTCGGTTCACTCGAAATGTACAAACACAAAATAAACCTCTTTCGCACAGAGCATCTAAGAGGGGCAGGCTTGAAAAGAAGTTGTCGAATGCTAACAGGGTGCTTTGTGGCACTTCTTCACATAATGATAATACTACTTTATGACCAAGCCCTATTGATTCTTTTTTAATGTCCGTTTTTCCTTTATAAATGTCAAAATTGTACAAATAACCGGTTTTGGAGTCGCAGCGTGCCCATACTTTATATCCTCGTTTAATTGGCTTATTCGGCATATACTGTTTAATAGAGCTGCGACCTTTAAATTTAATCATACTTTCATCTATAGACTGATGTTTTGATTGCGTTGCGTTTTCTGAAAACGTGCGGTTCAATATAATAATCATATCTTTGATTTTGGACAATTTATCATGCCCCAGATGACTTAGAGGAAGAATGTCGTCATTGTTGCATACATGTAAGTTTTCTAATATTTTTTTGAACCTTTTACAGGTCATTACTTTTTGAATGACGGGGTTGCCATAGAATTTGTCAGTTGACCAGTACAATTCTAGGCTTGGTAAAGGATGAAGCCCCATTAAGATAACCATACCAAAAAAAAACACACAATTCATCATAGGATACATCGACGAATGTTCCTGATCCTTTTTGTTTTGCATAAAGATTAGTTTTTAGTACAATTAAGTCCAATAACTGTTCTGGAAATAAGTTGCAAAAGTAATCAAGAAGTTGACTTTTATTTGAATAGTCCTTAGATGGCATTAAATCTTCGTCAAAGTTTTTCTCTATGAACGAACCAGTAGCTCGTTCCCAATTTCTTGATTTGGTTTGTCCCTGCATTAAGGTTGATTTATTTTGTTGTGGTCGTGTTTGTATGTTTCCTGTCAGGATACTCTCGATTTCATCAACATCGTAATTTACCGCTTGCATTTGATCCAGCATATCATTTAAACTATATGATACATTGATATTGCTAGAAATCTCATTGTCACTATTTTCATCTGAAGAGCTAAACAACTGCCTCAAATTGTTCTCTATCTCGTCGTTTTCACTTACGCTCATTGTCTCACTATACACATATAAAACAATGCAAAATAAATAAATATTTAAATATATAATTCTTCTTATAAACTCCCAATATATAATTATAAAGCGCACTATAAAGGAGTAATGGATGACAGATTAATTATTATCAATTGTTTATTTCCGATTAACGTCAAATTCAAATGCAAATAGTTTGCAGTAGGTACCTACTTATCCATGTACCGTGGAGATTATAATACACATTAAAGTGTAACATACTCGTACTACAACGATAGTAAGATTGATAGCTCCTCTAAAAATACTCAAAAATCTGCGTATAACAGGCCTGTGCTGCGTAGCAAAATATCCTAGATAAGTAGGTATAATGGAAACTGTTACTGTAACTTGCTACTCTTGACGGGCAGAGTGCATATATTTGCCACATATATTGAGACATTATTTACCACAATATCATAAACAGAAAAATAAAATGAAGATACGAAATGAAAGGTAGACATTCTAGTAATAAAATAATATTTATTTCAGCTCAAAAATTAGAAGGGTTTTTCAGTAAATTCATTTTAATTATGAGGTTTTTAAATAGCCTCTGCCTTAGTAAGGGTTAAAAGGTGTAAAATTACACCTTCTAAATAAAGATGGATTCTCTTTAGTGACTGCGTAAGAATTAAACCTAAATTGGGTTTGTTTACACTTTCATCCGAGACTTTAGTGGTTAGCTGCTTTTATCACTTATCTGCTACGTCGTTCACGGGACATTCTTGACGTCGGCCATTAGCATTAGCAAAGAAACGATGGCCGTTACTCGCTCAGTCCTTTCCGTGATAACAGATTTATTTGCAACGTTACAGAGTCTTATATTTTGACAAGTAGGTTAGGTATGCAGATACCTCAGAAACTAAATCTTAATAGTCGGGATTGCTCGCAATGCTCGCATCACTGATATTTAATATTGGTAAGGACTTTTCTAAGGATGCGGATGTTTGCTTGGACCTATTTTTTCATTTCGCTAAACAAACAAACGTCTTAGGGCCCGTAGTTTGATCAGTAGTCAAACATACTAATAGTTAAAATGCGTTAGTTAAACTAACAATTTCTTATAAATGACAGAAATATGTTGTTTGACAAATGGTTAAACTAACTACAGTTAAAAAAATCACTATTTGCTATAAAAGTTAACCATGCGCAGACAGAGTAGTTAAACTTTGACAGCTATTGACTATTGTCAAGTGAATAATTGTTAAATTGACTATTGGTCATGTTTAACTATTTATCTAACAACGGGACCTTAGATACGCCGTTGGTTTAGTTAGTTAACTGAAGGTAAACAAAAAAAAAACACGTGATCCATGGGTGCTAAACCTTTTATTATAAATTTTAAAATCATTTTATTTATTGAACACTACAAGCATAAATACCGAAATTTAACCAAAGCTTATTCACACGCACTTTTAACGAAGTTATTTTAGGTTATTCATATTATAATTAGGCATTTTATATGAAAATGTCAAAAGTTTCACATGATAACCGGCAATGTTTTGAGTGAATTTATACTAAATAATATAAAATGACTAAAAGTAATACCTGTCACTTCCGTTGTCTTGCTACGTCACAGTTGTACTATTCAATTTAGCAACGTTATCTAATTCGTTGTATTTTTAAAGGCTTAAAGAGTCTTAGTAAGTCTTTATGGACTCTTTACAATAGATAGGTTACAAAATATTATATTATTATTACAAATCTAACAAAAAAAATGTGCTCAAGTAGTACGTCTACGAAGACTAGTTTAAAAATAAATGATAAATTTTAACATACTTACATAAAAGGGGAAATATTCTTAAAAATCGAAAATAAATTTAATTTTGTTGTAACTTATTTTTCAACAAGAAAGTTTCTTCTATATAAAACCCTTTTTACGTTTTGTTTACCTTTAGTTAATTACCTAAACCAGTAGAGTACACGAAGCAACAAAATATTATCGAGAGGAATGTGGCCGCTATCCTTTAGATCGAATTTTGTAGCTTCGTGTCTCAATATAGAACTTTATGAAAGGTATTAGAAAATTCTAGACCCACTTATCGAGGGTCCTTACAAGCCGTTATTCATAATTCCTTCTCAGTCACGAGATAATACCTTTTTAAAGGAGTGGCGCTAGTGTACCGTTGTGCGCCCTCTTAATAATATAATAATACCAGCCTTTTATTGCCCACTACAGAGCAAAAATCTTCTTCTCATACAGCGAAGGCACGAGCATTGATCACCACGCTTGCTCAAAACGGGTTGGCGATTTCAGAGTTATATTAACTATACGTCCAAGTTTTCTCATGTTTTTCCATCACTGATATGAGTAATTTCCAAGATAAATTCGAAAAGAACCAAATGAATTGAAAAAGTCACATTGGTATTTGCCCGGATTTGAATCCATAACCTCATGCATGAGAGGCGAAGTCTTAATCACAAGGCCATCACTAATCTTATTTGAAGCAAAATACACGAGTTCTTTTCAATAAATCTGAACATTCTTAAATAACATACACCCGGTTTCTGAATTGAGAATTTGAAGTTGAGAACTTGTCAAACCCTACTTTAGCATTACTTAAGGTGATTCCTTCTATGTAGCCTCCAAAATTCAATTTTTGTTATGTTTTTTGCAAAGAATTTTGAATTGTGCGAGCTTTCACCTTAACTAATTGATTAAGTAGAGTTTGATGAGTTGTCAACTTCAAATTCTCAATTCGGAAATCGGGTATAAGGCACCATCCTATTTAGCCTGATTTGCCTGCAGTGCAGAGACGAAACATTTGCTGCAATTAATAAAACGGGCCCGTACATTCGGATTATCCTGCTCGCTTACGAGACCCGATTTATCGACACGAGTTTGGATCCGAATCCAGCTTGAAGTTTATACTTGAGTTCCAGTAACAGATAGGTTTTTGTAAGAATAAATTTCCTTTTTTTTAAAGAAAGATAGTGTTAATCTCCTTTTTTTGAAGTCGGTTAAAAAGTGAGCCCTTATTCTTTGTTTAACTTATTAATGAGCGTTTGGAGAATCGTAAGAATAGATTATTTATTTTGTCTAATTAGTCAAGGCTTCAAAGGTAAAAAGGTATTTGTTAAAAACTAAAACTACCTATCAATAAAATTTCTCTACATTTATTTATTTATTTATTTATTTGGTACACCAACAGTAGTACATACAAAAAATTAAAACAGAACAATAATATAATCAAAATATTTGTATGTATGCCTTTTATAGGTATACACAGCATTCACCACAAAACAACATAGTAATTTAAAAAAAAAAAACAAAAAAAAATTATAATTAGAAATTAAAATTAAAAATAAGTGAATACAAAATGTTACCGCGAGAGGTGAAAGGGTATGAATGTGAGTGATATCTAAGAATATTCAGTGTGTGCACTCCCGTACCTCAGAGACTGATCATTAAAACTCTGCTTTCTATGGATCGGCATCCTTACACCTGTATGTGGGTCGAATCTACAGCTAAGGCCGTCGATACATTTACGACTAACCTCGGCAGGTTATAAATCTTAACTTAGTACCGATTTTAGGTTCCATAATAAAACTCGTTCGGCGAAAAATATTAGTTCCAATCGGCGTTGTTTTTAACGTGATTTTTCTTGAAATAGAAAGATGGACTTGAAAATAAAATCTATTGGTAAGGAGCGTTTGCACATGATGTGCTACTTAAGCTTTGTAAATTGTTCATCATTTCTGGTTTGCAAATTAAACGGAATTGATTTAGTTGCTTAAAAAAAAACCTGCACATTGTTACTAATTGCACAAGATTAGTTTTTTTGTCAAGGTTGGCTCATAATTGAAATAAGCAGAAGAATGCAGTCAAAATAACACCTAGTCCACTTTTTGCCGTTTTGTATAATAACATGGTGGTTAAGGCGCCATCTCCACGAGCGGAAAAATCGTGGCGACAGTCTCGCCGTGCCATCAAATTTTCGCCGCGATAGTATCGCCGTGTGGAGATTGCTTCATACAGTTTCTATTGAATTTGATGCCACGGCGCGGCGTGACTATCGCTACGATACTTTCGGCCGTGGAGGTGGCCGTGCCATCAAATTCTCGCCGCAATGATATCGCAGTGTACAGATTACTTCATACAGTTTCTAATAAATTTGATGCCACGGTGTGACTATCGCTACGATATTCTCTGCCGTGGAGGTGGCCGTGCCATCAAATTCTCGCCGCAATGATATCGCCGAGTAGAGATTGCTTCATACAGTTTCTATTAAATTTGATGCCACGGGCGGCATGACTTTCGCCACGATAGCGTAGCGTGTGAGTAGCATGCAGGCTAGATCGAATGGGTCTACCTTTTATAGCAGAACTTTTTATGTCATAATATTATTTTGCATAACAGCGCATAGCATAAACTTCATTTCGCAGAAAATCGTTTGGCATACACTCATTTATAATACATTAAAAACGCATAATTTTGTTAAATTTCATATCCATAATAATTAAAAGTAGAACCATCATATTGCAGAAAGTTCACTGTCAGAATCGTCTTTTGGCATAAATTTCATATCCATAATAATTAAAAAGTAGAACCATCATATTGCAGAAAGTTCACTGTCAGAATCGTCTTTTGGCATACATACATTTCATATCGATAATCATTAAAAGGTAGAACTATCATATCTCAGAAAGTTTACAGTTAGAATCATCTTTTCAATCATCATCAAATCATCTTTTCTTTTCTTTTCATCAAGCTTACACCATGCATGCATCAAGCATGTAGCATGCAAATATGCAAAAAAGCACACACCATGCATGTATGCATCAAGCATATAGAATGCAAATATGCAAAAAAGCACACACCATGCATGCAGCATACAAGCAAGCATGCAACATGCAGCAGGCATGGTTTCTGTCACGGCTCCGGCGCTGCGGGGCTCCGGCGGTCCCACGCAAGCTTCTCGTCGCAGATGGTTGTAACGCTCACCACAGCGGCTTCGGCTTGCTGGTCGGCTTTGCCGGCCAGCATCAGCCGCGGCGGCGAGCGTTAAAACCACCTGCTCTCAGCTCGCGGGCCGCCTCGCCCCTCCGCGCCTACGCGGGCTTAAATTACACTCTAGGGGTAGGGCAGACAAGACTACGTGCAGTCGGTTTTGCAGCGATTCGGTTCTGTCACTTCACTAACTTTTGTAGTACAACATATTGACTTTTTAAGACAATATTTCAATTTTAATTTAAGGTTAAGAATATGAATACATTTTATAGCAATGACAATAATTATGCCTAATAAAATTATTCCAAATGATATTCTGCCATCTTCTTAATATGCCAAGTGAAATTATTCCAAATAATCGTCGCTCTTAATAATCGTTATGTGAAACAAAATTATGCGAAATTAAGCTTTGCCAAAAGTAATTATGCCAAATAAAATTCTGTCATCTTAAAAGTATGCCTTTGTAAATTCGGACATATAAACATTCGGCCAAACAATAATTATATTGAATGATTTTTATGCCATATATATATTCGTTTAAAGAAGATTATGTCAAGTGGGTTATGCCAAATAAATTTCGGAGCATCAAAATTCTGCCAGATAGAGGGAACCCAGATCGAATACATGACTTTATAACTGTCTGACGGTTTTGAGTAATTTATGCCGCCTATCCAAATGTCCGTTCTTTGGTATTGTTCATCGAATCGTTGAGGTTCTTAAGTTCTGAGTTGAGCTGCACGTTTACTAACAAATGCGTTCACTGACTGGACAGGTCCACTCAAGCTGTGTGGTTTTTCCTCAAAATACCATTTCACACATCAATCTACATGGTCGTCATATGATCTGACCAAGATTATGTCTGAACTTGAAAAGGGACTGTGACCTATGAGTTTGTTTCGGCCTTTCTTCTCAGAGTAGTCGGATAGGAAACGCCGACATCATCTAGTTTTCAAAATATGATTGGCGTTCTAAAGTGTTTGTACAAGCTTACTTAAAGAAGTGAAATCATTTACCATTTGATACCCTCGCACGTGGAGATGGCTGTGCCATCAAATTCTCGCCGCGATGATATCGCCGTGTGGAAATTGCTTCATACAGTTGCTATTGAATTTGATGGCACAGCATGACTATCGCCACGATACTCTCACCCGTGGAGATGGCGCCTAATACTATTGGTCATCAAATTCGTAGCTTCAAGACCCTATATGAAATTCACAAAGTCAATAATAGTCTATAATATTTTTATTTTGTTTATTAGTACCTTGTAGGTATTTTCTTAATATTCATGTAATTTTTTTGTATTTATTTGTGCTATATCTTTTGTGTGCACCAAATAAACGATTTATTTATAGAATCTATCTCATAAAACTCAACTTAAAAAACTTCTCGTGCTCACAGGTGATCATAAAAGTAGCTGATCATTCACTTAAAACATTATGGGCATAAATAAAGCCATAAAAATGACTGCAATAAAACTTACAGTGATCGGTGCAACTGGGCCAAAGTGATCTGCCAAAGTAATCCAAAGTCGTCAGCGTGTCGCCGGCCTTATGTAAGTAGGTACCTATTGGGAATTGGCAAACACCTTAGTAAGGTTTTAATGTGGTTTCGGCTGATCAAGCTGGTTTATTTTTATTCTTGAGTTTTGTGTTCAGAAAATACCATTTTCACACTGCTTTAGCATTAAAAACCCAACCCGCAGTGAGCCGACGTGGTGGATTTCGACGCGCTCTCTCTCACAAAGAGGAAGCCTGATTATATGGCAGTACGAGTAATATTGTAGCGGTATCTACAACGCCGCATGCGAGCTACGCGTCACACTGACGTCACGCAAAATTCTGCATCGCGCAAGCAGAGTTTACCGCGCAACTAGCATTTATACAACGTCCCGACACCAAACGTCGGGCAGTTGCCCACCACACACGACACCCGTCTGCTCGGAGGATCCTCCCTTTTCTATGGAGGTATGAGTGAACGTTAGACCCTGTTCCTCATACCTCTATAATATAAAGAAGTGGGTGGCTAAACAAAATGTGAGGATTGTACAAAGCTTGGATAGACCACGATTTATCGTTTTTTCTCTTTGTGCTACCAAGGAGAGCACGTAGTACATTCCAGTTGTCACTGTTTCGGGTTTGAATACCCTTGAAACTCTAAAAGCTGGTCAAACCGCACGTAACATTTTTGTAGGTAAGAGCTTTTCGATAAAGCCGTCGTCCGGGGAAGTATTATCACCATACCTTTCTTAACCTGCCGTTGTTTTATTCCAGTTTGAAGGAATATGAGCGTATTACGAGTTGTTATGTAAAACTAACTCATTATTTAACTAACTGCTTAAATAAATGCTTGACTGTCATTATAATGTTAAGAGCTCTAACTAACATTCTAATAGCCGTAATAAATAAACGATAATGTCCTTTAAACCTCATTTAGACAGAATAAGTAATTACATGTAAATATACTTTAAATGACTTACTTTAATTACTATTTTTATTTTAAACTAAATTCTTAAGTCTGCGAGTTCCAGCAGGTTTAAAAGATGTACAGAGAAAATACAATAGTACCTTTGCATTTGAGACTTAGTTGGCTACCTATTCTAGCTACTGGGGCTGCAGTAAGCCAGGATCGGCAGCGTTCACTAATGGACATACAGAGCTACGGTTAAGTCTGTGCATATATCTACCTAAGTACAGAAGCTAGTTCCAAAGATAGGTTATATTCACTATTGTTTAGACTGAAAGGCAAATATATTTAGAACGAAACTCGTGATTCGTAGTAAGTTATCTTAGAAAAAATAGTTGTTAGTTGCCAATCAACGTAGCAATGCTGCCAGTGTTCTGGGCACGTTTCCGGATGACAGCGACGCGGACGAGTAGGTACTTGGGCGACCAAAAAACAAAAGGTTTTTTTTTGTTCATTTAGTGTTTCAGTAATTTAATTTTGTACCTAGTGTCAATAGTTAGATGTTAATTAGTACCCGACCATA
This sequence comes from Dryobotodes eremita, assembly GCA_917490735.1. Lineage (NCBI taxonomy): Eukaryota > Metazoa > Arthropoda > Insecta > Lepidoptera > Noctuidae > Dryobotodes > Dryobotodes eremita. Next base: position 26,186,427 of record OU823242.1, read on the forward strand.
AATATGGCACATAATATGGAGTATTACAGAAAGTTCTACTTTGTAAAGCTTGTTGTCACTCGTATTTACGCCCTGGATACACACATATTATTATATATGTATAGCTTTTTAAAACATACGGCATACTTCACCAAAACAGGTGCAATCACACCCCTCTGCCTATAACTTATGGAAATAGACGTCATTCTATGTATATCCTGCCCAGAGGACAACACCCTAGGACCCAAAGTTCGGAGGTCAGATTGAAGATAAATACATCAACTAGTAAATGTCCGAACTTTGAAACAAAACTGAGGAATAGAGCTTATCTTTCCGGGTGAATAAGAAAGAGTAGATATAAGGAAAACGTTCCGTTCGTAGTCGGTTAAGCAAAGATTGGTTGTTTATACATATTTAAGAGACATTTTGGTAATCAGGTAAAACCGGAAATACACATGCCAGGGGGATACCTCTCCGTATTGTGAGAACTTTGCAACGTTTGTAAATTATTAGACTATACTGTTGGTCCACCGTACAATGTCAAAGGGACGTCAACAGGAAACGAGATTATACGAATCGAGGGTGATGTCCCGTTGAGAGCATGCGGTGGACACGCGGCCATAGTAAATGTATGCATCGCTACTTCGGCGCTGTCATCTTGTGCTTGTTGGCGTCCCGGCGGTGGACAAGGACCCAGGTATCTTGTACCATACCCCGTCCTGACGCGTCTTTGTTACATTAACACTAAGAACTTAGTTTTATTTTGGGACACCCACCGGCATGAAATCTTGGATACTATTGTGCTGGCATGTGTATTATCGACTTTATGCATTGATTGATCGATGTGTGATCAGCAGCGGACGCCGACGCCGCTAGTGTTGGATAATGGAATGCATTTTAGCAATACAGTTAACTCATATTATTACTGCAAAACAACAGAATTGCTATTGTTTTTAAAGCAATTGCAAAGGGTGAAACAATCAAATAATAAAGTCCTTTTTAAAAATTTGTTGTTTTCGACTTTGAATACATTTGTCTAATGACCATTAGGGCAAAGATAAACTGCCTACATAAAGCATCCTCTTTCAAATTACGTCAGTTCTAAGTGAGCAGTCGGGTGACTCTTACGGCTTCGCGTTTTACCCATAATAAAATGGATCGTTCAAATAATCAGACGCCGCATTTCTGGGTCGATCAACTGATTGACGTCGGAACTATTTGTAGTGAAGAAATGCTTAATTCTATTTCAGATCGACTGACAATGCAGGGACCTATACTTTGGGGTATAGGATCTATGTCGAGAGAGCTAAACGGGAGTCAGGACGTGGAAGGAGTTCCACCACTCAACGAACTAACTGGGAGTGCAGGTACAGCCTTAGCAAGTGAGACTGGGAACTCGGAATTCTACGGCCCATATATCCGCGGCTTGAAGAGACGGTCGCCAAACGTCGAGTCTCTAGAAAATGGCGGATGCGAAGAGGAAAAACGTACCGATATTTTTTGTTCGCTATACTCCAGCCAGCTACCTGCCAACAAAAGACCAAAGACAACATTTCTCAACACCGATTACAGTTCTGAATATTCAGCTGCCCCTGACTGTCATAAGCAAGAACCGGTGGATCCTGACTATCACAAAACATCAGATCACAAAAACCCACAGTAATATTACAAAATAATATGAACGTGAGTTTGACTACGTATTTTAAGCACATGATTGCTAATGTAGTTGTAGGTATATACTACTTTGTTGATTTAATTGAATTTCTGTTGTGCAAAATCCTTACGTATTTGTAAACCATTAAATAATCTTTATATTTATGTCCACTTTTTTATTTACTTCCTTGACAATAATTAGCTGAGAACATTTGCATTTGTTATGAAGCTCACCCAAAACATTGTGTTTATTGTTATGATCATGCTGAAAAATAGGCACTGAAAGTTGCAACTTATTGCTTGAGTAATGTAAAATACAGAAACATTTTCATGAAGTGCCACCGCGCAGTGTCGCGAGACCAACCTAGTCAAGTAATAAAATATCTCCAACTTACGTAAGGTCTTTCAGACGCTTCCAATTATTATCTTTTTCTTTTCCTTATTACAAAGGAGCATTGAAACTAAATGCTTACAAGAGCACCTCATTACTCTAAGTACTTATTTATTTTACTCAGTTCTACTCCGTAGCAGTTGAGTGATTTCATGGATTCGCTCTTTTAAAGCATCTCTAAGTATAATGTTCTCATTAAATGTACGTTTCATTTTAATATTAAAAGGAGAATGCATATTTTTTTAAGGCTTGTGTTTAAATGCCTACTAGAAAAGTACCTATTTTACTACCAAAAAATACGAAATTCTCACCAAATTGTGTCCACCAGTATGGATAAATGCTCACCAAATTGTGTTTCATAAAGTGTTGTAGAAATGAACCTATTTTCCTTTTTTATTTATAAGGCGTAGTCGACGGAGCCCCGCCTGGCGGGGCTCCTACTTATGGGTGGTTTAAAAAAAAAAAAACACATTCCTAACCTAACTTGTCCGAGCTGTGGTGCCCCAAGGCTCGAGTTCGCTTCGCTCACTCTTGCATCTTATCCCACCATTGCATTTTGAAGCAAACTTATTTTTGGTGAGCAACTTAAACAAGATTTGGTGAGCATTTATCCATTTTGGTAGGCAAAAAGAATATAAATACAACACGTACAATTATTCTGATGAGTGTATAATTATTATGGAACTTAAAACATTGTTCTTTAGGCACCTCGAGGTATAGAGTGGGTTTATTTTATTTGAAGTTAACATATTTTACTTGGTACTTAGTTTTAGGGTCTAAAAATTATTTTGGTGAGCATTTAAATTGTAGCCTTTTTTTAAACCACTTGTGAACCACGCGGTGTTTTTCGTAAGTGTTGAAATGTTTCGTATGCCCGAAAACCTCAAATCGGTTGAAACTTACCAGACCATGTCTATAGGAGGTAAAATATATATACTAACACAAGAGGGTACAATTAGCGACGTTTGTGGAAGGCCTTACGTTCATATATCACTCGTTCTATCTCCACTAAATTCAACCGAGGTGTCGAGAGGGAATAAAACTAAGGATGGGAACAAAACAAATGCCCACTGGTAATATATGGCGTGCGATAATTTACACTTATGTTTGTTTTTCACGTGTTAATATTATTTTGATTGTAGACTGAGTCAGGCCCCAGGTGGCCCGCTTGAGGGCCGTAACAATAGATAATCAATTGTGTCTCAATAGCGATGCTTGACTAGCATCTCAAGCTTATGATGCTTGTTATGCATCTTAAGCCTTGTAAGTTGGGGGTCGTGCGGTCCATGGCCCTTTACGGGGCACCGGTGTGGGCGCGTTCATTGAGGCTCCGGCCAGCCCGCCGGTTGAACGCGTCCCAAAGGGTCATGGCCATCTGGATGGTACGGGGATACCGCACGGTCTCCTGCGAGGCGGCGAGCCTCCTTGCCGGATTGCCGCCGTGGGATCTGGAGGCAAAGGTCCTCGCGCACGTTTGGGAGTGGCGCGAGGAGGCGAAACGCCGGGGCGTAACTTCGCTGCCGCGAGAAATCACGGCACAGCGGACAGAGCTCCGGCGGGATCTCATGGCGGCATGGAGAGTGCGACTGTCGCAACCCAGCGCAGGGCACGCCACAATTGCGGCGGTAAGACCCCTCTTTGAGGAGTGGCTTGAGAGGCGCCACGGCGTCCTCACCTTCCGCCTGACGCAGGTCCTCACCGGACATGGCTGTTTCGGGAGGTTCCTGTTTCGGATAAGGCGGGAGGAAACGCCCGGGTGTTATCATTGCGTGGATCGACCGGAGGACACGGTGGAGCATACGGTGGAGGTCTGCCCGGCTTGGGCGGAGCACCGCCGTGTCCTCGTGGCGGCGATCGGCGGCGGCGACCTCTCGCGTCCGGCCCTGGTTCAGGCCATGGTACGGAGCGAGAGGGAATGGGAAGCCGTCACCTCCTTCTGCGAAGCAGTAATGCTCGCGAAGGAGGAGGCGGAGCGCGAAAGGGAGAGGCATTCTCTGCGCCCTCGCGCCCCTAGCCACCGCAGGAGGAGGAGACACCCTGGGCGTCGGGAGTCAATTGCCGACTCCCGGCCACCGTAGGCGCGGGCTTGCGGACGGCGGGCAATGGGCAGCTCGCCGTCCGGTAAGGACCAGGCCCGGGTCGACGGCGCGTCGTGTTCCACGCGCGCCTCAAAGAGATGTCAGCAAAATTGACGGGGTCCGATAGGACCGATGCCTGCTGGGGCTGCGGATTATTCGAAAGAGTTACCGTGGCCCTGGCGCACAGGCAACTGAAGGAACACGGGTGGGTTTTAGTCAGTAAGAGTCTGACACGCCCTTCCGCTCCGCCCAGAGCGGGAGACGTCATTTGCTGATTCCCCACCCAAAAAAAAAAAAAAAAAAGCCTTGTAAGTTCTTCCTTTAGCTGCTTCAACTTCAAGGACGTATAAGGCAATTCTAAGAGTGAATTTTAATGGATTAATATTTTATTTCTACTTGTCTCTATTTACCTGTATCTGTTGTACCTGCTTATATACGTACTCTTAAAGATGTAAGAATCTGTTATTTATAACTCTACTTGTTTATATTCTATATAAATCTTTAACTTCCACAAAAAATCTCAACCGAAGTAATACCTACACCAAATCATGTTCTTTTAGCTCGTTAACAAAATCAGTAGCAAGTCTGGTCATGTATATGTATTAAAGAACGTTAACTAGGCAGTCTTCAGGGAAAACAATAGTTCAGGCAGAGAACTAATGAGCGTTCAAAGCGTAATTCTACGTTACTTTAGTAGTTTAGTTGAACGCGGACGACCGCCGATTGGCAATGAGCCGGTTGTTCTCGCGGGGTTCGCCAGTGAGTGATTCAGATTCAGATTCAGATTCAGATTCTTTATTTGTTAACATAGGTAGTTACAAACAGGTGTTACATTGTCATATGCGCTCTATGTTTTGCCATTTGGCGTACAAATATGATGATCAATTTTACATTTAATTATTAATTATCTACGTGCAACAAATACTTTTATGAGTTTAAATTATAAAAAACAAGAATGCTAAAGTGTAAGCGATTCATAAATATTTTCAAATTGTCAACAATAAAATTTAAGAAATACGAGTAACAAAAATAAAAATGTCAGGAAAAAAATAATAAAAAAAAATATAGGAAATAATGTCAGTCATAAAATTTAAAATTAATACAGAAATGTCAAAACAATTATTAAACTATTCCTTCAGTGTCAACAATTAAATCTAAGGTAGAACATAAATGTTAAATGTATTATAATAATGTCAATGGATTGCAATGTCGATTAGTTAAAATAAATACAGTAATGTCAAAATAGATGACCTAACACTTATTATCTGTAGGAGGCATTATAGAACTGTCGTCCAAATATTCCTTTAGCGAGTAGTAACATTTATCAATTAATATTTTCATAAGCACTCTTTTGAATTTGTCCAGGTTTAACGATTTCAATGTCTCAGGCAGCTTGTTAAATATTTTTGTGGCCATACAGAAAATGCTTTTATTCATTAAGGCTGTTTTACCATGTGTGATTTCAAGCTCTAACTCATTTTTGTCACGTAGTTTGCGATAGTGACTTTTAAAAGCTAATTTGTACTGTGAGATGTGTGTTTTGACAAATATATTTGTTTCGTAGATATACAGTGATGGTAGGGTAAGAATGTTCAGGCTTTTAAAGATCGGTTGACAACTATCGGTGCTATTTAGGCCACACATGGATGACTGAGTTTATACTGTATCCAAGCCTTCACCAGTGTGTGCATGCGATGGACGATGATCTAGGAGATATTCGTTTACGTTTTTTATTTTTTTTATTTCTGTATCAGTATAGTTTACAATGGTTTTGTTGGTATATTGGCGTGTGCTAGCTGACATATGGCAAATAATTTAATTTAATATTTTTTAATGTTAATTACTTACTATTTCTCAAATATGCTTGGAAATTCGAGCATTATTTTGGCAACCTTCTTCGAGATAAATAAAAAATGCTGTACTGTTCAAATACATGCGAGCAGCGGCCGGCAATCTTAGTATGAAAATCCATATCTGTCGTGTTTAGCGGCCGAATAAATTGATATGAAAACTCATATCTGTCGTGTAATTAAAAAATGGAACGAACTTTTTACTTCAACCCATGGCAACCAAGGAGGTTACTTATTAAAAATCTGCTAAGCCATTAGCAAAAAGAGCTGTTTAAAGTGAATAAGAAACAAATGAACATATTGGCACGAGAAAAGTTATCGTTGTTCGTCATTCATTTTGAAATTTATAATTAATTTACTTAGTTTGAATTTCCGCGCATTATTTTAGAAAAGTACTATACAAGCCTTGGCCGCAACCAGGCATTGATGGAGTCATTTATGTATATCTCGGCTTCGCCTCGGCCCACATTTTCATGTTCGTCCATCAAATGCCTCTGTTGTCGGCCGCTGCAGTAATGTTATATAAAGCTACTATTATATAGAATCAAAATCTTCTAACTAAATAGACAGCTGTGCTGCTGGGGAGTTTGTTGCGCCACTTCTTCCCAGTTAAGCTCTAGTTTTAACAAATGACTTTTGATTTTAATTTGGGACATCCTTAATGTCCTGCTCCTGATGCGCCTCTGTGCAAACTGTCGCTGTAGTGCGCGTTTAAATGAAGACCTCATTTTAAGTAAAGTCAAAATTAAACTCTAACAACTGAATATTTCTAAGGAAATGCGCATTATAGTTTTACACTAGTTTTACCGTTTTCCATTAATATATAAAACTAGCTTCTGCCCGCGGCTTGTCCGTGTGAAATTTCTTGTTTTAACACAATTATTGATTTATTTATTTATAGCTAATTAACACGGTACAATACCAATTACATTGACTAACATAGAAAGAAAACAAAAAAATGCATTAAAAATATATAGCATCGCATCCCCTTCTTCCCTAGCACTAGGATACTAGGATATAGTTTATATTACCGAACATTTTATGCTCTATAGCTCAACTATTTTTTGCTCAACTTAGTAGATCAGTAGATCATCCTATTTCTCGCTTCGTTTTCGCTTAGCGTTATTTCTGACTTATTTTCTTTTTGCTCGGCTCATAAGTGTCGTAGCGTGATGTTAAATAGCATATAATATTTCTCAATAATTGGGCTATTTATTAAATGCAAAAACATTTTTTCCAAATCCGAGTGAAAGATTTCCAAATCCGAGTGAAAGTTTTTTTTTGTTTAAACGCGCTAATCTCTAGCGCGTCCAAACAAAAAAAAAAACAAACCAACTCTTCAGATTTACTATATTAGCATTAGAATTCCTAAACACTACACTTAGGGCCCGTTGTTTGATAGATAGTTAAACATGATCATTAGTCAATTTAACAATTAGTCACTTGACAATAGTCAATAGCAGTCAAAGTTTAACTACTCTGTCTGCGCATGGTTAACTTTCATAGCAAATTGACATTTTTTTTAACTGTAGTTAGCTTAACCATTTGTCAAACAACAATACTTCTGTAATTTTTAACAAATTGTTTCTTTAACTAATGCATTTTAACTATTAGTATGTTTGACTACTGAACAAACAACGGGCCCTTAGGGGTTTATTTATAAACGTTGCTTAAAGTCAAGTAATGATTAGCGACTGTTTAACCATACATTTGTGACGTTTAAACGTCTCGTAACTGTAATCATCGTTTATAAATAAACCCCTACGTGTAGTGTTGATTAGAGAATATTACGTTTCAACAAATGTCGTAAAATGCGTTTCTTACTACATAATATAATTTGAATTATCATTTGAAATCTTGATGAATTCGTAACGTGGAAGTAGGTATAATCACTGGTTAATTTTCTGCGATGTATAATTACTGTATGAAAGAAACTTATTTGTTTGGATCGTAATACCCGTGCATTATACGACTCGTGTTTATAAACACATTGGGGAAATTATGATGTAAGTGTCAAATAAATTGGAGCGTCGACCTACTCATTGAATAACTATGATTTATGTACCAATTTCATTAGCTTCATTAGCTTCAAAATTATTTTGCGTGCTAGTTCTAGCGAATTGTTTTAGAAACTGTTTAAAAAAACCCGACCATCTGTATGTACTGCAATTCTTGCAAATAAATTTCATTTAATTTTTGTTTAGAAATGTCGCCCTAATCGATACATGGATATCTCAAGTTCTGTCTTCGGAATCCGTGAATTGTAGTCACCCCACTTATTGATTGCACTAGCGATGCACACAAAGCCGTTCGTATGGATAAAACATTCAAATGTATGGAAAGCGAACCTTGCTTCACAGAGTATAAATTAAAAGGAGTGAACACGTGCAAGTGCGAGGAAACCAAACCAAAATTTCGATCATTCACCAACTCGCACTGGCAACGCGTGTAGGATTACATCCACTCCCACTTAAAAGCTGCCTGAGTCCCAGAAGAGTGGAAATTATAGGCTGTACACTGGCTTTACTCAACATAAAAGGAAATTTTGGTATCACAGCGACAGCAGAACACTGACTCCTAAGTCACAGGATCACCTAGTTTAGGAGTCAGGATTTACCTTATCCGTATGACTTTTAGTTAACCAAGTTGTCTCCTAGTCTTAAGCAATGTCAAAGGTTTTTGTATTAATAAATATTTTTATTTATTAAATGGCTGCTGCCCGCGGCTTCGCACGCGTGTACGTCGGAAATTGTTCCACAGAAACGTGCTACCCGGACAAATCGCCTATTTTACTCCTTATAACATCAGCTATCTGCCAGTGAAAGTCCCTTTAAAATCAGTCCAGCCGTTTCAGAGATTAGGCGGAACAAACAGATAGACGGTATTCTATTCTATTCTATTCTAGACAGACAGACAGACAAAAGATTTAAAAATTGTTTTTTTGTTATTATTACCGTATATACTTTCAAATGCATTTAGTAAAAAATTGTTATTTTGACATTACAAAGAGACACTTCAATTTTATTTATTTGTAATCCTACTTCCTACTAATATTATAAATGTGAAAGTGTGGATGTTTGGATGTTTGTTACTCAATCACGCTAAAACGGCTGAACGGATTTGGATAAAATTTGGCACATGGGTAGACTATGACCTGGATTAGGACATAGGATACTTTTATCTCGATATTCCCACGGGATCGAGATTTCTACGGGTGAAACCACGGGGCGCAGTTAGTAGATAATAGATTTTATTTCAATTTTCGAAATATCGGTGGGCTGCTTTAGCAGAAACAATGATGAATGTTTAAGGTGGAGAAACGGGCATTGTGGCGCATTTGTGGAGAGGCCACCAATAGATATCGGTGATAGGAGACAAAAGTATAATCATGTGTATATCAACTTTAATTGTGCAACAATATTTTAACACACGTAGCATATTTCCTCCATTTACTGCATACTCCTTATTCCTGCAGGACCAGTATCACATGTATGGAGTTTGTACAGTGTCCGTGCAAATTGTTCCTTTAACAAGAACTTCGATTTCCATTCGATGTTAGCTTGATTAGTAATGTGGTTCCAAATTTAAAGTGATTTTCTCAGAAGCCAGTACATACTTCCAAGTACAAATGGCTGCTAAGAAAATTATGACACAAGTAAAAGAATGTCAATGAAAGGTTTCTCTGTTCTATTCTCTTAAGAAGCACAATAATCCAGATAAGCAGATATTAATCCACTTGCGTGAAAAAAAATTGGCCAACCTCGTGCTCTCAATTTGAAAGACGATTTCTCAAAAATCGTAACGAATATAATTTATTGATTTATATTGTGTGAAGGTAGGTAAGGTACAGTTTATTTGCACATACACAATATTTGGATAAAAGCAATATCCAACACAACACAAGACAAGACATATGACAAGATCGAATCGATTCTTCTGATGTCCTCATCACTCACTTTTGCTCGGATAAAGTGCGTAACTTTTTATGTCAATGAAATCGACTTTTTAGGGTTCCGTAGTTCTGACAAGGAATCCTTATAGTTTCGTTATGTCCGTCTGTCTGTCTGTCCGAGGTTTTGCTAAGAGACCGTTAGTACTAGAAGCTGTAATTTTGTAGGAGTGTGTATAACAATTACGCCGACAAAGTGGTAAAATAAAACATTGGAAAATATTTCTTTTTAGGGTAGCCCCCCTACATGTGAAGTGGGATGAATATTTTTTTCGTCGTCTACCACATCGTGTGGGATATCGTTGAATAGGTCTTCTAAAATGACTTAGAGGTTGCTAAAATTATTTTTCAATTTAATGCTCCATTTTCGAAATATTAAACTTTAAAGTGCACATTTTTGTTCCAGTAGAGCGTCCCCCCCATTCTAAAACCTAAACTGCTGGTTTGAAAAATCTGGAAAAATTCACAATGATAGTGCATTTCATGAACTTTAAAAGAAAATTGTAGCGGTTAAGATAACTTTATTAGTTTAGCAGTAATAGTCGTTGAACTTGGGTGTTGGATAATTTTGTACCAAATCCAAAATCCTTAGCATTAATCCTTTAAAGTGACTAAGATGAAGTAGTTGCTTGTTTATAACGGGTAAAGACTTGCATTGAGAAACAAAATATGAAATAAAAAAAACAAAAAAAGCCATAATGAATTATCATAAGTTTCACGATACTGCCACTAGATGGCGCTGTTCCAACGGGTTACGTTTTCATTCGAGTACCTATAAAAGTCACAAACGAACTTTGTTTAATTTTCGAATTACAATTTTGTGAATTGAAATAATGACTTGGCAGCAATCATACTCTTATATTTTAGTTTTAGCAGGAAGAAAGTGGTTATTATTAGTTAATGTCTAATTGTCTAATATGTTTAAATAATTATCTTCGAAAATCAACATTTTGTCATTAGTTTAGTATCGCAATTCGATAATAGATGGCGTTGTGCCGCCACGTCACTTTTGTAGATCGCGGTGTTAAGATTTTCTTGCAGGGTATGACCTCCGTGGTTACGTTATGTGTTAAGGTTTTGTTTTACTCTGGATATCCTTGTTGTTGTTTTACCACCATTAACTCCTAATATCTTTACCATTACTTATATTCAGAATAAAGAACAACAGAGTCGTAGATCGTACTACATATATTGTGATAACGGGCTACTACGGAACCCTACACTGTGCGTGGTTCGACACGTACTTGGCCGGTTTTTTGTTTATTTCTGTTCGGTTAATGAAAATTTAACTTGATTTTTTAACGGATTTCAAAAAAAGGAGGTTCTTTTTTCAACTACCCATGTTTGTAAGTTCGTAATTTTTTCAAAAACTTATAAATCAGTTTTGATAATTCTTTCACTAGCGTAATCTACATACTTTCAGGAAGGTTTGAGTATACAATATATTAAGTTATTAAGTTTAAATTAAGTTATTAAAGTTATAGTAAACCTTGTTGAATTATATTGTTTCAAATCGAAGAGCACGGGATGGGTCGATCTTTTTGCACGCAAGTGTATTTCGTGCGTAGGTAAATATTTTTGAAACATAGGTGTTCAGTGGTGGATTCAGGACTATCGTTTGGGAGGGGCTTGACCTCGCTGAAGGTAGGTTTTAGCAAAGTAAAAACACTAAATTCGCAAATTCCTCAATGACTTCGTTAGGTTGTAGACCAGCAGAAATATCTCGGTGAATATACATCGCAGGCACACATGTTAACCCATCTTCGGTCATTGTCATACGAAGGTACGATTTTGTTAGTTTTAGCGAAGAGAAACTGCGCTCCACATTACATGTGGTTACTCTTAATCTAGCGAGAATTTGTAAGAGAATTTTATATTTGGGAAAAACTAATTTGTCTCTTTATGCGCTTCAGCTGCTGTTTGGGGGAGATGTTCCCTATTTCTCCAAAGCTCCTTCCAAAGAGTTATTTTTCCGGATAACGAAAGAGGATGAGATAAATCGTCACTTTGAACGCGTGCAGCTGCCACTATCAAGGTCAGATTTTGTGTATTCACGATGGCACGTCGTGGTAGAAGGTTGAACAGATCAAGAATTGAAGAGTGCTCTGCTCTCGAAAAGCGATTCGTCAACTATCCCAACAGGAAGTCGATGAAAGGGAGAAATACATTTAATCTAAAACAAAACACGATAAACGACATTATTCTGGAGCTCAAAAAAACATAATAAGGAAAAATATTATGTTGCACCAAACAAAGAACGTGTTAGCGATGCGCTCATATTTCTTAGATTCATAGTTATTATTATATATAAATGTATAACCTAAGTATAGATGTATGGGCCGCTGGAACCCCACTCAACACGCGGGCAGTTCAGTCCGTGTGAGCACTGCAAGCGGGTGCGCTTGTACGTGTTTACCTTGTTTGTTAATTTATCCGTGTCTTTTTTTCAAAATATAAGTTGTCTAAGCTACCTTCGCGTTTCACTTCGCGGATTACCACCTATTTAATCTACGAACGTGTGAACATAAAGTCTAAGATTCTTATTCAATATAATGATGTACGCACGACTACACATCAAGCTATATATTTCCAGTATAAGCTGACTTCTCATTGTACAAAAAGCCTATACAATGTGAGGTCAGATAAAACTCGATTTATAGCTTGATATGTAGCCGTGTGTACACGGTACAGCTTATCGAAATGTCAATAGTTAAATTAAATACTTACTAAAATTATTAAGATTTATCTATCAACTTAATTGTTATACCAATTAATTTAATTATTGTACAACTCATCGAAAGGCAGTTTTCCCTTAAGAAAAACGGGCAAGAAACTCAAGGGTTGCACCTGTGTTAATATTTACCTGAAATATTACTAAACATCAGGTGCTTCTATAGTTTAGTGATGAGTTGAACGTTTGGCTGTTCTGGGTGCTTGCGCTGGGATCTCCAAAAGTTCTACAATACGATATACACACCTTTTGGAAAATTTCATCATATTTAGTTTCTCTATATCTTTCTAGTGTTTGTACTACTCTTTCTACCATTTCATAACAAAGGTTAAGGTCTAATGCAACAATCTGAATCTGCCGTGAAAGCGAAACAGTGAAATTTGAAACATAATACTTATTAAGTTAAGGATAATTTACATTGTACCTTCGGTAGTGTACTGCTTGCAAAAAAGCTTACAGAGAATAGTATCAAGTTCACTTTAAGATTTGTGATGGAAGAACTCAGATACTTTGGGGGGGAGTGGGGGGGCTTGAGCCCCTCAGTGACCTCCGCTGGAACCGCCGCTGTAGGCGTTAAACGCTAAAAGCGGTTTTTTAGCGTTTAACTTTTACGTTTTGGAGGTTTCACTAGGTATTGAGCACGCGCACATTGGCTAAAAAGATTTAGTAGTTAGTTATAAATCTGTGTACGTAAGTATGGAGAGCAGTGGTGGCCCAGTGGTAACGGTCGTGACTTACGAGTTGTAGGTTGCAGGTTCGAACCCAGACAGGCGCTTTACTTTGTGTAAATTATTTCATCACCACTGCTCTCAAAACGGTGAAGGAAAAAATCGTGAGGAAACCGGCATGTCCTAGAACCAAAAATTCAAAGATATGTGACATCTACCAATGCGCACTGGGCCCGCGTGGTGGATTACGGCCCACTTTTTCTCACCGAGAGGCGGCCTGTGTCCCAGCAGTGGGAACATTATAGGCTGATTATGCATGTATGTAGTACGTAAAAGGATAATAATTGGAGATTCTGATCTTGTTCTGACCACTCTATAACGAGTTCTGATATTACAATGTACGTAAAAGTGAGTACAAAAACGTTTTGTTTGAAGTTATTCGATGCACAGTGGGGCGTAGGCACGTATATCAAATAAAATTCTATCTATTCGAACGTGAATTCTGCCAGTGGTTTTTATAGCCATTTTTTGGTACAATTCATGGACAAAAAGGAAACTTTATTCTAGCACTATGCTTGTCTAGTGTAACTTTATCAAAAAATGTTTTTATTTCTGATATTTGACTTTGACTGCTTAAACGAAGCAGTCAAAGTCAAATATCAGAAATAAAAACATTTACTTATTTTTTTTACTTACTTATTTATTATTACTATAAACACTAAAAACATCTAGTGGACGCAAGGCACGACTGCTAAGCGTAAGGTCCCGGGTTCGATTCCCGGATTGGGCTGTGTTATTCGATTTTATATTACGAAATGCACAGTTAAGTAATAGATCTGGATTTGTGCCCGGTTTAAGATACTATGTAAGAAAGCTCACACCGACACACGAGACCTAACAAAACTTATATTAGTTTTATTACAAAGTGTGGTATAGAGAAAGAAAGAAAGAAAAATATTTTATTTGGGACACGCACAGGAAAACCAAACAAAAAAAAATAGTATAAAAAAGGAGCTTTTAAAACTAATAATAAAACATACAACATAACGATAAAATAAAAGTAAAAATAAAAGACCTGTGCGAGGCCAAAAAAGCTCCTATCTCAGCATAATGCTGCGATATTTAAAAAAAAAAATACCGCAACGCTGGTATTCTGATAGGGCCCGATTTCGAAAATCTCGAAAGAAATTGGGGAAATCTCGATCGATGTTTATCTATACGTTACCGTCTAAAGAAGTCACTACTGTATACATATGTATACATATTATTATTATCATGTATAGATACTCTGTCGTAACCGAGTACCGCAGGCATATTTCAACAATTTTTTTTATCTACCTACACTTTCGCCATCATTTTCTCTCAGACGAGTGTTGAAAGTATTAAAGTATGATAGATATGAGTACGTGCCGACGACGTCTCGCTTCTGACGGATATTGAACACTGCGTCAAATTACCTCGCCTTAAATAAATTCTGGTCTTGTATTTCTTAATATCATTTATTCTGAACGGGTATACATATAATTGTATGGTTTAAAAAAAAATGGCATAGGTAATAAATTCGAATATTTAAACTTTTTGAATAATTAATTATATCATCATATTAATTCTATAGAAAACTAAGTCACTGAATCAAAGAGATAAACCCCTTCTACGCAATGTATTCATAAAGTAAAATACCATATAAAGTTATACGCTTCGTAGCTTCGTAGAGCATCTACGCGCGGCTACGTCTACGGAGCTACGGCGTAGCCCGTGAGGTTATAAATTAACCCATCCTCTATTCGGCAGATAAAGCACCCCGTATAATACATCCCTCGAAGATATATTTAAGCGCTGAGGGAAAAACGTTTCTCGTTTTATACGGGAATAAGCCTTTTTGTGAAAATGCCGATTAATTTTCAATTTACGTCTTGTGTTCTCGAATTTTCAAGTGGATATTCGACATTTTGTGCTTCTGTTTTGGTTGTTGGAAAAATCTCGTTTAACAAGAGATGACAATGTTATTAATTAGAGAGCGAAGACTTTTATTTTTTAACTATTGAATATTGCGACATAGGTATCTCCGTCAAATAAAATGTCTCTTTACACGTATGTTGGATACAGTAGACATTTCAGTACTACAGTAAAATTTACGAGCAACTCTAAAACGATCATTAATACGCGTTTTATTGCGAGATACGGAACGCGGCTGTATTCTGTATAGCGCGGAATGACGTCACGGATTATAATGACGTTAGAAATAAGGCATCGAGTTCATGCTCTGCATCCCGTAGCTTAGCGACAATAAAAACAATTTAATTTAATTTTTGACTTGATTTTGCATAGGTGATATAGTGGACGCACCAGACACACGCACACAATAGAAATCTATACCTCTTTACTTACGGTAAAGTTTTTATTTGTATATTTGTAAAAGGTTATGTCTGAAAATACTGATCCGATTCCAAAAACTCTACATTATTCCGGAGTGCAATACTTTTTTCTGTCGAAAAAATACACGGTTTTCGTAGGCACATGCGGATGAAACCGCGGGACGCAGCAAGTATCTAATAAAAATACCACAGTTTTTAAGCCATTTAGTTAAATGAACTGCACAAATGAATGTATGTACCTCGTGTTAGGTTCCCTTTGGTACATTATTTACCCTAAAATACACGGTTCTCGTAGGAACATGCGGATCAAACCGCGGGACGCAGCAAGTATCTAATAAAAATACCCCATTTTTAAGCCATTTAGTTAAATTAACTGCACAAATGTCTACGTACCTCGTGTTAGGTTCCCTTTGGTACATTATTTTTAAGTCATTTAGTTAAATTAACTGCACACATGCCTATGTACTCGTGTTAGGTTCCCGTTGGTACATTATTATGAGTGTAACCAGGGTGAAGCAAATGAGAGTACTCTCATTGTTTGTTTTTTAAGGGCTAAACGGTTTATCTAATTTATACATATAAGAACTAGCAGTGCCCCGTGGTTGTGTCTGCATGTAAGTATTTTAATCTTTCGTCGATTTGACAATTTTCACGTAACATCGATGCCAGTTCATTTTGGCATTTTCAAAAACATAATCTTAGTAAAAAAAATTGTGTACACTGATGTGATTTTTCCCGCTACTATGCGAAAAATCAAGCTAAAATTCCAACTTGTTTTCGCCACACATAATAAAAACTGCACAGTAATATCTAAAACGGAGTGTTGTTTAATTTCAGCCTGTCGTGTTCGCGGTCGAATAACAGAGAAACGAATGGGCCGCGTATTATAAATGTTTATTTTTAATTACATTCCCTTCAAGCACGGACGTGTGGTACAACCGTAAAACGGACAGATGTGGTTTTGGTACGTTTTTAGTATTTATTATTATAATATTCGGTTTATTTATGGGATTCAGCAATGAGAAATCTTGAGTGAGCTTTAAGTCAGCTAGAGTCCGGAAGAGAATGGAAAAATTATTGCCAAATTTGGGCTTAAACATTAATGTAGAATTTTTTATTAATAAAAACCTAATAAATCGAATTTCATTGAAGTATTTACAATTTATTTGAAAAATGTGGTCTTTAAATAATAGTACCGCGGTAGTAGGTACGTCTCACACCACGTCAATCTCAACAGGATCAGGGCAGTCAAATTTTATTGCCATTCACTTTTAATGGAGACTCCCTGTTTTATAGTTCAATTATAAGATCGAGACGTTTTTGTTTACCTCCTTAATTGAACGCTCTTTAAATAAAACAATTGGATTTTTTATGTTTCAAGCGGTTTCTAGTAAAGATTTGGAGTCATTATTATAAAATGCGAAGAAGCATTGTCTATGTATGCTGATTCTGAATAAATAGGTGCCTATAATTTAATGAAAGGCTATATTTTAAAAATAGGGACAGGAACGGTTTTCTGTCTGCAGCGATTTGGTGATTGATTACATATAAAGATGCCATACGATCATTAATAGGTTCGTTTCCACTAAGTTTGGTTGTATACTCAGGACCGTTTAAAGCTGTGTGCTGTGAAGATGCTAAAAGGCTGATTAACGACTACGTAGTTTTGCAGCTTCGAATATAAGGCAGAACGGCTGAATTTCGCCATTTTCAAGCGCCATTTTCTAAACTCCAAATTCCTACAAACGAGTCAGCGTAAGCACTACTAAACGAAGCACCGCCCAAGTCCTAAAATTTAAACGTAAAGGCACTTTATCCCACTCCCCCTCCCCTCCCCTCTCAGGGTGGATAATTTTCATAGTAATTAACCGTTCTGCCGTCGTGACACCTGCCCAGGGAGGGGTGGTCCTGTCATACACTTTTTATTCAATTTATCAAGAGCACTATTTTTTGTGCCAGCTTCACTTTTCACGTGAAAAAGTGGATCCTTGTCGCCTTTGAGTTGCTCTATTTTCTTATTGAATATAATAAATGAATCTTAAATTAGATTTTTGTATTTTCATATCATATTATTTTCCGATTTTAAATAACAATAATTGTTCTAGTATTCACATTAATGTTCTGTAGTGATTGTCAATAGTTGTTCTTTAGCGCCCAGTTTATTACAAAACGTCATCTTCATGTTATCACGTACTTATAATAATAATAATAATTATTATTATTTTATTGACATAGTAAGTTATAGAAACTTGTTTGAAGCCTGTGACTCCTGAACTAGGTGTACCTGTATGTCAGGAGTCAGCGCCCTCTCCCATTTTATTTGGCTTAGATACTAATGTCAGCATATGAATAGACAAACGTATGTGCTACAAAATAAAATATATATAATAATAATACTATTACTATAATAATAATTTGTCTCATTATTACGGACGCTTTTGACGTTCTGCATCGTTCTCATATGCATAATTTCAACATGAGTGATGTAACCAATATTTTGTAACCTTATTTTGATTTAAAAGAGTGTCCGTGGAGTTTCTTGTCCGTTCTTCTCCATAGGTACCTACTACGCTTTGGAATGGGCAACTAGCTTCATCTTTCTGACTGATCGACCCCTTGACAATTCAAAAGTGCCTGTAATTGGTTTATTTGAAATAAATGCTTTGAGTTTGAGTTTGACTATAAATTATATAGAGATGTTTTAGTTACCAAACGAATCCTTCATTTAAAACCAACTTCTTTTGAAAATCTCTTCATTAACGTCTTTAAGGACTTCTGCATAACGTTCCGGTTACTCTGTAAGCGACAAGCGGAAATATACTTAGGATAAGAAGGTTTTTTTTCCATGGACATCATTGTTTTCATACTGTTCTTCTCGTAGATACAATATTTAAGTAATACTTAAGTACAATGATATATTGCACGTATTAAGGTACTTCCACACCGCCGTTACTTTTTGTAGAGCAACATTTTGCAACATGCTAACATTAAGTAACTTTCTATAACTTTTAGTAAGTTTTACTAAATTATTCGTTTGTTAACCATTGTTGTCCATTAACACTTGCATACGTTGCTCCACAAATGTAACTTCGGTGTGGATGCGCCTTTTTTTTGTGGGAAATCATCAAATGACCTCTCCCGCTCTGGGTGGAGCGGAAGGGCGTGTCAGACTCTTACTGACTAAAACTCACCCGTGTTCCTTCAGTTGCCTGTGCGCCAGGGCCACGGTAACTCTTTCGAACAATCCACGACCCCGGCAGGCACCGGCCCTATCGGACCCCGTCTTTTATGCTGACATCTCTTAGAGGCGCGTGTAGAACACGACGCACCGTCGACCCGGGCCTGATCCTTACCGGACGGCGAGCTGCCCATTGCTCGCCGTCCGCAAGCCCGCGCCTACGGTGGCCGAGAGTCGGCAATCGACTCCCGACGCCCAGGGTGTCTCCTCCTGCGGTGACTAGGGGCGTGAGGGCGCAACGATTGCCTCTCCCTCACGCCCTCCGCCTCCTCCTTCGCGAGCATTACTGCTTCGCAGAAGGAGGTGACGGCTTGGTGTGGATGCGCTTATAAACTTATCCTAGGAAAATTGCCAACACTATTCAACAAAATAAAATGTATCTATCCTTTATAATAATTAACGATAACACCGATTGTGCCCGGTGGATTGCAATAGGCTCGCCCCCTATTACATAGGACTTAAACATAACTGGCGAAATGTGGGTGTACTATACGTACACCTCTGCTATAACCTTCGGGAAACAAGGCGTGATGTTGTATTGTGTTACGACGAAACCTATCCAAATAACATTCAAATCCGTTCTACCGTTGATTGAGTAAACAAATACACATTCAAAATTCCCAGCTGCCAAACATGTTCCCTATGGTTTGGTAATATGTTGGAACGCCTTTTATTTAAAAAAAGAAAGAAATTCAATTATTTAAATTCCATACCTATATTTAATCTTGACTGTAATTACTCCCGCCTACTACTCCCGGTTTGAGCATAACTTTTGCAATGCTATAAACACCGCACGAGGCGCGCGAGATCACATAATTACGTCACAAGTGATGATTGATCATGTACACATACGTCATTTGTCTTCGTGCCGCGCCTAACGACTTCACGAATGAAAGTCGTCCAGAAGTATTAACAAATATAAGTAATTTGAATAATAACTTTATTAGGCAAAACTCTAATGTCAAGTCGAATTTCAACATCAATTAGCGCTTTGCCTGCGACTTCGACTGCGTGGATTTCGGATTTTGTACAAAAACTTCAACATCCCATTTTACCGCTTCAAGGGCTGATTTACGTTAGGTTAGGTTATATTATAATTTGTTGTCCTCTTGTTCGAAGTATAATCTGAGCCAAACTTTTTAATCAGTTTAATTGATCGAGCGAGTGCGAAGTGTGAGCGAAGCGTCTCCGTTTCAGCTTGGACAAAAATGCTTTCGTAAGTCCGGATGTCCAGCGGATGTCCGGCTGTTCTCCTCTACAAGTCGCATTTCTCAACCGATTCTCGTGAAATACTCTGAGCAGGTTCGATAATTATATGGACTTATTTTGGCGATACAGTTTTTCGACATTTCTTAAAATGGCGGAGATATGGAGGTGAAAACGTAAAAAAAGAGGTGCGCGGTGAACATTTATTCAGTTTTAAGCTAGCAAAGACAGACTCGCGAGATCGATAGCTCACAGAGTCATTAGTATTTAGTATGGATTTTCATAAAATTTGGATGGAAAAATAGACGTCAGCCGTATAGACTTCAATAGGCTTCAATATCTACTTCATAGTTATTTTTAAGTTCGCTTACAGTCACAACCAAGCTCTGGTCCACGTAATTTTTTGTAACATCCCATAATGAATTAAGATTCAGCGAGGTCGTGTAATCCTTAGTAATTAACGAAGATTTTTTTTAAAGCGGCTTTTTTGCTCTCTTTAATCAACGAATCGGATTTCGGATGATCAGATGAAAGTTTGGCGGCGGTCGCTTTAATCCTATTAAATCGACCTACCTATTTAATAACGGCTTAAGGTACACATGATAAAATCGATTTAAAGGTGAAAAAACAAACCGGGTGAAATCGATTAATTTGTCATCAACCACCCGAGCCAACATTTTTAGAGTTTCATACTCATAGGGTGCTGTAGTGAACTTTGTGTACTGTATTCGAGACGAGCGGTTTTGAATCCAAAATGGCTTCGTACTTCAAATTTGTTAAACCCTAAACATTTGACCCATCACACTGCGCTGCCAGAGAAAAGCTATTAAGAAATAACGATCGAATTAGACTGAAAACCTTTAATTCATTCATTCACGATAGACAACGTACATCATAACTGGCTGGGTTTAGAAGCATTAATTAGGTTTTGCACATATTTTGCACAAGATAATTTTAATTTAATATGCAAAGAAGTAAGTTCCAATATAGTTCCTTATTTTTTTGCATCTAACGTAAGAGGTTCTCAATAAAATTCAAAAAAGAAATAAAAATAAAAAGCGAATGATGATAATGAATTTCCAGAAATCCTTTCTTTGTGCTCACTTTCGTTAAAAGTGGCCATCCGCTGGGGTGGCAGTATCCCCTCTTACAGGGGTAATACGGATTGCTGCCGATAGGATATCCCATCGGGAGTATGGCTTGTCTACTTAATAAAATTCTTAAAATCATTCATTCATTCATTGGCAGACAACGCACAGTCTAACCGCTGGGTCCAGAAGCGTGAAATTTGGCACAACAGATGCTTGTGTAACGGGAGAGATGACCAAAGGAGGATTTTATTAAAAGTGACTCCCTAAATTAGTAAAATAGGGGATGAAACTTTGTATAGAAAGTACGTATTTTTTGCCGTAGGGAAATCCCATCGGAAGTACAACTTGTTCTTGAATATCTACGCGTAGGAATTAGGCGTATACAAAATACCTAGGATCTTACAAATATAAACCACATGACAGAATTTAGAGTACTAGGATAACATAAAACGTAAATCGGTCGATCACATAGTTCCGCTAACATATTGATCACGTGCGGCTGTAATGGCGCGTTAAGAACGCGAGCGATTCCCGCCTCCGTGCTATTGTCCTTTGTCTTATGTACTATGTAAACATAGGTATAGAAATGTCACGCCTGTTAAACAAAGTAGCTACGCAGAGACATTGCTATTACATTGAAGTTTTGTAACGTGGTGCGGGTGAAGTTGTAGTTTGCGTTCTAGCAAGACTAAGTAAAGGAGAAAATATCGTTAATATAAAGCCATTAAAAATTAAAAGGCAAAATGGTGGGCAGATAAGAAGGTTCAGAAATTAGCAATCGATGGATACTTTGTTGATAAGAGCATTGCTCTAAAAATGAAAAATAATGAAATCGCAGAGAATGAACGCCGCTTAGCTGAAGTGGGACTGCGCTGGCCCCGTCTGCTGCATGCCCAATGAGCAGTGGGCCAAAATAACCACTACGTGGAGCCCTGACACAGCCAGAAGGCGTCGCGGCAGACCCCGTAGAAGATGGCGGGACGAGCTAGGGAAAACAAACGACCAGTCCAATTCAGCCCTGGATCGAAAGAGCTAGGAGTCATGGGGAGAGGCCTTTGCCCAGCAGTGGGATGATTCAGGCTAATAGTAGTAGTAGTAGAGAGTGAAAGCCTCACGACGACAACAATAGAGAAGCTAGTATAGTAACTGTAAGCCAGTAACTGATGTAAAACTCTGCTCGTGTCTGATTACCGAAAAAGGTATAAAACACATGTCCCTGGGATAGGATTTCAACAATAATACTCGTCCACACGGCTACATATCAAGCTATATATTTCCAGTATAAGCCGACCTCTCATTGTACGTTAATCCTATACAATGCGAGATCAGCTTATACTGGAAAAGTATAGCTGGATATATAGCCGTGTGGACCTACGCTGTTATTAAATTACGTAGGCACCGTCTATCTAATATTAGTAATTGTTTTTTGTAGAACGAAACCTTCATTTCAAAATGTATTTTCTACTGAAAAAAATATTTATTTGTTTCATTATTTCAGTGTTTTTATAAAACATCAAATACTCGTAAGCTCCTTAGGCCAGCCTAGCTGTGGCTTACGGCTCTGACGCACGGTACCTAACGATGATTTTTCATCTCGTCTCCGCGAAGTTAGCTTTACAATGTCAGCATCATTGACGGGGTCCGAAAGGGCCGAAGCCTGCCGGGGTCGCGGATTGTTCGAAAGAGTTACCTTGGCCCTGGCGCACAGGCAACTGAAGGAACACGGGTGGATTTTAGTCAGTAAGAGTCTGACACGCCCTCCCGCTTCGCCCTGAGCGCGAGAGGTAATTTGATGATTTCCCAACCAAAAAAAAAAGAACACGTATGTAAGCACCGACTTTACCGCATGATCGAAATTTGAATAATGAACGTTCCTTAACAATAGTTCAGTTAAAAAAAATATAGTTGAACGACATAGTAACACTACCCTACACATTACATATAAGAAAAATACACACACACTTGACTATATAGGACTATTTTAATAAACAATAATACAATATTTGTCCATTTGCACAATTGTATGTAATACCTACTTCATACAGTAGTTTATTAACAAACGCGGAAAAAAATTAAATCCAGTAGATTTTCCCCTTTATTCATAAACTTTGCTCAAAGTTAAGAGACGTTTAAACTTCAGAAATGTGTGGTTGAACAATCGCTAATCATTACTTAACTTTGGCATGTATTTTACGAGGCGACAAATTAACCTGAATTTGGGATTAAAAAATAATTAAAGCCGGTAGCAAAAATAGTAGGTTGGCAGCTACAGCGAAGTATAAAAATAATTAGCCCTTAAAGGCTCCCACAGACAGGCGCGACGCGATAGGGCTGCTCAAAGGCGCCGCTCGTCGCGCGACACGCGGTGCCTTTGTGTCGGGCGTCGCGTCGCGCCAGTGTGTACAAGCCTTAACAAGTTCACTGCGTTACCAGATACTTTAGAACTGGTACATACAGTCACCAAAAGAGATAAGTAACCAGGGTCATCGGATACAGTTGAATTTTAGTAAGAAACCGATGGATGATTTTGAATGAAATTTAATTTGATAAAATTTACTGTTGGTTTTCTATTAATTGACGTAATTTTATACGAAAACGTCCATCGGTTTCTCACTAAATTTCAATTATATCCAACGACCCTGGTTACTTATCACTTTTGGAGACCGTACCTTGCATTCAGTGCGGGGGCGAAAGAGACAAATTTACCGCTGGTGCGGGAGCTGTATCTTAGGAACTAGAAGGCACAGAAAAGAGACAAATATATTTTTGGGATTGTCTCGTCAATTATAACTAGATTTATGTAAAAACGTATACCAGGTCGGTTAGACCTGGCTCCGATAAAACGTATTTTTTTAAATTTTAAGTGCGGGTACCAGGTCTGTTAGAACTGGTATCAGAAACCTGGTACCGCACTGAAAGTAGGGTTTATTTGCAGCAGTGATGTACTCGAGATAAGTTTTGTTTTAATAAGATAGAAAATATTTCTATATAAATCGTGTTTTGACGAGGCGCGTTAAAAAAAATTGTGGGGCAGGACTATGTCCAGCAGTGGCCTTCGGTGGACTGCAATGATCATGAATGATGAAAGTCATCCCATCACGTCTGACTAATCGCCTTTGACTACATCTACGGGTATAATACTTGTTAGTAGTTGTGATATAAATGTAGGTAGGTGTGTCCGGGGTGTTTCTGGAAGATGAATTAATATTATTAGTTCGTCATTTGGACACGTATTCTGAGTGAGTGTTGATACTTAAAACAAATACTTCGGCCATTTTTTTTCACTTCCCGTATAAATCGCGTCAGCAGATTGGGTAAATTTCCATGGAAATTCAAAAGAAAAATGTCCGAATTTTTACATTTGACCTGTCAATATGTGTCCAAATGACATACCAATAATATTGTTTTATTTCTATTTATGTCTTCACGCCAAATTCCTTGCGGGTAGGCAGAGAGAACCGAGCGCCACGTGACACGGTTCTTCCCTTACACACCACTTTCGCTTTGCTTCTATAACATTCACAGCCCTTTTATTGCACGCTGTTTTTATGACTCAAAAACAAACTGTATATCGACTATAGTATCGACTTTCTTTAGCACATCACTAAAATGTTTGCAGGTCTATGCGGTTATCGGATATTATCGACCTGGCAAAGTTTTTGCATTATTTTTAACATAAAGAATTATCGGATTTATCTACGACAGCAGGGTTTAGGCAAGCAACTTACGTAGATTATATGCATTTATTTTTTCAAACTGTACGTGATTTCATTGAAATATCGAACTTTATTTTTTTGTAAAATTACCGGATCTTAGGGCGCTGGTAAGCACCGTGGCAAAGGTACAAACTGGGTCGGTACAATCTGGTAACGCATATATTGAAAGTTTGCTGAGGAGCTTCCCGCAGTGAACGTGTTAACTTCAAGAAACGTTTATAAATAAAATTTATTATCTCCAGATTAACCATACATTTAAGTTTCACATAACTTCACTACGCGTTTATTAATAAGGGGGCGTGAGAACAGCTACGTCTTTCTGTCTGACCGACCCCTTGACAATTCATTCATTCATTTCAAATATCTTTATTTAACTTTAAACTTTATTTTCAAATATCTTTATTTAACAAGGAACAATGAACAAAATACGTATCCTAAATGATAAATTATTTTATTTCTGTAAGTAGGTTTGTACAAACACTGTTACACGTCAATCATATTTTAAAAACTAGATGAGGTCGGCGTTTCCTATCTGACTACTCTGAGAAGGAAGGCCGAAACAAACTCAGAGGTCACAGTCTCTTTTAAAGTCCAGACATAATCTTGGTCAGATCATGTGAAGACCAGATACATTAACTCCTTACAATTGAGGCATTTTATGAGGCTAGTGATTCATCTTTGAAAGCTTATGACAGACATGTAGTATTAACTGCTAGCAACATAATCTTAACACACAATAATCATGGGTACATGATGACAATATGCAAATTATTTAGTTTTAATTTACTGATTGCAAAGTATATTAAAAAATATTTATGTAAGTAATTTACTGATCGCACGGTGTACATACATACCCAGGTCATGGTCTACCCATGCGCCAAATTTCATCCAAATTCCTTTAGCCGTTTTAGCGAGAAAGCGTAACAAACCAACAAACTCACTTTTGCATTTATAATGTTAGGATAAATGCTTTGAGTTTGAGTTTGAATAATTGCTTATTCTGAAAGCAGACTATTTTAACCCTAAATATTCAATTCACCCTAAACGCTAAAACTGTTACAGCGCTATACAGTTTTACCGCACGACTTAATCAAATGACTGACAAAACTGTTACAGCGCTATACAGTTTTACCGCACGACTTAATCAAATCTCTAACAAAAAAATTAAAAAAGAACTAGGAATTTAAAAAGCAACAGCGCACTACATGCGTATTTTTAATTAAAAAGAAACACTGTTTAGCCAACAGGGTTGCAATTAATAAAACTTAATTTGCATTTTCAGGTCAAGGGAATGCTTTAATAAAACAATTTTGGCCGTCTCTCGCTTGTACGCGGACTTTCATAGACTGTTAGAAATAAAATTATAATATTTAATTCATTACGGTATACTCTGTTTTCCTAGTAATATAAAAATACAAAGTTATGGTCTTTTCAAAAATCGAGATCAAGATGATTATTTGAATTTGAACCGACGACACCAAACAATGAGGGCTATCGCGCTTCAGTTCGCCACTAGAGGCGCTAGTGTTGAGTAAGGTCTCTAGGTGTCAAAATATGTACTGAACGTTCACTGTTGCGGACTTTTTTTATCACGAATGATTCATAATAGCAGCTGTAATGGTTGTGCCATTCTTGATTAATTATGGCTTAAGATTTTAAGTAAAAAGTTAGGACCTAATTTGGTAGCACTTGAAGGAAGAATAAGATTTGTCTGTTTCATGTTTGCCAATTTTAGGAACATTGTAATCTAAATATTCATTTGAAGTTTTAAAATGTAATAAAATAAACATACTATGAATATAAGGGTACTTATATCCAAAACGTCAAATAAAAGTACTGCAACAGGACCGTACTCGACAGTGGCGCCAACTGGTGAGCACAAAAACGATAACCCCATTCTCACGCAATACAGTTGGAAACCATAGTTGAATTTTGACTAAACCATGGAAATAGTAGGATCTGTTGGACGGTAGTACATACTACTTCCATGGATTGGGACGTAGTAGTTTTGATATTTGACAGGTCTATATTTACTTGCAGCAACATCAAGCAGGAGAAATTGTGAGGGTACATGCCAATTATGATGTAATGAAAAAAAAAACGCATGGTCTGCAATTTTTTTTTTTGGGCTTTGCCCCACTCTAGGATTTTCCCCTGTATTGTGGGTGCGTTTAAAAACGTTCAAACTCACATACACAAACAGCCAGACCCGGAACAACTACTTGTAGGTCATACAAATATTTGTTCCGAGCGGGAATCGAACCCGCGACACGCAGCGCAGCAGTCAATCGCTTAACCACTGCGCCAACCGTGCCGTCGGAATTAAAAAATAAATGTCAGTTTATCCGATAGAATCCCGGTGGCCCTCTGTAGGGCCGGGGTGGCGCCACCGTCAAGCCCCGCTGGCCCTCTAGAGGGTCGCGCGGTCGTGCGGTTAAATAATCATCATTATGCTTCTAAATGAGGGCTAATATCGTCTTTTGAGCATTTCACTGTAAGGGCTTTTTTTTTTTGGGCTGGCTAACTGTTTGTTCCACGACATACCGGTGGCGCCACCCTGGCCCTACAGAGGGCCACCGGGATTCTATCGGTTAAGAAGAACCACTAGCGTGATTAAATAGGTTATTGGCCGAGTTATTGTGTGATTGGCCGTGATTGGCAGTGATTGGCCTAGTTAACAACAACAGGTGTAAAAAGACGCTTAACGAAGCCGGGAGTCACTTGTACTCCCCGCCATTGTGTGTTTTTTTTGTACTGTACCATACCTGTGAACGTTTTGGTTACGGAGATATTGAATGTCAAAGTGCCAACCTTTTTTTCAAACAAGTTTTAAGTGTTATAATTATAACTTAACGTTAAATACGCCTACAACTCATGTACCGTTGCGTGCATCCATTAGTACAATGTTTTGCGTGCGTTACATTGCGCGCTACCGTAAGAGCGTTTTTCACACTAAAAATAAGTCATTTCCCAGAAAAAGAAATGCTGATGTTAATTAGTTTGATGTTCAGAGTGTGTAGATTGCGGCCATGTGATAGTTCTTGTTACACTCCGTATAGTTTAATGAATCTTCTCAAACACACTCTACATAGATACCAGCTTATATTTCAAGGACTCGTTCAAGTCTGTAAGGTTAAATGATTAGATGTAATGACATACAAGGAAGGAAAGAACAATGGCGAATTCTTATTTGAAATAAAATTGAACGTCTAAAAGTGACACATATACGAAATAATTTTTTTTATTTATCTGTTTTTTTAAGTATAGGTTGGTATTGGGGGGTTTGGGTAGGTTTGGGGTTTTTTGGGGGGTGAAGGGTAGTAAAGGCCGAGTAAAAAAATAATGTTTAATGAAAAGTTATTTGACTACTTCGCTCTAAAAGATTAGGAAATTGTTGGTTGGATTGGTTTAGTATTGCCATTTCATATTTATTTTCCTAAATAGTAGGTATAGCGTAATTGTCGTGGTGTTGTTATAATTTTTAGTTTGTTATATGAAGTAAATGAATAAGTAACACATTTTTTTTGTCGTACCTATATCTAAGTTTATTCGTTTTCTTACTTAGATAAGAATATTGCAGTAAAGTGGGAAAAATATCAAATTTTATGGCAATTCTGTACTAAAACGACTAGTACCTATTTAAATTCTTAAAAAAATATAGCTTGGTTGTTGACATTGACAACCGTTGACAGTTTACAACTCTTGACCAGAAGCTTGCGCTCAGTCCCGTGTTGTTCAAAACTTCTACACTGAATATCTATTAATCTCCGCCTTCTCTAACAAAAAATCTTACACGAACTAGCTCAGAAAATGACTCTGAGTTTAGTAATATATTTTTCATATAAAGACGTAATAATTTAATTTCAAATAAAACAATGTATGGGAAGCTGCCATTGTTCTTTAGCACACCATTAGCAGGCGCCTCACTAGTTTAATAAATAGAGATGTCAAACAGGAAGATTGGATAAAATAAGTAATGGTTGAAAATAAAACTCTTAGGTCTATAGTTAGTTTGAACCACGTTTGATAAGAACATAAAAAGACGTAGAGCCATCTATCAGAACGTGGCTCGGATAGCAATAATCGATTGGCAACGTTGCCGCAGTCAATGCTGGATTGGCTTTAATTATTTTCTACCACTCTCGCCTGTCTCGAAACCGATATAAAATACATGATCTTATATTTTTTCCGTAGGCTCGATAGATTGGCGGCATCACGTCAATTCTGGCGTGACAAGACCCATCTTTGTTTTGCTCAATTCGAAACAGTGAAACTCGTGGTAGCAATCTTACGAAACCTGAAATGATTGGCGGGAGTACTTTAATAGACGATGTCAGTCACACGGACGTCTACTTGCTACAATCCATCCATCTTCCTTATTCGACAACTAATTACATCTTACTTCAATAGCATTATCGTTAATCTAGCAACACAAACCTCAAATAATCCGTTTAAAGCAAAATAAAATCTACAATAACAAAAAGAAACCACAAAATTTTGGAAAATAAATTGTGCTTCTGATAAGAAAAATTACGGAATAAACAAGTCTCTTTTCATACGCCTAATCTTGTCCCAACCATATCTTCCCTCCATTACAAAAAGGTCATAAAACGCCACCAAATGCACCGGGACTAAATGATGTAGAATTTTTATGCGTTATACAGAACGCCCAGTATATCTAAGCACGCGACGAAATAGCGAACTAAATGAAAATGTACTGTATTTGACATATTCTTGCTTTTCACTTCGCAAAAAGCGCCGCCCCGTAGTGCCAAAATATAATGGGAACACAGTAAATGTTTAATAAAACAGTTTTTGTGTTTTTATGTTTTATTTTATAACTTTGCATTGAAGTGTTGACGTTTTTTTAAATATTTTATTTTTGAGCGTTTTGCTTGAAGATTTGGTACAAAATCTAAACGAAGGTTTGGGTGTTTAATTTGTGACGTTTAAATGATAAAATATACTTTTCATTCAGAACACTGTTTTGTATTTATTTATAAATTTCGTTGAAATATTTGACTCGAAATCCAGAAAACCCAACCAGAGTACTTGAACCAGGGGGGCCATATACGGACCGATGCTCAGCAGTCACGCTTAAAACCACTAGCAACCAAAAATGTACTAAAAAAATTATAATATGTTTCAAAATCAATTCAAGCCCGAAACTAAATCAGTCTTACCGTAGAAATTACTAAAGCGACACCAAAGAATAAGATTGCGAATTGCCTTAAAACGTACAATATGGACGTAGAATATGGCCGTAATAAAGACGATTCACACGGACGTGTGTGGATGCACGCGACCGCGAATCCTTATCGCCAGCGAATAAAAACGTGCGATGTGCCATTTTAATGTTTGCCCCTTCCTTCGACCGGTCGGCTGTAATGTGCAGTAGTGACGTGTGTGATATCGATGTCCGTAATATAGAGTTTTCAGTACTGAAGGGTTTTCAGTAACACGATTTACGGTCAGCAGCCTGACTTCAAGATCGATTGTTTTTTTTTAACCTTTAAATGGTAGATTATATTTTGTCTGTTTCCTACATTACTATCGTAATCGTCGCTTGTAAATTCATTCAGAAAGTCATTAAGATGTTTCTTCTTTCTTTCCGTCCATCTAAAGGCTGTCGCGGATTGTTCGAAAGAGTTACCGTGGCCCTGACGCACAGGCAACTGAAAGAACTCGGGTGGGTTTTAGTCAGTAAGAGTCTGACACACCCTTCCGCTCCGCCCAGAGCGGGAGAAGTCCTTTTGATGACTTCCCAACCAAAAAAAAAATGTCCATCTAAAGGCTGTCTATAAAGCCCCATTTACACGGTGCAAGTTTCTGGAACGTTCAAGAGCAATAATTGCATGCTACTCGTATAAATAAAGCACGTTCAATTATTGCCTTCCTAATTTCCAAAATGGCATATAAGTAGCATGTCATGCAAGTTTTGCCATTCAATAATTGAATGTGGCTGCTGTTTACACCAAGGAAATTATTGCAAGGTGATTATTGCATTCTAGTTTACCCTCGTCTAAACACATAGTTGTACATGCCTGTTCCATTTTATGACGCGTTGATTCAAATGTTTCCAAGCAATTCCTGGCATCCAATTGAGCGGAAACTTGGCAAACCTATGTAACTTGATGGTGATGTAGCGGTATCTACATCGCCACATGCAAGCTGCACGTCACACTGACGTCACGCAAAATCCTGCATCGCGCAAGCAGAGTTTACTGTGCAACTAGCTTACACACAACGTCCCGACATCGATCATTCGGCAGTTGCCCACCAGACACAACACCCGTCTGGTCGGAGGATCCTCCCTTTTCCATAGAGTATGAGTAAAATATTTAAATTCGGTTCAAACGAACTAATCACAATTTTTTGTATCTATCGAAACCAGAAGTGTCTGTGGAATACACAGAATACAAATTATAAAAATCGTGACATTCGTGACGCTGCATTTGGAAAATTCACGATAAAATTGGCTATTGATAATTTTGGACCCAAAGAATTAACAAACAAGGTAAAAAATTCTCGTCTTCTTGAATACTGCACCTCTCTTCTTGATATCCATTTTTTGATCCGACATCTTATTAGACGATGTTTTCTTAGGATTTCTTGCCTCAAAAGAGTAGCAATGATTACCATACCCTAACTCACCCCGCACTCATTTCTGAATGATAGAAAACTTCCATGTGATAATTGCATGCGATTTTATTACATGTACCTTCTGTTTACAACAATACCATTTTCGAACGGTAAACTTTTCCGTATAGTGCAACAATTGTACGTGTTTTTTAGACGGTTCCAGTCAATTCTTGCTTCAATTTTATGGTATGCTACAGGCAATAAACTTGCAACATGTAAATGGGGTTTCAGAGATAGCCTTGTAATAAGACCGCTCAAGGAGGGCTACGGCGCTTGAGTTCGCTGCTAGACGCGCTAGTGTAGAGTAAGGTCTCTAGATCTCAAATGCACTGAACGTTTACTGTTTGCGGGATTTTTTATCAGCGATTTTAACTAATTATTCATAATTGTTGTAATGGTTGTGCCTTTCCTGATGAATTATGCCTTAAGATTTTAAGTAAAAAGTTAGGATCTAATTTGGTAGCACATATGGAAGACTAAGATTTGTCTGCTTTATGCTTGCCAATTTTAGGAACATTATAATCTAAATATTCATTTGAAGTTTTAAAATGTAATAAAATAAACATATTATGAATTTATGGGAACTAAAACATATCCAAATCATCAAATAAAAGTACTGCAACAGGATCTTACTTGCCTGTGGCGCCAACTGGTGAGCACAAAAACTATAGCCCCCATTCAAACTATGGTGTAAAACTGTATTGCTTGAGAATTTAGTGCTCTATTTTGTTTCACGAGAATTTGGTGTCGAAGAAACTGATTTCCGTTTATAGTTACAATATAATGTTCGTTCTTCGTTAGAAAACAAAGGGATATTATTAATTGCACATCAAATAAATAATCACCTATCAATTTATTTCCATCATTTAAATACTGACTGCACAGCAAATTAAATACTGACTGCACAGCAAATCAACCAGACCGTACATACATAATACTCACATTCATAGCGTGTGAGTATTAGATGGTCGACGTCAGTGGCATCCCGAGGTTCGGTTGGTTAGGTTCCTTTAAACCCTTTAGACAGAAATAGGAGCCCCGCGAAGCGGGGCTCCGTCGACCAGCTTATTAACCCTAACCCTATATTTAGATTACCCTAGATTTCGGTAAAACGCAATTTAAATAAAACTTTGTGTAGCTGAGTGTACAAAAAGTCACGCTTTGGTATTCGTTAGTAATAGATTTTTTATTTAAAAAAATGTGGTACTCGTTGGGAATAGAAAATAAATTGATGAAAAAGCTTTTACTTTAGGAAAAATCGCTGTACGCTGCGAAAATAAATTGTAGTGTGTTTAGTGATATTTTGAGTTGAATATTTTGCTGTGCAATCAGTAATTTTGATGGGAATTCGGAATCTTATTGCATAGAAAAAGGATATTTTTTGATTTGCGTTTAAATACTACCCGAAAACAAACAGATCATAATTCTGTTCCCCTTCTCCCCATTCATTTGTGGTCGTCAGACATGTCCAGAAAACTTCCATACCTCTCTATTAGTCGTTCCCTTCGTAGCGACATCCTCTTTCACACAGTCTATCCATCGTTTCTTTGGCCTTCCCCTACTCTTATAGCCATCCACATTTATACTCGAAAAATTACCTCACGACATTCTTCCGCATCACATGCCTATAGTACTCGTATGACAACTGATTTCCTCACAACTTTTCAGTCATTGGTGTCTCTTTTAAACTTCCTCATATATACTTATTTCTTATTCTATCCCAAGGCCTGCCTAACCCAGGCACGCGGGCCACAAAGTGGCTCGCCAAGGCATTTGAATTTGCCGACCAGCACTTCGGTCGGCGCGCGGTGTCACCGCTTCCACCTGATTGGTCGTCCCGCCCGAACGCAACCGATCCGCGTCGTTCGGGTATTGTCGCTATTTCTACGTACCACTTGAATGTTTGGGTGCATTGCATTACTAATCAGTTTGGTGACAATTTGTTAAACTTGTAGCGGTATCTACATCGCCACATGCGAGCTACACGTCACAATGACGTCACGCAAAATCCTGCATCGCGCAAGCTGAGTTTACCGCGCAACTAGCATATATACAACATCCCGACATCAACCGTCGGGCAGTTGCCCACCAGACACAACTCCCGTCTGGTCGGAGGATCCTCCCTTTTCTATGGAGGTATGAGTGAGCTTTACACCCTGTTCCTCATACCTCTATAAACTAAATTAAAGCATATTTCGTATTTTTTGTGTATAAATTACCTTATGAATATGGTAGTAGTGGCGGCCCGGCGCCGCCACAGTGTAAAAAATTTTGCTCACCTGGAAAATCTATTGGCCAGCCTTGTTCTATCCATTCGCGTTACTCCACACAACCGTCTTAGCGTTCTCATCTCAACTTCATGCAATTGCCTTTCATTCATCCTTTTGTGGCCAAACATACTGATCCATACAGGATAACAGGTCTCACAATTGTTTTATAAATCTCCCCCTTCATCAGAGGTTTGATCAGATATAGATTGTTCCCGTGACCTGCCTCTATTTTATCCAACCAGTGTTAATTATGTGCTTAATAGTCCGATCTATTTTCCAACGCTTTGCACGAGTGTACCGAAATACTGAAAGGCAAAGCAGACCAGGAGAAGCACGCCATCTAGAGCTAAAGCTCCAAAACTAGAGACACGGCGGAAATCGCAGTACATACCATCAAATAATATATGTATGCGATAATAAAATCATTCGATATTAACGAGGTGTCGAGTCCCATCCCTATCCTGAAATATGTATAAGCAATTTATGTTTGCGCCGATATGGTTTAATAAAAGCAACTCTATTGGTTGTAGGTACATATTTCAGGATTTACGTTGTGATATGATTTTTTTTCAAATATTGGTTTTCATTTCAGAGAGTGTTGTTAAATGGTGTACCAAAAATGTCAAGCGGGCTTTTTTCCATGATAATATTCTCCCTTGAGGAGGGTCCAATCAAGCTAAGATATAATAGTAGTATTATTTATTTACGTCACTCAAAGTCATTCGTTGAATTAATGTCGTCGTCGTATCGTATTACGCGGTATCTGACGGAATTACCGTAATTTTCCCGACTCATTATGAGCGGCGCAAATTCCGCCGGGTTGCTGTCCCTAAAAGCATTGTTTGTTAATTTTCCTACTAAGCAAACCTGCCGACAGACAGTACAAGACGTGGCGTCGTTAGTTTACGTTGTCGAGTAAATAAACACTGTATAGTGCAAGCATTAGCTGTCTCGCATCTGAATACAATTAATGTCGGCCATGTTGTCAACGTTAACGCATAACTTGGGAAGCGAATGATTGCTTCGTGTTTAGATTTTACTTGAAAATTGAAATGAAGGGTTATGTATTGATGAGTACTAATTTGTCAAATTATGAAGAAATTAAGCAGAACTAAGCCGCTATAGCATCGATGCGGAACTTAATAGCACCTTAAAACAAAAAGCGCGCGCAAAGAGCGCGAAATGACAGAAATATGTATTTTTTACGTTTTCAACCCCCATTTCCCCATTTGAAAACTTTCCAAAACCTGAATAAACAAAAAATAAACCATATAATTATCGAACCTGCTCACAAAATTTCTCGATAATTGGTTGAGAAATGCGACCTGTAGAGGAGAACAGCTGGATATCCATCCGGACATACGAAATTACTTTTGCCCAAGCTGAAACGGAGACGCTTCGCTCGCGCCTCGCGCTCATTTGGTCAATTACTACCTATTTAAGTGATCATAATTTTCATTAATAAGAACACCTGTGTGGTTATAAATCAACGTCTATTTATCTTTTAATGATGTACTAAACATCGAACGCACTTGTAAGAAAATAAATGCTGTTAAGAAATCGAGCAACGAACGATAAGCCAAGTGCAAAACGACCAACGATAAAAACTTTAACAATTAATTTGGACATTATGATAAATTTTTGTATCCGCTTCCACCATTACCAGAACTTTGGTTATAACAAAAGATATAAACAATACAGGCAATTAATTGAGCCGTTAAAAAAACTTGGGCAAGTATTGAATGGGGGGTATTGTATCCAAGTTATTGAAAGTTACTTTTTGTAAGGAGTGACACGGGAAAGCACTTGGTCTCGCCTGTTGTTCGCTGGATAGGTATCGATTGAGTTATGAATGTTAAATTTATTATGCTCGTCGCCATGACGAGCGTGGTTTCTTCGTTGCTCAACTTAATATAAATGTACAATCCGTTTATCCCTAATCTGTCTGTCTGTGTAAGATGTTGTGACAAAAATTTAAAAGAGTATGCTTAGATGGTTTTGGTCATGTTGAGAGGATGGATAAAAGGCGACTAACAAAAGGTATTTACAAGGCGGATGTGACTAAAAACGCCGGGAGGGGACGCTCTAGGAAGACATATAGTGACCTTATTGGTGATGTTCTTCAGAAAGGTCAGATGCGTAGTACTCGCAACCGGCGTGCGTGTATGACCAGATATATGAACGTAAACATGGCAAAAGGAGTATGTAAGGATCGTAGCAGGTGGCGTTCTGTAGTTTCTGCCTACCCGCATGGGAAGAAGGCGTGAGTTTATGTATCCATAAAAATAACGATTTAAGGTTTTTTGCACCTGATATTTTTTTGATTGCCCGCCCTGGCAGGATCAAAAAGAGAATCTTAAAGAGTTTGTTGGAGATATTAAATTCGTGATAAATTATTTTTTGTCTCAGAAATACTTTATTTTATTGATTTGAAGGACTGCTTTTTGAATAGTCAGATATCTTTTATCTAAAGAAAAAATATTACATATTAACGACTTTTGTTTTAGTTTCTTCAATAGACAGAAAATTTGTCATTATTTACTCTTCAGATAAAAGTTATCTGAGTATTGAAAAATCAGCCCTTACCATTTTAAAAGACAATCCGTGTCAATTATAAAAACCATTAACTAGGTAGATGAAATAAGTGTGTATAGCTACCACCTTTCAATGTATTTCTTATTGAGTTTAGAGGTGACAAAATAGAGAATCGAGTCTCTTAAAAGACTGGAAGTTATAAATGGGTATTGTAAGTAAAAGAGAAAGCTTTATCACAAGTTCAGAGCTCGTAATTCTCTACTTTCGCATTAACAATCGCGTTTGTCGCCGTTACCAACTGACTCGATAAGATTCGGCGCCCCATTCATGCCACGACGAACATTTATTCTGATTATTCGAAAGTCGCATTAGGGTTTACTTCAAAATGAACCTTTAAATTATTAGTTTTCTGATTCCTTATCAAAAATGCATATTATAAAATGTTTACTTTCTTCATGGACATAATCTTTTCATTATTTGATATTATATACAATTCTTTCAAGTCTTTACTTTTGGCTTTTGTAAACAAGATTTTAATTCAGATTTGTTACAGTTGTAATGGCAATCATTTTATTTGGTTTAAATATGCTTTTATTTTTATATAGATTCTTCTATATTTTGTGAATGTGAGATCGTTGTAGGCCTAACTTGTCTG
The DNA here is from genome assembly GCA_917490735.1 of Dryobotodes eremita. Lineage (NCBI taxonomy): Eukaryota > Metazoa > Arthropoda > Insecta > Lepidoptera > Noctuidae > Dryobotodes > Dryobotodes eremita. The sequence goes on from OU823242.1 coordinate 26,223,454, forward strand.
TAGATTTGTAGACCTTTTTATATTTTGTTGAGTGTCTGTTACTTGTTGACAGGCCTACACTGTCCTCCCATACCTATCAACACTGTAATTTGAAACATTGTAAAAGCCCCTTATTTTTAAAAGAGTAACCGCGGAGTTTCTTGCCGGCTCTTCTCCATAGGAAACAACCAATTGGAACCGTGCACCTAGCTTCTGACGTTTCATAAGTGCCCATGTTGGTTTATGTGAAATAAAATATTTTGATTTTAATTTTGATTTTTTCGCTATTTGATGCTCTTACCGATGCGACGGCAATGTTCATCAAGATCTTGGCATAATCGATTTCACAGTTCTTTGTAAAAACCGTTTCTACCAAAACTATGTAGCATATAGATCATAAATCTGATAACCACCTTAACCACCACCATCACCTCTTTTTCCACCTTAACTTGATATTCTATTCTATTCTGTTCTTATATAGAAGATATCTCTGCGCCATAGATTCCCGGTTTAAAGCATGTATTACAAGTTTTATTTAATATTTCCTATTTCAGGACTAAACAATCTTATATTTTGTCGTGTGTTACGAAGTTAAGATCCTTACAAAAAGTCTTAAAAGCAAGTTTCCCCCATCGAATCGTTCTGTGAGCGGTTGATGTATATTTATTACCCTGAGTAACGGTTGGACAATCTTGGATAAAAGCAACCAACATTAGCAAATGAATTTATTTTCACGCCAACATTATTTATGGGAACTAAAATACTTTTGGAACTTAATCACTTGTTTTCATAAACCAGAGAATGCTTGCTTTAAGAAATTCTTAATTCTAATTTATTCATATTCATAGATCTAAACTTACCCACCCCTATTAGAAAAGAGCCAAAACCATATTTTATGTTGTAACTAATTATAAAATATAGGTAACTTATAACCCGCAGCTTTTTTTGTTTTGGATCGGATATCATCAAATGACCTCTCCCGCTCTGGGCGGAGCGGGAGGGCGTGTCAGACTCTTACTGAATAAAACCCACCCGTGTTCCTTCAGTTAGCGATGCACCAGGGCAACGGTAATACTTTCGAACAATCCGCGACCCCGGCAGGCATCGGCCCTGTCGGACCCCGTCAACTATGCTGACATCTCGCCGTCCGCCAGCCCGCGCCTACTGTAGTTGGCAGTCGGCGATCGACTCTCAACGCCCAGGGTGTCTCCTCCTGCGGTGGATAGGGGTGTGAGGGCGCAACAATTGCCTCTGCTTCACGCGCTCCGCCTCCTCCTTCGCGAGCATTAATGGTTCGCAGAAGGAGGTGACGGCTTCCCATTCCCTCTCGCTCCGTACCATGCCTTGGACCAGGGCCGTTCGCGAGAGATCGCCGCCGCCGATCGCCGCCACGAAGATACGGCGGTGCTCCGCCCAAGCTGGGCAGACCTCCACCGTATGCTCCACCTTGTCTTCCGGTCGATCCACATGTAGCGGCATCTACAAACGCCACATGCGAGCTACGCGTCATACTGACGTCACGCAAAATCCTGCATCGCGCAAGCAGAGTTTACCGCGCAACTAGCATATATACAACATCCCGACATCAACCGTTGGGCAGTTGCCCACCAGACACAACACCCGTCTGGTCGGAGGATCCTCCCTTTTCTATGGAGGTGTGAGTGAACTTTACACCCTGTTCCTCATACCTCTATACACACAATGATAACACCCGGGCGTTTCCTCCCGCTAACAGCCATGTCCGGCGAGGACCTGCGTCAGGTGGAAGGTGAGGACACTGTGGCGCCTCTCAAGCCACTCCTTAAAGAGGGGACTTACCGCCGCAACTGTGGCGTGCCCAATAACCTGCCCCTGCTTCCACGGTTTTTACGATTTGACAAAACATTTATTTGCGGAAAACACGACGCTGATGATGATGATGATGATGTTGTGCCTTCCCTCCGCTTTAAATTCTCTAAATGATGGTGAAAATCGCATCAAAATTCGTTGCGTACTTTAAATGAATGTCGCGGTCACACAGACACATACGAAAAGCGACTTTAATATTTACAATGTGTGTAATGTAACATATAAAAAATACAAACTACATAAAACATATGTACATGGTCTCTGACTTCTCTTAAAAATCAGCTGTGCCCGCGACTTCCTTCGCGTGCATGTCGGAAAACAAATTGGATTTCATGGGTTCTAATTTTTATGCGCGGCACGCTGTTTTTTTCTGGAATAAAAGTAGCATAAGTTAGCCTTATAACATCATCTATCTTCCAGTGGAAGCCCCATCAAAATCGGTCCAGCCGTTTTGGAGATTAGCCGGAACAAACAGACAGACAAAAAAAATCGAAAAGTGGTTTTTTGTTATAAGTACCGTATATACTTTCATAAGCATTCAGTAAAAAGCTGTTATTTTGACATTACAAACAGACACTTCAATTTTATTTATTTGTATGTATATGTACCTTTGTATATCTAAGTCTTTGTAAATCTGAAAATGTAGTGGTTATTATATTTCTTAAGTTAAATGTTAAGTTATTACAGTTTATTTTTGATGTACTACTATTTGTTTTCCCTTAAGAAATAAAATAAAATAAAAATAAAAAGATGTATAGATAAAATCTGTACATGAACATAAAATTACAAAATGTTCTACCACAATGACATTTCTCTTTTACTTAAACATATATAATAATACTTTGAACAGCACAACATAAAAATAAATGAAGCGAATACGTCCCCGAATATTTTCCCCGGAACTTTGGTACAAATATTCTTGTTACAATTTAACGTATGTGAAATGGAATATGGTGCCTTTAGATTTTTTTTATTTATACCGCTAAGGTACTCCTCCTTAAGGAGGCTGTACAATAAATTTTGTAAAAGGGTTCGATAAGGAATCCTATTGGTTAGCAATGACGGCTTGTTGCCAGCTATTGATAAATTGCCGAAAAACACCATTACATTTTATTCGACGGCGCCTTGGCTCTGTAGTTTGATGTTATTTTCAAGAACATTATTTTTGTAATTTTGTATGCAAGAACTGTTTTTTAGCAAATTATGTTATTACATAATTTGCTAAAAAACAGTTCTTGCGATCCCACGATGTTTTCCTTCACCGTTTTGAGTGCCATACTTATTAGTATGGCTCTCAAAACGGTGAAGGAAAACATCGTGGGAAATCTGGCATGTCCTAGAACCAAAAATTCAAAGACATGTGACATCTACCAACTCGCATTGGGCCAGCGTGGTGGATTACGGCCCACTTCCCCTCACTGAGAGGAGGCCTGTGTCCCAGCAGTGGGAACATTATAGGCTGATTACGATGTTATACTTATGGTGCTTTTAGGAATTGATTGAATTAAAATAACACGATTAACATGCCTATTAATATTCTCGCCAACCACGGACAAACGAAACATTTTTTCATTTTTCCATGCGACAAATTCCCCATTTAGGGTGTAAAAAACAATAATCCCCGATTCACTCGTTCACAGTGCTTTATAGGTTAATTTAGGAAAAAATCCAATTCCGCTGGCAACCCCACGGACGAATAAATATTAAATACAGTTTAAATGAGGAGTCTGAACGGTCACCACCATGGAAGGGATATTCGAAGCTCGTAAAGTGTACTTTTGAAGGAAATATATATCGTGCGCGTGTCCATTTTGTTTTTGTGGGGGAGAAAAGAGACACGTTTTGAAAATAAATGGACTCTCGTTCATTTTAGAGTGGTCTGGGAGTAACAATCGACGTTTATAGGATGGAAGTATGATCTTTTTGTGAGCGGTGACGCCAATATCTATACTTTGTTTTCATAATAAATGAATGTTAGTGCAGAAAAAAAAACAATCATCAATAAAATATTAAGCCAAACAAAAAAAAGCACTAGTTTTTCTACTGGTTCTTTTCTTAACTTTTACAGTTCCATACCTCAAACGGAAAAAAACGGAACCCATATAGGATCACTTCGTTGTCGGTCCGTCAAGACCCTTTATCTCAGGAACGCGTATCGTTTGTATCAAATTGAAATTAATATCGAATACGTAGGTCTGCGGTCCCTTGGAGCTCTAAAAAAGTCAAGCTATAAAAAATACGGCCATTTATGCGACATATTTTGATACTCGCAAATAAATCAAAACCTATAGCAGGGATCACCAATTAGTTTAATTGGAGGTCCGTTTAATTTTTTTTTAAATTTTTTATATATTTATTAAAACTTTATGCACAAGTAATAAAATACTGTACAAAGGAGGACTTAATGCCTGAGGAAACATTACTGTCGCGATTCGTTTGGCAGACGATTACTAGAAACCGAGATTAAAAGATGTTCATCAGTAAGTTAAGATCGAAATTATTTTTTTAATGTAGTTCAACTTAGAAAATGCTGCTCAACAAATTAGTTTAGCACAAATTTTATCCAAAATTCTTGGCAAGTAACTTCAGTATTTTTGTGTTTTCTTGTTTCTTGTAAATCGATAAATTCCATCCGTAGAGTAGCTTTATTACGTCCGAAAACATTTGCAGCTTCATGCGTTGGCGCGTCGTCCATTGTCTCGTCAACGCGGACGCGATAGCAGAAAATACAAATCGTGGGCTTTATTAAATTCGACAATATTTTTTAATTAAGTGTTAGTTATTTTAACTGTTTACTTTAAGGTTCGCAGAAAATAGGTCAGCGGTCCGGATTCGGACCGCGGTCTGCCATTTGGTGACGCCTGACCTATAGGGTACTTTCCGTTGACCTGGAATTGTGAAATTTGGCAAGACGCAAAGTTTCACAGCACAAATAAAAGGAAAAATTTCGAAAATCGTTAATTTGTAGATTTATCACATAAAAATAAATATTTTTGCGATTACCTATACAAGGGCATCGCCAGCCGATGGCCCAGAGGAGGGCAAGTTGATATAAATGGAGGGTGAAGAACGTATGAATTGTGGGTACAGTCTACGACTTGCATAAAGAAAAAAATAGTCATTACTGTATCTATACAGGTTCGAAAGCACCACATTATCACAACCAAATTTAAATCCAAAATAAATGTAAATTTTTCATAAAGATATTACATTCTCCATACATCGTTTCTTTTTTTAATCATCTAATAGTAAATTAAATGCTGCTATCCAATTTTTTTCACTCAAATGAAGAAAAAAATGTAAAACAACTATCTATGGCCAATAATTAAAGACTTGTTTTTATAGTACAGCTTTACTGTCCGCTATTAACGAATGACGTCATAGCTTATGCCTATTTTTTATGGGGTGATTTGACGCTCGGCAGATATTGCTTTGACTGTAATTTCTGACGTTCGTAATGCTCAATCCCTGTTGGTCCTTTATATACATATTCTCCATATGAGAAACTGAATTAATAGAATTATTAAAAAAATGGACGCCAGTTCCCATAGTGAATTCGTTCGAGTTTCGACGTGCGGGAATGATCGGTCAAGCAAGCAATTCCAGTGAATGGACTAATGATTTTGAGTACTTTACATTTGACTACATTTTTAAGAATATTTAGGGGAGGGGGGCAGCTGCCTCTCCCTACTCCCCTTGTCTACGCCCTTGTACCTGTATACTTACATTTGAACATTACAGAACATTTTGTCAACTACAAAGTTAACTTTGTTATTGCCAACTACGGATTCACCCCAACTACGGAACACTTCATTGTGCGTGGTCCGATACGCACTTGGCCGATTTTTATGAATTAGCGAACGACTTATGTAAGTTTAATATTAATGTATTATACACATAAACCTTCCAGAATAAATTCTCTAAATGATGGAGAAAACCGCATCAAATTCCGTTGCGAAGGGTCGAACAGCAACGCGGTCACTTGACAGACACGCAAAGAGACTAATTAATTAATTAATAATAATTAATTACTTATATTATTTAATTATTAATTAAGTAATTAATTAATTATTAAATAAATTATTATTAATTAATGATTAAATAAATAATTATTTAATTATTAAATATTTATTTATTTATATGTAATATCCTGTCCTGGGAACTCAGTCCCGCTGCGCCCTAAGCTAATAATCTTGGTAATACGATTATCTGCCACGGATTCTAAGAAGATGCTAAAAATAACTCATCCCACAAAACTCAAAACTCAAGCTCAAATAATTTATTTCAAATAAACCAATTACAGGCACTTGTTAATTGTTAAGGGGTCGGTCAGTCAGAAATATGAAGCTAGTTGCCCATTCCAAAGCATAATAGTATGTAGGTACCTATGAAGAAGAAAGGGCAAGAAACTCCACGGACACTCTTTTAAATCAAAATAGGTATGGTTACAAAATATTGGTTACATCATTCATGTTCAAATTATGCATGTGAGAACGATGCAGAAAGTTAAAAGCGTCCGTAATAAAAAGATAAAAATAATTCAAATATTAAATCAAATTAAAATAAGCAGTGGCAACTAAGAGATAACCAGTCCCTACTGGCGGCGCCCGATCACGAACATGACGCATGGATTAACACCATTCAGCTCAACCATTTTGAAGGGAGCTAAATGATCCAACACCTGCGCCACCATCAGCGAGACATTAGAGTGAGCATGACATACTCTCAGCCGCCAGGGCACATTCAAGACAATGGAAGACGTACCTGGGTACGTCTTCCACCACCGCTACCATTTACTGGTAAATGGTAGCTTTATACATAGTACTCACACATTAGAAGCAGGTCCCCACTGCAACTAGGTTCAAAGCGTCACGTGTCCATAATTATGAATTCCCGGACTAAAATTCCCGGGATTAACAAATTCCCGCGCTCTGTATTGTTTGCGCTGGACGGGATTGCGCGTACCCTTGTCAGAGTATTTCTTGACGTTCGTAGGTAAGATTAGGGTTAGTTCACAACAGTTTGATGAACAGTTATTGTGTTAATTTGGGGTGGACGGAAATGTAAATACTGAGGTATTGTTTCCTTAGCTCAGAAAATTCTTGAAAATAATAACAAAAAAAGATTGTGTACAGATTCAGGATATGCATTGCAAAAAAAGAGAGGTTTGCGAAGAGTAGGTATTTTCCATGAAGAGTAGCTTCTGCCCCCGACTTCGTCCGCGCGAAATTTCTTGTTCCCCCGACCCACCACGTTGCATCGCATCGCCTGCCCGGACTATTACTTCGTTTTCGTTCCGCGCTCTTTCTGATTTTCTTTCTTTTTGCTCGGCTCCTACAGGTCCTAGCGTAATGTTAAATATATAGCCTTCCTCAAGAATTGGGCTACAAATGCAAAAATAATTTTTCAAATCCGACCGGTAGTTCCAAAGATTAAGTCCTAAATACAAACATACAAAAAAAAAACCTCTTTATAATATTATAATAAGAATAATAAAGCCTTTTATTCCGAAACCAGACAATTACACCAACAATAGTGGTCTAAACAAAAATCACAAGATGTCTCGAATTTCGGTGTGCCTCGTGGCATAGGCCTCCTCCAACAATTTCCATTGACATGTGTCGTGAAGTACTCTCCTCCAGTTTGGACCTGCTGTCAGCTTTATTTCTTTCTCCCAGGCAGCGGGTAGGCTGCCTTCCCCTATTTCTTTTGCCGTCCCTTGGATACCATTCTGTCACTACCTTGCTCCACTTGCCTTTAGCGTCTCGCATCATGTGGCCTGTCCACCTCCACTTATAATCTTTATTTATATAAAAATTACGTGTCACGTTGTTTGTCCCCGATGGACTCCTAAACTACTGAACCGATTTTAAATTTGATTTGCACACCTTGTGCAATTTGATCCAATTTGAAAGATAGAATAGCTTACATCTCAATTTATTTTTATTTGTCTATTATTTGACAGTCACAATTATCTGTTAGCTCCAAACGATTCTAACAGATGGCGATATCTGTTGACTGGATTGAGTAAGTATTCAATAGATGGCGCTATGTTAAAAATACAAACGTTTCATTTAAGCTACAATTTAATAAAGATAAAAGATATGATTGATTGTTTGCATTGAATAGGCTCCGAAACTACTGAACCGATTTCAAAAATTATTTCACTGTTGGGAAGCTACACTATCTCCGGGTGACATAGGCTATATTATATTATGCTTTTTTACCCGGGCGAAGCCGGGGCGGGTCGCTAGTAATAGTGTAGATTATAAATTATGTTAATTATAGTATAGATGTTACTTGCATACTTAAGCATTTGCCAACTTATTCTTTCCATGAATTATGAAATAAAGTCAAATAATCGAGAGGTTAGGTTAGTAAATGGTACTAGGGCCTAATTAACAGGCGTTGCACAGGGGGGGTTCCGGAATTGTTATTTTAAGAGGAACCGGGTCCCCCTCTATGTGCTGATGGTGATCGCCAGGGTGGTTTTAGTGAGGAAAAAGTCCCACAATCCCCGACCTTCCTCCCCGGATGTCGGGTGCCTTTTGAAGGTTACCCCCGAAAACACAAAAAAGGGCCTAAACAACAGCAAAAATATCGTCTCTTCATCAGAAGAGACGTGCTGATCTCCACAAAAACAAAACATTAAAATTTATTTTATTTATGCAAAGTTTCACGTAAACGTTCTGTCAAGAGGTTTAAACGTAGGGTTTTAAACGCGGGATTAACGCCCCGGAATGTGCGGAAAACGTGCTGGATTCCCTAATTTATACATTTTTGCGCTCGTCCTAAGATAACTTTATGATAATGGTTGTGATTATACGTAAAGCTTAGAATCTTAAGTGTCCGTTCGAGGACGCCTCGATATTGACCTGTTATTATTATTTAAGTCTTGGTTAGTGTGAAACTTGGTGGGTTCTGGCTGTTCAACGGTTACCATATTTTATTTCTGCTTTTAATACCATTATTGAAAAGTTTGTTAAATTAATTCGTGTTTCCGGTGGTCGCTACTGGGAGTTGGGTTAAAAATATTGTCGTTGAGAGTTGCCTGCAATCGAGCTGAATGGCGTGCAGTTGGAGAGGTCTATTTCCAACAATGGACTGCTGTATGCTGGTGATGATTGTCCTATTATAGTGGACCGGAAACACTAGCTTATTAATTGTGCTCCTACCTCCAAAACAGAGATCTCAATCATGTTTTTACCATTTGTCAATAAACTTCACACACGTGGCGCAAACTGACCAGATTTTGGGGACCTTTCCACACATACCTACCAAGCTTCAGCATATTATATTAGCAGAAAAACAACATTGTGAATCCAAGCAATACTATAAGACAATAAAAGTCGCAAGCGACTAATATAAAGATTTACGATGTGTCAAGTGTCGGGATAAGTTTAATTCTCCTAGTGCAGTCTACCATTTAACTTCCTCCTAACTTGATTGCCCGTAATTCTGGAACATGCTATTGTGAAAGCGCTTGATACTGTAATCAGTGTCGTCTCTTAAAATGTCGTGCACGCTTTTTTTTTAAAGACGGGGGTATACTAAGCGCCAATGTTTGCGTCAGGCGAGGTTATAGAACGTAGGAGCGAGACGACATGATACAAAATATACAGAATTATTAAATCTCGTACTAAAGACGTAAGGTCCTACTCGCACGTTTCATGACCGCGACTGCGAATCTTGACGAGCAAGTTTTCAGTTGCGATTTCATTTAGTTGAGTACAAATAGATAAGTGTTTTGTCTATAGTAAAATATTTTTTCGAACCCAAATTATTGTGCGTGATATTTTTCCATGTGTGCGCTCATTGAAGGATGATAATTATTATAGCATTTTTTGTTATATTATTTTGAATGAAATTTTGTTATCATTATTGTTACGCGCGAATCACCAAAATTATTGAATAACTTTAATTGTAAATATCCTTTTTGTCTTTGTATTATTATGTAAAACCATTTTATGGTGCATGTTGTGTTAGCCTGTAAGTGATTGTTGCACTTATAAATGTATATACTATTATGGAAATTATTGTAAATGTATTGTGTAAACAATTGTTGGCTAACCTAAATAAATAAATAAATAATAAATAAATAGCACGGTCTAACTCCGATTTAATTTTGGCAGGTATCAAACAGCAGCATACAAAGCTTTTTGTGTAAGATTTGTTCGTATAATCAAAATAATAACAACTTCGTTGAAATAAATGAAAAGTAATGAAAACCTTTTGTATAATATATTGGGATAGCAGCTGTTAAATTTTCGCATTTGACAGTCGATTTTCAATATTTAACTACGACACAGGTTTTAATTAAACGTTTTATTTGGTTTTAACTGTGACCTGGGAATGTTTTAGGTACTTACATCTTATTTAAAATTTAAATGAATGTTTTTTATTGTAATATTCTTATTAATTAAACGTTTTATTTTGTTTTAACTGTGACATGGGAATGTTTAAGGTATTTACATCTTATTTAAAATTTAAATTGTTGTTTTTACTGTAATATTAATATTAATTAAACGTTTTATTTTGTTTTAATTGTGATTTGGGAATGTTTTAGGTACTTACATCTTATTCAAAATTTAAATGATTGTTTTTACTGTAATATTCGTATTAATTAAACGTTTTATTTTGTTTTAACTATGATCTGGGAATGTTTTAGGTACTTACAGCTTATTCAAAATTTAAATGATTGTTTTTATTGTAATATCTTAAGGCTAGACTTTCTTACGTTTTGATTGGAACCGTCCAAATGCAGGCTTTAATCATATTGGTAGTTTGCTTGTAGAGCCAGTCTGTCTGTACATCCAGAATTGGTTGTTAAGATACAAGCAGTTTTTTTTTTGTTTTCTATGCTGTCCCTCTGCTGGGCAAAGGCGTCCCACAACTTCTTCCAGGAACCCTTTTTTTTATAAATAAATAAATTATTGGCTCTTAGCTAGTGGACCTAGAAACAGTATGTCCTATAAATCATGCGTCCTCCCGTTTAGTTCTTTCATAGTTTACCCCAGACAAAACTGCGCGAGGTGTGTCACAATTTTATTCCACTTCAAAATCGCGAAAGCGCTCGACATTGTCTCAAAGACAAGAATAGGGTCCACCGCTAACGAATTCAAGCCACGTGGCAATATAGTTAATTGAAACGAGTGAAGTCGGGTGAGCAACAAGTGCGTAAATTAAACCTTACTATAAATGCTTATCTCCGTCTTCTTGAATCCATACTCCAAGGGGATTTACTTTAATGTAATGTCTCTTGTTTATGGCGTGTACAGGAGTCATGTCTGAGGGTATTAGGTTTGGTGATGAACTCAAACTCAAAGCATTTATTTCAAATAAACCAATTACAGGCACTTTTGAATTGTCAAGGGGTCGGTCAGTCAGAAAGATGAAGCTAGTTGCCCATTCCAAAGCGTAGTAGGTACCTATGGAGAAGAACGGGCAAGAAACCCCATGGACACTCTTTTAAATCAAAATATGGTTACAAAATATTGGTTACATCATTCATGTTTAGATTATGTATGTGAGAACGATGCAGAACGTTAAAAGCGTCCGTAATAAACAGACAAAAACCATTCAAATATTAAATTAAAATAAGCCGTGGCAGCTAAGAGATGACCAGTCCCTACTGACGGCGCCCGTTCTCGAACATGTCGTATGGATCAGCACCATTTATCTCAACCATTTTAAAGGGAACTTAATGATCCAACACATTTGAGTGAGCATGACGTACTCTCAGCCGCCAGGGCACATTCAAGTCAATGAAAGACAAACCTAGTAAATGGTAGCTTTATAGGATGCTTGGGGGAAGACGTTATGTTCAAGCAGGGTACGTCTTTTGAATAAATGATGATGATACGGAGTAATCAAAAAGCTATATAACTGGTTGTGTGAGAGATGTTTTTATTCCATCAATGAATATTTTGAGTGTAAAATGTAAAACTTATTTATTTTTATTATTATGACATTTACCTATTGACATTACTTAAATAATATTGAATAATTTTCAATATTCTTGCTATTTTTTATTGTCATGAGATCATTAATAGTGATCGCTATTTTTAATATAAAATATTATTTTAAATGAATAGAATTATATTTAATTTTATTAATTGCATTGTAATCTAATTTTAAATTATGAAACTATTAATATTACGTAACTATTAATTTATTAATAATAGTTTTGCACGGCTGAAATGCCGAATATAGTTAAACCCATAGATCTTAAGAACTTATGTTAACTACATAGGTACCTAAATTCTTCCAAATAAATATTATCATTCATTAAAAAGGTTGTCGAAGATGTCTTCGAAGGGTGGTCCACGTTTCAGCTTAGTTAAAGTAAAAAAATCTAGACTAAGGTCTAAGATGGCCAAATTATCAAAAATAACCTTTAGTTAAGAAGAAATACTGAAGACTTCAAATTTGGGATTAAGTCAAGTTTTAATCCTGTTTAAAAGTCTCATTAAAAATGTGTTTACCGATGTCTTTGAGAAAAAAGTCCGCCTGCTTCATTAACAGGGGATTTGTGGCTAAAGGACTAGGTGCCAACATTGCTGAGTTCATAATATCATCACCGCAATATAAAGTATAGTATCTATGAGATATTCAAGTACCTATATGTAGTAGTAGTGTAGTTGTAGGCCTAACTTGTAGACTGTAGATTAGTAGACCTTTTTATATATTTTTCTTTTGTTTTTAATATTTTGTTGAGTGCCTGTTACTTGTAGACAGGACTACACTGTCCTCCCATACGTATCAACACTGTAATTTGAAACATTGTAAAAGCCCCTTATTTTAAAAGAGTAGCCGTGGAGTTTCTTGCCGGCTCTTCTCCATAGGAAACAACCAATTGGAACCGTGCACCTAGCTTCTGACGTATCATAAGTGCCCATGTTGGTTTATGTGAAATAAAATATTTTGATTTTGATTTTCAGTAATAACACATTTTGTACTTACGGAACTTTAACAACACATTCAAATTCAATATTTACGACAGACGGGTCTGCTTAAACTATTCCTCTATCACTTAATACATCGAATTTGTGTATATACAGGGTGGATTTTTGAGATGGGGCAGCAAGGGCAACTACAGTAGTCTCATTTCCTACGAAATGTATGGGAAAAGTTTTTAGCGATTTCTGACTTTTCTAGTACTCAAACGTCAGTTGGTCCAATATAGGTTTTGATCTTTATATGAGACATGATCGATTGGCAAAAAAAAAATGTTTTTGTGAATATTGCCTATTTTCCTGCTGACTGCATATTTTTTAAAATCTGTGAATGCAAATCAAAATTTCTCAAAAAGTTAATAAAAGTCTCCTAAGACCGTTTTCCTGTAGCTACAACGGTTAAGGTAGCTGCCCTTGCTGCCCAATCATCAAAAATCCAACCTGTATAGCCGTGCTGGAATTATGCTGCCCCTAAATTTAGTACTTAATTGATTAACAAAGTTACGTAAGCTCGCTTTAGGGGACTCCTATTTCTGGGTGTTCGGCTATTGGTAACTAGTTTATCCTGCAGTTATGTATTGGTTGCTATTTTCACTGAGCACGTTCGTTTGGGACGGTTTGAGGTGCTTCGTCACGCTATAGAATGCTATAGAGGCTAGAGAGACAGATGTTTTTTAAAGCATAATTAATATCCTAATACAGACGAATGCTGTAAATGATGGGAACGGAATAGAAAAGTAAAAGACGAAGTAGTAAGAAAGAAAGAAAGAAAAGAAAGAAAAATATTTTATTTGGGACACGCAGAGGAGTAAAAATAAAAAAGTAGTACTGCTTATTTCTACAAAATATTCTTCAGTTTTGTCCGAAGAGATCAAGTAATGACTACATTTTTACTTAGAACCGCGTAGATATACGTCGAATACGTTGAAGTTGCAGCTTTTTTTCAACGTGGTCTTTCGAGTCGGATAAGGCTACCTTTAGAAATTTCAGGTGATTATATATAACTGAAGGAGTGAAATTCAATCTTATACGCTTCTTTTGTAATTATTATTATGGAACTGAGGTCAATTCATGTGTGTGGGGTAGGTACCACAACTGAAAAGTGAAAAATAAAAACTTATTTACAAAAAACAACAGACTTCAAAAAAAAAAACACAAAAATACGTGAAAAATAACTTAAATTTCGGAAGTCGGTGGCAAAAAACGAAAATACACAACCAAAGACTTCTGAAATTAAAGTTATTTTTCATGTCTTTTAGTGTTTTTTTGGAAGTCGGTTGTTTTTTTGTAAAAAAGTTTTTATAATTAATGAACTGAGGTCAATAGCGGAACGTGTGACCGAGGAAAACGGAAAAGAAAACGCTCGTAGTTATATCGAAACAATGCAAGAATAGCGAACGAATAGTGTTAAAATAGTCTTTTTTAAATTTCTACTGTCCCGTATATAATTATTTATGACTTCACTTTTTCTTATTGTTTATGTATAAAGTTGCGTTTCACTTGTTTCGTGAGCCATCGAGAACATTATCGACTGTTTCATCGGCACCTCTGAATATATTTTTTTTAGTTTTGTGTCTCGTTAGAGAGCTGATAAAATGAAAATGTTTTCCTCGTAATTTGTACGCTTAATGCCATAGTAAAATTTTGTGATAATTGTTGACAAAGTTCAAGTAGGTACATGATTTCTGAAAATGCAAAAAATATAATGCAATAATAAGGTATTGGGTACCTAATAGAATAGCAATGAAGGCAATTTGAGAGTTTAGAAAAAAGTGATATTTAGTGACGAATTCTTGGAAATTTTGAAAAAAAAAACCTAAAAATTGGGTTTTCTGGAATTCCATAAATTGTCGTCTAGGTTTTATGGGAAGGAAAACGTCAAATCATCCTTTATATAAATAACAACTTAACCATTTTCTTAATGCCCTCGTTTTATTTTTTTAAACAGCAATAAAGTACTTAGTTCTGAATTCATATTATTATACACGATAAACCTAATAATTGATGGACATGGAAGATAGCCGAATGCTATCTTCCATGTCCATCAATTATTAGGTTAGTATTCGGAAATCTGATGATTCCCGAGGGACATTAAGAAAATAGTTATACTGTACTTTATTTTTTTTTCAAAAACTGGAATAAAGACCGTTGTTTCGATGAATTCACGTATAATGAAGGCGCTGGATAATCAAATAGTATTCTTTCATTCGCGTCTTACTTTGTCGATGCGATATCACATGACACACTTTACGTCAGTCTTTAGTGAATACTTGTAATTTAATATAACACCATGCCTGCATTCCCTGAAGGGGGTTAGGCAGAGGTACACCTACTGGTGGTGCTGATGTACTGGTGTACTTGTAATTTCTGGTGAAAATGTTACTCAAGAACGAAAGATGGAAAACTGAAGAAAAAGTTCAGGAAAAATTATCAGTAGAGAACTAAGTACGGTAAGTTCATGTAATTATTGATTATGGAACGATGTGGTACCTATAGTCAAAAGAAGATTGTGTCACCAACGATAATGATGTACCTACAGTCACCAAAAGTATTAAGTAACCAGGGTCGTCGGATATATTTAGTTGAAGTTTAATAAGAAACCGATGGATGTTTCCGAATAAAATTAAATTAAATTAATAGAAAACTAACAGTTCATTTATCAAATAAAACTTCATTCGATAACATCCATCGCGATCGGTTTGTTACTAAACTTTTGGTGATTGTACATCACTTGGCTGAATGGAAAGAGTTTGAGCAGCCGTTTACAGAAAACTTGCCAATGCTCAGGGAATTTTAGATTATAATAGAAAACTTGACGCATGAATTTGTTTCAATCACAACCACGTAGAAAACGAATGTCGGCCGAAAAACTAACCTTGTAACTGAATAATCATATTGACGGTCTTAATAGACTGGTGAAGCAATTTTCCTTTAGTTACCTAAATACAATTAAAATCATTTTCAAGTTTTCTCTCATGAAATTCAAAACCAGCTGTCAACATTAATTAGAGTGCTTGATAAAATATAAAATTATTACAAGTTATAGTGGGTGTTCCCTCAGAAGGCAACTAATGACTCCCCTTCTGAACACTGAGTAGGTTAGCCCGGAACATTGGTTCTACAACAAATTCTTACTGGTAAACAAAGTGTACCGGACGGGCGTGATCGCTGGACTCGATATATGTTCAAGGAGGTCGTAGTACCTATCTCGAATATACAGCATCGAGATAGGCCCCTCACTGTCTCAGCGCGCTGACGTCCTGCACCGACAGGTTGCAGTTATTTTCCGTATGTGACTATATCCCGAAGTCTATGTGGAAGCGGGTGTTTTTGGCGAAATGATACAACATAGGATAGTTTACAAGTACACAGAGTTATTATGGAAGTACTTACAGGTCCGTTCAGGTTATTTACTATAAACTACTTAAGCCTTTATTTTGGCTTTCCGATGACTACAAATGATGGACTTTCCCTGTTTACTAAGGTACGGCCAGTCTTTACCTTAACGAGAACCCTGTTTTACTTCCTCAATAAAACTTTTGAAAGCGTTTATTTTTACTAAGATCCTGATACAATATTTGTCGAAATACATGGAATTTTACAAGTGTTGGGTGATTTTAATGTACTTTTAGGCAGGTAACAGCACTGCCTATATATTGAAATTAAAATAACAATAACATTTAAATAAATGTTCGGAGATATAGCGCCTTGAATGGCTAAAACTAGAATTTATCACAAAATAATTGTCTTATTATCTATATTACTGCAAAATTACTAAAACAATCACATCCATATTACGCAGCCTTCAAGGCTGGTCTATTTACCTTTAACATTTACGCATTTAAAATACAATAAGTTAAAACCTCGGGGCGTGAAGCGCCTCCGAACGAGCGTCAGTTAAACCGACTTCACATGGTTGTAAACATAATCTATTACCCCAGCTAAGCAGGCCTTTCTTAATGGTTATCGATCAAAGGGGTTACGTCCAGGGCTAGGTCTCGGTCTAGTGTACCTGGACGCACCAAAAAACTATGTACTTCTCAATTTATGGCCTACTTAACTGAGATTTTACATACATAAAACGCTATCTTGTAGCTAATTATATTTGAAACTATAAAACTAAGTTAAATACATGCTTTGAGCAGACTACGAACTATTTGGGTGACATCGTCGCGAACATCTCTCCCGCCGTGCAGTGCAGTGACGACTCGTAGCGACGTCGGTGCGGCGCTGCATGACACCGGTGAGCGACGATAGCAGTCGCGACGCTCTCCGCCGCGATGCTCGCCGCCTCGTTGTCTCGTTGTCTCGATGTCTCGTCACTTAGGAAGTGGGACGAGTTTCTTCACCGGACGCTTTAAGGTGCCGCCAGCAGTGCGCACCTCAGCAGTCCGGACTTCTCCGTCGGCTCCGGGGAACACGGCGACTATACGGCCTCGCGGCCATGTATTGCGAGGCAGCTGACCATCGGCGATGAGTATGGGGTCACCGATTTGAAGTTCAGGCCCGCGGCTGTGCGGCTCCCGCCGGTTTTGAAGCTCCGGCAAGTATTCTCTGACCCAGCGACGCCAAAACATATCGGCTAGGATTTGTGAGCGTCGCCAAAGTCTTTTGCTGTCAATGTCTTGTTCGGTGAACACGCCGGGTGATGGTAGTCTGGCCGACCCACCGAGTAAAAAGTGGTTCGGTGTGATCGACTCGTCGTCTTCGCTGTCTACGGAAACATGTGTCAGTGGCCGGCTGTTTACAGTGTACTCTGCCTCACATATCAGTGTGGACAACACCTCTTCGTGTGGGTGTTTTTCGAGGAGCACAGTGTATAGCGCGGACTTTACGCAGCGAACGAGACGCTCCCAAGCGCCTCCCATGAATGGCGCGGATGGTGTAATAAAGCGCCACACGATGCCTCTGCGACTGGCCTCCTCTCGGAAGGCTTGCCGTAGCTCTTTATCGGCACCGTGCATGTTGGTGCCGTTGTCCGAATGTATTTCGGTTGGGCAGCCTCGACGGGCAGCGAATCGGCGCAACGCCAGTATGGCGGAGTCTGCGCTGAGGCTAGCGGCGATCTCGAGGTGGACAGCTCTGGATGTGAGACAGGTGAACAGGGCTACGTACCTTTTCTGGTGCTGACGACCGACGGTAACGGACAGTGGTCCGAAATAGTCCAGACCGGTATAAGTGAACGGCCTCTGGTGATGAGCGAGCCGCGTTCTGGGGTGGTCACCTGTCGCAGGCACGGGTGGTTGTGCCTTACGAATGCGACACTGCAGACATCGTGCCAGCACCATCTTCGTTGTTGGTCGCATTTTAACGACCCAGTAGTGTTGTCGTACCTCGTTTATAGTGAGTTCTGTCCCACTGTGCTGTAGATCGCGATGTGTCCAGTCTATGTATAACTGGGTGATGCGATGGTCACCGTGTAGTATCGGTGGACGTTTTACCTCTTCGGCTATTTCGTTAGTCGCTGCTATACGGCTTCTCAGTCGTATGATGTTGTCTTGCATTTCTATTTGCAGCGGCCGTAGTCGACTGTCTTTGTCCAATGTCTTCTGTTCTCGCAATTTCGCTATTTCCAGAGCGAAAGACTGATGTTGGATGACTTGGACCAGTATCTTCTCTGCTTCTTGGAGAAACTCGGCTTCTATGGTTTGAGTTTTGGGTTCTGACTTCTTTGTAGTCAGTTTCCGAGAAGGTGGCGCGATTTTCTTCTTCTTTCGCCAGTCAGGATCTTTTTCCTCGTTCTGTCTAGTCCTCTTGTAGAACGTCTTTTCTGTCCGTTGTCGGCAGAGAGACACGAAACGTAGGACGGTTGCCGTTGCCCGAAGCAGTCGTTCCCACCTTGAAAACCTTGCTGGATCGGGTATGACTTCGGTGAGTTGTCGAATGTTGGTTTTCTCGACGGAGGTGAGGGTCCTTTCTTCCCCCGTCTCGGCTGAGACTGGAGGTTTCTCGGTTGGCCATGAAGACGGTTCTTCGTAGAGAAAGTTTGGGCCACTAAACCACTCATGATGTGAGTCAAAGTGGTGTGGTACGTCACGAGTAGCGATATCGGCGATGTTCAGTTTTGTTGGTATCCATCGCCAATCTTCAACTTTGCTGTTCTCTTCTATAGCGGCTATGCGATGAGCGACGAAAGGTTTGTATACTCGTGCTCCTCTTCTGATCCATGTCAGGACGGTTCTACTGTCTGACCAATATGTCACCGATGCGGGCTTGACGTCGTGCTCGCGTATTACAGCTGCGGCCACGCGGGTTCCCATGACCGCGGCCTGCAGCTCGAGGCGTGGTATTGATTGTAGCTTCAGTGGTGCTACTTTCGCCTTTGCCATGACTAGGCTGACTCGATGGACGCCTTCTGCTGATGTGGTTCGCCAGTATACCGCTGTCGCGTACGCCATTTCGCTTGCGTCGGTGAACACGTGGACCTGTATTTCTGTAGCTTCGCTATATCCTGGATAGCATCTTGGTATGCTGATGCACTTGAGCTGTTTCAGGTGCTGTACCCAACATTTCCATTGGGTCGCCAGGTCTTTATCGAGTGACTGATCCCAATCGACTCCTCGCCTCCATGCCTCTTGCAGGATCTGCTTGGCTCGAATCGTTACTGGTGAGGCGAGTCCGAGTGGGTCATAGAGTGACATGACGATCTTCAGTGCTTCTCTCTTGGTTGGCACTTCCTTTTCTAAAACGCCTACAGGTAGGCGTGCGAGCGTCAAGTTGAAACCCAACGTATCTTCGCCCGGTCTCCATATTAGGCCGAGTATCTTCTCTGAATTTTCAGCGTTTCCGATACTGACGACTTCAGTTCGACTCTGCGTCGGGTCCAGATTTCCTATTACTTGGGCGCTATTCGATACCCATTTTCTAAGTTCCAGCCTTGCCTGATGGTGTATTTCTTTTACAGTTGTGGCGATGCGCGTCGTTTCTTCAACTGTTTCGTAGCTGTCGAGGTAGTCATCCATGTAATGATTGTGAATGATGGCTTCGACTGCCTCTGGATGCTCCTTTATGTACCTTTTCGCGTTCCAATTTTTCGCGAAAATGGCTGTGCAGGGTGAACTTGCTGCACCGAATATGATGGACGTCATACGGTATTTTTCAGGCGCTCCTTCTCTTCTATTGCCTCTCCACAGGTATCGGAGTGCGTCCCTGTCTTCGCTTCGCACCTTTACCTGCATAAACATCTCTGCTATGTCACCTGAGATGGCTATGCGGTGTCGGCGGAATCTCATCATGACGCCGGGTAGTGACTGCAGCAGGTCTGGTCCAGTTAGAAGGAAGTCATTTAGTGACAGCCCTCTAGATTTCGCAGCAGCGTCATGAACTATTCGAAGCTTTTCAGGCTTCATGGGGTTGAACACGTCGAAGTGTGGTAAGTACCACGTTTTTCCTGGTGTGTTCGTCTTGGGCGCCTTCTCTGCGTATCCCTTTTGGACGAGAGAGTCCATCTGTTCTGAGTATCTATCTCGAAGGGCAGGGTTGCTATCGAGCTTCTTTTCTGTTGAGACGAGCCTCTTGAGTGCTGTCCCGTAACTATCTGGCATATCTACATGTTCGTTCTTCCACAGCATGCCTGTTTCTATATGTCCATCCTCTAACTGTCGGATGTGACGGTTCAGAATATCTTCTGCTTTCTTCTCAGGATCGGAGTCTGGTCGTCGCGGATTAATGATTAGTGATTCTAATGCGAAAAATTCACGAAGTTGTTCGTCGAGGTCTTCATCGCTCGCTGTTAATCTGTTGACGTAGTGCACTTGGTGACCTAGGATTCTAGTATGCGCGCCGTGTAAAGTCCAGCCCAATGTGGTGAGTGAAGCGACGGGCTGGTGTTTCGGGCCTGTTCGTATTTCGCTGGCCAGTAGAAGATGCCAGTTGTCCTGGCCGATGAGGATCTTCGGTACGCCAGTGTTGTATATAAGATGTTGTCTTAGGTCATTCAGGTGGTTGCAATTTGCGATGTCCTCCTCGTTCACTTTCTGCGGTGTTAAGTTGAGCCTCGGTATGGTGCGCGCTCTGAACGGCACCTTGTTCTTGATTGGGCTCTTAAGAGTGACTGTGATTCTTCGTGAATGGGGGGTGTCGATCATGTTGTTACCGATCGCACCGATCTTCAGAGGGTCGATAGGGCCCTCTGCCCCGATTTCCTTCGCTAGATCTTCGTCGATCAGGGAAACGGTTGATCCATCGTCGAGAAGCGCGAATGTGGATGCTTCTCCCGCCGGTCCGATGACCTGAACCGGTACTATCTTGAGATAGGCTTGGCTAGATGTTGTTCGCGAACTGGCTACCGTTTCCTGAGACTCCTTCTGTTCCTGGGCAGGGGGCTTCTCTATACCCTCTGCTGTGAGCTTCTTCTTATAGTGAAGAAGCTGATGGTGCGTGGCTGTGCACCCCTTGACCCCACACTTCTTCAGCTTGCAAGCGTGACTGAAGCGACGGATTCGCAAGCAGCGAAAACACAAGCCGATTTTCTTCGCGAGTTCCCATTTCTTGTCACTGGACGCCTCTTTGAATTTCGTACAGTCGGAAGCGTAGTGTCCTTCTTTATCACAAACGCGGCATCTGATCGTCGGTTTGTCTGTTGCTGTATGGGTTCTCTGCGTGACACGTCTTGTTGCTGTCGCTTCAACAGGGTTGATGTTCTCCGGTGGAGCGAAGGCGCTGCAGAAGCTGGCTTGTTCTGTGATGAAGTCACTGAAGAGTGAGAGGTCCGGTAACGATTGGTACTTTTCTGTGTATATTCTGTACCACTGTACACGCAGGGAGTTTGGCAGCTTTTCTGTCAGTAGTCGCATCAGCTCGGCGTTGATCAGGTAGTGATCCTTCTTAAGCGCGCGCAGAGTTACTACGCCACTTCTGACTCGACTCGCGAAGTTGCAGATGTCCCTGGGTGTCTCGCTGCAGCGCGGTAGACCGCGGAGCCTATCGGTTTCGGCTTGAGCGATCGAATCTGGACGGCCAAATTGCAGCTCGAGTTCTCTCATGATGTCATTCGGTTTAGCGTGTCCGATGAGTTCTGAGCTCACTGTCTCGAGTGCCCGTCCTCGTAGACTTCTTCGAAGTCTTGCTGTATTTTCAACATCGTTGAAGTAGGTTCGCGTCGTTTCGTAGATGGCGCGAAACGAAAGCCATTCGGTATGAGCTCCGCTGTAGTTCGGTAGCGTCATGATGGCCTTTGACGCCGAGGGGTGGTTCGATGTCCACTGTTCTGTTTTCTTGTCGGCGAGCGACGCTATAGCAGACGTTAACTCCGTTATGAAAGGGCGGAGTGAGTCTTCCCCCTTGGTGTCTTCTATGTGTTTCGATGGCACTATATTATTTTTCACTTCATTCACTTTAGGATTTAACAAAGGTACTTGCGTTTGGGGGTCCACTATACTAACGATGTCCACGGTGGGGGGCGGTGCCTCTCGGCTTCTGGTTCTATTGTCCCCTTCGGCGGCATTGACCTCGCTCACTGGTTCAGGCTCTGGTGCCTCTTCAAGCCAGGAACGCACGTACTCGTTGTTTGAGTTTCTATCATCCATATATTCACCGTCGGATTCTTCCTCCTCGGCTCTTTGAAGTGCTATTTGAGCGAGTTCCAACTTAATTTTCAATAAGTCTTCACGTGCTCTCGATTTTTTCCTTTGCGACCGTGTCGTTCTAATCGTAGTTGACGGCGGCCTACTATGTTCGATACGGGTGTCACCCCGGGTAGTCATCGGCATGGTACGGCTGTACGTTTTATTTAACGACTTTTCTATGAAATCACTTGGCTTCATTGTCGTATCTGAAGTTCCCTTCAATGTGGTTTCCTTCTCAGTAACAGCTGGTTGTTCTATCTGTTTCGTTACTTTGGATTGTGCCAGTACAGGTAAGTCTTCGGCTTCCATTGGAGCGATAGGACGTGGTGGCAGTGGTTGCTCGATCCCTTCAGTGGTGGATGGCGAACGTGGGGGTAACTGGTGACGGATAGCTGCGGACGTATGTCCCACCTCAACATTCACTGTCCATGCTTCAGGTGCCTTGCCTTGCGATCTTGTAACTGGCATGTTAACTCAAGTGGTTGTATTTTAAGATTGAGTCCCAAAAAATTCTATGTCCCAAATTCTATTTCAAAAAATCTATGTTCCAAAAAAATCTATGTCTAAAAAAAATCTAGTTCCCAAAAAAATCTAGGTCCCAAAAAAATCTAGGTCCCAAAAAAAATCTAGGTCCCAAAAAAATCTAGGTCTCAAAAAAATCTAGGTCCCAAAAAAATCTAGGTCTCAAAAAAATCTAGGTCCCAAAAAATCTATGTCCCCAAAAGATTCTATTTCTAAAGTAAATGTTCTATCTTCCACAGTAAACTTTCCACTAAGATGAGTTCTATCAGTTATAAGTCTTCAGGCATAAGTCTTCAGGCGTAACTCTTCAGGCTCAGGTCTTCAGACTTCATACATTTCGATACTATAAATCTTCTATGTTTAAAACGAATCTCCAACTATACGTCTTCAGGCATAAGTCTTCAGGCGTAACTCTTCAGGCTTAGGTCTTTAGACTTCAGGAATCTTGAAAATATCCGGCTCGACAGGACCAACAGATGTCCGGCTCGAAGGACCAACAGATGTACCGGACGGGCGTGATCGCTGGACTCGATATATGTTCAAGGAGGTCGTAGTACCTATCTCGAATATACAGCATCGAGATAGGCCCCTCACTGTCTCAGCGCGCTGACGTCCTGCACCGACAGGTTGCAGTTATTTTCCGTATGTGACTATATCCCGAAGTCTATGTGGAAGCGGGTGTTTTTGGCGAAATGATACAACATAGGATAGTTTACAAGTACACAGAGTTATTATGGAAGTACTTACAGGTCCGTTCAGGTTATTTACTATAAACTACTTAAGCCTTTATTTTGGCTTTCCGATGACTACAAATGATGGACTTTCCCTGTTTACTAAGGTACGGCCAGTCTTTACCTTAACGAGAACCCTGTTTTACTTCCTCAATAAAACTTTTGAAAGCGTTTATTTTTACTAAGATCCTGATACAATATTTGTCGAAATACATGGAATTTTACAAGTGTTGGGTGATTTTAATGTACTTTTAGGCAGGTAACAGCACTGCCTATATATTGAAATTAAAATAACAATAACATTTAAATAAATGTTCGGAGATATAGCGCCTTGAATGGCTAAAACTAGAATTTATCACAAAATAATTGTCTTATTATCTATATTACTGCAAAATTACTAAAACAATCACATCCATATTACGCAGCCTTCAAGGCTGGTCTATTTACCTTTAACATTTACGCATTTAAAATACAATAAGTTAAAACCTCGGGGCGTGAAGCGCCTCCGAACGAGCGTCAGTTAAACCGACTTCACATGGTTGTAAACATAATCTATTACCCCAGCTAAGCAGGCCTTTCTTAATGGTTATCGATCAAAGGGGTTACGTCCAGGGCTAGGTCTCGGTCTAGTGTACCTGGACGCACCAAAAAACTATGTACTTCTCAATTTATGGCCTACTTAACTGAGATTTTACATACATAAAACGCTATCTTGTAGCTAATTATATTTGAAACTATAAAACTAAGTTAAATACATGCTTTGAGCAGACTACGAACTATTTGGGTGACATCGTCGCGAACACAAAGCGTATTACAGTATTTCTGAATTTATAACACCCAAAAATGTAATGACAGAATGTTGACATGCTAATAAAATAAAATATGTATTGTTGCTTTTTACATAAGTTTTTGTTTAGTGACATTAGTATTGTATATTGACTAATGTATTTGACGGCGCATTGCTTGCGCCATCTGTTGAGAGATACGTCGGATCGAGATTTGACAACTGTCAGTTTGGCGGAGCGTCGAGGCGATGGTCAGCGCGGCCATGTTGAACTACACGTGTTTCCGAACGTCAACGGCGGGCGCACCACGTATCCGACGAATCGCTTTTGTTCCGAGTAATCTTGTCCCTTTTTGTTAAAAAAATTATTAAAACCGATTGTTTAAGTGATTTCCTAATTACTAGTGAATAGATTTTAGTGAAATTCTGTAAGGAAGATATTACGTTGTGCGATTAAATAACTTTTGATTGAGTGATTCTTTGTTGGTTCCTACCCACATTACCACTTATTGAAGACATGGTCGATTCTGATGATGACGGGCACCTGCCCATATATTTATTGTTTATTGACATTAGTATTGTATTTAGGCTTATTATTTGTTTTTCAGTCTGTGTTGACTTTATTTTTGGTTTTATTATTTTATATCTTTGTTCTTTTTTATTGACATTGAGCTCTATTGCTATTTATTATTAATTAATTTGTATTATGAAATGTGACATTCTTTATAATTGTAATTTTTAGTGTACAGGCTTATTGTATTTTATTTTATTATTGAGACTTGGCTGGCTTGATTACTTAATTACAAAAATGTGTACGCTCTCTGGCATAATACAGCACACTCTTTATTATCTTTATATACCATTATTATTGTACCTATGTTAAACAAATGAATAAATGACTTATGACTTGACAAACATGTCAGGACCGTCAGCTATACGCCGCTACCCCGATCTCCTAGCTAGAAGAAAAATATCGGCGAAAAAAATATATTTCCAAAAAAATCTGTCTCATTGCTCCTCTACAATACTAATAAACTAGCATTCTGACGTCACACCACAGTGTTCTATTACTCGCAGCTGGAAAACAGAGCTGAAACGCTGAAAATTTAATGCGTTTCGCGTCTGATTACAAGGTTGAATATTTTAACGCGAACAAAACATTGGTAATTGAAAGGATTAGTTCATAAATATATGATAAGGCTCCAAGAGCATTAATTTTATACTTAGTTTTTAATTAAAAATTTTGGCCAAATAAGATGATAGCAAATATGATGACTTGACTTACGGGTTTGTCGACATTATGTAGATTCGGCGATTATGCGCCGATAGTCATGACGGCTAAAGTACTTATAGCCAGCACCATGGTCAAGTTTGTGCATGACCAGATATCATAGCTGTGATCTGGGGGCAATTGGATGGAAAGTACGGCTGGTTGCGAAGGGATTCATGAACTTTGTAGATGAAGAATGTAACAGTTAAGCTCATGCCTTCGAGGGGAGGTGTTTGAACTAAATAAATAAGTATGAGATATTTCGCCAATTAATTCAATGTAACGTTGGATAACTACTTTTATCTAAATAATTGATAATTCATACATAAACAACAAGAAACGAAATGCTGACTCGAGCAAGATTGTTACACGACACACACCCAAAATCTTTGGGTTCGTCGCTCAACTCCCCCTCGCAGCTGTCCTCAGGAACCTGCTCTAGACGAGAGTCTAGTGATACCGGCCGCTGCAGTTGCGTCGAGCTCAAGTGGCGAATACTTCTCGCCGTCGACGACACCACATCTGAAAACCTCGAGGCCCATCGGCTTCTGATAGGGGTCCCAGCTCCCGGCGGAAGTGTGCAGCGCATGAAATGGAAATAATCCATCAATCGCGCTCATATTATGGGCCTACAGAGGGGGGAAACAATCTGACAGGTACCGTGTTCGGATGCTCTCTTTTTCAAGTGCTTAAGCCAGCTGTCAACGTTTCGGCACAACGACTGTCGGATCAGATGCGGGTCATCGAGCGTAATCATAAGTTAGATGACACTGTACTTGATCGCCTGCGAATTAAAATGTAGCGTTGGGAAAGGCTAGGCAGATTGATTATGGTAATTCATATATGAAATTCATAAGCGAAACTCGGCACAATAATTCTACCGGCGTTATTTCCCACAATATCTTGCCTAATTTCAACTTTCCTTATCGAGTAGTCTCCGAGGAAATTACTTGAGGCTGACAGACACGGATGTATTACGTAAATTCGGTTATTTTAATTTTTAGCAACTGACAGTAAAATATCCAAATAATATTTCACAGCAGTCTTTTCCGTCTGTTTTCTGGAATTTTCTGTTCAAAACTCATGAGTTTAGCGCAATTGCAGGATTCCCTTACAGTATCCAACTTGAAATATGTTGGTACGTTTGCCAGAAATAAATAATAGCAAGCCTAGCACAAAGTCTATGATGACGAGAACCACACGGATTCAAAAAAGCCTAAATTAGCATCTCCCAAAACAAACATATCCCAATTAATAAAAAATTTCCACCGTATGAAACACAGCAAACGAAAAATGAATGAATGTATTTTCTTTCTTTATTTTTTTTTAGCTCAAACTCAAAGCATTTATTTCAATTAAACCATTTACAGGCACTTTTGAACTGTCAAAGAGTCGGTCAGTTAGTCAGAAAGTTGAAGCTAGTGCTCATTCCAAAACGTAGATCTCTATGGAGAAGAACGGGCAAGAAACTCCAAGGACACTCTTTTTAAATCAAGATATTACAAAATCCTGGGTACATTATTCTTGTTGCTTCTATATGCGAGAACAATGAAAAAAAAATATATATTGAGAAACAATTCAAAATATAAGATTAATAATAAAAATAAGCCGTGGCAGTTAAGAGATGACCAGTCTCAACTGACGGAACAGCTTTTGGACAACTTTTGACAGCTTTTATTTAGTACAATAACCTTAACCATAACCATTATAATAATACAAACCGTTAAAAATCAATATTTATGTATAAAATCACGTAAGAGTTCTCTTATAAACACAAACGAACTGTGTTCCCAGCTGTAAAACGATTAAGGTACAGCTTGGCTTTGTTTAGTTTCTCTTCATTAGACACCAAATCCAATTTGCTTTTGCTCCTGAATTGTTATTTTTAATTAATGTCAATTATGCCCGTGCGGTTTTCTTCAGGTGTTCAAGATTTTTTTTTGTGGGATGGCAGAATGTTTCCATTTCCTGCTGGTTTAATATAAAAAAGTGTATTTATAATGACATTAACACGGTGATAATTTGCGTATAAGAGACGCAAACTAAATTGTAAATACTTTTTAAAGACTTAAAAAAATTAAACAGGTGCCGCTAATTGATTGTCACTTTGTCAGTTAGCTGTCACTTGGGTGCTAAAAATGGTATAAATTTGTTATGCCTACTTGTACTATAATTAGCGACCCACCCCTGTTTCGCACGGTTTTTAGAAGTTGACAAAACATGGAGTTTTTTTTATTATACGTTAGTTTAATTTGAATAAAAAACTCATAAAACCAACCCAAACCAACCAAGAGAATTAATTCTCTAAAAGATGAATTAATTCTCTAAATGATGGTGAACTCCGCATGAAGGCTCAAGACAAACAGGCGCGAAACGACAGCGCGACGCGACTCGAATAGAACAATTTCTATAAAAAAAACTTGGAAATTGTTCTACAAAAGTCCCGCTGTCGCGTCGCGCCTGTTTGCTAGCCTTAAAAATCCGTTACTGTAGTTTAGAAGAACAACGCGATCACACAGACTGTCACAAAAAGCGACTTTTATGTATAATAAAGATTACTGTGAGAATTAAACCCATTACCCTCTTTGTATCATAATATACTTATGATTTTGGCCGTATAACTTATAATAATTATAATACCAAATAATTCTAGAGCGTGCAGTTCTAATCTCGAAGGTAATACTAGGGATAACTTAGTTAACCAATGTAACATGGTTAGCTTTACCGCTATCGCCCCAGCAGCGGCCCCATTTGGGGCCGGCCGACCGCCCGTGCCGTCAAGCCCTCGCGGTCCACATAGGGGCCGGCCGATTTACGCGGCTTAAATATCTATTATTACTTAAAAATAAGGGCTAATATCGTCTGTGAGCAGTTTCACTCTGGGGTCCGATGGATCTCGTCAAATACATAGTGCAAAACCAAAAAAAAAATCGCCTTGCAACATTGCAAAAAAAAGTTGAAACAGACGTGCTCTGTAGTCGTAGATCGCGAGTGAGTGAGTGCTCCTATGTATTTGACTGAAAATTAAGTGTTTTTGTATCTAATCGACGGTCAGTGGATGAATATTCATTTATAAGTAGTTATAACATCGTTGTAGATAATATTTGCACAAAATAACAACATAAATACTTTTTTTGGGCAAAGAAATGTTACGTAAACGAACCGTTGGTCAAAGTCGTCATTATTATGATCTCGAAAACTGTTTACATTTTATAGTATGGTCTGTTTATCCGAGAATCCGAAATAATTTAGTTTATATGAGTAGAAGCACTAGAAACTTTAGTGGGACATTTTTTGTGAGCGGGATCATAAACTTGTCGCGTCCCAGGTAACGGGCCGGTACTTTACATTGCCGTGGCGTTGTAGTGCGTCAGGGATGTTTGCGGATAATAATATTAATGGTTTTGCCGCCATTATTAGGAATAGATGTGCATCCCTGATGACGCGTGTCCGCGGCAGCACCAACAGTATTCTCAGTGTATTCGCAGATCGGTAGGATTCCCCGATGTTGCGGAGGTGGATGCAGCTCCACGCAAATTTTTAGTTGTAGTATGTTGATTTGTGTCTGTTACCTACTAACATTAGAAGTTAAGTAAAATTATTACTAACCCTATGGACTTATGTCCGAAATAAAAGTATTCTATTCTATTCTATTGTGTTTGACGTGGTGTAAGTTTTTGATTTGATATATTAATTTTCTTTGAATAATGGACAAATTTATAACTGTTTGATGTTTATATTATATTGTAATAAAAATAACCAACCTGTTTATATTTGTTCGCCGTTAAAGCAAAACATGGCTGTGCTATAATTTTTATGTAACATCTTGCATGCCATGTGTGTGTTTTGGACAAATAAATGATCTATTCTATTCTATTCACAAGTGACGAAACTTGCGTTTACAGACGTATATAAATTACAAATACAATACAAATAAAAATTACAATATATAAATTACATGTGAACTGAATGATAGTGAATTATTTTTTGGGTTGGATTAAATCATAACTTATTTAACTAGATTTTAAACCAGACTAATTCTACGAGAAGTCCATAAGCGTCTTCAGAATATTCTCGCTGTTGATATTGGAAACTTCGTATTGGCGAATCCAATAAAAGATTGGCATCTTTACTTAATATGTACCGCTGGACACTAGAAAGAAAACTGGTCATTGTAAGGGAATGTTTATTTTCATTTGCTAATAACCTTTTCAGTCTTATTACAAAAAACTAAATAAACCTTGGTTTAAACCTGTCCTATCAAGTCCAGGCTTATCTCCAGAACCATGGTCTAAATTTGTCCGTATTACAAAACTTAAAAAAACCGTGGTCTTCTTAGTACCGTCATTTGAACCATTGCTTAAATATCAACCACAGATTAATACAAATATTATTCGTTCACCATGATATCATTCTATTGCAACGTTCCGTTTGCTCAGAAAAGAAAACTTTTTGTTAATACGCTAATGATTATTATAATGTTTAGGAGTGTTAAAAATATTGAGACTGTTAATTTGCATGGAATATTAGTTATTTCGTCGATTGCACTTTTGTATAGGTTTAAGCACATTAATTAGTGTCGTATTAATTACTAATAATACATCTAAGTACGTGTAACGAAACGTAACATTCTGGCGCGTTATATGAAACCATAACAATAAACAAACCCATCGCAAGTTGAACAAAGTTAATTTAGCTTTGGAATTTTTGAATTATCGAAGTCTATATTAGTACAATTGCCTCTTTGTTAATAGTTTTACCTTCTATAGTAATTTTAATATTATATTGTGATGGACCAACAAAAGAAAAAGCGATCTGAGAATTGGAGTACCGAGGAAAAGTAAGTAAACATAAATTACTTCGATGAACTTGAAATCTTGGCATCCTCGAGCATCTCTAGTCAAATCTACTCTTAATAAGTCCGCTATTTTCATCGCATAACGTTTATTAAACCTATACTTTTGCCTGAAATCTTCATCGGATAATTCTATGAAGGGATCGATTCGAACACGATTTATGTTGTGTCGGCGTGGTGTTCCCAACAACTCGGCGGCTTCAATATCCTCAATATCAATTAAATCAACCATGTTAATATCCATTTTCGGTTTAAAGACAACACAACAAAACGAAAAAGATGCTATAACCTAAAAGAGAAACTGACAGATACGATTTAGACCATGGTTTGATCGTTTAAACTAGGGACCGCTGAGGTTTAGCGTTAGACCATGATATGGTCTATGGTTTTTCGAAAAACCACGTTTTGTAATATCATTTTTGTTTAAACCGTAGTTTATAGAGATTTAAACCTGGGTTTTTAGTTAAACCGCTTTTTGTAATAAGACAGTTTAGGTTTAGATCTGCCACCGGGGTTTGGTTTTTGTGTTTCAAGAATCAATAAATAAAAAAGAAAGAACCGGCCGAGCACGTAGGACTCGCGTACTAAGTGTTCCCCGGACCACCGTAAAATATTTAACACTACATTTTTTTTAACGCGTTTCTTGTATGACCCCCCCTCCCCTTTAATTTTTTACGTTATTTTATTTTTATTTCAACTATCTACCTATTACGGTTCATGACATAGAGCTCGCTGACTGACAGACGGATGGACGGACGGACCGACGACCGGTCGGACGCACAGCAGAGGCTTAGTAATTGAGTTCCGTTGGCACCCTTTGAGTACGGAACCCAAGAAATTATTGGTTTTGGCCTGCGGTCGTTGAAAGTGAACCTGCCGCAGATGATGCAGCGGCTTCAGAGAGACGGAGAGAACACCGCCGTTCTCATCGTCACCGTCGCGGTCGCTTTGAAGCATTTTCGATGAGCGTCCGTGAGTTTGTGAAGACCTACAGACTCACTCAAGTCGCTCGTGGATAACTTAACGCAGCTGTCGCCGCACATCCCTCGGGAAAGACAAAGACTACACACAAACATATGTATATTGATTGACATGCAACAAGACAGCTACATTCGAAACATTAAAATCTATTTTTTCTAGGTACTGATGACCCTGGCGTTTTACACCAGCAGGTCCTATCAGACCTTGGTAGGGCAAAACTTCTCTCATTCAGTTTCCCAACCGAGTATCTCTAGAGCCGTGGAGCAAGTCACCCGTATTTTTTTTATGGGATGTCATCAAATGATGTCTCCCGCTCTGGGTGGAGCGGGAGGGCGGGTCAGACTTTAACTGACTAAGACCCACCCGTGTTCCTTCAGTTGCCTGTGTGCCAGGGCCACGGTAACCCTTTCGGACAGACCCGCGACCCTGGCAGGCATCGACCCTTAAGAATAGGCCAGAATACTGGTTCTACAACAAACACACTACCAGAAACGTAGTTGAACGGATCATAGGGGTTCTGAAGGCTATATTTAGGGTTACTCCGCATAGAAAAGGTTAAATGAAAACAGCCCGATCAGTGACATTGTGTTCTGTTTGCACTGACCCTAAATGTAAGCGTGTAGATGTTCCTTCTGGTGGGAGCGACAATACCTCATTTTTTATAGCAAATTGGAGATGCTGGGTGATTTCAAATTGAAGTATTTAGTTTTTTTGGTAAAAAAATTACCATATCCTTACAAAACGAGTTCTATTTACAGTCCCGAACCCAACATTTTGAGCCACTACGAAATGTCGTCATCACCCCAAAATCATAATTACAAAATTCTACTAGCATTTACTAGTCTACGCTAAAATACCTAATTCACCAATGAAGCGACAAGGCCTGAGACTTTTTAAAGCAGCCTCGAGATTGGGGGGAAAACCATAAATATGGTGCCTTCAGTTTTGTCGTATCGTAATTAATCTTGCTTGAGAAATGAGCCCGAAGATGCAGGCCGATACTTTGATAAATAGATTTTTGCTTCTTACCAACTCGTTCGTACAGTTTGACGAGGACCATGATTTGGGGGTCTGGAAGTGACAACGAAATATATCAGAAAGTGCGGTTGTGAATCTAGAGATTATCTCTCTCTTACTAAATGTTACTTTCACCCTGCCACGAATGAGTAAAATATGGAGCAAATGATACTTATTTATTTCAGCATTATTAAAACTAGATCAGAAAGATTCGAAATAGTAGTTTATGAAACTGTTGCATAATGAGGGATATTTAAAATATGAATGTGTGTTTAAAAACTGAGCCGCAGGCGAGGTTTTTAATGATATCACACGAGTTTTTTAATACCTAGTTATGTGCAGTTTCATACATTACTTTATCTACTCTCATACATACGAAATTCGAAATGGCGCCAAAATCCAGCACGTCACCGCGCATGCGCTAAAGCGGGCGCTGCCACAGACAAGTAAAAATTGGAATCAAAACTTTTTTTAATGCTACACAAAAATGGTGCGCCCCGCATATGCGTTCCATTAGAAAAAAGTAATTGATGGAAACTCCTTGGTGATATCAAGTTCTTGGATTTGCCCTGTATCGTATTGGTAAAAAAAATGTTTTATAACATTATTTTGTTAGAGACAAAGTGTTATTATATGATTCTAGTTTGAAATTTTGGAATTGTGTTTATAGAGTATGTCCATATGAACTTGTTTTGAAGTTTATAAATAAATATTCTTTTGAAGCTATTCTCTCCAGTATTTAGTGGAATACCTCTCATAAAATAATATAATTTCATCTGATTATCTGATAGTGGCTAAGACAGTCGGAGAGAGAAAACAACTGGAAATACACTTTCAAGACATCAAAAAATAAAAAGGCTTTATGATGTCCACGGGGCCAATGACGCTGATTTTAAGATCGAGAAAAACCCACTGAAATCATGCTTAAGTGCACTAGTTTTGATATTACAATAAATAGCTCATGCCCCCCTTGCCCTTTCGCCTATATTGAAGAAGAAAAAAATCTTTATTTTTAATGGAGCAACGGTAAGTTTTACATCTTTGTATTTTCCAATTTTGCCCCTAAGTATGCGGGTCGCGGCAGAAAAATCCGCCGAGGCCAATTTGTGTGAATGATTACAGATATTTCGGGCTACACTATAAGTGCGTGGAAATATCGGTTCTTTACTTCCTATCGACAGCGTATAAATGTCGCCTTTTATTTCGTCACCTTGGCCCGCGATTTATTATTAGTGAAGTATGATTTGAGATATTTTGGTGTGGGGCATATTGTAAATTTGTAGTTGTGGCTTGTTCTCAAGATTGGGTGTTAATAACACACGTAGAAGTTACGGAAAAGTTGGCTATTCAATTTAGTAGCTAGAGTAAATAGTCAGTTCTAAATGTTATATGTTTCATAATGTAATATGAGAAGCTATGGAAAAGTTCGTTACGTTTCGATGTGTATTTCCTTAGAGAGAGGTTGACTTCTGAATGACAATAAGGATAACAGAAAGTCGCCATTTTGTACAAAACACGTAGATGATGGAGCGAAGAGGCAAAGCACGACGGCACGGTTGGCGCAGTGGTTAAGCGATTGACTGCTGCGCTGCGTGTCCCGGGTTCGATTCCCGCGCGGACAAATATTTGTATTACCTACAAGTAGTTGTTCCGGGTCTGGCTGTTTGTGTATGTGAGTTTGAATGTTTGTAAACGCACCAACAATACATGAGAAATTCCTAGTGTGGGACAAAGTATTTAAAAAAAAGAACTTCGTAACATAGCATTTGGGTTCCGTAGGCACCCTTTATAGGTACTGAACCTTAGAAGAAAATATTGTCACCATTTTCAGCTCACAGAAACGTATCCGGCATTTTATCAGTATTGTAGTATATTCTATAGCTATGATAACGTTAGAATACAAAAGATCTGTCGGTAGCTTACCTATTCGTTGCCAAAATCCACAGGTCCAAGGATAGACCATTCTAAATCATCCCACCATATTATGCCTGCACACACATGCCGGAATCATGTCCCCACGTCTACGCACCCCTTAGGACCATGTCCAACACAACGGGTATTGACATACGTAAATCAAATCTATTCGGTCTATTGAAACGAGCTCCATTGACGGTCGAGTAGGGAACACAAAGCAACGCTCAGTGGACAACCAGCCATGAATATTGTACATATTTGTTTGACATGATTGTTTGAATTGAATTTCCTATATTGTTTTAGTTGAGCCAAAAATTGTTTGGTTAAACGAATCAGTGTTCAGTTTTTTCGAGCTAACTGTTAACTAGCTTAGCTGTTGATAAAATAAAAACATCGAAACCATGTTTTATTTGTTTGGCTATTAGGACACGGTTTTTGATAGTGTGAAAATTTTGTTTTACCGTGTTCGTTTTTATTTATTTTTAACAAACATGGATAAATAACACAGAGAAAAAGTTGTGGAAAATATCAAATATGTAGGTATCATTTGATATATACAAGGTTATTTATTGGTTATATGTTGGCAATCCGTTAAGGGGATGTAAGAGAGGTCATTTGCAACCGAATGACCCCTATGCAAATGACAACCATTTTTCAGTAACGTGTTTTTTTTTTTTTTTTTTGAGGTTATCAAGTATCTTATTCTCGTTGGATAGCCGAGAAGTTGTACATGTTTTTGGAATGTTCTGTCGATAAAGTACTTCGGCGTTTTTTTGCAGAAATCGACTATTTTAGTCAAATAACCTGCTCAAAATGATAGAAAATTGTAACGATTTGTAAAACTATTAAAGATAATTATTGTAATTTTATGGTTGATTATTATGTATTGAAGTAGAAGCAAATAATAATAATTAAAAAATCATGCATTGTTTTTTTTTATTGTAGTCTTGTGGCAATAAAATGGCTTTTTACAGTACCCTGTGTGCAAATACCCGACAGCCAATATAGGCGATTACAGATTAAAGGAAGATGAATGGTCTGAGCTCTAAGTTCGTAGTGTGTAAAGCAAGGGCAACAAACTAGGTCCTTGTTGATAGTGTTTTAATTTCTTGTATTTAGCGTAGTAGCACACGCCAGGTATGCGCTAGTTTCTTATACGAGTACATAGTTCAGTTTAGTTTTCGTCCACGTAACTCTAATGTAATATTGATCTTGTTTTTTAATTTCTTATAGAACCTATGGGTATGTTATAGGAGTTTTTTTTTAATTTTGACTTGTTTATTTTTTGTAATTCTATTTATAACAACGATAAATAAATATTATTTACTATTTTACTAGCTTCTGCCCGTGACTCTGCGTGAAATGTCGTCCCCGGGCCACCGTGTCGCATCCCATCGCCCGCATGCGCAATTACGTCGTTTTCGGTTCGCGTTATTTTTTTGGCCGGTCCCTAAATATCTTAGCGTAATGTTAAATAGCGTATTATATAACCCTCTTCAAAAATTGAGTTACCAAATACAAAAGACTTCCAAAAAAAAAAAACAACAAAGTGAAAAATAACATAAATTTCGGAAGTCGGTGTCATTGGTTTTGTATTTAATTTTTTTGCCACTGCCTTCCAAAATTAAAGTAATTTTTCACTTTGTAGTATTTTTTTGGCAGTCTTAGTTGTGGTACCTACCCTACACAAAGAACAATGGCGAGGAAATTGTTGATAGAATTAGTAAGCGTCTACTTATGTGACCGTGATAGATACCGACGAAATAATTTACTAAGTTTTATCAAATCAAGCTTTTGGCCTACCGAAGTCTGGCAAAAAAGTCGTCATTAATGAATACTTAGTTGACTAGTTTCTTAGTGATAAAAATAATCATGGCTTAGTTTTCTTTTTCTGGCTTGATTTTAATGTTGCCATTGTAATAAAAATCTTGGCAAGTTACATAAAATGCTTTGCTTTACGTATTGCATTAATATACTTAGGAAATACATTTCTGCATCAGAATATAAATATGAAGATAAACATAATTGTTTGTGCTTAGAATAAAGCGGTCATCATTTGACTTGACATCATTTGACATCACGGAAATGAGTGTAATTCGAGTATGGCAACATCGCCAACAAAAAACAGATGACATTTCTTCTGTCAATCAACCGGCCGACCTACTGACAACCACAGAGTACAATTTTCTGACAACTCGTCGTTTGTTGCTTGCGCGTGTTTCTCGTTATTTTGTGTTTCCCATCGATTTGCCGTGATTTTCTACTTTATCGACTGCTTCTGCTTATGGACTCTGAGATTTACTGTTTACTAGTGCTTGCCTAAGGATTCTGATTATTTGCCTATACGACGACATTTTTCTGTGGCTCTGGATTACGATTCTGCCTGATATCTTGGATTTTGTTGTGTGTGCATCTATTTGTTTACCACGATGGGAAGCCGTGTAAGGCCTACAAGCTTACACGCATCATGTATGTCTACTGCAACATCATGTGTAAATAAATTGCGCCGATACCCGACATTGGCACTTACACGATAGTCGCTGCTTTAATCTGCAGCTGGGTATACCCTCAAATTGTAAGTATTTCTGGCGACTAGTCGTTACAAGATAGTGATTATCTACATTGCATAAAACTGTGTAACAAGTATAGTACAAGATTATTTACCCTAGCTGAAAACATTGTTTGATTTCTGTTAGTGGCCAACTATTAAAAATCATGATTTTAAATGAAATATGTAGCCGTTTAAAGCTTTGTAATAAATAAAGGTCAAAGGATTGTTTTTTTTAATACGAGTAACGTATTTTGCTTTTACCATAAATATCTTGAACTACAATTGACAAGTTTTTAATTACTAAGTACGTCTATGACATTGGTCTAGAAATATTAATAAATCATTCTAACTTATTAAGAGTATTATCGTTTATGTTTTTTAGATTTTGGAAGATGACTATGTCTACGAGGCATGCAGAGATCTTGCAATGGCTGCAGTTAATAATAACTTACAAAGAGAAGTTTCTGGCAGAGAAGAAGCTGAACCAAGTACAAGGGGGTCGAGCAGGAATAATAGAGTACTGTGGTAGTTGTTTAGTTGCAAGACGAACTGTTGGATGTTGCACTTATACAATCACTGTAATTATGGTATCTAGGATGGCCAGACATTACCCAAATAAATTAGCACCTGCAGGTTTTCTTGATGATGTTGTGAATGATAAGCAATATTTATTAAAACATATACATAGTTTGTTTTTTTAATCTATCCCCTATACCCGTACCATATAATGAATCATATATATATGACGGAGAAGGTACGTCTCTCTCGTTGTCATTAGCCATATTTTAACTACTGTGGGCGTACTATGGGAAGTGTTGGTTATTGCGCAATAGAAAGACCGTTTGCTGTTCAAACCAAATTATAATTTACGAACAAATTAATCACACTACCGAATCACACACTGTAGGTACACGACACAACTATAAGTACACAACGCCAAGGAGTAATAGTGTTCTGTGCAGAACACGCGACGGTTTCTAAACGTGTTCACTGCTTGACCGCCACCGACCAACTCTGCTTTTACTCTTTTTTTTTTGTGATTGGCTTCTCGCAGGTCAACCTAGGAGGTTGTCGACTGCTTAACTGGACATGTCTGTGGTTGCCACAGAAGACTTACAAACTAAGCGACAACACGCTAAGGGCACACGCTGCGGGGTACGAGCCTCGGTTTAGGGCTACGCTGGGAGAGGGCAGCAAGGGACAGGCTGGATCGGAATTATTATTAGGGTACGAATTTAAAGCTACAGGCTCAGCGGCGCGGGCTGGCTCTAGCAAGGGTCGGGGCGGACGTGGATTGGAACGTCGCGGCGGGCCTCGGTGGCGAGGACGGAAGGACGACGGTCTGTGTTTGTGTATCTTTAAAGTACTGGTGGCCTTACTACTCTCCTGGAGGAGGATAGTGGCGTCGTCGGGGTCGACTAAGGTATGCCTCGGGCGGCGAATTTTACTAATGCGAGAGGGAGTGTAACAGGCGGCTGCTTTATTTAGGGGGTTGGGGTGTTTTATGCCGCAGTCGAAGAAACGCTTTTAAAGGCGTTTCAGGAACTGTTGGATGGTGGGAATTCGGAGGTCTAAGTGAAGATTCACACTTCCGACATAGACGGGGGCTCCCGTAACCTTTCTGAGGAAACGGTTCTGTAGGGTCTGCATCCTATGAAGATGATGGGGCTTTGCGTGTGCAAATACATCGCAGGCATAGATCATGATGGGACGGATGACTGCGGTGTAGATGCGCAATTTGGATTTGAGAGACAATTTACTGCGGGCGGTTAATAGGGATTGAAGTCTACCGAGAGCGAAGGCGGCGCGCGAGCGAGCCATCCTTATGTGCTCACTGAAGGTAAGGTGGTGGTCGATGACCACATCTAGGTATTTAGCTCGCTTCTCCTAAGGGATCGGCTAGCCATACATAGTGATCGGACTGGTCTACTTTTACCCTCTTTACTCGAGCATTATATTGTAGACTCTGTCGAGCACTGCTTGGTGGCGTTGGCGTCCCGATTAGTCAAAGTAAAGTACCTACGTCGCATGTGGGCTATGTGGCAGACCTTCGCACGTCGCTATCGGCTAGACTTATAATTCTGAAGCCGTAGTCCGTAGTTTATTTTGTAAAAAAAAATGCATTTCTATGAATTATATTTTAAGTGGTAAGTAGTATTTCTATATTTCTTTTTCGATTAGGGTCTGTTGTTGACTAGACATAACCTCTATAACTTCAAACTGGAATATATTTAATTCCTGACTTCCTATAAAAGTATGTCTGAAGACAAAACTGTTTAGGGATTCGAACTCTGTATTTTTACATATTTTTCATAGGCAGACGCAAAAAAAAATGTCAACAAAATTTTGTTTGGGCGGTTGCCATTGTCCTTTGTATACCACTTACTTGTTATCTAAATAACAGTGACACTAAATGAAAAAAATACGTAATATTGAAGCTAACAGAAAAAATACTTAAGAAAAGTTAATAAAATTTATATAAGATATAAATAAGAGGCATACCGTATCCATTAAAAAAAAAATTTTCGAAACCAATCCACAATTGCCGGAGACATCGCGTAACAAACATACAAAAAAAAACTTACAAATTGAGAACCTCCTTTTTGAAGTCGGTTAAAAAACATACTCTTCAGCTTTATTATTAGTATATATAGTTATAATTATATTCAACTATATAGTATAGATTTTACTGTTCTATTTAAGCGATTGAATAATAATCCGCGGTCGCCATATTATATCACAGTAACTGAAGAAAGGTAAGATATAAATAGCCCAAAAGATTATCGCATTGTGATTCGAAGACAAAATTATTCTCTCATGCATAACAGCCTTAAGAACAGAGGCGTCTAACAATGTTTGTTCCAAGACGGAGTTAGTTCTTACGTAAGCCAATCTTGAGCCCAGCCTTAACCGGGACAAAAGCGGAACGGATGTGGTCCGGTCCTAGCCGCACTTCCGGCAAGATGGCCGCTCTATTGTGATAAACAAACTTGCTATTGAGATGTTTGGATTACGCAATTGTAGTGTAAATTAGGCCCTCCGATTATTATATAAATTGGAAGAGAATTGTGTTCTAATGTATTTTGTTTATAGTGATTATTTTGGTTCCAAGGGTAAAAAACAGCGGTCTTGTAATTTTTTAATGAAAAGAAAATTCGTTACGAAACGTGTTATTCAATTACATCGATTATTAACATTATTGTTACCTAAGAACAACATCGCTTTTCTGAAAATGGCTTCAAAACAAGTACATCAATAGTATTAACTCTGAACAAGTTGTAGAAAACAATTGCATGAGAGTAGTCACCTGGTGACTTTGTGCAATGGGTTAGAAAGGTACGTCACATTGCACTTGCGATATTTGAATCAAATTGGATTTAAGGAGGACTCGGAATACTTGGGAGAGTCTTGGAAAATGTGTTAACGAGACCGACGGAACTAGCTATGGAAGTATGGAGAAGGAATTGGGAATTATTTCGAGAATACTTTAATTATTGTGAATGTGAGGACTATGTCGGTCATTTTGTTTTCTTTCTCTGTTAGTTTTAGTGATGGTCTGGCAATTTGAGTACTTTATGCGACCTACCATTATGTCCTTTCTTTGGTATTTATTGGTCGTCGAGTCGTTGAGAAGAAAGGCCGAATCAAACTCAGAGGTCATAGTCTCTTTAAAAGTCCAGACATAATCTTAGTCAGATCATGTGAAGACCATGTAGATTTGTGTCTAAAATGGTCTTTTGAGGAAAAACCACACAGAATGAGTGGACCTGTCCAGTCAGTGCACGCATTTGTCAATAAGGAGCTCAACGATTCGACGAACAATACCAAAGAAAGGACATTTGGGTAGGCCGCATAAATTAGTCAAACTGCCAGACCATGATTAAAGATAATCGAGAAGAAACCAGGCCCGGGTCGACGGCGCGTCGCGTTCCACGCGCGCCTCAAAGAGATGTCAGCACCATTGACGGGGTCCGATAGGACCGATGCCTGCCGGGGTCGCGGATTGTTCGAAAGAGTTACCGTGGCCCTGGCGCACAGGCAACTGAAGGAACACGGGTGGGTTTTAGTTAGTAGGAGTCTGACACACCGTCCCGCTCCGCCCAGGGCGGGAGAGGTCATTTGATGATTTCCCACCCAAAAAAAAAATAAAAAAAAATTAACAGTGATCCACATAGTCACTTCTTTACATTCACAATAATTCATTGTTTTATAATAATTGTTTGTTCTCTAAACATCTAACGTAATTTAAATCAGCATAAGTAGGTACCTATGTACAAAGTTGTTTTCAAGAAAGCGTGTTTAGCACCTGCAACGTTTTAAGTCCACCGATGTTCACATAAACAGTCTAGACAAGCTACAAAGTGTATATATTTAAATTCAAATCGCCAAGTACTTGTGTTATGGGCTGTTAATGCTAAATATTGTGATAACTGCACGACCGATGCAAAGGAAACATCCGGTAGGTCCACGTCAGGATGTCCCGTTGACATTACGGCAAAAAGACGAAGAATAGTCATGGTTTAATTTGTTATATAATCATAATCTGGTTTTCAAGAAAATATATCAATATATAACAGGTTAAATTAAAAAAAAACCCCGACACGAGCTGATGACCTTGAAACGGCTGAACCGATTTTGATTTAACATGTCTAAGCACCACCGTTAGATAAACCTGCTTCCAATTTAAAAAAACTGCATCCAAATCGATTCACCCGTTTAATAGCTACGGTGCCACAGACAGACACACACATAGCGGTCAAACTTATAACACCCCTCTTTTTGCGTCGGGGGTTAAAACCTGACAAATATTATAGTAATTAAGACAGTGTGCAAACCAGACTAGTATCAGTGGAAGTAGGCAGAACAGTGTTGTCTTGTCAAAAGAAAACAGTCTAGGTGCAACTGTGTATTTCATGGAGGAATGGTCTGTTTAAAGGCAGGGTTGACTCAGGTCGCCGCTCTACCTCGCCCGAGGGCGACGGCGATGAGGACCGAGCCTGGGTGGTAAAATCTAAGGTAGGTAATTGTTAGCACGGGGAACAAAATTAAAGAAGCGGACTGTATAAATAGGCAATGGTTTAATGCCGTCTGATCTTTACTAATATATAGCTTACCGGACAAACAATTAATGATATATAGAGGTATGAGGAACAGGGTGTAAAGTTCACTCATAGTCTATTGAAAAGGGAGTATCCTCCGACCAGACGGGTGTTGTGTCTGGTGGGCAACTGCCCGACGATGGATGTCGGGATGTTGTATATATGCTAGTTACGCGGTAAACTCTGCTTGCGCGATGCAGGGTCTTGTGTGACGTCATTGTGACATGAAGCTCGCATGTGGCGATGTAGATACCGCTACAGATATATGAGTAGTTTAAGAGGCTGACAACAGCTAAAGCGCGGTCACTCTTGGACTGCATAGATAAGAAAGAGAAGCGCGAGGACACAACACTGGTAATTTATTGCATAATATGATGCAATTATCTATTTACAAATAAAAAATTGATTGGATTAAAAAAATAAAACACTATTACGCTTGTAGAATAATCTGACAAAAATATCAGAATGATTGCATGTATATTAAGTATGGTTTTTAAACATTAAAATAAATTTTTTGTGGTATATTCGTGATTTTTTTTCTATCGTTTCAAATTAGTTGTATTATGTTTTCAACACACTATCTAAGTAGCATATATCCTGAATAATATCATATATTTTTCTGATTTTGTTTACTGCAATGGATCATATACTTTTACGCATTATAAAATTTGCGTTTAGGTCCTGTAGTCCCCTTAAGCGAGGAGTATCGTCCGTCACGGTGGGGTCCGAGGAAGGCGAGTGGTCGTCGGGCCGAGCCGTGTCGCAACCGCGCCGCGCCTCAGCTTACCGGTGACGCGTTGTTCACGCTGCCTGCTCATGCAGACCGCGCGTAAGGTGTCGGGGTCGATTCCCAACAGT
Organism: Dryobotodes eremita; assembly: GCA_917490735.1. NCBI lineage: Eukaryota > Metazoa > Arthropoda > Insecta > Lepidoptera > Noctuidae > Dryobotodes > Dryobotodes eremita. The sequence continues at coordinate 26,266,384 of OU823242.1, forward strand.
AATTCTTTTAAAGGACAGTTATTTACTCTGTTTTTTTCAGTGGTTCGGTTCAAAATATGCATACCTGTGTTACTTCAGGCTATCGTCCGGACGATCGTGTGGTAATAAAAAGTAACCGCGGCGATAAGTGCGCTCCCCACGCTCCTTGCGCAACAATACTTTGTAAAGAGCTTGTATCAACCTGCAGGCGAATTTATTATTTAAAAAACCTATAAAAAGTATAAAACCATTATGCGTCTAAGATCCCTACCGCAGCTAACAAAAGAGCTGATGATCTTGAAACGGCTGAACCGATTTTGATAAAACATGTCTAAGAACAACCGCTAGAAAACCTGCTTTCCAATCGGTTCACCCGTTTAATAGCTACGGTGCCACAGACAGACACACACACACGGAGCGGTCAAACTTATAACACCCCTCTTTTTGCGTCGGGGGTTAAAAATAACCATGCGATAGGTATTTAAAATCAAACTTTAATCATATACCTAATTCAGTTAGAAATTTTGCCTTTGAAAGAAAATAAAATAAAACCGGTCAAGTGCGAGTCGGACTCGCACACGAAGGGTTCCGTAGCACCGTACAATATTTATCATTACATATTAAAAAGGAACACGTGTTCTTGTAAGGGGGGTCCTCTTAAATTTTTAACTTAATTTTAGTTTTATTATTTGTTGTTATAGCGGTCATAGTACTACACTCTGAGAATTTCAAGTGTCTGCAAAAGATACAGCCCTGTGACAGACAGACGGATGGACAGATGGACGGACGGATAGACAGTGGAGCCTTAGCAATAGGGTTCCGTTGGCACCCTTTGGGTACGGAACAATAAAAATTTAAACAAAAAAAATGAGATTTATTATTTCATTAAAAAGAGCTTAGCGATAGGTATATAAAGTCAAACTTAAATCATATAACTAATTCTATAAGACATTTGCACATAAAAGATAAAAAATTAAGAAAAGAGAAGTGCACGACGCAATTTTTCCCCCAACTCGTTCTTTTTTGTGCTTGTGTGTTTTTTCTTTGCGTCATGTTTACCGCAAATAAACGTATTTTCTTTCTTTTCCTTTTACAAAATGTTTGTAATGAAACTCCAGGGTACAAAAAAGAATCGTTTTACAATATTTTGAGTTAATTAATTAGATAAGCTAATATGAAGACGATGTAGAATAACATAGATGGGGATTTCGTTGTCTTTTTTATGCAATGACAACAATCAAAGATCTTGTTGATAAAAACCTTAAAACATGTGAACTTCAAGACTGTATAATGTATTCTATTTCGTTCTCTCGCACGTTAACTCCTATAGATGTATGTGTTTGTCTCTTTTTAATATAGATTTTTCGTTTCATCGAGTTTCAAATCACAACGGGGCTAAATAAGCTTCCATTTCAAAAAAAGATGAGAACAATGCAAATTTTGGTTTGTGGAGACAATTATTAAAGAAAAACATAACGATTCAGAAAAGAAAAAAAACCGTCTTAATATCATAGCATAATCATTGTAATCAGCCTATAATGTTCCCACTGCTGGGATACAGGCCTCCTCTCTGTGAGACGGAGTGGGCTACGCGGGCCGAGAGATGTCTTAAGTCTTCGAATTGTTGGTTCTTATAATAGTTAATGTACAAATTAATTGCGCACTTTCCGCTCAAAGTATGCACAATACACGAACTAGTAATCCTGCATGGCAGCTAATTTGCGAATTAGCCGGTACTAAGCAGGCAATGTGCGCATTATCTAAGCCTAGCGTTGGCTTACATTGCGAGTTAGCGCGCAGTCCATTCTGTTGACGATGTCCCCTGAGTCGACACATGAAATAATAATTATTTCTCTGCACTGCGAATGAACGAAGAGTTCAAAGTTTTTGTGCTGGATGTGTAGGTTCGTTTCAACGATTCTTTTGTATGAGTTCTTTAAGTAATGGATCGTGATAACTAAAGGATTACCTACCCACCTAACTTTCTTAAGCCGGAATTTGTGCAACCACGAATGGTGAAAATAGAGGCTACAGACGTTACCCAAAAAAATTATGGGTCTGGTTGACATGACTCAACCAGACCCGTATTTTTTCGGATAACGTCATATGTAAGTCAATACCAATTAACACTGTAATTTAGAAATATTTATAAAAGCCATAAACTTATAGATCAACCGTGGAGTATCTTGGCGACTCATCTCCATAGGAAAAAATCTAACGTTTCATAAGTGCTCAGTAGGCATGTGTTATAAAATATTTTGATTTATTGATTTATTTAAACTTCTCGCACACAATAAAAATACTAAGAGATTAAATGTCCATGTTAAGCGAGTTTTTTTTTACAGTGAAAGTAACATTTACAAAAAACTGAGAAAAGCTAGAGGACAATTTAAAGATTAATGAGGACATTAAGCTCTTGATTTACCTTTCTTTTGTGAAACTAATCTACTTTTAATAACTTATTAAGAATCGCCATTTAGGGGAAATAACTATTTTTTTTGAGAATCAGGGCCTTTCTCATGTCTGTAGCTCCTTGTCACATTCATGTATGCACTAGTGTAGTCGGAGCAGGAGTAATGCATGTAATTCTAACGCATGTCCAACATTTGCATGCAAATAAGATGTTTGTCCACTTTGCGCTTGCACACCGTCGCATTTAATTAGTTACGGCATCTCGGACAGGTTATATTTCCTTGCTAAATGTAAATGCTTGCTAAGCCGGAATTTTGAGTTCTGGGAATTAAGCTCGTATTATTTTTGTCTAAGCAGGACCGAAAATTTCTCGTTTAATCTAGCAACGTCAACGCATTCTGTCACTAGATTCAGTATTTTTTATTAATTGTCATCATAATCAATAGAACAGTACCTGGTACCTTGGCAATGAATTCCAATTCGATCTGAATGAAGTCAATATCGATTCAACATCGCTTAAATAAAGAATAATTAATTTGAAAACCTTTAAGACTTGTAAAGAAAGCAAATGTTCTGTTCGGTTATTCGAGGTTCTGAATTTGAAGGGCGAACTGCGAACGAACTTCTATTGAAATAGGAAAGGTTTTCGTGTCGCCAACCACGAATATTGTACCTTGATAGAAGTTCTAACAATGTCAAGAAACTGTATGAAGTTTATAAAATATTGTGGCAATATTTTCTCAAAATATCTCGCAAGAAACACTTTACGGTGACGATAGATCCATCCGTTTGCGCTTGCTACAGCAAAAATCTCATTTATTCTAAAGAGATACTAAGTACATAGTTAATCTACGTGTATCTTGCAAAATAATCTATATTTCTAGCTTCATTACACTCAGTTTCATAGTGCAATACATGCCACCTGATGTCACCGAGGTAGGTACCTGGCAACATTAATTTCCTGCTACTCGATCGCTGTGACATGTTGCAACCAGGCAGTGAATAATAACAGGAACGAAGGGAAAATTATGTGGTCATGTTTGTATAATCCTTTGAATATTTTAATGTTGTTTGTTTTAAATTTGTTCACTGTTGCGGTGGTTTCGCTAATTTTGGGGTATTTCAGCAGAATAAATCATTGGTAAAAGAGTCTTAGAAAATGTAGAGTCAGATATTTTCACTGTACTTTGATTGCCAGTTTTTTTTAATGTAAAAACTTTTCTATTTAATTTTGAATGCAGTGCCGCTATTAACTGTAAAATAATTGATATACTGCATACCCTTAAGAAGGTGAACACCGGTCCACTAGCGCCACTCCTTTAAAAAAATATTATCTCGTGACTGAGAAGGAATTTTGAATAACGGCTCAATAAGCACCCTCGGTAAGTGTGTCTAGAATTTTCTAATACCTTTTATAAACTATCATATTGAGACACGAAGCAACAAAATACGATCTAGAGGAATGTGGCCGCTTTTCTTTAGATCGAATATTGGCTTCGTGTCTCAATATGAAAGTTTGTAAAAGGAATTAGAAAATTCTAGACACACTTAGCGAGGGCGCTTATTGAGCCGTTATTCAAAATTCCTTCTCAGTCACGAGATAATATTAGTTTAAAAGAGTCGCGCTAGTGGACCCGTGTGCGTCCTCTTAAGTTACCGAAAGAAATAAAGCAAAGATGAAAACGGTACCTACATTTTATTTACGAGTGCTCAAATACACTTTAACCCCTTGCACTTAAGAGGACGTTATTTAATTTACAACTAGTGCTCCAAAGTAGCAATAAAATGTTTTTACACTTCCCTCTCCATTAAAATAAATCGAAGCACTCACAATCGATGGGGTACAAATTGTCCCCTGTGAAAGGTCGCCGACTCGAAGGGTTAACAATGAGGCGCCATTATTTCGTGTGAATTGAATTGGCATAGACGATTTAACTTGCTTAAGCTACGCGGATTTGTCGCTTCAATGACCTCCGATCGATTCGACCCTCGACTACAAAAAGCCGACTAGAATTTGTATAGCCTTATGAGGGTTAAATGATTTTTCTGTCAAATAAAATGCGTGAACCTTTGTTCTGCGGGCACCGGATATTTTTTTCGGGAAAGCGATACTTTTTTATCGAGATGAAAAAAAATCAGGAGGTTATTTGATTACCTAACACAAAAATTCAAATCTATACAGTGTTTCGTTTTTGTTCACGTACCTTCAAACGGGGTGATTAGAGATGCAGGGGTGGATCGGAACGAAACTTTAAAAAGGATGTTAACATTGAAATAATATAGTTTCTTGCCAAAAAGGACTCTAATGTATTTACTGTATTATAATTGACGATTAAGCGCTCTTGTTGGCAACAAACTATATTATTTCAATGTTAAAATCCATTTTAAAGTTTCATTCCGATTCGCCCCTGCATCTCTATTCACCCCGTTTGACGGTACACAATGGCCTTTGTTGGGTGTTTATCCCCATATTTAGCTCTTTTTTTTTCAATGAAATTGGTAATTCTTTTTAAAGAATTAAAAAAATAATTAAATGACTTGATTAATACATTTGCAACGATATTAACTATTCATCTATCTACGTATTTTAACCGTTTTTCGGAAGTATGGTTGGAGCAATAGAATAAGTCACCTGCAAAGCATCTCTTTAAAAAAACCGTTCTGCTAACTCTAAAACGACAATAAAACAAAACACAACCAGCAATCGATAGTCCCAATCAGTTCGGACTACCGACCTGTTACTTCGACAGAAATAATAGAAAAAAATAAAATTATGATAAAACTGGGATCTAGCGACCGCCATTTATCAGGGCGAGTGTCAAAAATATCAACGTGCAAGTTTCCTTTAGTGGTTGGGAGGGCCACCAAGATTTATGCGTTGGCCCTCGGATACCCTACCTAGATACTCCGCAGGGAGGAGTGACGAATGTATCCTCAGACTTCAATTGTTTGCTGAAGCGGTTGTTGTAATTAGTAAATCAATAGTTTTGGTAGACCTGTATTTTTTCTTTTTGGTTTAGATTAGTAAAACATAAAGACCGAAATCGAAAGTAGCTTGAGATCAACCAATTCAATTTTTTCAATTCAATTTTTTTTATTCAGTAACAATTTACATTGCGTTCGAATATAATCCAGCATGAAACATCAACATTAACAACAGTGTTAGATGTACAAATATATATGAAAACATGCAATTAAATTAAAATTTGAAAATTATTGAGAAATTATTTAAATAAAATGTAAAATACCATGAAAACATAAATTATTAAACCATTATGTCAATAAATTAATTGCAATTTAAACGAAAAAGAATAATAATAAATATAAGTCATATGAACACGGTACACAATAAAACACCATAAAAAATTATTACATGTCAGTTTGAAGAGGAATAAGACTCTTACGACTCATCTAATAAGTAGAGACATCTTTCCAACAGGAATGCGTTAAGCCTTAGCTTAAATGAGCCTGTGTACAGTATGATTTTTAACTCAAGCGGTAATTTATTAAATACTAGCTTTTGCCCGCGGCTTCGCTTGCGTTAATTTTGAATTTTACAATCAATTCGGGTTGTTCGAGGAATTATTGTTAAGAGGATGAAAAACCGGTCTATCGACACTATAGACTCACAAATGTATTAGGTACTTAAATTAAAAAACAAAACCCTTACCACACTAGTAGTAGTGTAGAGTGAAACTGTAGAGTTTCTATAATAATAATTATATTTCAATCATGATTCGTAAGACACGTGGCGCCATCTATTATCATAAGAACGTTATTGTTGTTTTCCTCGGGAACAGTACTTTTTTTCGGGATGAAAGATACCCTTTGTCCGTTTTTATACACCTGAAAACGTATATGCAAAATTTCAGGATGATGAATGATGAATTTTAGGCGTGAAAAGGTAAAAAACAAACAAAGAAACTTACTTTCGCATTTATAATATTAGTTAAGAAGTTAGGATTAGTTAGGATTAGGATTAGGAAGTTAGGATTAGGATTCGAACTACCTGATACTGTGGACTATGCTTAACTATTCCAAAAGTCGGTATGATTTTGTTTCCAAAGTCTTTTATACGCGATTTTTCCGTTACCCGGCAACGACAAATTGTTTCGTATTAAGAAGTTGATATAAAATTGGAATTTATGAACCGTCGATTTTCTTGAAGCGTAATACACCTACTTATGAAACAAAAATATTTTCTTAGGACAGTAAAAATGTATGAAAGTGCATAAACTCCTAGCAGTAACGAGTGTCGGGTTTTCTTTTTTTTTTTTTTTTTTTTTTTTTTTTTTTTTTTTTTTTTTTTTTTTTTTTTTTTTTTTTTTATGAAGGGCAACTCGCAGTTTTGACCACTGGGGGTCGTGGCTGCTTAACCGGTCTGTCCTGTGGTTGCCTTTCGGATTTTACTCTAAAAGGCCTCCAGCCAGGAGCGGAAAAATTTAAAACTAAAACTTAAATGTTAGATGACTGCACGCTAAGGGCACCCCCTGTGGGGTACGGACCTCGGCTTAGGGCGTCATCGGGAGAGGGCAGCGCGATATTGGGGACGGGCTGGATCGAAAGGTTAATATCATGATTATTAATCGGGGAATTTAAAGCTACAGGCTCAGCTACGGCGCGGGCTGAGGCCTCATCGGACTGGGTCGGGTTTTTGAAAGAGACGCCGAGTTTATACTTTTTCGAGCCTCGAGCCAGTTTTTGTATTTTGAACTTTATGCCAATTTTAATAAAGTACTTAATACAAAATTTACAACCTAAGGCCGGACTAAGTTGTCAGTTTTGTAAAAGGAACTGTTTTTTATATTATATCTCTTAGGTTCTTATTTCAAAAAAACAGGCTCGACGGTTTAAACCATGTCTAAAGAAAGTTTTGTTTTGTAATAAGACCGAATGTGTGTTACGCGCATAGGGGAGAGACTGAGACTGGTTGACTAACTCTTGACTTAATGGTTTATATTTCTTGTGTTTTAATATTTACATGATTAAAAATGACTCTATTTGATAATGACACTATTAGCCTAATAATTATCATAATTTATCAAGTAATTGTTATTTATTGGATGTTAGGTTGACCACAGGTCTGAGGTAGGTTAACTAGTACAGTAATTAAAAACGAAGTAATTATGAGAAGGTATTTAACAATTATTATATTTCTATTCAATAAGCGTCAAAAAACGAAATGAACTTTAACTGATTCTGCAGTTAGAATGTGAGGAGAAAGAAAATAGAACAAAAATATCTACTATTTTATTTGGCCATAAACGGTACGCCAATACGTAAGGTCACAAAATTTAACCTTACGGGTCACAAAATTTAAATATCTTGGGTATTTTCTTACCGACGACCTCAGTGACCATGGTGACATGGGGAGGGAGAGTAGGGCTCTGGCGGTCAAGGGTAATATGTTGGCACGAAGATTTGCTTGGTGTACTGACCAAGTTAAGATTACACTTTTTAAAGCTTATTGTCAGAGTTTCCACACCGGTAATCTTTGGGTCAACTACTCGAAAAGGTCGCTGGATGTTCTACGCGTCCAATATCACAATTTTTTTAGGATGCTGTTGCAACTGCCTCGCTTTTGCAGTGCGTCGGAAATGTTTGCGGTCACCCATACCGACGGATTTCATGCCATCATCCACAAAAAAACGACCTCACTTCTGAGCAGAATAAGAGGCAGTCACAATAGCATCCTGAAAGCTGTGGCGGCAGACACTTCCTCTGCAATAATAAGGCAATTTGTGAGAAGACTTATACCCTAGTGTCCATTTCTCGTTGTCTAGTTGATGGGTGGTCTTCTCATGAATTCGTCTTTAGTTTAAGTTACTAACCATAGTGGTTTAAGTCCAAACCTGTTACTAACAATTTATGGATCTTTTTAGTTGTCCGAAATAATTTTTAAGCTTTTCGCATATCTGGGTACCATAAGGTCCTGGACCTTTGGTAGGCATACGAGGGGCCGAAGCCAACTCGCAGAGGCCCGTTAGAATCTATAAGTAAAGGAAATTAAGCACAAGCCGGCGATTATTCCTGTATGCACTGTGCAAGTGCACCCAAGGACAACCCCCGGTTGATGTTAGACTATTGCAGGATATGGAAAACAATGATATTGGACTATGGGTTTGGGTGCCTAGAGCGGACTAGTTACCTAGAACTATGGTAGGACTATGACCCCTGCCTGATCAATGTTTTGTATATACACGGATAAAATGGCAAGGGGTGACTTGCACACTCAATAATGGGCCCCCGGAAACCGTCGCTAGCACATAGTGACGTAGCGACTAAGGGGCAACACTTCTTAAGGTTCTTGAGGAGTAGAGAGGTATTCAACGGCTATCAGAACAATCCCAGAGCCCGGAAGATGGTCAAGATCCCTACCAGCACTTACTGAAATACTTCCTTCCTCCGAGCACGTTTGCTCTTGCGAATCTCCACTTAAACCAGCCAATAAAGGCACGGAAAGAGGTGGGAGCTCTGTTCCTCGTCATTGTTCACTCCAGCCGGCCAATAAAGGCAAGCCAGAGGTAAGGAACAAGACTTCTCCCGGGAGACAGGATCCGTGGGGTCGCTAATGCCCAACAGCTCGCCACATGCTGCCCTGCGGGTATCTGCGGGTCCTGTATTTCTCTTGGTCTGGCTCCTCACCCTAGACCTGTTTCGGCAAAGTAAACTCTACCAGTACAGACCTAGACTTCAGGAGCGCGCAAGCCCCACCACGACGTCAACGTAAAGATACAGAGGTGGGGGTCTTATTATTATTATTAATTGACGGTCGCATATTCATGTTTAGCCTCATTTGCTTGTTTTTCTTTTAATTTCATCACGTACTTATATAAATTTAAAGTCTTTTAATGAATGTCAAACGCTTTTGTCACCGCTTTAATACTTGGCAAAAATAACTAAGTGTCAAATTATAACATCTCATAAAACTCTACCTGCCTTGCAATAAGTGGGGAGTGTTTTTTTTTCGTCACGTTGGTGTGGAGTTTCGTTGGATAGGTCTTTCAAAAATATTGCGGGTTTGTGAAAACAATTTTGCGATTAAGGAATCCGTTTGTGACATATTAAGCTTTAAAGTGCTCATTTTTGTTAGAGTCAAGTGCCCCCCCCCCCCCCCCCGCCAGCTAAATGGTTGTTTTTGGATATGTGAAAAATCACGGTAGTAGTATATATAACGAAGTTAAAAGGAAAACTATCAATCACAGCTAAGTAGGATTTACAAGTTAACGAGTAATAGTCGATCAACTTACATTTGCGGTTGGAACGTATGAGAGAACATGTTTTTTAACTACAATATTAAGTTTGTTCTTGGAATAAATTCATGCTAACTACAGAACCCTTCATTGTGCGTGGTCCAACATGAACTTGGCCGGTTTTTTCTTTTTGATTATCTGGTTAACTTAAACACTAACTTCGATTTGATAATACCACTGAACAATATGGTCTACGAATCTTTTGTAAACTTTTTTATGATTAGAAAAGTGAGTTATCAATTTGTAGGCTTTACAACAAAAAAAAAAAAATACGATACTAAAAATTCACTTTCGGGTATGATAAATCAAATCATGTCACCACTACTAAACGGCGTGCGACTGTAATGCCGTGCTTTGCACGAATGTGGGGTACTGAGATGCATCTTCTAGTGTGATTAGATGACCCAAAAGTCGTTCTGCTGACGAGTTTTTGACAATTAGTCTACCTACCCCTATTATTATTTTTTGTTTTCGGGGGGAACCCTTCGACCTCCGGGGAAGGAGGTCGGGGAGTGTGGGATTTTTACCTCACTAAAACCACCCCGGTGATCACCATTAGCACATAGAGAGGATCCCGGTTCCTCTTAAAATACCAATTCCGGAACCCCCGCTGTGCAACGCCTGTAAGGCACATCTTAGGGGAGACCTCCCCTGATCCTCGCTATGCACGACAGCACGTGATCACTGTGCCACCGTTTTCCCTGGGGTCACTCAGTGGGCGCATAGAGTCCCCACTCTGTGCGGACGCGACTCTAAAGGCCCACCTACCTAGACTACCTACCCCTATAGACAACCAGCCCCGGTCTCCTATACTGTATTATTGTTACTAATGGATTTCAATAATCGAAAACTTATTGGTCCCACGCCCGAATCCAGATATACTATATGTATGTATTTAGAGTTACCACACTACATTAAAGTCGGGAGCCCGTTTAGCTGTCTATCGGTGGTCTCGTTGTGGCAATGCCGCAGTTTACTAAGTAGCGGTGGTTAAAGGGTTAATTCGAGCTAATGAAACCGGCCAATTAATTGACGTCGATTAAGTTCAACAAAATATAAATAAATACTTGAATGTGTAGGTATTAATCTTTCCTAACATTTCAAATGAAAAACTGACTAGGTATTGCTACGAGTATAATGAAGGAAGAAATAAATCTTCATTTGTTACTTAGGCAGTCGTAGATTAGGTTTTTAAAAAGCTACAGGTGGTGGTCCATACGTCATGTTCGTGAACGGGCGCTGGCAGTTGGGACTGGTCATCTCTTAGCTACCACGGCTTATTTTAATTTCTGAATTGTTGTTTTATATTTTTTTTCTTCGTAATTACGGTCTCTTTTTACATCGTTCTCACATGTATAATTTAAACATGAAAAGAGTGTCCGTGGAGTTTCTTGTCCGTTCTTTTCCATAGGTACCTACTGCGCTTTGGAATGACTGATCCCTTGACAATTCAAAAGTGCCTGTAATTGTTTTATTTGAAATAAATTCTTTGAGTTTAAGTTTGCTACACTGTTTTTAAAATATTTAATTAAAAAGGCATCAATAGATCGGAGAAGAAAAATCCGTAGTAACAGTTGTGTATGTATAAAGTAGTACCTATATACTTACTAGAAGAGCTCCAGGAATTAGGTACTTCAACATTCCTAGTTCTGCGAGCAGTCAGGCACTGCTGTGATCTGGTTTGAGATATGTCGCAGATGAATTGCTTAATTAGCTGTGTTACATAACCGCTAGCTGTTTTACAAAACAGCTCCGTTTTGTTAAACAGCTGAACGACGTTTAGCGGTTTTTCATAATAACTAGCGGGGGTCAACGATTAGAGGTTATGTAAAAAAAACTGAAATGAAACGACAGATTGTAGATGTTAGTTCTGATTTTTGTTGCTCGTGGCTCTGTGTGTCATATCAACAATAATGGCGTTCGAAACAGAAATAAATAAAACAAGTGATAAGAGTGAAAATGACCCTAACTCAACTGAAAACATTGCATTTAAGGACAGTTTTAATAAAAATACTATCAGAATTTTACGAAAGTCAGGCCTAAAAATATTAAATAGCCGCGTAACTGCGATCAACTTGGAAGTAGCGCTCGCCGGCTGCTACCGCGGCACCACTCGCTTTGCTCGCTCGGCTCGCGCACTGTTGGTCACGGTTCTAACCTAACCTAAACCAATTGGTCAGGGTGCCCTAGCTGCTACTAGCTTACTGCGACCAATTCGGCATTAGAAGCCACACCAAACGCTTATTGTTACTGCAAATAATCCATTCGGCATTACTTCTAAACGTGGGTAGCAGTTTTGTTAAACGTAGGGCAATGGCAATACAAAACGGAGTTGTTTTGCAAAACCACTAACCGTTTTATAAAACAGCGGATTCGACAATCCATCTGCGTCAGACATATTGAGACTTTCAGGTTTGTCCCTGTGGATCGAAAATTACAGTAACGGTGTCACTTTGGCGGCTATAACTGTTCAGTTAGGATGTTAGCCAAGATCATGCGTCTATAATCACAGCACACTCATTAATAGTACGCATACTACGCATATACAGGGTGTGGCGTAAATAGTGGTCCAACGTTACGGGGTCCAAACATCATATATAATAAGACAAAACAATTTGGTTTTTCTTTTTTTCCATAGGCCGCAGAATATTTTTTTAAAATTACGTCTTGCTTTACTAAATTGGCTGCAATGTTTATAAATAAGATTTTTATTATTATTTTGTGGTTTGTTTATAATTAATTGAATAGGTACATGTACTATCACATGCAAATAATTTTGTAATTTTAGAAGTGCTAAAGAAAAAATGTGTTTATTTCAAATCTTGACTTGAACCTCTGGAAAATTATGTGAATTGGGGTGCGAATGGTGTAAAAAAAAGTATTACCCCGTCAGTGCCCATTACTTAAAATATTTTCCAATTAAATGCAAATTATAAAATAGTACAATAATACCTGATACCATAATTTAAAAAAAAAGTTATGGCCATTTCTATTTTGGAAAGGACCTGCGAATTAAAAAAATACACAATTTTATTTAATTTCTTGTCAGGTGTTGCAAAATGTTTTGGAAAAAGTGAGAAGTATTTCTTTATAGTTTTAAGTGATTTGAAAGCATTAGAAGAAAAATATTCTCCGTAAATTATTTTTTTATTAAATAATTCTTATCAACAACTATACACTAAATGTTCTAAATGGCCATTCGGCGGCTATTCGTGCTCTGCACCGTCGAATAAATTACCGTTTTACTCTTCGCGTAAAACGTAACCGCCATCACCGTACCCACAACAAATATGAATAAATTGGGCGGCTAGGTCTAACAATGTGGCCACCTTGCTCATCTGTTTTAAATCCCTTAGATATTTTTTTACTGGATATATTTCTAGATGAAAGAGTTCACAAAGAAGAAATCACTTCTATTGACCAACTAAAATGAAGAATTCGGTCAGCCGCAAAGGAAATTAGTGCAAGCGAATTTACGAAACGAACAAAACGGTCATTTATTCGACGGTGCAGAGCATGCATAGCCGCCAATGGTAGTAATTCGGAACTTTTAGGGTAAAGTTTTTGATGAGAATTATTTATAAAAACATTGATTTACTGAGTTTTTTTCTATTTTCCTCTTTTTCTTTAATCTAATAACTTAAAAGTAAATTGGTCAATAGAAGTGATATCTTCTTTGTGAACTGTTTCTTCTAGATATCCCCAGTAAAAAATATCTAGGGATTTAAAACTGATGAGCATGGTGGCCACAATGTAAGACCTGGGCGCCCTATTCATAATTTTTTGGGTACGGTGAATAGGGCCGCTAGGTTTTTCCGCGAATAATAAAACGGTCATTTATTCGATGGTACAGAGCACGCATAGCCGCCAATAATGGCCATTAATTATGGCATTCATTGGACAATGTTTTAAAGAAATGGGCACCGACGCGCGACGCGACGGTGTCTCATAATTTTCCAGAAATTCGAGTTGAAATTTGAAATAAACACATTTTTGCTTTAGTATTTGTAAAATTGCATTTACAAAATTATTTGGACGTAATAGCACAATTCACATGTATTCAGAAGTTATAAACAAAAAACAAAATAATGTAATTTATAGAAATTGCAGCCAACTTAGTAAAGCGAGGTGTCAATTGTTCAAAAAATAATAAAAGCATATTTTATTCTGAGACCTATGGTAAAAAAATATTCAAATTATTCTATGTCATACCTAAATATGGTGATTCGACCCCTTAACGTTGGGCCACTATTAACGCCACCCTGTATACCTTTCCTTCCCATTTTCTTCTTTTGTTTCCCTTTCCTTTTTATATGTGTACTAGCGACCCGCCCCGGCTTCGCCCGGGTAGCAAAGCATAATATAATATAGCCTATGTTACCCGGAGATAGTGTAGCTTTCCAACAGTGAAAGAATTTTTGAAATCGGTTCAGTAGTTTCGGAGCCTATTCAATACAAACAAACAATCATATCTTTTCTCTTTATAATATTCTTTCACTGTATTTCGTTTATTACAAAATAAAGGAAAATGCCCAGTTTTCTACTGACCGTCGTTGCGCATTTTTTTTTTGTATGATGCCACAAATTGGATAGAAAAGAGGGGTGATGTCGTATTGCCAAAGGAAATAAAAATTATCCATTTATTTTGTGGGATTTTCTGTTGGTCTTTGATTTTCTGTTCAGTTTTGAGGTTAGTGTTGTAACATGGCTTCCACCAAAAAAGCAGTCCTTTATAACAATATGATTTGAATTCACATAAGACAACAGAAAATAGTTCAACAAACCAATGTATGATCCCAAATAAAAAATATTACATCGGTAAGTCATACTAAATGTAGATTTGTATAGGTAGAAAATAAAAATGCTTGATGAAAGAATTAAATAGTTTTATTGGTCCATATCTCTACATAGTATAAAAAAGTCGTACCCGCTGTCTGTACGGTTAAATCTTTTAAACTACCCAACGGATTTTAATGCGGTTTTCATTAATAGACAGAGTGATTCAAGAGGAAGGTTTATATGTAGAAATACATGCATATTATAGTAGACAAAAAGCCGAGAATTTCAAAGATTTGTAATGTGATGTCGTAAAAAACATATTTTTGTGCGCTTACATTGGCAACGCGGGCTAAACCTTACGAGATACATCAAAATAATGTACTACAGAATTGAATATCTTAAAAAGATTTACAAAAAAATCCACAATGTTATATGTCTATCTTCTAAGGATAACCCACAGTAACTATTTCTACCTTTTACATATTACTAAAAAAATATGGGTTATTTACGAAGTTATTTTAAACAATACAGTGTTATTCCTTATCCAAATAAATACGTGAGATACGTTGTACATTTCATGTAGATCAAAATTGCCCTTTACAGCATATCATTAAAATAAATATCTTAAAGATATCAGAGAATTAAAATGCGAGGGCAAAGCGGCCGTCGTGTCGTACGTCCGTCCCGGGTGGCAGCGGCCGACAGGTGCGACGCGTGCATATAAATCAATCTAATATGTTATCTACCTTTATTTATATATTTAGAAACATAATATTAATCACTCCACACTGACACCACATTAGTATTTACATTGCACCCGTGCGAAGCCGGGGCGGGTCGCTAGTTATCATCATATTCATAAAATACGTCGTCTAAAAACGGAGCCGGCGGCTCAACAGACAGACCTAAATCGAGCCCAACTAAGATACCACAAAATGGTCATAACGTGAGCACAGCATCCCACTGTCCGATTACCCACCAAAAAATTGCAATAATAATAATAATAATTTCGGAATGGGTTGTAGTGGTGGTGTAGGTATTGAGAAGTTCTTTGAAGTCATAGATGTTTCTCATACACTGACCGCCTCGTGTCTTGGAACATCCATATTATCTTGTGCTGCAACAGTCTCTTGCAAGCTGATGTTGCCTATCTTGATCATACTGAGTCTGTCTCCTTACACTTCTATAGGCATTAGTCCAACAACGTAAGCAAACTCTTTCAAGTCTGTGTAGCTATAAAATAAAAATAAAAACATACCCAACATGACCACCATGACCATGACGCACTCATACATGCTAGACTAACATTTTGTATAGAGAGGGTCTAAAACAATTGTAGTATATGAAATAAAGGACAAATACACATGAAAAACTTGGAAATAGCATGATCCATATTTCATGAGGTGTTTGTGTACAATCCGAGAACTATTACACTATTTTAATGCAGCAAGTATTATTAAAAGTATAGATACCTGCTGAGTAGGTATGCACGACATGATTACATTTCCTTCAGGGCTATCAATTGATACTTTGTGTGTCTTAGCTCTTAATATGGAAGATCCACAGACAAAGCATACCTACTTGTTGAGTCTATAAGCTCTTACAACTGTTGATCTAGTTGACAAGTTTTGAGATGCTCTTTCTAGTATTGTAAAACATTCTTGACAAAGGACATCCTTTACTGACATCTAAAAATAAATATAATAGATAAATAATATAATCTGTTAAGATATTAATCTTAGCCTTAGTTTTATAGAAAATATACATTATTTTCACAGACAGGCCAAAGCAAAACAAAATAAACAACCTCACAAACTAAGAAAAGTATAACTGGTGGTTCTCGTCTCATCATGATGCATTTACATATATATTTGAACACAGTTAAACAGATTCTATTATCAGCTGTAAAACTTAACTGTAAACAAAAAAATACAAATAGTGCTGAAAGACTTGTGGCACAGTTTCTTAGTATTCATATTATCTATATTATCAATACAATATTATTGATAATATAACATAATGCACCTATCTACCTTTGCACATACGTCTAAAAAGTGTGTGTTTTGAGAAAAGTGAAAAACAATTACAATAATACATAACTGAATAATTAAGAGATACTAACCGTTGCTGGAGTAATCCAGGATCGTAAAATTCTTAACATTACATCCGTTGCCTCCTCGACTTGACGACGGGGTAGGGGATGTACCATAGAAAGGGAACAATTCACGCAGCGTGACATTTTTTACGAAATCGTTGGTGATTTACTGCACAGAGGACACGGACCGTAGTCGTAAAAACGTTCTACACAATCCACACCACCAGCATAGAAACAGTACAAATGGTCTTCAAAAGAGTTCTTGATCGTGGAGGAATCTGAAGACTCGAGTGAACACGACCTTAACGCAATGATAATATAATTATTAGCACAACAAACTCAACAACTATCAATGTATAGGTAAAGACAAAAGGTCGCTGCCAGGTGACACGATGCTTTGATTGACAAATTGACACAGTGACACTTTTGACAGTCCACCTTTCACATTGACCGTGATAGTGTTACCAACAGTTAATCTAAATCACCCTGACCATGAGTGATTTGTCAACTACAGAAATATTTTTAATTAGTAAAATAATATTATTTTAAAGATTTTAATTAAAAATGATATTATTGTAATTATCTTTATTAGTAATAAAAATATTAATAACGAGGAAAAATGTCATAGTTAAAATAATTTTTTAACCTCAGCGTCTGCCCTTATACTTTCGTTATGACCGAGTATGGGAAGGTTCTTAAAATTGACAACACTGCTTTCACTAAGATACGCCACTAGAAACGTATGCAATAATATTCAATAAATAACTAATTAAATACAAAATATTAACCCCACATACGATTTTGATCAAATTAACTAAGAAAAGTAAAAAAAATATTTTATAATTTGTGAGTATATTTTTATGGCCATACTCTTTTATTATAAAGTGATTATGATTTCGGTCAATCTCCTTTAGGTTATACCTTAGCCTCAGCAACACGTGGTGGTTATGCTATTAAATTGTAACTTATATGAAACGTTTGTATTTTTAACATAGCGCCATCTATTGAATACTTAATCAAGTCAACAGATATCGCAATCTGTTAGAATCGTTTAGAGCTACCAGATAATTGTGACTGTCAAATAATAGACAAATAATTTGCAATAAAATAATATTGCGATTATAAATTGAGATGTAAGCTATCCTATCTTTCGTTGGATCAAATTTCACACGGTGTGCAAATCAAATTTAAAATCGGTTCAGTAGTTTAGGAGTCCATCATGGACAAACAACGTGACACGGATTTTATATATATATAATAAAGATGATAGTGTTTGGTCTTAGGACATCAAGCAATAGACAACATAGTCAAACTTTTCACGTTTTGAGTACGAGGCTTTTAGCTTCTTTTTGTTAATGTATGTATTTTGTCTACAATAGTTTTTTGTAATGTGCGTCTTGATTGTGCAAAATAAACAATTTTCCTATTTTTCTTTCTTTCGTATTCCACAAATTTTTCAAACTTGCGTACAAACATCTGATCTGATACAATTTACCAACTCAATATTTCTCCATTGCCCCAGAGACCAAACAACATGTAAGAATAAACTACGAAATACTTCGCTATTTCATATATTTTCCATGTGATGCATTGTTTCCATGTATGGGAGCATATTTGATATCAATTTGGCAAGAAAACAGCGTCATCTGTGTTGCGATGCCGCAGTTGTAAATCAAACACATTATTTATCTTTAAAGGACGCTTCAGGAAGTGTGGGGTCCAAGATATAAACGTGCGAGAACATAATAAAATACGTACCTAATCACTGTCATGTAGGATATTGAAAAATAGATCCAGTGATCACTGTCATGTAGGATATTGAAAAATAAATACAATGGTCACTGTCATGTAGGATATTGAAAAATAGATGCAGTGATCACTGTCATGTAGGATATTGAAAAATAAATACAATGGTCACTGTCATGTAGGATATTGAAAAATAGATGCAGTGATCACTGTCATGTAGGATATTGAAAAATAAATACAGTTGACACTGTCATGTAGGATATTGAAAAATAGATACAGTGATCACTGTCATGTAGGATATTGAAAAATAAATTCAGTGGTCACTGGTAAAAGTGTTTGTTCAAACCTACTTACAGAAATAAAATCATTAATCACTGTCATGTAGGATATTGCAAAATAAATACAGTGGTCACTGTCATGTAGAATATTGAAAAATAGATACAGTGTCTTACTTAGATCTGGTGTCATCATAATATGCACGCACGCACAATCAGCCAATAATGTTCCCACTGCTGGGACACAGGGCTCCTTTCTGTGAGAGGGAGTGGGCTATAATCCACCACGCGAGCCTAGTGCGGGTTGGTAGACGTCACATGTCTTCGAATTTTATTATTAAATTTTCGAATAATGTTTCCTCACTATGTTTTCCTTCACCGTTTTGAGAGAGCAGTGATGATGTAATAATCAAATAATTAGATCAGATATAATTTTTTGAAAATTTTAATAAAAAAAAGGATTTTATCACTTTCTTATATTTAGCTCATGGCCATTCATGCCTTTACAAAATAAAACTTTACTAGAATCCTAGCAATAGCAATCAGTTTTTTCTCTTCTACGCTGTCCGTTTATCAGAGTCGCGTCCTCCTATGACTTTGATCTCCTCGCAAAGGGACGAAACACCTAAATCTTCCGGACAATAATGTTTCCAGATAAAAACGAGCCTGATAACGAGTGTTATACGGGCCCTCTAATGTACACAGAAGGCCGTTTTACAAACGTTTTAAATAATCACAATAGGTCCGGTTTTCTTACGCGTTTAAATTCTTTTGTGTAAAAAATTGTCTGAATTTGTTGTAACATTTCGTGGATGGATTTTTTGTTATATGAGATCTACCAAAACCGCTTTTCTTGTCCACTGGCTTCCGCTCGCGACTTCGTTCGCGTGAAGTCGTAAGATATCACAATATACTACAGAAACAGCCACGTATTTATAAAACTTTCCTTACTCCTTACTTTCCTTACTTCTTACTTTCCTTTCTTTACTTTCCTTACTTTCCTTACTTTTGTAATCGTTGAGCTCCATATATTCTGAGTTGAGCTGCACGATTACGGACAAATGCGTGCCCTGACTGAACAGGTCCACTCAATCTGTGTGGTTTTTCTTCAGAAGACTATTTCAGACACAAATCTACATGGTCTTCACATGATCTGACCAAGATTATGTCTGGACTTTAAAAGAGACTGTGACCTCTGAGTTTGTTTCGGCCTTTCTTCTCAGAGTAGTCAGATAGGAAACGCCGACCTCATCTAGTTATTAAAATATGATTGACGTGTAAGTGTTTGTACAAATCTACTTACAGAAATAAAATCATTTATCATTTGTAGTTATGGTCTCAACAGCCAAAATATGAAGAGTCAGGACTGGTGAAGCGGGAGCAAGTGGCGTACAGTTGTCCGTGTGAGAAGCAGCTTGTCCTGAGGTCGACACCCGCAGCCTTAAGTAGTAATTACCCATTGCTTGCGAAGTTTTTCGTTTTTAGGGTTCCGTACCCAAAGGGTAAAAACGGGACCCTATTACTAAGACTTCGCTGTCTGTCCGTCGGTCTGTCTGTCACCAGGCTGTATCTCACGAACCGCGATAGCTAGACAGTTGAAATTTTCACAAATTATGTATTTCTGTTGCCGCTATAACAACAAATACTAAAAACAAAATAAAATAAATATTTAAGGGGGGCTCCCATACAAAATACGCAATTTTTTGAATATTTTTGCTCGATATCAATAAATGGTAACAGGTAGGCACCTAATTTGTGTACCTACTGTAGTTTACCTAGTCAATGGTACGGAACCCTTCGTGCGCGAGTCCGACTCGCACTTGGCCGGTTTTTTGGAAAATAATTAACGCCTGCGTTCCTGCATATACTACATAATGACACAACACGGATACACTGACTGATGCATTTTTACAGATCATTCCTGACGAACAGCTCCCGATGCATGTACGTGTTTCTGAGACTAATAAACCAATAAAAATAAAAAAAACTAGTTATCACTAAACTAATATACCTAACAGTAGATTGTAAACACACGGGATTTCTCATTAACAGTCACCTAACCATAGATTTTTATTTACAACCAACGATGACACAAGAGGCCTAAACTCGAATGTTTTTCTGTGTACGTTCTACGAACTATCATATCGGCCGCAAAGTATGTAATATACGGTTATCTACAAAATCATGATTTTATATGATAGCGTTTTGAACGTAAAACTGTGATGATTAATAGAAGAACAAAGCTATTTACTTCTGTTTTACAAAATTTTGTTAATATGGCCAAAGAAACGGTTAAGGCCAATTACAGATTTTTTTTCTCTCCAAAATACGGTAAGTGGGTGTAAAGACACGCACTTACCGTATTTTGGAAAAAAAAATTGAATCTAAAAAAACTACTTTGTACAAAAAAGTTAACTAAATGAGTCAAAACCTGTGAAAGCAGATCACTTGTAGCGACAACGGTTAAGGTACTTGCCTTTATTGCCCCATCTCAATAATCCACCTTCTATCCTGTCGTGATTGACTGTTTAGCTCTCTAAAAGTATAGCGTGATGATAATCGTTTAAAAGGTTAAATAAATCTGAAAAAATCTGCAATATTCTAACCTTTTGGCTCGGCTTTTCACAATTTGCGGTAAACTGTAAAAGAATACGAACTTCAAGCAATTTTGCTTACCCTCCATAGCAAATAGCGTGATAATTTATAGCCTACAGACTGACCAGACTTATGGGGAACTAGCTGTTGTCCGCGACTTCGTCTGCGATCCAGGATGATAAGTGATAAGTAACCTATGTCTATCCTGGTCATGGTCTATCTGTGTGCCAAATTTCATCCAAACCCGTTCAGTCGTTTTGGCGTGAAAGCGTTATAAACAAACAAACTTACTCTCGCATTTATAATATTAGTTAGGATATCTATGCAAAATTTGAACAAAATCTATCCGGTAGTTTTTGCGTGATGCTGGAACACACATTCAGACAAACAGACAAAAATTCTAAAATATATGTTTTCGGCTTTAGAATCGTTCCCAGACCTCGCAAAAATTACTTTAAAAAAAGAGTTAATTTACAGTATTAACTTCGCTACGATTTTATTATATTTATGTATAGATGTGAAAATGTAGTCTCATCAATAACACTTTTTATTCTGTATCTTCGTATGTGTTAATTCCTTATCGGTGTGGTATTTTAGTGCAAAAGTTAAAATAAAATTATATTTTGCACCAAAACGACTATAACTCAGAGAGGTCCACTATTAATAATAATTTCAGTAAGGGTCGAAATATTGTTAAGAAAGAAAGAAAGAAAAAAAGGAAAGAAAGAAAATAAAGATTTATCATAGTCTGCACTTGGAAAACTTTTAACCGCTTGATAACCAGTTTCTTTTCAGATTACATTCAACCACATTTACTTATTTTCTTTTCGTTAGTGCTAAAATATTTATTTTTAGAAAAGGATCCCATTATTCTTTGAAACGTTAACGTAAAAGATTTATGCGAACAGGCTTATCTAACAAAGCATAGCATTTTATTTTGCAAGCCATCTCAAATGCATTTTAAAGTATTTTAATGGCCCTAAGAATGATCACGTAACTTGTTTTTTAATGAATTTATTTTGTGATTTGATAAGAATTTTATGAAAATAAAAAAGCAACTTCTCAATGGGGGCTATCGTTTTTGTGCTCACCAGTTGGCGCCACTGGCGAGTAAGGTCCTGTTGCAGTACTTTTATTTGATGTTTTGGATATGTTTAAGTACCCAGAAATTCATATTATGTTTATTTTATTACATTTTAAAACTTCAAATGAATATTTAGATTATAATGTTCCTAAAATTGGCAAGCATGAAGCAGACAAATCTTATTCTTCCTTCAAGTGCTACCAAATTAGATCCTAACTTTTTGCTTAAAGTAGTAAGCCATAATTAATCAAGAATGGCATGACCATTACTAATATTATGAATATTTTTTTAAATAAAATCCGTGAAAAAAATCCCGCAATCAGTGAACGTTCAGTAAATATATTGACATCTAGAGACCTTACTCTACACTAGCGCCTCTAGCGGCGAACTCAAGCGCGATAGCCCTCATTTCACATTGTCATGGAAGTTCAAGTGAAATTAAACGAATCATTAAGTTTCAGTTTCTAACAAGTTTTGGTTAACCAGGCGACCTTCTAATGCTAGACGTACCTGCGATAGGTACAGAAGACTGAGCCCAGATAGATCGAATATTTTTCCTTTACAATTCGAGACCAATCTTGGCACTAACTAAACGAAAGCAGAATCTGAAAAAAAGAACATGCATTTTTATCATTCTCGGTCCTTTAACCAAGCAATGTAAATTGATAACCACGTCGGAATCAACCCTGACTGAATTCACACAAGTTATTCATGCCACGCGTTTATTCAAACAAAGTTATGACGTTCAACCTCTCGATCTAACGGCGGCAAATCATCATCTATATTACATAATCTGTGAATACTAATCAGGAAGGATCCCGTGACAGATGTAACAAAATTAATATGTATCGTGGTTCGTGGATTTCCCCAGTGATGTCGTGTCAAATATACCTTATTACAGGGATGGCGAACCAATGGCACGCGTCTCATTATTGGAGGCACGTAAAAAAATAATTTGGGCACGGCATCATGACTGTACGTCTGAACTTCGAAGTTTGAAATATCGATGTATTTAATTGAGACTGTTCATAATCGCGATGTACGGAACTTCGAAAGAATGTCTATTTAAACTTCGAAGCTCAGTATGACATTCTTTCGAAGTTCCGTACATCGCGATTATGAACATTCTCAATTAAATACATCGATATTTTAAACTTTGAAGTTCAGACGTACAGTCCGGCATCATTTCAGGAATTTTGGTACCTAAGTCATTGTTCAGGTTAATCACCGAACAATAATAAACATGTCAGCGTAATACAGTTGTCTTGTTTGCAACAGCAGAAGTCAAAATAATTTGTGTTTTAATTTGAATAAATATATAAAACTGTTAATGTTGATATGATAATAAAGGTATTATTGTGAAAGTACGTAGGTTTTTTCTAGTATTCAAGATTGTTTGTTGGCCACAGTCAATAATTATTTGGAATAAATGGCACGAAGATGTGTATAGAGGTTCGCCATCCCTGCCTTATTAGAATCGCGGGTAGGGATGTCAGGTTCACGGGTATTCGATCGAATTGTTTTGTTTCATTGACTTGGGTATCGATTATGTATTTAAGTTTATTATAAATCGGACAGCTTTTAGGTTTTAGGTTCTAAAGACTTATTCTGAATAATGTATAATTTTAGTATTTAACTAGATATATCATGTTTATTTCATTCGAATAAACGAGTGTGAGATATTTGTTTGAATATTTTCGAAATAAATTTCCTTAATATTTTAACTTAGTGGAAGTCTTTAAAAAAAAACACGTGTGGCACTCAGGGACTGCCGCGGTAAAGCTATTGCATAGCATTTTTTATCAACTTATGCAATTATAATTATTTATTTATTTCTTATTTATGCAGTGTTTTTTTTTTCTTTGATATTAATTCAAGTACAGTCGTACCATATACATACACGTTAAGCGAACGCTCGGCCGAGCTACATGGTAGGCGGAGTGGGGGTGTTAGGTTTTATTTTCGTTACGGAATTTCTTGATTCGGTCGCCGCGCTCAAAGCTCGCGATAAAAGCTATGCAATAGCTTAAAAACCTATTAGACAGGTATTTTTTCTCAGCATGTAAGCAAGAATGTGAAGTGAATCGGTAACACATTTGCCACATTATTATTGTGAGTAATAAATCAGTTTGTTGGGCTTAGCTGCCTAACTTGTAACTGAAAGTTAGCTGGACTTTTTTCGCAGAGTACAGATTCTGCGAACAATTATATTATTTTAGTAGGGTATATAATAATACGATTTTTCCCACAACTAATAATAGCAATAATGTGATTCGAGTAATAACTAAAATTATATGAGATATATATTTCCGTTTTAACTACACAAGCCACGCTTTCCCCTCCACAGGTAGTCTCACAATCAAATAAATCGACTATTTTTTTTTTTATCGAGTCGCATCACTAGTGACGCTCGTGTCCGGATACAGTTAGCTGATGCCCGGATACAGTTAGCTGTGAAGGGGTATCGCGATTAACCGTAACCCTTTGAACGCCGTATTGTGTCAAAACTAATTTGTTCACATTTAAATATGTGGATACAGCGGAGAATTAGGTTACACACAATTTTGTATATTAATTGAATATTATGCAAATTGTTGAAACGAAAATATTGGAAAGGATATTTGGAGCGGATTTTAAAATAGATTGATTTAGATTGATTAACTTCCGGATTGATGAGAATGGACAGAAAATTACGGTCGTAATTTAATTAATATGCTGCGAAAAGTGTAGTGTTGTGTGTTTCTCACATTGAAATAAATACATTTTTCAGAAAAAAATAATGCTTTGCTGTTTGTTGTTGTTTGCACAACGTTGCAATTTGCAGTGCAGTGTTCTCGAAATAAACTTGAATACCTTTCTCCCTGGTTGCCTTTAACTTAATAGAAGACTAGCAGTAGCCAATTTTTCTACATGGACGGCAAAATTCTACGAAACATTTGCGAAAGTGCAACTGTTTCTAAGCGTCGCAAGAAAATTTACTGACAAAACGCTATCATAAAAGAAGTAATTTTTAAAGAAACAATTGTGTTGCTTTTTTTCTGGGAGCAATACTCGTATCTAGGTATCCACATTCCTCGGTAGCTGAGAGCTGAGAATCAATTGTAGGAAGTAGGTCACTGCGGCTCTAGTAAGCGTTTATTCACTATAACGATAGGTCACACCTACTTCCAGGAAGGTATTGGTTTCTCAAAAGCGTTTGGAATTTCTCGTGTTATATTGAATGTCCCTGTGGCCCACTGACTATCAATTTGTTACAAATTTAATTATTTTGTATATAACTAAGGAATTAATTTTGTAACGATAATGAATCGGTTCAAGGACACTGAGCGAGGCACAATAGAAGTTTTATGGTTATTATGACCTCTGGGAGCGTTTAGGGTAGAATAAATCCCACAGAGTTAAATAGATCCATAATATGATTAATATTTTTAATCATATTGAACAATCTAGATTTGTACATATTTCCCTATGGATGTTTTTGTACCTAATTGTAATTATCGGTCCACCGTCTTATTTGCCATCGAAGTGTCAATTAGTGAACACATTTGGCATCCCCCCCTAGGGACGGAGAGAGGGTACCGCGACACTAATTCAATCAATTTGGCGGATTGATACATCGTGTACCGCATAACCTCCATCGAAGGTAATGCAGTGGTTAGTTGATACCCGTAGGGAAATTAACATTACAAATGTGACGATTCAATATACATAAATGTGTTTGTGTATTACACTACTCGGAATACTAGTTTGTAAATATACAGGAACACAACAACAGGTTTTGAAAAGCGGCCATAGTCATTTTTAACCCCTGCCCCGACGCAAAATTGACGGGGAGTTATAAGTTTGACGTGTTTGTGTGTGTGAGTGTGTGTGTGGGGGTGTGTATGTGCGTGTGTGTGTGTCTGCACGGCACCGTAGCTCCCGAACGGATGAACCGATTTTTATAATGTTTTTTTTTAAATGCTATTGAGAACTTTCTAACAAAACTCAAGTTTAAGTTCAGACAGGTAGGTCTATTTGCGTAATTTTCCGAGTGGAGTAAACTCTGAGTGGGTTTTGATTTCTGTTTGAATCAAAGTATTTTTGTGTTTTCTAATACATTATACAGTAGTTCCGCATATCATGGGTGTTTAAGAAAGTGGTTTGCACAAACTGGAATTTTCACGCATGTTAAGTTGATGTAAATTCCGATGATTACACGTAATAATCATTCACGTGAGTGTATATGTAGGTATTCAATTTCTTTTAATTGTATAATATTTTTCCAACATTACCATATCGAACGCAAAAGAAACTTATAAATAACAGTAGCCGATGCAAAGTTTTTCGAAAATTAATATCAGCATCGATTCGAACCCTCGGCCACGCTTTGCCGGTGTCGCAAATTGTTATGTGGTCCAAGTCTCGAACGCCAGTCTGTAGAATTAGACAACCCAATACCCATTCAATATTTACAAATAAATGTATAGGGAGCCGAAATAAATATTGTCCAAAACGGCCTACTAGTTGTTAGCGTACGCTAATATTATAAAATGTATCTCGTTTCAACGAACGGGAGGACAAAACTTGTGATGCAACTAAATGTCATAGCGTAGCATATGAACTCCTCTGTCGTTGGAGAACTCAGTGGGAGGTTTGTCACTAGTGTGACAGCCTGTCAAGATGGAGTCTGACATTATGTGATATCTGACTTGCTAAAGGCTCTGTTACGGGTATACAGGGTGTCAGGGACATCGACGCACATGTTACCATGGATTTAATTACTTAGTACAAGATTCTGTACGCCCCTGGGTTGAAGTTTTACGTCGGTTATTTAAAAAAAAAATGCTCTGCCATACCTTTTAACCGCGTAGGTATTGCACTTTTGTATGAAACAGCAGTTTTTTTTTTAATATCCGACGGAAAAATTCCACGCTGGGGATCTAGAATTATGTGCTGAATTCATGGTTTGAGTTTGCGCGTCGATATCCCTGCCAACCTGTATAATATTGTGTTATGTATGGCAATATTAAAGGAAGTTTTTTTACCCTCAAAAATGTTGTCGTTTCACTCGGCTACTATGCGGCTGGGTGGTGTTGTTGTTTTGTTATGAAATTACTTCGATACCGAAAAAAACCTAAGGCATGATCACAGTTTCAAAAAGTAAATGAAATTCGCTCATAACTTGCCCCATGTCACAATTTGCAAGTTTCGTGCTTACAGCAAGTTGTACGGAACCCGAGCCGGGGGCATTGCTTTCTTTGTACTGTTTATTTAGATCCACCATTTTTCAAACTCCTGCCATTTCTTACGAGGTTTGCTAAGACTTTCGTGACAACAGTTGTTTCAAAATGCTGATATCGTAAATACTTATTTTATTTCGGAAAACATATTTCAAAATGCAGGTGCGTAGGTAGTATGATTACGAATAATTGGGGACGTTTTTATGGAAACATTGTTTTTTATATTTGTTAATCTGAGGATATACAGGGTGTGCGGTAAAGAATGGATAACCTGGAAATATCATTTAATATACCTTATCGCCGCTCTAAAATAAATACAGAAAAATATCTCAAATAGAACCCAAGATAAGATTTCTTTAGAAATAAGCATCACCTTTGTACGTATTTTTCTGTTCCTTTCTTCTTGTCTGTTTATATATGTGTGTACATAAATGGTTAAATAATAAATAATAATAAATAAATAAGACTTTTTAGAAAAAAAAATACTGTGCAATTTCTAGACACACTATTTACTGCCACTCTGTCGGCATAGTCAACGTACAGTATTATAACAACAAATAACAGAAGGAATTCATTCATTTGTGGTCGTGGTGCAGAAGAACGTAAAAAAAGTTACTATTTTTTCTTAAAAATCTTCTTATATCTTAAATCTTAGTTCTTGGGAAATATATGTATGTATATTTTTTTTAGAACTGCCTTTAGGTCAATTATATTATGCTATTTCAAGGTTATCCGTTTTTTACCGGACACCCTGTATACATTCATAATTGTCTAGTAGGGGGACAATAACACAATTCATATTTGATGATTTCAAGAGAGAGTGTGAAATAAAGACGTCAGTTTTAATTGTTACTGGGACAGACGTAAAACAGTAAAAAAATAAAATCAGTGTGGTTTGTTGTGAAGAGCTAATTATTAATATTTAAAAAAAAACGGTATTAACAAAAACTAGTTTATGCCAGAATACCTTCATGCTTTGATTAACGTTTGTATTAACAATTGATCCCAAGGAGTCGTCAAAAATAAAGCCGTTTCTAAGTCTGAACCTAAACAAATAAATCAAGTCTCAATCAAGTATCCTGACCTTGTCTGACAAACTAATTGAATATGTCTGACTCCTTCAGGAGTTGCGCTTCAGTAATTTGCTTTTGGCATTAATCCGTCTACGATACTCGAGAATGTTTGTTCAAAAAGGCAGATATTTTTTCTAGTCTTCTATTTTAGTATTGATATCGATCCTTTCGAGAACGTGATCGTCTCGTCTTGGTTCTTATCTATTTATTACAATATCGTTTGATGTTTCTGGGGATTATGTTGTTATGTAATGTATTCTATTGATTTTTTGACTCCTTTTCTGTATTTTTATGATAAAACTAGACTTCTACTTCTCCAGGTCATGGTCTACTCTCGTTGGGGGGAGCCGGCAATTGGGACTCGAGGTGGCCTTGCACAAGTCCGAGGCCATGTGTTTTCATGGTCCTCGGAACGCGCCACTGTCGGGTTCCCAAATAACGGTAGGAGGGGTTCACATCGGCCTCGAGTCGACGATGAAGTACCTGGGACTCGTCCTCGACAGCCGGTGGAACTTCGTCGAGCATTTCCGACGTTTGGCTCCCAGGCTGGAGCGGGCCGGGGATGCCTTGAAGCGGTTCCTGCCCAATCTAGGGGTTCCAAACGCCTCCTGCCGGAGGCTCTACGCGGGGGTCGTGCGGTCCATGGCCCTTTACGGGGTGCCGGTGTGGGCGCGTTCATTGAGGCTCCGACCAGCCCGCCGGTTGAACGCGTCCCAAAGTGTCATGGCCATCCGGCTGGTCCGAGGATACCGCACGGTCTCCTGCGAGGCGGCGAGCCTCCTTGCCGGATTGCCGCCATAGGATCTGGAGGCAAAGGTCCCCGCGCACGTTTGGGAGTGGCGCGAGGAGGCGAAATGCCGCGGGGCGTAAATTCGCTGCCGTGAGAAATCGCGGCACAGCGGACAGAGCTCCGGCAGGATCTCATGGCGGCATGGAGAGTGCGACTGTCGCAAACCAGCGCAGGGCACGCCACAATTGCGGCGGCAAGTCCCCGCAAGGCGAGGCAATCGCTGCGCCCTCGCACCCCTAGTTGCCGCAGGAGGAAACACCCTGGGCGTCGGGAGTCGATTGCCGACTCCCGGCCACCGTAGGCGCGGGCTTGCGGACGGCGAGCGATGGGCAGCTCACCGTCCGGTAAGGACCAGGCCCGGGTCGACGGCACGTCGTGTTCTAGGCGCGCCTCAAAGAGATGTCAGCGCAATTGACGGGGTCCGATAGGGCCGATGCCTGCCGGGGTCGCGGATTGTTCGAAAGAGTTACCGTGGCCCTGGCGCACAGGTAACTGAAGGAACACGGGTGGGTTTTAGTCAGTAAGAGTCTGACACGCCCTTCCGCTCCGCCCAGAGCGGGAGAGGTCATTTGATGACTCCCCATCCAAAAAAAAAAAAAGTCACGGTCTACTCAAGTGCCAAATTTCATCTAAATCCGTTCAGCCGTTTTAGCGTGACAGCGTAACAAACGAACAAACTTACTTTCACATTTATAATATTATTTAGGACTAGCGACCCACCCCTGCTTCGCACGGTTTTTAGCCCGGGGAATTTATGCCGAATTTTAGGCTAACTCCGCAATCATTTAAAACAATGTTTTTTTCATTTTCCCCTTTATTTATAAACGCTGCTTAAAGCTAAGTCATGATTAGCGACTGTTTAACCATACATTTTTGACGTTTAAACGTCTCTTAATATTATCATCGTTTACAAATAAACTCCTTAATGTGTGGGGTATAAATAGACAGGGGAGTATGTGAACAAAATATGTATCGTTTATTATATAATTATGTTGACTTGACAGCATGGCAGTAGAGACTATGTCATGCTCACTTAAATGTCTCACTGTTGGTGGCGCGTGTGTTGGATCATTCGGTTCCCTACAAAATGGTTGAGCTGGATGGTGCTGATCCACGCGTCATGTTCGTGAACGGGCGCCGTCAGTTGAGACTGGTCATCTCTTAACTGCCACGGCTTATTTTTATTATTAATCTTATATTTTGAATTGTTTCTTTATATATTTTTCATTGTTCTCGCATATAGAAGCAACACGAATAATGTACCCAGGATTTTGTAATATCTTGATTTAAAAAGAGTGTCCTTGGAGTTTCTTGCCCGTTTTTCTCCATAGAGATCTACGTTTTGGAATGGGCAACTAGCTTCAACTTTCTGACTAACTGACCGACTCTTTGACAATTCAAAAGTGCCTGTAAATGGTTTAATTGAAATAAATGCTTTGAGTTTGAGTTTGAGTTTGTATACCGCAAAAAGTTCGGGCCCGCGTGTACTTTTTTTTTATTTCGATTTGCTTTAATGAGTTTAATTTTCTTGTTTTTTAAGTCAGATAAAGCTTATAAATAATAAAGTTATACTAAATAGTTTTCTGGTATATTTTTGCAAGAACCGGTAAAGCAAAAAAAAAACTTGTGCTAGTAGTACTATATGTTTGATTTTGTTGAATAGCGGATTAATTAAGTAATTTAATGTAAAAAACCGCTGTTTATATTTTTGCTTGACAAATACAATTTAAATATTTCGGAATTTTATTTTCATTGAATTTTCCGTAGACGAAAATGATGAATTCTGAAAAAAATATAATGCTTTTACAATTTTTTTACATATTGAAACCAACATTTTCCTGATAACTATTTTGCCTCAATTCATTTTGATTTTTTTCACCTAGATGCACGATCCAAGATGAAAATCGCTGTTAAGATTTAGTGCAGGGTTCAAAACTATTTGGGGCTTATTTAAAGACTTAATCAAAAACATCGAGTGTTTTTTTATTTGTTAGTTTAATATAAATATATCATTCACATTACCTTTCGGAATAAATTCTCTAAATGCTGGTGAAAGAAGCACCAATATCCATATTTTTTTCCAAATCAGAATCAAAATATTTTATTTCACATAACCTACAGAGGCATTTATGAAACGTCAGAAGCTAGGTGCACGGTTCCAATTAGTCGTTTCCTATGGAGGAGAGCCGGCAAGAAACTCCACGGTTACTTTTATAAAAATAAGTGGCTTTTACAATGTTTTTAAATTACAGTGTTAATAGGTACGGGCCTGTCAACAAGTAAGGCCTACAACGTTCTCACTTTCACAAAATATAGAAGAATCTATATAAAAATAATAAAAATAAAAGCCTATTTAAACCAAATGACATGACTGCCATTACAACTGTAACAAATATGAATTAAAATCCTGTCTACAAAAGTCATTAGTAAAGACTTCAAATAAGAATTGGAGGTACATAATGTCAAAGAAGAATGTAAAAATCAAAAAAACTTTTTTTTAATATAAACTTCGTAATTTGGGAGCAGTTAATAGATATTTACACAGTGATGCCGTTAATGAGGTACCAGGGAAACACAGCACAACATGAGCTAGCGCTCATTTAGAGATCTTATTTACCAATAGAAGAATGTAAATATGTGAGCACCATGTATCTATCACATAATTAATTTATATTTAATTCTTTTTACCTATTGTGGTATAGTAATTTTATTCTAGGTGCATCGTCTTCACATATAATTACATAATTAATGTGAAATAATATTGTAAAACATGTTAAAAGAGTAACGGTGGAGTTTCTTGCCCATTCTTTTCCATACGAAACTACCAGAAGAAGCAACTAGAATCAATTCTATTTTTTTGTAAATTTTGTCGTTTAAAAGTGCCTTTAATGTGCCTATTTGAAATAACTGATTTGACTTTGACTTTGAAGATATTAAGCTAACATTACGTATCAGATAGGTTAATTAAAAAAATATATATATCGCAGAAAACATTCCGTTACCAAGTGTACCTACCAACTACTGCACAAAGTATTCAATGTAAACCAAAAAGCTTTCAGCGTGTAGTTTCGTTTTATATCAAAGGCTTACTTTTTCTGCTATTTCTCAATTTCCCGCGTACTGTTATCAAGATGGCACATACACGTTATGTTTTTTTTTTAGTTTCGGAACGGCGTTAGAGCCCTATCTAAATTAGTTTTCTCGGTTTAGTACTTTTTACGATGTGGATGTGTAAAAAGTGCATGAAAACAGCAGTGGCGAAAATGTAGACCGAATTTATTTCTGATAATGTATGTGTATTATTTACTTATGGCCAGTTTGTTAACATTTACCTGTCGTAATGTCTGATTTTCAAGGCTTTTTTTCTTTAATTACGGTTTCCTTGAATAGTGGTTCCTTCACAGTAGAACGGCTGTCATAAAAATCGGTAATTTTCACCAGTTTTTGACATCAAGGTGTCAAAAAACGCTCTGTATTTGGACAGACGCTACTGTGTGACCGTTCACAGCTTTCTTAAGAAATCAAAGCTTTATAGACATTTTCATAACCGCTTTTCTTATTTGTGCAATCTATACCCTAATCTTTCTCCTTAGTTGCCAGTTTGTCAGTTCTGACTTACTCGTATTTCTGATGATCGTGGTTGCCATTTCGTCACGACTTCACAAGTATTTAGAAAGAGAAGAAAAGAAAGAAAGAAAACACGTTTATTTGCGGTAACAATGACGCAGAGAAAAATTAAAAAATACAAAAAAAATATTATTAATTAATTAAATAATAATAATAACAAAATTAACATTATTATTATTATTTATTTATAATTAATTCATTATTTTTGAATTATCATACATGATGCTCAGCTTTGTATTTATCTTTATTACTTTCTTACACCAG
Source organism: Dryobotodes eremita (assembly GCA_917490735.1). NCBI lineage: Eukaryota > Metazoa > Arthropoda > Insecta > Lepidoptera > Noctuidae > Dryobotodes > Dryobotodes eremita. Next base: position 26,299,578 of record OU823242.1, read on the forward strand.
CATCTTGGGCACGCCACCATTGCGGCGGTAAGACCCCTTTTTGAGGAGTGGATTGAGAGGCGCCACGGCGTCCTAACCTTGCGCCTGACGCAGGTCCTCACCGGACATGATTGTTTTGGGAGGTTCCTGTTTCGAATAAGGCGGGAGGAAACGCTCGGGTGTTACCACTGTGTGGATCGTCTGGAGGACACGGTGGAGCATACGGTGGAGGTCTGCCCGGCTCGGGCGGAGTATCGCCGTGTCCTCGCGGGGGTGATCGGCATCGGCGATCTCTCGCATCCGGCTCTTGACCAGGCCATGGTACAGAGCGAGAGGGTATGGGAAGCTGTCACCTCCTTCTGCGAAGCAGTAATGCTCGCGAAGGAGGGGGCTGAGCGCGTGAAGGCGAAGCAATCGTTGTGCTCTCACGCCCCTAGTCGCCACAGGAGGAGACGCCCACGGCGTCGGGAATCGATAGCTGATTCCTGGCCACCGCAGGTGCGGGTTTGCGGACAGCGAGCAACGGGCAGCTCGCCGTCCGGTAAGGACCAGGCCCGGGTCGACGGCGTGTCGTGTTCCACGCGCGCCTCAAAGAGATGTTAGCATCATTGACGGGGTCAGAAAGGGCCGATGCCTGCCGGGGTTGCGGATTGTTCGAAAGAGTTACCGTGGCCCTGGCGCACAGGCAACTGAAGGATAACGGGTGGGTTTTCGTCAGTAAAAGTCTGACACGCTCTCCCGCTCCGCCCAGAGCGGGAGAAGTTATTTGATGATACCAGACCCAAAAAAAATAAACACCAGCATCTAGTTGGAACAGTTGACATAACCAAGTTAGCTAGAAGCAGTCGTAAATAATGCCAATTCAGCGTGGCCGGACCAAGTGCAGCGCTAAAACGTTTGTGTACAGAAACGCGAACGCCACAAATTGTCCTTGCATTAGGCGGACAAAATACGGGAGAATATAACGCAAATGTGCGCCGACGGTTTGCTATTAATAAAACTGTTTTAAATATAACTGTTCTAAAGAGCTAAATGTAGGTGTTGGGCGGAGGACGGATTTCTGCAGTTAAGGTATCGTTGGAATTTTTTTATCTGACTGTACAAAACAGCTTTTTTATTGGTGTCCGAATCATCAGTTAAAAAAAATCGGATTCAGACACTTGTGTTCGAATATATTGTGTCCGAGTCGTCAGCAAGTCCTTTGTAGAGGGGCCATGAGAACTACTTATGACTTTTGCAATCCAAAGGGCACCTATTTCGGACCGAGAAGCGAATAGATTAACAATCGCCACCATTTCGAAACCTCAAGCTTTAAGACATCAAAACAGTTATGCATTGACGTGCCAGCTCTAACATTTGACACCCGTGTTCCACCGTGATAGTGGGCAGACTTCTGTTTGATGTAACAAGACTAAAATATAAAGACCACGGCGGAAATAACACTAAAAATACCTTGGTTTAGCTGCCGCAGTAACGTGGTGAATGTCAGTTGTGAACTTAGAAATAAATAAAAATAGAGTTGATTAATCTGTCTTGGTGAGCCTTTTTGGATTTTGAAGAATTATGGACTTTATTTGCAAACTTCTGCAAAGCCATTGACTATGCCTTATAACAAAACACAAAATATAAGGCTTTAGAGTTCGGTGCAACGATTTTGTTTGAAGTTGGCCCAAACATTAGGATTGAGAGGAGGAATAAAGGGGACAATTAAACTTCGCATATATTAAGCCTGACAATATTCACATTATGGTGAAGACAGTATTAGTATATATATTTAGGAAATTATCTTTTAAAAGCAATGAAGAAGACGGTAAAATGATCCTTACATTCAAACAAACAGGATTACTGGCAATGGTTACCTTTCAAAAATAAATTAAATTATGTCTTAAAATAGACAAAAATTACAATAGATAATAGCAAGTGTTCTGGTGGCCAATATCTAGATGAGTCAGATATGGCATCTGCAATTGTTTCCACAAAGAGAATGACTAACGTCGGAGCTATTACAAAAGTGGTCAAGCAGTACAGTTTACAAAAGAAGGTATACCACTCAAACAGATTTGTGATCTTCAGTGAATATGCCCTAGGAGAGGTGCCACGTGAAATGGATGCTGCACCTCAATAAAACTATAACAACCAGCAAATATCCAGTGTAAACCGAAGATTTGCAGCATCTTTCTGTACTAATTTATTAGAAGCAGGGAATAATAATTATTATTAGTTCCAATTGTTCTAACTTATTAATAGATGAATTTTTATTATCTTAGTTGTAGTTGAATTTAGCTTAAATGTAATTGTTATATCTCTGTACTGACTAGTTCTACATGATCACGTCGGGTTTATAGCAAATAGAAAAGATTTTCAGCAAAAAGGAATACAAGACAAAGTTGGAAGGACGTGCACATGAAAAAAAAAATCTCGGCAATGAATAGAATTACGCGGTAACAAGCTAACGAGACAAGGGTTCGCATTGAAGTGCGGACGCATAGAACGGCAGACGCGCAGGGCGGAGGGCATGCGGCATTTACGCACCTTCAAGCCAACAAGCAGTAAAGAGGTAGGCAGTTTTGTACTGTGAAGTGTAAACAACAATATATTATTAATTACGTGGGTCAGATAATTTGACGCCACATACACCATTATCGCTGTAATACATTTTTCGCCGTATTTCACACATTAACGGATTAAAGGATTTCCATTTTGCCTGTAATTGTTAAAAGCTGGGTAATAAAATAAAAGCATTGTTTCAACTTAATCTCCCATTGTGTAAGGTTTTAATATACAGACCGTCCCACGGATATGCCACATGGAGGGAAAGTACCGTGAATATTGTAGATGGAACATTTTACTGAAAGAAGACATTATTCGAATTTAAAAAACAATTTAAACTGCATTCATAGATATTTAAATAATTACATGGTTGAACCGGAAATCGAACCCGTTACATGAGAAAAATAATCAACCTGTAGCTTTATCATACCGATCGAAAGCCTTCATCATAAGGATTATTTTTTGCTAAATAACATAGTGTCACAAATAAAAGGAAGACCATGAATTTTAACATTTGATGTGAAATTTTGTTCAGAAAAATGAGAAGCTGACTTTGCCGTAACAACTAATACAACTGACACAATAATCGCATTTGGTCCAGGGAGAATCCATTACGGATCCGCGAGACTAATAATCAAGTGCGTTTTTCGTTCAACTGTTGGTGAGGGATTGTATAAAACCGGGTCCTCTTAGTACATTTTTACGAAGGTCATTTGAATACGGAAAGGTATTTAGAAATACTTGAGATTTTGAGAAATGAGATAAATAATCTTTCGGTTGCAGAACGACAAACCCTTACTTTTCAGCAAGATGGGGCTCCGGCTCATAACAGTCACAGAACCAGAGACTATCTCAATGAACACTTTTATCCCTGGATCGGGACAAATAGACAAATAAGATGGCCGCCGAGATCCCCAGATCTAACCCCATTAGATTTTTTTTTATGGGGTTATGTAAACAATTTAGTTTGCAAGAACCAGTATGAAAGTGTCCACGAGCTACAAGCAGAACTTTGCCGTATTATTCTAAATATCCACCACAACAAGATCAAAAATTCGACAGGGAGCGAAATAATCAAAAGAGTGCGACTTTGTATTCAACAGGAAGGGACTCATTTTGAGCATTTGATAAATTGATAAATTTTGTATTAAAAATGTTAAAATTCATGGTCTTCCTTTTATTTGTGACACTATGTTATTTAGCAAGAAATAATCCTGATGATGAAGCCTTTCGATCGGTATGCTACAGCTACAGGCTGATTATTTTTCTCGTGTAATGGGTTCGATTCCCGGTTCAACCATGTAATTATTTAAATATCTATGAACGCAGTTCAAATTGTTTTTTAAATTCAAATAATGTCTTCTTTCAGTAAAATGTTCCATCTACAATATTCAAGGTACTTTCCCTCCATGTGGCATATCCGTGGGACGCCCTGTATTGTATTTATTCAACAATGTTGGAGTCCTTATATTCGCGTTGTAATAGTAAATCTGTAACAGCCACTAAATATATCTTCTTTTAAATCTGATGTTCGCTTTTATGATTGGTAGTTGAAGAACAATGATCAATTAATTTAAATAGCTTATACAGGGTGTAAAAATACCCATCACGAAGCCGTTATCTACGCATTCTGTACATCAAACTAAGTAACTTCGTGCAAAAATAATTGCTGGTAAACGACTTTTATTTTTGGTGTGAAAATTCGCTGTTGGCGGTTGTACCCAATGTAACGTACGAAAAGCAATGTGCGTATAGGTGTATGCAACGGTACAGGGATCGTGGAAGCGTTTAAAGTTAAGTTTAAACTTGCATTCGTAAAAAAAACGTTATTTGACCTTGAATATCTTCGTAACCAAAAGATTCCCAGATATGGTCCAGTACAAAAAAAAAATCATAACTAAAATAATATTTTTACGGTATTTTTATACTCGTAATTTATGCTTTCAGAAACTTGGGATAGGTACCTAAGGTCCTTTGACCTTGAATATCTTCCCAACCAGAAGGTTATCAGATATGATCCAGAACAAAAACAAAAAATCGTAACGAAAATAATATTTTTATGGTATTATATCTGTAATTTATGCTTTCAGAAACTTGGGATAGGTATCGAAGGCATGCATGGGGTGCATGTTGAAGAGCCTCCTCGTGGCGCACCCTGGGCAACGTCAGCTCCAATTGCCCACCTGCTTTTGATGGTGGACAATTGGGGCTGGCGGCTAATCTTCAACAAACGGGGAAGGGTCATGGTTCCAATCACCTATCATCCTAGATGGTCGGTGAAGGGAACCGGGCTAGGGGCGGGACGGCTAGTCCGTCATAGGGGTAGGCCTGGTGGCCAACTTACGTCTACACCCCCTCTGATTGCAGAGGGTTGGTGGTAGGCGTATAGTGGGAGGGGGAGAGGAAGACAACCTCTTTAAAAAATTACCTCAATCCTAAGGTCGAGCGTGCCGAGGGGATGAATGGCCGGAGGGGATCCGGTCGCTAGCGCTGGGGGGGTTAATAGGGGAGATTAGGGACCTCACCCTTCAAAGGAAAAATGAAAAAATGAACAAGACAGAGGGAAACAAACTACCCCAGGGCGGTACCGGCTGCTCAGCAGCCGGAGAATCCGCCACGTTCCCTTCGGGAACGTCAAGCCCCCAATCGTATTCTGGGGGGGGCAACCAATGTCCACCGTTTGCCGATGGCAACAAGAGCCGAGGAGGCTCACTACACACCGCCGACACCACTGACCAGCGAGAAAAGGAGCTTCAGAAGAATCTGAAGCCCCTGCGCGTCTTGGTGACACCGCTTGCCGGCACTGACGGCAACAAGAGTCGAGGAGGCTCAAGTCCCGACAGAGACCAATCGTCCGATCAGGAAGGATCTCGGAGGAAGCGGAGTCTTTCTGCGAGTGACGAGAACCCGTCGGCCGCGAAGGTGCCAACGGCACAGAGAGGGCGAGGTCGTATCGTGGCGGGTGGATCCACCGCTCGGCTGCCGGAGCGCGATGGGCGGGGTCGCTTCACGCCGATACGCCGGTCCAACACGCCAGCTCCAGTGGAGCGCGTGGAGAGTGCCGAGAGCGACCTCGAGCCCATGGAGGCGGACCTTAGCGGGGGCTCCACTGTGTCCCTGCTAGGGTCAAACAGAGCGGAGGCGAGCGCTGCAAAGCGGGCGCAGCGAAAGGCTGTTGCGGCTGACGAAGTCAGCGAGTTGGCCCGACAGGCCCGTGAGCGGCGCTCAGCTCGGATGGCTGCCGGGGGGAGCATCACAGCGGTGGCACTCAGCCGCCAAGTTCTGGACGGCGTGGATGTCGTCCTGAAGGTTGCCACCAAATCGGGCAACCTGAAGGGCACATTCACCCGTGCTTTGAAGGAGGCGGCTGACGGCATAAAGGAGGCGGCTGAGGTCCTCCTTAATCGCACTAGCACAGAGGAGACGGCGAAGCTATGGGAGGAGAACGGCCGTCTCCGATCCGAGTTGGAGGACCTCAAGCGGCAGTTCGCCGCCCACAGAGCAGCTCCCGCAGCTACCGGCTCCTCTTCCGTCGCGGCCCCAATGTCGACTTCATCGCCGGTCCCGTCTTCGACCCCTGCAATTGCAGATGCGGAGGTCGAAAAGATCGCCCGCATCTGCATGATGCAGTGTGGGAAGATGGTGGGTGCCCGCATGGAGGCCATTGAGGCAAGGCTCCTGCCGGCTGAAACACTCCGCCCACCGCTCGCTGCGGACAAGCGGAGAAAGGAGGGGCCCGCTAAGCAGGGGCCACTAATAGCTGCGGCGGCAGAGACAAGCCGCTCCGGGAGTGGGACCAAAAAATCCGCCAAGGGTACGTCCGTGCTCACTTCCCGGGCTGCTGCACCACCGGCGACTGCGCCACCGGCGGCTGCGCCACATCCGGCCGCGCCCGGGCCTTCCACGGAGGCCTGGACGACGGTCGTCAAGAGGGGCCGCCGTAAGGGGCGGAAGACGGCACCACTGGCACCGGCTGGAACACCGACACCGGCACCTAAGAAGGCCCACAGACCGCTCAAGGTCAGAGCCCCACGCTCCGCGGCTGTAGTGATTACGCTGCAGCCCGGAGCCGTCGAAAGGGGCATTACCTATAAGGCGGTCCTAACGCAGGCAAAAGCCAAAGTCGCGTTCCCCGACTTAGGCACACCGTCCGGCTTCAGAATGAAGCCGGCGCTAACGGGGGCGCGGCTGCTCGAGGTGTCAGGTGCCTCTAGCGGCGAAAAGGCGGACATTCTGGCCGCCAAGCTCAGGGAGGTCCTCAACCCGGAAGACGTCCGGGTGTCCAGGCCGATGAAGACTGCTGAGCTGCGTATCGGTGGCCTGGATGACTCGACGACCCCGGCTGAGGTCGTGGCGGCCGTCACCCGAGTCGGTGGATGTCCGCCCGACGATGTGCGGACGGGCGACATTCGCGCCGACGCTTCCGGGCTCGGCACGATTTGGGTGCGGTGCCCGGTGGCGGCGGCAAACAAGGTCGCTGACGGTGGGCGTTTGTTGGTGGGATGGGTTGCGGCGAGGGTGAAACTGCTGCAGCCCAGGGCTATGCGGTGCTACCGGTGCCTTGACATTGGGCATGTTAGGGCACGGTGCACCGCCGAAGTGGACCGCAGCGAGCAGTGCTATCGCTGCGGCCAGCCCGGCCACAAGGCGGCCCAGTGCTCCGCGGCGCCAAACTGCAGCCTCTGTACAGCTGCAGGAAGGCCCGCCGGGCACAGAGCGGGTGGAAAGGCCTGTGGCGCGCCCGCCAGCAAGAAGAGAGGGGGTGCCAAGGCTGCGGGGGGCTCTTTACCCCCCCCTCAGCCTGGCTGCCCTTCGGCCGACTCCCGGCCTAGGAATGGTGCGGAGGGGATGGATTGCGCCTAATGGCGCTCTACCATTTCCTCCAGGGCAACATCAACCACTGTGCCAGAGCTCAGGATCTCTTGCTCCAGAGCATGGCGGAGTGGTCGATTCGCGTGGCCGTGGTCGCCGAGCCGTACTTTGTCCCCCCCCGGGATAACTGGGTGGGAGACCTTGACGGCTTGGTGGCCATCATCGGCGGGACTCTCGCCAACCCGTCCCGAGGACACGGCTGGGTGGCCGCCCTCGCGGACGGCATTGGCGTGGTTGGGGCGTATTTTTCGCCCAACAAGAGTCTCGCCGACTTCGAAAGCTTCCTTGTCGAGTTGGGTGCGGTCGTGGGCCGACTCCACCCTCGCCCCGTGCTGTTGCTAGGGGATCTCAACGCCAAGTCTGCGGCGTGGGGATCTCCGGTGACCGATGCTAGGGGTGAGGCGCTGGAGGAGTGGGCGGTCACGACCGGCCTGGTCGTCCTGAACGTGGGCTCGGTCCACACGTGCGTTCGGCAGCGGGGCGGGTCTATAGTGGACGTATCGTTCGCTAGCCCTGCTGTCGCGAGCCGTGTTCGTGACTGGCGTGTCGCCGTGGAGGTGGAGACGTTGTCGGATCACCGATACATCCGTTTCGACGTCTCCGCCCAGACCGCCGGCGGCCGCAGTTCATCGGGCCCGAGAACGGACGGCCCGCGCTGGTCGCTCAAGCGCATCGACAGGGAGCTTCTCGAGGAGGCCGCCATTGTCCAGGCCTGGGGCCGGGAGTCGGCAGTGAGCGGACCCGTCGACGTCGAACAGGAGGCGCTGTGGTTCTGCGGGGCGATGACGCAAATTTGCGACGCGTCCATGCCCCGAGTCCACGCACAGTCAGCAAGGCGCCAGGTGTACTGGTGGTCCGCCGCGATCGCGCAGTTACGCGTCGCGTGCGTGGCGGTGAGACGCCAGTACACCCGATACCGGAGGAGACGTCGTCGGGTCCCTGACGAAGAAGCCGCGCTGTATGAGGTGTACCGCGCGGCTAAAGAGACTCTGTGGCTGGCCATCGGCGAGGCGAAGACGCGAGCCAGGGAGGAGATGCTGGAGACTCTAGACGGGAATCCGTGGGGGCGCCCTTATCGAGTGGTTCGAGGGAAACTTCGAGCCGCGGCGCCTCCACTTACGGAGAGTCTTCAGCCAGAGCTGCTGGAGGAGGTAGTCGCAGCCCTCTTCCCGGCAAGAGCGGAGCATACTCCGCCGCCGATGGCTTTGCCCACAGCCGCAGAGTCTACAGAGGAGAACGCCATTAGCGTCCCAGAGGTGACACAGGCAGAGATGAGGGCGGCCGTGATGCGGCTCCGGGCCAAGAACGTGGCTCCGGGGCCCGACGGGATCCACGGCCGAGCATTAGCCCTCGCTCTGAAGGAGCTGGAGCCCCAGCTGAGAGGACTCTACACAGCGTGCCTCGAGCAGGGCCAGTTTCCCACTTTGTGGAAAACCGGTCGTCTGGTCCTGCTCAGGAAGGTGGGGCGCCCTGCGGACTCGCCGTCCGCGTACCGGCCCATAGTGCTGCTAGACGAGGTGGGTAAGCTGCTGGAGCGGATACTCGCAGCCCGCCTCGTCGGCCACTTGTGCAGAGAAGGGCCGGACCTGGACGAGAGCCAGTTTGGTTTCAGGCATGGGCGCTCCACCATACACGCTATATCGCGGGTGAGAGTCCTGGCGGAGGAAACGGTTTCCCGGGGTGGGGTGGTGGTGGCGGTGTCCTTGGACATCTCCAACGCCTTCAACACCCTGCCCTGGAGTTGTATTCGAGAGGCACTGCGTTATCATCGGGTGCCTCTCTACCTCCGCCGTATCGTTGGGGCTTATTTGGCGGAGAGGTGTGTCACCTACGTGGGACGCGATGGCGTCAACCAGCGCCACATGTCGTGCGGTGTTCCACAGGGTTCGGTTCTGGGCCCGCTCCTGTGGAACATCGGGTACGACTGGGTGCTGAGGGGCGAACTCCAACCGGGCGTCGACCTGACGTGCTATGCTGACGACACGCTGGTCACGGCCCGGGGGAGTTCGTACAGGGAGGCAGCGTTGCTGACGACGGCTGCGGTCTCACAGACGGTGAGCCGCATACGGCGCCTCGGCCTGGAGGTGGCCCTCAACAAGTCGGAGGCCATGGTGTTTCATGGTCCCCGGCGGGCGCCACCATCCGGATCCCACATTGTGGTGGGGGGGGTTCGAATCGCTGTCGAGCCCACCATGAAGTACCTGGGGTTGGTGCTCGACAGCCGGTGGGATTTCGGCCCCCACTTCCGGCAGCTGGCGCCCAAGTTGTTGGGCGCGGCTGGGGCGCTGTCAACGCTGCTTCCCAATCTGGGGGGCCCGAGCGCCGCTTGTAGGCGGCTCTACGTGGGGATCGTGCGATCGATGGCCCTTTACGGGGCTCCGATCTGGGCGGCTGACCTGACGGCCGGCAGCATCTCTGTTCTGCGAAAGCCGCAGAGAGCGATGGCCGTCAGAGTCATCAGGGGTTATCGCACGATCTCCTACGAGGCGGCTTGTGCACTGGCCGGATCCCCGCCCTGGGACCTGGAGGCGAAAGTGCTCGCGTCACTGTACCGGTGGCGCGAGGAAGCGCGGGCGCGGGGCGAACGACCGATGCAGCGACAAATGGAGCAGCGTCGGTCGCAGCTCCGCGAGGTCCTGGTGGCGGAATGGCGGGACAGGCTCTCACGCCCTACCGCCGGCCTCGTCACCATCGAGGCGGTCCGGCCGGTGCTCGACCACTGGCTCGGGAGGAGGCACGGCTCCCTGTCGTTTCGGGTGACGCAGGTGCTCTCGGGGCACGGTTGCTTCGGGAAGTACCTGTGTCGCATAAACAGGGAGCCGGACGCCCGGTGTCACCACTGCGTCGACTGTCGGGAGGACACGGCGCGGCATACGCTGGCAGAGTGTGCCGCTTGGGAGGAGCCGCGCCGTGCCCTCATCTCAGGAGTAGGCAGTGACCTCTCGCTGCCGGCCGTTGTGAATGCGATGGTCGGCGGCGAGGAGTCCTGGGACGCGGTGGTATCCTTCTGCGAAACAGTCATCTCGCAGAAGGAGGCTGCGGAAAGGGAGCGAGAGATCTCATCCTCTCACCCGGCCCGCAGCAGGCGCACCGGGCGTCGGCGGAGGGCGGACAACGCCCTCTTCCAGCCCCCCTAAATGGGTCCAGGGGCGACGGACTCGGGGACGTCCGTCGCCCCCTATACATCAGGACCCGAGGTGGCGGCGCGTAGTGTTCCACGCGCGCCCCTCTTAGACGTCGCGGGGGGAGTTAAACACCTCACTCCCCCCGCTCGACCGGACGGGGCCCGCAGAGGCGGGCCGGCACCGGCCGGGGGTTGCAGAAGATTTGTACGTTCCCGCGACCCCCGGCGTAGGTGTGAGACAGAACACCGGGGTGGTTTTTAGTCAGTAAGAGTCTGACAGACCCCTCCGCCCCCCCAGGGCGGGGGACATCCATGAGGATTTTCCACCCCGGAACAAAAAAAAAAAAAAAAAAAAAAAAAAAAAAAAAGGTATCGAAGGCCCTTTGACCTTGAATATCTTCGTAACCAGAAGTTTCCCAGATAGGTCCAGAACAAAAAAAAACATAATAAAAGATAATATTTTTACGTTATTTTTATACCCGTAATTCATGCTTTCAGAAACTTGGTTAGGTACCTAAGGTCCTTTGACCTTGAATATCTTCGTAACCAGAAGGTTCCCAGATATGGTCCAGTAAAAAAAAACATAATTAAAATAATATTTTACGGTATTTTTATACCCGTAATTTATGCTTTCAGAAACTTGATAATACCTAAGGTGCTTTAAAAAATGTGTTCATTAAAGAATATGAATAACTGTTTATCCCGTTCCGTAGACGCTTGTAGAAGCTAAGTGAACCCTCCACTATGCCTTACCGCTACAATGCATATAAGATGAATATAAACAAGATTAATATAAACGCGCCTCCGGCTGAAACGGTGTAATTTCTTTTATATTAGAAAAACTTGCTTCTAGTGGCTTTCTTCCCTACTTTGTGGTTGCAATTCGTTTTTTAATTTCTATTTTAAGTGTAAGTTTCTGTTGTGTTTTTTTGTGTTAAATAGACAATGACCAGATGTATGAACGTAAACGAGGCAAAAGTAGTATGTAAGGATCGTAGCAGGTGGCGTTCTGTAGTTTCTGCCTACCCCCATGGGAAGAAGGCGTGAGTTTATGTATGTATGTATGTAGACATGCGAAACCATTACACCTTTTAACGATTTACCCCTTTATTTATAAACGTTGCGTATTGAGTAATGATTAGCGATTGTTTAATCATACATTTTTGACGTTTAAACGTCTCTTAACTTTAATCAACATTAACAAATAAACCCCAAGGATGATAAGGAATTAAAAAAAAACACTCTCAAATAAAAAGGGAACTATCGAGAGCAGCGTATTATACATATTACACACACACACACATACACACACACCACAAACACACACACACAAACACACAACACACACACACACATACATTTTGTTTTTGGGTTTTACTATCTGGAATTTCTTAGTAGCATCCGAGTCTGGATTTGTGGCCGGTTCAGGCAATAAATGGGCTCGCCCCCTATTACATGGGACTTGAACATAACTGGCGAAATGTATTATAAGTACACCTCTGCCCAACTCTTCGGGGAAACCAGGCTTGATGTTACGTGGCGGTATGTAAATTGGATACCTTCTCCTTTCTGAAGTCGGTTTAAAAAGTGTTAGAACTCTTAACGAAAGTAAGAAAGCAATCCTGTATAATTTCTGCCAGTTTCGGAGCAGTTCTAAATAGCACACGAATTAAATTTTAAATATCATACGCTTAAAATACAGCAGAATTCTAGTTTCCCCACTCCGTGTGCCATTTTAGTGAGTGAGTACCTACCTTTGCTTTATACGTACTATGCGAAGCTAAATAAGGATACGTACAGTCAGCAAAAGAGATAAGTATCCAAGGTCGCCGGATATAGTTGAATTTAGTAAAAAATCGATGAATGTTTTTGAATAAAATATAATAAAATTAATAGAAAACAAACTGGTAATTTATCAAATTAAATTACATTCGAAAATTTTCATCGGTTTCTTCCTAAACAGACATTACATTATTTTTAATGACGTCATTATTTACCTTTTGCTTGTAGCGTTTTTTTTATATATACATTTTCGTTGTTCTTTTTGTTTCATTTAGTTTAAGGTAATTAAGGTTGTGGTTTAAAAACGATGTCTCCATCGTGTAATAGGAATTTATCATTACGAAAAAAAAAAGCCCAGGTGCGTGACGGATGACGCATAATGATGGGTTCCGAAGTTGGAATGAATTTATCCCCAAACAAACTTAACATTGTAGTCGAAAAACTTTTTCTCCCATAGACCAATATACGTCACGGTCAATTCTCCAACTGCAAATTTAAGTTTGTAATCGCAAAAAAATATAGTGATGAAACTTTAAATTAACGATTTTCGGACTTTTTCTTACTTTTGCTGAAGGACTCTGGTTCTTGCCAAATTGCATGGCAACGGGAAGTGCCCTATAGGTTTTGATTTATTTGCGAGTGTCAAATTAAGTCGCATAAATGGCCGTATTATTTTATTGCGTTGATTTTTTTTGAGCTCCAAGGGTCTTGGGCGGAGCACCGCCGTATCCTCGCGGAGGCGATCGGCGGCGGCGATCTCTCGCGTCCGGCCCTGGTCCAGCACGCGTAGCATGACCATCATAGAAACGGGTTTTGTCGACGGAAGAATAGACAAAAATGACGTTCCGTGAAGACAGTACGACGGCAGCAAAGTAGAAAGAGTCAACTGCACTTTTTACGAAATTCAGTAGTTTATTCACGTTTTTCTTTTATTTTGCATATATCTCGAAAATGGTGAGTTCTATCGCAAAACTAATGAAAATTTCGCCCGTTTTTATGAAACGCTTAAGTCCCTAAAACTAAACATGTAGGTAATAATTTTCACATTTTCCATACAAAAAGTGAAAAATTCCATTTTTCCATTCCATTTTTATACTTTGTGGCCGTCAAGTTCACTACCTTAGACAACTGTCAGTTGTCAGTGTGATTTTGACGTTTAGGATAGAAAACTTTCTTCTGAAATAGTCTACATATAAAAGGAACTAGACAACGATCGGTAGAAACGAAAGACAAAATGACGGATTGGAGAAGGATTTTTACGGTGCAGTGTCAAAAATGGAAAAACGAAATGTCACTTTGTATAGAAATAGCTGTCTTGACTTCCAAGAAATAGAAAGCGTCATGCTACGCCTGTAGGCCATGTCGCAAGAAATCGCGGCACAGCGGACAGAGCTCCGGCGGGATCTCATGGCAGCATGGAGAGAACGACGGTCGCAACCCAGTGCTGGGCACGCCACAATTGCGGCAGTAAGTCCCCTCTTTGAGGAGGGGATTGAGAGGCACCACCGCGTCCTTGCCTTCTGCCAAGCGCAAGTCCTCACCGGACACGGTTGTTTTGGGAGGTCCCTGTTTCACATAAGGCGGGAGGAAACGCCCGGGTGTCACCACCGTGTGAATTGCCCGGAGGACACGGTGAAGCATACGGTGGAGGTCAGCCCGGCTTTGGCGGAGCACTGCCGTGTCTTCGTGGAGGCGATCGGCGGCGGCGATCTCTCGCGTCCGGCCCTGGTCCAGGCCATGGTACGGAGCGAGAGGGAATGGGAAGCCGTCACCTCCTGCGAAGCAGTAATGCTCGCGAAAGAGGAGGCGGAGCGTGTGAGGGTGAGGCAATCGTTGTGCCTTCACGCACAACTTCACAATTTCTTCGCGTTGTTCGTCGCCGCAGGAGGAGACACCCTGGGCGACGGGAGTTGATAGCCGATTCACGGCCACCGTAGGCGCGGGCTTGCGGACGGCGAGAAATGGGTAGGTCGCCGTTCGGTAAGGACCAGGCCCGGGTCGACGGCGCGTTGTGTTCCACGCATGCCTCGATGAGATGTCAGCACCAATTGACTGGGTCTGCTAGGGCCGATGTCTGCCAGGGTCGCGGATTGTTCGAAAGAGTTACCGTGGTCCTGGCATACAGGCAACTGAAGGAACACGGGTGGGTTTTAGTCAGTAAAACACTGACACACCTTCCCGCTCCGCCGAGAGCGAGAGAAGTTATTTGATGATTTCCCAACCTAAGAAAAACAAAAAAAGTGTCTGTAGACCTACGTATTTGATATTAATTTCAATTTGAGACCTCCAGGCGTTCCGGAGAAAAAAGGTCTTGACAGACTGATAGACAGACAGACGGAAGGACGGACAACTAAGTGTTTCTATATGGGTTCCGCTTTTCCTTTTGAGGTAAGGAACCCCAAAAATGTTAAGTTTTATTGACGCATTTATTTTTTCAAAATAATCCCGAAAGTGTGAGCAATTTAATAACTATAACCCTTTATAATTATTAAAGTGCTCACACTTTTATACGTAGATTCGTTAACCGCTAGTTGGCTGTGTTGCTGGAACTTGCAGGGATGTTTTAATAAATTAACTCAAGGGTTTTTGCTGAAGCGGGAAGAAAGCTCAAAGTAAAACAAACGAAGGTAATCACAAGCCAGCCTTCCTTTGCTATTTACCACTACAAAACACCAACGCAAAAAAACTCCTACAAACAAAAAAGTTAATAGTAAAAACGCACAAAAAACAAAAATTCAAAACTCAAGGCGCTTTTCTGGCAAGCCGCTGCCCGGAGGCAATAGCTAGGACTAAATAAAGGCACAAAATAAATGGTCTCAGAAATCCCACTCCGTCTACAAAATTTAAAACTTCAAATTATTAAAAGGAGTTTCTTACCCTCACACACCTCATTTTTACGGAAAATTTAAAACCTTATTGATTTGTGACTCAGGCTGCAATGACAGCTGATTTAATTTAATTTTTATACATTTTTCTTTTGTTTTACATTCATAATAATTATATTCGTGAAACAAAAATATAGGTAAGTATTTCAAAAGATATCTTTAAATACTTTTGCGTTTTATATTTTACTAGCGAACCGACCATTCTTCGCATGGGTGCAATCTACTGATGCGGCGACATGGAGATTTCTGTGCTTTAAGTTGAATATTTATGTATTATTAACGTAAAGCATAATATCCTATGACAATTTTTGAAATCCGTTAAGTAGTTTCGAAGGTTACCTCCTACACACAAACTAACAAACTTTACATCTTTATAATATTAATATACATAGTGTAGATATCAAAAATAATCTTCAACGTAATATGACGTGATTATTAGATTCTCTTCTAATCCTTCTGCTTTGGCTTCATTGTAATAAAAGCAAGAATAAGTGTAAAGCTAATGACTCGTTTGAGCACGGTGTCGTTCGTTTGTTTCGGAAATGGATCGGAGTCTTGCTTTTCCTCTTGCATTTTTGTTTTTGTTTCTTGCTTCACTTCGTTGTTAGACTGCGAGTTTGCAAACGTGTTGCACAATCCGCTTATTAAGTTATATGCTCGTTTGTGGTCTTTGTTTTAAAGCGTAACTTTTGTTTTATTCGTGTTAACTTTTGTGTAACGTTATTAGTATTGTTTTCTGAAGAATCGATATACAGGGTGACTTGTAATTTGAGGTATTCCTTCCAGGACGCGAAAGTGTGACCCATTTGCAACAATTAAGCACCCCTTATGGGGCTTGGGCGAAAATGCATGGTATCCGAGAAAATCCAATTTTTATGAATTTTTTAAAATTTCCCCCTGAATTCGTCACTAATATCTCTTTTTTCTAAACTCTCAAATTGACCGGCCTTTATTGCTAGTTTATTGAATATTTAATTCGATGTAAACAAATGTTTAAAAACATCAAATAGTTAAAAGTTAAAGTAAGAAGTTTACTAACCATTTTCAAAAAAAACTACGTACATGAACTATGACTACTGTTGTCTCAAAATTTTACTATAACATTAAGCATACAAATTATGGGAAAGAATTCTTAATTTAATCAGCCATCTAACGAGGTATAACAATAAAAAAATATTTAGAGGCGCCGATGAAACAGTCGATATAATCGTTCTCCTAAGTCCTCCTCGTGCTCCTAAGTTCTGAGTTGAGCTGCACGATTACTGACAAATGCGTGCACTGATTGGACAGGTCCACTCAATCTGTGTGGTTTTTCCTCAAAAGACCATTTCAGACACAAATCTACATGGTCTTCACATGATCTGACCAAGATTATGTCTGGACTTTAAAAGAGACTGTGACCTCTGAGTTTGTTTCGGCCTTTCTTCTCAGAGTAGTCAGATAGGAAACGCCGACCTCATCTAGTTTTTCTTCTCCCTACAAAATGGTTGAGCTGGATGGTGCTGATTCACGCGTCATGTTCGTGAACGGGCGCCGTCAGTTGAGACTGATCATCTCTTAAATGCCACGGCTTATTTTTATTATTAATCTTATATTTTGAATTGTTTCTTTATATACTTTGTCTCATTGTTCTCGCATATAGAAGCAACAAGAATAATGTACCCAGGATTTTGTAATATCTTGATTTAAAAAGAGTGTCCTTGGAGTTTCTTGCCCGTTCTTCTCCATAGAGATCTACGTTTTGGAATGGGCAACTAGCTTCAACTTTCTGACTAACTGACCGACTCATTGACAATTCAAAAGTGCCTGTAAATGGTTTAATTGAAAGAAATGCTTTGAGTTTGAGTTTCAGTTTGAGTTTTTAAGATATGATGTACGTGTAAAAGTGTTTGTACAAACCTACTTACAGAAATAAAATCATTTATCATTTGATAAGGCTGGCAAAGGACGACTTTACAAATTATTGGATTTAAAAAGTAATTGTGTAAGAACCGAATTAGTTTACTGGTTTATGCCCTCCCCCTACTTGCTATACTCCCAGCAATCCATTGCTCGCTAGGCACCCAGGTCGAAATTACCAGGTCACAAGTCGTGCAGCGGCTTTTGAGTTTTTAACACGACTCACGGTTCACTTGTCCTTTAACTCGCGTGTTCAGCATGTACAGTCACCAAAAGTGATAAGTAACCAAGGTCGTCGGATATAGTTGAAGTTTTGTAAGAAACCGATGGATACTTTCGAATAAAATTTAATTTAATTAATAGAAAACAAGCAGTTCTTTTAGCAAATTAAATTTCATTCGAAAACATCCATCGGTTTGTTACTAAACTTCAAATATATTCGACGACCCTGGTTATTTAATTATTTTGGTGACTGTATCTACTTGTAGTTTATTAAGATAATTAACAATTACTTTTAAACTCCACTCTACCTAAACTATGTGTCTAAAAAGTTTTCTTGGCAATACATTTTTCTTCCTTTTATTTTAAAAAGGTACTGGTAAAAGGTACTGGTAAAAAAAAGGTACTGTATTTTTTTTTTTAAGTGTTTTGACATTCTGATCATTCGCTGAAAACTGTCTTGTTTATTGCAATTTACCTTCTTGTAATTTATTCAAGAATTCATCAGGATTTCTTCGAGTTCATAATACTATCTTCGAATTTTCGAACATGGCATGTTTTATCAATACTGAGTACACTGATATTGCATTTAGTTACGGATTATGCAGTGGCCATTGCTGCAGAAGCTCGAAAGGAAACTGGCAATGTTAAAGCCTCTGCAGACTCTAAAAGGTCCCAGCTAGAAGAGTCGCTTTCTGTTGATTTTTGTTGAATGCTGACGCGGAACATGAGTTTCTTGACATGGATATTATGGATTGATGAATCTAAGTTTGATCAAGATGGCATTCACAACTAGCATTTTTGGTTATCAAAAAATGAAGGCAATCCCGGAAAGGTTCACCAAACCAGTTCTCAACGACGGTTAAGCTTAAATGTTTGGATGGGAGTTGTAAATAATAATTTGGTTGGTTCACATTTTCTGCCTCAAAATTTTGATTGATTGAAAATTTGAAAATGTAGATTGTTGCAAATGGGTCTCACTTTCACGTCCAGCGGGGTAATTACGTAACACACTAACAGTAGGAATGGGTTTCATTTTGACAGTTCAACAGTATACATTGTGCTATTTACGTTGTTGAGCAGATAATTTTTTCGAACTTAAGAAGCAATGGATTAGCAATAAATAGGCTTCAAAATGATTCAGATTGTGATAGATAGTGAGTTACGTAATTAGGGTGCTGGAAGGAATACGTCAAATTACAAGTCACCCTGTATAAGTAAAGTTGCAAGTTATATTGAAAAATAAGAAGTTATTGATTGGTTGTTAAGCTTACAATGAAAGCAGTTTGAGACTGCATTTGACATTAAGTTTCGATGTGAGTTGCAGATTAAAGGAAAAAAGAGGAGGAGGTTGAGTTAAAGGATTTTTTGATAAGAATGTGCTATTATTGTATAAAACAATTACTTAAACGAGAAAATATAAGTACTAACATATCTAAATAAGTTTAGTACAGTTAACTATTATTATCTATCAGAAGCAGGTTTTATTTAAAAAAAAACTACGCACGACCAATCAACTGTATATTTATTATTTTAGCAAGCAAACCTTAATTTGAGAAAATGTAACAAACTGATAAATTAAAATGAGCAATTAATAAGCATATCACTTTGCACCGAGAAAACGCAACACTGAGGTAGAGAGACGTCCGTCGCCGCCGGCTGTCGATCCAAAAGAGAGCGAGCGCTCTTCGTCTTTTTTTTTTTTAATGGCAGCTCGTTGTTGTGACCTCTGAGGTCCTTGCTACTTAACCGAACTATCCTGTGGGTGCCTTAAGATTTTACTCGAAAAGCCTCCAGCCAGGAGCGAAATTAAATAGTAAACTAATATTTAAATGACCGCACGCTAAGGGCACCCCCTGTGGGGTACGGATCTCGGCTTAGGGCGTCACTGAGAGAGGGCAGCAAGGTGGGACAGGCTGGATCGAAAGTTTAGAGTATTATTATTATTAAACGGGGGAATTTAAGGCTACAGGCTCAGCTACGACGCGGGCTGGGGCCTCATCGGACAAGGCGCTCCTCGTCGTCTGCAGTTGCCGCTAACTATCCCCGCTCTTGATGCGGCTGCCTTGACCACGCCCCTCGTTCCCTCCAACTTCTTTATTCTTTGTGTCCTTCTTCTTCGTGTCGCTGGCAGACTTTTCTCATATTTTGTTGGCCCAAAACTTCGCCAATTCCACGGCGTCATCGGTGGCAGCGCAGAGGTCACTTTGACTGCAAGTTTTGGGACACAGAGGGCAAGATAGAAGGTGGAGAATAGTTTGCGACATAGCTCCACATCCACATCCAGCTGCCATTCCATCGAGGTAGCACCACTTTACCAGGTTGGAATTACATCTTCCCACTTATGTCCGAAGACGGTTCAGGGACTGTTCGTGTTAATCTTGTAACACTATAATAATTATGTTTATTATTAATAAACATAATTATTATTAAACTAATTAATTAATTATTATTATTATTAAACTGTTAACAACTTTAAGTGATAAGATAAGTTTTGAAAGCTTCCTCTCTCTTACTATTTTGGCTGTGCCCGACGGGGTACATAATGATTACATATAATTTTAAGTTACCACCTAAGTACACATTGTGGAATGCAAATAAATTATTGAAAATTGAGTATTGACTGTGGTTAAAGTGAGTTTACTGCATAAATTTGTTAAGAAAATATCCTATCCTTCTTTAAAAAGGTTCACATTGACTTCAATAACTTTTGCATTTCAATAACATTGAACTTCGATAACATCGCAATACGACCGCTAGCACTACAAAATAAATATAGCAACTACAGTTCTAAAACAATAAAAGTCAAAACGTTTTGAACTGGCATTTAAATTACGGGATATAATAATAGTCTTAAACAGTGCCGCGAAAACATTCAAAGTTCAAAGTTTTGCCGTTCAAGAAACTTTGTCCTTTCTATTTGAATCTAGTTTTAATTATTTAAATGTTGAACAGGAATTAATTTGAAGACGTCTTGGACTTAGTATTGAACTTAGGTTGTTGTGAAGCCATTTAGAAAGTATTGTAAACTTATTAAGTTTCGAAGGCCTTTCTAGCTAAAAAGACTTTGACGCAAATTATTTTAGTTACGTAAGTAAGGTTATTTACACGTCGAGTTACCTCAAAGACCCTTGTTCCGAGAAGACGGCTTCACCTGAGAGAGTTAATACTTATGAAGGAAAGCACTGGAAATTATGGCGAATAACAATACCCTTCAAACTCGGCAAAGATTAAGTGTTTCGCTCCGCCGAAGTTAGGACTTCGGCGCAATATTAACGGGTCACCGTCACCTCTTTTCAGCGGCCTTTTTTATTTTTAAGTTTGCGGTCTGACCCTGAGTCACAATCGAATGGAGAAATAAAACCTGCCGCGGCATCATCACTGTCTAGCTTTACCGAATCCAAATGCATCTTAGATAGCTATAACCTAAATACACATTTTATGTAGGTACTACATAAGAAGCTCGCCCTCCGGTAAGGACTAGGCCCGGGTCGACGGCGCGTTGTGTTCCACGCTGGCCTCAAAGAGATGTCAGCACTATTGACGGGGTCCGATAGGGCCGATAGGCCTGCCAGGGTCGCTGATTGTTCGAAAGAGTTACCGTGACCCTGGCGCACAGGCAACTGAAGGAGTACGGGTGGGTTTTAGTCAGTAAGAGTCTGAAATGCCCTCCCGCTCCGCCTAGAGCAGGAGAAGTTATTTGATGATTACCCCCCCCCCCCCCCCCCAAAATAGGTTCGTAAGATACAAGTTTATTAGGTAGACGAATTGTTCCTATTTGGAACAGCGTAAGCGCAAAGTTTGATTAACATTATTATTAATATCCCCTTTTTTCTACGATACGTGGTCCTCGATGAAGTTTTTATTCCACAGTTTATGAGTCTAGCTCACTGCGGTCGTTAAAAACTAAAAACTCAATAGTAAGAGCTACCGATGTGATTTATGTGTTCTTCAAAGTAAAATCTTTCCGGATATTATTCAGTTTCAAAGTGTTTTAGCGCTTAGCTGCGATTTCATCGTGCTGTACCGATGTTGTACCAATATTGAGTTTTATGTCAATTTTTGACCTTTGTTTGTTTTTATTTTTATCGATATGGAATTACATTCGAAATGTAAATTCACTGGTTGCTGCAATTTTTTTTTCTACTTTTCGGATTTTATTTGCGTTGTTGGTGGTACCAGTCCCACACCTATATAATTTACACATTGTACACAACTAAATAAAATTAAGTTAGCTACATTAATAACATTGAAAGCTTTTGACGATGTCATACACTGATATAAAAGCTTGTTATGTTATTAATTTACTAGCTGAGCCCACGGCAATACGCAATACGCGCGGCAATATATACTCGTATAAGCAAATCTAGACAGACAATATATTAGAATAATCTACTAATTAAATCACTTAAATCAGATTGAAGTGGCTCTCAAGTTATAAGCTCATCAACGGAAAAACGGACATGGAGACGTTGGTTCTACAACAATATGTAATAATTGGTTATGAATACCCAAAATGTGCATTTTCAAGAAGAATTCACATTTTCTTGAAGTTCACCTGCATATACATGTACTAAAGAAAAAAAAAATGATAAATGATTTTATTTCTGTAAGTAGGTTTGCACAAACTCTTTTCACGTCAATCATATTTTAAAACTAGATGAGGTCGGCTTTTCCTATCTGTCTACTCTGAGAAGAAAGGCCGAAACAAACTCAGAGGTCACAGTCTCTTTTAAAGTCCAGACATAATCTTTGTCAGATCATGTGAAGACCATGTTGATTTGAGTCTGAAATGGTCTTTTGAGGAAAAACCACACAGAATGAGTGGACCTGTCCAGGCAGTGCACGCATTTGTCAGTAATCGTGCAGCTCAACTTAAAACTTAAGGAGCTCAACGATTCGACGAACAATACCAAAGAAAGGACATTTGGGTAGGCCGCATAAATTACTCAAACTGCCAGACCATGATTAAAATTAATTAAGAAAAGAAAAAACAATGGTCTACATAGTTTTTACATTTACAATAATTAAAATAATATACTATTTTACAAAGTAAATATTCATGTCAATGTATTTATAAAAAAATCATCAATGTCAAATTATTGCTTTCCTATACAGGGATAACAAACGGCCTCAAGAGTAAAATGTAACCATCATTACGTGCAGCATAGAAACTGGGAATTGTGTGCTTTATAAGGCACCTACAACATGATGGTGCTCGTTAGTTTATTTCAGTAATAATCGAGCTACCAACTGATATGCGGGGAGGCTATAGCATTATCAGCCTATAACATTCCCACTGCTGGGAGACAGGCCTCCTCTCTGTGAGAATGAGTGGGCCGTAGTCCACCACGCGGCCCTAGACCGAGTTGGCCCTCTACCCTTACCAAAATGTAAATCTGCACAGAATTCGCAGAAATAGCGTTTCCATTGACAGAAAAATAAAACGAAATCATAATAATTTTATTGACTCGTCTATGCAACGACCATTTCAGTTACTGCTTTGTTTAAAGAACTCTATTCACAGACAAGATTCATCGTAAAAATACAAAGCAATAATTAAACTCGCCTTTTTCAACGGAAACTTCTTCCAACAATAACTGTTGCGAACGCAATAATTATATAGGAGAGGAGCCGTGAAAATGTAAATTAAGTCTACAGCTTTTAGCCGAGTTTAAAATAACACTCATTTAGAACTTAAAGCCTAGATTCCTGGCGGAATAAAAACTTAAATGAGCGACGACGTGCCGAGCGTAGTCCGTTGAGGGTTTATAATACGCGTGGTGCAAGTTAAAAGTGGAAACAGATAATATAATAGACCATATTCCAGGCCGCTCGTTTGTGGAATGCATTGCCAGTTGAAATAAAACGTGGGCCGTCTCGTTACTTTAAAATACTCGTGAAGGAACATTACTTATCGTTGTGATTTTTCTCGTAACTGTAATTATCTATAGTTTTCATTTATTTTCGTTGCTTATATATTTAGTATGTATGTATTTATGTATCTATTATTTAGGATATGTGTATGACGGCGCGTGATGATTAAGTCAATTTATTGTAACACTTTTTAAAAGTTGTAATCGATTAATTTTACTCTGTGGTTTAGAATTTATTTCTTTAGTGGTATTTTTAACTTAGAGCGGGTAACACCGAATGGGGTTGCGAGTGTCATGGCGGCGATGGCGAGCAGTTTTGAGATGCGATCGTCAGGCGGTGCACACGCACAAATCTATTGGCTCTAAATGCAAGTTTAACAATTGTTGTGATTAGACTTAATCAGTGATAATCATTGTAATCATTTACATTTTATAGTTAAGACTCGTTGCGATATTTGAAAGTAAATTAAGTGTGTTATTTTGCGAGTATTATTTTCCAAACACCTGCACGTACACGCCCATGATGAAGGACCAACAGATGACGGATCAGCAACGACACGTGGTGTCTCAGCCGCTCGAACAATCCGTCATATATATCTGTGTATATATTTTAATGTATTGTATAAGTATTTATTATTTGCACCAACGACAGCCCTATTTTATGTCCAGGCACATCACTGTCCATTCCAAGGTTGCCTGGAAGTGATCGCAGAAAGTGATAAGGCCGTCCGTTGTATATTTTGTAGTTCTCGAGTTATTTACTTAAAAAAAAGAGGAGGTTCTCAATGCGACTGTTTTTTTTGTGTTTGTTAGCTCAGAACTTTTTTCTAGGAGAACCGATTTATATGACTCCTTTTTATTTGATAGCTGGTGCTTCTCATGTGGCTCCATATAAATTTGATCAAGTACTGACCAGGAGTTTTTGAGTTATCCTTAATACTGCGTATTTTTCCACTTAGTTTATTTTGATGATGTTTAAATAATTTCCTATCACAATTATTTACATATCAAGAAATGGTATACTAATTTGTGTGGAGTAGGTACCAAAACTAAAAAATGAAAAATATAAACTTTAAAAAAAAAAAAACAACCGACTTCCAAATAACTTTAATTTCGGAAGTCGGTGACAAAAACGAAAATACAAAACCAAATTCCGAAATTAAAGATATTCTTCACTTTTTTAGCGTTTTTTCTGGAAGTCGGTTGATTTTTTTGTAAAAACGTTTATATTTTTAATTTTTTTTTTGTTATGTATATTGTGGTGTACAATAAAGAATATATTAATAAATAAATAATATAACTAATTCAGTGTATCAAACATGAATAGCCCCATAGATGACGTAATGTGAGGTGGGCGCGATTATTTGTTCCATGATTTCAACTCCCATGGTCCCATATGGGGTAGTTCATATAAATTTGTGATTGTGACGGTGTAAAGTGTAATCTTGAAGAGTATAAAAATATGAAATACGTATGACGTGTGAAAATCACTCTCCGTCTGATTTGTGTCTGTTCCTTTAATTATATTATTTTTGAATAATATGGTCTTTTGGTTTGTCTATGACAATAGTGTACAAAAGTAAATCGGCGACAAACATATCATACTACTGCAAAATTTTAGAACAATAAAACCATTATATTTAAAAAGTATAGTCTCAATAGATCTCGATAAATTAGGTATTTTTAGTTGCAAAAAATGATAAATTCTACCATTCTGGTAAAAAAAAAGGTTTTATTAATAGAATGTTTTAAAAAATAGAAAAACACGCCTGTAAGCGCTTTTATCTTCTGACTTTAACCGCGGTAGCATCGGTTCCCTTGGGAGCAAGTAGCGAGTGGGGAAGGCCTTAGCGCCACAACTGGCACAATGATGTGTGGCGACTATGACCCGCGGTTACAAGATTATAATGCTACACACACTGGTAGTCAAACTTCTCTTAACGCCCCTGTAGCACCACGTATCTATCACATAATTAATTTACCTGTATTTGCATTATATTTAATTCTTTTTACCTATTGTGGTATAGTAATTTTATTCTAGGTGCATCGTCTTCACATATAATTACATAATTAATGTGAACCTACATAATATTGTAAAACATTTTAAAAGAGTAACGGTGGAGTTTCTTGCCCATTCTTCTCCATACGAAACTACCTTTTGGAAGGGGCAACTAGAATCAATTCTATTTTTTTGTAAATTTTGACGTTCAAAAGTGCCTTTTATGTGGCTATTTGAAATAAATGATTTGACTTTTGACTTTTTTTGACCTGTATTTGAAATAATTAATTTAAACGAACCTATTTATTCCATAAACTGGATATTTAAGATTTCTTTTGCAATTCAGTTTCAACATTTTCTCCAGTAACATAGGCGCGTTTATAAAAACATCTTTTCACCGGAGATAGCTTAAACTTCACCCAAAAATGTCCATCATTTATCAGCCTAAATGGAAGTCCACTGCTGGACCTTCCCGATTAAATGATAAATAATTTTATTTCTGTAAGGGTTTGTACAAACACTTTTACACGTCAATCATATTTTAAAAACTAGATGAGGTCGGCGTTTTCTACTTGACTACTCTGAGAAGAAACGCCGAAACAAACTCAGAAGTCACAGTCTCTTTTAAAGTCCAGACATAATCTTGGTCAGATCATGTGAAGACCATGGAGATTGGTATCTGAAATGGTCTTTTGAGGAAAGAACCACACAGATTGAGTAGACCTGTCCAATCAGTGCACGCATTTGTCAGTAATCGTGCAGCTCGACTCTGGAAGTTAGGACTTAAGGATTACATACCATGTAGCTCGCGATTCTCAGATACTGATATACGAAGATCGTCACTCCATCTAGCGGGAGGTCGTCCTACCTTATGTTTACTGCGGTCACCACTAAAGGACACATTGAGGCAACGATCATGCCAAAAAGCTACAATCCCATCGTGTTAAAATATCTATACAATTCTAGTTTGAGAACCATAAGCATTGCGTAAGTACAGACACGTTTGTTTGTTCGCCGGGACTGCGTAATATTTGCGCAAGCCGGATGAATATTTTCATATTTATACACTTCTTTGTTTGTTTAGTTCTTCTCGTATGCGAGTCTATAAAATGGCGCATATGTGTATGGACTTTATAGATAACGGTGAGGTGGCTCAAGTTATTTTTAGTAAATTTTTGAAACAAAAATGATGTATAATTTTTCTAGATTATTACTGCTTTTGATATTTAGTGTACTTAATGTGGATGCGAAAACCTGTTTGGTGCAGTTGGAAATGGCGTGTTCCTTCCTGTGTCTGTATAAATATTTAGTACTTTTGGAATTTAGGTTCACAAATTGGTCAATGAACTGGTAAGTAAAGATGTACAATCTCTTATTCTCCCTTGAATGTAGTTTCCAGCAAAAGCGACTTAATAAATAAATAAATAACTATGAGTAATTGTACAAACAACACAAGGTAAATGAATCATTTATACTCACCAATTTGCATGGTAACTATCTCTGGTGCGTGTTACACAAATTCCCTGAAGTTTGTGGACTAGTTAGTGAGAACTTGAAGCAGCTGGCCGATGTTGCACGATATTTAGCTGCCACTCGTACAAATACCTGCTGTTTGTGTTAGATTACTGGTTGAATAAATAATAATAAATCGTGTAATATTTATTTCCTAATTTAATTATGTTATAGGTATTTTGTACCGACCTGTGTTTTCGTTTTTTTTTTATTCTAGTGTTTGTCAGTGGAAACTTGTAAATGACCTACAATTGCATATTGTTTAAGAATACTGTATAAGTTAGCTGTAAGTTTCCCGAATAGAATAAAATAAAAAACTCCACAAATTATATTTTTACGGATATTTTATTATTTCACTTTACACTATATGTACTGTAACATCGAAGATGCCATATTTTTTAAAGTATTGTAGTATTAACAATTTTGTATGAGTTACATTTCTGAGTTACTTTACGAGTATAGTTTAAGGGGTAGTGTTGTGATTTAATAGAAAACAGTTGTAGTTTAGTTCAAGGTTTAATACAATAGTAAAATTGTCAGGATAAAAACTGCAAATCAACATTAATGTTACCAGGCGAATAAACTTATAACAAATTAATATTTATTTTTTATGTCTAATGCTTATCGAATTATAGCAATGTATAAAGATACCTAATTTTATTATAAATCAACAAACTTAATTTATAAAAATAAACATGATTTATATCTAATAATTGTAATTGTTATTGACCGTAAAGTCGATGATCCTGTCCTCTATGGGATACTGTTACAACCATTTCTGTGCATCTGTGAGTAAGTCTCGATCTCTTTGAGATCAACGCCATCTTGTGTAATCGAACTCACACTATAATGCTGGAAGTGTAACTATTAAACTAATTTAAGAAAAGAAGAAAGAAAATACATTTATTTGCGGTAAACATGACGCAAAGTAAAAACACACAAACACAAAAAAGAACGAGTTGGGGGAACATATGCGTTACATTCACGCAAAGCGGCAATCGCTCAGCATAATGCTACGACCCTATGCGAGACAGAGCCCCAGCGCTGGTTTTCAGCGATAGCCGGCGCTGACGTCGAATTTCGATGTTTGAGTAAAAAATTCAACTTAAAATAGGTACGTAGGGTAGGGTGCAGTAGGGTAGGGTAGGGTGCGTAGGGTAGGTAGGTAGGGTAGGTAGGGGAACATTTATCTCTAATTTTTCCACGCCCTTAAGAAAATAATATAGCTGCAGTTAGGCACAATCGATCCCACACTTAATCAACCGCTTTCGTTTTATGAATAACACTAAAGAATACGCTAGAAAGAAGAAATAGTCGAATCGGTGATGTGAAAGATAGGAGAAACGTTTCCGAATAAAATGTTAGAAACACCGATTAGTTGAAACGTGTCCAAAAAATCTAGCA
This sequence comes from Dryobotodes eremita, assembly GCA_917490735.1. NCBI lineage: Eukaryota > Metazoa > Arthropoda > Insecta > Lepidoptera > Noctuidae > Dryobotodes > Dryobotodes eremita. Next base: position 26,327,679 of record OU823242.1, read on the forward strand.
AATCGTATACGATTCACGAAATCGATTGCCCACTCGCAATCCGACTAATGCCAGTTTTTAGAGCATTGAAACGAGCATTTCGGGCATTTCCCTTTACGCGCAAAATACTGACCATAAAGTCGTGTGAATTATTTGTTTGTGAGCGACGGATCTGGCCGACATTATAACAAGCCATTGCCGAGCGCAAATTCCGATAAACATTGCATAAATTGGTTTAAACGTGTTTGCCGTTTGCGTTGGCAAATCAGCCAAATGTTGAAGTGACAAGGAACTAGGAAAACTATTATGATAAACAAACGATATCATGGAATGTTAGGATATAGTCGCAATATCAACTATTGCAGAAGTTTGTTAAATGGCAGATTCTGTTATACCTATGTACTTGACGGAGAAGGTATGTCTCTCTCGTTATTATCAGCCATATTTTAACTACTGTGGGCGTACTATGGGTTGTGTTGGTTATTGCGCAATAGAAAAACCGTTTGCAGTTCAAATCAAATTATAATTTATGAACAAATTAATCACACACTGTAGGTACACGACACAACTATACGGAACGCGCGACAGTTTCTTAACGTGTTGACTGCTTACCCGCCAACAACAAACTCTGCTTTAACTCTGGTCAAGCGTTATGTTATAGACTCTGTCAAGCGCCAGCTGGTGGCGCTGGCGTCCCAATTAGTCAAACTCAAACGATTGATATGAAGTATTTCCGACATACTTATGTTGTTTCGTTTCAGTTTAATGTTATCACTCCCTAATTGGTTTTCAAAAAACATGTATGTACTTTTTATTATTTATTTATTCATTGGGGCTTTTACGCATAGCGTATTTCAGTCCCATCGTATCCTAAATAATTGTACTTTCACAAGACATGGGCCATGAATTCGAACAAACCCTTCGCATCGTTGCCACTTGGTTGGGATAGAATTGTATGGAACATGCCTACATCAGTTCTGTTCAAATTCAGGGACCTTACCAAATTATTTCTACTGGACTTATATTGGCACATTCCATTAAAAAAATTGTAGGTCCTCGATAACTCGACATTCCTCACGATTGGGTGAAGCAATTGTCTTCATCATGACTTTTTAATATTGTAACTTTTTAAATACTGTTTCCTTTAAACAATGTAACTTTGTGTCAATTATGTAGGGTAAGGTTGCGACCATTGGACCAGCGCCTTGATTGGACCGCTTTGATTTCTCGAAAACGAATTGTAATAATAATTGTCCTTTATGACGAAACGCTGCCTATTCGACCCCGCACCCGCCCCCTCAACCGCCAGTGTCGCCGTGAGCTTCGTTCGGGAAGAACGTGCTTTGGTGTGTTTTAAGAGCTCCCGATATAATATTTGCGCGACATACTTTACCATGTAAGTACAGATTTATTCGGTTTATCAATGTGATTATTTTTATTAGCATAACATATTTATTTGTTCAGCTAATTTACCAACCCAATGGTACATAAGATTAATAGTTTTTTATTTATTTATATTTTAATGTGATAGCAGCGAATTGCCATCAATGGACCAGTGCAAGGCTCCTTGATTGGACCGGTCCAATGAAGGCAACTTCAAAAATTTCGGTTTTAATATATATTTTTTTGTTTTAGCATGGCAAAACGAGGCCAGTATTATGACTGGAATGAAGGAAGTATGAGATTAGCGTTACTAGCTTTGAGTAAAAAAGAGGTCGGATTAAATGAAGCAAGCACGATATATGATGTACCAAAAGCGACATTAAAACAGGGGATAAAGAAATATTTTTGTCCATCATGTCACTGATTGATCTCTAAAACCAAAATTATTATCATTTAATGTGTCAATTCACTGCTGTAACTAAGAATAATTGAGTTATTTCATATTAAATTTTTGTTGTATTAATATTATACTCTATGTTGATTTTTTATAATGTGGAACATGTGCCTTAATGTTCAGTTTCATCCATTTTATTATTTTAAGTGGTTAATTAACCAGTGCTCACAATTATTACATTTAAGACTAGACTGATTGTTTAACCTACCTCATAATAGGCTATTTAATAGCCAATTACTTAGTTAAGATTTTTTAAATTTTGCATTTCAACGTTACATTAAGACGTTGTGATTACTTGTGATTCTTATTAATAAAAAAGACTGTGTTTTAATTTTGTATTACATTTTATTTTATTTCAATTTCCTTGGGCACCTTGAATGGACCAGCAGACAAAATGTCCTAAGTCCAATCATAGCAACTAGGAGGTCCAATCAAAGAGACTGAGGTCCAAATAAGGGAACTATCACAAAAACAGTTTTTTCTGTTTTGTTCCTTTATGCTTCAAACAAAAAATCCGAAAACACACCTACGAGGACATATGTATAAGACCTATAAAATTGAATAATCACTATTCCCTAAAATGTCATACTTCAGGTGCTATAACCGCTAAAAGTTAAGTGGTCCAATAATCGCAACCTTACCTTACTTTACCTGGCGTGTTTGGTCACCTACACATTCCGTGCCTAACTAAGTAGGAGTGTGTCGGACGGAGGGCAGACGCACAAACCTTGTAGCTGTAATTTTGTGAAATAGCTGTTACTGTAATTGGCATTATTACTACTGTTAATATGATGTTGTTGATGCCTGCCGGGGCTGCGGATTGTTCGAAAGAGTTACCGTGGCCCTGGCGCACAGGCAACTGAAGGAACACGGGTGGGTTTTAGTCAGTAAGAGTCTGACACGCCCTTCCGCTCCGCCTAAAGCGGGAGACTTCATTTGATGATTACCCACACAAAAAAAAAAAAAAAAAAAACTATTGTTGTTGCTAGTTATGTTGTGCGATTCATAATAATTACCTACATTATTCTTGTGCAATACATAAAATAAAAATAACTAATATACTATATATAGATTCTTCTATATTTTGTGAATGTGAGAACGTTGTAGGCCTAACTTGTAGACTAGATTAGTAGACCTTTTTATATATTTTTAAAAAAAAAATATATTTTGTTGAGTGCCTGTTACTGGTTGTCAGGCCTACACTGTCCTCCTGCCGGGGCTGCGGATTGTTCGAAAGAGTTACCGTGGCCCTGGCGCACAGGCAACTGAAGGAACACGGGTGGGGTTTAGTCAGTAAGAGTCTGACACGCCCTTCCGCTCCGCCCAGAGCGGGAGAGGTCATTTGATGATTTCCCACCCAAAAAAAATAAAAAAACCAAAAAAAAAAAAAGGCATACACTGTCCTCCCATTATCAACACTGTAATTTGAAACATTGTAAAAGCCCCTTATTTTTAAAAGAGTAACCGTGGAGTTTCTTGCCGGCTCTTCTCCATAGGAAACAACCAATAGGAACCGTGCACCTAGCTTCTGACGTTTCATAAGTGCCCATGTTGGTTTATGTGAAATAAAATATTTTGATTTTGATTATACATAAACCTGATAATATATATTTATATATATATACATATACATAATTATACACCCAATTAAACTCATCCAATAAATTTTAATAATATTTAATTGCTTGAATTGCTGCTTAGCCCTCTTCCTCTCTCCTAATTGTGCTGTGCCCGACAGGGTCCATATTGATCTTTTACCTTGTTAGACCATCTGTGTAATACATATGGAATGCAATAAAGAATTGAGTATTGAGTATTGATTACGCTTTGGGTGATAATCAGGTCGAAACCCAAGAGATGTGGTCGAGATCGAAACCTAGTGCTAAACTGTGATTGTCACCAAAACCATGTGAATAAATGAATTGGTCTAGTGGCCACAGGCGCCACTGGTAAGCATGAGGTTCTGGGTCCGATTCCCAGGTTTCAAAGTTTTATTGGGTATTTCCATCAGGATTTTTTTAGCGGAGTCTGTTTTTGTGCCCGGGTGATGGCAATCTTAACTGGCAAAATGAGGGTGTACAATTAGGTACACCTTTGCTTACCCCTTTAGGAACACAGGTGTGATGTTATATTATGGCGTGTGTGCTGGATCATTAAGTTCCCTTCAAAATGGCTGAGCTGAATAGTGCTGACCCATACGTCATGTTCGTGAACGGGCGCCGTCAGTAGGGACTGGTTATCGCTTAGGTGCCACGGCTTATTTTAATTTAATTTAGTATTTGAATTGTTTTTGTCTTTTTATTACGGTTCTTTTTATTTTATTGTTTTTGTATTTATATTTTCTATACGGGGGTTTTTGGCTTTTAACGTTCTGCATCGTTCTCACGTGCATAATTTCAACATGATTCATGTAACCAATATTTTGTAACCATATTTTGATTTAAAGGAGTGTCCATGGAGTTTCTTGCCCGTTCTTCTCCATAGGTACCTACTACGCTTTGGAATGGGCAACTAGCTTCATCTTTCTGACTGACCGACCCCTTGACAATTCAAAAATGCCTGTAATTGTTTTTTTTTTTTACTTACACAATTATATTGAAATATTCTGTAATGAGTGTAGTAGCTGTTCACCAAAATTTTAATACATTTCTCATATGCAATATCATAGGAATTAGTGTTTAAAACACTGATTGATTCAAAGCTAAAAGTGAAACATTGTTTGCTAAAGAATCGCGATACGAATCGATACTAATTCCGAATAGCTTTGGATCGTTTTAATCGAACATTTCCCTCGACCAAATTGTTCTGAAGTAATTTGTTTATATCTGCCTTTTGATACTAACTTTTCATTCAAATGCTTCGATGAAAGTATGTTTCGGGAATCGGGATTGTGGATGTAATGTAAATATTTGAATCGTTGCTGCTAACGAATTCTTGTCGTAAATGATTGATCTTGAATTATTTGTTTACTAACATTCATTTATGTACACAGGTTCCAAACAAAAAATGTCTTTGTTTATAACTTGCAAATACTGTTCCCATTCTCTCCTAGTAAAATATTTAAGGTAACAACTTTCAGTTAAAAGCTTGTAACACTAACGGTACACATTTGGTTTTACTTTATAAAACTTGTTTAAGAAAGTCATGAAGAAAACCGTTGCCCCTCAAACGAACTGAATAAAGTTTTACTACGACGTAGCGGCTAAGACTACGCCGTAGTCCTCGTAGCCGCGTAGCACAACCTACATTGTTATGAAGTTTAGTTAATATTTGAATTTCTTTTTCTTTTTATTTAGTTTTTTGATAACAATTTTGTTAGTTATCACTATAAATTGCTTAAGTTAAATGAGCCGAAGCTGACATTACATATTTAATATACTTTTACACTTTTCTTTTATGAGAAATGTAATTTTACAAAATATTCCTAGCTATAATAAAATACTGTAACACTAAATTACGGATATAACTCTTCAGAATCTTTTGTCATCCATTACAAAAACGCTTAATAAGAGCTTAAATCGATTGTTCCTTTGGTACATAACTGTTTAATAAATCATGTTGTTCAAGGCCACTTATATTTCGGTCTTTAAGGAAAAATAGGGTAATGAGAATAAGCCATAAGAATAAAAACATCTCATGTTTTTTCTTCGTAATTTTGTACCAAGACCAACTATTGAGCCACCATCGCACACTGGCTCGGAAACTATGCAATTTGATTTGCATACGACTATAAATGTACCCGTTTGTTAGTCGACCGGTCTTGCGTTCGAAATGGTAGCCACCGGCTGTTAAATAATATTCACTGTATTTAATAAAAAACCCTCTCTAGTTAAAATCGGATGGCTGAGTTTCACCCTGAATTTGTTTAAAATTTTGACACTGCATGGCAAATGTTATTTGAATATAATTTGTGTGTTTGTGCTGTTTTTATTAAAGTGTAACTAGATGGAGTGAATTGTGTAACGATCTATGTAGGCTAATTTATTGTATTTTATCTACACCTATTGTACGGTGAAACCATACACTTTCGACGACTAAGCATTTTTACGTAACTTCATTAATTAATATTAGCTTAGCAATTAGTACACAATTAGCGGTCATCGCGTGTGCTCCCTCGCTCCTTTATATTATAACCTTTGGTCCGTTAAATACATTTATTTTACCTTAAACGCAGCAGTATCATTGACTATCTTCCGACCTTCTACACCTATGCTATAATAAATCGTCTATAAAAGTTTCTGAAATAGCTTATTGCCAATATTAAAACAACCAGTGTAGTAACATTAATGTCATCCAAACGAGTGTTATAATTTTGTACTAAATTTTATTATGCAAATCCTTTTAAAAACAAGAACATTGTCATGCACGCGCGTTTCACTACAACAACGCAGTAATTAAAAAAAAAAACTTATCGGTTATTCGAATTCACGTCGTATCCCGCCATTTTTGTTTGATATTATGTATAGCAAAAATTTACTACTTTGTTGTTTACAAAAATGAGTGAAACAAGCTTTGATAACACACCACCAGATATTTCTAATGCAGCCAAAAGGACATTTCTAAACAATTATTACCAGAAAAGTCGAGAAAACAATATGAAAAGGCGTATCAAGATTTAATGAATTGGAAAATATCAAAGAGTAGTTATTTCATCATTTTCTGAAGATGTGATTTTAGTATATTTTCAGCAATTATCAGAAAAATTCAAATCTGCATCCCTATGGACCTTCTATTCAATGCTCAAAAGTACGCTGAGTATTAATCACAACGTGGATATCACTGTACAACACCCTATGGTATCAGAACCTTTTATAGAGGATTCATATCATGTGTTAGATAGAGTCTTTTATGCAACTGTACATAATTAGGTATTAAAACACTCATGTGACTATAAACCCACCTTCGTGTTTTAATACCTCTTATTGTACAACAGTTACATAAATAACTATTATAATCTAACAGCTTTTGCCCGCGGCTTCGTTCGCGTTAATTTAGAATTTGACAATCAATTCGGGTTGTTCGGGGAATTATAGTTAGGAGGATGAAAAACCGGTTTATCGACACTGTAGACTCCCAAACTGTATTAGGTACTTAACTAAAGTTTCTACAATAATATAATTCAATCATGATTCGAAAGACACGTGGCGCCATCTATTATCGTAAGAAAGTTATTGTTGTTTTCCTCGGGAACAGTAATTTTTTTCGGAATAAAAGGTACTCTATGTCCGTTTCTGTACCCCTGACAACGTATATGCAAAATTTCAGGATGATCGGTTCAGTGGTTTAGGCGTGAAGAGGGAACAACAAACTTACCTTTCGCATTTATAATATTAGTTAGGAAGTTAGGATTAGGATTTAGTACTAGCTTCTGCCCGCGACTTCGTTCGCGTGGCAGTCGTAATTCAACACCACAATATACTAAAATAACAGACATCTAATATATAAAATCTCGTGTCACAGTTTTCGTTGCCATACTCCTCCGAAACGGCTTAACCGATTTTGATGAAATTTTTTGTGCTTATCCGGTATCTATGAGAATCGGCCAATTTTTTTTTTTTTTTTTTTTTTGGTAGGTAGGGTAGGGAATTAGGGAGGTAGGTAGGGTAGGTAGGTAGGTAGGGTAGGTAGGTAGGTAGGGTAGGTAGGTAGGTAGAGTAGGTAGGTAGGGTAGGTAGGTAGGGTAGGTAGGGTAGGTAGGTAGGTAGGGTAGGTAGGTAGGGTAGGTAGGTAGGGTAGGTAGGTAGGGTAGGTAGGTAGGTAGGGTAGGTAGGTAGGGTAGGTAGGTAGGGTAGGTAGGTAGGGTAGGTAGGGTAGGTAGGTAGGTAGGTAGGGTAGGTAGGTAGGGTAGGTAGGGTAGGTAGGGTAGGTAGGTAGGTAGGGTAGGTAGGTAGGGTAGGTAGGTAGGGTACGCCGTAGATAAGTACCGCAACCCGTGCGAAGCCGGGGCGGGTCGCTAGTATCTTTATAAAACTTTCCAATAGACTATATTAGTTGTTTTGGCCTCAGCAGCCAAAAAATGAATATGAAGAGAAGAGGCTGGTGGAAAGCAACCCTTTTCTTAACAGACTTCAAAAAAAGGAGGCGGTTCTCAATTCGACTGTATTTTTTTTTGTGTGTGTTAGCTTAGAACATTTTTCTAGGTGAACCGATTTAGATGATTCTTTTTTTATGTGAATGCTGGTACTTTTCATGTGGTCCTATATAAATTTGATCAAGTTTTGACCAGTAATTTGTGAGTTATCCTTAACACTAATACGGTAATATATCAATTTCTTTTTTATGGGAAATTTGCTAGCTGCCCTGGTCCTTTCAAACAGCTATTTTCAGTACTTGGTGGAAACAGTAGTTCATCTGTTACCATAAATGTAGTGCCACTGATATATGCACTGTCAATGGAAAAAAAAACAAAAGACATGAGATTCTGTTTAAGCTTATAAAATCTCGGCTACCAAATTGGAACCCACTCAAGATTCATTGTGAATCAATGCCCTTTTATTAAAACGTTCCAGTAACTAAATACTAAAGGTTGTTACTATCATTGGGAGCGAAATATTTGGAAGAAGGGAAAGTTTTTATAACATACGAAAAGTAAACCGGAGCGACGAATTTTATCACTGTTCGCAGTTTTGCCATTATTGCCAAAAGAAAAAGTAGAAGACGGCTTACAATATGTTTTAGGTGAGCGTCGTGAGAGTGAGTGTGAGGGTATCGAAATGGCCGCTTATTTTAAAATATATTGAGAGGGTTTTTAAGTTTTTTCATAAGTTTTCGTTGTTATTTATTTATGAGTGGTCACTATGCCGCTTGCTGGAAAGGTACCGTATAATTTACATCGAAAACTTAAATAAATAAATAATTAATCATAATACACACATAAACTCGCGTCTTTTTCCCCATGAAGAGATATTTGGGAGAATCTCGATGAAAAAAGAAAGAGATATATTTCTGCGGCCTGGTGCTAAAACGGCCAAGGTCCCTTTTTGTGAGAAGTGTGATTTTACTGCCAAAATTTTGTTTTCCTGTGTATGATATTATGTGTGCTAAGAGGGCTTAAGTGTAATGAAAATAATTATAAAAAAAATAACTATTTCAAAAAGGCCAATGTAGTAAAACAGTAATAAGTGTAGTAATATCATAGAAAAACAAAATTTAGGCAGTAAAATCACACTTCTCACAAAAACGGACTTGGCCCTTCTAGCACCAGGCCACAGATTTGATTTGGCAAAAGCAAAGGAAATACAAATATAAGTACATTTAAAACTAACAAAGCAGTCGAACAATTGCAAAAATTTGTCCTTTGGAATTAAGATAAATCACTCATCTTTTGCGAACCACATACAAAGCCTAGAGAATCACTAGCTACAAGTATGTTCCTCTCTAAGCGATTGAAGTCGCAAGTCGAACTCGATTCAGTACCCATCAACTAGCAACAGTACGGTTTAAGTGGATTGCCGTCCCTAGTGGAATAATTGAACGATGTTTTTGTACTATTCTCCGGGAATTCGATTTATGGACGTATAAATATAGAGAACAGTGAAGCTGGATTAATTGTAAGGAATTACTTCGTTCAGGTGAAAGTTCTTTACATCGATAAATACTTTTTAAACTTTTGTTACGGATAGTAAAATGCTGTGGGTCAAAAGTGCAAGAATGAACTATTTTTAACTATGTAGACGTAATATTAGGACATGCACATTTACCGAATCTGGAGAAGCAGGTGAGATATAAATTAATAACATTTAAAAATAGGCAACCACTCCAATGATGCACCTGCACAAATCGTTCACCCGTGCACAAGGTACCTAGTACTTCTGCTCCTCACGTGCCTAACAAGGACGCCTCCCTTTAATGCTGGAAAGGTTTTGTCATCGAAAACACACACACACACATGTCTGTCACATATTGTATGTTTATATTTAAATTGGAAAATTATTTAAGGTTTTATGGATTTTGTCTTCCCTTCTACGCTTACACACGTTGTCTACATCTCTTTAATATACTCTCCTATCGCAAGTATGCTGGAAGAGATTTCTTTAGAAATAAGCATCACCTTTGTACGTATTTTTCTGTTCCTTTCTTCTTGTCTGTTTATATATGTGTGTACATAAATGGTTAAATCAATAAAATAAATAAATAAAGACAAGATGAAGAGTTTTTTCTGCAAATCGTTCACCGTTGATAAAGTTCTATCGATAGAAAACTCATAATTTAATCGTTGTGTGTAGGAATGTCGAAAACTTGTTTCAGAATCAGAGAAATGTCCCCATTGCTGCCAGACATTTTTCAAGCATGAACGGGGCTTAAGTTTCCAATATGGCAAGGCCCACAAACCTCATAGTATACCTTTGAGGCCTTAATCACAACCTAAACTTCAACACCTTTAGAACAAAACCTTTAGAAAAACTTCAAAATCAAATAAAAAATCGAACTCTGTATTAAACAGAGTTTTCCCGGGGCTCAAAACTGTCTGTTGTACTTAGTTTAGCGGATATCAAAACAAATTAAATACAACTGTAACAGTAAGACTCAATTTTTTTATCCAAATTTACCTGTATTCAATAACCTTACACAGAAAAAAATACATTAACAAACCAAATTAAAAACAACTGTAACAGTTCGACCCAAATAGATCCAACATACATATACATACATACATTAACTCACGCCTTCTTCCCATGGGGGTAGGCAGAAACTACAGAACGCCACCTGCTACGATCCTTACTCCTTTTGCCTCGTTTACGTTCATACATCTGGTTACACACGCACGCTGGTTGCGAGTACTACGCACCTGACCTTTCTGAAGAACATCACCAATAAGGTCACTATAATGTCTTCCTAGGGCGTCCCCTCCCGGCGTTTCCACTCACATCTGCCTTCTAAATCAAGACCTTTTGTTAGTGGCCCTTCATTCATCTTCTCAACCAAACCAAACCATCTAAGCATACTCCTTTCGTTTATTTTTTTTTTTTCAATAGATCCATATTGACGTGTATTCAATAACCTTAAACAGAAACGGTTATATTCTCATGTGAAAAAATAACATCAAGTATATAAATAAGTTCAAGTGGTATTAGGGGGCGGTCAGGACAATATCTACTATTCAGCAGCGGTGTGGTGATAAATAAATGATAAATCGATTTTATTTCTGTAAGTAGGTTTGTACAAAACACTTTTACACGTCAATCATATTTTAAAAACTAGATGAGGTCGGCATTTCCTATTTGACTACTCTGAGAAGAAAGGTCGAAACAAACTCAGAGGTCACAGTCTCTTTTAAAGTCCAGACATAAACTTGGTCAGATCATGTGGGAGCCATGTAGATTTGTGTCTGAAATGGCCTTTTGAGGAAAAACCAAACAGATTTGAGAGGACCTGTCCACTCAAAGGTGGCCGCCTTACTCTTCAAATAATCTTTCAACCCTGGAAAGTAAACATCCAGCTCCTTAGGTAGGTCTCACCTTTCCCGACCACGATTCAACTTTCTAAATCATTACATACATTCCATTTCCGTTCATGTGGTTCCCCGCATACATACATTCCCTTTCCACATTATTTTTTTTGCAAAGATGAGCTCATCACGTGTAGAACGCTTTCAACTCTGTTAACGTTGTTGGCGGACATTAAAAAGGAAATTACCCGAAATTCACGGCTTTATGTAGGTAGCAGTGTTACAGGTATCCATCAACATTATTTTTATAAAAGGACAATGTTTTGGAATCTGCAGTTGGTTCAAAGTAAAGGTTGAAACATGAACGAATTTTTTTTTCTACACGACCTAACCGCTCTAGCAAACCCTTGATGATTCCTTTCGATGACTGGCCGAAGAGGGTTACCATGTTTCAGTTTGACTAACCAGCCAATTATCAAACCACTTTATCGAAAATCTAGCTTACGGAAAAATATATGTACATGGTGGAACGCTAGAAAATGACAAACACCCCGTTTTGAAAGACTTGCTAAACAATCTTGAAGCAGGAGATCAAATCTATCGGCCTAAGTTATCAAATAAATTCAAGGCATTTATTCAAAAGCGATAAAAAAAGTTCACTGCACCTCCAGGGTACCCCAATTTCTTTTTAGTTGTTTGATTTTCTCTTTCATTGAATTAATGGTTAACCATTAACTCTATGAAAGATAAGAGACAAATAATTTTATAGAAATTGACGAAAAGCTTAAGTATGAGTCACAAAGTGTTGATAAAAATTGGCTTATTCCAAGTAGTCACACTTACTTCTACCTACAGTATGACTTATTTGGAAAAAAAGTCCTAGTTCTACAGTTAAGTATTACCAAGGGGTACCGTGCTACCCAGTGGCTGGGTTGTGGGTTAGAGAGGCAGTCGCTCCGTGGCATCCGGTTAGATTAGAAGCCCCAACATACTTGGGAAGAGGCAAGGCAGATGGGACTACTCGCCTGCGCGCGTAAATATGCGACCAGCTCACAAAACCATAACAACATCTTACACAACTACAAACTACTTTCTACGAACAAAAATTCGTAAAATTCTAGAGAGAAAATGAGTAACTTACACAAGAAGGTTGAAAACATTTTTTGTAAACCAATTTGATTAGAACTTATGAATTGCAACTCATTCAAGATTCAGTAGGTATTTTGTGACGGTACTTTTTAGTATCACGACCACTGTACAAGCTATAAATAATTATAGCTTGCACATACCTGTAGCATTTTTTCAGAATATTATTGCAACTCAAAGTTAGCAATTCAGAAATAGGTAAGTGTATAAAATATTTATAGCCTTTAAATAAAATAATTCAAGAGCCAGTCCACTGTTGCTTACTGAGCGTAAAAGTTAAGTTTTTGGAAAAGCTCCAACAACGTTTCGTAATAAAATATTATATATCATTTCTCTTTCACGAATAATGCGATGGGTTTTAACCATGAAAAAGCTTTACAATACAGTGAACATATTTTATTAATAAATAAATAATATATTCTTGGATAAAATAACTTTGTTGTTTGCCTTACTTCCCTATTAGATGAATGGATAACAAATATTGAGCAGTCAATACATTTGTTTGACTCAGGACGGATCCTACCAATTTTTTTTATCCTGCTATTAAAATGCTTTTTACAGGAATTGGTAAAGTATCATTTAACGGGCTTGCAAAGATGAAAATTCACCTAGAAAATAGTGTCAGTATCTGGATGGTCTAGAAACCAATGACAAATGGTTGATTAAGAGTAGGTACAGAGCCGGAGATAGGAGATATCGCATATCCAGATAAACAAAGACGTAAGTATAAAACGTTTTTTTTTATTATTACAGTTTGGAATAGTATAAGTAAAGATACATATTATTTTTATATAAATAAAAGGTTATGATTTTAAGGAACTAGTTTTAATTAGTAAAAAGACACTTGAAAGTGTAAGATCAATATAACAAACTTGAGATAATCGGTAGTGTTGCCAACATACATATTAGCTTTGTTTGTAATTAGTTATAGGTATTAGTTATAAGGAACAATTATGTTAAAGTATTAATTAAGGCTCATTTACCGCATTAGTTAGCTGTAAGGGTAGATGTATGATGATAAATAAATAAATAAAATATTACATTATATTTTTTACTCTATTGCCAACGGGTACGTATTAAAATCCCGACATTTCATAATAACTATGACTGAAATACCGACGTCCAAAACAACGAAATTCAAAATACCGAAAGTTTTAAATGCCGATAGCCGTTATATCGAAACATAAAATACCGATGTCCAAATGCCCGAAAGGATGAAACCCCGAATGGACGAAATCCCGAATGGACGAAATACCGATGGATGAAATCCCAAAGAGCGGCGACGTAGTTCCCGCAATTACTCATAGATGGTACTACAACACAGTTATGACGGTTACGTAATCTGTGGTTTTGTTTGATTTACTGGAGATTTTGTATATGTTAATTGGATGTTTTGCTAATTCGAATTTTCGCGAAAAGCCTAGAGATATTGCGAAAACACGGATAATTAGACAATGGTAAAAACATTTCTGCGAGCAACTTGGAATTAGCGCTCGCCGGCCGCTGCCGCGGCACCGCTCGCTACGCTCGCTCGGCTCGCGCGAGGTTGGTCACAGTTTTAACCTAACCTAACCTATTTCACCCAGTTCAAAATTACGAATCATACAATCTGCCGCAGAAATGTTTTTACCATTGTCTAATTATCCGCTCGCAGACAAATTGTATGATTCGTAATTTTGAACAGAGTGAAATAGGTTAGGTTAGGTTAAAACTGTGACCAACCGCGCGCGAGCCGAGCGAGCGTAGCGAGCGGTGCCGCGGCAGCGGCCGGCGAGCGCTACTTCCAAGTTGCTCGCAGAAATGTTTTCACCATTGTCTAATTATCCGTTAAATTTAATAAACTGTAGGCGAGTCGTCCATTAGGTATTTCATACCTACATAGTTGAAATATCAAATATCTTAAAAAATCATTAGATAATTTAATTCGTAACAAAGTGTTCTTTTTTTGCCTAATTATACGTACGAGGGTCATTCAATAAATACTTAGCCTACAAAAAGTAAACGAAAATTTTGGAAAAGTGGCAATTTATTTTTCAACATAGTCTCCTTTTAGTTCGATACACTTAGCCCAGCGATGCTCCAACTTTTTTAACCCGTCCGAAAAATAGTTTTTGTCAAACTCTGCAAAATAGGCCTCCGTGGCGGCGATGACCTCCTCATTCGATCCATATCTATTCCCGGCGAGTGATTTTTTCAGATTAGGAAACAGAAAGAAGTCACAAGGGGCCAAATCTGGAGAATACGGTGGATGGGGCAGCAATTCGTAGCGTAATTCGACCAATTTGGCCATGGCAACGGCAGACGTGTGAACCGGTGCGTTGTCGTGGTGAAACAGCACTTTTTTCTTCGCCAGATGGGGTCGTTTTTTCTTTAATTCGGCGTCGAATCGGCCTAATAAATCGGCATAGTAAAGCCCTGTAATTGTTTTACCCTTCTCGAGGTAATCGATGTAGATCACACCTTGTGAATCCCAGAAAACGGTGGCCATAACTTTTCCGGCCGATTTTACAGTTTTCGCCTTCTTTGGAGCACGTTCCCCGGTCTGGATCCATTGTTTTGATTGCTCCTTGGTCTCTGGTGTGTACCAGTGGATCCAGGTTTCATCGACGGTCACAAAACGACGCAAAAACTCCGCTGGATTCATCTTAAACAGCGCCAAACACGTCTCCGATGTGGTCTCACGGTTGCGCTTGTTTTCTGGTGTGAGTAAACGCGGCACCCATCGCGCCGACAGCTTTCTCATGCCGAGTTCCTCGTGAAGAATATGATGCACTGTTCCTTCTGAAATGCCTACAGTCTCAGCTAGCTCCCGAACCTTCAATCGGCGATCTGCCAATACGAGATCATGGATTTTTTTAATGTTTTCCTCCGTAGCAGCTGTTTTCGGTGCACCTGGACGTGGTTCATCAAAAACCGACGTACGGCCACGTGCAAACTCGTTGAACCAATTCTTGACGGTGGCCATCGATGGAGAAGAGTCACCGTACACAGCATCCAAGCGCTCTTTGATTTCGATGCGCGTCTTCCCTTCCAAAAATAGGAATCGAATCACCGAACGATATTGCTCTTTTTCCATTTTTGTAAAACCGATCGACACGTTCGCTTCCATAAGTTGTCAAATTAAAACAAATGAAGGGATTGGAATGAAAATTTGAAAAAAGAATTAAAAAAGAATGTGCTACACTGTGGTAAAACTCTTTTGAAACTACAGCGCCCTCTGGCGATGAGGCTAGGTACTTATTGAATGCACCTCGTATGATTATCATTTAAACTTTTGTTTTAATTATATGTTATTGGTCCTCCTTTTTGTTGGTGGTTGCTCCTTTTTTGTCATAGTCTTACAGATTTTCGGCTTTGGGATGTAATTTTGGGATTTGGAACATCGGGATATGGAACTTCGGGATTTTAAGCTTCGGTATATGAATCCTCGGGATTTTAAGCTTTCGGGCAAATGAACTTTCGGGATTTAAAACTTTCGACCAAACAATCATTCGGCGTTTAATTTTTCGGGATTTCATCCATAGTTATTTTAAAATACGGTCTTTTAAATTTCGGTATTGTAATACGTACCCATTGCCAACACCCCCTTCAATGTAATATTTCTAACTTAACTATTTAAACCACACGTTTTAACAAATTTTATCAACAAATTAGCATTCTGCTATCAAGACAGGCCACAAGAATGTTCTTCCTTATTAACATGCTCGCGGCAGGATACAGATCAATACCTGAACCAGACAAAGATGCTTTCCTGGATTTCTTCAGTTTGCTTGGTTCTGGAGGATACTATCAGTACAAAGTGCTGATAATGGACGTCACAAAGACGGCCCCTTTCACCCTTAGATGCTCAATGACCGAAGAAGCTGCTGCCCAACTTGTGTTTCATGGGATGTTTGGCACATATAAAGAAGACTGGCAATTTATCCCAAATAACAGAGGTGAAGACATGGTTTACCAGAGAAGACTTTGGTCAAGGTTTCAGGGCATCCAAGGAAAAACGTAGAAAGGTTCCCATAACCTTAATCCCGTTTAACATGTATTTGAAAATGAGCTGCGCAAACCAGTCTGGACTCTTGACAGGAGTCTATTCACAAGTGAGAACTGTACCATGCTTCAGTGGTAAGAGGACTCAAGTTAACACCTCCGACTTATTTTACCACTTGGAAAGGAGAGTCTCCGTCAGTGGATCGGCGAAATCAATGGCACAGACCACTGCATGTTTTACTAACGCTCTGGCGGAGCTCTAAGAGCATGTCAAAAAAGATAAGGGGATATTGGATATGGGGACTGCAGGCTGGCGGGAATAGCTCGCCGTCCGGTAAGGACCAGGCCCGGGTCGACGGCGCGTCGTGTTCCACGCGCGCCTCAAAGAGATGTCAGCACCATCGACGGGGTCCGATAGGACCGATGCCTGCCGGGGTCGCGGATTGTTCGAAAGAGTTACCGTGGCCCTGGCGCACAGGCAACCGAAGCAACACGGGTGGGTTTTAGTCAGTAAGAGTCTGACACACCCTTCCGCTCCGCCCAGAGCGGGAGAGGTCATTTGATGACTTCCCAAAAAAAAAAAAAAAAATAGGCTGCCGGGAATGGGAGTTTGGATTTAAAGCAACGTGGTCAAGACCTTTTAAACGTTAAGCTCGAGGGATTCGGAAAGATGTTTATGGGAAAACCCAAATAATTATGTAGCTCTTATTTTCATAGAATTTTATGATATTATTCTTTGTTCATGTGCTCGCTATTGTATTGTTATTTAGATTTCACGGTCTTATTAAGATTTCTTATCTAAATCATGTGTTATCATTGTTTACTGCTATTTTAAATTTGTGTGCTGCTATTTTAAGGTATGTAATCTCATTGCTGAAATTCTATTAATCATTACAAGCAAAGTGGCGCAGTGGAAGTGTCCGGGCCCATAACATATTGTTATATATGACGGAAAAGGTGTGTCTCTCTCGCTATTATCAGCCATATTTTAACTACTGTGGGCGTACTATGGGTAGTGTTGGTTATTGCGCAATAGAAAAACCGTTTGCAGTTCAAATCAAAGTATAATTTACAAACAAATTAATCACACTAGCAAATCACACACTGTAGGTACACGACACAACTATATGGAACGCGCGACAGTTTCTAAACGTGTTCGACAGTAGGGATCTTCTTCGGAAAACCTGGCGTGAAGTACAAAAATTGGCAGACCTCGTATGGAAACGTTGGGTCAAAGACTATCTGCCGAATCTTAGTAAACGAGAGAAATGGTTCGGACCTTCAACGACTTTTGCTGAAGGTGACATCATAGTTATTGCAGATTACCAGCTCCCTCGAAACCTGTGGCCTCTTAGGGTTGTGACAAAGCTGCACCGAGGGAAAGATGACCGTATCCGGGTAGTTGACATCAATACTAGACAAGGACATTACACGCGACCTGTGAGGAAGTTGTGTAGGTTGGACATCCGCTCCTCATCTTGAGTATCAGCCTTCTGACACTGGAGGTGGGGATGTGGGGGCTGTCCAACCTCAATAGTGACAACGACGACTGGCTGACTATGACATGACAGATAAGACACAAGAAGAGACAAGAGAATATTGACGGAAAAAAGACCTAATTATATTAAAATTATAATCTAATAATCGGCTTCCTCTTTTAATAACTGAAGACAAGACCGTTCAGTACCTATACAGGCGAATTAGGAAACAAATCTTTTTGAAATTGACTCTTTTCATATCGAGGGTTTCATACCTTTCAAATAAATGCTATAATGTGACCCATGAGGATAAAAATCGATAGTGATTTCTCAGTATTACTGTACTTTACAAATGGAAAGTTTTCCTAAATAGGACATACTGCTCGAAGGTCAATTTGCTAATAGGACATTTTGCTAAAGTGGCGTTTTGGTGATAGGTCGTTTTGCTATTAGGACGTTTTTATACGGAGGGTTTATTCCCTCAGTTTCAAAGGGTTCTAAACGCAAATGGTTCCTTAAAAATTTGTTGAACCTAGATCCTAGGTTTAAGGAAAACTCTGATTTTTATTCTTCTGTGTAGCTTATGTTTTGTAAAGTGGATAATCATGTGTGTTTTCAAGCACAAAAATTAAAGAATACCAATTAGGCTTTTCTTTACTTTTTTGTACTTAAACTACAGTACCACCAACACTTAACATTTTTGTTAACCCTGGTTCAACGGTTTAAACCAGTAACTAATATTGGTAGGTACCTACTCAAGTTTTAACAACAAGTCAATTATTATTAGTTGTTTTTTTTTTTTAGAATAATTACTTCTTTTTCAACACTTTTATTGAAAGCTATTCGTTAGAATTACTATTTCATACTTGATTTACTATTACTTATAAAAGAAATCATTAAAAAAAAATAAGAATCTCATACAGCTAGCAAAAACTATAAATTTTAATAACTTTAGTACCCCTATAATAAGTAGGTACTTACATACCTATTTATGATTTATATAAATGAAAATTGATGTTTTTGTTTCAATACTATTATTAATTATTCTTTTGTATGTTTACTTGGCATAATAAATAATTTTACGATGTTTGTTAATGCCAGATTTTGAGGTTTTCCCAAGAATTTGTATTAAGTTACCATTTCGAGTTAAACTTATCAGTAAAATTATAATTCACTGTTCATTTTTTTATATTATAACAGGATCTTGTTATGTTTAATATTATAATAAAGTACAATTTTATACTAAAAATATGTTTTATTACACCGCTGAAATATATTTTACCTAGAGACTTCCATTCAACATTCCTTACATAGATTAATTGAACCTACTGAAAACAAGCCTGTATTCAGGTTTAACATTACATTTTAT
This sequence comes from Dryobotodes eremita, assembly GCA_917490735.1. Classification (NCBI taxonomy): domain Eukaryota; kingdom Metazoa; phylum Arthropoda; class Insecta; order Lepidoptera; family Noctuidae; genus Dryobotodes; species Dryobotodes eremita. Next base: position 26,346,860 of record OU823242.1, read on the forward strand.
TGTTGCTTTTTACCAACAAACCTGTAAAAACGTCGTACACATTGATATGTAAAACAAAATTAAGTAAAAAATTACTTAAACAGTACCTAACCTCTATATTTTATCATAGTATAGAACTTCTTAAAAGACGTGTAACCATGAGTATTATTTAGAAAATGATGACTGGAGTAAAAATCATTATGTTGATAATTGGTCTTAATTAAATAAGGAAAACGTCTGTAAAACTTTAAGCATTAAACATTCATTAACATGATAATTCGAGGTACGTATTTTTGAATATAACCAGAAATAGCTTGATTATATATGAAAAGATCATAGGATCAAAAACAAAATTAGTAAGATTCGCCGCCCGAGGCATATCTTAGTCAACCCCGACGACGCCACTACCCTCCTCCAGGAGAGTAGTAAGGCCACCAGTATCTTAAAGATACACAAACACAGACCACCGTCCTTCCGTCCTCGCCGCCGAGGCCCGCTGCGACGCTCCAATCCACGTCCGCCCCGACCCTTTCTCGAGCCAGCCCGCGCCGCTGAGCCTGTAGCTTTAAATTCGTCCCCTAATAATAATAATTCCGATCCAGCCTGTCCCTTGCTGCCCACTCCCAGCGACGACCTAAGCCGAGGCTCGTACCCCGCAGGGGGTGCCCTTAGCGTGTTGTCGCCTAGTTTGTAAGTCTTTTAAGCTCTGGCTGGAGGGGCCTTAATTTATTAGGGCAACCACAGGCATGTCCGGTTAAGCAGCCGACAACCTCCTAGGTCGACCTGCGAGAAGTCAATAAAAAAAAAAAAAACAAAAACAAAACAGATATACCTGGTTAACAGTGTTTTGCTCCCGGGTGAAGGTTGTATAATCCTCTTATGCCTTTATTGGCCTGGGTGTGCGATATTGTGTTTGACCAACCGCCGACAAAATGGTTACATACTGGGTAGAGTTGCTCAGAAGCACTCTGGTCACAATCAAGTCACAAGCGCACCAAGTAGTCAAACAAAAAATGTCTGGTCCAAACGCCCATTGAACAAGTCGTCAAAAATTGCCTTTCGTGGAATTTTTATGTAAGGATTTTTTTTTTGTGAGGTTTTTTAGGTTTTTTTTTTAAAAGTGTTTTGTTCTTGTATATTGACTCGAACGAAACCAGTTTAAAAATTATTGCATCATGTAGGTATTGCTATTTTTTTTTTTTGGGTGGGAAATCATCAAATGACGTCTCCCGCTCTGGACGGAGCGGAAGGGCGTGTCAGACTCTTACTGACTAAAACCCACCCGTGTTCCTTCAGTTGCCTGTGCGCCAGGGCCACGGTAACTCTTTCGAACAATCCGCAGCCCCGGCAGGCATCGGTCCTATCGGACCCCGTCAATTTTGCTGACATCTCTTTGAGGCGCGTGTGGAACATGACGCGCCGTCGACCCGGGCCTGGTCCTTACCGGACGGCGAGCTGCCCATTGCCCGCCGTCCGCAAGCCCGCGCCTACGGTGGCCGGGAGTCGGCAATCGACTCCCGACGCCCAGGGTGTCTCCTCCTCCTGCGGCGGCTAGGGGCGCGAGGGCGTAGAGATTGCCTCTCTCTTTCGCGCTCCGCCTCCTCCTTCGCGAGCATTACTGCTTCGCAGAAGGAGGTGACGGCTTCCATGGGGTCTTACCCTACGTTTCATCATAAATTCGTAATATTAAAAATAATATTTGCCTGTAATTTTCGGAACTGCTAAAATATTACCTCGACTTTTATGAAAAGCTTGATCAATATAACGACCTTACGTGTATTTTTAGGCTTGTTATATTTCGCAGACAAGACAAGTCAACCTAATACACAATATTATCTTATACCTACATAACATTATGTAACCCTATTTTTGTCGTATGTTACTCCAAAAATATACCTTAATTTTTTCTTAACCCAAAAATATATCGGTCATGAATAAAAGTTAGTCATGCATTTACGTATTGGGCTCCTAAGGAGCGGTATAAAAAATAAGTGGCCGTTACATGGCCGTATCGACGCGTGTACGGCAATATTTGGCCGGAACAGGGCTATTTATAAAATGCTCGTATCATACAGGGTAACATTATAGGCCTTTTTTAAGAAGATCCATATGAAAGGCTGTGAGGGACAGATTTGGCTATGTGTATAGGTTTTTGTATAGGTTGGATGATAAATTTAATGTAAACCGATAAAGTTGGAAGAAAATATCTTGAAAATTAAGTGGTTGTATTGTAGTTCTGATTTATATTTTTGCATAAATTGGGAGTGAATTTACTCTTGTTACCTTGTACTTTTTCTTTTTGAATGCACCCTTATTATAAGTTTAATATTTGCGAGGTAAAGAGGAATTTTGCAAAGACGAGACGAGCAATCGCATAAAAATCAATATTTCAAGTCAACGTATGTTTGACTAATAACCAAGTTAACAGTGAATACGATAACCACAGTCTGGCTCGTGTATGCCTCAACTTTGATTGATCAGTACATATTGAAGACATAACTGTTTGATTAAGGTCTGTAGTTTCAAACTACACAGTAGTACCCTACCTATATGTTTCAGCGATATACTTTTAATTTAACTTGTGGTTTGTTATAATTATGATCTATCTTCATTTTATTTTCAAATCTACATGATGAAATTGAAAACTTGCGCCAGCTCAAAATAGGAGGTTCAGTAACTGTTATATAAATCATTGTAAAATTGTCATTTCCCAAATCTAAATTCTTGATTAAAATCGTGTGATTATCGTCGTAGATAGTGCAAACTTTGCCTTCAATTAGACACGAGATATATACAGACGTCCCAAAAAAAAAACCATCAAAACAAATAAGAAAATAAAGATATGAATTTTAATGTGCATCCCTTTCCTTTCTCTCGGCCGCATGATATGCTCTAAATTTTCTTTATAACACGTTGAATTATATATTTAAATTTAGAGCACCTATTAAATTTCATCCTGAATATAAATTACTACAAAGTTTATAGCCATAGGCAGCAACCACTTTGTGATAAGTAATTTAAAACCTAGTTATATAAAACAGAATCAAAATAACGCACACCCACATTATCAACTAAAATTTAAAGTCGAAAGGATCGAAAAAAAGCAGCCAAGTGCGAGTCACACACGAAGGGTTCAGAAGGTATCACTGTACAACTTTTAACATATTATTGGTTAGACGTTTGTATGTATTGCCATTATTAAGATCCATCAAAAATCGCCGAAAAAAACACATTTCTTACATGGTGATTGATGGAGAGGACCCCTTTTATTTTTTACTTTATTTTTATTATTTGTATTTATATGTAGCGGCCATAGTACACACTCTGTGAAAATTTCAAGTGTCTACTTATTAAGATTCAAAAGATACAGCCCTGTCAGAGACGGACGGACGGACGTACAGCGGAGCTCTAGTAATATAGATCCCGTTGGCTCTCTTTGGGTAGCACGGAACCCTAAGATCATTGTAAAAAAGGGTTTAAAATATCACCCGCTTTCACAACACACTGGATACCCATTTTAGTTCTGTATCATAAATTACGTATTCAACTCCATACAAATGCCACGCGAATATTAACCATCTGAATAGCTAACATTCAATGTGAATTTAACTAAGCGGGTAGCCAGTAATTGCGTTAGCTGTACCGGCGCAAGCATGGTGTGTTTGTGGCTTAACAATCATAGTTTCCGTCGATTTGAATGTTGAGATATCAAGTTGGCAAAAAATACGTTTTATGGTATATTTTTCTAGCAAGTATAGCTTCTTAGGGTGGGTTTCCTCCTGCCGGGGTCGCGGATTATTCGAAAGAGTTATCGTGGCCCTGGCGCACAGGCAACTGAAGGAACACGGGTGGGTTTTAGTCAGTAAAAGTCTGACACGCCATCCCGCTCCGCCCAGAGCGGGAGAAGTTATTTGATGATTTCCCACCAAAAAAAAAGGGTGGGTTTCTTGTTCCATTCCATTTCATTTTATTCACCGACATAAGTATTCGATTTTTACGTAGCAGTTTGGTTTAGAATAGCCCCAGCGGGGTAATTGCGTAACACACTAACAGTAGGAATAGGTTTCATTTTGACAGTTCAACAACATTCATTGCGTTATCTAAGTTGTTGAGCTGACAAATTTTTCGAACTTACGAAGCAATGGATTAGTAATAGGCTTCAAAATGATTCAGATTGTGATAGATAGTGTATTACGTAATTGGGTACTGTTCTCTTTCTATTTTAGGGCATTAAATAACGACCCCAATGATACATCATTATTTGCGGTTTTACAACAGGCATGCACCTCCACTTTAAGAGGACTTAGAAATGCCACTGATACCGCGATAAAACGTGGCCACCTTCATGGCTACCCGTATTCCTAAGTAATTTGACTAAATGTACCATCCATACGAAAGGAGAACAACAGGCATTATAAATGACGGGGGTGTAAACGTGTCCTAAATATTTTTTTATTTGTATTTATTTGGGACAAAAAGCAGTTATACATTACAGCATTTACAAAAAGTAGTTATATTACAGTCGAAAAAATTTATAAGCCACACTATTTTCCACGAAGTGACATCGGACCTCATTTCCAAGAACATAAAATACTTACCCTCGCCTGCCTATACATTCTAGAAATATGCAAATTCGTTCGAAATTACCAACACTTTTACACGACAAGAGAAAATATACAGTCAAGATATACATTGCGCCATAAAAAATAGGTTAAACTTACCAGGCTCTACGCTAAAAATGAACTCAACAAGTACACTAGTCATGTCCATGAAAATATATAATAAATTACTAGAAAAAATTAAAGAAAAACCAAAATTTAATACATTCATAAATAAATAAAAATTATTTCTATTATCAAAATGCTATTACAATATCAATGAATATTTAAATGACAAATTTTTAATTACATGTTTTATAAAATAATCACAAAATAATTATAGTAACAACTAAGTAGTCAAATAAAAGCGCTCTTCCTCTCTCCTACTTTTGCTGTGTCCGACAGGGTCCACAATGGTCATATTTTTGTAACGTATTGAGTATTGAGTATTGGAGTATTAAAACAAACGCAAATCAAATGAAAAAAAAGTACGTATTTAGAAGAAAAACACTACAGACGAATCGAAGGAAGCAGATGACAAGAGCATCCGTTTTATTGGCGACTTGCAAGAGATTGTGAAACCATTCTTTTAAATTTAGATTGCGTCAGCGCGAAAATATCAAATTCAACGAATTGTGAGTTATAGGTTTCTAAATATTGACAGTATTGACAATTTTATTTTCTAAAACACGCAAGAAACTGGTATTCAGAAGTTCACAAACATTTTATTTTACGTCAAAAGACCAATGAGTCATGAAAAACTAGAAAATAAATTACAGCCAGCCCACGCTCATAAAATCGTATTCTAAGCAAGGACCAGAATGTTCAAAACTTTTATGCCATTCATTTGAAAAGTTACAAGGACATGATTAATAACAATTTAGCGTGAATCTTCACAATTTTGTGACGAAGTTATCAAAATGTAAGCCTATTCAACATAGACATGAAAAACATTTTCATTTTTTTCTTATTGTCCAGGTGTACGCATGAGGCCTCGAATATTTTTCTCTCACTCCTCTTTTTGCATACAAACCTAATCCCCGTGTTATATTTCAAAGTCAGAGGTAAATTTGAGTAAATATTGCATGTTTTTATCATAACCGTTATTATAATTAGTACAAACTTTAACAAAAAAATCCTCCCATTCATGTGTTGGACATGAATGGGAGGTTGTGTTTTAATTTTTTTTGTGAACTTAGGAAACTTGTGAAATTCAATTCAACTTTCTTTGTAATTTTTAATCTTCAAAAGTACTCCAATTTTAAGTTTGGTCATAGTTACAAAATGGCAGTAGGACAGTGTTGTATTGGTAACCCAAAAAGCGATGCAGTCATGTATCTGGATGTTACCAGTGGTCACGAACGTTCAGTTTGGCCATAGTTACAAAAAAAGTATAGTCAAACAAAGGATGTACGATAACTTATATGTAGACGACAGCAACAGATATACTACGAGTACGCTCACCAACCCAGGAGACGTCGTTCAACATGGAGCACAAGAGGCACCGGCGCGCGGTGGCGGCGGGCGGCGTCAGTCGCGTTTAGCTGCAGCCCAGCTCAAATATTGAGAAATAATAGTGGCCGGCCATCGAGCAGCTTGGGACTTAGGGGCAACCGGCCTCGAGCCGGGTCCTGCTGAGGTCTACACTGCTGCTGTGTGCAGCGCATGAGATGGATTCAGTCTAACTATTATTTGTATTTCTTTAAAATCGTGTTATCATTAAAAAAATATTTTTAGGTATCCTCTGATCCGCGGTAGGTACATATACGCTTACGTATTCGCACTTATCCGCAGAGGCTGCGTATATATCTGCGTATGAATAGCCGTACGTGCGTGTTTAAACCACAAATCATGCGCTGTATCGCGGGCCCGAAATAAATGTGAGCCATTACGAACGCACGCGAATATTACCAACGAAGGCTGGATGTTACACCAACGTCCAACGGGATTAAAACATAACTTTTTGGTGAAAGTAAATGAAAATACTTCACAATATAAAGATAATAAGACATTCTAGTTATTATTACTAAGAGTTTTATATGTTTAGTTCTAGATAAAAAAAAAACAATATATAATTAATCAAATGACTTGTGACAATTTTTTCTTGTCTGCGCGTCAGTGACCGGTACTATGATAAATGATAAATGATTTTATTTCTGTAAGTAGGTTTTTACAAACACTTTTACACGTCAATCATGTTTTTTAAACTAGATGAGGTCGGAGTTTCCTATCTGACTACTCTGAGAAGAAAGGCCCGAAAGAAACTCAGAGGTCACAGTCTCTTTTAAAGTCCAGACATAATCTTGGTCAGGTCATTCGAAGACCATGCAGATTGGTATCTGAAATGGTCTTTTGAGGAAAGAACCACACAGATTGAGTGGACCTGTCCAGTCAGTGCACGCATTTGTCAGTAATCGTGCAGCTCGACTCAGGAAGTCAGGACTTAAGGAGCTCAACGATTCGACGAACAATACCAAAGACTGGGACATTTGGGTAGGCCGCATAAATTACTCAAACTGCCAGATCATGATTAAAATGACCATGATTAAAACTATGATTTGTGAGTAATTTTTTTATAATTATCGATCTATTAAGAGGTCCTTTCGACTTCCCGATGGCAACATATTCTTCAATTGGCACTACCCAAAGGGGCAAAACCTTTTAAGAAGAGCTGGTTATGTATATGCATGAAAAAATAACAAACAAAAGATGGCACAAATCTATAACGTTCTGCGAACAAATATATTTTGCAATGCTTTACTATATATAGATAAACCAGGAACAAACACAATTGGTGATATTTTATTGACATTATCATCTAGCCTATTAGCTAATAAATAATTTAAAAATAACTTTTACTGCTAAGTAAAAAGTATAAAGAAAGAAGAAAAAGATGATAATTTTGAGTGAGACAATGTTTACGAAATTTTAATGAAACAGCAAATGGAAATATGCAGAAAAGATGTTCCAAAGAGCTTCTACTGCTGAGCTGCTGATCCTGGGTTCAAGTCTCAGGTAGAGTAAACATCTATCAGGATTTTCTCAGTAGCAGTCCGGAGTCTGGATTTGTACACGATTGATGACACGGATTTGTACCCAGTTGATGACAATAGGCATAGGGGACGAGCCTATTTATTGTGTACATGGAACTTAAACATAACTGATGAAATGTTCCCATGACTCAAATATTTGACGATAACATGAAAAGACCTAATGTATAAGGGGACTGGATTATGACGCAAAAGCACCCATTTACCAAAACGTTCAAAAGCGACTTTACAAGAAAAGGAACTACTGCATTAGAGCGAAAGTCACCTTCCTTCTCCAGAGCTGTCGATCTCGCAGTGCCAGAAATACCGACGATGACTGTTAATGAATTATTAAACTGAGAACGCATTCACGTAGCCACGTAGCCACGGCGCCGTCGGATGGGACTGGTCATCTCATGGCTGCCACGGCTTGTTTTTAGTTTTAACCGACTTCAAAAAAAGGAGGAGGTTCTCAATTCGACTGTTTTTTATGTTTGTTAGCTCATAACTTTTTCTGGGTGAACCGATTTGGATGATTCTTTTTTATTGAAAGCTAGTGCTTGACATGTAGTCCCATTTAAATTTGATCAAGTTCTGACCAGTAGTTTTAGAGTTATCCTTATTACTGCCTATTTTTTTCACTTAGTTTATATTGATGATGTTTTAATAATTTTCTGTCACTGTTATTTACGAATTTGTGTGGGGTCACAACAAAAAAAATTAAAAATAAAAACTATTTAACAAAACAAACAACCGACTTCCAAAAAAAACACAAAAAACACGTGAAAAATAACTTTAATTTCGCAAGTCGATGGCCAAAAACGAAAACACAAAACCGAAGACACCGACTTCCGAAATTTGTTATTTTTCACGTTTCTTTTGGGTTTTTTTTTGGAAGTCGGTTGTTTGTTTTGTTAAATAGTTTTTTTAATCTTATATTTTTATTTTTTTTACATTGTTCTCACATATAGAAGCAACAAGAATAATGTACCCAGGATTTTGAAATATCTTGATTTAAAAAGAGTGTCCTTGGATTTTTTGCCCGTTCCTCTCTATAGAGATCTACGTTTTGGAATGGGCAACTAGCTGTGACTGTAAATGGTGTAATTGAAATAAAGGTTTTGAGTATGAGTTTAAGTAGTTCGAAGTATAAGACTACGTGCCGGACCAGCGCTGACACCCTGCGCGGGTTGGCGCCGAGAGTAACTTGGAGGTCGCGCGTCGCTGTGTTCCTGTCAATGTGGTTGCAAAACTTGTAGTGTGGATACTTTGGTTTTCCGCTGCAGCACCGCGCATTGTAGTGCCGCTATCTTCACGACCCTTCGGCGACCAGTCCACGGTGTGCAGATCAGCGCCTATATCAGTGGCCTGAAGAAAAACATATTAAAATGGCTGTTGCCGCCGCAACAAATGTTCATATGAGAAATAATATACTTAGGCCTTATTATTATTTAAGTTACCATAGATATTATGTTGATGACTTACGCAGAAAACAAAGTAGTAAAAAGCTTAGAGAGCAAATGGTTTATAAAATTAAATTCTGTTATTTTTCCCAAATTAAGAACTTTTGAACAGTACAAATGAGTTTTATTTAACATCATAAATATACACTCAACAATGACTCAGGAAACTGGGACCGCAGTCCCGGTTTGACATATTAATTAACTTTTCTAGTTACACTACGGTGTGACAGTCGGCATGAAACACAAAACAAGAACGTAAATCTCACATTGACCGCCCCACCTGCTTACATTAAGTCGTTGGAACATATTCTGTGACATCGGGAGGATGTGACGACATAAGCCGGGGGGGTTCATGAAATGAGAGAAAAGGACAGTCATTTAGATTTTTTTTGTGAATTCTAAACCAATTTAGGACCTACTCAGAGAAAGCTTTTATCTATTCAAATACTATATTTTCTTATTTACTGAGGAAAATATATTTCATGCATCATTCAGTTGTTTTTTTTTTTTGGTTAATTCTAAACCAGTTTAGGACCTACTCACGGAAAGCTTTTATCAATTCCAATAGAGTATTTTTTCCTATTTACTGATGTAAATATATTTCATGCACCCGCAACAGGTTAAGCGTCAATTTTTTTTATGACTGATCTTATTTATCTTTAAATTTTGGGGTGAAAGGTTATGTTGAACTGCTATTGACCCCACTCTATGGTGTCCCCCATAAGCATGAGTTAGCAACGCGTGATTGCCGAGGCCTAAAACAAAATTATCGACTGATAAATATAAAATCTATCTCCAAAAACATACACATAACATATTGTTGTGTAAAGCCACCATTACACAATATAACCAAATGAGATACTAATATGGTATCTTCATTTTGTTTTACGTCACACATGTCGTCCTGTGACATATATTCGCATTTACCGACGATTTAATTAAAATGTTTGCGTGTAATTAAAGGGAACACGAGCTCAGCCCGTCAGTTAACTCACTTTGAAATGGTTTTGGTTTTAATATAGTTTTCTGGTATTTATTGACTAGTAATTAATGCTTATTCTGCTTTGTCTGGTTAATCTGGAAATCAAGCTCATCATAATGGGTAAAAGGCGATAGGTGGATGATTTTTAACGTAAAATATCATTAAAGCTAAGATATAGGGTCTGAAATGACAATGGGCGTTCCACAAGGTTCGATATTGGGTCCATTCCTTTTTTTAGTTTACATTAATGATTTACCCCAATTACTTCAAAATCAACCGAAGATGGTGTTATTTTGTAGGTGACACGTCATTGATCTTTAAAATAGACCGACGGTCACAAAATCTTGACGACGTCAATAACTCTATTCATCAGATCCATGATTGGACTCGGTAAATAATTTAGTAAAAAATTAAAAAAAAAATGCATTAGATTTAAATTAACTAATGTTAGAAGTTGCGAATGCGACATCATATAGAATGGAGAAAAACTAGAATTTATTAATCAGACGGTATTCCTAGGACTCACGCTAGACGAGGAATGACGGGCGGCTAAGATCGGCCCCGCTTATGCTGTTTGAAAGATAAGACAGTTAACAGATGTAGAAACCGCGCGTTTGATTTACTTTAGCTACTTCCACAGCATTATGTCTAATGGCATTTTACTGTGGGGCGGGCTGATGACATTGAATCCATTTTTATTTTGCTAAAGAGAGCTGTCTGGGCCATTTACAATCTACGTCGCCGCGAATCTCTTAGGGAACTGTTTAAAAAGATTAATATTATGACAGTACCTTGCCATTTCATTTATGAAAAAAATATGTAAGTAAGAAAAATCTACATCTTTTTAACATAATAGGTGATAGACATTATTTTAATGCAAGAAATAAAGATAAAATAGATCAACCATATTTCAGATTATCAAGTACATAGATTTTTTATGGGGTACTGTGTTAAATGTTACAACAAAATATCTTGTGATATATTGCAATTATAAAACTCATATCAAAAGTACAATTTGTAAACAAGCATAATACAAATTAGAGGATTATATTTCTAGATAAGAATGTTTGGAAACATGCTGGTCCTGCTCCATAGGACAATCTAGAGTCTAAAAAATCAAACTGGTTGCTAATTTAATTGTATAATTTATAATTTGAATGACATTGATTGTACATTCTGTAACTATTTTAACTCACAGACTAAATTATTACTTATTAAAATTTTAGAAAAATCATCTACTTTTCAATATTTGTTAATATGTGAGCACCATGTATCTATCACATAATTAATTTATCTATCATTGCTTTATATATATATTTTTTTTACCTATTGTGGAATAGTAAATTTATTCTAGATGCATCGTCTTCATATACGTATACAAAATAATGTAAAAAAAAAAAAAGTGTGACGGTGGAGTTTCTTGCCCATTTTCTTCCTACGAAACTACATTTTGAAAGGGGCAACTAGAATCAATTCTATTTTCTTGTAAATTTTGACGTTCAAAAGCGCCTTTTATATGCCTATTTGAAATAAATGATTTTACTTTAACTTTGACATTCGTAGTGGAAAAACCCAATAGAGAACCTAGACCAATGGGTGTTAGAATTGATTGCGCCTTTCAATTTATTTCCTATATTTTATATTATTATATACTATTTTTTTTATTTTTTTTATTATTATATTTATTGAATCTTTATTCCACTTTCGTTACTGTTGCAATACCTTTTGAACAAAACTGTACCCCACAAGCAACGTTTACAGTGTGTACTAAACTTAACGACAAAACTAGGCGGCTAAAACCTTTGTAGCTAGATTAAATTAGCAACGTTGTGTTAATGGCTACATTCGGTTGATTCCCGCCGCAAATCCCTGTAAACGCATTCACGGAATGGAATCTTCAGAACGCTGATGATAAGTACTTTGATGTTACCGGGATTATGTTAGATTTCTGGGAGCGTCAAAATTCTTGTTTTAAGGGCGCGACTGCATTGGTAAGGCGATTGCGATGCGACGGCAACGGCGCGGTCGACAGCAAAGATGGTATATATCTAAAATTCGTAATTTCTACATATTTACTCAATTCAAGTTATTATGCACGTGCATTTCTATAATCATTTATACTAATGATAAATCTGAAAAGTTTGTTTGTTTAAACGCGATAATCTCTGAAACTACCAGTCGAATTTGAAAATGTCTTTCATTGACTTGAATGTGCCCTGGCGGCTGAGAGTATGTCATGCTCACTCAAATGTCTCGCTGGTGGTGGCGTGTGTGTTGGATCATTAGGTTCCCTTCAAAATGGTTGAGCTGAATGGTGCTGATACATACGTCATGTTCGTGAACGGGCGCCGTCAGTAGGGACTGGCCATCTCTTAGTTGCCACAGCTTATTTTAATTTTTGAATTGTTTTTTTTTTGTTTCTATCTTTTTATTACGGTCGCTTTTAACGTGCACGTCTTTCTACATCGTTCTCACATGTATAATTTTAACATGAATGATGTAACCAATTTTTGTAACAATATTTTGATTTAAAAGAGTGTCCGTGGATTTCTTGCCCGTTCTTCTCCATTGGTACCTACAATGCTTTGGAATGGGCATCTAGCTTCATCTTTCCGACTGCCCGACCCCTTGACAATTCAAGAGTGCCTGTAATTGGTTTATTTGAAATAAATGCTTTAAGTTTGAGTTTGAGTTTGAAAAAATATTTTTGCGATTGATAGCCCAATTCTGGAGGAAGTTCATAGGCTATTTAACATCACGCATCGACACGGTGGGTGGGGAACAAGACATTTCACGCGGACGAGCTTGCGAGCAGAAACTAAAAAATAATATTTTTGAAACGTAAGAAAGTTTCGAGATTTATGTTGAAATAGTTCAGTTACTGTGCTCAAAACTTTTACATAGTTACGTTTAAAACGTTGCTGTTATTAAATTCTAGAATTAAATTAAATACTAGGTACCTACAGGTTCTAAGTTTGTTTTTGATGAAATATCCTTGTCGTTGCGTTCATCCGATGGCGATTTTCTACAGGTGCTTTGCTATGAGTATTTGTATTCGAACATAGATTTTATGTTTATTTTGTTTTATTATGCTGGCTACATTTTGAAGGGGTTTTTTTACTGTCAACATTATAGATTTAGACTGCTTTTTACTCTGTCTAGAAGATGGTCGAATGGCCGTTGACTATCATATAAAAAACTTATACTTAAGTTGTGTTGTGATCATATCGAATAAAGTGAAGAATTCGTTCTGGGAAAACAATTAGATATTAATTTCTTCACAGGTAACCAAAGTTTTTAGCTTTCAGAGGGCTAAAAAAGCTGAAAAAAGTAGAAATATTTATTTATTTATTTCTACTTACATCTACCATTACAGGTTTAACCCCAATGCGATAAATGCGCTTAAACTAACTTATTATAAACTAACATCTATAACTAATTATATACAATGCATTCCTTGTGAATTCACTCAAAGAACAACAGAATAAAGGCTCCCCCGCAAATAGGGGCGACGCGACAGCGCGACACAAAGACACCGCTCGTCGCGGTACGAGCGGTGCCTTTGTGTCGCCCGCGATTCGCGTCGCGTTTCACGCCAGTTTGTAGGAGCCTTATGTCCGTCTCACTCGCTATGAGGTTGAGCGTGCGGAGTGCACGCGTCACCGGCATCTCCCTTAATATTATATTATATAATTTATATATAAATACAGGTAGGCGATTTGGTACCCCGCATCCGTCAAAGATTTTACAGATTCTACACGTCATTCTAAACAACTTTCGCTATGAAACTCATACCCGAATTGTAAAAAAAAAAACAAAATTTCATACAAGCATCCAAATAGTCTGTCTACTGTTGTATAGGAATTTGTTTTTTTTTTCACGAATCGGATAGAAGTTTCAAAGCGAAAGTTGTTGAAAATGACGGGTATAATCACCCCCTTGACGAATGCAGGTGAATCGCCATCCTGTAATAATTTAAATAATATTTTAGAATGTAGAATCTTTTCATTAATTCATTCAGATGCGACGCTATTGTCATGCATGTTTGTGTCACATTTAGTTACTTTAACTAACTACGTACTGTAATATCAAACATCTGAACAAAGCAAAATAACAAGAAGATATCCGTCTTACTGCATTTAACAAACGGACACCCTCCGCTACAGATTTACTTACTCCTGGTCCAACTTGCAACATCCATTGTGATCTAGATTCAGTGCAGGCTTTTTGTCATAACTTCTCTCTGTGAAGTTGCCACAGTCAAGTTTCCTTCGACCGTGGGTTTTAATCGCTGGCCACTAGTTTTATTTGTTACTTTAAGTTTGGAAGGTTTACTCATTTGTGAAGATAACCATGTGTCATATTTTTCTTATAATAATTCACTAGCAAAACAGCCCCTGCTTCGCACGGTTTTACAACTTGATAAAACATCGTGATTTAATTATTATTATGTAAATTTAATATGAAAAGTGGTGGTCAAAACCACATCAAAATCAGTTGCGTAGTTTAGACGAACAACCCGGTCACGCAGACACACGAAAAGTGACATTAATTTATAATATCTAGCTGGTAGTTGAATAGCTGTTTCTGGTTTAGAGTAAATATTATCATCAGAGCTTCATAAAGCAGCCAAGTTAAATGATGAATTATGATACTGTTCGTTAGACACAAATATAAAGATAGACATTCTGACAATGCTTAAAACAACAGCAAAGGGACATAACATTACAGAAGCGATAAGGCCGCCTATTGTATATTTTGTAGTATTTGATTAAATTTTTGTTTTGTATTTTGTGGTATACAATAAAGAATATATAAATAAATAAAACCTTCTGGTTTAACATTTTAGTCGGTTAAAAATAAAAATAGCAAAAATATAAAGCGTTGAAAGTTTAAAACTGTTCATGAATGGCGCGTAAATCGTGCATGCATATGTGAGTGAGTGGTTGCATCGCCTACAGTCTGCGTAAATACTTGATGCCTGATACAGGGGATCAACGACGAGCTTGTGAATTCTTGATCGCGAATATATTGGAAGCGCAGTGATTAAGTAAAGCTACTATACACGTGGTGAATAAATGAAACAATTAAGGAAACATGAGACGCTTCAACTTAGTTTTTAATGTTTGGCTACGCATCGGTTCACGCCTTGATGTTGCGTGGGTTTAGGTGTGGCGAACCGTGACTTCCATTTTCTATTAGGTTTTATACAGGGTGTCCCGTAAATAATGGATCAACTGTAACGGGTAGGCAGCTCACCTGATTTCCCACAACAAATCTAAAAAGTTTTGATTTTTATTCAATTTTGGTCTTTTCACGGTAAAATAAACTTATCAATTCAAGTTTTTTTTTCAAGGCAATTAATACGTTATTTCCAAAAATGGTATCTTTACATTAGTAAGCTATTCAGAAATGTTTAACAAAAATCATACCTAAAAATATTATCATTTGCAGCGACAACATTAAAAAAAAACTGAATTCTGGTAGAGAAAATGGTGAAATTCGAAAAAAAATATGTCTTCAATAAAAAATCATACAGTAGCGGTCTTTTTTAAACTATTCAAATTAGTTGTTGGAAATCAAGTGAGCTACCTACCCGTTACGTTTGATCCATTATTTACGGGACAACCTGTATAGGATTGAAAATGCTTAACAGAGTTTCCGGTTAAGGTTCGATTTCGATTGTTTGATTCGGTCTTCTTGAAGGTGGAAATGACGATCTTTCCATCTGAAATTCTGATATTCATCCGTATGTGTAAGACTGGTTGGTTGATCTTCCAAAAGTCTGCAAAAGGAAAGGCTTTTATTGTGTGTAAAAATGTGTTCGTAAAGACTCTTCTACTCTTAAATATAACGAAGTATTTTCGTAGCCTTAATTCCCATATATTTCACAGCCAATCAATATTTAGGCCCAACATTCATTACTAGGGAAGATTAAAAACAAAAGATCGTATCAAGGCGTTCTTAAAGTCTAATGGCGTTTTGAATAGCGAGCTCGCAGCTGCCGATAATGTGTTATCAATTAATCATTCTCGCTTGATGGATGACGGCGTAAACAACAGTTCGCCAGATTTTTAATAAGCACTTAATGTGGAGATCGGAATTAAGATTTTCGTTTCCTTTTTCGAGGTTTTGCTGTTTATGCTGGTCATTTAGATAAGGAAAAATGTTTTTCTTTTAACATTGAAGAGCAAGGGAAGGCGATTAGGCCATGTTGCTCGTGCCCAAGTAAAAAACCTTGGTCTTATTTAGGCAAGTCGATGCCGAAATAACCAACTAAAGGTAATTCAACTAAACAATTTTCTGGCATGTTTCTGGCTACTTATGAGATTGCTTATATAAATATACATTGATTTTCATTCAGCGGGGTATCATCCTAAGATAAAACGAGACATTTTATTTAAATTAAAGTTCCTAATTCTTTAATAACTAACTGACCCGGCAAACTTCATGCCGCCTTAGAATATTATCTTCATAATGTTTTTTTCTGTGAATTTTTCCCATGTTTTAATAGTTATTCTGCTATTCGGGGGGGATACAAATCCAACAAATCAAAGATCATAAAAAATTCTTAAGTTATAAATAAGTATAAGTATAAGTTAAAAATAAATATAAAATAAGTTAAATATAAGTTATAAATTGTGTAACAAACCAGACTTTGTTTTATACATATTACTATTATATATATTACTAGACCTACCTTGTTTTACCGACAAAGCAATGGGTAATGGACGTGTTATTACATGTTGGCTCAGATTCCGTCAATAGGTTCTTTCGCACAAATTAGCTGACGGCTCAGACAGGCTGCGGTAGATAATCTAATGTGGGTATCGTGTGTTGGTGTTGTAATAACTGGCGTGGGGTACCTAGTCTTTAACAGGTCTGTTTTGTGCGGGGGTTTATTAAGACTCAAGCATTACTTTCACCCAATCAAATGGATTTAATTAAACAAGTTTTAAGCAGTGCTTGAGTTTTGAGTGAGGTTCTGTAATGCGGGCTTTAGAGTCTTGAATACGAACAGATAAAATATAGATACGCCGATGATTCCCAAACTGTCTTCTTGACATGAAATCAGATTTTAGTGCCAAACTGTCCATAGTAGACTTAAAGATAAAATACTCTTTATTATGAGCACCATATAGATCTCTGAAAACCTATTGACCGCCTAACGATGCATACTTTAAAAAAAAAATGAGCTGCTTTTTAAATCTCTGGCTTATTCTTGCAGTTGGTCGCAGTAACTAAGCAAGGATGCCCCGGCCGAATGGGTTAGGTTAGGTTAGAACTGTGACAAAAGGCGCGCGAGCCGAGCGAGCGAAGCGAGCGATGTTGCCGTAGCGGTCGACGAGCGCTACATCCAAGTTGGTCGCAGTTGCTTGGCAATTTAGTATGTTTAAAGTTTCACAAAAAGAGCCTAAATATTAGGGTGTTCCATAATGTTTTAACGAAAGCAAAATCAGAATTATTTGAGGTTCCATGAAATAGATATCATACATTTATGCTCATGACTGTACCTTTGCGGCAATAACTATATTCACAGTGACATTGTAATAATGGTATTTATAATCTAAAAATACCCCTGACCGAGAAAAATGCCGAAACCGACCTTTGACCTCCACTCACGCACAAAAAATACGCAACAGTAGGTACTACAAAAACGTTAACAAATATTTCAAAGCCGAGTCCTTCGTTCCTGGTCAATAGCTCCCGAATTTGAGTCCCACTCCTTTTACAACCAAGCCACTCGTTCTACAATCTACATGGCATTTGCAAAAAGTAACAGAGAAAAAGTGCTTTTACTGGATTGAAATTTCAAGGAGCGTTTGTGGCTGCGAAACGGGCGGGTGACTGACATGTGGTAGGCTTGACGTGCATAGGGCTTTAGGTATTGAGATTAATATTGAGGCTATATTACTATGCTACTTAGATATTGCCTGAGGTTGTGTAGGTTAGGCACGCGTCTAATGAGAAACGGTCTCAAGACACATAACATGCCTGTAATCTTTAAAGGGTTAGGCAGAGGTGTACCTGTATTAACACCCACATTTCGCCAGTTATGTTTAAGTCCCATGTAACAGGGGGCGAGCCTATTGCCATCAACCGGGCACAAGCCCAGACTCCGAGCTGCTACTGAGAAATTCCTGATGGAAAAACCCAATAACACTACCCGACCTGGGAATCGAACCCATGACCAGACTAGACTAGACCAGAGAGGCAGTGTTAAGAAAAAGTGTAAAAAGCTGATGTTAATAAATCACTGCCGCCCATAAACATTTGTTGTAGCACTTTTAGCACACGCACAAAACCGAAATCGGGGTGTGTGTCTTTAATACTATACTCGGAAATAACGATTTACGTATAATTGCGATGTGTAATAACTCGACATAGGCCGCAGCGAATAAAATGCACTCACGTACCTTAGACTGCTCCGGCGCTCGTTGAGTTTCCGCCTTCGATTGTCCATAAGCTAGCTTCAGGGTTTCCCGCTTAAAGGGTTGGTCACACGAGAAATAGGGGATGATTCGATTTCCATTAGGATTTCGACCGATTTGACGATGCGCGCGCGTCTTGCTTTCACTCAAACGACCTCTACCTTCAATCCAAAAAAGACAAGTACACGAGTGCAATGACAGCTAATTAAGCTGCTTTCGGTGCTGCCATCTTGCGAGATATCGAAACAGCGATACGATTAGAAATTGATCTTTAGCATTAGAAAAACGTTACGGTAACGGAACATTTGTAATTGCAAAGACTCTGGCGTTTCTGGCGCATGCGATGTTCATTTTGAACACGTTTTAATCTGTATTACGTAGAAGGTGAATTTGATAGGCGCGGTCGCTAACGACTAGACGACTGACGAATACTGCGAATATATTATATATTATATGATCTGATCTGACCAAGATTATGTCTGGACTTTAAATGAGACTGTGACCTCTGAGTTTGTTTCGGCCTTTCTTCTCGCGTTGTTTTCGCTGTTTTCTGAGTAGTCAGATAGGCAACGCCGACCACATCTAGTTTAAAAAATATGATTGACGTGTAAACGTGTTTGTACAAACCTACTTACAGAAATAAAATCATTTATCATTTATAAAATTAAAAAAATTAAAATCAAATATTAAATTTTAAAAAACACAAAAATATTAACCTCATAAATTGTATAATCTTAATTAGAGTCTGGCTCACGAAAGTTATACGTGGGATTTAATCGTAACTTTTTACATGGCAGTGTTTGTTCTGTAGAAGTAAAATAAATTTTCTAAAAGAGAAAATAATTTCTCAGTCATCTTGTATATCCGCCATATGTCAATAAATAATAACCGCCAGACAGAATAAAAATTTGGTGTGGCCGGTAATAACACAATTTATGAACCTAAATAAAAATATATTTTTCTTTTTCAGGAGAGAGAGAGAGAGAGAGAGAGAGAGGAGAGAAGTAAGAACATTTTAAATCACATAAGTACATCCTATGAAATGTCACTTTCCGCTGTCCTCGTAGCCTCAACCCTACAAATTTGCTTTATATTTAGAATAAGGCTTCTTATCATCGCCTGTGTCCGGAGCAGTTAATAAGTATTATATTGTTCGACCGCTGCCCCGTTGCCCTCGTGGTCGCAAGTGCCTCCTGGGTTCAAATCCCAGGTCGGGCATGAAAAACTCAATAAGTGTGCATACACACGAGCGGCACGCGTCAATGGCAGATGCGACTACAGATCATCGATGACGCGTGCCCCTCGTGTGTATGCAACTTAGCAAGCTCTTAATAAAACACGAGGTTCTGTAGGCAAAAACCACTTAGTGCTTTGTGAGTCTAGAGAAAAATAGAGAAAGGTGACAGCCTCCAGCTATGGGATAATGCTGGGAAAATAATATATAGCATCAGATGAAACAATAAGTTCTAAGGTAACTTATACATAACATAAGATACCGCCTTATTTTCCCGAAGGGTTGGGCAGAGGTTTCCCACATTTCGCCAGTTATGTTTAAGTCCCATGTAATAGGGGGAGAGCCTATAACTTATATTACATCATCATCATCATCATCAGCCTACAGCAGTCCTCTGCTGGACATAGGCCTCACCAATTGCACGCCATTTAGCTCTATTTCCGGCAACTCTGATCCAGCTGCTACCAGCCACCCTGCGAAGATATTTAGGAAGGACCAAATTATCGTTTAAGATCCCCAGCTATTCATTTTTCCTTCTGACGACAGAATCACAACAGTCTAAAAGCCTCACATTAATCCTACTTCATTGTACGGCTCTGGAAGAACTTAATCCTGGATTTTACGACACTATTTCTAAGCACACTTAAGTCACTACACTAAGAACGAAAGATAATGGACTGAGTCATTGTAAGAAAAAATGTGTAGATCTGACTAGATTAAGTCTGAGTGGCACTTATTGAGCTATAAAATGAACACAATGTGGCGGCATCTACATCGCCACATGCGAGCTACACGTCACACTGACGTCACGCAAAATCCTGCATCGCGCAAGCAGAGTTTACCGCGCAACTAGCATATATCGTCGGGGAGTTGCCCACCATACACGACACCCGTCTGGTCGGAGCATCCTTCCTTTTCTATAGAGGATGAGTAAACTTTACACTCTGTTCCTCATGCCTATATAACAACAATCATGTTTTGTACCATAGAAGTGAAATGAATCTTCTAAAGGAGATTATAGTTCCCCTGTCATCTTGTAGGTATATTATTCATAGAAAAGTAGGTAATTACAGTAAAATATTAATAAGACTGCAAATACTCATATTTTAGTTTCCAGAAATGAAAATGTTCAAAATGTAATGACTACCTATTTTATAAAAACCTGGCTAGACAACGATTACATTTAAAAAAAATCGGCCAAGTGCGAGTCGGACTCGCGCACCGAGGGTTCCGTACAAACCTGTAGGTATATAAGTAAAAGTTATGGTATTTTTATTGCTAAATGAAATCCATAACATTACAATGTGGAAAGCTGGAGGAGCATAAATTTAAGACAAGGGTCTCTTTATCGTTTCAGTAATCGTTTATTTTATATTAACAAATATCATTTATTTTATATTATAACTGAAACACCTACACTAGCCTTGAAGCAGCCTTGCAAAAGTTCTTTTATCAAAGTTATTTTTTATTTACAAAGCTTTTTAGTCACTATTTAGAAATCTAGTTATAAAATACTAATTAAGTATTAAATTTTAACCTTATTAAAATTGAAGGTTTTCTGAATTTTCCCTTTTTGTGTGCTATAAAACGTGGTTTCATGCCAAATTTCAAGTTTCTAGGTCGACTGGAAGTATCCTTTAGGTTTTGATTCCCTTGCCTGTGTCGAAAATTTGCGGCATAAACGGCTATATCTTTTGATTGCGTTGGCTTAGAAGTTTGATTTTTTCACAGCTCCAAAGGACAGTATACCTAAGTATTTGATATGAATTTCAGCTTGATACCTCCACGCGTTCCTGAGAAAAAGGGTCTTGACAGACAGACGGACAACAAAGTGATCCTATAAGGATTCCGTTTTTTCCTTTTGAGGTACGGAACCCTAAAGAGCCGGAAAAAATCTATAAAAAGAACAGCAGGGAGGCTATTTGTAATAAAAAATTAAACCGGAATTCACAAATCATTTAAACACTATAATATTTTTGATTTAAAAAGAAATATCCTGTTTTCAGCGTAATCAGAATCCAAGCTCATGGGATTGCAAGACATCCACTTGATATTGAATGGCACATTTTTAATAGACGACTTCAAAGAAAAGGTGCGCCCCATTGTTTTTTACGAACTATTGTTTGTTTTGTAAACGTTAAAATTATTTTAACTAACCTAATGAATATTTATGTTATTTTTGTGCTTATCCATAATATATTGCTTGTCAATTGTGTCAAATAATTTCAACGTAGACCGGTAGGCGAGTATGCAATTTAATTAGGTGTAAGACCATGATACATATTTTTTTCTACATCTACTTTTTAAGTATCAAAAGGATGTAGAACCAAACGTGGGGCTAACTTGGAAGAAATCAACAAAACATAGTTTAATTCAACAATAAATATTTAAGAAAATCCATTACAAAAAAATCTTGAATAGTTAACTGACACTTCGACTCATCAAACCCTTTCATGCAGGTAAATAAAACTGATCATCATCCGGTCTTCAGGAAACTTTGAAGATCCTCATTTTAGTACTGATCTACTGATAGGCGAGTGATTCAGATAAACTTGGTCTACACACCGCGGGTTTTATTGCTGGCAATAAAATTGGATCCCCGAGAGACTGATAGATCGATGTCTTGATTATCTCTAATCTTTTTATGGCTTACGACACGAATGTGATTCTTTGTAATGATTTTGAACTTTTCCCGGAAGTTTTTAGGTATTCTGATTTAGCTTAGTGTGTTTATCAATATTACGGACATTGATAGGCACAATAATCTAGGGTATGTCTATTACTGAGTTGTCTAAAGAAAAACGCGCGGCTTTTATCAATTGGAGAGGCTCTTTATATGTAGGTATGTAGGGCAAAATGCAAATTAAACAGTTCAGTGTTACCAGCAATAAGGTAACTCTAACGACCTAAGTACGTCTATTATAATATTCATCATAATTTTTACCTATCACTCTTTTACACCACGCATGTGATGGAAAAATTCGGGTTTTTCCTCCATTTTCGAATGGGCGTGGAAACCAAGAAGACATAACATTTCCCTACCTGAAATATTATCTAAAATAGCCCTGTAGATATTCCGCGGCATAATTGCTTCACACACAATATCATCCTTAACGCATCAACTGTGCCCCCCTACTTGGGAGATTTTTTGTGCATATTCGAACATAACACAAGGGATTACCGACTTTATCTCTTCTGTTTAAGGTTTATTGTGATTTTTTTGTTAGTTAATAGCACACATCGTGGCATTGATGATAAATGACACTTTTCTGGTGAAAGACAAATTTTGTTTCGTGTCTTCGCAGCGTTGGCCAAGATTTGGGTCCGAACGGTTTTCGGGAGCTTTGTCTTGGACCTTCGATAGGAAAGTTGAGGGCTTCTGTCAATAATACCGCTTATTGTCTGTGAAGTATCGGTATTGACATAAGGATTGCGAGGTTTGGGGAACGAAATAGGATACGGATTGTTGACCTATGTTTGGGAAAATAAAAATTGAAAATATATCGTGGAATGTTCCAATTCTTTTGTATTGTTGTCTCGTGTATTGTGGTTTTTTCCGCGGTAAGAATTGGCAGATTGATCTTGAGTAGGTAGGCAAGTAGACCTGAAGTTCGTTTTAATTCAAAATGTTAATATTATAAGTAACAGATTAATATTACAATGGGAATCATAGTGTGTTAAATAAACGCAGTGTATGTAAGTATCGTTCACTTACCGAGTCTAAGCGTTCACGAAACGAATTTATGAATTCTAGGACAAATGGAAAAATTACATGACATGAAAATCAAATTTGAAATTTTTGTTTAAAGCTATTGACATTTGTAATTTAATTTCTTTGGTTGTCATCTGAAAGTTGATATTTAGACAATTTGTAATTTATGTTTCTTTGACATTTGTAATTTGATATGTAGACAATTCTTCATTTAGTACTTTTATTTTTTGACATTGGAATTTAATTATTTTGTTTAAATTAGAATCATTATTTTTGTTACAAAATTTGCATGCCGAATTTAGTAGACGGAATATTAAGAACTACGTATTTTGTAAGTGTTATAAAATCTGTATATATCAAAGAATCTATCTATTTATCTAACCTATTCAAAATTTCAGGGTTCCAATAATCTTTTACTATTTTAACGAGCACATCGAAAGTATTATTCTCTGGCTAAACCAATAAGCACAAGTCGCACATTAATTAAGTCGTAACACTCCGAACCGACCAAGCAACGTCACTAACGAAGCCACTGTTATCGATGCAATTAACATTATAAACTGTTTATTTCAACGAACATAAGTGTCCTAATTTTGGTTTCCAATTTGTAAAATTTGCCTTTTCTCATCGGCAACTTATAACTTTAACAAAATTTAAAGTATTGAGGCATACCTACCCCCTCTTATGTTTTTAATACATTGTCTTACGCTTATGAAAAGGAAAAACGACTGAATACGGAAAGTAAGGCCATTTTAGATAAATAATGGAATTAAAATAGGTATATTAAAAATTACTGTCATCTTTTTCACGTATCTATCAGCATTAACCTTAACAATGGGCCATCGAATGTCCCACATTATTGCTAGTGACATACAACGACCCTTGGGACATTTTTCACCGAAAATTCGAGGGAAATTACAATAGTCCCTCGAAAAGAACGAGCCTAGTGAGGGGTCAGTAATAATCGACACTTAGTTTAATCTTACACTATTTTGTTTCAAAATTCGAACATTATTAAAATTCGAAGTTTCAAATTGCTGTCAACATAAACAAGGTTTTCAGTAAAAAGACTTGTGTTTATAATTTCGAGAAACTGTCGTAAAAGTTTGACAAGTTACAAATTGCTGTTTTGAAATATTTCAATGATAAAAACAAAATACTTGACAGAATGTAAAAGATTTATGAAATTTCTTCAAACACGCGATTTTATTGAGTTCAGCGATATATTTCAAGCGAAGAAATCTACAACGACCGACAAAATTGCTTGTAATGGTTTCCAACATTTCAGAGATCCTTTGTTAAAAGTTATCGAGGTCAGAAAACAACAGCAAACTAAAGCATAACAGACAAAATGACATGGAAATGAAAATTCATATTATGTTCATTATATCGAATGGCGTTAAACGAATTTGTGTGCTTAGGGAATTCGTTTAATTTGTGATAATTTTTGATTGAAGAAACTGACAAAAAGATGCAAAGGAAACACCGACGCTGGTATGTTTGGAGAAATTACTTAGGAGTTTCCGATTCCTTGATGAATTAGCGGACGAAGACCCTGAAATATAAGCTCACGACAGAAAATAAATACTAACCTTTTTTGTCAGATTTTTCATTTAGGAGCTTTTCTTAGTTCTGTTATCAAGATCCTGATGTTTACAAGAATCAATACTGAGATATTTTGTATGTATATTATTAAGATACATGTATTACATGGGACTAATATAACTGACGAAATGTGGCTGTACTATAGGTACACCTCTGCTCTACTCTTTGGGGAAACAAGGCGTGTGTATATTATCTTATTTTTATACCACTTGCTTCGATTTTGGGTTACTGATTTCAGCCCCATTCATTGGATTCTATGTCGGAAACTGCAGGTATGCTACGTGCTACTTACTATCACACGAGAAAGAAGGAAAGGGACGCAATAATTACCAGCAGAAAAGGGTAGAAAATTTTCGCGTCACAAAAGGAGCGGATACTCTGGCGAAGGAGAAGAACGTCTTGCTGGACCAAAAGAAGACCTGGTCTTATGACGGCTCGCCACTGGTTTCATGGTGAGCCGTCTTATGACCAATCATGTTATCTATTACCACTAGAGGAATCGGATTAGGTGTATGTCACCATTAGAGCACCGAATCTGCACCCATTGTACAGAGCGTTCCAAGGCATGTTAGAAGCCAAACTTGAATACATCTAGAGGGATATATCCAATTATCCCCAGAATCAAGGAACACACTTTTCCTTACAGCGTTTGCGTTAACATAATACGGGTAGCGCAATCTGTAACCATGGCTCCTGAGCCAATTAGAAAGATTATCAACGCGGTAGGTTTCATTAAGTATGAAGACACAATCTACGTTCCAGCTCTGGGTTCTGCATCCAGAGACCGTCACGACAGACTTGTCCCACAGCCCGGAAGCCTGCTACTTAGCAACCTAAGGAGGACCGTAGTAGCACTGGCCGACCCCAGGAGTCGGTTAAGGTTAAGAGAGAACAGTCCATTACCTGGTGCTATTTGGGCGAATGACTTGTTATTGCATGCAGACGAGATCATGCCGATTGGCTATGACGCAATCGACGACTTACGATGGGATTCATTAATCGTCATGCCTTTCGTGAGCAGCCTACAGAAGCACGTTCCCAAATTGGTGAGAGGAGCTCTTGACTATAAGTCAATTAGAAAACACCCTGTGCTAATTTCAAACCAAATGGAGAGTCTCCGAGCATCAGAAGAAATACCGGAGAGCCACTTGCTGATTATTGCAGACGTTGCCTACCAGTGGGCAATATCCATAACTAGAACGCGCTAGGTCGCCTAACACCGGCGGAGCGACTCGAAGGACAGGTGAATTTCTTGGAGAATATCTTAACCCTGTAAACTTTAAAGTATGCCTTATACCACATGCGCGATGAGGTGGCGGCGGCGTTTGACGGGAGAAGTAAGTCAGATAATTTAAGCCATCTATCTAATGAGTGTTTAAGAAGGAAAATTTAAAACCGCCCGAAGTATAATAGACGTTAATTATACAATCTTTATTTATTATCAATACCTAATCTAATTTATAAGATTTCCTGTATTTTACTCAGTCGCAGGTATGCTGGAAGAAATTTCTAATGAAATAAGTAGTACTTTTCTTTGTGCTCTCCTTCGTTTAGGAATTTCCTTATAGAAGTGTTTTGTGTGTACGATAACACGTACAAAGGCCGCAGAACAGGGTTCCCGTAGACAAAATTTTCCGAATTTGTCTAGGTAGAAATCATCATTATTATTCGACTATCTCGAATAGACGGTTAAAAAAATCCGTGTCCCAACTCTATTATAGGCCAAACAGATTTATTGAGTTGTCCCACGCTGGTACTTGTTACCTCTAGAGAAGGGATTTTCCACTCTAGCGGTTATTGTGAGAAAAACCTCTATGAAAGAAGTATTGGTAGATGAGGGGTCGAGATTTACAGGTGCGGTCACACATCGCCTTTTATGGTACTTTATGTAATGTATTGAAAGTAATGGCGTTCGTTTCGAAGGTTTTTTTACTGTGGGGCATGAACTGTGTTGGCAAACTAAAGGATAGATTACGATCGCTGCCTGAGGATTTCAGACAAACAATGCTGTGAATAATCAAAATTTGAATCAAATCCAATACATCTATTGTTTCCCCGCATTATTGGCCATGAGTCCAGTGTTCACCTACAGCCCTCCATTTCCACCATATCCTGGGTTCTGAATATTTACTACATTTTACTTGACATTTTTTTTAAACCGTTCCGACATTAAATACTCGGATACTCTTACGCAAAAACAATCACCTGCATGCCAGTTATGAGATTTTTTCACTGCTTATAACGACGTTTAAGTTTTATACGATACGGTTTCGTGGTACACACTTTTATTTCGCATTTGCATAACTTTGCCGCGACAGTTCTAGAGCGATAGTGTAGCCGTATGTCCGCCGCATACGGCAGATTTGTGGGCAAGTAGGTTGTATGGGCTTAGTTAAAGGTATACGGAGCTACTTATCGATTCGCCAGTTTCCCGATACGCCACCCAAAGATAATACCTAAACAAAAGTGGCGTTTCGTAACTTTTTTGATATCTTACATTCAGTCTCGTTCACACTATGACAAACTAAAATTTAAATAAAAAACAAACAAAGGGGGGTGTGCATGTCAAGGTTGCACCTACATACTAACAATAGAATAGAATAGAATAGAATACTCTTTATTATGTACACCATAAAAATTACAGATATAAATGTAGACATTTTACACAGGGTGACACAATGGGCGGTCTTATCGCTAAAAGCGATCTTTTACAGACAACCTTTAGATGGATTTAAGGGAGAAGGAGAGACAATACTGCAGGTAGTCAGTGGTGTACCATTTACATATACAACAAATACATACATACATACATAAAACCTATACTTATCTACATATAATATATACAATAATAAACATGAAACAAGAGCAAGGAAACTAAATGTAATGATGATGTTTAAGGAGAGAGGAAGTGCTTTTTAACCATAATTTTAAAAGTGGACAAAGATTGAGCACGCCTTATCGACTCGGGCAAGGCATTCCATAACCGTACTGCTTGAACTGTAAAAGACTTGTCATAAAAACTGGTGGAATACTCTTTATTATGTACACCATACAAATTACAGATATAAATGATTAAATCAATATCTTTAGGTAGTGTAGTTAACCATAGGTCTTGAGTTTGTTAATGTTCGTAACAATTCATATTATTTCCTTGTTCCCATTTTATAATCCAATTACCTATGTATTGGTGGTAAATTAGATCATTTATATATATCGGAAGTACGTTAAATCAATCGTTTGACTGTGAGTAATCGGGACGCCAGCGCCACCAGGTGGCGCTCGACAGAGTCTATAACATAGCGCTTGACCAGAGTTAAAGCTTCTAAATTACTTCAAGTACCCTCAAGTGTCAATCACGAGTAACATTTGCTCCGCAGTTTTTAATTGTTAAAAAATAGTAAGATAAGTTTAATTGATCATCTTTTCTATTTGACCAAATGGTTATACTATAAACATGCAGTGACAGTGTTATCCACTGAAAACTTTGTGAAAGTTGCAAGTTATTTGTGTATGTTTACATTTTTGAGTGACTCAATTTTGCAAATGAATAAACAATGATTGTGATGTGCATTACGAAAATTATCAAATAAATACGTGCTGTGACCAAACAAGCCAAGTGACTCTGCAGAAATTGTGAGTTTTCATAACAATTCATCATACACACCGTTACGAAAAAAAAAATTAATTCAAATCAGTGCCAAACGTAACACCAAATAGCGACATCTAGTCTAAAAACACCGAAACTGACAGTCGATAAAACAGTTAAATAGTAGTCTGCATGTGGAAGCTATAGTACTATTTGGTCGAGGTAGATAAGAACACGGTTGGCGCATTGGCAAATTGCGCGGACTGGGAAACAGTTAGTCGCTGGTTCGGAACAGGAATATCGTTTGACTTTTTGTAAATATTGTAAAATTGAAATATGGAGGATGATACATACGTCACGCAAAGAACAAAATTGCAACATAATCTAAATGTTAGCGAGTTTGAATTTGAAATGGATATATCTTATCAAAGCTTACCCAATAATAATACCTCTGGAAATGTTGATACCATCGCTAAAAATGAAGAAATAAACAAACTTAAATTGGAACTACAGTCGGCTAACTCAGAAATAGATAATTTAAACTTAGAAAACCTTTCACTAAAGGACAAAATTAGGAAATATGAAAACAAAATAAAGATTTTTAAATCCGTAGGAATACAGGATTCTATTTCCTCGGATACAGCGGTAACACCAATAAGATTCTTTTCACCTCAATATCATCGTCGACTTAGGACAATAACTATGAAAACAGGATTACCCAGAACCTCTTCTAGAGAGTTTACTATGCATGCCCTATCGTCAATGAATCGAATTGGAAATAAGTCGACAGCACTCATTCATGAGTCGCCAATAAAAAACATCTTAAATAAGTCTTGTATCACAGCGGCAGGGACCTTGTCACCTACAAACAGTTACAAAGAACTACAAGTGAGTTTTATCCAAAATTCATTTACATCCAACACGGAGGAACAAAAAAATAGAGAAATACATACATTGACGGACAGGGAGACACAGGAAACAAGCAAGAATATGTCACTGTCAACACCTAAACAAAACATGAGCGCTAGTGGAAGCTTATATAAACTGACGGAAAATAGATCCTGTAAACAATTATCGCAAGTACTGGCACCAAAGCATAAAATCGCTATCTTCGCTGATCAGGCCGGTTATGAAATTAGAGAAATACTTCAAAACTTGGTGGGAAATAGTTTTATAATAACGTCGGTAATCAAACCAAATGCACCTCTTAGTTACATATTAAGTACATGTGCAACTATGTGTAAGAATTTCACTAAGTCTGACTTTGTTTTAATAATCGGAGGTAGTAGCGATAAAAATCCATTAAATATATTGAGTTCTCTGCATCACACCTTGCAAAATATGCAAAACACAAATGTTCTTGTCAGTAAGATTTATTATAATAAATATCTAAATGTATCAAATGTAAATCGCACCTTAAAACTTGTATGTAATAATTGCGAAAATTCTAATTTTATTACACCAGATGACAATCATTATTCTAACTATAAAAGGCCGTTACTTAACAAGCTAACTACATGTAAATTAATTTACAGGGATATATTGCGATTACAATACAGAATCAATTATCAAAATTATGTGCATAAGGTGCTTTTGGATCAAAAGGCAAATCGGGTATTTAAAAATGTTTCTACACAAACAACTCCTAATTTGGTACTCAATGCAAGGGAAACGCCTACATCTAGAGTGTTTGTAAATTCGTCTTCACAAACAAATCTTTCACCTGAAATTATGAATAACCGTGATCTTTTTCGAGAGTAAAAAGGTAATGCTAGATAATGTAAGTAATAGCACACTAATATCAGATACTAGTTGTTTAAAGATTTTTCATCAAAACTTATGTGGAATAAGCAATAAAAAAACTGAACTAGAATTATATATTGAAACCACAGGTAATCTCGTGGACTATCTATGTATATCAGAACATTTCTTGAATGACAAATCTGCCAAAGTATTTACTATGTCAAACTATAACTTAGTCGCATGTAACACTCGGACGAACAAGAAAAGGGGGGGTAGTCTCATTTTAGCACATAAATTGAAAGAATGCGAAAACATTGAATCAATCAGCAAGTTTTATAGAGCCGAAAGTTTCGAGATATGTGGAGCAAAGGATGTTGCAACAGGGTTACACATTTGTTGTTGTTACCGAAGTCCCTACGATAAAAACTTCGAAAGCTTCATTTCTAGCTTAGAAAAATTGTTGGAACATTTTCTGGACAAAAACTGTATTATATGCGGGGACTTCAATGTTGACGTACTTGTCGAAAACAAAAAATCTTCTGAGTTTCTAAGTATATTGACATGCTATAATTTTAGATACCTTGTAAGAACTCCGACTTTTATCCGAAATAACTCACAGTCGTGTTTAGATAATATTATAACAAATCTCGATAGTGACTACATAGAGCAATATTTTGTGGATCATAATGGCTTAGCTGATGGTCATGGTGGACTTTTCTGTTATGTAGCTCTTGATGAAGTCAGCAAAAAATCTAAAAGCTTCGAGTGCACTACAGTAAGTAAAAGATTATTTAATGAGAAAAACAATTCCGTTTTCAAAAGAAGTATTACTAACAAAAACTGGATCAATTTGGGAATAAATCAGTTTCTAAGCTATTTTAATAAATTATTTCAATATTGTTATCCCAAAAAATCAATTAGGATAAAGTCTAACAAGAAAAATACAATAAAGTGGATTACAAAGGGTATTAAAATATCAAGTAAAATGAAAAGGGTCCTGTGCTCTGGAACACTAAATAATGTCAGCGTCAGAAATTATAAAACCAATTACGTTCGAATCCATAGGAAAGTTATTACACAAGCCAAAAAGCAAGCTATATCAAGGTATCTAAATAGCGCAAAAAATATAGCGCGAGAAACATGGAAAATAGTAAACGAACATACTAAGAAGAAGAAAAACAAACAACGTAGAAATCTTATATTAAATGTAGATAATAAAATAATTACTGATCCTCAGGATGTTGCAAATATATTTATAGAAAGTTTTGTATTCAAGTCATCAATATCAAATGAAGATAAAGATAAAGCAGCAACTTTTCTGATGGACACGACGAAGAGAGTTGAAAGTGATATAAATTTCAAGCCAACAACACCAAATGAAATAATAAAGTTGGTTAGTAAAATGGCTAATAAACATTCTTGCGGGTTCGACGACGTACCAATATCGATTATAAAGGAGAATATAGACGTATTAGCTTTTCCTCTATCTGATTTTTTCAATGTATGCATCGAAGAGTCAATTTTTCCTGACCAGTTGAAATTGGCCAAAGTGATTCCGATACACAAAAAGGGCACTAAGACCGATCCAAAAAATTACCGGCCCATATCCTTATTACCAACTTTATCAAAACTCTTTGAAAAAATTATTAAAACTAGACTTATGCTACATTTAGGTATGAACAAAATTATCAATCTGAGACAGTTTGGATATCAGAAAGGTGTTGGTACCTCGGAGGCTATGAATACTTTAATAAATGACATAGTTAGTCAATTAAATGAAAAAATGAAAGTAGTTGGACTATTTGTCGACCTCAGTTCTGCTTTTGACACGATAGATCATGAACTACTACTTACTAAACTCGAACATTATGGTATTAGAGGCAAGACATTACAACTTATGAAATCGTACTTACAAAATAGACGAATGTATGTAGAAATCAAACATATAGACGAAAATAATCACGAAGTGACATACAAGTCAAAAATGACATATGTGAAACGAGGTGTGCCCCAAGGGTCAATTTTAGGACCTATACTCTATATTATTTTTACAAATGACTTTCTTAATTTCATGAATAAAACCCAGCCGAATGAGAAACTTGTTGTTTTCGCAGATGACACAAACGTAATAATTGGGGAAAAGGACATAGAAAAATTGACATTAAATACAAAAATAATTATAGATAAAGTTTGCGAATGGTTTACAGCCAATAACTTATTACTAAATACAAGTAAAACTAACCTCATGTTATTTAGGACTACGACTCGTAATAATGACAACTTAGATATAAAAATAAATGGAGACAATATTGAATTAGTGGACAAGGTTAAATTCCTAGGGGTTAACATAGATTCGCATTTAAATTGGAAACCAGAGCTTGCTGTTATTGAATCATCCATATCGTCAGCATGTTACGCACTTAGAAGTCTTAGGGATGAATTGAATATAGAACAATTAAAGGCTATATATTATGCGCTGGTCGAGTCTAGGATTAGGTATAGCATCCTGCTCTGGGGAAATAGTTACAGTTATAACTGGCAGAGAGCATTCGTCTTACAGAAACGAGCCATAAGGACAATAGTCAGAATTTCACAACGTGTCTCATGCCGAGATTACTTTAAAAAATTAGCAATATTAACAGTTCCTAGTCTGTACATATTGGTCCTCTTAAGTTATTTTGCCAAGTATCTACATGAGTTTGAATCGCAAGAGGAACGTGAGATTAGAGAGAGCACACGAAGAAAAATTTTTAAACAACCAATAGCACCAAAATTTAACATAGTAGAACATTGCTCGAAGTATCAAGCTGTAGAGATTTTCAATAAGCTGCCTTCTGATCTAAAGATCTTGATTTATAACACCCACTTGTTTAAAGCAAAATTAAAGGTCTTTTTATTGGAGAAATGTCTGTATAATATATCGGAGTTAGTGTCACACAATAATAGATGAATTATATTGTATTTTTTTTTTTGTTTTTGTTTTTGTTTTTAATCATTTGACATTATATAATTTTCAAATAATTTGCCGACATTAAATATAGCTTTAATCATAATGTTTAAAATTGTCTGACATTATATTTAAAACTGTTTGACATTATATTTAAAACTGTTTGACATTATATTTAAAACTTTTTGACATTATATTTGAAACTGTAAAAAAGCTGGATACTAATTCATAATTTGTATATTCATAGTTCTATTTTTTGTATCTTGTATTTGTATGAAATTCAACACAATGTAAATTGTTTATGAATAAAAACAAACCAAAGCAGGCTTCACAGTTCGGTTAAGTAGCCAAGACCTCAGTGGTCAAAACTACGAGTTGCCATTTCCAAAAAAAAAAAAGTTGAAGCAGGGTTTGTTGTTGGCGGCTAAGCAGTGAACACGTTTAGAAACTGTCGCGCGTTCCGTATAGTTCTATCGTGTACCTACAGTGTGTGATTCGCTAGTGTGATTAGTTGTTCGTAAATTATAATTTGATTTGAACAGCAAACGGTTTTTCTATTGCGCAATTACCAACACTTGCCATAGTACGCCCACAGTAGTTAAAATATGGCTGATAATAACGAGAAAACAGTACCTTCTCCGTCATATGTATTATGTAATAAATTATCATCATCTTACTTGTGATACAAAGTATCCGTTTTTGTATTGTAGCGTTGTTTGCGCTGAGCCAGTAATGCTAGTAGACAAGAGAAGCAGAGTTTGCAATCTTATCTGCAATTTAACACAAGCCTGTCATATCGAACTCGTTGTTGTGCAAGCAAGTGAAGATTACTTATCCGGCCTTCAATCATTTGTCGGAATTCACTATACGCTTCTTAACTTCTTATCCTTTGTTCTCCTATAGAGGTATGAGGAACAGGGTGTAAAGTTCACTCATACTCTATAGGAAAGGGAGGATCGTCCGACCAGACGGGTGTTGTGTCTGGTGGGCAACTGCCCAACGTTATACAGGGTTATTGGTAAAACACCAGCAACCTCTTAAGGGGTCATTGTTCTCATCATTATAAACAACTTTTACTATGGACCAAACCAGAAAACGCGAAAAAAAAAAACAGATTTTCCCTACATTTATATTCGCATAACACGTCAAAACGTAGGAAACAGCTGATATTTTTTTCGCGATTTCTAGTTTGATCCGTAGTAAAAGTTGTTTATAATGATGAATACATTGACCCCTTAAGAGGTTGCTGGTGTTTTACCAATAACCCTGTATATATGCTAGTTGCGCGGTAAACTCTGTTTGCGCGATGCAGGATTTTGCGTGACGTGTAGCTCACATGTGGCGATGTGGATACCGCTGCACTCCTATTCATACTTTATCATGGCTTGCTAGTTATGAGAAATGGCTACCCCTACCTCACTCAAATAAAAGCGGATTTAAACTCCCATCTTCATATTCCACTTCTCTCAGAACCCATCAACTCTTCCACTTGTTCTTATTTTGTTTTCATTGGACGGATACTTAATTCTATTCTTATTCTCAGTTTTCGGATGGCAATCCATCCGAGAACTGTGGATATATAATAATTATGCACCATTGCGTTTCCTTATGTGCTTAAAATATTCAAATACGGTGGAAAATTCTTCAGTTAAAAAAAAAAAAATATTCCATCTGACTAGCTCCAGCACAGCAGACGATGACCAGATAAGTGATGTACGATGTGATATGCAAGAAAAAAAAAACTACTAGGTCACGTTAATAACTTACTTCACGAAAAAGAAAACTAAGTAATTAATTTGAGAAAGACATCCTCAGTATCCTACAAGAACCAGAGAATAGAAATCTGTCGTTTTTTAAAGGGGCCATTCAAGTATTACGTAAGCAGAATTTTTGTATTTTTTAACCCCCTTCTCCCCCTTGTCAGCAAAAGCAAGCAAAGCTCTTACCCCCCGCCCTCCTACGCTTACGTAAATGTTAGTATATGTTTTTTTTAAATCTGTTCAGGTTTCTTTATTGTTATTCATGAGACTAGAATAAGGTATTTTTATAGACTTTAAAGGAATTTGCCAAACGCCCATTTGCCCATAATGCCCATTTAATATTGATTCAAGCAAATTATTAACATCGTATTTAAATATTAAATTTTTAACATATAAATAAACGTTTTCTTTTTCTTCTAAATATTGCTGACGTAATTCGCCATCTATTCCCCCCCTTCTCCATGTCCTCAAAATTTGGTGTTGACGTAATAATTGAATGGTCCCAGCCATTTTAACATGACAGACCAAATTATTCTTGGAAGTCAAGTCTTGCAAAAATAATTAAATAAATAATGTTCTGGTCAATTCTACCCTTTAAAAAGTTAAATCCCGGTATACAACCAATAAATTGCGTTAGGTCCCATCACACGCTCACAGTATCGCTTCGGTTCTCGTCCCAGCATGGTCCCCGTTATGAAGAAGTAAAGTTTCGGGGACAACATTGTGTAAGCATTGAAAGGGTAATCTTGTTTTAATTGTTTGTTAGTTATAGAAGGGATACTCGATACAAGACAGTTGGGTAGTTCCGGGTAGAGGGTAGTTAAGTTTTATAGGGGTATATATATATAGGTGCGTGGATACGTGGGATGCCTGCGTGGAATATTAATATTTTGTTAAGTATGCAAACTACAGGATTATGTTATGGCCTTATTGGTCTTTATTCACCAACAAACTCAGCAATGGTATGTTATGGTCTTATTGGCCTTAGTCACCAACAAACTCGACAGTGGTATGTTATGGCCTTATTAGCCTTATTCACCAACAAACTCGACAGTGGTATGTTATGGCCTTATTGGCCTTAGTCACCAACAAACCCGACAGTGATATGTTATGGCCTTATTGGCCTTAGTCAGCAAAAAACTCGACAGTGGTATGTTATGGCCTTATTGGCCTTAGTCACCAACAAACTCGACAGTGGTATGTTATGGCCTTAGTCACCAACAAACTCGACAGTGGTTGGGCGCCTCATTTTGCTGAAGGTACTTAGTATCACCCCACAGTCCCATATGTGTTTAAGCACTACATACTAAGTAGTTGGAAAATGATTTGAAAAGCAATTGTATAATTTACTCAAAACCTGAAAGTACTGCAATACTAGAATTTGGTCTTTGAAGCGATTGCCCAGTTGTTTTCGTGTGACCTTTAGCTGAAATGTTAAATTGTGCGACTTTTTCAGTACGCTGTAACGTTTAAAAATGCTTAATTACTCTGCTTACTTAAGCAGCTCGTGGTTCAGTAATAATAGTCACACGGGTCGATCGGTTAGGTTAAGCTACGCTTGCCGCGGTCAGTCCGTAGATGGGTGACCATCTTTACGTACCCAGACCCCCCGTGCTTCGGGAAGCACGTTAAGCCCTTGACCCAGGCTGTTTTTTTTGGATCTTTGACAGTCGTTACGGGTCGTCCGAAGCCCGAAAGTATGACAACCAGTCTTACCAACGGGTATCGTATTACGCAGCAACTGGGTTATGGAGGTCAGCTAGGCAGTCGCTCTATGTAAAATACTGGTATTCAGCTGCATCCGGTTGGACTGGAAGCCGACTCCAACATAGTTGGGAAAAGTCTAGGCGGATGATGACTTTGCTTACTTACTTAACACTTTGTAATAACACAAATAGCGGTATTTACAATATACTGCAATGATTCGACCATCGATCGTGTTTATCAATGTCCCAGATCAAATGAGCATGGACGTCATTAACCATAGATTATAACGTGTGATTGATTTCACAGCCGATTGATTCGGTTATACGTGAATCAATTACGGAATATTAGTGGCGGATGATGCGTTACTATTTGAATGCTTCTATCTACGTATTGGTTTATGACTAGAGATCACGAAAAGATGAATGAAAGAAAACAAAAAAAAATCTGCACAAATAAGACGCACATTATAAAATAAACAAAATACTGTAAAAAGTATTGCGTGTTTATACAAAAAAAAAACGCGTCTTCTTAAAAAGTTCCTCCTTTTCTTCATAAGTTAATAAAATACACACACTAATCCAAAGTAAACAAATGAAATTAATAAAAAAAGAGTAATTCTTTAAATACAAAACTACCAAATATATTGCTACAGCTATTTTGGCGCTCAAGCACACGGTCAGATACTACACCAGCAGGAATACACCTGTGTACGCTGTATTTTTAGACCTTTCGAAGGCATTTGACCTGGTTGATTATAACGTCCTATGGACTAAGTTGCGTGACCGGGAACAACCTGAGGAGATAGTTGAGTTTCTCAGGTACTGGTATAATCACCAGATTAACCAGGTCAGATGGTCGGGTGCTTTGTCGGAGACGTATGGTCTGGAATGTGGTGTAAGGCAGGGTGGTCTGACCTCCCCAGCGCTGTTCAGCTTGTATGTCGATCAGTTGATCGGGGAACTCGGCAGCACAGGGGTTGGATGCTCGGTAGATGGTAAAATTATAAATAGCATATCTTACGCGGACGACATGGTGCTGCTGAGTCCCTCGATTGAGGCACTCAGGCGATTGCTTGAGGTTTGTGAGAGATACGCCTTAACTCACGGCCTCCTGTACAACGTGAAGAAGAGTGTGTTCATGGTGTTTGGGGTGACTGCAAAGGGTCACAGGGCAGTGCCGCCGGTGTACCTATATGGTGTTGCTCTAAACAGAGTGTCTTGTTTTAGATACCTTGGACACATAGTAGCTGAGGATCTTAATGATGACCAGGACATAGAACGGGAACGAAGAGCGTTGTCAGTCCGATGCAATATGTTGGCCCGTAGGTTTGCAAGATGTACGAGACCGGTCAAGATCACCCTTTTCAAAGCTTATTGTCGGTCATTTTACACGTGCAGCCTGTGGGTCAAGCATACGCAGAGGGCCTACAACGCTCTTCGTGTCCAGTACAACAACGCCTTCCGGGTGTTGTTGGGGCTATCGCGATTCTGTAGCGCGTCTGTCATGTTTGCTGAATCTACTACCGATGGTTTTGCAGCAATCATGAGGAAAAGAACGGCATCATTGTTACGCAGGATTCGTGGGAGTGCCAATGGTATCCTGAAGGTGATTGGGGATAGGCAGGACGGTATTTTCCTGGAGTATTGGACCCGTATGCATAGCTACGGGACTGATAGTGCAGGAAGATACATGAATTAATATAATTGTAGGTTTTATTTTGATTTGGTTTCTGTTTTTAATTGAATGTAAGTACTAACATAGTTACTTAAGTTGTATCACTAACAAAGATCTATGGAGCAAGTTTCCGAAATAAACGTTTTTATTATTATATATGAATATTTTCATGTTTCATTTTCATTTGATAGGTCAAATAATGTGGATTTAAGGGCAAACATTGATCATCGTATTTAAAGCAATTCTTTTAAGTTTGCCGCTCAAAATGGATGCCGCAATGGATCCTGTGGTACAAAGGAGCTGCTCCTTATTGACATGGTTACAAGTAGAAACTATAGGATTGGTAGTTTCCAAATAGATCAGTCGACATGTTGGATAGATTATAAGAAGTCCTAGGACTCGGTAAAACATGGTTGGTGACAGATTGTAAATGCGCGTAGGGACATCCGCCTTTCTGACGTCATTTCCATGTTTTAATGATAGATAGATAAGTTATTACCTGAAAACTGTGGAGTTGGGGCAGGTAGAAAGAAAAAATAGACAAAGCGAACTGAGTCGTAATCTGTCTTTTACGAAAATTAGGAATTTGAAAATGAAATGCAAACGTTGCACAGGATAATATCATTGCAGGATCGAGAGAATAGGAAAGACGGCTTTAAAAAGCTATGGAATGCAACATGGACTCCACTTCAACGATTCCAATTCTGTGCTTCAGATAAATTACTAGTCAGGCAATATCTAGCGAATCTTCTTAGAGCAATTTGAACTTATTGCCAGAGCTCGCATTTCTATCCAGATTTACTAGAAACAAACCCTCGAATCTGAGTTAAAGAGGAAAATAATGCTTTCAGTGCTCCAACTTTCATTATTGTGGATTGGCTGGTTCTGCTCTATACTAGAATCCCGAAAAAGAAGATAAAAAATCATTCTTAAAAATCTAAAAAAAAAGAAAATGACTATAGCAGAATCCTTTTGTAAAAATGCTCTAATTGCTCATCAAATTGCTTAACGTAGAGATAAAGGCGATGTCCCTTTTTGTAACTGTTTCTAAAATATTTCTGGGTTTTATGAGCACAGCTGTGGATTGTTACAGACTGATATGATGACGTAAAAATATAAAATAATCCATAATTTTATGAATAATGTACGTCACATACGAATGCCACGGGACATTGACTATGAAACCATTATGGCGACACTATTATCGTAAATCGAAATTACCATTATAAGTTGGTACAAGACATAAAAGTTAAGTGGAAAGAGGTCGTTAAGTGTATTGTATGAAAGTAGGGATAAATAGTGTTTTAATAATGTGTTAAGAGTAAAAGCGAGTGGAGTTTCATGGAAAAAAAATGAAGTTTGAACTAAAAATGTGAATAGGTAATGTTTTAATGTCATAATATTATATTACATTTTAAAACTAGCTTTTCCCCGCGACTTCACCCGCGTGGATTTCGGAAGTTATCCCACGAGAACGTGCTTCTCCCTATAACGTCAGCTATCAGCTAGTGAATGTTCCGTCCAAATCGGTCCAGCCGTTTCGGAGATTAGCCGGAACAAACAGACAGACACAGAGACCACAGACAAAAATTAAAAAAAAACAAATTGTTGTTTGTTTTGTTGTTGTTTGTTCGTACACTTTCACATGCATTTAGTAAAAAGCTGTTAATTTGACATGATAAATAGACACTTCAATTTTATTTATTTATTATGTAAAAGTTCAGTGTGTTGTAATACTCTGCGCGTTAAAAAGAACGGGCACGGACACAACACCACGGCATTGTTTGTTGAGCAAAAAAATATGGCAGACAATTTTACATACTAACAAATTTATTGAAATCCTTCGTTGCTGAACGTCCCGTATTTTGTAACAAAACTTTAGATCAATAAAGATAAAAAAGGTGAAACATTCGAGAATGAGACATTCCACAGGAATCTTATACTACACGAAAAACGAACGCATGATGCTTAAGTGTTACGAACATTAACACAACAATGTTTCAATTTCAGTTAAGTGCCTTGTGAAGGCCACAGGAATCCGCTGGATTCTAGAAGCACAGGAGCGGTCGATGGGGTGACGCTTGGAGGAGGCCTATGTCCAGGAGTGGAGTCTCTCGGCTAAAATGATAGTGATGAATTCAGAATTGAATATAGAAATTCGACGCACGATTTCATCTCACTTATATTTGTGGTTCACAAAAGTAGTTACAAAAGTAGATCATTCCGTGTTCTTTTTTTGTCAGTTGCCAGTGTCGCAACGCATTAAGCAATGTCTATTATTGTCTTTGGTCTATGGACATCAAGAAAAAGACAACAATGTCAAACTTTTAACGTTTTAAGTACGAGGCTTTTGGCTACTTTTATTAGAGTATGTATTTTGTCTACAATAGTTTTTTTTTGTATTGTGCGTGTTGTTTGTGGAGAATAGATATTTTTTCTTTCTTCCTTTTAAATTAATACTCTCAAACTAGTGCTTGGCACCAAAGTTATAGGGTTAGTGATGGTCGGTAGTTCCTTTTTGACAAACTTCCATTTTCAAACAAAATTCTACTCAATTACTGATTGCAGTCCCTCCAAGAGTTTTCTCCATCATACGCTTTCTCTTTCAACTTGAATTGACCTCAGCTCATATCGTTGCTATTAGGAACGGGAATAATTGATAGTGTAGCCGCTCATAACCCGTATGTTTGTGATACGTGGTCGGTCAATGTGATGCGATCTATTGCTATATTGTAACTGTTACTATTATTATCACATATCAGCTCATTATTAAGCTGAGAGCTTCAGTGATTGCTTAGGGTTCAAAATCTGGTAAATACCAATGCTACTTTAGCTACAGAAGTTGATTCACGTTAACGTTCTGCGTCTTCGTCATTCACATTTTAGTGTTCAAGAACTGAGACAAGATATTTTGTAAAATGCTTAATAAGAGAAAGCAATCAAAGAAATACCAAGACGATTTGGAGCATTCTTGCCATTGAAAATTTACGTAAAATTCGAAAACGCGAGTGTTACTGAAACGTTCGTTGGTGGAATATAATGTGGCAGTAACGTGAAAATTGTTTTATGATATTAGTCGTGTGAAGAAGTGAATTATTTCATAATTCCCGAATAACTACGAGGATATGACGCTCGATGCCCTGCTGTCAAGGCAACGGTCGCGAAGGTTGCGTCCTGCGTTAAAAGAAGTGCCTCCTAGTAAAAGCCCTGACTAAACGTGACCCAAAAATAAAATAAAATACCTAAATCTTCTGATAATACCAATAAAAAAACAGACAAAGACGAAGGCTATGTCTAATACAATATGAAGATATTCTGTTATTTTTACACTAATAAGGATAAATCTCTTATTTTTATGTCTACTACGTATGTCGACGTGGATTTTTTACTTGGCAAAGGGTATGATGCGTAATGAGAGCGCTGTAAGTACCTACATATTAATAAGTATTTGTATTTAAATCGATTTAGATAAAATAAAGTCATTTCAATCTGTATTACTAAAAAGCATTTGCAACACGTTTAAAAAGAGCTATTATGTCACAGCTCCACGTGATAAACACTTTGAAATAAATCCGTGTTAAGTGAAATATATGCACAAAAATAAAAATGCGTCCAAGCCTGCCCCTGACAAGTGGTCCTAAATTTAAACGTAATTGTTATATATTAACAACTTGTTGCTTTTTCAGGAAACTATGTAGTGTAATAACATATTATGTTTTGGTATTTTAACTCTTCATCGAGTAACTATTTAGTCTGCATGGACTGAAGCTGCTCTATGTTTAATCATTTTGAAAGCTTGTGTTAAAGCGACCGTGCTCGTGATGAATAATGGTATTTTAGTTACCTACCGTTGCGTTTTTACTGGGACAGTAGGGGAAATCAGAATCCATAAGAGATACGGGGACACTGTCAAAGGAAACATTCACTCTTTTCTTTTTGAGGCTCCGTATTTTTATAAACGTTTGCATTCTGATAAATGATAAATGATTTTATTTCTGTAAGTAGGTTTGTACAAACACTTTTACACGTCAATCATGTTTTTTAAACTAGATGAGGTCGGCGTTTCCTATCTGACTACTCTGAGAAGTCCGAAACAAACTCAGAGGTCACAGTCTCTTCTAAAGTCCAGACATAATCTTGGTCAGGTCATGCGAAGACCATGCAGATTGATATCTTTTTTTTTTTTTTTTTTGGGTGGGAAATCATCAAATGACGTCTCCCGCTCTGGGCGGAGCGGAAGGGCGTGTCAGACTCTTACTGACTAAAACCCACCCGTGTTCCTTCAGTTGCCTGTGCGCCAGGGCCACGGTAACTCTTTCGAACAATCCGCAGCCCCGGCAGGCATCGGTCCTATCGGACCCCGTCAAATTTGCTG
This sequence comes from Dryobotodes eremita, assembly GCA_917490735.1. NCBI lineage: Eukaryota > Metazoa > Arthropoda > Insecta > Lepidoptera > Noctuidae > Dryobotodes > Dryobotodes eremita. The sequence goes on from OU823242.1 coordinate 26,389,686, forward strand.
ACATCTCTTTGAGGCGCGCGTGGAACACGACGCGCCGTCGACCCGGGCCTGGTCCTTACCGGACGGCAAGCTGCCCATTGCTCGCCGTCCGCAAGCCCGCGCCTACGGTGGCCGGGAGTCGGCAATCGACTCCCGACGCCCAGGGTGTCTCCTCCTCCTGCGGCGGCTAGGGGCGCGAGGGCGCAGTGATTGCCTCTCCCTCTCGCGCTCCGCCTCCTCCTTCGCGAGCATTACTGCTTCGCAGAAGGAGGTGACGGCTTCCCATTCCCTCTCGCTCCGTACCATGGCCTGAACCAGGGCCGGACGCGAGAGGTCGCCGCCGCCGATCGCCGCCACGAGGACACGGCGGTGCTCCGCCCAAGCCGGGCAGACCTCCACCGTATGCTCCACCGTGTCCTCCGGTCGATCCACACAATGGTAACACCCGGGCGTTTCCTCCCGCCTTATTCGAAACAGGAACCTCCCGAAACATCCATGTCCGGTGAGGACCTGCGTCAGGCGGAAGGTGAGGACGCCGTGGCGCCTCTCAAGCCACTCCTCAAAGAGGGGTCTTACCGCCGCAATTGTGGCGTGCCCTGCGCTGGGTTGCGACAGTCGCACTCTCCATGCCGCCATGAGATCCCGCCGGAGCTCTGTCCGCTGTGCCGTGATTTCTCGCGGCAGCGGAGTTACGCCCCGGCGTTTCGCCTCCTCGCGCCACTCCCAAACGTGCGCGAGGACCTTTGCCTCCAGATCCCACGGCGGCAATCCGGCAAGGAGGCTCGCCGCCTCGCAGGAGACCGTGCGGTATCCCCGTACCATCCGGATGGCCATGACCCTTTGGGACGCTTTCAACCGGCGGGCTGGCCGGAGCCTTAGCGAACGCGCCCTCACCGGTGCCCCGTAAAGGGCCATGGACCGCACGACCCCCGCGTAGAGCCTCCGGCAGGAGGCGTTTGGCCCCCCCAGATTGGGCAAGAGCCGCTTCAAAGCAGCCCCGGCCCGCTGCAGTCTGGGAGCCAAACGTCGGAAGTGCTCGACGAAGTTCCACCGGCTGTCGAGGACGAGTCCCAGGTACTTCATCGTCGACTCGACGCCGATGTGAACCCCTCCTACCGTTATTTGGGAACCCGACAGTGGCGCGTTCCGAGGACCATGAAAACACATGGCCTCGGTCTTGTGCAAGGCCACCTCGAGTCCCAATTGCCGGATCCTCTCGACGACTGTCGCAACCCCGCGTGTCATTAGTTCGGCCGCCGCCTGGTGCGACCTCCCCTGCGCCAGGACCAGCGTGTCGTCAGCGTAGCACACTACGCTGACGCCGCTAGGGAGGTCGGCGCGCAGCACCCAGTCGTAACCGATGTCCCACAGATGCGGCCCCAGGACCGATCCCTGTGGGACACCGCACGACATCTCTCGCCGGTTCCATTCTCCTTGGTGACCGGGGTAGATCACCGCCCTATCCGTCAAATAGGCCTCGACTACACGACAGAGGTAGGTCGGCATCCGGTGATACCGGAGTGCCTCCCTGATGCAACTCCAGGGCAAGGTATTGAAGGCGTTGGCGATTTCTAGAGACACCGCCAAGACGACCCCACCCCGGGCCACAGCATCCCCCGTCGTGAGGGCTCGCACGCGCATGATGGCGTCCACCGTGGAGCGCCCCCTGCGGAAACCAAACTGGCTCTCCGCCAAATCCGGCCCCACCCGCACCAGCTGCCCGACGAGGCGGTCTGCAATGACTCTTTCAAAGAGCTTGCCCACCTCGTCGAGCAGCACGATGGGCCGGTAAGCGGACGGAGAGTCCGCCGGGCGCCCCGGTTTCTTAATGAGGACCAGTTTCCCCGTCTTCCAACGAAGTGGGAACTGGCCCTCCTCCAAGCATGCGCTTAGGAGCCCTCTTAGTCGAGGCCCGAGAGCCTCCAAGGCCAGGACCCAGGCTTTTCCAGGTAAGCCGTCGGGTCCTGGGGCGGTATTCTTGGCACTCAGCCTACGTACCGCCACTCTCAACTCTACCTCGGTCACCTCAGGAGCAACGTCGTCATCGTCGGGTCTGTGGTCCGCAGTTGGCACCGCAGGAGGCGGAGCCATGGGCGGGGGAGTATGCTCCCCCCGCGAGGGGAACAGAGCGCTCACCACGCCCTCCACGAGCTGGGGCCGGAGACTCTGAGTCAGCGGGGGAGCCCATGGGCGGAGTTTCTCCCGCACCACCTTATATGGGCGCCCCCACGGGTCCCTGTTCAGAGTCCCCAGCGACTCCTCACGGGCCAGTCCCCTGGCCCGCAGGATCTCCGCTCGGAGGGCGATCTTCGCCACTCTGTAACCCTCGTACAGCTCCGCCTGAATGGCTTCCGTATCCGGAGGGCGGATACGGAGCCTGCGGTGCCTGGAGTACAGGCGCCGCGCGGCAACGCACGCCTCGCGCAGAGACGTTAGTTCCGGCGACCACCAGTACACCTGGCGCCAGGCGCGTCCGGGCTGGACCCGGGGCATTGCCATGTCACACACTTCTGACATGGCCTCCCGGAACCACTCTGCCTCGTCGGTGATGTCAGCAGGCCTGTCCGGTGATGACACCCAGGCCTGCACGATCGAGGCTTCCAGGAGGAGCTCCCGGTCCAGCTTCTTCAGCGCCCACCGCGGACCACTCGGGGCCTGTCGGACCAGCGCGCTCGAGGTCTGGGCGGAGACGTCAAACCGGATGTACCGGTGGTCGGAGTACGTCTCCACCCCCTCCATGACACGCCAGTCAAGGACACGCGGTGACAGAGCGGGGCTGGCGAACGAGATGTCCACCACTGACTCACCCCGCATCCGCACACACGTGGGGACAGAACCCCGGTTTAGGACGACCAGGCCTGTTTCCAGAGCCCAGTCCTCCACCATCCCGCCCCGTGTATCCGTGTACCGGGAACCCCAAGCCGTGTTCTTGGCATTGAAGTCCCCGAGTACGAGCACGGGCAGGGTATGGTACCCGACGACGACGATTCTCAACTCCGCAAGGGAGTTGTGGAACTCGGCGAGAGTTCGGTTCGGGGAGAAGTATACCCCTACCACAACAATCTCCCCGAACCGTGCTGCCACGCAACCCCGTCCTCTCTTGACTGCCTCAAGCGACGGGGTACCGGCGGCGGCCGACGAAATGAGGGTCACTGAGCCGCTCAGGTCCTCCACCCAGTCATCCCTGGGCCGGACAAAGTACGGCTCAGCGACCACGGCGATGTTGATCGACCACTGCGCCATGCTCTGGAGCAACAGATCCTGAGCAGCGGCGCAGTGGTTGATGTTCGCCTGGAGGAGGCGTAATGGGGCCATTATTGGCACTCCATATCAGCCCCCTCCCGAGCCCCCTGTGAGGGCCCTGCCGCAGTGCTTGCGGCGGCTACAACGATGGGGGCGGCAGCGGCGGCGGCAGTGGCGGCGGGTGCGGCGGTGACGGCGGTGGCGGAGGGCTTGCCCCTGCCCCTGGCTTTGGCGGGTGGAGCGCAGGCCTTACTCCCAGCCCGGTGATCGGCCGGCTTGCCAGCTGCCGCACATAAAAAGCAGTGCGGCGTGGCATTGCACGAGCCGGCCTTGTGACCGGGCTGACCGCAGCGGAAGCAGTTATTGCTGCGGTCTACCTCCGAGGTGCATTGCACTCCCACGTGGTTGCCCACCTGGCAGCGGAAGCACCTCAGAGGTCTGGGTTTCAGCAGTTTCACCTGCGCAGAAACCCAGCCCACCAGGAGCCTTCGGCCCTCCCCGGCAACTTTCCTGGCCGCCGACACGGGGCAGCTCACCGTCACGGCTCGCATCCCCGTGTGGTCAGGACGAATGAGGCCCGCTCTCACCTGCTCGGCAGAGCACCCCCCAGTCCTGACGACGGCGGCCACCACCTCAGCCTCCGTCACACAGTCGTCCAGGCCCAGAATGCGCATGTCGATGCACTTGGTGGGCCTGGACACTCGGGCCTCGTCCGCATTTAGGGACGCTCTGAGCCTTTCGGCCAGAGCGTCAGCGGTTGGGCCACTCGCCGCACCGGGCACCTCCAGCATCCGGGCCCCGGTCGCAGTGACCCTCACCCGGATGCCATTGGTGACGCCTAGCTCCTGCAGGTTCACCGCCGCCCTCGCCTTGGTGAGCACGTCGCGGTAGGACACGCCCTTCTTCTCCGCTTCCGGCTGTAGTGTAATCACTACAGCTGCGGACTTCGGGGCGCGGAGCGTAGCCGCGGCGCTTCGCTCTTTGCGCCGCTGCCGCCTCTCCTTCCTTTTGGCCGCCCTAGATGTCTTGCCCGCCTTCCTCTTCTCTCCGGCCACTTGCCATTCGGCGTCGGCCGGAGGAGCATTAGGAGGCGGGGGGGGCGGCCGTCTCGCCGCCGGGGCTGGAGCCTTCGCCGCCGGGGCTGGGACCCTCGCCGCCTGCGTAGCCACCCCACCCTTCTTGGGTTTGGGCGGTGCCGACTTAGCCAGGGGCGGCTTCGCGGGATCTGATGCTGGCCCGCCTTTCGACCGCCCTGCCGTTCCTGGCTTGGCCGCAGCGGCGGCAAACGATACCTGCCGGCTCGCCGCTAGCGGGGGGCGTAGGACAACGGCCTCCAGAGCGGAAAATCGGCTCTGGAAGGCAGCCAGCTCCCGCCGCACCAGGGTCAGAACCCGGTCTTCTGCAGGCACCGGCATCGGCCGGCCCTGCCCATGCTGCGCCCCCGCCTCTGGTACTTCTCGGGGGCCGGCTGCCCGGAGGCCGGCCAAGTCCGCTCGGAGCTCCTCGTTCTCCTTACGGAGAAGCTCCATGGCGGCTGTCAAGCGGGCGACCTCAGCCCGCATCTCGGACATTCCATCCGACGGAGGCCCAAGGTGGAAGGCCTCCGCTGCCGCCATAATAGAGGCCGTGGCAGTGGGTATGACCTTGTCTTTAGAGGACTGAATCCTCTTCAAGGCCACACCCTTGATCGCAGCTACCACGACCTCCTCAAATTTGGCCACCCGCTCTGACTTGGAGCCGCCAGCGGTGTTCGACTCACCGCCTGACGACTCGGAGATGTCCACCCTGCGTTGCGTGTCCTCCGTGGCGAGCCTGTCAGCTCGTTGGTCCGGCTCGGCTGGGCTGGTTTGGCTCTGCTCGCTGGCCTCCTGAGCAGTGAGCCCTCTGCCCGCAGCCTTTTCGCGAACGCCACTCCGCCGACAGATCTTCCCGATTTTACGGGCGGAGCTCCTCCCGCCATCAGAGGATGACCCCTGGCCATCCCCTGGTTTGGGGCGCTTCTGGAAGAGCCTTCGGTTCTTCAAAGCATCTCCCATTACCACGCGCTCCGGGCTCTTGAAAGAGCCCCTTGCGCCCGACGCAGCATCGGACTCCGATGCCGCATCGCTCCTCTCCTCTCCACTGCTCTCTTGTTGGTGTTTTTTGTTGTTATTCGGTTCCATAATTGTTCCCACGAGTATGGGGGATCTAAAAGGTCATTCCCAGGTTCACCCCCTGTCCCTAGGCAAGTGTTCATTTGTTTCCCAACCAGAGGGTCCACTGGTACTCTGGCTGGGGGTGCGCTAACGACTGATGCGCCACCTACAACTGGAAAGTTGTAGATGACACTACTCCTCAGCCATTCATACCCTCGCCGCGCACCAGAACTTGATATTAGAGGAATTTTTTATAGAGGTTATCTTCCTCGCGGCCCGGGCGGTTAAGCCAAGACCCTCGACCCCCGTCAAAAGTCAGAGACATGACGTTGACGATCTTCGGGGCTACGAGACTAACGGTGGCAGAAGGAGCAGACTCCTTCCTGCCTGCCCGGCGGCAGGGTTAGTGCACACCGAGCCCGCTCTTACTCCGCCGCTGTGCGTCTCTGCTTAACAGAGATACACACGTTGGAGCGTTCCTCCGACAGGATATTAGCGTACGGGCAACAAGACCCCTTAGGCACAGAGTACCTAATGGAGAGTTATTGCCCGCACCCCAGGGTGCACCGTCCCGAAGACTGGCCTTTCCCCCAGACGCATCCAAGGGAAACTCCAGCCCACGGACACACGGGGAGGTTTCCTGTCCTAGCACCCCATGCAGATTGATATCTGAAGTGGTCTTTTGAGGAAAGAACTACACAGATTGAGTGGACCTGTCTAGTCAGGGCACGCATTTGTCAGTAATCGTGCAGCTCGACTCAGGAAGTCAGGACTTAAGGAGCTCAACGATTCGACGAACAATACCTAAGAAAGGACATTTGGGTAGGCCGCATAAATTACTCAAACTGCCAGATCATTATTAAAATTAAATGAGAAAAAAAAGGAAAGCAATTACCCACATAGTCCTCACATTAACAATAATTAAAATAACATAATACTTTACAAGTAAATACTAATGTCATTGTATATATAAAATTTATCAATATCAATGTGTATATATAAATTCGGTAATAATCTAATTTTAGTCTCAATCTGTCAAATATACAATCAATTTATACACATTTTTGACAAGGTTTTTACATTAATTGTCACCGAGAAAGTCGCAAAGTAAGAAAATAGTACAGATAATGTATATTTTAAAGAACGAACTGTAAGTAAAAGGACTGAGCAATTGAATGATCTTGTTAATTGTTGGTAAAATATAAAATATTGATTACACTAATGCAGTGAAAAGCAGATTACTTCGAGATTACTTATAATAAAAGTTTAAAGACGGAGTACAACAAATTTGTCAGTGACGTTTTACAGAATAAAAGGCAATAGACAATATATAAAAAAGGCGCGAAGTTTACCATAGACTATATCAATATTTTAACAATATTTAATAATGAGTGCACATTTGCACAATACTGACACTATAACAATAAATAATTTATTAACGTATATTTCATCCATTGTTCATATCTGCTAACTGGGCACGGTATCGGGAGGACAATCGCGAACAAATAGCGCAATTTGTCTTGTTTTTTGCGCGGTGCCTTGTTTCTGATACATCGCTGGTAAGGTCGGGTGACACGTTAGTCTAGAATAAATTATAGTTTCTCGATATTGACAGTATTTATTTGCGTTAGTTATCATGACAACTAGGTACATGACTCAACTCAAAGCATTTATTTTAAATAAACCAATTACAGGCACTTTTGAGTTGTCAAGGGGTCAGTCAGTCAGAAAAATTAAGCTAGTTGCCCATTCCAAAGCGTAGTTAGGTACCTATGGAGAAGAACGGGCAAGAAACTCCATAGGCACTGTTTTAAATCAACATATAGTTAAAAAAAAATGTTTTTTTCATTTATGTTGAAATTATACATGCGAGAACGATGTAGGAAGACGTGCACGTTAAAAGCGTCCGTAATAAAAAAAATAAAAACAAAAAATTAAGTGTGGAACATAAAGTGAAAATTTACTTTAATGATAAATGATTTCATTTCTGTAAGTAGGTTTGTACAAACACTTTTACACGTCAATCATATTTTAGAACTAGATGAGGTCGGTGTTTCCTATCTGACGAGAAGAAAGGCCGAAACACACTCAGAGGTCACAGTAATGTCTTTCCAATGTCACTTATTGAATATTAATTTGATTTCTGTATGTACATAAATAAAGTTGTAGAGAAAGGTTTACCATTTAGTTCACTAGAAAAGCTTATACAAAACTGACACATTTTCTATTCAAGTTGAAGTGATTGTCTTTCTACGTGGAAATTTATGCGGAGGTCTACATAAACTTGGTTGAGGTACAGTGAATACCTTCCCGAGGTGTGGCATATGATGTGAACTCGGCCTTGATATCCAAGTAATTACATAATGATGCATTTTGTCTTGTTTTGATCATTTGTTTGTTGTCATATGTCAGTGTCGCAACACAGAGCAATGTGTGTTGTCTTTGGTCCCTGGCCCAAGCAATAGACAAAATTGTCAAACCTTTATAGCTTGAATGCGAAGCTTTTGGCTATTTTGTATGTGTCTATTAATTAATGTCATTCACTTGTAAGGTGCGTTTTGTTTGTGCAGAATAAACATTTTTTTTTATTTTTTTTGAATACGTATTATTTAAATTTATATTTAAATTAAATTTATTTGACTAGTTGCGCTCAGCGGTTTCGGGTTAAAAACGATTATGCGGGTGCATAATCGTTTTTTGATTAAGGAAGGAAGGCAAAATATTTAGGTTTTAATAAAAAAAATTGTTTAGTAAACCGATAGAATCCCGGTGGCCCTCTGCAGGGCCGGGGTGGCGCCACCGTCAAGCCCCGCTGGCCCTCTAGAGGGTCGCGCGGTCGTGCGGTTAAATAATCATCATTATTGCTTCTAAATGAGGGCTAATATCGTCTTTTGAGCATTTCACTGTAAGGGCTTTTTTTTTTGGGCTGACGAACTGTCTTGTTCCACGACATACCGGCCCTACAGAGGGCCACCGGGATTCTATCGGTAGATATTTTGAAGACAAAACCCTGGAATGATGGACTTTTTTTTACTAAATCTGTGTATCTTATTTTCTTTTGCAGTCTTGTTCATAGTTTAGTTTTATGTTTCTCCACGTTAAAGTTATTATTTTAATTTTATTTAAATAACAATGTACACCCTATATGTATGTTGTTACAGACATACTTTTTTGCTATTGAACATCTTTATAATTTACTAGCTTTTGCCCGCGGCTTCGCTCGCGTTAATTTAGAATTTGACAATCAATTCGGATTGTTCGGGGAATTATATGAAAAACCGGTCTATCGACAGTAAAGACTCACAAAATGTAATATGTACTTAAATAAATAAAAAAAACGCTTACCACACTACTAAAGTGTCTATAATAATAAAATTTAATCATGATTCGAAAGTCACGTGGCGCCATCTATTATTACAAAAACGTTATTGTTGTTTTCCTCGGGTACAGTACTTTTTTCGGGATGAAAGGTACCCTTTGTCCGTTTCTGTACCCATGACAACGTATATGCAAAATTTCATGATGATCAGTTCAGTAGTTTAGGCGTGAAAAGGTAACAAACAAACAAACTTACTTTTTGGATTGTTACAAACAACAAAACATAAAGATGTTCAATAACAAAAAGTATTAACAATAAATTGAATTCTGTTTCGAATTCCACGGTTAAAACAGCCAGGGCCTCACCAATATCGAAAAAAAAAATCTGCAAAGATATCCTTCATCCGCACACGCCATGTGTAGCAAACACAGGATGTTCACAAAACAAAACATAAAAAAGAGCGTTTGATTGTCGCTTCGCCATGAATATGCATCGATATGTATCAAGCGGTGTCACTTGTGCCTGTTGTGTCGACCTGTGCCAGATGAGACTCGCGACCGTACTTAGTTACGTATTTTGTTCTTTTGTGCGATGCTTTTGAAGGCTGTCGGAGTAGACTGGATGCGGAAAATGTTCATTGGCGAAATGTGATGAAATAATATGCCTAGGACACCCAATAGGTCAAAATCATGAATAATTCCGAACAATTTGATCATATGGTTTATAGCCTCGATTTAGGTTTTAATATAAAAAAAGAAAATACTCGTAGCTAAGGAAAATACTAAGGACTCGTAAAAATAACGAGGGGTGTTCAATGTATTCTCGGTATGAGGGTGATTTATTAATGATACACCACCATTTGATTTTACCACGATGTGGGTAATTTGACTAATTAATTAATTAATGACATTATCTAAGGGTATAAAGGTAAAATTTTATATAGTTGTGATCATTAGTTTGCTAGTTATCCTTAGTCAACGACAACTGGATTGGCAACATGACAATGTTGAAGAAAATCGAGCTCCGCGCTGTTATTAAATTCCTTACCAAACAAGGAAAATGTCAAAGATCTATTCACGAAGAGATAGTGGCTGTTTACCAAGATACCTAGGTTGTCTACGGTTCAAAAGTGATCAAGTGAATTTAAAAGTGGCAGAGAGAGTATTGAAGACGACACTCGCTTGGGCGGCCCGGTAACTGCCTCTACGGAAGAAAACGTGAAAAAAGTTGAGAAGCTTTACTATACTGGAGAATGCCCGAATGAAGATGAAAATGATAGCAGAGATGACTCACCTATCCGTTGGTATCATGCACACTATTCTTTATGACATTCAGTACCTTTCAAAAGTTAGTGCAAGATGGGTGCCGCGATGGTCTGGGCGCCTCAAAAACAAGTGCGAATCGATAGCTGTAGAGAGTTTTTAGAGCTCTGTGGTGAAGTTCCATCAAGTATTTTCGATCGAATTGTTACTGGAGATGAAACGTTGGTTCATCATTATGACCCTGAAAGTCTCAAAAGGAATTTGGCTTACTTGAGTACACAAAAATGAAGCATCCTACGCATCCACTTTACGAAATTGATGGGAAGCAATTAAATAAAAAATACGGGGTACACTGACTACTGGTGTGTTGCTTCTTCACGACAACGCCCCGGGTCCACACGGCGCGTGTTTCCAAGGCTGCTGTGCGAGATTGTGGTTACGAAGAAATTAACCACTCACCCTATAGCCCGGAGCTAGCCCCAAGTGATTATTATTTGATCCCAAATTTGAAAAAAGACCTTCGTGGAAAACGATTTTCCAACGATGAAGAGGTCAAGGCGGCAAATGCCCATTTTTCAGAGAAAGAGGAAAGTTATTTTTACAGGGTATTGAAAAGGTAATTTCGAGATGTAATAAATGCATTGAGGTAATGGGGGATTACATTGAAAAATAAAAATAATATTTACTTTTTTATTTTTTGACAGTACATTGAAAGCCGCTCGTACCTATGGCTTCTGAGAGAATACACATGGATGAAACAGCAGGGCGTAGTTAGTAAGTACAGTAATAATTATTAGTAACACAAACGAAAATTAAAAATTGTAATGCAATATGGGGTGACCGTTGCCTAGCAAGTAGGTCAAAAAAGTTCTAACAAATTAAAAAAAATTATGCTATGTTGACCAGAGCCGCGACCTGAGTTGCTCGGACCTCGGGTCACCAGTGTCACCAGCGCGGCGGCTGAAGCCGCGTCAAGCTAAAGCGACGAATGTTTTTCTTCGCAGACGTCGCCAACACCTGTACGTTGTTAGGTGAGACGCTGGTCACCGAAGAGCTTGGGACTTATCCGGGGGCCAACAAGCCCGGGTTCCCGGTGCCGGTGCTAATTGCTGATTAGCATGAAAAAGCGAATAGCGTGGTAGACACTAATCGGTTAGGAACCAATGACGTCAACATCAACATCAGCCGTGTCCAGCTGCTCTTCCGTGTTGCAAGTGATCTTGGTAAACAGCCACTATCTCTTCGTGAATAGCACGAAGAGATAGTGGCTGTTTACCAAGATACCTAGGTTGTCTACGGTTCAAAAGTGATCAAGTGAATTTAAAAGTGGCAGAGAGAGTATTGAAGACGACACTCGCTTGGGCGGCCCGGTAACTGCCTCTACGGAAGAAAACGTGAAAAAAGTTGAGAAGCTTTACTATACTGGAGAATGCCCGAATGAAGATGAAAATGATAGCAGAGATGACTCACCTATCCGTTGGTATCATGCACACTATTCTTTATGACATTCAGTACCTTTCAAAAGTTAGTGCAAGATGGGTGCCGCGATGGTCTGGGCGCCTCAAAAACAAGTGCGAATCGATAGCTGTAGAGAGTTTTTAGAGCTCTGTGGTGAAGTTCCATCAAGTATTTTCGATCGAATTGTTACTGGAGATGAAACGTTGGTTCATCATTATGACCCTGAAAGTCTCAAAAGGAATTTGGCTTACTTGAGTACACAAAAATGAAGCATCCTACGCATCCACTTTACGAAATTGATGGGAAGCAATTAAATAAAAAATACGGGGTACACTGACTACTGGTGTGTTGCTTCTTCACGACAACGCCCCGGGTCCACACGGCGCGTGTTTCCAAGGCTGCTGTGCGAGATTGTGGTTACGAAGAAATTAACCACTCACCCTATAGCCCGGAGCTAGCCCCAAGTGATTATTATTTGATCCCAAATTTGAAAAAAGACCTTCGTGGAAAACGATTTTCCAACGATGAAGAGGTCAAGGCGGCAAATGCCCATTTTTCAGAGAAAGAGGAAAGTTATTTTTACAGGGTATTGAAAAGGTAATTTCGAGATGTAATAAATGCATTGAGGTAATGGGGGATTACATTGAAAAATAAAAATAATATTTACTTTTTTATTTTTTGACAGTACATTGAAAGCCGCTCGTACCTATGGCTTCTGAGAGAATACACATGGATGAAACAGCAGGGCGTAGTTAGTAAGTACAGTAATAATTATTAGTAACACAAACGAAAATTAAAAATTGTAATGCAATATGGGGTGACCGTTGCCTAGCAAGTAGGTCAAAAAAGTTCTAACAAATTAAAAAAAATTATGCTATGTTGACCAGAGCCGCGACCTGAGTTGCTCGGACCTCGGGTCACCAGTGTCACCAGCGCGGCGGCTGAAGCCGCGTCAAGCTAAAGCGACGAATGTTTTTCTTCGCAGACGTCGCCAACACCTGTACGTTGTTAGGTGAGACGCTGGTCACCGAAGAGCTTGGGACTTATCCGGGGGCCAACAAGCCCGGGTTCCCGGTGCCGGTGCTAATTGCTGATTAGCATGAAAAAGCGAATAGCGTGGTAGACACTAATCGGTTAGGAACCAATGACGTCAACATCAACATCAGCCGTGTCCAGCTGCTCTTCCGTGTTGCAAGTGATGCTTTCTTTCATCGCCAGAATCGACCACCGTGGCCACTTTAGCGAACATTCCAGTTTATCAAGTCGAAAAAAATACTGCGTACCATTGTTAACATCTTGCTTTACGTTGTGGAACGCAAATAAACGATTATGAATATATAGTAAACGACAAAGTCTGAATATATATATGGCTGCTAGTGATCCAGCGAAAGAGATATGTCATGTTCGTGAACGGGCGCCGTCAGTTGAGACTGGTCATCTCTTAACTACCACGGCTTATTTTTATTATTAATCTTATATTTTGAATTGTTTCTTAATATATATTTTTTTTCATTGTTCTCGCATATAGAAGCAACAAGAATAATGTACCCAGGATTTTGTAATATCTTGATTTTAAAAGAGTGTCCTTGGAGTTTCTTGCCCGTTCTTCTCCATAGATATCTACGGTTTGGAATGGGCAACTAACTAGCTTCAACTTTCTGACTAACTGACCGACTCTTTGATAATTCAAAAGTGCCTGTAAATGGTTAAAACGAAATAAATGCTTTGAGTTTGAGATAATCAGTACATAGCTGAATACTACTTTAGAAATTCTTGACATTGACCCTTTATAAAAAATTGCTTTCAAAATATGACTGAGTTTAAAGCATTACTCTACTAACAGAACACAAAACTCCTACTGTTTTAATACATATTTAAATATAATCATTTAAAAGACTTATTCAAAGACCTCAAAAAATCAGTATACATATAATATAAATAAATGCTACACGTCTTGATCCGCAAACATTTACTACAGTTACTCTTGTATAAAGTAGGTAGATCAATTTTCCCGGTGCAGAGTGCAGGGGTGATCAATGATCATACATCAAGTGAACGGGACGCGAACAAAATTCTTTTAGCACTTTATATCTATTTTCGCGACGTATATTTATTGGATGTCAGTTAATACGAGGTGAGTCGCACCGTTTATCTTAACTGTGCTGATGTTTGAGAATTTTCTAGGTTTAAAATTCGTTTAACCATCATTTTAAAATTTTGTATTGGGTTTATGGTTGCAGTTGAAATGATTGAATTCATGAATAAAATAAGTATCGCTTTTGAGTCACCAGCGTAAGTCAGTGCTGATTAGGACTACTGTTGGCTGCCTCTTTGAACAGCACGTAGCTAGTATAGGATCTTCGATCTTCAGTATTGCTAGCCCATTCAGCATCACAAGAAAATATTGGCCAAGAAAGATGGGTCAAACAAAAAAGTATCTGGTTCAGTAGGAGAAGTAAGTGCAAATAACATACTTTGTCTACCAAGAAAAAGATTTGGCTGTTTTGGAAATATCTAGAAAACAAGATCCAACAATATCGGGATTAAGACTATTCCAATTTGCAACTGGATCTCATTACAAAATAAGATCATTTATAAAACAATTGCATATAGACTTCAATAATGAATGTGAAGATATAAATTTAGTAATGGTAGCAAACACTTCTTGAAACTGTAAACCCACATGCCGCACACCAAATTATGGCAGCACCCTGAAAGAGAAAAAGTAGCCAGACCAGGATCTAAGATCTTCAGTATTGCTAGCCTAATCAGCATCACAAGGATATATTGGACAAGAAAGATGGGGCAAAGAAGTATCTGGTTCCGTAGGAGTAGTGGAAATAGCATATTCAAACAATCAAGAAAAAAATTTGGCTGTTTTGGACATCCTACAATATCGGGATTGAGACTATTCCAATGTGCAACTGGATCTCATTACAAAGTACGATCACTTATAAAACAATTGCAAATAGACTTCAATAATGAATGTGAAGATGTAAATTTAGTTAGGGTAGCAAATACTTCTCGAAACTGTGTACCCACAAGATCGGCACCAACTTATGGCAGCAGCCTGAACGAGAAGAAGTAGCTAATACAGGATCTTCGATCTTGATCGAAGATCACATATTTTATTGCTAACTGTGTACCGAGCAGAACTGAGTTAGGTTTTAAAATTCTAGAGAGGTATGTTTTGTAAATAACTGTTCCACGGTCTTTAAGAATGTTTCCAATATATTCTGCCAGGTTCTCCTCTTTGCTATCCAGACGTAAACTCTTCTTGAACTTCAATGATGCAATGATGGATTACGGGAAATTGGATCCATGTTACTCAGATTAAACCCATCTTGTGGGATCAGCTTCAAGAGTTTTTTAGATCTAAAGGATGTAGGATTACGTGGAATAGCATCTTCTCCTTCTATCTATCTCTCATATCATATCTATCTCTATGATCCCTGGAATACGTGGCAGATGTACTAATGTCGTTTTTATCAGAGTAAAGACAATTTTTTCGTATTTGATTATTCTTACCAGCCTGTAGATAATTATATTTCTTAGTCATAAATGGAGGATCGCCCTCTATGAAGAAACGAAAGTGGTATTTAATTTGAGCCAACTGAGATTTGAGTAAAAACTGGGCTATGTCATCTTTCAAATAGCAAGCGTAAAAGTGAAAATCCCTAACTTTTCCTTTCACAGTAAAAAGTTAGCAAAGCGTTAAATTAAAATTAAACTTTGGTGCAACGCATCCACACGAGTAAGTGAGAAAAATAAAATATATGAACTTGCATCCGCGTTAATCTATCATACTAGCCATATTTTTACTTCAACAGCTTATTTTTGAGCGGG
This sequence comes from Dryobotodes eremita, assembly GCA_917490735.1. Taxonomy (NCBI): domain Eukaryota; kingdom Metazoa; phylum Arthropoda; class Insecta; order Lepidoptera; family Noctuidae; genus Dryobotodes; species Dryobotodes eremita. The sequence goes on from OU823242.1 coordinate 26,404,928, forward strand.
AATTTCGTATTTAATAAACTGAATATTTAAACGAGTATAATTTAACTTTGAGGTTAAATATTTGCAATTTCAGCGGAAATATTGAGTTATTTAAATAAACGTTTACACAAATATTGTTAAATTCAGCCAAACCGCAAACAGTTTTTATTCGAGGAGAAAATGCTAAATAAATCTTGAATTTCTTTGGTAGCAATTAAACAGTGCATTTTGGCTGAAACTAAAAGTACATCGTTTTATAGTATTTATTATATATCCGAGTAAGTTTTACAACATTATAATATTTCAAATTACAAAAGGAAACTTGAGAAAGCTGATCTGTATAGCAATCAATAGAGACGTGTTTGAAATACATACGGTCTGAGCCGTCAGTTACGAGAAAAATGTTTATTTTTTCAATGGGCTAAAATGAGAAATTGCACCTACACAACCATAGACACCAAGTTGTATGGGAATTGGTCTATGGTTGTGACTGTTAAACAACGGTTACCCCGTTTAATTTTCTGTTTTATAGCTCAACATAATATACCCATAATTTGCATAACTTTCTTCTTTTTAATCTAGGTCAGCACTAAAATAGCCAGCATTCTTGAAGAGATTGCTACCCTGCTACTGCATAATATTCCCACATTTTTGCAATATTCCTGTTCAAACTAGGGTAGTAAGGTTGTTGAACGAGCGACTATTGAATCTCTAATTGTGCGAATAAAATCCTAATTAGCTCAACCGCTTCAATCCTAGGAATGCTTGCATACCAGGACTTATTACTCCTAGAAGATTATTTTCTCTTTTTAATTCATGAACACGGAATTGTTTGAATAGTGTAGAGAATATCCTGTGTGAAACGAAAATGTTCTACATAACGTTTTAAATTGCATGCATTTGCAATTGTTTGCATCGTTGACAGTGCTGCTGGATTGAGGTAAAATTGACCTCATAGGACCAATTGATCACATTATCGTGATAAATAAATTTTGGTCGTGGTCCACCTGGGGGATCACAGGCATTGTCTCTTGTTCAACAATGCTCAACGATAGCGTCCTCTCACATCTAACGTTGTCTTACTTAGGTCAGGTGGAAAAGCAGATATATTTTCGCATCTTTGTATAACATCCTTCCACATCACTGGTGAAGCCAGTCTCAATGGGTACGTTGGAGGATATCCTCTACACACTTTTCAGAAACACTGATACTAAGGGGTGATAAGCAGTTTTTCGGGTCGACACATTCGATTAGGCAGACATGTTGAATAACAAACTCGATCCGAAGCAATTACTATACATATTCGGCTTTCATTTGGCTCGAGCCGACTCCTTTCAGCGCTGAATCATGAGTCGTTCGGGTCCATTCGGCATAATTCGAGCTAAGCTGAGCGGCTTTTTCCCGAACATACATACATCTATTTGCCATCTGAACCGAACATGTGTTTAATTTGAAGTTTACTTTTAATTAACTGTTAAATACAACTCTGTATTCTAATACGAACCAACTCCCGTTCATTGTTGCGCAAACATAACCCTACCAAATCTAGGCGCTTTAACTCTTCACCCGCTATGTTCGTGGTTTCTTTGCCGACTAATTAAAAGGCGGTGGTTACGCAAATTACCAGCATTATGGTTTCATCAGGCCATTATTACTTCCGCCTTAATGGCTTGCCTTCGGGAAAGTGGAACAATTATATTTTATGTGGGTGTCGTATGGGTGGGGCAGTTTATGGTTATGATAAGTTTGACAATTGCTAGCAGTTGTTGCTATCCGATCTAAACAAAAAAGCATAACACAAATATGTTCTGCTCCGCATAAGATGATAAAGACGGATTGGGACTGCATCTCGACCGACATTTTGAAAATACTTAAAACGAAGAACTGCAACTTTTATCCTATTTAAATCAATTGACATGATTGCCATTACAACCACTATTGACGAAAATCAGAAAACATCAAAGCTATAAGACAGTTGTGGAGGAAACGTCTTAAAAAAAGCCAAATCAGCGTTGCATTGACCAATACCAAGAACTTTATCCATTTCGATGCCCAGAATCGGGGGTAGGATACGTAAATCTTAGAACATCACAAACTAAACATATTTTGCCTGTTTATCGTAACAAATTAATTGCCAATCTAACAACTGGTGCACAAAAAATACTACCAATTGTTAATACATAATAGGACTCTAGAAGAGGCCGGTCCTTTATTATAAGCGTTACGAGGACATAACGCTGTGGCCCTTGAGTTAATGGCGACACGTATACGATCGACACTACACAACCACCATATTTCTGTGCGTGGCCCTTATTTCAGCAGCCTTTTCGGACCCTTATTAAAAATATGACAAGATATGTATGGACTGTACCTCTCATGATTAAAACGATCGTTTCAAGATTTAAACGAATTTTGATTTTATTCAAGAATTTACTTTCACTAACAGAAATTTCCTAAGCGTAGGTAACACGGCGATGTAATTTTTAAGTTTTTTTTTTTACTGAATTAGTCGATGATGATTTTTTACTTTTTCTAACACTTACACTGACGTCACGGCCACAAGCGTATTTTTTTTGTGTTTGATATGACGCTAGGCCCACAGGCGTCTCTTCGTGTTTGATATGACGCTACGCCCACAGGCGTCTTTTCGTGTTTGATATGACGCTACGCCCACAGGCGGTTAATTTTACCAAGTCCAAACAGACATCTGAGAAGCTAACCAATTCCCGAAAATGTAAATATTTGTACGCTGGAAACGGCAGAATATTATGAACTGTAAAAATTATGTAACATCTCTGTAACAATATTCTGACAAATAAATGGACTATTACTATTACTTGATATCCACTTTATTTTGTTTTGTACCTAATTGTATTTTATTTATTTATTTATAATTTATTAAAACTTCATGCACAAGTAAAGAAATACTGTACAAAGGCGGACTTAATGCCTGAGGCATTTTCTACCAGTCAACCTTAGGGTGATGCAGAGACTAAACATGGCAGGTGCAATATATGGTTGGTTTTTATAAGTTTGTTATTATGTATTCTTAGGTAATTACGTCGTTGTCTTTATAGTAAATGCTGTCTGTCTATATATAGATAGCATAGGGCCTGTAATAGGCATAGATACCAACATATTATTTTATTATTGTTGTCTATCAATGGTTTTATATGTATTGCTGTTGGTATACCAAATAAATCAAAAAAATATTTCTAATAAAATATCGATTACCTAGGGACATATTTTTATTCTAAATAATTTAGAAAAGAAAGGCGCGTTATTTGTTTCTTGTATGTAACTGAAGACGACTGAGCACAGATAAATTTAACAACAAGAAAAACATTGAACTTAAAACATTAACAATCCATAAATCTATCTGTTTATCCAAGCAATTCTGCTAGTAGTGCCACAAAGATTTATTCTATACGAGTAACAAATGAACGATTTATCTCCTAGATTACAATAATGGCTGCCACAAATGGTGCAAACAAAATAAATGTATCTTTTTCAGTCAAATAGCGTTGAAGGTGAGAATTCTGAACCTGTGAGAATTGAATTTATAGCCGTAAAAACGCTTATTGCAGGTTCATTTTATTTATAGGTGGGTTTATACCCAAAATTTAGGTATGGTAACCTATTTATCTGAGGGCATACACTAACTGACATTCTATCAGTGATAGAACCGATATCAAGCGCTTCCCTTTTCGTTAATTTTGCCTTTAATTCGGGATCTTTCACTCGAAGTTAAACGTCTGCGCACAAAACGAATCGAATGACAAAAATGAACATTCACTCTGAAGAGTCTGATATCGCCTTAATGGTTATGGAAAGGAAAAATGCATTGGATTGATTTTAAGCTACCGAAAAACTTATGTCAGTCCTGTTGACAAAACTTGGTTTTACGTTGGTAAAATGATACGTTTTGAAAGCGATTGTCACTTGTCAGAGGCCCTTAGATAACTGTCACGTAGCAAGGCAAAAACCTTATACAGGGAAGGGACGGGTATTTATCAACAACACGCTTGCTTAGTGCGGGTTTGAGATGTCAGACAACAGCTGGGCTGCAGGCTACGGCTATTCGAGACGCAGATTCTGATACTGCAACATAGGGGTGAGCCTAAGTTAAAAATACCTACCGAGACATTGGCTTAGATTTTCGGCTCAATATCTGAACTGGATGGAATTTCATGACACATTTTCTACTCTGAAGCATCGTGACCAAACTATACATACAATTAATTAACTCTAGTACTTACGTGCAGCTTTGAAAGACACTGCTGTAATTATTATACAATTCACATTTGTTTGATTTCACATATGGAAATGGTGATGTAACTTGGGATCTGCTTTGTGATCGTTTTAACAATAAAAGACATCTTTTAAAGTATTATCTCCAGCCAATATTTAATATTGAATCATTTTCTAAAGAGTCGGTCAAAGATTTAAGAATAATTTTTGACACAATGTGACCCTAAGTTCCTGACCGAGAAACTGACTAAATATTAATTGAAATTTTTGAATATGAAAAAAGATAGAAACTAGGTTCGAACCCGAAACCTCGTGCTCACGAAGCAGTTCCCGTAATTCCCGGGTCAACATTTACTATTCCTACTAACAGCTTACATCAAAAAATTATTATTAACTATAATGCAAAAATACCTCAAATAATTCCTCATAACAACCAATGTGCAAACATTATCTAACGTTGGCCAAAAAAATATAAAAATAATGTTTTTTCATCATCAATCACTTGTCGTGGCCAGGTTGCCACCTCCGATTGTGAACTCTTCGGTGGGTGGAAACTCCAGTCATTTCTCAAAATGACAGACTTTTCACGTATAAATCTATGTCACGGGCATACTGCACGGAAATGTTGGCTTCAACTTGCCCGATATTAGTTTAAAAGTTCCTAGATTTAGTTTGGAAATGTGAGACCGCACTTTTTGTTAAAATGGATTGTGTAAGATTTGAGAGCAGGACATTATCAAGCATTTTTTAAAATACTCAAAATTGTTGAAGCTTCTTCGTATTTTATTTCATTTGTGAACGCAACAAGGTCTGTCTAAAATAGTGCTAGGAAGATAAAATCGTAATACGAATACTTTAAAAACTAATATACACGTATTTCCATCTGTCATGGTTATCGGACAACCGATATTCAAAAACTCTAGGATCATTCATAAAATATATATATTTTTTATAATCCCTTCAGTATAAATAATTTCCACCGGAATAATGACCGCGCTTACTTATCCGATATAGCTAACGATTCGTGCGATACAAATCATTTTGAAATATAACATCCAAATGGGATTTCCCGATGGCGTACTTAAGGGTAAATCAATAATCTGGCAGCACTCGCTGATTTATATTTGGTGAGCTTTTTACCTATACGCGGTAAAAGGAGTCGTGGTATGAATACAGTTATTTATGACATCGAAGTTCATTCAATGTCGTTCACTCGATGAAAAACTGCTTAGCGATTTTTTTGGAACTCCTGACTGTATCAAATGTTCCTTCACAGGTGAAAGTTTTTCATAGTTTGGTATTCCGCATGAGTTGTGTCGTGTAGTTTCAGCCACGAATATATTGCCAACTTTGCTTCGTGAAGTTATAAAAGGTAAATAAGGTACCTGTTAAGGGACTGATGTTGAGTTGTATTCTCTAGCTATTATATATAACTTTACTGCTACTCAGATTGCGTGCTCTTCCTCATATCCCAAACCATCCAATACGAATTTCAACTACCGCTTTACTGAGTCAAAATTTAACGACTCTCAAAGAGCCAAGCTTAGACACTTTTAAATTTTCATCTCAGCACTCAGATCGTGCTAAAACGATCCAAATATCCTTACACTCCTTTCAAATCCGCATCAAAAACAAAAAAACAACGTTCGTTCCGTGCCGTGTACGTATAAAAGCGTCACACGGCTAAAAGCGATCTGATAGGTATTGGTGTGAGAGCGACACGGAATCTAATCTCAGGATGGTATGTGATGTCAGGATCAAACGCCCGTTGCAACGGTCATCAAGGCAACCCGACTTTGAAAATCGAATTGAAAGTTTAGTTTTTCCATCAGCAGTGCTGTTGTTTGGAATATTGGGGACATAAAAGTGTACCTACTCATAAAAATAGTAATATATTCAAAAACAGTTACTGATTGACTTATGACTGAAATACACCAGGAAAAATGGAAAGAAGAAAAAAGGGAAAGGATGTTTGCCCTGCAGTGGGACACAAAAATGGACTTCTCATAATAAAACACAATTTTGAGTCTATCGCCTGGAAGCTGTAATAGCGATCGCTAGGTTGACGTTTCTCCGGGTACAAAGTCAAATAAATTCGTAAAATTAAAGTTCAATTTTCGGGAACAAACTAGTTTCTGAAAGTGAAAATGGCTTTCTTAATCAACAGAAAGTATAATTATGCTCCGATTCTCTTCTACAACATTATAATTATTATCTTCTAAAAATACTTCCATTAGAACGGAGAAAAGCTAGGAAGTTGAGAGTTGTATTGACACAATATGATGGGGAAAACCGTTTCAGTAAGTTTTCGACAAGACTTCAAAAAATAACTTTGTTGAGAAATGAGAAAGGTTTTAAGAAATGAAAATGCTTAGAAGAGAGACTATTCGAAAATAATAAAATGTGCATACTCACTAGTTAGGTATAATGTTAATCCTTTTAATTGTTGGTTTCCATGGACCATTTCAGATACCTATCTGCATGGTCTTCGCATGACCTGACCAAGATTATGTCTGGACTTTAAAAGAGACTGTGACCTCTGAGTTTGTTTCGGCCTTTCTTCTCAGAGTAGTCAGATAGGAAACGCCGACCTCATCTAGTTTAAAAAACACGATTGACGTGTAAAAGTGTTTGTACAAACCTACAAAAAAAAAAAAAAAACCCGTTTTTTTTGTTTGTTTATTCAAAAGTATTGTAAAAAATATGTGTTACATCATAGACGGATTAATTCAGTACACAAAGAGAGCTCCTGGTCCGTGACCGTAACAATACGAAAATAATACATTTGAAAGAAAGAAAATACAGAAAAATAGGTCTTATTTGTCACAGACATGTGCTTATAAAAAAGAAAGAAAATTAATTCCAATAAGAAAAAAAACAGAATCGATATATAATCACAAGTATTCACGAACACACAATAGAGTCGTCACAGCTGCACTTCGTGACTGTGACAACAAGGCTCCACTCAGCATTTTAACAACAAGTCACGTTGAATTTAATAGTTTATGAAAACAAAATATTATTTTAGGTAATCTTGTTATTTTAGCTAAAACATTCGCCTTTTAATCTGGGCCCGTTGTTTTAGGCCTGACAGGGATGAATATTAAATATATGGAAATACACCTTCAAAATCTCGTTTTATTTGTGAAAATAAGTAATAAATGATGGTTTTAGGGTGATGACCCCGTGATAATCTGTTTAGTTCGTATATAGTAATTATGCTAATGATTCCGAGAGGCGAGGCAGGCATTCTTTTGTTTAGTAATTAATTAAAAGCGGTTGGTTGCCTAGCATGGCATCTTTTGGTTCGAATTTCGATTGTCTTTTCTTTTGTTTAGTGTACTTGAAGTTGTTATAACATTCTATACCAGTGTCAACACAGCCCGTTTTGACTTTTGCCCTTACCCAAGGACATTCTAGTGTTTTACATTTAGGTATTTGCTTGTCTATCGAGCAGTCTCACTGTAACTCATAACATACTAGCATCTCATTTTAAATATATAAGGAAAAACAAAACAGCATCAGCGTAAGTATTACTAATATTTCATCCAACTCCCGCTTGGTTGTCCAGTAAAAGCTTATTTCCAAAATTTTCAACATTACGACTTAGTTTATAGGAGCATATATTTTATATTTTACGTTCACCTGGTGCAATAAAAAGGGCACCGGAATTGAAGGAAATCGTCGCAAACCGACAACCGACACTCGTTTTGTGAAATGTTGACTTTTTTGTTTGTTTTGATAAGGTCGGGCTAGCGAGTGTTTCGTTCGTTTGTGTCAAAGCTTGCAACTTTTATTTTTGTTTTGTACTGCCGGATTACAAAATTGACACACAATCTATTGCAGAATGGCTTGTGAGATACGCTGTTAAAAGAATATTCCATTGCAATGAGTAATGACCGTAAAAATATATTCAAATTAATTTATCACAGGTGGAAAGTCAGTTTTTTCATTGTTGATGATGCCTACAATCTTGCAGTAATACGTGTGTAACGTGGTCGTGTGCAGGATTATTACCACATGGGGGGACTGTCGATAGGAAGTCTTTGGGGAGACCAGGTGTATGAAATACTAAGTCCACCAGTAGGTAAATAGTATATTAGTTCTGTTAAAATGTATTATTCCGAAATTAAAATGACTTCCACCTCTAAGGTCAGGACTATCTATCTTGTCGCTCATGGAGGAGGAGTTAAACGACTTGATGACTATTCTGAATTTCTCTCCAGACCAACATTCCAACTTCTCTCTCCAAATGACTGATGCTGAGTGGGGCTTCAGTAGGAAGGTGAGGGAAGCGATTCAGTACTTAGGGTTCGTCGCAAAGCAGATAATCGCTCAATTTTATAAGAAAGCAGACGAGAATCTAGCCGGCTCTGATGAAGTTGCTACACTGCAGTGTGGCGAAACAGTCGTTCAAAAAGAACCACCCTAAGACTGACCTCTTTTTCTTCGTAAATGCATTTTCGAAAGGGGAAACAACATTTCCAAGGCTTCCCTCAGATGTGGCGCCAACGTACTCGTAGCAGCAATACTGAGAAGGAAAGCACAAGCTTATTTGTTCGAAAAGAACCACCCTAAGATTGACTTCCTTTTCTTCATAAATGTATTCTCGAAAGGGAAAACAACATTTTCAAGGCTTCCCTCAGATGTGACGCTAACGCAGGAGCAATACTGAGAAGGAAAGCTCAAGCTTACTGAATAGTGGTGGATCCCGTCCAGAATAGGACGATCCTAGGCACCAAGGGGATCACCTGTCTTGTATAGCTCAAGCATTCTATGTAAGCACAGATAATGTCATCATTAAGGACCAAGTCAAGGGGAAGTTAGTGTCAAAGCTGTTCGGCGGGGTAGACCTTCTCATCATGCAACACATGATATTCCAAGGAGTGATCCCATTTCTAACACCATGTAACGTGGTCGTGTGCAGGGTGAATACCACGTGGAGCGAATGTAGATAGGACGTCTTCGGGTAGATCAGGTGTATGAAATATTAAGTCCGCCAGTAGTAATAGTTTACTGTATACAATGATGATGAGATGCCAATGTATACGTTTTTATGATAAACTTCTTAGCCACATTCAAGATCTAAGCCTTAATATATTTTTTTTATATAGCGGAAACTATGCCAGAAAGTCCACTTTTTTACTGTGAAAGACTATATTGAGGACAAAAAGGCTTTAGATTGAGGTGCTCCAACAAATTTACATTGAATGTTGATTTTATTTTGCTCACTATTTTAGACATGAATATTTATTGTAAAAAGTATTATATTATTTTAATTATTGTGAATGTGAGGACTATGTGGGTTTTAATCACAGTCTGGCAGTTTAAGTAGTTTATGCGGCCTACCCAAATGTCCTTTCTTTGGTATTGTTCGTCGAATCGTTGAGCTCCTTAAGTTCTGAGTTGAGCTGCACGGTTACTGACTAATGCGTGCACTGACTGGACAAATCCACTCAATCTGTGTGGTTATTTCTTCAAAAGACCATTTCAGACACTGATCTACATGGTCTTTACATAATCTGAAGACGATTATGTCTGGTTTTAAAAGAGACTGTGACCTCTGAGTTTGTTTCGGCCTCTTTTCTCAGAGTAGCCAGATAGGAAACGCCGCCCTCATCTAGTTTAAAAAATATGATTGACGTGTAAAAACGTTTGTACAAACAAACTTACAGAAATAAAATCATTTAGCATGTATCACTTTTATTGCGATATGTTATTGCAGGCGAGTGTGTGGGCCATTGCGGCAGCAGTAGTCACGACAGTGCTGTTACACTATCATAATGAGTGGTAGTGTTGTACTACCTTTTTTTTGCGTGGGACATCATCAAATTATTTCTCCCGTTCAGGGCGGAGCAGGAGGGCGTGTCAGACTTTTACTGACTAAAAACCCACACGTGTTTCTTTAGTTGCCTGTGCGCCAGGGCACGGTAACACTGTCAAACAATCCGTGACCCCGGCAGGCATCGGCCCTATTGGACCCCGTCAATTATGTTGACATCTCTTTGAGGCGCGCGTGGAACACGACGCGCCGTCGACCCGGGCCTGGTACTTACCGGACGACGAGCTGCCCATTGCTCGCCGTCCGCAAACCCGCGCCTACGGTGGCTGGGAATCGGCAATCGACACCTGACGCCCAGGGTGTCTCCACCTGCGGCGACTAGAGACACGAGGCAACGATTTCCTCACCCTCACGCGCTCCGCCTCCTCCTTCGCTAGCATTACTGCTTCACACAAGGAGGTGACGGCTTCCCATTCCCTCTCGCTCCGTACCATGGTCTGGACCAGGGCCGGACGCGAGAGATCGCCGCCGCCGATCGCTGCCATGAGGACACGGCAGTGCTCCGCCCAAGCTGGGCAGACCTCCACCGTATCCTCCGGTCGATCCACACAATGATAACACCCGGGCGTTTCCTCCCGCCTTATCCAAAATAGGAATCTCCCGAAACAGCCATGTCCGATGTCCTCACCAGACATGACTGTTTCACGAAGGAGAGGACGCCGTGGCGTCTCTCAAGCCACTTTTAAAAAAGGGGACTTTTTGTACCACCTAACACCTTGATGATATATTAAGAAAAATACACGTAAACAATCTAATCTCTTTATTTATTAAAGCTTATAGATGAGTATTCGCTAAATAGCAAAACAATGTATTCCCGAATTATTATAATCTGCTAAAACTTAAAGACAACTTACTTACAACACCAAAGTTCCCGACTCATCCCAACAAGGTTTCAATATTAGTATATTAAATTATATTACAAAGAATTCGCCTCTTCGGATTATTGAATCGAAGAACTGTGAACTCATCTCATTAATATTAACAGAGACAGAACCTCATGTACCGACATTCAGGCTCTTCATTAAGAATAAACTTAGTGAAAAGTGAGGGATTCCGAAAGTACCTAAAGTCAAAGTTAAGTTAAAATAAGTGAGTTTTGAGTTGGTGAGGGGTCGCTTTTAGATGCTTTTTGAGGCGTAAGCGGAAGCGACTGGTGTTTGTATCTTTGTTAAGTACATATCTGAAAACGTTACGTTTACAGATATTTGTAAATTGTAATTCTGAATCAACACAAATTTTACCCTAGGACTTTGTGGCTAGGATTTGTGTTTAACACATTGATGTTGCAGGATCCTATAGTTTTAAAGAGATTACAAGTCGAAAAAAAAAAGAAACAGATTTAAAATAATTTATTTTAGTTTTAATCAGACAACAACTTTAGAATTCCTAAAACTTAAAACCTCGTAACCACCTAATTACCGCCACCTCTTTTCAACTTGCACTCATCGGATTCGACATCGAGTTCTCCTAACAGTAGAATCTGTTTTCACAACGAACACCAACTTAAATTAGAAAGCTTAACCCGACTGTGAATCTTACATCCAAGCAAAATTGGCAGTTAATATGTTTTACTTTAAACGCGTTGTTGATTTCACTAGAGTGCAGGGAATACGGAATGAGACTTAAAAAGGAATTTAATTTTGAACTAACGATGGTAATCCGGATGAAGGGGAAGTATGGAGGCGTATAGTGAGATAGCAGAGGGATAATGCAGTCTTGTTCGATGATTTACTCCTTGTTTATATCGCACTATCTTTTACCCGCAACTTCGCTTGCGTGGTGTGGTATTTCGTTTCATCGAAACCACATCTTTTATCAATCTATTTATTGGAAAGGGCTGTTTGTGTTCGAATAATTCTTGTACCCTGAACCTATCGCAGGACACTGATTCGACTTATACTTTACACTATCACCTTTGAAAAACAAACCTTAAATTACCTTTCACTGTTTTTACATTCAATTCTGTGCTTCATACCATTATCTTCCTCTTTTTACAATCTTAGAATATTTTTATATATTGACATTTTGTTGTAAATTGTCATCTGTCAGTTTTTCTTTTTCTATAAAGTTCACATGTTTTAGCCAGTGTTATAAGTTCAGGTTCTCTCCTAAAACTGCTTTATTACTTCTGGCTGACTAGAAATTATAGCAATCATAATGAAGTTAAATATACTTTTTTAAATTAGAATAACTGTCTGGTATAACTACGGGCCTTGAGCAAGAAATAAATCAGTCTATACATAGACTACAGTCTACAGCCTTCTTCCAAATCACATCTTGCAGCATTATTTCATCCCAGTAAGCACCGCCGACTAGCTCAAATCTACAACCCGGTGAGCGCCAGCGACCAGCTCAAATCTATAACCCGGTGAGCGCCAGGGACTAGCTCAAATCTACAACCCGGTGAGCGCCGGCGATCAGCTCGATAATAGTCAGTCACACAACGTACTCAAGATTTCTTAAAATCCTGATTAACCATGCTGGTGAAGTTCCTGGTCCACCATGCTGCTGAAGATCCTTACCCACCCCACTATCAAATTTCCTGATCAGCCACGCTGCTGAAGTTCTTGATCCATCACGCTGCTGGAGCACCTGCTACATTCCTGATCCACCCCGCTGAATTCCGTCTATGTACTATAATTTTAAGTGACGTATCTCCTTACTACTAAAAATAACGTGACTTACGACTAGCCCTCCAGTAAAAATAATGTGGGGGATAGCCGTAGTATTACAGTGGATGTCAGCGAATATCCCATTTATACATAGTTTTCATGTAAATCTTATTGGTTTACGCGGCGCACGCCAGTAAACCTCCCAGTCGGTATGATTTTATCCTACATCTTCAACAATTATCGTCATATTTCAACCAATTTACACAAAACCTTAATGAATTGTACACCTAAACCTTCCTCATGAATATCTCCGTCCATTGGTGAAAACTGTATGAAAATCCGTTGGGTAGTTTTTAAGTTAAACGTGTTCAGAAAGACAGACAGACGCGGCGGGTGGATTTTGTTTTATCATATTATGTAGAGATAGTGATAATCAGACCATAATGTTCCAACAGCTGGGCTTTCTCCTTATGAGACTTATGAGAGTAAGATGTGATCCACCACGCAGGTCCAGCTCATAATGACACTATACTCTTACTTGCTTAGGTACTTATATGGCACTGATGAAGAGGTTTAGCCTGCATGGCTCTCTCATGCCACCTCCGCGAGTATTTTTTGATGGCATGTATAATGAGATAAACACTATTTCGTATTTAGGAGGATAGAGAAAAAGATTGAGGAACAGCTCGGAGAACTGACGGCCGGGGTCATGTTGTTAAATAAGTAAATGATAAATGATTTTATTTCTGTAAGTAGGTTTGTACAAACACTTTTACACGTCAATCATATTTTTTTTAACTAGATGAGGTCGGCGTTTCCTATCTAATTACTCTGAGAAGAATGGCCGAAACAAACTCAGAGGTCACAGTCTCTTTTAAAGTCCAGACATAATCTTGGTCAGATCATGTGAAGACTATGTAGATTGGTATCAGAAATGGTCTTTTGAGGAAAGAACCACACAGATTGAGCGGACCTGTCCAGTCAGTGCACGCATTTGTCAGTAATCTTGCAGCTGGACTCAGGAAATCAGGACTTCAAAAGCTCAACGATTCGACGAACAATACTAAGAAAGGACATTTGGGTAGGCCGCATAAATTACTCAAATTGCCAGATCATGATACAAACTGAGAAAAAGAAAAGCAATGACCGACATAGTCCTCACATTCACAATAATTAAAATAACATAATACTTAACAAGTAAATACTCATGTATATAAAATATATACAACAGCAATATATATAATAAATATATACAAAGTAGCGTCGATTATAGGAATAATTACATTATTCCAAGTCTATATGCGTTTCTTTTTATGTAGTAAAAACCCCGGACTTAACAGTACCAATATAACGTCTACATGAAGTGACGTTTGCCCTATAATAAGATTAAACATGTCACCAAAACTGCCTTATAATACTCACCCAATTTGATACTATCCAACTATATAATGAATTGAATTCAATTAATGTCCAGAGCAATCCAATTTCTAATTCAATCGTTTGTTACATGAAATCGCTTAGTTAAACTCAGTATTCAAATGAGTCATGGGCATTCCCCAATCGTTTTCCATTGAAAACTAAATCGATTTCAAATTTTGTCCGCTAACATGGAAACAATAATAACTGATCACATTACACGATCACATCCAGTATCCGAATTATTCATGTGCAATTGCTATCTAAATTCAATTGAGCACAAATCGATTTTGAATGCAAAAAGTATCTTAAGCGATTAAATATGGTATTCGCGTAAGTCATATGCAAGCCTTCTCGATACTCGATTGAATACGCAAATCGATTCAGAATGGAGTACTGTTGTAGCAAGTAAACAATATCAAGAGCTGTCAATACTATAATCTAGCAAACGTCTTCACGGTCACGTCGTCTGTCGAGCTAACACATCCAAGTAAATATATATCGGTTATTGGAGATTTGTGACTTGCGTTGCTTTTAATTTGAATGCTGATTTAAGAATATCAAGGTTGATTTCAAACCACGGTATCTTAATTTAAGTTATTTGTGTACACAGCTATGGATTGGAGATCAATATAAAAATTGGATGAGAATAGGTGCGTTTAGGTATCAAAGTTCTACATGTTGGATCATTAAGTTCCCTTCAAAATGGTTGAGCTAAATGGTGCTGATCCATACGTCATGTTCGTGAACGAGCGCCGGCAGTAGGGACTGGTCATCATCTCTTAGCTGCCACCGCTTATTTTAATTTAATTTAATATTTGAATTACTTTTGTCTCTTTATTACGGACGCTTTTGACGTTCTGCATCGTTCTCACATGCATAATTTATTTCAACATTAATGATGTTACCAATATTTTGTAACCATATTTTGGTTTAAAGTGGAGTGGAGTGGAGTGTCCATGGAGTTTCTTGCCCGTTCTTCTCCATAGGTATTACGCTTTGGAATGGGCAACTAGCTTCAACTTTCTGACTGACCGACCCCTTGACAATTCAAAGGTGCCTGTAATTGGATTATTTGAAATAAATGGTTTGAGTTGACAGAGAAACGTAATATACTTACTGCATATTAATAATAAGATAAATACCGTGTTATTTTTCAAAATCAGCACTGATTTAGTGTTTCGGAAAATCATCTAGTTATATATACCTAAAGGGTAATTAGTAATTGAGTGCATTCCTTAAAATGGTTTTTGATGGATTTATTTGAACTCCAAAAGAAAAGTATCAATTTAATGTCCAAAGCGGAGTTTATTTCTCACAATTAGCAGTGTCTATGGTGTCTGTCACAGTCACTACAGAAAAAGTTACGTTCAAATGTTTTTACAAGAAATGGATAATGTCACAGTACAGACTCAACATAAATAGTTGAATACCACCTTTAAATAATATTAAAAAATTATAGTAAAAATTAAAAACATTAAATAAAAAACGAACTATAAAATAAAATACTAATACAATGTGAGTAGATCAGTAATGCAGATCAGACCTGACCACAACTACTACAGGCACACCCACCATCTCCGGACTTGACATTCAGCTTTGCCTGACAGACAGTCGAGGCGCCGTGTCACCAGTCGCTGCAGTTGCGACGAGCTCGAGCGATGAGCTTTTCTCCCCATCGTCGTCACCAACACCACCACGACGCCGAGGAAGTGGACGGCTACCAGCGGGCTTGGGACCTCGACGCCAACAGGCCCCAAACAAGGTCCCCGCTGCCAGTGAACATGTGTCGCGAATGCAATGAACCCAGCCCATAAATAAAAGTGTGTGTGGGTCGAGAGGTGGAAAATTTTGGATGTGACTGCAGACATAATTCAAACCCATTAATTTCGGTTTATGAAAAGTTTTCTGAAAAATTAACTCTTCCGCGAAAACTGTTCAAACTTTAGAATTTTCTTGATAGTGAACTAGGTAACGTAGATTGGTACTTTATTAAACTTTCTTATTTTTCAAGCTGAACACTTCTAATTATGATAACTTTGTTTTAGAGTGCGATCATTTAAGGATTAAGAAAGGATACTCGTACCTACAACATTTCGTAATTCTTTTCTTTTCGAACAATAACACATCATCTCACTCTTTTATTATATTGGCCCTTCTCATTTAAATTTCTGTTGATTTCTCAATTGCTTCTTTATTCTTCTTCATGACAAAACATTCCTTTCAGCGGCCTTCCTTGAGTTCAATTAAGAATGCCTCCTGGATTAATGATAAGGATCCTCAGCATCTTCTAAGCACATTTAAGGCTCTACTCCGTGTTATTGGTGATGGTGTGGTGTAGGAGCCTCTAACCGTTGCGGTCTCAGAAGGATACATGGTGTGTCTTGAGTGCTCTATAAGCCACGAATGCATCACAACATCTCCTACTTGCCAAACAGGCATTACGGATGACAGATCGTGGGATCTTTGATGATCTAAAGGGGTACACATTCAATGTCAAAAGACAATATGAGATGGACAAAGCCCACCTGGAAGACACCACCCATCAGTGGAATGGCTTAGCCAAAAGTATGAGAAACATGTTGGAGATCATAGAAGGCAAAATTCTTGACCTAATCAGTCAAGGGGAGCCTGTCGTCACACTCATTAGACCCTTCCTACCACAGCATCATCCAGTCGGGCTCAGTCCCCAAAACCACAGAAGCTAGAAATGCACCCCTTGGCTGTAGTAATTTTTAATGACAACACCAATTTCACTATAAAAGTCCTGAAGGCAGGTGCAGCTCATTTAGCTCATCTGATCCAGTTAAATGTAGACCGCCGAATCATCGTAGCATTGCTTCATCTGGAACTGGGGAGCCTAATTGATGATAAATGATTTTTATTTCTGTAAGTAGGTTTGTAGAAACACTTTTACACGTCAATCATATTTTTTTAAACTATATGAGGTCAGCGTTTCCTATCTGACTAATCTGAGAAGAAAGGCCGAAACAAACTCAGAGGTCACAATCTCTTTTAAAGTCCAGACATAATCTTGGTCAGATCATGCTAAGACCATGTAGATTGGTATCTGAAATGGCCTTTTGAGAAAAGAACCACACAAATTGAGTGAACCTGTCCAGTCAGTGCACGCTTTTGTCAGTAATCGTGCAGCTCGATTCAGGAAGAATTAAATATCTCTACTGTCATCCACAGTTGGTTTCCGACTTTAACGTGATAGACGGAACATTGACCTCTAAAAACCTCTAAAAATATTTGTATGTCAAAATTGACAAGACATAGCGCACTATTTAGTTCTTAAGATCCATCTATCATAAAACCTATGTTTCACAAATAAATTGATTTGATTTGATTTGATTTGATTTGATAAGGTGTTTCAAACCACTGCAGGACAAAGCTGATCAATGGGTTCAAGACACCGCAGAAATCTAGCCATTTATGCGGTGTCTTCGCCTCCTCCAAAAAAACCTTATCCCACTCTCCACCACACATCATTCATTACTTTTAGTCTTCTCCGGACTTAAATCTTGCTTTGCTAACGCAACCCCTCAATAAAATATGATGCTCAGGAAAAGTAGTGTAATTTTCGGTTAAAAAACTCAAAGCATTTATTTCAAATAAAAAAATTACAGGCACTTTTGAATTGTCAAAGGGTCGGTTAGTAAGAAAGATGAAGCTAGATGCCCATTCCAAAGCGTAGTAGGTACCAATGGAGAAGAACGGGTACCAAAGGTTTGTTTGCAAATCCTTGTTTTAAAGTTATATTTGAATGTGTTGGGATAGCAATCTCTGTAATTATTTATCCTTCGTGCTGATTCTTCTTATATTTTCCTTGTATTCCCAATTTCTAAATTCAAAAACACAACTTAATATAGCGCTAGCTTCAAAAATTATGTTTAAGATTATCCGAAAATTTCGCTTTAAAGCCGATACGATTGCGAACGTGTTTAAAGTTCCACAGTTTTGCTCAAAACTTCGTTAAAGACGGTTAAAGTAACGGGGGAAAATAATAGGGTTTAAGTTGAAGGCGAGAAGGGGAGATTTCACGGCCATTTTCAATTATGGCGTTAGAAAGAATATTAGGGGAGTAAACAATGGACATTATGAGAGAGCTTCAAGGTAATATTCGCTGGGTTAGGGATTTTTATAAATCTTGAAAGAAGACAAATTAAGATAAATAAAGTAAACGCGTATCGTGCTTAGATAATACCTAAGAAAACAATTAAAAACAATCGTACCTAATAATTTTTATTTTGTATTCAGTTATTTTTTAACTGAACTTCAAGTCGTATGACACCTAAACAGAGGCACAGTAAATACTACAATGATCCAGTAGCCTGATTAGTATAATAATTCATTAACATATTTATCTGTTGGATTTCAAGATCTACTTGGACTTAGAACCTAAATAAAGTCTTCGTTTTTCTGTAAATCGGTACCAATAAAATAACTACGTGTGCCTAAAAAAGATCGTCGGAAATGTCTAAGCATAAAATCAGAATCTCTCCAATGATCACGGCTGAAGGAATTGAGACATTAAACTCTGAACGCTCGTCTCTTATCACTTGTCACATTGTTAACGCTTGGTTGAAGTTTAGAACTTTAACGCATCATTAGCCAGAGCTATGATAGAAAAGAATTAATGGTTTCCGATGGGTACCTCGCTTTTTAATAATATTTCATATAATCGAATGACCATTTTCTTTTAACGATATTGTAAAATGGCATGGATTTATTTTGTTATGGGCAAACAGAAAAACCGGCCAAGTGCGTGTCAGCCACACACGGTGAAGGACCCCTAGAAATGATATCGTGTGAATTGACTATGGAAAAGATCTTATGTAATGGTGCAAGAAAAATGTAACCAACTAAACCCGTAAATACTTTTAAAACAATATAATAATCAGTAAGGTTATGGTACATTTAATATATTAACTCCAAAATATCTTCTTACATGCCTTAGACAGTTCAGTAGATATTTACATTTACTTTTTCACATAAAAACAAAATATTCCGATAGTCTTTTAAGGGACAATTTATGGAATGTATTTCATACCTCAGATTATCCGAATCTTCTCAAATATTCAGGCTTACACGAAATACCTCTAAATATTCAGAGAGAGTATCGTGTTATTTATAAATAAAAAACGTCGCCAGTCTTTTTATAAAATTAGATGAGAATTTTAAAGCAGATCAACCATATTTTATTGTTAATGTATTTATTAAACATATCTTTTTGTTCGGTTTTCATAAAGGTGACGTGAAAACATGAAAATTAATCAAGATGCGTGTGTATTATAAAATAACGAGATTTTTAATTTTTCAATGTTAAGAAGAATTTAAAATGCTTGTTACCAACCATGTCTAGCTTGGCATTACTATGCGTCCTATCTTAAAAGCTTAACAATGAAGAATTATAAAATTATCTTTACAGACGAAATATTGAATGTGACGTTGCGATTAATAGTAATTAGTAATAGGTGTGTTCTTAAGTTGAAACTTTTGCGGTTTGAGATAACTCTAGTCTCACTTACATGAGAATATTAAAACTATAACAAGTCAATATTGTTGAACGTTTTACAAAAACTAGACATTTGTACTACATATAATTATTTTTAATGTTCACTTGATACACGGGCTCAAACATCAAATACAAAATTAAACAAGTTTCCGTTCAATATAACTTCAGCGTAGCTGGATGTGGCTTGAAATTATTACGGGTTTTTTTTATGATGTGCTGTTTGAGTAGGTTTTTTAAAGGTGGTCATGTATTTGGATTCTGTGATGTTGTTGCTTGGGATAAGGTTCACTTTGCTTTGTATAGGATTTTAATAAGAAAAGACGTGTGTTGTACTACAAGTGTATTGAGCTACTAGTTTCGTTTGAAGAAATGCCTATTAAATATATGTTAATGACCTATATATACTTATTACTAAGTAGGTGTGAGCATTGAACGCAATACGTCACAACATACCGCCCACCAAAAGGCCTGTAGGTCTTTTAAGAAACAATGATTGCAAAATGATACATATTTATAAGATTACCACTAAACGTTATATAAATCTGTAGGTGGGGGTCTGTAATATTAATATTTAACATACATAACAACAAAGTTAATAGGTACTGCATTTCTAAAGAGCATATTTTAAACAGTGTGAATCAACAATCAATAAATTTACTTTTCTTTAAATCATTAAATAATACACTAGGTTCCATTGAGAGGCAATGGACATAGTTTTGTAACAGTTCTTTTTATTACGGAACTACCACTTTTGACACTATACACCCTCGTCAGACCGTCCGGACCAGGGTGCTTCTCGACGATTCGTCCCAAGGACCATTTTCCAGGTGGCAAATTGTCAGTTTTTATCAAGATAACATCTCCGATCTTAAATTCATCTTCCCTTTTATGCCACTTAGGACGCTGTTGCAATCTGGATAAATACTCATCCTGCCATCGCCGCCAGAAGTCGTGAACAAGTTTCTGTGAATGTTGCCAGCGAGACAAGCTGGACAGCCTTATGTCTTTCATATCGGGTGATGGGACAACAATAGGTACCTCTCCAATTAAGAAATGTCCTGGCGTCAGTGGATTCGTGTTGTCTGGATCAGTGTCGTTAATAGGACATAACGGACGGGAATTCAAGCAGGCTTCTACTTGGCAGAGTATCGTCGTCATCTCTTCATATGTCAGGTGAGTTGTTATAATTCTTTTCAAGTGGTATTTTATAGATTTAACACCGGCCTCCCATAATCCACCGAAAGAGGGACTGTAAGCGGGAATGAAATGCCATTGAGTACCCTCTGTGGCTAGTGTTTCTACAATTTCTCCAGTAAACTTTAAGCTTGCATCGTTCCAGGCATCTCGGAGCTCTTTTTCAGCTCCCACGAAGTTTCGTCCTTGATCGCTCCACAGGTGATTACATTTACCTCTCCTGGCAACAAAACGTCTAAAAGCGCCGATAAACGCTTCTGAAGTAAGATCACTTACAAGCTCTATATGGATTGCCTTTGTAGACATACAGATGAATATTGAAACGTAGGCCTTTGTTGTCCTGTTTCCTCGGCCTTTAGATAACAAAATTTGAAAGGGCCCCGCGAAGTCTACACCACTTTTCAAGAATGGCCTAGATGGAGTCACTCTCTCATTGGGTAAATCTCCCATAATTTGAGCTCTAGTAGTAGCACTAAGTCTAGCGCAAATGAGGCATTTATGAACATGTTTCTTAGCCATTGATTTTGCCTTTAAAATCCAGTATTTTGAACGTATAAAACATAACATTAGTTGAAGTCCTCCGTGAAGTGTCTTATAGTGTGCGTCGGCAATAATCAGAGGTGTCAATGTGTTTTTATTTCCGAGAATAATTGGATGTTTTCTTTCATCGGGTAAGTTTGCGTGTCTGAGGCGGCCGCCCACCCTGAGGATATGTTTATCATCAAGATAAGGGTTGAGGGATCGCAACGGACTTCTCCTTTTCACTTGTTTATTTATCTTCAATCTTTCTATTTCTTCCGTGTATTCTTCTTCTTGAACTCTTTTTATACAAATTGTCAGTGCATCTTCTAATTCTTGTGTAGTTATTTGTTTATTTATGTTCACATTGACCTTGTAGTTCAAGAATCTTTTGCAGTAACAAATGACCTTGAGTAATTCTGGTAAGTTGTTAAAATTTTCAAATTGTGTAGTTATTGATTTCTCTTGTTCTTCTGTGCTGAGGTGAGTAATAACTTTCTTTGTTTTAATTTCCATGTCTGTTGTCATAACTTCCTGTTTATTAATCTTTATTTCTTTTTCAGATAACCAACCTGGGCCACTCCACCACAAGTCACATTTCTTCAGTTCGGACAGCAACATTCCTCGAGAAGCTAAGTCTGCAGGATTATCACTCGACTGTACGTGATACCAGCGCTTGTTATTTATGTTTTCTACAATTTCGACGACGCGGTTGGCAACAAACGTTTTCCATCGATTGGGATCACCACATACCCACGCTATAACTATAGAGGAATCTGTCCATGCATACATATCTGAAGTTGGAATTTTCATTGCTAGTCCAATTCGTTTCATAAGCTTGGAGAGAAGTAATGCACCACACAACTCTAGTCTTGGTAAGGATATTGTTTTCAGGGGTGCTACTCTTGTTTTAGCAGCAATGAGTTTGATTTCAACCTTGTTATTTGTTTCAGTTCTTATGTATACTGCTGCAGCGTAAGCCCGTATCGAAGCGTCACTGAATCCGTGTATTTGTATATTTGTTTTGTTTGTTTCCGTTGTACCAAGCCATCTCTTCACTTGTACATCGTTTACCCTAGCAAAATCCGATCTTATCTGTTTCCATTCTTCACATAACGTTTCACTTACGTTCTGATCCCAATTCACCTTTTCAAGCCATAGTTTCTGTAACAGTATTTTTGCCATCACTGTACTCGGTGCAAGCCAACCAAGTGGATCGAAAAGCTTTTGTATATCAGATAAAATACTGCGTTTTGTTACATTAGTATTTTCAGATTTTGGTAAAGTTATGTTGTATTGAAATGAGTCTGTTTTCATGTTCCACACAATGCCCAATGCCTTTATTGTTCCATCAAGATTCATGTCTACATGTGCGTTGGTTGATCTGTTTTCTTCATCTATAGACTTCATAAAATTAATATCGTTTGATGACCATTTTGTGAGTTGAAACCCGCCCTTTTGTAGTATGTTTGTGACAGATTTGGCTAGAGAAATAGCAGTTTCAGTTTCATCAGCTCCATCAAGCCAGTCATCCACGTAAAAATTATTCTTGATGGATTGCACAGCGAGTGGTTGATCCCTTCCTTCATCATTAGCTGTTTGGTGGAGTGTTCTAACAGCTAAATACGGTGCAGATGCTGTACCGAATGTGACCCTCAGCAGTCGGTATTCGTGGAAATCATCACCCTCGTCGGATCTCCAGATAACTCGCTGGAAGTCTGCGTCTTCACGAGTCACTAATATTTGGCGATACATTTGTTTGATATCGGCCATGAAGCAGACACGCTTCATTCTCCATTTCATTAGATGGTTCCTCAAATCATCTTGCAGCTGCGGACCTACCAATAATTCTTCATTTAGTGAAATGTTGTTTGTGCCTTTGCAGGAAGCATCGAAGACAACGCGTGTACGAGAGGTCTCCTTGTCAGATCGAACTACAGCGTGGTGAGGTAAGTAAACTGATATTGTTTCTTTTTCTCTTTCAGGTATCTTCTCCATATGTCCTTGTTCTATGTAATCATCTATGACTTTTGTGTATTCTTTTTTCAGGTCTGAAGACTTCTTAAACTTCCGCTCGAGTTGCAAGAATCTTTGTTTGGCTATCTCCTTTGTGTTTCCTTCAGGTGTTTGTAACTTTGTACTCGTGCTCATTTCATTTAGTTGTGGACTGTATGTTTTGAAAGGTAATTTGACTATGTACCTTCCTTCCTCATTTCTTTTTGTTGTTTTCTCGTAGATATCTTCACAAATCTTATCTTCTCTTGTTAAATGTCTGTCCTTGTCCCACTCTATTTCCCATATCGATTTCAATATTTCGTCTACATCAACTTGGTGATGCATCACAAGGTAGGATTGGTTTTGTGGTTTTTCATAGATATCTCCGAAAATGATCCAACCCAGGTTTGTTTTTTGTGCGATTGGAGTGCCTGGTGGACCTTTTATTAAATCTGGCTGTATAATCTGTGCGTATTCCTTGACTCCTAATAGCAGATCTACAGAACCAGGTGTTAAGTAACTCGGATCAGCCAAGTTAAGCCCGTCGATGTGAGGCCATGATTGATTGACAATTGTTTTGGTGGGTATCTTAGTGGTCAGTTGTTTCGACATCACGTAGGCTTGGATCGGTAAACTATAGTTATGGTCCCACTGTGATCTTATATTAAGCTGTACCACGTGTTTGATCTCTGTTCTAGAAGATCCCACTCCTACAACACTTCCCTTGAATGGCTGTCGCTTGAGTTTCAATAGTTGAGTAGCTTTCTCACTTATAAATGTAGCTTGAGAACCTTGGTCTATAAGCGCTCGTAGTGAAATGATTTGACCCTCTGTATTTGTTGCTTCCACTACAGCAGTCGCTAACAGTGCTAATCCATGTCTAGTTGTAAAATGCGACGCGATCACTGTGTTCACTTGAACTGCATCCTTCTCTTCAGCTACATGCTGTGAAGCCAACGGTTGTGAGGTGCTCGGTGTAGCCGCTGGTTCTGTGTTCTTAGTCGCATGTAGTAAAGAATGATGACGTCGGTGACATTTCTGACAAGACACTGGTAGTTTACATCTCTTTACAGAGTGTCCAAGTGCTAGACAGTTAAAACATAAATGTTTGTTCTTGACATATTCGGTTCGCTCATCTAGTTTCATATCAATAAATTTCTTGCAGTGACACAACGTGTGGTTTTCTTTGCACATGATGCATGTCTTCTCTGTACTTGGTGTGGCAACATGATAAGAGCGTTCTTTTACTTGTTTCTCTCTTGTATTATTGTTAGCTGTAAAGCCTGTAACTAATTCCAACGTGCGGAACTTGGACTCCATGAAATTCTTTAATTCACTCCAAGTAGGCAATGCTTCGCTGTCTTTCTTATAGGCATACTCTTCCCAGCCTTTATGTGTCTCTGGGTCAAACTTCTGAACGAGCAGAAATATTATTACATGATCCCAAGAGCCCGTAGTTATTTTTAAATTTTCCATGTTATTTAGGCATTCTGTAGTTGTATCTAACAAGCCTTTTAATTGGACGGCTGATTGCGAAGTCATCTTCCTCTGGTAAAATAATCTTTTCATGATGCAGTTTAATATTATGCGTCTGTTACCATACCTTTTATTCAAAACATCCCATGCAGTTGCGTAATTACTGGATGTCACTTGTATATGGGTCAATAACGCTTCAGCTTCTCCACTCACACTTGTTTTTAAATAATGTAATCTCTGTACATCACTGAGGTTATTATTTTCGTGCACCAAAGAAATAAACAAATCTTTGAAAGTCGGCCATCCTTCATAATCTCCTTTAAACTTAGGTAATTCTATTTTTGGTAAATGCACTATATTTTGCGCTGCATGTGTTACGTTCATACTAGAATTTCTCGAATCCATCAATGTCGATTCTGCTAACGACGTAAGCATATCTTTCAAATCACCTTGTAATGAGCTGTATAATTCTTCATAAATAAAGAATTCTTCGTTCAAAAAGTATGGCAAAATTCCTTTTTGTTCTTTGGGTGTTATCTTTACTAACCCGTCATGTGCGTTCTTGAATGACATCCAATACTCATCAATAATTTTCACACGTGCTTCTATATAACCTTTTGTCAGTCTTCCCTTTGGACACTTTTTCAAGTTTGTTTGCGTTTTTTGAAGTAAGTTAGCACCATCTTCCAAGACTGCGAGATATTGTTGTTGTTCTTTCGTAGTATTCATTTTGTTTCACTATATTTTCTTTAAACAAATCTTCAATAAAATTGTTCGTAAAACTTGGTAATCTTTCGTAGTAGCGCTAATTACTTATTTGCAAACATATTCATAAGTATCTATTACCGCGAGGTGTTTTTTCTACGAATCCTTATCGCTGTGGAATGCGGTTCTTTTGTTCAAGCGGCCAGATGTTTACCGCTCCGTAGTTGTTGCGTTCGGCTCGAATACGACCATATGTTGCTTGGGATAAGGTTCACTTTGCTTTGTATAGGATTTTAATAAGAAAAGACGTGTGTTGTACTACAAGTGTATTGAGCTACTAGTTTCGTTTGAAGAAATGCCTATTAAATATATGTTAATGACCTATATATACTTATTACTAAGTAGGTGTGAGCATTGAACGCAATACGTCACAACAGATGTATTTCGATAATTTATTATATCACATCAAAAAATCAAAATCAAAATATTTTATTTCACATAAACCAACATGGGCACTTATGAAATGTCAGAAGCTAGGTGCATGATACTTTTTCTTATTTAAATTAAATAAAAATGTATATTTAGATTGTTTATTAAAATGTTTTCTTATGTGTAGATCGACGTATTCCGGCTTTGGCATTAATAAAGACTTGCGGTATAGTTGGCAATTTTTTAAATCTTTGATGCGAGTATCATACAGCTGGTTACTGTTGTATTTATGGTAAGAAGATTTTGCTGAATCACAGGTTAAATAAATATAAATCGCTTTGTACTTCATTTATAATTGTGTCAATGGAGTGATAAAAGTAAAATAGACATGTGGCATCTGCGTAAAGCTTTAGGTTCCTGTTTATTTTAGACCAATTTCGTGGACACTATTTATTTTTGTAAAGGAGGAATAAAAGAGGGGCCAAAATTGAGCCTTGGGGTACACCGTATGTTATAATTTTGGGATTACTCTGAGTGTCCCCCAAACATCACTACTTGGTAACGGTTTGACAGGTTGAACCTAAAGACGTCAAGGGCAGGGCCTTTTTTGCCAAATCTAGACAGAGATGATGACGTAAAAAAGATTTGTAAGCATACTAGGCTAAGAATATTGCTGCCCCCAATCCCCAGAGATTTGCCTACATTCCCCGCTCTTGTTGATGCATCAAGCCCTCTATTGATAGACTATTATTCAGGAGAAAAACCAGGTTTCCTATATGCATTTGAATCTTTTGATGGACCGAATTGCGGGAGAGAGATGGGACTGGCTCAATACCATAGTGGCAAAATACCTACCTGCATGCGGCAAGTCGCACATAGCTGCATTCACTGTAAACTTGATAAAGACGGCTATCGGAAGCCCTAGCTATAGCAAGCTCCTTATTTGCTACTGATTGGTATTGTTCTACATCAGAAGTTATAGTACTACATCCCCGTTATGACGTTTCTTTATAATGATGTGGACATGATCTCTCTTAGAGCTTATGAAGGGCTTGCGCAATGAGGGCTACCGCGCTTGATTTCGCCGATAGAAGCGCTGGTGTAGAGTAAGGTCTCTTGATGTCAAAATATGTACTGAACGTTCACTGTTTGCGGGATTTTTATCACGGATTTTAACGAATGATTCATAATTGTTGTAATGGTTGTGCCATTCCTGATTAATTATGGCTTAATATTTTAAGTAAAAAGTTAGCATCTCATTTGGTAGCACTTGAAGGAAGAATATAATTTGTCTGCTTCATGCTTGCCAATTTTAGGAACATTATAATCTGAATATTCATTTGAAGTTTTAAAACGTAATAAAATAAACATAATATGAATTTATGGGTACTTAAACATATCCAAAACATCAAATAAAAGTACCGCAACAGGACCTTACTCGGTAGTGGCGCCAACTAGTGAGCACAAAAACGATAGCCCCCATCGTCTCAGGGAGGGAAACCCTAATTATCTATGGAAACAACTAATATCAACTAGTACATATAACAGAGAGGCTGTTCATGACGGATATAATCCCAGGATATAGATTTTCTTAATATATCCCTGAGAGACACCCAGTGCGCAGCCTGAGAACATCAAGCACCAACAGATATATTCCTTTTGGGAACAAAAGGTATAGTGTGGATAACTGGGGAGAAATACCTTGCAGCAAGAGATGATATGATCAAATATCCAGTCGATCATACCATTCAGAGGCAGGTTGACTTCTTTTATCCCAAAGCAAGGAACCCAATCCCTTGGTTAATTTAAAGAGAGAAATGGTTCATGAAGAGGACTTTGAAGATGTGGTCCCCAGCAGTAAAGGGTATGCATTGCGTCGTTTTCAACATCTTAGGGTTCCTGTTTGAATCATTACTTATGTTTTATTTACAATTATTTGGGTGTATGATTGTATGTTTTTTTGGTTTTTACATTTATGGGCTTTAGAAATAGAGACTTTTTAAAAAGAATTGTGAGAAATTAAAAAGGTATTCTTTAAAAAAAAAAACTATACGAAGAGAAAAAATGAATAATGATGTTATATTTTTTATGTGATCTTTGGCCTAAACTTATTTGTCTATTTCGAGGATATATTACAGTATTTTATTCCTACATTATAATTTCTGTATTAGACATCTTTCATTTAAGACATAATTATTCAACCTGTGTTAAGCTTTACTTGAACGGCAATTAATTTAGTTCTTTAATTTTATGAAATTTAGAATGTCTGCGTCTAACAAGCAAATTTTTCCTTACAATGGATGTCATTGCAGAAAAAATAGTAGAACCTGATGGATTGTTTATATCTTTTATTAGGACAATATAAGCCAAAATTCGTCTTGAAATATATTAATGAAGTCGATTTAACTATAATCACTCGATTATCCAATGAAGTAATTAGTTATTCCGTTAAAAACTGGGTATGTATTCATTCCTGTTCGCTCAAATTATCAAAACCTCTCTCTTTATCTCGATATTATATTTTATTTCTTTATCATAGGAACATTCAGGAAACCCTTCTTTTCTTATTAACTAGAATCTTGTCTTCTGCAAAACGGTATGAAATTTTTTCTCATGTTTTCAATCTTTCAATTTTCTTCTCTATATTTAAAATTTCTGCTTGTACTTACGGTCCTCATCTCCTATTATTTATCTTAGGTGTTGACCGTGTTTATCAAGCCGAATTTTGGCCTCACGCCCAGGGTTAATGGTATAGCCTGTGAGTCGTAATAAGTTACCTCTCGACTTGCGACGAGACTACACAACGACATCTTTGTTCACGTTTCGGCAGCCACATCGATCGGAGGATATTTCCAGTTATTTACATTTCGATAATCCTAAACTCGTAAGTTCATTTTCTTTTTAATTTAAGTACGTACCATGACCACGGTTTAACTTAGCACTGTCTCTTAGACAATAGAAACCTTATATTTAACGTGCGCGTCCTAGAATACCGATTGCAATCACGCTCTTTAGGACGTATATCGAATACAAGACTAAAAGGTATTATCGATCTTGTGCGTCTACGTTTTTCTCGTGTAATTCCTTTTTATACAACAATATCGACCACCTTTTCTGCATTTCTTTGCAATTTTTTAATATTTTGTTTATATTTTTTACCTTTTTTATATTTGAGAGTTTCGATGTATTTTTTATTTATTACAAATTATACGTGTTTATGTGGTGAATCCCTTTTTTATTTCCCAACAATAATCACACAAACACTCTGAAAGGAATCTATTTTAATTCCGAAGTTACTCGTGAATACTCGATCACTCTGGGAGTAACAACCCCTAGAGTTACAACGTTGAAGTAAGCAATTTTTCTTAATAAACCCGCTTGTATACATACCTACATGTGGAATGCACTAAAAGTATTGAGTATTGAGAATTAAAAAGATGTTTGCTACGAGATGTTATTATAGCTCATAGACAATATTTTTTTTACTGCAGATTAAAACAGCAAGCCTCTTCAAAGTTAGGTCTTATTTTCAAAAAAATATGATACACAACCAACACTGGCTATACAAAAGCAGAGATACCTCAATTCCTTCTATCATCATTTTAGCCCAACTCCCTTCAGAAAAATCTATTATTCGCCTTACCCAATCATTTTATCTGCGGGCGACAATGCCGTATTTACATGCCCCTACGCTTCTCTGTATTGTAAGTAGAATACCACCCCCCCCTGGAGGGACTTAAGGTGTTAAGGTAAAGCGATTTATGTAGTTCCCTTAAAGGGACGTCACCGCTTCAAAACAATTCCCGAGATTTCGATACAGGTTTATTAAAGTTTATGTCTGTTAAGGAATTTTGGGATCTACAAGGATCTACAAAATTTTGGTCTAAAAGTAACGTGGTACGGGGTGTCTCGATGAAGTTGGTGTGACGGTAATAGTTGTTGGGTACTTACTACCTGTATTTGTGTTATGCAGAGTTAAAATAAAACGAGCCTCAATGAAGTTTAAAAGAATTTTTTAATTAATAATTAATTTAACAATGTAAATTTTAACGGTTTCAACAAAATCATAATCTTTAGCAAAATAAGCGAAAAAGGTACAACAGGTAACTAAAACAAATTTTATTTCGTACTGAAGTATTTATAAAACGCAAAATGGCTTGTTTGCGTAATTATGACCAGCCCAGTATCTGCTTTTCTTATTTTCTCATTTGTATCCCCTTCTATACGCAGTTTCCATGTTAACTGTACTACGAGTATCTACTCCTTATTAGAGTGATAAGAAATTGAAGTAGGTACATAGTACGTGGGCGTCCCTCCCCTCCCCCACTTCCCCTCTAATTAATTTACTGTTGAGTTCAAAGAAAGTTGTCGAGGAGTTCACTGCTCGGTTTCAGTTGCTGACGTCGTTTTTGTAGATCTTGATTTAACAGGTTAGGGTACCTCACTTAGTATAAAATTACTTCGTGGTCACCAATTAATTCCAGATTTCATGTTTTTTTTAATCAGAATTAAGTCCTGTTTGTGATGTTCTACTGCAAAAAGTATAACGTTTATAAATCCATGCGATGAACGACAATCACTTTTGAATATTAGCACAATGGAAAATGCACCTGAGCACTTGATAGTGTACCCAGTTTAACTGTGAATTTAGCTTAGCGTCACATGCTTTAAGATCGAAACCAGGTAGCTGACCTTAGAGAACATGTATGAATCCTTACAAGTGTTACAAAAACAAAATTTAAGAAGAAATATAGGTTATATAACGGACGGAATTAAAATCGTTAGGGTTAAAATGGTTCCCGGGACAACCATTGGTCCTTCTGGTTTAACCCTATTTGTTCTCGTTTGGAATAAATATTAGAAAAAAAATGCGTCATGTGCTACCATGCTGTACGACGCGAAATTAATGAAGATGGCGTTGTACGGAACTCATGGGTTTGTTTACAGGAACGCCAGAGTTCATCGTGGCATCGATGGCCTTTGCTTATGCGCCTTTCGCATCCACACATTCAACGTAAAGACCTCTAAATATAAGATGATTTGATAACGACTAGAACAAAATTACGCGGGATGGTCAGAACACCCGCGAAGGAAACTGAGAGGAACGCTGATACTGGCTCACAATTCTCCTCAGGTTTGAGGCAGTTTGCTCCTGGAAACCCAATGAAAGCCCGGGCCAACTTAACTAAAACACGCGAAAATAAATGGAAATTCGGCACCATATACCGCAAATTAGGAAATTTTCCCTATAAAGTTAAGACTGACAGCGGGCTCACTTGGATTCGTCACCTCGACCAGTTACTGCGAGTAACTGATCGAGGTGACGAATCCTCCCTTGATTTGCAGCGGACGCGTGAAACACAAAATCAAATCGAAAGGCCGTAAAACGAAGTTAGTTTTGAAGACGAAAAACAAGTTTTTCTTAAATATGTTGAGCTACTTCGAGGTTACTTACATTAATCTTGTGATGATCTTTTTAATGTCCCAAGAGCCAAATCACAGTCAAGGACCTCTCAATCTTGAAACCTATCATTATTATTCCCATTCAAAGCAAAGAGAAACCATCAAAAACCGTGAAACCGACCCTTGCTCTAAGACCATCAATAAAACGCACAAAAGAGTATCTTAAACGAACTTTAAGATTAACAATGTCGAGCGGGGTTCGAAGCCGGAGCGATTGATTACAATTCACACATCATTAGGCACCCACCGGCGGGTAAGGCGCTTGATACATTACCGGGCTATCTCTTTTAAGGAGACTGACATGTAGAAGTCGAAGCAGAAGCTTAGGTTCGCCTTGTGTTACATTTGTTTTTGTTATTATTATTTGAAATTATAAATAAAGAAGCGAGGAGAAATAATGGTCTTAAGATTGTTTGATAGACTGATCACACAATTACTAGAAATTAAAAAAAAAACATTAATTGCAGGTCCTTAATTGACCCATATTAAATACAAAAACAATACACAATTATGTCAATTTTATAAAGTGTCACTATTATGCAATTAAATAAGTAATAAAATCAGTTTATTATTGAATTATTGTAAACTAAGTAATGCATTTGGTAAATAAAACGCGGTATTCTATGCCATAGCATTATGCTGTATTATAATGGTGGTGATAATGTTTAGTGTCCAACCAGGGCGCATCCATTAAAAATATTTTTAAATGATGTGTATTTATGACTATAATAAGTAGGTTAGTGTCGGCCCAAAAAGTGGTTCATCTGCTTTAATTTTCGCTATCGGCTACAAAACTTCTTTGACCAATAATAGGTTCTTGATTTACTGCTTTTCGATTCACAGTACATAAGTGCAAAGGATACAGAAAAAGAGGTGGAATAATTATTTCCGAAAAAAGCTTCCCAATGATTGAATCTGCTTTGTGGTTTACTCAGGTAAATGCACCACTGAAGTGTTTTGTGTAGAAAACGGAAGTCATCACACTTATTTAACAAAAGAGGTAAACGGAACTAAAAGGATAATAATGTTGGGAAATTTTGTAGCTGGTGTGATATATATCTTCACGCTCGCACCCTTTCTGGGGTGAGAATAACATAACGAAAAACTTTACTTACTTCCTAACCAAACAGCTACAGCTACAGTTACTAAGCCAAACAGATTTTTGGTTATTTGGGTTGGAGGATATGAGGGTCGGCTTGATTACAGAATTATAAAAGTGATAAATAAACACGTATAAAAGTTTTAGATTTATTAAGCAATAATAAAAAAAAAAAAACAATCAAACCAAAAAAA
The DNA here is from genome assembly GCA_917490735.1 of Dryobotodes eremita. NCBI lineage: Eukaryota > Metazoa > Arthropoda > Insecta > Lepidoptera > Noctuidae > Dryobotodes > Dryobotodes eremita. The sequence continues at coordinate 26,437,623 of OU823242.1, forward strand.
TAACAAATCAAGCAAAATCATGGAACATGACCATCAATTCTATTATATTTATATCAAAATGGGGTAAAAACGTTTAGTACCAGTGCTTCTAGGAAATAAAAGGGAAGCAAGAGAAATGATTAGATCCAATAGAAAAGGGGAACACCGCTTCACACTGATCATAAGTATCACAAATTTATGAGGTATTTGTAAGTATTGGTCTTTAGGAATAGCGTATTTATCAGTAGAGGGTTTAGCTGTTTGATGCCCTTACTACCAAGTCACCAGATTCTCAACTAACCAGATTCGCACCTCACCAAATTCACAAGTCACTAGATTCGCAACTCATCAGGTAATTTAATATCTGTCGAAGCTGCCCAACCTCCATAGTGTCGACGACGACTGGCTGACTAGAACAATGACATGATAGATGACAAAAGAGACAAGAGAATATAGACAAAAATTGCAAAATATATTCAAATAATAATTTAATGGGTATTTCTCATTAAATTTCGAAATTTGATTCCCGAGTCATTAGTGCCGAGTCATATGCATTAACTACATAAGTCTTTTTTTTATTCCAATGCACACTGTCTATACCACTATTTTTAAAAAGAAAATGTATTACCTCTAAAGAAAAAAAAGATATGGCTACTTTGTTACCGTGAAAGTCATTCCCTCACCTTGTCCCTGAGTTCCAAAACGTTACTAAAATGTCTATTCATCTCAAATATATCAGGGTTATTCTAATCTATGAGTTAAAAAGTGACTCTTAGTAGAACAACTATAATGCAGTTAAATTTTCTCATTAAAACTTTTACTAGGCAGTAGAGCGTACAGTAAATTGTCATAAATCACCAAAAAAAAAGCAAAATTTTAAATAAGTATTATAAAAAAAATAAGTTGAATCATCGAATCATCATGTCCTGTGTATGTATCCTAACCCGATTCCAAGGTAAAGTAAGGAATTAAAAATATAGAAAATCACATTTCATCACCAAATTCTCCTATTTTATATTCACATAATGTTGCGCTTATATTAAAACAAAACTGTATAATTTTAAGAGTTCAATATTATTTTTATTTGCTTAAATACCTTTGTATCCAGAAACACAATCATCTCTGTGTATATTGCGAAATTGCATTAAAAAAGTGGCAACATTTGTTTCGAGGTAAACAATTTTTATATAATAGCAACACACAGTTACTTTGCTGTCAAATTCATGGTGCCATTGTTGTGATTTTTTGTCGGCTTGAGAAAAAAAGCTAAAAAAGTGCTGAAATCGGGTTCCTGAAAAGTTCCAGCGTCATTTCTGTTTAGAGTTCTTATGGGTAAGTAAAAAACCAGAAAATTTTCAGTCTTCAACTGTTTGTTTGTAATTTATTGCATGATAACAGTCATGTATGGAATTGTCAACATAACCTCAAAATGTGGCGACAGTTTTTTTCAAACCCAGGAATTGTCATTTCTGTGTATGTCATTTCTGTGTATAGCCGTATACACAGAAATGATGTTGTACACAGAGATGATTCATTTCAGACAATATTCATGATTGGACGTGTTTTCAACCGATTTACAAAAAGGAGGAGGTTCCCAATGCAACTGTTTTTTTTATGTTTGTTACTTCATAACTTTTGACTGGGTGAACCGAATTTGATGTTTTTTTTCTAATTTAAAAAAAGGTGCTTTTTGTATGGTTTCATTTTAATCTGGTTCAATATAAGTATCCTTTGTTTTAGTCTCTCAGCCATGGCTAAACCATCAGAGACTGAAAAACGTGCCAAGCACCGGTTGACGAATAAATTAAGTATGCGGCGTGCCCGACAGAAGATGACTGAAGAAGATCTAGAAGAAAGAAGGCGAAAAGATAGGGAGAGATACCAAAAGAAGAAAGAAAAAGGGTTAGTCAAAATCATTGCGGATGTAACTCCAAGACAGAAGAGAGCTATACGTAAAAACTGGAAAGAAGCATCGAAGAGGTATCGTCAAAAGAAAAAAAGCGAAAATCAAGTCAATTTACAAACCGAGCAGTTAATTTCAGAAACACCTCCGGATAGTCCTAGTGTATCTAGTCTGTCATCAAGAGCGCTATCAGGGAAACGCCGTGCCATGTCCAATCGTCGCCTGCTCAAGCAAGAAAATCTTACCTTAAAACTTAAGCTAAAACTCATGGAAGTCAAGGTAATGAGATACAAAACAAGGCTACAAAGAAGTCAACATAAAATCGCAACACTAGTTTCGGCCCCTGCAGGAACCAAGTTTAATAGCGTCGCTTCTATGAAGAGGAAGGTCGTGGAAACATTTTTGGAAAGGGATGAATGCAGTAAAATGACAGCTGGAAAAAAAGAAACCGTCACTAAGAAGGGTAAAAAGAAACAAATACGATTCCTTCTTGATAACCTATACAATTTGTATAAGAAGTTTCTGTCAGAAACTGAAATGAAGATGTCATATGCGCTTTTCTGCAAGTACAGGCCATTTTGGGTCTTGATACCCAACGTGAATAAACGTGACACTTGCCTTTGCATTATTCATAGCAATATGGAACATCTTGTTAAGTCATTGAAATTGGCAAGAGTTATTGATAGCAATTCTTCGGCTATTAGTGTCGTCAAAAGTCTTTGCTGCGAGGGTAAGTTACAAGAAGCTTGTTTAAGCAGAGAATGTCGTAAGTGTAAAGACTTAGAAATTAATTTTAAGAATTATAATCCAAAGGACACTATAACATACGAAAAATGGGTTACTAAGAAGGTCGATTGTGTTGTAAAAGACAAGAACAAAACCGTTTCTAAAACTGTTAAAGATAAAATAGTGACGACCAAGCAAAAGCTTTGCCAACTTCTTGTGCAGACATTACCTAAGTTCATGAATCACGTCAAAAATATCAGTCATCAATATCGAGCAGTGAATTTTTTAAAAAATCAAGCCACTGATGACTGGGCCTTGCTACATTTAGATTTTTCAGAGAATTATAATTGCAAATATGGGGAAGAGGTACAGTCTGCACATTTTGGTGGCTCCAAGCCTCAAATTACTTTACACACATCGGTTTTGTACCATTACGACTGCGAATCTAATAACACATCTATCCAGTCATTTTGCACTCTATCAGAGAACAACCGTCATGACCCAGTCCTTATCTGCGCTCACCTGTTGCCCATTTTGGAAGAAATCAAATGTAAATTGCCTAACCTAAAAATTATGCACTTTGCTAGCGACGGCCCTGTTACGCAGTACCGAAATAAAAAAATGTTTTACCTAATTGCTAACTATATTGCGACTAAATTGGACGTAGACTGTATTATGTGGCACTACAGTGAAGCTGGCCACGGCAAGGGCGCGCCAGATGGCGTTGGTGGGTGTGTCAAGCGAGTAGCTGACCAAGCAGTTGCTCTCGGAAACGATGTATCAAATTTTGAGACATTTGCTAATTGCATACAAGAACGATGCCCGGGTATAAAAATAATACCTGTTCATGATTCAGAAATAAACACTATTGAAGAACTTTTAACGCACAGCAATCCCAAGGCTTTCAAGGGAACATTAAACATTCACCAAGTCATCTGGCACAAAAAAAATCCAACGATAATGTATGCTAACAGGCTTAGCTGCTTTGCATGTTCTCCTACAAAGAATTGTCATCATTATGGCTTAGGAGTTATAAACGTTGAGAAGGTTGTAACACTACCATCACAAACATCATCCACCTTGGCTCCAACATCTCCTGCATTACAACCACAGTATCCATCACAACATCCATCACCAAATTCATCACCACAACAATCTCTACATTCATCGCCACTTCAATCACCACAAACATTGCGGCAACCATCACCATTATCTCCTCCGCGGTCACCTTCCTCACCACCTATCACAATTGATCCCGATGATGAATCTCCTACCATATTTGATATGAAAAAGTTTTCGACGGTACGTAAATCTATTTACAACTGGTGTTATACTTCATCATCTTCATCTTCAAACGTTTCTACACCAACAACACCTGCAACCAGTTCTTGTCCTACAAGTCAAAATCCAGCTAGCCGCAAAAAAACGTTTTTTGATGATGATTCTACAGACGGAGAACTTTTTTGATTACCAAGACTGATTTAAATTTGTCATTAATATTTACAATGTTCTAAAAATAAATTCTTTAAGACTGATTTGCTAATTTGCAATGTTCTCAATTATTGTGGTTTTTTAGGGTTAGCGAAAAACAGTTCCTATAGATAAGAGCTAAGTTTTAATAATAAAGTCGCTTAATAATGACATGGACAAAATGATACACAGAAATGACAATCATTTCTGTGTATCAGTTTGTTATAATTTTTTGAGGAATTATTTGTTTACTTTAAAAAGAAACTCTGAATAGTTTTTATTGTTGACATTCTTTCTTACTTATATATTTAGCGTTTAATTGGTAAGAGTTTACGATTTGTTAAAAACAGTTTTTTTTTGTCATTTCTGTGGAAAACAGCGTCATTTCTGTGTACGCAGATTTTAAGTTTTGTTCATTTTTCTAATAAAAGAATAAATATTGATCTCTGACTTTATTGTTTTTATTTAACTATATACAAAATACGCCTTATGTGTAAAAATTAAGTTCTTCTGGGATATATTTTAATTTTTCACTCTAGATTAGAATCACCCATCAATATTCTTAATAATGAAATTATGCTAATATATTAGAAAGATGTTTGTTATTGTTTATAAAAGCTTCCATCTTACAACGACGAATTTATAAAAACGATAATTTGATTTTAAATATGTCCCGCCGAATAAAATCATTCCCTCACCCTATTACGAATATTCGATTTCTGAATGTATCGAACGATATTTAAAAACGCAACCGTAAGTTTTTAGTACCTGGCAACACTCTCAAATGATTCAAGATGGCGATTTCTTCTCAACCGTAGGTGAGTTTGTACAAAAACATATTATGTAAAAAATTGTTAAGAGTTACATTTATAGCGATCATTACCTCACCTTACATGTATGTATTGAGCATTTTAGTATATACTCGTATGTATATAATTTGTTGTTTTTATGCGTTTTTGGGACTAAAATGCATATTCGAAATGTATCTATCAAATTGAGGTTATGTGCTGGTGTTTTTGTAGCTTTAGTTAAAATTCGTCATTCGTCGAAATTACTATTCCTACTTTCCGGGGAACACAAAACATACGCCAGTTCGAATTTTTAAACAACACCTTACAGTGCAGAAGACTTTCATGCATAGATTGCGAAGAAGATCGTACCCACTATCAGTTGGGATATTTTCAACAACACCAAAGTAATCGATCTACTAAGAGGCGTAACAAATCCCCTCAACAGTCAATGGAATTGGATATAATGAAGGATAATCACCAACTGTATTTAGCGTCGTCTTCGCGCATTCAACATCATACTGGAATGTTCAAAGAAAATTATACAATTGATTTAGAAAATGAGGGATCTACTGTTGTCTCAGACAATGATAAGATTGCTACCATTGGAGAATATGTCCTGATAAAATGGGGCACGAATAAATGTATGTACGAAATAATGCACGAAAATAAATAAATGGGAGACGTTTTATTTGTTTTTGAAGATGGTTTAATGGCCTAACCATTAAACCATCGTCTTCATTTGTACATGTTTTTTATTATAATATAATAATAAATCATTCCCTCAGTCTGTTAATCATTCCCTCATTATTTATTTTTTAAAACCTCATTTTTTATAGATTATATACAAAAATATGGAAGACCAATACTCCTAAATAGATATCTTAAAGCAACTTTAATGATCTCTGCAAATAAAATATCTAAGTTAATAATTTTTTTTTTTTAAATAATATCTCAAATTTTGAAATTTCGTGAGAACTATCCTAATAATCGCTTCCTTTTAAAATCCCTGACGACAAGACCGTTCAATATATCCAACAAAGAAATTGTATAACTTTCACAATACATTTTTACGACTATTTTAGTGATATACAACCTCATTACATAAACTGATAAAATCGATTCTAATGCATAAAAGGTCGGAATTAAATTGCTGATAAACAATCTCCTTTCATAAACATGTTTATTTTTCATTTACATTATTGTGACGTGACACTGACATATTGCATTTTCTAGTTTGTGATCATTAAATACTTACATATATATATCGATGTTTGCGATAAACTTATTTAATTTACTCTTTTAACTGTGAATTAGACTTTTATCAATTAGTGTAAATTGTAGAATTAACATGGCTGAAAGCGGTTTAAATTTATTAAGAGTCAAAGAGGTAACATGGTTTTATATATAAAGAGGCATGAGGAACAGAATGTCAAGCTCACTCATACCTCCATAGAGGGAGGATCCTCCAACCAGACGGGTGTCGTGTCTGGTGGGCAACTGTCCGACATTTTGATGTCTGGACGTTGTATATATATATATATATATATATGCTAGTTGTGCGGTAAATTCTGCTTACGCGATGCAGGATTTTGCGTGACATCAGTGTGACGCGTAGCTCGCATGTGGCGTTGTTAATGCCGCTACAAGTATAATTTTAATGTACAAAACAAATCAGGAACCACTAATTGGAGATGTTCCAATAAAAAAGAATGCAATACTTCAATTACTTTGAACGCTAACAATATCACTGTAAGAGAAGGAAGACATTCATGTACTCCAGACCAGATCCGAAATTTAGATGATGCTACAATAGACGAATGCGAGAAGGAAGTAAGTGTCACTTTAAATACTGTGCCAAAAGCCAGACCAGATCCGAAATTTAGATGATGCTACAATAGACGAATGCGAGAAGGAAGTAAGTGTCACTTTACATACTGTACCAAAAATATTCGAAGGACATTTTTATAACACTGTGGACAATAATGAAAGGGCTGTGCATGAGATTCTTCCGTTTTTTCTAAGAAGGATACTTTATATAGAGCACGGGCAAAATATTTAAAAGTATGTCGTGGTTTGATAACTAATACTAAGAATGTAAAATTACCGGAGCACATTGTTAAAGATTTACTTTTATTTGACGACGGCGATGACAACAAAATCATTAATTTTGGTAATTGGCAAAACAAAAGTTAAAAACTGTTACTAAATGCTACGAGGATGGCACTTTCCGAGCAGCACCAAGCCATTCTATCAAATTTATACAATACGAGTACATGCGGACTAATCACGCAATTGGTTGGTTTTGTGCCTCTAGTTTACTTATTTCTTCCTGACAAATGTCAAAATACATAATAATCGTTATTTTTTTCAAGTACTAAAGGAACAATTTGGCTTGAAACTAAAAACATACAAATGTGAATGAAGCTGCAGCGATTGCAAGCGATGAAAGAAGTGTTTTCTGACGCATTAGTTAAGGGATGTTATTATCATTTTCAGAATGCGAATTGGAGAGAATGAGCAAAAACATTGGTTTGACCAATACTCGCGAAAGAGTTACGCATCTTTACACATTATTGCCCTTACTGTCAACGATAATAATGCCTGAAGCATATATAGGCATTTGTAAAATAACACCACAAAATGAAGCTTTTACGAAATTCAAGAACTATTTTGATAATCAATGGATCATAAAAGTAACCAGTGATGTTTTTAGTTGTTATGGAGAAAATAATAGGACCACTAACGCCATCGAAGATTGGTATAGACGCTTAAACACAAAAATAACAACTAAACCATCATAGTTTAAGAGGGCCCACACGGGTCCACTAGCGAAGCAACAAAATTCGATCCAAGCAAAGCGGCCACACACATTCCTCTACATCGTATTTTGTTGCTTCGTGTCTCAATATGAAAGTTTATAAAATTCTAGACACACTTACCGGGGGTGCTTATTGAGCCATTATTCAAGATTCCTTCTCAGTCACGAGATAATATTATTTTAAAGGACCGGCGCTAGTGGACCCGTGTGCGCCTCTTAAATGTATTTTAATTTTGAAAAAAGAAGTAAATGTCCAATATATCAAAATTAAAAAAACCGCTTTGCATTTTAAGGAAAACAAAAGAAATATTAAGTTATTACAAAAAGATGAAAGAATTAAGAACATTATTTCGGATTGCTTAAATAGTAAAATTAGTGTAAGTGATTGTATGACGCATCCAGCTACTTTGAGTTACAATACTGAATATATTTGAGAAATCCTAGACCCTTCGGTTGGTGCTCGAATGAAAGGTATCCAAGTGACTTATAGCGAATATATAAAATGTCCGTATTATATTGGGTTTGTTTGGATTTTTTTGTTGTGAATAAAGTATTCTGTTAACTTTGATTTTGAATTCTCCCAATTGTGAAACATGCGGAAAGGGTGAATATGTTCACCATCTATTTATGGAGTGTACTAAGACAAAGAAGGAAAGAGAGACACTGTTGAGCAGAATAAAAGTAAACGAATATGATATTGGTCCATATGTTAAAGTTTTAGCGCAGCCTTCACCTGAGATAGCAAACCTACTTACTGATTTGTTTAATAATGTATATGGTATTTGTAGATGTATCTTAGAATAGTTTAAGTTATGATGAGGCTGGCATGCCATTGTGGATAAAAGCCTACTACAAAATTAAAAAATTAAAAAAAAAAAACTTTGATTTTGTAGCAGAAGCATTCAGTGTCTTAATTAACCTGGGTTAAACACTTAAATGCATTAACCATACTATTCTTAGAATTTAATTACTACTTGTAGCAATATATGTAATTAAAAGGTTTAGTCTATATTTTTAAAGTAAACTTTATTCACCGAACCTAACCGAACCTAACCTCGGGGTGCTCTAAGATTCCGAGCCCGCTATGTTCGCTCTTGAACTAATTAGTCAGATGAAGAAAGAGGAACCATGCAAAGCGACCTCGGAATCTTGGGGCTCCCCAAAGTTAGGTTAGGTTAGGTTCCTTTAAACCTTGCAGACAGAAACAGGAGCCCCGCGCAGCAGGGCTCCGTCGACCTAACCCAACGGACGACGATATTACTTCAATTGACTAATTAGTCCAAGAGCGTAACATTTAATTAAGCATGTTGCGTGTACATTTTAACTAAAAATATGTATTGCATTTTGACCTTGATAATTATTTCTAAAACATTATTTTGATATACTGCCTATTGTACCTTAATGTTGATGCACCCAGGTGAATTAGGCGAATAAAGTTTAATCTTTTAGTTAATGCACCCAGGTGAATAATATATTTACGAAATGTATATGGGTTAACTCACCTAAGTAAACTACAACAAGAATCCGTATTATTTTGGTATTGTTTCGTTTTCTTTTTTTTTTTGTGAATAAAGTACCTACTCTGTTATTTTTTGTGATTGTGTCTTTCATGAATCTGTTGACTTGCTAATAAGCAGTTTGCTGTATCGTTTCTTTAACACATTAAAAAGATTAATTAATTTTAGTGAAGGAAATAACTCGATGACTCGTTGTAGCCACTGAATAGATACTGCAAATGACTGTTTGTCAGCTTTATCATAATAAAAACTTAGAAATATACACAAGTAATTTCTTAACTTTATTATTTAAATATAAAAAAGAACTACATTATTTATCACCGTAGCCGAGCCGGTTCCAAGTGCCTCAAAGAGATGTCAGCACCATTGATGGGGTCCGAAAGGGCCGATGCCTGCCGGGGTCGCGGATTGTTCGAAAGAGTTACCGTGGCTCTGGCGCACAGGCAACTGAAGGAACACGGGTGGGTTTTAGTCAGTAAAAGTCTGACACGCCCTCCCGCTCCGCCCAGAGCGAGAGAAGTTATTTGATGATTTCCCACCCAAAAAAAAGCCCAGTCGGTTTTCAGATGTCGCTACCGTCTCGAATATTAGCTCTGTTGTTTTTACCAAAAAAATAAAGAAAATCTTTAACGCTTCATAAAACAGATTAGGTAAGCACAATCGTTCGTATACGTCGTTATGTTCTATGGTTTTTCGATAACTATAAAATAAAAACGTTTCTCTTCACAACCCCATCAGCCGTTGTATCCATTGTATGGTATCCAGGAAATGCATAGTAATAGCTTTATTACACGAATGGGGCTGTTCAATGTTGTAAAGTATTTACTTATCGTGTTCAGGTGTTTGGGTACAGTGAATGATCCGTTATGTATTTTTGTGAGAACTGGGTCCTTGGGCAGTGTCAACATAAAGATTTTGAACCCAAGCAAGCGTGATGGGAGCAGGGTGGTCCAGTGGTAACGGCCGCGACTTAAGAGTTGTAAGCTGTGGTGGTGGGTTCGAACCCAATCAGGCACTTTATTTTGTGTAAATTATTGCAGCACCACTACTCTGCAATCGGCATTTTGCTTTTGTTTTGATCGTTTGTTTGTTGGCATTTGCTAGTGTCGCAACACAGAGCTTGTCTTTGGTCCGTGGGGGGTATTTGCCTGTGCGCCAGGGCCACGGTAGCTCTTTCGAACCATCCGCGACCCCGGCAGGCATTGGAACTATCGGACCTCGTCAATGGTGCTGACATCTCTTTGAGGCGCGCGTAGAATTCGACGCGTCGTCGACCCGGGCCTGGTCCTTAACGAACGGCGAGCTGTTGGTCCGTGGCTATAATATCAAGCAATGGACAAAATTGTCAAACTTTTATTGCTTGAATACGAGGCTTTTGGTTATTTTGTATGGGTGTATTTAATGTCACTTATTTGTAGTGTGCGTTTTGTTTGTACAGAATAAACAATTTTTCTTTCTTTTTTCTTTTACTCTCAAAACGGTAAAGGAAAACATCGTGAGGAAACCGGCATGTCCTAGAACCAAAAATTCGAAGATATGTGACATCCGCCAACCCGTACTGGGCCTTCCGCAGAGAGGAAGCCTGTGTCCCAGCAGTGGAGATAAAATAAAAATAAAATATTTGGTATGTTTGCTGGGTCAACATCACAGGAGCAGAAATGATAATCTTCAACTTAGTATTTTTTCAGGCAGTTACTAAAATCCAAAAGATTTTAATGATTATTTTTAAAGAAACGGCGGACGCTTGTGGTACCCGTTTACAATAATAATTTGTTGTAAATCACAAATGTAACAAACAGCACTTGTATACAAATATGTGATATCGTGAAGCTCTACAAATGTCATAAAGTGCCGGGCATAAACTTCAAGTATGCACAACTGCTAATAGGATTTCCGGCCGTAATACACGGTGGTTTAACTGCTCGGTTAAAATTAAATAGTTTTATTGTAAGCCGCGTACAAGTCTATTTCACAATAGAAAACACCCTTGCACTAACCAGCGAAAAAACTTGGTTAATACAGAAGTAACCTATAAATGCAAATTGCCACATTCTCTAACCTTACGTCCTTTAGTATTTTTTATCTCGTGCGCTTTACTTGTGGTAAGTAACAAATACGCTATGAATGTGTGCGTGGAGACGAGAAGCGTCAGCATAATGACACATACACGCATACACACACACACTTGCGTCTTCGCCAGTCTTGGACGGTACCGAGAGCTCCTGCGCTTAAACACCCACATTCACAGCTTGTTAGTACACTTGGTAACCACAAGAAAGCGCGCGTCGCTTCGTGAGATAAAAATACTAGACACAAAAACACAAACAAAATTAATTTATGATGTTGAATTTGTTCATAAAACAAGTGTTTATTTACTTGTTTAACTATCGCAATCAAAATTTTATTTATTTTCAATTCAATAAAAGTTCTTTCTAATATAAAAACAATAGAGTAAACATAAAAAAACACAGACTGTTTACAAAAAATACCCAGTTTGTTGTAAAATGTTTATTTAAAAGGGTGTTTAATAAAATAGTAGCAGAAAAACAACGACCCACAACGTTCGAGGTTCGTGGAAACGATATTTTCTAAACACACAGCCACTGTAAAGTTTTAACCGAAGTGAAACGTAAGGCAAGGGGGGTTCCCCTTAAGTTTTACAATAGGTAATTGATTTTTTGTGATTTAGTTTATTTTAAAATCGTCATAACTCGAGACAGTAGTTGGTTTGGCAATAGGCATACTGTTTCTTTAAGCTCTGTTTTTAATTAAGTTGAATGGTGGCAAGTATTTCTTTATTTTCTTTCTTTCAATGACACTCAATTACTCCCTCAGCTTTTTTTAATTGAATTAATGTAGAGTTCATATAAAATGACTTTGCTGATGTTGTACTTAACTCAAAAATCAAATAAATAATGGTGAGAATAGTGGTATCGGTGTGGAACATACAACTCTCTCCAATCCCACACCATTTGACTCGAACCTGTTTCTATTGTAAATATTTACAAAGACCAAATATTTTGTTCTAAACAACACTTCTTTAATTTACCTGAGTTACGATACTGCACTACAGAGGTCGCCAACCCGTGAATATCTGCATTTACACTGAGTAGCGAAACGTTTCGAATAAAAACTTGTACACTTCTCATTTTATTCGAAGCGCTTCGAATAAAAACGTGTACACCTCTCATTTTATTAAGTCGCTATGCGAATTCAGTACGTTTTACTGAGTAAACGAATTTCTGTATCATAAGCCTGCAATTGTTTTTGCTGGTAAAGAGATTTTACTAGATTTTTAAGTATAATAATGAAATGAAAGTGGTTGCACGGGTAGTCAGTATTTGGTTGGATTTTGAATGAAAATATTTGGATTTTGAATGAAAATATTTGGATTTTGAATGAAAATATATTTCATTTGTGGGAAAAAGCTTTGCTTTTTGTCGTTTATACGTATCTATTTTTTACACTTTTCTTGTGTCATATTGTTTAATATTATTATACTACGACTTTTACATTAGTCTAATAATGTTGCAAACAGGATTTTGCTTCAGAGACGTTAGGCTTACTTTAGTTTTGCATTATTATTGCTGGGAACTAAATTATAATTATGTTTATTTTTAATTTACTACTGTTTGTTTTCCCTTACGAAATAAAATAAAATAAAGCTAAGTATATTGTTGTTGTGCGTTCGCTAATGAGCTGATCTAGTCTTGACACGACGATTTTTTAAATCAAGCAATGTAATTTCTCTCAAGAAGTCTACGGCGATTGCACGTGTAGGTTAGTTACAGTCGGCAGCAGGTCAAGCTATATGAAACTGTAAAATTTCTCCAAACGGTTTTAAACCTTAAAATGTTGATGGTTAAGTTCAAAATCGATTGAGAAAATCTGACAGTTTGTGATAACTTGATGACGTCGACTTCGTGAACTGGTACCTACATACTGAGGGGTTAGGTTTTTAACTACATACAATGTTAAGGTTGACTGGTAGAAAATGCCTCAGACAAAAAGTCCGCCTTTATACAGTATTTTTTTACTTGTGCATGAAGCTTTAATAAAAAAAAAAATTAAAAAAATCTTTTTCATTGATGCTTTGATTAAGTCATAATAATGCCGTTTTGGAAATAGCATCTTTATAACTGCAGTTTTTATTACATTGAAAATCAGAAGTTTTCAAAGTAAAAAATCAGTTTTCACATATTTTGTATAAAAACCCCTTTTTTCTGTAAATAATGGTTCCATTTAATCTCAGAACCGATGGAAGAAGATTCCATTTTATCGATAGCAGAAATGTCAGCATTGAAAAGTCAAAAAGAGTCGAGGAGTAAGTTGTTATAAAGCTTGTATTTCGTTGTGGCGGCAACCGAGCGTTCGAAGTCAGATTGTGTAGCGCAGTGCCGTCGCAACATTTCTGACAAACGCCTGCGGCAATACTTTTGTGTTTCGTCTGTCTTTAGAGCTGCTGCTAGGATGCTTGCTATTTCAACAATAAATATTTATATCTACAAAGTAAAACTATCCTGCCTTTGTCATGAAGACTTAACTAAGACACGGATACAATTTGCACTGACAGCTAGGTACCTACTATTATTTCAAAGTGACAGCTAAATCCTGTCAGATTTATTCTGTGAATACAACTGTATACCTGCGTATCTAAGAACTACATTTATTCATTCAGCCGAAAGACGCATATTGCTAGACATAAGCACCTTAGAACTACATTAATAAACTTATCCTTTAAATAATTGGATAATTTCCTCTGGACGTGTGTCAAAATAACAAACCAATCGCAACAAAGTGGCAATCTTGGCAACAAACTCACACATTGTTAAATAGTTTGGTAAACAAATATTGATGTAGGAGGACTATTCGTTTTTTACGGTTTAAATATTTAAATTAAATTAAATCTGTTGCTTCTATTATAGCGTGTGAATACATATCAATTCATGGCATTTAATGTGGTTTTCTTTTTGGTTTCGTGTATTGACGTTCAAACAGACGTAGAGGTATTTGCTGAAAATCAGCGCTGTTGACGATAGGTTCGTCCGAAGTCGCAGCATTTAGCTGAGCAACGACCTGTTCTTGCACAGATGCGACGCACTGCTTAATTGTTCTTATTATTGTTGTTTGTTTGTTACAAAAGTAGTCATTTTTCCACACTGCAATCGATATTTTGTTTTTGTTTTGATCGTTTGTTTGTTGTCATTTGCCAGTGTCGCAACACAGAGCAATGTGTATTGTCTGTGGTCCCTGGCCCTAGCATCATGCAATAGACAAAATTGACAAATTGTTACACCTTGAATCTGAGGCTTTTTTTGGCTATAAAAAAGAAATCAATGACATGAAATCAAAAAATGAAATCAATGAATCGATGAATGATTGATGTCTATTAAATGAATGTCATTCATTTGTAAGGTGCGTTTTGTTCGTGCAGAATAAACTATTTTTCTTTCTTTCTTTCTAAACACAGTTATCGCGGCATGCCATCGTTATGTGATCGTCATGAAAATCGGAAACCTCAAGACGACGCTATTCAATTATTTGGAGAGTAGTTCCATGGCTTTGATGGGTTGACGTTCGGAGGCCTTGTTAGTGAAGTTGCATTCGGAACATGTTATCAACGCACGTCGATAATATGTTCCGAACATACCTCCAACATAATTTTCAGGCTGTACTTTGATTAAACGAACACCCCATATACGACACATGCCTGCAAAACAAAACAATCAACAGTAATGCATTTCAGGTCACACACATCACTTTCAATGCACCGAACCGTAAGCAATGCTCTCCGACGCTGGAGCAATACATTTTACATAATATATTTTAATATTATCCTAGGAGAAAATGGAATGATGAAGATAAGTGCAGTGTCGTGTAGTTGTGTGTAATATTGCTTAGTTACCCCCTCGGGGAAAGGGGGTGCCGAATTTGAAATAGTTTTTGCTGATATACATATTTTGCGGCCGGGGTTTTTCGCTTGTTTGACTGTTTCGACTAACGATGTTATTTCATTGTATTGTGTTTAATTTCTTGTAAAACTGACTCCTATTGTAAATAAATAGATGTGATGGCTTTAACTCGAAATAACGTATTTTATTTACTTATTTCATAAACTCAACTAGGCCAACGAAACAATTGAAACGTAATGTTATTCATTTTAAAAACGTTTTAAAATATAAAATGCTGAATATTTTCGGTTATTTGCCAAAACAAGCAACGGCATGCAAGTGTGTGAATAAAATGAATACATTTAAGCGTTCCGGGTTATAAAGCTTGCTGTGAATTTGTATTTTTTTATATTTTTTGCTAAGTTTTTGATGATGTAAGTAAGTATGTACTTGTTCACAGTGCTCACTTTAATAAAGCCTATCTGCTCCTTACCCGTCTAAAATGTTACCTTAGCCATTATTACTTAGAACTATCACATCAGATCCCAAAACAGTAATTAAGTGCCATAACAAGATTACAAGTCCCCACCCAGTGTCATGATGACCATAGAGTAACCAAACGAGCAAAGTTGTTAACTGCCCAACTTATGACACCTGTGCCAAGATAAAGTTTTGATTGAACATTCACATCTTGGGAGGATAATTAAATAGTTGGGTAGGTACCTAAGGTGATATTGTTGCAACGTACCTAGGCTTCACATTATTTTTGATAACAATATTGTTTGCGCAAGCTCATACAGACGGGTTTCACGCGTTGTTCGCAAGAAAACAGCGTCACTACTAAGGAGAGTGACTGACAGCCGCAACAGCATCCCGAGAACTGTAGCGGGGAGAGCTCAAGTTTTCCAATTGTAAATCAGTTTGTGCGGAGGGTCATTGGTACTAGATAATAAGTTGTTATGTTACTAAAATGTTACGTCGCTCAGCGCGCTATGGAGCGGGCTATGCTCGGGATTTCTTTGAAGGATAAAATCAGAAAGGAAGTTATCCGGAAAAGAACCGGAGTTACCGACATAGCTTGCAGAGTAAGCAAGCTGAAGTGGTAGTGGGCTGGCCATGTTTGTCGGAGGACCGATGGCCGGTGGAGCAGACGAGTCCTGGAGTGGCGACCGCGTATCGGCAAGCGTAGTGTGGGACGCCCCCAGCTGTATGGACCGATGACCTCAAAAAGGTGGCTGGGACAGACTGGATGCGGAAGGCGGAGGGACAGGGTGTTGTGGCGCAGCATGGGAGAGGCCATGGTCCAGCAGTGAACTGCGATAGGCTGATTTGATTGATTGATGTTACTAAAACACTATGGATTCTTTGTTCCGAAATAAAAACTAATATTATAATTAATATTCAAGATCTTATCAGGACCGCTATTGCAATTATCACCGACATTGTAATTATTCGTTTTGTCAGTTTCGGTAATCTACTAATTCAAACGCGTCATTAATGTTTTCCTATGGCGTACCACTCTATTGAAACAATTCTCAATATTTGGTAACCTTATGCATAATGACAAGTCAATAGTCTGACGTAAATACTGTCCGTTAAATAAATTCAAAGATGTAAACAACAAGGTCCACTCGTTATCTTACTGAAACATTTATTCCAAAGTTTTACCTACGTATATTGGAACGTAATTTCAAACAGTGCAAAGAGACATCAGTCCATAGCTCCATTAATGACGATTACGTATTTTAGCGCAAATCCGCTACATTTAAACCTTTTTGATTTCTATTGAAACATATTTTGGCATATTGGTATTTTTTTTCTTTTGAATTTTAAACTTCGATTTACTCGAAAAATGTAAGTCATTTATGTTCTGCTGACTGATGCGTCATTAGAGAATTTTACTCCATCGTTGATGGAAGCATTTTTATTTTGATAAAAAACGCCTAAAGTTAATGTGAATTTGAATCTCCTGTGTCTTTCTAGGGCCGTGAAGCGAATAATATATCACAGCTGTTTTCATGCAAAATTTAATGTATTGGTTCTTTTGAAAATGGGTACGTATTCCGTCAGTTTTCTAATTATTGTTTTGTGTGATACTATTTTAGTTTTTCACCCGCTCTATCAGTGATGCTGCTTGTATATTTGGTCTGATTGTCTATTTATTTAATTCTAGATGGCAACTGTTTATACAAGTCAAATTTCGGCTTCTCTCGTCGGGCTGGGAACGTCGAAGGCAGCTCATGACCTAATTCGAAGATGTCGTGCTGCGTCAGTTTGTCGGCCTGCGTAAATGCTTATCCCTATAGAGGTATGAGGAACAGGGGTAAAGTTCACTCATACTCTATAGAAAAGGGAGGATCCTCCGACCAGACCGGGTGTCGTGTCTGGTGGGCAACTGCCCGACGTTTGATGTCGGGATGTTGTATATATGCTAGTTGCGCGGTAAACTCTGCATGCGCGATGCAAGATTTTGCGTGACGTCAGTGTGACGTGTAGCTCGCATGTGGCGATGTAGATACCGCTACATCCCTATATCTGTACGAGCTACCAGTCGTGCGCACGGCGTTGACGACTTATACCGACCGGCCTTCCGAATTCTTACAATTTATCTAAATTTTATTATTGTCACTAGGTAACTTGTTCTTCCTCCTATATTTAATAAAGAGCCAGTATTTTGCGAGCATAGACCTGTATTGAAACGATTGCAATCGCTTCGAGAGAGGTCGTGTACCAAAATAATCTGTGTACAGAATCAGTTTACCTCGAGTAAAATTACTTTAAAATATAATAGTTCAAAGCAGCAATTTTCTGACGTAATTCGTTAATAATTTGATTATCTGCAGCATTATATTCCAGCATTATTTTTTTTTGTAATAATCTCCTGCGATTAAAACATATTCAACACGCTTTATTTGACTGGCAATTAATTTTGTTCTTCAATCTTTCAAAATTTAGAATTTTTTGACGTGCTATATTTTTTTCTTACAAAAGATGTCTTTGCAGAAAATTCCTTACAACAAAATGGTCAGTTGATTTTTTTGATTAAGCCAATATATTCCGAAATTTCTTCTAGTGAACTATTATGAGTCTATTTAACCATACTATGTCGGATTACCCAGTGTGGTTACTAATTATTCCGTTATAAACTGGGTATGAATGAGCCAAACCAAAGACCTCATCCCAGCTATCACCACTAAAGAAGAGAGCTGTGTCATCAGCGAATGTAAAAATTTCACCATTATTAAGGTAATAGTCAAATTTTTACTTTCGCTCTCTTCTTTAGTGGTGATAGCTGGGATGAGGTCTTTGGTGTGGCTCAGGAGGGGCTTAACGGGGTTGTTGCTTGGTTATGGAGTAATGTGCTGACTCTTAATGTCACCAAAACCAAAAACGTGGAATTTGCACATCGATTGAACGTGCTACCCCCACGTTCACTGTCAATTACGGCTCACACGTGTTGGTCAACCCACCAGCCTTGCGTATGTCCTTCCCTCCAAAGGACTGATAACATTAAATACCTTGGAGTTACATTAGACCAATTCCTCAGCTTCAAACCACATATAGACGTCCTGGTAACGAGATTGTGCATACTCCTTTATATATTTAAGAGCCTAAGGCATGTAGCCGACCTTCGTACCATCAAGATGGTGTACTATGGCTTGTGTCAGTACGCTTATTGACTACTGCATCATATCCTGGGGAGGTGCTGCTAAAACGCACTTGATGGAGGCGGAAAGAGCTCAACGTGCCATACTTAAGGTTGCTGCGGGTCTTTCCTTCCGATATGCTACAGTCAACTTATACAGAAAGTCGGATGTACTGTCTATAAGACAAACTTTCGTTCTGCATACAGTCCTTCAAAAGCACTCGCAGCTAGTTTATGATTCGGGTCTATTGAAAGATAAACGAAGAAAGGTTACTGTATGCAATACAAAGTTTTTCCGTTTACGTCAGTCTCACAAGTTTTTCTGTTACCTGGGGGATCATCTACATAATGTCATTAACAAGGGTCAGAATGTATATTCACTACACAAACTCAAGTGTAAGAAAAAAGTAACACTTTCTGAAAACTCTTTCTTATGAGGACACAGAAAAATTGCTTCACACAATTACATAATACTTGCACTCAAATAATTATCTACACATTCACCACCATTCAAATACACACGCACCACGATTCACCTTCTCGTTAACCACCATTCACCTACACGTTCATCACACACCCTTTTTTTTTTTTTTTTTTGGGGTGGGAAATCATCAAATGACGTCTCCCGCTCTGGGCGGAGCGGAAGGGCGTGTCAGACTCTTACTGACTAAAACCCACCCGTGTTCCTTCAATTGCCTGTGCGCCAGGGCCACGGTAACTCTTTCGAACAATCCGCAGCCCCGGCAGGCATCGGTCCTATCGGACCCCGTCAATTTTGCTGACATCTCTTTGAGGCGCGCGTGGAACACGACGCGCCGTCGACCCGGGCCTGGTCCTTACCGGACGGCGAGCTGCCCATTGCCCGCCGTCCGCAAGCCCGCGCCTACGGTGGCCGGGAGTCGGCAATCGACTCCCGACGCCCAGGGTGTCTCCTCCTCCTGCGGCGGCTAGGGGCGCGAGGGCGCAGAGAATGCCTCTCCCTTTCGCGCTCCGCCTCCTCCTTCGCGAGCATTACTGCTTCGCAGAAGGAGGTGACGGCTTCCCATTCCCTCTCGCTCCGTACCATGGCCTGAACCAGGGCCGGACGCGAGAGGTCGCCGCCGCCGATCGCCGCCACGAGGACACGGCGGTGCTCCGCCCAAGCCGGGCAGACCTCCACCGTATGCTCCACCGTGTCCTCCGGTCGATCCACACAATGGTAACACCCGGGCGTTTCCTCCCGCCTTATTCGAAACAGGAACCTCCCGAAACATCCATGTCCGGTGAGGACCTGCGTCAGGCGGAAGGTGAGGACGCCGTGGCGCCTCTCAAGCCACTCCTCAAAGAGGGGTCTTACCGCCGCAATTGTGGCGTGCCCTTCATCACACACCCTGTGACTGCTTTCGTTATTGTTTTTATCTTTCTTTTAAATTGTTTAGTAGAAAAATACATGTTACCTGCCTGCTTATCTATGATGCCACTAAGTGGGGCTTGGTGACCTGTAATATAGGTTTTTTTTTTTCTAAAACATACTTCAGGCACCAGCTCTCACAATGTGAATTTATAAAGTTCAAAACTGTTAAGTGCTACAAAACCATTGTGAGAGAAAATAAATAAACTAATTTATTTATTAATTTATGAATTCTTTTTTATTCGTTCAAACTATCGAAAACCCTGTCTCTTTTTCTCGAAATTATATTTTGTTTCTTTCTCATAGGAACGTTTAGCGTATGCTTATCTTCGTGTGCTTTATTGCTAGAAGAATCTTATCTTCAGCAAAACAGTATGTAAATTTTCTTAGTTTTTCAATCTTTCAATTTTCTTCTCTATTATTAAAAATTCTGCTTGCACTCACGGTCCTCATCACCTATTGTTTTCGAATTTCGGCCTCACTCTCCGGACTACTACTGGTCTAGCTAGCCTGCGAGTCGTAATAACTAACCTCTTGTTCCCGTCCTACGGCCACGACCATCGGAGGATTATTTCCGGCTACTTATTGATTATTCTAAACTCATTTTTTTTTTTTTAATATTAGTCTATACCATGCGTCCATGACTACGGTTTAACTTAGCGTCGGCTATCAAACAGTATATTTCCTAGAAACCTTATATTTAACGTGCGTGTCCTTTAAATGACGATTGCAATCAGGGTTTTTAGGACGTATAGCGTAAAACAACACTAAAAAGGTAATAACGGTATTGTGCATGTAAGTTTTTCTCGTGTAATTCCTTTTTTTACCATCGACATCCATATTACGCAATTCTTACTATTCTGCAACTGATATTTTTTTGAAAATTTGTTTACTTTTTTACTTTTTATATTTTTGTACACTTTACGTGTTTGTGTAGTGAATTCCTTTTTTATTTCGCTACAGTACGTTATGATTTATTTTCAGCTCGACAAGAGAGTCTTATGGAAATAATGCGTTGGTTTTTTTCATTTTGTACAATCAATCAACTGTATAGTCCAAGGCCGTGTAGCAACCTCATTAGTGTTTACATTTTTGGTAATGAAATAGAAGTTGTGGAACTGATTTTTGTTCTGACTGCACTGACTGACGTCATGTAAAAATTATATAAATTTTCATCGATTGTGTTATTTTTATCTCCCACATATCTTTCCCAACCGTAGTACCTCCTGAACATAAAGTTTTTGAAAAGGGCTTAGAGGTGTCAAAATAGAAGCAAACAGTCGCAGCTTAGAATGAAAGTGTTGCGAGTATTAAAATACTTGTTGTTAAAACAAAAAAAGAACGAAAAATTGTTTATTCTGCACAAACAAGACGCATATTACAAAAAACTAGACAAAATACATACACTAATAAAAAGTAGCCACGATACGAATACGAATCGAGTACGAATGCACGGGTACCGATGGAGGTTGTAAACATGCCGTAGCCTTGTATTATGGCAGTACAGGAGATTTGAAGAACCTTGCGATCAAATTAGTGACTTGCGAAAATAGCTATAAATTAACGGATATTATTATAGGTAAGCCAGAAATATTATTTTTATAAGAGTTATCTTTATTGGTTAAAGGAGTATCCGTTGATGTAAACAAAATGTAATTTAATTAGAGTTTAATAACGAAAACTGAAAATAAATTGTTTGCCCTATCAGGTGCCATCATGTACAGTCACGAGCACTAATATGTCAACACTTGGCAACTTTCAATGGCGATTTTTTCGTGAAATACCGAACGCAACATTGAAATGTGACATATTACATAAACCTATGGTTTCGAAAATACTATCTTCGTAACAGCATAAAAATTAATTAAAAAATTAAGGAGAAATTGGCTTTTGAATTTAGCCAAGTGTATACATATTTATGCGCGTGACTGTACGTTTTAAAAAATTACGTCACATTATGTCTGAGCGATGAACACAAAACTATCCCAGAGCTTTGCTATTATTGATGAATATTTAGTATCCTAACTTCCTAACTATAATAATATTATAAATGCGAAAGTAAGTTTGTTTGTTTGTTTGTTACCTTTTCACGCCTAAACCACTGAACCGATCATCCTGAAATTTTGCATATACGTTGTCAGGGGTACAGAAACGGACATAGGGTACCTTTCATTCCCCAAAAAAGTACTGTTCCCGAGGAAAACAACAATAACATCCTTATGATAATAGATGGCGCCACGTGTCTTTCGAATCATGATTGAATTATAACCCGAATTGATGGTCAAAGTCTAAATTAACGCGAGCGAAGCCGCGGGGCAAAAGCTAGTATTTAATACTTTCGTGGTGATCCACAGGATAAAAAAGGGATTGTGATAATGTGTATGCCATTTAGTACGTTTTTTATAAGTGACGCACAGACATCACATTCAATTCTCAGGCAGGTTCAATGTTCTCCTGCTTCTGGAATCTAGTCGCAAACTCGAGATTAGGCATTGGATTGTTCGGTTATCAATTATTATTTTGAAAGTTCTTTTGGCCACTGTCACACCATTGAACAGTCATTACTTTTTTATCACCGCCTTGAAAAGAAGCGTATTGAAAACGAATAATGAGATGACCTCTAATCTCTAACCGCGAAAAATATTCCTTAAAGTGAAATGTTTTAGTACTGACCAATGCAATTAATTCTAAACATCATCAAATTACTGTACGTAGAAGCCGCCATCGAGCACGTCGCTTGTTAAGAGACCATTCCCGAGGCAGAATTTGTCAAATCGTTTCGCCTTGGAAACAAAACTGTAATGGGGCTAGTGGAGGAGCTAACTCGACAACTCTAAATTCAAGGTATGGTATTTGGATGACGGAACCCGAGGAGGTGATGTAGACACGATCTTGATTAACTTCTTTTAAAGCAACATTCAGCTCCATTGGCCTAGAGCCCTAGATAACCTTCCAAAATGTGAAATTTATCTTCCCCAAACCACTGACAGACAGAATACCATAGCAAAATTTTGTACAATAGCACTAAATATCAAAATTATGGAAAGACACTCTTCACCTTTTAGGGTCCCAAATCTTTGACGAATCCTTTTTCATTAAGGAGAAAATACAAAATTTCAATGATATATTCAAAAGAGTTTTCAAATTAACACGTTCGGTACTGTTGCTTTTGACCAACATTTACATATATATAGCCTTCGCTCCTCCCATCTATATGGAAGCATCCACAACTTTTAGAAAAAATAGACCAAATTATTAGAAACACACCAACTTCGATCCCAAATGTGGTCCTGCACGACCGAGCGAGCGTAGACGACCGAGCGTAGCAGCAAGCCACACTTCACATTCGCCTGCGGCGTCCGCAAAATTTCAAGTATTAGTTTACCTGCCTTCCTCTCCTCGGTCCACAGTAACGATAAATTAACCAGGAATATTTTATCTTCCTCACTGGTCGATTTTGAGGTACCGTGTTTGACCGATGCGTTGAACGCTTGGAAAATAGCTTGTCTCAATATGGATTTGCCCCACAACCTGTTCTCTCAGAGACGGTGGGAACCTGTCTTCCCAGAGACGGTGGTTACCTGTTCTCCCAGAGGCGGTGAGACGTGCCGCTCTGCAGTATTATACGGAAAACCCTGGTAAACACGTCACCTAATACTGTTGACCTTACTCGTATGCTGGCTGTGGGAGAATAGGAGCCAGGCTTGTGGCTTCAGGTGCTCCCGTCATTCACCATGGGCACTATGATGGATGACTCATCGTTTTGGCTCGCTACTCGCCTCCTCTGGGGAGCACCTTGTGTTGCTCCGAATCGGTATTACTGCGGTGAAGCTGTCGACAGCCTTGGCTCCATGGCATGTCTTGCTGCAGGAGTGCAAGTTGTATAGCTCGGGACGCCAGCATCAACGATATTATTCGGCTAGCCCTTATCACCGCCGGCGTACCAGCAGTATTAGAACCAAACGGCTTGGTACGCGACGATGGGGAGAGACCAGACGGCATGACGTTGCATTGGAAGGAGGGTAGGCCTCTGATGTGGGACGCAACCTGTGTCGACACTCTTGCGCCATCTTAGCGCAAATACTGTAACCTTATGGGTAACTACAGTTTTGAGCCATTTGGGGTCGAAACGTTCGAGTCATGGGGCCCAAGTTTGCGTCTCCTTTTTAAGGAAATTTCTTGCCGACTGGGCGAGACATAACGCAACCAGAGGACTGGCTCGTTGTTTGGCCAAAGAATTAGAATTCCCATTAAACGTGGCAATGCAGACTTCTGGGCACGTTTCCGGATGACTGCGATGCGGACATTTGTATAGTTAGTTAGTTAGTCATTTAATTTAGTACCTAGTGTTAATAATTGAGTTGTGTGAAATATTGTAAAAGATATGTGAGTAAACAATAACAACAACAAAAAAGAACGTCTTTCTGTTGCAGATTAACAGCGCTTCCATTTTATGGATTAGGATCTTATCAAACGTCGGTTGGTCAGAGTACCCTCCAAAATGTATCACAGAACTCTGTCTCAAGAGCTTTGACGAGGCAAGTTACGTAGAAATCAAATTAAATAGGCCAACCCAGCCTGATGTCAGGAATGCCACCATCAACGCCAAAATAATGCGAAATGACATTCTATTTTGCCAGTTAACACCTGAGTAACTTACAAAAAATAATGATTATTCAGGTTTTTCAAGAAATTTTATATTCCTAGGTTGCATACCTGGATGACACACGTGCCAATAATAAGGTCACATATACTTACATATGAGGTAACATTTTATAACAAAGGGATGTTCTATTTCCTTAATGTTATGATAATAAGCATCCGAAATACATTGTTAATTAAATATAGTGTGGCGTTCCTTCACAGCATTGCACCGAGAAAGGTTTAAGGAATTTTTATCGATTAGGCGTTGATAGCCAACCGATCCAGTCGCGACCACGCCCCCTACTTCCAGACACTATGAAGTGGCGAAGCTCGAGCTCGAGAAAATTATGGAGATGGACAAATGCAAGCCATATAAAGTCCCGGGCAAGCCCGCTGCACGTAGTCAGGAAAAAGGATTGGTCTTATTTTTGCCACAGTGACAATAATATAATTTTTAGTTCACACCATAAATGTCTACCGCTTAGAAATAAATATTATCTAATGACTTTTATCAGATAAAATAAAATGAGTTTCATATCTGTCAATTTCCTCGTTTTATTATAAAAAAAATCATTTAGCACACGCTAAGGCATTCTTCTCGCATATTTCAATCGGGTGCGGTCACCATTTTATTGACGCGTTACGGAGAAAAAAGAAATCTAATGTGAAGTCCAGCATCTAAAACTATGTCTATTTAACTGATTCATTCATACACCCGCTGCAACTCGACTAACTTATTTCGATAGTGCGGTAAGTAGAATTGAGACAGAAATTGGACGTGCAAAGCCGAAGATCGGGCTCAATGGCGCGACATTAATAAGATCTAAAACTTGTTCAATGTTCTGGGAACAGTAGCGCCATCTGTTTTATTGAAAACAGAACAAAACAATGAAGATCAAACAAACTTTTGCAACTGAAATAAAAACTGTATGTAGTGTTACACATCATTGTGTTTGTACTCTCTATATTAGATTTAATATAGTTATATATATGTCCTATATCTATCTATGTCCAGATTTATAATTTTACCCCAAGAACCGTCATAATATGGAAATAATAGAATTGAATACTGAATGAAGAAAGTGTTTAACCAGAAATACTGACTAATACTGCAATTAAATAAAATAAAAAATAGGTTTACGACTATTGATAGAAAATGTCACAAAAAATATGTTATTAATTAAATTTGGAAAAATATGATGTCAACTGCAGAACCTAAAGTTTATCATTAGCTGGGTCCACACCGGATAATCCAGTGCGCTCCGAGCGGGCGCCGCAAGAACACGATCCAAATGTGCGGTCGGTGTGGACGTGCCGCACGCGATCCGAGCACACGCGGTGGAGCGGCCGATCCGAGCGCTGTCGGTTTTTTGCAATGCTCAAATGCACCTCGGTCGTTTGGCGCGCTCGATGTGGACGTTTGTGTGTGGATCGGGCGTTCGGGCAATCTGTATAATGCGCAAATTCGCCGTTTAATATCTATTTATAAAGAACATAAGTATTAATGAGCAGCTACTCAGCAGCTGTTACAGCTGCCACTGCAGTCTAACGACGTTACCATACGTGCGGCTCCATATCAAGCATGTGTTTCAGCTGAACTTATTCTAGCTTAAAACGTGAATCGGCACTGGAACGCGCGGCAGGATCGCGGGTTTCCTAAACTGGATCGTGCGAAAGAATTTCCGATCCATGATCGGCGCTCCATGATCGTGGATCTAAGTCGGTAAATAAAAAAAACACCACATTAGAATAACAAACCTATTTAAGATATTTACAATCATCCTAAAATACATAATATAAATTCAAAAAGTCTACAGCAAACTTTCCGGAAAGGATAAGCAAACAACCCCTTGGAGCCCGGAAGCTACCCCATAATGGATTAAAATAGCTGAACATGGGGGACTAAATGAAATAATTCCGAATGAACACAAAAAAACGGTTGTCATGGCAACCACAGTGATAATAAATTCTCTCCTGAAAGAAGTATTATTAAGCTGTTTACATAATGTTGTGAGTGGAGAGCATGGCTGTTTTCAAGATGGAAATTGACGAGGAACAGTTACAAGCTGGTTGAAATTAATTGAAAACTGGAATCAGGATTTAATAAGTTCCGAAACGGAATGGCTGAAAAAAATATTGTGCAGCATGTTTTTTCAAACATTCCTTATGTTTGTTTAACAATATAGGGTAGACATGAAACTGAAAAATAGGTACCAACAACGAGAGTATGTCCCGTGTTAGAAAAAAAATATATATTAATAGTTCATCGCTGACTGTTCACACTGCCGTCGAGTACTCGTTTGTCGCAGCGAAAAGATCTATCAAAGAGAGTACTCACTCGGCGACGCTCGCTTGGCGAGCAGAACACTCGCTGAGAGACTCACGCTTGGTACAACCACATGCTAGCGAGTAATCGCTCGTCGCTGTAGCGCACTCGCTCCTCCTGATTGCTGCTCGCCAACTAGTTTTTAGTTACTAGCTCTGCTCGCTGATCGCTGCTCGCCAACTCGTTTTTAGTTGCTAGCTCTGCTCGCTGATCGCTGCTCGCCAACTAGTTTTTAGTTACTAGCTCTGCTCGCTGATCGCTGCTCGCCCACTCGTTTTTAGTTGCTAGCTCTGCTCACTGATCGCTGCTCGCCAACTAGTTTTTAGTTACTAGCTCTGCTCGCTGATTGCTGCTCGTCAACTCGTTTTTAGTTGCTAGCTCTGCTCGCTGATTGCTGCTCGCCCACTCGTTTTTAGATGCTAGCGCTGCTCACTGATCGCTGCTCGCCAACTAGTTTTTAGTTACTAGCTCTGCTCGCTGTTCGCTGCTCGCCAACTCGTTTTTAGTTGCTAGCTGTGCTCGCTGATCGCTGCTCGCCCACTCGTTTTTAGTTGCAAGCTCTGCTTACTGATCGCTGCTCACCAACAAATTTTTAGTTACTAGCTCTGCTCGCTGATCGCTGCTCACCCACTCGTTTTTAGTTGCTAGCTCTGCTCACTGATCGCTGCTCGCCAACTAGTTTTTAGTTACTAGCTCTGCACGCGGATCGCTGCTCGCCAACTCGTTTTTAGTTGCTAGCTCTGCTCGCTGATCACTGCTCGCCAACTCGTTTTTAGTTGCTAGCTCTGCTCGCTGATCGCTGCTCGTCCACTCGTTTTTAGTTGCTAGCTCTGCTCACTGATCGCTGCTCGCCAACTAGTTTTTAGTTACTAGCTCTGCTCGCTGACCGCTGCTCGCCAACTCGTTTTTAGTTGCTAGCTCTGCTCGCTGATCGCTGCTCGCCAACTTGTTTTTTCTTCCTAGCTCTACTCGCTTCTCGTTAATTGACGGCGGTAAAACAGGTGTGCCTTATTAGTTAATCTTGTTAGAACTTTTCACAAACACTCCCTAAACAATAAAGGACAAACAGCGTCAAATTCAACTGTACAAAGTTGAATTTTAAAGAAAACGTTGTAGATACGTCACATTTCAATTTTAAAGACTCGATCTAAACTGTGAGAGAATTAGTCGTATCGTCGCGCTGAAATGTAGGGGTCAATTGAGCGAACTAGGTCACTAGGCTCGATGGGATCAGCTTACAAGTTGACAATACTTGTGTAGCTACTATTTGCGAGCTGTAAGCCTTACCCAGGCTTGTACAGCTTTGAGAGCTTATTTGAACCGCTGCAAAAGTTTTATTCTGAAGTTAAGAGATAAGGAAACGACTGTGGTAAGTAGCTTATATCTTATTATATTGCTATTCTTATTATATATTATAGCTTATTGTTCTATTTAGTCATAGATTCGTTGGCAAATAATGCTGGTGTTTTGCATTTTTATTTTTACCGTATTATTTATTGACTGGCTCTAAAACATAGCCAATGGTTTTATAAAAGTCGATCCGCAAGATAATACGAAATCCTAATGAATGAGGTTTTTGGAGGTTCCGTTGAGATAGATCAAGCGCCTGGTCTATGGCACTGTAAAAATGATTTAGTCGATTCAGTTTTAAAATGCAAAGGAGTAGGTACTGTAGCGGCATCTACGACGCTATATATGCCAGCTACGCATCACACTGACGTCACGCAAAATCCTGCATCGCGCAAGCAGAGTTTACAGGGCAACTAGAATTTATACAGCGTCTGGACATAAATCGTCGGGCGGTTGCCCACCAGACACAACACCCGTCTGGTCGGAGAATCTTCACTTTTCTATGGAGGATGAGTGAACCTTACACCCTGGTCCTCATACCTGTATAGTACCACTAAAGCACATTATGAATATTAGGGCCTGCTAAAAAGAAGGACACGACTACTAACTCCAAAAGTGTGTGCTCTAGCAAAAACTGCCAAGGAGTGGGACGTTGCCTACGCGAATCTCACAGCGAGTGGTATTTGTAGTAAAGATGATAACTAAAACATATAAATCATCTACAAATCCTTTTACTCACAATTTAAGTTAGTGTTCTGTTTACCCTAAAATACAAAGCAAGCGTAAAGAAGCCCCAGCTATTCCGGCAGCCCTCGCTTACGTTATTCTGTCTTTGTATTTGGCTCCGAAAACTTTCATTATCCAAACAAAGACGGGAGTAAGGTAGCTGTATTTCACCCCACAAATTGCCTATAAATTTTTATTATGGCCACTCTTATTTGAGGTACAGAGGTTTTCCAGATAAATAGGTTTGTTTTATTATGTAAGACTGACCATGATTTGTAGTGTCGTTAATTTTTTTGCTTTATGTATAAAAAGTTCTCCAAGGGACCCTCGATCGTAATAATTGAAGGTTTGTTTGGGTTAGAAGTATATTATGATTAAATAATATTATGGATAGGGGGTATTATTTGAAAGAGTTATTATGATTATCCTTTGATGATGAGTGAAGTTACAAGATCACGTACCTTTTTTTTTTTGGGTGGGAAATCATCAAAGGACCTCTCCCGCTCTGGGCGGAGCGTAAGGGTGTGTCAGACTCTTCCTGACTAAAACCCACCCGTGTTCCTTCAGTTACCTGCGTGCCAGGGCCTCGGTAGCTCTTTCGAACAATCCGCGAACCCGGCAGGCATCGGCCCTATCGGACCCCGTCAATGGTGCTGACATCTCTTTGAGGCGTGCGTGGAACATGACGCGCCGTCGACCCAGGCCTGGTCCTTACCGGACTGCGAGCTGAAGATCACGTACCTAGAGACTATGGAAAGCACTGACAGATGAAAGGCTTTCGAAAAGCCAAATATTTTCAAAGTTGGTATCTACTGATTTTAGGAATTTAATGAAATAATAATCAAGAGGTACGGAGGTACAAGTAAGTTTAACCAAGGAAGTCTTTTTAATAAAAAATTGTGTACAAAATTGAGGAGTCATTAATTAAGTGAACAGATGGGGAATTTAAAGTAAATTACGCGCCGGTTATTTCAGTAATCATACACGCACGGCACGGCACAGCACGGCACGGTTGGCGCAGTGGTTAAGCGATAGACTGCTGCGCTGCGTGTCGCGGGCTCGATTCCCGCACGGAACAAATATTTGTATGACCTACAACAAGTAGGTAGTTGTTCCGGGTCTGGCTGTTTGTGTATGTGAGTTTAAATGTTTGTAAACGCACCCAAAACAGGAGAAATTCCTAGCGTGGGGCAACGTTTTTTAAAAAAAAGATGAAGATGAAAAAAGAAAACTACTTTTTCGTGTCAATACCTCAGTTGTTCGAAATAACGTAACAAAGCAATTTATCAGATTTCTAGTGAACAAAATGCCGTATTATTTTCCCAACAACAGACCTGTAAGCACAGACTCGGACAGTTTGAAGGGAATAAATTAAATATCTTGCTTCGGCAGACCGAGAAATCGAATTGGATCTGCACGGTACAATAAGCCTTTTTTACAAGTCAATGAATAAAATCGTTTTGTTGGGAAGTATGTAAAATATTAACGATTAGCTTTTCGGATGATGTAGATGATATTTTTAGTTTGTACGAGGTGCATTCAATAAGTACCTAGCCTCATCGCCAGAGGGCGCTGTAGTTTCAAAAGAGTTTTACCACAGTGTAGCACATTCTTTTTTAATTCTTTTTTCAAATTTTCATTCCAATCCCTTCATTTGTTTTAATTTGACAACTTATGGAAGCGAACGTGTCGATCGGTTTTACAAAAATGGAAAAAGAGCAATATCGTTCGGTGATTCGATTCCTATTTTTGGAAGGGAAAACGCGCATCGAAATCAAAGAGCGCTTGGATGCTGTGTACGGTGACTCTTCTCCATCGATGGCCACCGTCAAGAATTGGTTCAACGAGTTTGCACGTGGCCGTACGTCGGTTTTTGATGAACCACGTCCAGGTGCACCGAAAACAGCTGCTACGGAGGAAAACATTAAAAAAATCCATGATCTCGTATTGGCAGATCGCCGATTGAAGGTTCGGGAGCTAGCTGAGACTGTAGGCATTTCAGAAGGAACAGTGCATCATATTCTTCACGAGGAACTCGGCATGAGAAAGCTGTCGGCGCGATGGGTGCCGCGTTTACTCACACCAGAAAACAAGCGCAACCGTGAGACCACATCGGAGACGTGTTTGGCGCTGTTTAAGATGAATCCAGCGGAGTTTTTGCGTCGTTTTGTGACCGTCGATGAAACCTGGATCCACTGGTACACACCAGAGACCAAGGAGCAATCAAAACAATGGATCCAGACCGGGGAACGTGCTCCAAAGAAGGCGAAAACTGTAAAATCGGCCGGAAAAGTTATGGCCACCGTTTTCTGGGATTCACAAGGTGTGATCTACATCGATTACCTCGAGAAGGGTAAAACAATTACAGGGCTTTACTATGCCGATTTATTAGGCCGATTCGACGCCGAATTAAAGAAAAAACGACCCCATCTGGCGAAGAAAAAAGTGCTGTTTCACCACGACAACGCACCGGTTCACACGTCTGCCGTTGCCATGGCCAAATTGGTCGAATTACGCTACGAATTGCTGCCCCATCCACCGTATTCTCCAGATTTGGCCCCTTGTGACTTCTTTCTGTTTCCTAATCTGAAAAAATCACTCGCCGGGAATAGATATGGATCGAATGAGGAGGTCATCGCCGCCACGGAGGCCTATTTTGCAGAGTTTGACAAAAACTATTTTTCGGACGGGTTAAAAAAGTTGGAGCATCGCTGGGCTAAGTGTATCGAACTAAAAGGAGACTATGTTGAAAAATAAATTGCCACTTTTCCAAAATTTTCGTTTACTTTTTGTAGGCTAAGTATTTATTGAATGACCCTCGTAGCTGTTCAACAAAAATGTATATATCAGATTGGTGGAAAATATTCAAGAAAATTATAATTTTATGCTCAATCAACGAATTTGTTCTATTTATTTTTTATGGCAAGCAATGCCGATGTTGCCAAAATCAAATTATGGAACAGCCGTAAATCTTAAGCCAGAGCCAAATTAGGTATATCAAGCGAGGTAGAAAAAAAAATTACAAGACAATTATAATTTTATGCTAAATCAACGAATTTGTTCTATTTTTTTGTATGGCAAGCAATGCAAAGCCGTAAATCTTAAGCAGGAAGGCTTCAAAAACTGTAAAAAAAATACACTAAAATATCTCGATACTGTGCAAATCGTAATCGCGGGGGCGAGGGAAGGGAGGGGTTACAGTTTGACCACACTGCCCGTGAGTCAGGTCCCGGCCGCACCCGTGCGTGTAGGCATGTAACGGTTTTTTTGCATTTTTTGTTAGCACATGGTGTGCTAATAAAAAAATCATAATTATTAGATTTTAAACGAAAATGGAAGGAAGAGAAAGTGTAATTTCTCGGACGATTATACAAAAGAGTGGAGTGTCATAAAGGGAGGACGTACAAATGAAGAAGCTATAAGCTATGTGCAGTAGCACATAGCTTATAGCTTTTTCATGTGTACGGCGGTTTCTCATGGCGGTAAGGCAGACGTAAAGTACCATATGTCTACGACCAATCACAAAAAATAATTTGCGATTGTATCGACAGCAAGGCCTATATCTGGATTTATAATTAAAGAAAATACCCAAGAAGAAGTACTCATTGCTGCAGCGGAATTAACGACAGCTTTTAAAGTTGTTGAACACCATCAATCATTCAAATCTCTTGACTGTATCGTGAAATTAAGTTCCACAATGTATCCCGACTCAAAAATCGCTGCAAAGCAGTCCACGGCTAGGACAAGGGCTAGGGCCATTATAACAAATATTCTCACTCCACACTCCGTGAACAAAACTGAAAATAAAATCAAGAAGTTTCATTTCACGGCATAGGCACGGATGCGTCCAATCACAAACCTGAAAGGATGTTTCCTTTAATTGTTCAATTTCTTACGGAAACCGACGGAATCCAAAAAATGCTGTTGAAGTTTGATTCTTTAAAAAATAAAACATTGGAAACAATTTCGAACTATTGTATTCATTCTTTAAGAGAACTGCTGATTTCTTTGGATAAACTAATTTCATTTTGTGGGGACAACACCAATACCAACTTCGGGGGACTTAATCGACATGATCAGCACAATTTTTTCCGCAGAATGAAGGAAGACCTAGAAAAACCTTTAGAAGAAGAATTGGATGTCCGGCCCACATTATGCACAATACAGTATCCAGCGCTGGGAGAAGTTTGTCTGTCGATGTCAAAGTCAGATTTTTCTCAATTTTTCAATATACACAGTTCGTAGAGAGAGGCTGAAAGAATTCAGCTACTCTATTGTCGCACTCAAGAACAAGATGGCTGTCGTTAATGCCCGCTGTTGAGAGAATTCTGAAGCTTTGGACTCGTCAAGGATTTTGACGCTGAAGAAAGGCCACCTGAAATAATTTCAGATTTCTTTAAAAGTCTTTGGTGAAATTTATATCCTATTTTTGCTGTCCAACTTGAGCTTATTTGAAAAAAATGTAAAAAGCGTTGAAAATAATAAAAAATCTCTATTTGAAATCAGAAAAAACTTAGATGAAACGCAAAAACAACTGCTTGAAAGAAAAAACTGACAAAATTGACATGCAATATAAAATGGAATTTAATAAACTTAAAAACGAGAATCCTACACCTGAAATAGGAATATTGATTTCTAAATTTAGGGCTGTACTGTTTTTAAATACAGTAGTAGATTAGACGAGCTGGAGACAATAAACGAATAGTGGTACACTTTGGCCCTGGATCGAAAGAGCTGGAAGTCATGGGGAGAGGCCTTTGTCCAGCAGTGGGATGATGCAGGCTAATAGTAGTAGTAGTAAGTAGTCTGTTTCATTGAATAAACGATGACGCTACATGAAATCTCAGAACGGGCAAAGATTGAGAATACAATTTTATACCTTCTTGAATATGGTGTGGAGATTTTGGGCGACAGATGCTTTGAACAATATACGTATCTGAAAATCTTTTTGGATTCTAAGCGTACATCTGATGAGAGGAAGTTGGACAAGTCTGTGAAAGAGAGATGGATTTACTTTTTTAATAAAAACCGAAAATCCAAAAAGAAAATGGTAAATCCTTACACCATGTCAATATTTGTTCGCAATTCCAGGCCACAACGCTACAATGGAAAGGGTATTTTCTTTAATGTCGGCCCAGTGGACTGATGAAAGAAATTTTCTGCTGCGAAAAACAGTACTGTCGATATTACAGTGTCAGATAAACTATAATATGATGACTTGCATAGAGTTTTTACAATATGAAGGGAATATAGTCTGGCTAAAAAAAGTGAAGTCCTCAGAACAGTATAATATGCCAAGTACTTCTTTCGCTTAAGCGAGTAAATATTTGCCTTGCCTTAAAATTTCTTTCATTTTTTTACTCGCCATTTCAGCCAGCCAACGCATGCCGATGATACAGAGACAGACACTTCTCTGCCATCGTCTGTCTCTGATTTACCGAAAATTGTAATAAAGAAGATGTCAAACACCAACTACATTGTCCATGGTGGACGACGACCAGCGCTGCGCAACGGCGGCGCACAACATTGTGCCGTTTTTACACTAAGTATATGTCACAATTTTTTTTTGCAGTGTAGAATTGTGCATCATATGGGATGAGACAGGGTACATACTCATCGGCAAACTAATCTGCTTCAGGGAGGAAAATACTCAACAAAGGGCTATTCGCGTCGTCAGGTGGGCGTTCTTGGAACCAGTACCTATCAACCCTCGATTGAATATGCCCCGTGCCACAGAGCGCATCGACTTCCTAAAGCAGAATATTAATGTTTGTGCGAACCTTATTCATCGGTATATGCCATAAGTTAAGCGAGGTGAGGTTATTTTAATTAAATTTCAGTTTTATTGGAAACTGAAATTACACAATATCCTATATAAAGAACTAAGCATACTATAACTTTACTCTTGGTTGTTGTTTGTACATGAATCAGAAATAATTGAATAAACGATGCATCATGAGTGAAGGCACGAAAAACTGCCGTAAAGGCACGTAGCCACGTTCTTCAGTTTGTGAGATCGTGGCGAGCAAGTCGTAACTCATGTAGGCTGGTAGCTCGGGAACTTTTTGGTAACAAAATCTGTTGCAAATTGTACGAGTAACTTTGGTTAAAAGTTCAACATGAGGTTAATGATTTTAAATGAGCGAAATGAATCAATGTCTTTGTTTCGATGCGGTATTGACTGACGGCTCGCAGTCTTAAATTTTTTATTGATCTTTTTTAAAATTCCTATTAAACTATGCGTCGGTCTTTTTTCAAATTTGTGTCATCGTGTGATAATCGAACAAAAACAATGTTAAAATTAATTTACTAATATTTTAAGCTGCTATGGAAATACCTATACTTTATAATTAATTGGAGGCATATAAAAAAAAACCTACCTATTTACGAAATTTCAAGAATATGCAAGGCTTCATGTAAAAAAATTGTTATTGCATGGAAAATAAAAAAAACGAAAATTTTAAATTCCGAAATGATTTTTATTACCCTCAAACGACATCAAAACCATTTGAATACAACATTAAATTGTATCAGAATACTGCTTAAAGTACTTTGGATAATATTCCAAGTTGTAGGGCCAGCTCCCGAGCTATAAGAACTTGAATCTTAAGCCCCAAGTCACGGAGATGTCGAGAAGATTTGCTGAGTCATTGCGGGCGATGAAAATCCACTGCTCTAGGCATCCTTTCTAAGTACCTGTTAACTTGCTATTTTGCTTTTAAACTAGAAAAAGTGCCAGAGCTGCGATACAAAAACTAAATAGAAATACCTTCTTTAGGTATTATGGGGTTTTTTGATACATACATACGTAAACTCACACCGTCTTCGCATGGGAGCAGGCAAAAATATAGAACGCCACCTGCTGGTTCTTTGATATACTTACTTATTGAATCGAAATAAATATGTTTGTGCTTTATTAGGGCTGTTTAGTGTCGATATAAAAAAATAATAAAAAAATAAAATTCATTTAATTCAGACAATTTTTGTCCATATTTTGTTAGTACCTTTTACATTCTCTTAATATACCATTAGTAAGGGAAATTAAATATTTTAAGGATATATTTTTTATTTTTTGGGAAAGGCGATCGTGATAGGAAAAAGAATTTGTGGTGACAGCTGCTGTTTGTCTGACAGATGTTAGCAACGAAATTACCAATAATTTGTATGCTGTAAATAAAAAAAACTCGTTTTATTTTTGTTTTAATATTAAGGTTTTTGGCGGCATCGAGTTGGTCATGAACAACAAAAGCCCGCGAACCCATCTGGCATCCATCACAAATATTTATTCTATGTTATCTTATGAGTTTCGGAAATACGTTAAATTAATCGTTTGACTTTGACTATCGGGACGCCAGCGCCACTGGGTGGCGCTCGACAGAGTCTATAACATAACGCTTGACCAGAGTAAAAGCAGAGTTAGTCGGTGGCGGTCAAGCAGTGGACACGTTTAGAAACTGTCGCGCGTTCCGTATAGTATGTCGTGTACCTTCAGTGTGCGAATTGCTAGTGTGATTTGTTTGATCGTAAATTATAATTTGATTTGAACTGCAAACATTTGTTATTGGGCAATAAAAAAAAAAATTGCGCAATTACCAACACTTCCCATAGTACGCCCACAGTAATTAAAATATGGCTTATGATAACGAGAGAGACGTACCTTCTCCGTCATGTATATACAATTTTAAGCAAGTGTGTTGACAATGACAAACTTTGCACAGTTGCACAACATGTACATAATTACATGCAATTTACAACCGCAGTATGCGTCCGAAGTAGAAGATAACAGTTGTAAGCGATTCAAATATTTGTTTGGAAAAAAGTCGCAAGCGTAACGTATTCATAACCAGGCAGCTTAAAAAAAGTTGGTCTCAACTCGGAAAATCCATTTCCACTGTTTCTCTTTACCCACGCAATCCTTTTAATAAACTAAGTAAGCACACAATGAACACAACATTGGTCGAATGAAACTAGAAGCGTTTCATTTTATTACTTCATTTCATACGGCAATTGTCATGGTTCCTTTATGTGCTGTAAAAATAGAAGTTTTATGTTCAGCATTTAACAGTGGTTTGTAAACTATGTTGCAAGCTTTCCAACTGATTGATATTGCGCCCACGGAGTTTTCAGACTCTCTGGAATGTATAAAGCATATGATAAAAACAAGTTTTTCAAAACCATTCAATAAAATTTGTCATATGCAGTACTCTTAATCGAATGAAGTCTTGACAGCCGCTTAGAAAATTACTACTTTATAGCTTAGTAAAAATAAGTTATGGCAAGTCATAAGTCTAGGAGATTTATTATACAGGTCTGTACAGGCTTTATGATACCTATCGCTATTTTGATGGTACTCAGGACAAACTCAATTATTTCCTAAAAACCATGTGTGTTAATTCATCAGGAAAATTACACGCACGACGGCGACGGCTCCAAAGCCTTACTTGTAGTTGTTGAGCAGTTACGTTAAAAATAAACGTTCTCATTTACAACATTAGGAAGGATTATTACTATGATGTAGGTACTGTAGCAGAGGTACCTATATAAATAAAACAATATATCTTTCAGATGGCTTAAATAATTATTAGGGCATCGTTTTAAGTTGACATATATTTCTGTTGTGACTTAGTTTGTCAGACAAATCTGACGCCTACTTATTTTGTATTCTACTCTTAAACTTGATATCATTGTTTATCTCTCAAACTGCAAGATGTAGCGGCTGGTAGCGGTGGAGCTGGTCGAGGATGGAGCAGCCATTTTTATTTTGGTTGAGGATTCATCAAATGACTTTTCCCGCTCTGGGCGGAGCGGAAGGGCGTGTCAGACTCTTACTGACTAAAACCCTCCCGTGTTCCTTCAGTTACCTGTGCGCCAGGGCCACGGTAACTCTTTCGAACAATCCGCGACCCCGGCAGGCATCGGCCCTATCGGACCCCGTCAATGTTGCTGACATTTTAGTTGAGGCGCGCGAGGAATACGACGCGCCGTCGATCCGGGCCTGGTTCTTACCGGACGGCGAGCTGCCAATTGCTCGCCATCGGCAAGCCCGCGCCTGCGGTGGCCAGGAGTCGGCTATCGACACCCGGCGCCCAGGGTGTCTCCTCCTGCGGCGGCTAGGGGTGTGAGGGCGCAACGACTGCCTTTCCTTCACGCGCTCCGCCTCCTCCTTCGCGAGCATTACTACTTTCATTAGCAGAAGAAGTTGACGGCTTCCCATTCCGTCTCGCTCCGTACCATGGCCTGGACCAGGGCCGGACGCGAGAGATCGCCGCCGCCGATCGCCGCCACGACGACACGGCGGTGCCGTGCCTAAGCCGTGAAGACCTCCACCGTGTGCTCCACCGTGTCCTGCGGTAGGATGGGGCAGCCATGCCGAACACATCAGGTGGATCGTCGTGGAGGAGGTTGTGTTGTCGTTAACTCACGTGAGTGGAATGTCAGAAACGCCTCGTCTGAGGCAGCGCCTCGCGCTCACCAGGAGGAATGTCTCGGTACGTGGGACGGGCTCCCCAGCGTCGGAGACCACTCGGTCCAGGAGTGGTAGGCTGCGGCGTTCCACGAGAGCGGAGAGAACGGATCACACACACCACACTTGCGGGGACTCACCAGGAATGTAACTAGAAATAAATTCATTTATTTACGGAGAATAAATTTCTCCGAAAATAACTGAATTTATTTATTATTGTTTTGGGTACTACCAATCACACACACTGAGTTAAAAATTGCACTAAAGACTAAGTCTGCTTATGACAGCTTCAAGACTGAGCCAGGACCGATTAAAAACTGACTAAAGACTGATTAAAGACTGAACTGAAGACGATACAATACTACCTTTTGCCAGGACTGACGGCCACTTTTATAGTCCCTGTAAGACGTTCTGGAAGTATGTGTCAACGTTTCAAATATAAATCAAATTATTTCATATTTGACTGTCGGCCAGAAACAGTAAAGCGGTTTACAGAGAGAACCTGACCTTATTACACTAATTGGCTTTAACATGTAAGCTTTATAGAAAAAGAAAACTGACAGATGACAATTTACGATAAAAATATCAAAGTATAAAAATATTCTAAGATATATATAAGAGGAGAAAATTAATAGTATGAAATACAGATTTGGATGTAAAAATAGTCAAAGGTAACTAAAGGTTTGCTTTTCAGCGGTAGCAGTGTTCAAAAACATATAAAATGTGAATTATATGAGTGTCATACATTTTCATACCTGAACAAATAGATTTAGGTACTGAATTATAGCAAGAATTGCTGGGAAAAACAGCTTCCTAAATGTTAAACATATAAACAGAATAAAAGATGTGGTTTTGGTGTAGCAAAGAACCACAGGGTTCCTCAGAAACCAGACGACAGGCAATCTATGACAATGTAGGGTAGTATGCCGTCAGGACCTACTGAGCATTTGAGCTTGAGACGTAGGAGCGTCGCGCGCAGATCTCGTGCGCTGTTGTGGTCAAAATTTACCCACCCCGCTCTCGCCGCCTCGCCACCCATGCGCTCCTCAGCTACCGGGTCCAGCGCCGCCCGCTTCTTGCACCGAGTGGAAATACGTGGCGAAACATTTCGCACACTCCTCCTTCAGCAATAAGTC
The DNA here is from genome assembly GCA_917490735.1 of Dryobotodes eremita. Classification (NCBI taxonomy): domain Eukaryota; kingdom Metazoa; phylum Arthropoda; class Insecta; order Lepidoptera; family Noctuidae; genus Dryobotodes; species Dryobotodes eremita. Next base: position 26,477,399 of record OU823242.1, read on the forward strand.
GTCCTTTGTGACTTTGGGTTTATTACACCTAGATAGTTTACTCCTAATAAAGTTCCAGAAAGAAAGAAAAATATTTTATTTGGGACACACACAGGAAATACAAACAGTAAAAAAAAGGAGCAATTAAAAGTAACAAAATTAACAATAAAAAACCAACAATAAACAAGTAAAAAACCCGTGCGAGGCCAAAAAGGCTCCTATCTCAGCATAATGCTGCGATATTTAAAAAAAAAATAAGTACCGCAGCGCTGGTATTCTGATAGCAGCCCGAACGAACGATTTTGGATCCCCTTATAGGTTCTTCTGAAGTTTGTTTTGGTAGACTTCATATGTTGAAGCTATCTTTAATTTGAGACGAGTTCGAAAACAAGAAAACATTTCATAATCACTGTTGCGATCCAGTTGTTTCATATAATTTGTGATAACGCCACTTATGTTTAATATCCCTTATCAAATCTGATGTGTAAAATTCTGAATAACTAAACCTAGACCTATGCTTATTTACTTTAACATTTTTTTTTAAGAACGCTCTCGTGAAGGAACCTATTCATTATTTTATAAAATTAATTAAAAGCCGCCGCGGAGTTCTGAATGTTAAACAAGCACTCCCAATTTACTAACCTAAAAGAATCTATAAACCCAGAAAATCAGCTTTATTAAAATTTCATCTGTGTCTATTGAGTGACAAAACACTTTCATTTCGCGAAAGCCCCCGGCTACCCTCTGGTTCTCGATGAGATCGCCTGGCGCTAATTACCAACGGCGGATGTTGTGTATCAATAATAATTAAAGGTTTCTAAGGGCCCGTTGTTTGATACATAGTTAAACATGACCAATAGTCAATTTAACAATTATTAGTCACTTGACAATAGTCAATAGCTGTCAAAGTTTAACTACTCTGTCTGCGCATGGTTAACTTTTATAGCAAATTGACAATTTTTTAAACTATAGTTAGCTTAACCATTTGTCAAACAAAATACTTCTGTCATTTTTAACAAATTGTTAGTTTAACTTACACATTTTAACTATTAGTATGTTTGACTACTGATCAAACAACGGTCCTTAGAGAGTTGCACTCCTATGTCACTTAACTCAAGCGTAACTTCAAAGCGAACATGTATTTCAAATCCGTAGCATAATAAGAAGTGCTTTTAATTCAGCTAGCAAGATTTGACCAATACATTTTAACTAACTAACAAGACATGCTATATAAAAAAGCTTGTAAAAAAATCAGCTTTAATGGTCGCATTCCTTTAGTTATTCCACGCGACGACGTGCGCCGTTTTAAGCGAAGAAGGGGGCGAATTTTTAACCGACTTCCAAAAAGGAGGAGGTTATTATGTTTGGCTGTATGTATGTTTTTTTATGCATATTCACCGATTTCTCCGTCAATTGAGGACCGATTTTGAAAATTATTTTTTAGTTTGAAGGGGTATGCTCCCGAGGTGGTCCCATTGTCACCAAATCAAAATGTGATGAGGGGATCCCATGGAAATCGAGGCAAATCCTCAAATTTTGTAGGCACACCTACAGACAGAAGACGACTACAGAAGACTCTCTATTGGCACACAGGTACAGCGGACGTGTGTATAAGCAATATTATTTACCTAGCTATTATATGACGTAAAAATATTACCGAGTGTTCTGTGACCTAGAAAACGAATCGCGCATTTTTCTGCTAAGTATGTTTTACTTTAGTGAATAACAAATAATTATGAGAAACATATAAGAACTAAGTATGTCAAATATTAAAAACAGCCCTCTGAGTATCTCACCTCCAAGGAGCCCCGCGGGAAAACCTCAAACACCTTACCATGCGGCTGAAGGAAAAATTGAGGCGGTGGACATCAGTAACATTAGTAACTGGCTGATCTCCATCGAAAAATGCCTGAATGAAGTCTGTACCAATGCTCAAGAAGGAAAGCTGAACTGCGAGCAAAAGCTGAGGATTAATTCCCTATCGCGCAAGGTAGGACATGGCGTATCACAAATGGCAGTTTATTACCAGGACTTGAAGCTCAAGGCCAAAGAAGTACAAAACTATGTCCTAATGTTTAGAGTAAAACGTGACCTCATAGATTGCCTTGAAAATTTCCAGAAGACAATTCAAGCTAACATTCAAGAAAACGTGCCAAACCAACGATGGCAGGAAAAGTTTCGTTCGCTGACATGGTAAAAACCGATAAAAATAATTACCTGCGCCCCAATAATCTCAGCTCTATTGCAATTTATCTGACGGATAAATTAAAATCTAGTGACGATACTAAATCCCTTGTCGAAAAAATTATATGCCCTAAACAAATGAAATTGCGCGTTAGAGGATTGCGCAAAACAAAAAACGGGGGCGTTATTATCAGCACGGAGACAAAAGACGGCATTGAAAAACTTAGTAGATCATCTCAGCTAAGTAGTTCCGGCCTGAAAGTGGCAGATCCCCATAAGAGAAGGCCAAGAATTGTAGTTATAGGAGTGCCGACCGTTTTAAGTGATCAAGAAGTCTACGATTGCATCTATGAACAAAATATTGCCGACAAACTGCCTGATTTGCCCCGTGACTCTTTTATAGCCTTTCTAAATTTAAGTCACAAGTTGGGTTAAAAAGAGGGACCCACGTGCAATTTTGTTCTTAAATTAACTGCTAGCATAAGAAAGACGCTCATAAACCAAAATCGAGTGTTCATCAATTGGAAATCCTGCCCAGTGAGGGACTTCACACTTGTGACCAGGTGCTTTAAATGTCAACAGTATGGACATGGTGCAAAGATTTGTCGGGAGGCTGCCTGTACGTGTGGACTTTGTGGAGAACAGGGTCGCCAGTCGAATGAGTGCACTAAACACGCTGAACCGTCACAGTGTGCAACATGCTTGTGATTAAAAAAACCGAACAATCACAAAACAGGCGATCAAGATTGCCCTGCAAAAAAAATAGCGGAGACTAGATACATAAATTCCATAGATTATAATGAGGTCGCGTAGAGTGCCGACGTTTATTTCTAAGACCTTTTTAATTTATGTTATATTCTTAACTGTCAATTATGTTCTTTAGGTACTAAATTATAAGACACAAAACTAACTTTAGTTTATACAATTCGTATTACAAATTGTAATTATGCAATCTTTACATTTTATTGACACGGCAAATTCTGTACAACTAAATAAAAGCGATCTTGTTTGTAGCTATGCATAAAAAATTGCTTAATTGCAAACTTCATCAAAGAACATGGTTGCAAAATATGTCTTAGTTACCTAAGATGAAGCAGGCAAGTTGTTAAGTAAGCTAACTATTTTAATTTGAATAAAAATAGTTTATAGTCAGATAAGTAATTTACTAAGTATTAGTTTAAGGAATTTTAGATATTTTTTTATGTGTACCTTGAGTGAGATACCTCAGATACAGGTTTATTCCTAGTTCAGTTAGAATCAAATTATAATATACCTTTAGTTTAAGGCCCTAATATTGTAAACATTTATGTACATCAATTATTTCAATAAACAATTTCAATAGGGATTTGGGTACTTTTTATAATAACTCGAGACCAGAGGTGGCCGCCGGAACTACTCAATAATAAGCATTTCACGGGTTGCGATTTGATTTTTTTAATATGGTTGCTAAGCAATTTATGCTTGTCACAATGCATATGGTGAAATGGAGATGATGGTTGCTTCACCATTAGCTCCAGTTCTTCTGGGTTTTACCAGGAGAACTTCTCAACAATTAACGTCCCTGCATCGGAAAAAACAATATTTTGTAAAAGGTGATGAGCCGTTGACATTAGGCTATTGTAACTTAAATAAATTAATAAATGACCCACTAAAAACTGAAATTTAAAACCTTTTTTCAAAAAGAACAACCGACTTTCAAAAACCACACTACAAAGTGAAAAATAACTTTAATTTCGGAAGTCGGTGGCAAAAAACTAAAATACAGCTCCAAAGACACCGCCTTCTTTGAGATAAGAGGAAGTGCTTTTAATTCAGCTAGCAAGACTTGAACAATACATATACTAACTATCTAACATGGCAAGTTAAATAAAAGCTTGTAAAAACCAGGTTTAATGATCGCATTCCTTTAGTTATTTCTACGTGACAGCGTGCGCCGTTTTAAGCGAAAAAGGGGGCGCATTTTTTAACAATAGCTCTGCGATCTGACCGCAGCCTTAACAATAGGGCCACAAAATGAGCTCGGGGAACTTTGCCTTGCCTACTCAATTACATTGAAACAATAAGACCATACGTACCACGAAACAATAGATCATTTGTAAAAGTTTCCATTTTACTGCGAAATATGGTAACTAGTGCTCAGAGATTTTTGAATGCAAAATCATGTTGTTTGTAATTGTTTGTTGCATTCTTGTTTCATGGCGGTTGGTGTTCAGGGGTTTTCAAGCGGAAAAAAAGAAATATATCATTGAGATTTTGATCAATGAAAGTTCTTTGATTGCTTTTGAATGCGGTTGTGATTATAATAGTAAGATTGTCGGTGTTCTAAAAACTATCTACATTTGAACGTCGATGAGTGACATGATAACGAAATACGTCATTTTATTTGTAAATATTTTCATTAGGCAGCGGTCAAAGCCAACAATAAACCAAACAAAGAAAAATCGATTCTTTTAGGAAAAACTTTTTTGGCAAAACTCTTTGATAAGCTCTACGCTACTAACTCCATAATAATGGTTGTTATGAGATAACTTTATCAATATCCTTTGATGTGACATCTGTTTGTAATCCTATTTCCTTCTTTTAACGATGTTCTGGGTGAACGTCGTGAATGAAATTTCTATATTGAGAAAATACCGGACATGAATAATGTGTCATCGGTTATTAAATAGGGTTATAAGTAGATTATGGAAACAATCCGCATAAAAATATAGATCAGAATGAAACAAATTACTCAGGAAGTGACGAGGTCAGACATTCAAACATGACCCATGGCCAGTTTGGCCAGGTTTAAGCGTACATTCTCACGGTCGGCCTGACATCGTCCTTCGTCAACTTAACCAGCGGGATTCTCGGGGTATCATAAAAGCGGTTTTATTACAAATATGTCAGGACAGGGCTTAATAATATATTACTGTGATATACTGATGTGCATAAGTGCTAATATGCTTACTAGCTGTAATATCATGTAAATTATTGCCCTGACATATAGTTGATATAGGAGGTGAATTAAAAACAGGTTTTGGAATGGGCAACTAGCTTTAACTTTCTGACTAACTGACCGATTCTTTGACAATTCAAAAGTGCCTGTAAATGGTTTAATTGAAATAAATGCTTTGAGTTTGAGTTTTGAGTTGGAGTTTGGTTTTGAGTTTGTGTTTGAGTTTGAGTTTGGGGTCAACACAAATTGATCTAAGACTTAAAAAATCATTACGCTCATTAAAATTGAAAGACCCCTCTTTGCGCATGTTTTTACCATTTTTAGGACTCTTCGCCCCCGAAGAGTCCTAAAAATGGTAAAAACATGCGCTAAATAAAAACGGCTCTTCGTGGTGGCGTTGTAAGGAAAAGACCATCTAGTGAAGATTGTGTCACCAGAAATTCAGGTCCCACCGCAACTTTATCAGAAACTGCACTCTCATGCACACCTGATTATCATTCAAATCTCGTGTAAAAAGCCATAGATGCATGCAAGTCACTTGTATGACAAGAATATGTACGGCAGTGTACAGACGATTTATGAAGAAAGGAGCAATCATAGCCATCCGTCATTTCACTTCTAGCCAAGTCCTAAGGTTTTTGCATTCCGCAGACTCCGGATGCTTATCAGAAGCCAGCAGACTTTCGACTTTGTTGATGACATACCAATCAACTCAATAAAAAAAGTTTTGTACAAAGCTCAAGCACCGAATCAAGTTGGTAATATTTTTTTAACCGACTTCAAAAAGGAGGAGGTTATCAATTCGGATGTTTATATTTTTTTTAATGTATGTTCGGGCATAACTCCGTCATTAATAGACGGATTTGCAAAATTCTTTTTTTTGTTTGAAAGGGTATACTCTCGAAGTAGTATAACTCATGTATATTGTGGTGAGAAAAATAAAGTTGATTGATTGATTGATTGAAGTGGTCCCATTGTCACCAAGTCAGAATCTGATGAAGAGATCCCATGGAAATCGAGGGAAATCCTTAAATTTTATAGGCACACCTATAGCGATTTGGGTATTTTTTATAGTTACTCGTGCATTTGCTCTCGAAAAGCACCATTCGACCAGAGGTGGCCACCGGAACTACTCAATAATAAGTATTTCACGGGTTGCGATTCGATTACTTTAATATGGTTGCAAAGCAATTTTTGCTCGTCACAATGCATATGGTGAAATGGAGCTGATGGTGGCTTCACCATCAGCTCCAGTTCTTTTCCAGTAGAACTCCTCAATAATTAACGCATCGGAAAAAGGAATATTTTGTAAAGGCTACAATTTAAATGCTCACCAAAATAATTTTTAGATCCTAAGACCAAGTAAAATATGTTAACTTCAAATAAAATAAACCCACTCTATACCGAGATCCCTAAAGAAAAACGTTTTAAGTTCCAAAATAATTATACACTCCTCAGAATAATTGTACGTGTTGTATTTATATTCCTTTTGCCTACCAAAATGAATGAATGCTCACCAAATCTTGTTTAACTCATCAAAAGTAAGTTTGCTTCAAAATGTAAAGGTGGGATAGGATGCAAGAGCGAGCGAAGCGAGCTCGGGACTTGGCGCACCCCGACTCGGACAGGTTAGGTTAGAAGGGGATGGCGGGGTCTGATCCCCTTCGTGGTTATTTTTTTTTAAACCATCCAGAAGTAGGAGCCCTGCCAAGCGGGGCTCCGTCGACTGTGCCTTAAAAATAAAAAATAAAAATAGGTTCATTTCTAGAATACTTTTTGAAACACAATTTCGTGAGCATTTATCCATTCTGGTGGACACAATTTGGTGCGTATTTCGATTTTTTTGGTAGTAAAATAGGTACTTTTCTGGTAGGTGTTTAAACACAAGCCTTTTGTAAAAGGTGATGAGCAGTTGACATTAGGCTATATTAACTTAGATAAATTAATAACTGAATCACTAAAAAGTAAAAAATAAAAACTTTTTTACAAAAAAAAAAAACAACCAACTTCAAAAAAGACACTAAATAGTGAAAAATAACTTTAATTTCGGAAGTCGGTGGCAAAAAACAAAAATACAGATCCAAGGACACCGACTTCAGAAATTAAAGTTATTTTTCACTATGTAGTCTTTTTGAATTGGTTGTTTTTTTTGTAAAAAAGTTTTTTTTTACATTGTGAAGTTGAATTTTTCGTTGAAGGTATTCCGTATAGTCGGTAAAATTATCCACATTTGGTTTTTTGCAAGGTCAAACCACTGTCTTATCCATAAAAATGTGAAATTAACGAAAGTGACTAACCAAAGAAATCAAATAATAATAATAATATATTTATTGTTCTCTCATCAAAGTCAAGATCACACATATTAGAGACTGGAGTCTGTTCTAGGTAAAACCTGTATTACAGATCACCAGGCTTACCCTCCATCGGACAACTTACTTATGACCTTTAACTGTTTTAAATGAACATACAGGTTGTACATAATAAAACACTAGAAACTGTCGAATGAAATAAACTGACGAAAGAGGGAAACTACTCAGGGGTACACTCCATGCCGCGTCGTTAATGTCCAATTTTGTTCAAACAGCATCTACATAGAAACCCAACAAGAGCAAACCGCCTAAAGTCGAGTAGAACAACGAAACTTAGTACTTATGTTAATGTTGCACGGACTATATCATCGATCAACGTCACTTAAAACAGATTAAGCTGTAAAGTTGTAGGAAGTTGTTACAATCTTTGTTGCAAGTCCGTATTCCGGAGAGAATGCACCACGGGACGACTATGCCGACGTAACGATATTGAATGAGGTTTTAATAAACAAAATAATTTGATTTCCTCGATATTTTTCCCTGTAGAGATCTTAAATGAAAAAGTTGAGCGATAAGGAAAATATTACGTTACCTAAAAATATTACGTTATCTATATGTTAAGGAACCTCCATGGACGATATGGGCTTATCGAGATTTTTTTTATTTGCTGACGATACTTCCTTAATTTTAAGATACGTGCTACAAATTTTGACGACGTAAATATAACGCCGCCCTAGTGCAGGTCCATAATTATTTTACTGCTAAAAGTGCATAATATTTTCTTTACCAAATGTAAAAAGTAGTGATTGTGAGATAGTATTGAATCAAGAGAAATTAGAATTCAACTCGACTCAAGGCTCAGAACAACACCTCTTGCAGGACGGCTAAGTTCAGCAGCATATGCTGTAAGAAAAATTCGTTAATTTGCTGATGAAGATGCTGCAAGGCTAGTCTTATTTTAAATACTTTCATAGTATCTTATCTTAGGGTATTTTACTTTGGGGACCGGCTGCAGCCATCGAGTCTATTTTTATTCTGCAGAAAAGAGCCATCAGAGCCATATATAATCTCTGCAGACGCGATTCTCAAGGGAACGGTTTAAGGGTATGAACATCATGACGGTACCTTGTCAATATATCTATGAAAACATCATGTGTGTAAGAAAAAATTACATCTTTTTAGTAATAGAGGTGAAACACGTAATAGTAATAGAAATAGGGACCTATTAGTTCAACCAGGTTTCTGGCTAAGGTATCCTCATCTTTCATGGGGCACTGTTTTAAATATTACAATAAAATACCTCCCCACATACTTCAACAGAATCCTCTAAGACGACATTCAAATATTGTATAAAACGCACACTATGCAGGCAGGCGTATTATGAGTTGGGGGATTACATCGCTGATAAAAAGGCCTGGCTCAATGCTGGTCCTGCTTCACAACCACAACTAATTGATTAACACTTGAAAATATTGTTGGAGCTACTGAGGATTATTTATGACTATCTTTGCATTGTATAAACTCAATCTCCCTTGTATTAGATAATTGTATATAAGACAGGTGCGAGTATTATGTAATAATATACGGCTACCATTTACCGGGTAATATGTGTTTCATTGACTTGAATGTCAGCTGAATGCAGCTTGAATGGCGGCTGATAGATGTCTTGCTCACTTCAATGTCTCGCTGACGGTGGCGCGTGTGTTGGATCATTTAGTTCCCTTCAAAATGGTCGAGCTGACTGGTGCTGAGCCATGCGTCATGTTCGTGAACGGGCGCCGTCAGTTGGGACTGGTCATCTCTTAGCTGCCACGGTTTATTTTCATTATTTTATTTTTGGATTGTTTTTTTTTTGTTTCTATTTGCTGTACTCTGGACGATTTTAACTTGCACATCATTTTTACATCGTTCTCACAAATAATTATAAATTCAATATTAATGATGCAACTAATATTTTTGTTGTAACCATATAATTTAAGAGAGTGTCCATGGAGTTTCTTGCCCGTTCTTCTTCATGCTTCACATTTCTGACTGACCGACTCCTTGACAATTCAAAAGTGCTTGTAAAGTTTTTGTCGTATTTAAAATCGTTCCGTCACAGGTAGATTTCAAGGAGTTTTTTTTATATATTTTATTCGTAATTTTTATTTGAGATGGTTTAGCTCTTGACTCTATCTAGTCCAGTGGGTTAATTGCGTAACACACTAACAGAAGGAATGGCTTTCATTTTGACAGTTCAATAACATTTATTGCGTTATTTACGTTATTAAGCAGACAAAGCTTTCGAACAAATGAAGCAATGGATTAGGTTTCAAAATGATTCAGATTGTGATCGATAGTGTGTTACGCAATTAGGGTACTGGTGAAAACTGCTGGTTTTGGGACAACTTTTTTATTATGTTTTGCTAAAATAAATTATATACCTACTATGTTTCGTACCTGGACGATGGATGTAATGTTATGGAACAATGGTTGTAGACAACTAAATGGTTCCTTGTCCGTGTATACAGGTTTTTGGGGCTGACTGTACCTATTTTGACTTTTGCTCTTCATGTCACGTCGTTGGTTATTTTTCGCTTTTTTTTTGGGTGGATAATCATCAAATGACTTCTCACACTCTGGGCGGAACGGGAGAGCGTGTCAGACTCTTACTGACTAAAACCCACCCATGTTCGTTTAGTTGCCTGTGCGCCAGGGCCACGGTAATTCATTCGCACAATCCGCGACCCCGGCAGGCATCGGCCCTATCGGACCCCGTCAATTATGCTGATATCTCTTTGAGGCGCGCGTGGAACATGACGCGCTCGCCGTCCGTAAGCTCGCGCCTACGACGATGGCCGGGAATCGGCTATCGACTCCCGACACCCACGGTGTCTCCTCCTGCGGCGACTAGGGGCGTGAGGGCGCAACGATTGCCTCAACCTCACGCGCTCCGCCTCGTCCATCACGAGCTTTACTGCTTCGCAGAAGGAAGTGACGGCTTCCCATTCCCTCTCGCTCCGTACCATGGCCTGGACCAGGGCCGGACGCGAGAGATCCCGCCGCCGATCGCCGCCATGAGAACACGGCGGTGCACCGCCCAAGCCGGGCAGACCTTCACCGTATGCTCCACCGTGTCCTCCGGTCGATCCACACAATGGTAATACCCGGGAAACAGGAATCTCCCGAAACAGCCATGTCCGGTGACGACCTGCGTCTGGCGGAAGGTGAGGATGCCGTGGCGCCTCTCAATCCACTCCTCAAAGAGGGGACTTACCGCCGCAATTGTGGCGTGCCCAATATATCTACAGCTGGCAAAAGGACTTTTTAAGGGTGTTTTCATTTCGTAACTGCGATAAAGCTGTAGGTAATTTATTTTATAAAGCTTTCTTGTTTACAACCAAATTAATAACGATACACAGGATTAGGCAAGGGTTAAAGCATTTATGATGAAAACAATCCACTTACAAGTTCTATTTATCGCAATAATCTCGTCCATCCTAATAACCTTTCTGGCGACCTGGGCCTGCCACAGAAACTATTACGGCAAAAGTTAAATCAGTTTTGTTGCCTCCTTCGAGGCGGTTTCATCTGGTTTCATCCGGTTCAAGGCATCCTCTTGTGCATGCAATTTTGTAAAGCATCGCCGTAACCCGTTTGGGGATACCAGTTTGTGGAAATGCGACAGCTTGAAAGAAAACCGCGACAGCGTGTTAGGTCGGTTACGCAAAATTCTTGGGGATAATAATTGACAAAAACTGTAACTGGAAATCTCATATTGATGATCTATGTAAGAAGATAGATACTCGTATATTTGTTTTCGTTTTATATAGACTAACACGTGTGGCTAGTGTTAATGCGGCATTATGTGCATACATACCATGGCTATGTCTCATAAATTTTGCGCTATGGCATTATAATATGGGGTAATTCGGTTGAACTTGAGTGTTTCGAGCTCAGAAAAAATGCGTACGTTCAATTTGTGGAGCGCACCCACTGGACACTTGTTTTCACTATTTAAAAAACTTAAAATACTGCCACTTCCAGCACCATATATTTTTGAAATTTGTATATTCGTACACCAAAACAGACATGAATTTGATTTTTTTAATGATGTTGTATCCAGACCCAGCGGCAAAGTGCATATGCTAAATTTAATTCTACGCCTAGGAAAGGCGTAGAATTAAATTGTTTTCTTATAATGTATACTGCATGTCCATTACTGTTTATAAAAAAATACCTGATGGCTTCAAAAACTCTCAGCTTTTCAAGCAGATGTTATTAATCGACTGTTGATTTTATGAATGAAAAATTTACCTAAATATTTGACATTATTGCCTATAAATCATATTTTATCTACTTGACCTGAATTTTGACTTATATTGTTAATCTCTTTTACAACTATTGTTAAATTTATTTAAATTATTTGTAACTCTAATTCTAAATTAATTTTAATGTAATGATGACCCATAATTTTACAAACCATATTTGTACGCCGGAAACGGCAGAATATTATGACCAAAATACATAATGAACATAACAACTTCGTACAATATTCTGACAAATACATGCATTCTATTCTATTCTATTTTATTCGCCAAAATAGCGCAGTAATAGATTCAAGGGTTTGACCTCTGTGTTCAATTTATATTTATTTTTGGTTACGGATAATTAGAGACAAGCCTCTAGTATGTATTAATTGTTTTAAAATTAATGTTGCAAAAAATACAAAACATGTAACAGTTCCATTATTTTTATAATTATGTTCTACACTCAGATTTCGTAGTCTCACATACAAAGTAACATCATTAACTATAACTAGTATTAATAAATAATACAATCCACATGCATTACACCAATAAGAAGGTTTATTTTTTTGGAATCACGCAAAAACACTATCAAGCAACATCCTTCATTCACATTAATAAAAAAAAATAACATAGAAAACGTTTAACCAACTTTGAAATAACATAACCCTTTGCTGTCGCAGTTACGTAAAAAGGAGTAGTTTGTGCATTATATGAGTTTTTTTGACAAACTTTGTTTAAATGGGTTAACAACAACATTTAAAACAAATACCACGCTATCCAAAAATCGACGATGTGCTGTGATGTCGACATAAATACGGAAATAATTTATCAATAAATAAATAAATTATAATTTTAACGCCTAAATATACCTACCTAATCGTGGCTGTGTAATTTTCTTATTCATGTGAAATTGTGATTTACCCCCCAAACACATGCATCTTCTGAATTCAGTATTTCCTCTAAAAATACCAACCAGTGTTTACCTATACAATATCAATAAAGATATTATAAAAGCACTTCTCAATTAAAAGCATCTTAGGCGGCGCTAAAAGACTTAGTATCGTTTTTCTCAGTCAAGTTAACCTTGTCACTATTTTGTGGGTAGCTGAAGAGTACGTCGGCCACGATATCTGATACTTCTCTGGGCTCCTTGGGTCTTAGTTTTTGTTCCAGTTGCACGGCGTACATGTAGTAGATGAGAATGAAGTACGCTGTTAGAGCTGGAAATAATACCCGAACTTTAATGAATTGCCCAGAAACGTAAAGAACAGATAATAGAGTAAAGAGAATACGTAATAAATACAGAATAGAGTACCTTTACTAAATACTCTACTCTTTATTGCGTTCCATTATTCACAGAATCACTAACAAAAATACGAGGGACCACATGATTACAAAGTTAATCAAACAGTATGCTTCTAAGCAAAAGGTATATTATTCTGAGAGGCTTAATATAGACCCCTCAGTGGTTTTAGAAATCGGCGCCTTCAGTTTCTGTATCTCAGATGTGTTTCATCCATCGACACCGCACAAGCAGTATGTATTTGCAAAGTATGCACTAGGAGGAGTTCCTCCAGGTATGGATGCAGAGACTTTAATTCAGAATTACACAAGCATTCAAACAGATTAAATAAATATGAGAGCTCAAGCTCCTGCTATGAAGCAATCAGAGACAAGGCCACTATTCCAGTTGTGACAACTGCAGCACCTGTACAAACCACTACCTCTGAAACAGTATAAGTAGACAAGTGCTACAGTATCAAAAGCACCATCAATTCCTAAACTCAGCACAGTACAACTATTGTATTAAGGTCCCTCGGCAAACTTCGTGTTTCATCAGTCGTCGGATTTCTATCAGTTGCCCTTTGCACTTGGTGCAGACCGGACGCTCTCAATCGACTTAATGTAATTTATTTAAAAAATGGGAGGAAACTGACGAAACACCAAGTTTGCCGAGGGACATTAAGAAAATAGTTGTACTGTAATTTTGACTCCTGACATACAGGTACACCTAGTTCAGGAGTCAGAGGCTTCAAACAAGTTTCTGTAACTTATTATGTCAATAAAGAATTATTATTATTATTAATTAGATGTGATGTATGATGGTATAATTACTATATAAATTTGATTTAATTTACAATTAGAGAATTTTAATTTAGTTATATCCAGTAAGTTATATAATAATAGGTCTTTACCTATGAAATTGCCGTTTTGTATGAAAAAATTTAAACGATTTTTTTTCATGAATTTTTTATTTGTATTAATCGAAGTAATCACCCATGCAATCAATGCATCTTTGTCATCGCAGTGGCAGTTTATTGATGCCCTTCTTAAAGAAATCAGCTGGACGGGAGGCAACAAATTCTTCAAAGGCATTTTGTACTGCCTCTCGGGTATTAAATTTTTTTCCCGCCAAGAAGTTATCCAAATTCTGGAAAAAGTAGTAGTCTGTAGGCGCAAGGTCTGGTGAGTAGGGCGGATGACGGAGAGCTTCCAACCCCAGTTCTTGCAACTTGGAGACCGTCTGCTGTGCAGTATGAGGTCGCGCGTTGTCGTGCAGGAGCAGCGGAGACGAGCGATTGACCAATGCTGGTTGGAGATGCGCCAGCTTCTCCATCATTGTGTTCAGTTCTTCACAGTACACATCTGCAGTAATGCTCACCCCGTTTGGTAAGAAGCTGTGATGAATCACACCGGCGCTAGACCACCAAACAGTGACCATCACTTTTCTAGGGGTAAGTTTTCGTTTAGGGCATTGTTTAGGTGCTGAACCAGGATCCAACCAACTTGCTGAGCGCTTACGGTTATCAAACAGAATCCATTTTTCATCGCAGGTAACAATGCGGTTCAAAATTCCTTAATTTGTGTGTCTGTTGAGCAGTGCAAGGCACGTCTCGACGCGTACTTCGCGCTGGCGATCATTGAGTTCGTGGGGCACCCATTTGTCAAGCTTTTTTACCTTGCCAATTTGACGCAAATGGACCAATATTGTTTTGACGCTAACGTCGAAAGCTGCTGCTAATTCAGCCGTAGATTGTGTATCATCAGCTTCCACAATCGCCTTTAATTCGTCATTGTCGACCAAAGTCTTCGGACTACCGCGAGGTTCATTTTTCAGGTCGAAATTTCCAGAACGGAAGCGAGCAAACCAATAACAGGTGGTGCGTTGGTTTGTAGAGTTAGCTCCGTAAACGTCGTTGATGTTGCGTGCCGCTTGTGCCGCGTTGCTGCCACGACGGTACTCATATTCCATAATTACTCGAATTTTTTACGTATCCATGATGACGAAAAAGATTGAAATGCGATGAAAATGTAACACTAATCAATAAAGAAATGACTACTTTTAGAAAAAAAAATCCATGTTTTTAAAATAAAATTAATTTGAAATTAGAATTCATAGCCAAACAAAAATTATTTTGATTTGAAATGGCCAGTACTGCAGAACGGCAATTTCATAGGTAAAGACCTAATATATACACATACATACATAACCTCACGCCTTCTTCTCATGGGGGTAGTGAGAAACTACAGAACGCCACCTGCTACGATCCTTACATACTCCTTTTGCCTCGTTTACGTTCATACATCTGGTCATACACGCACGCCGGTTGCGAGTACTACGCACCTGACCTTTCTGAAGAACATCACCAATAAAATAAATAATAGTAATATATATATAATAGTTCATTGTATTCAATATTATTATCATTCGTTGGTTTAGCATAGTCAATCACTAGATGTTAAAATAGTATTAATTTTAACTTTTTTAAATTTTAAAACAGTTGGTAGGTTTAAGATATGGTAACAATTTTGGGCGCTGTCGGGCATAGAATAGTCTAGTGGGAGAAAGGAATAAGAATGCTTGTTTATTTTTTATTGCAATTCAAGGTATTTAGTTATTATTAGCGCAGAATAAGATCGTCCTAGTTATATATTATTACTAGTGGCTCTGTGAGCTGTAAACCCGAAAGTCTGTCTTTCCATATCTTAAAACTGAGTACATGTTCTCCGCGCACCTTAAAACAAAAAGCGCGAAATGGCTGAAATATGACTTTTTTGTACGTTTTCAACCTCCATATCGCCGCCATTTTGAAAAACAGAATCGACAAAAAAGTCAATACAATTATCGAATCTGCTCACAAAATTTCACGAGAATCGATTGAGAAATACGACCTGTATGTAGAGGAGAACAGACATTCGCCGGACATTCGGACATACGAAAGCATTTTTGCCCAAGCTGAAACGGAGACGCTACGCTCGCGCTTCTCGCTCGCTCGGTCAGTTAATTATTTTATGGCACCTAGAAAGATAATAATAATCTTTATTATGAAACACACAAGATTCATGATACCCATATAGATGGGTTTGAAAACGACCTGGTCTATTTCCTTCGAATTCCGTTAAGTTTTATCCATGCCACCACACAAAACAGCGTCCAAAGCTCTACTTATCACTTTATTGATACCTACTCTGTTTATAAAATAGAGCGAATTGCGCTAATCATTATAAGTTAGATCGTTACAAGGGCGGCGAGGGGGCAAAGTTTCGTTCTTATTTGATCTCAGACGAAAGCAACTTAATTACCTTCCTGTTCATTATGCTTTATGGATTAAGTAAAGGAAACATAATATGAAGCATTTTGGATATTTCAACCTTACTTAAGAGAAAATTTCATCACACTCAGTTTTATTATTAAATGCCACCTTACGCATGTTGAAGAACTGTTTTGCTTATTGGATACTTACAGTAGCCCGCACGTCAGTAGCAACAAAACCAGTATTGGTAAGCTGGCCTTTTATTCTATTGAAACTCTGTACTATGCTATTCCAGCTCAAGGTAAAAGTGTTACCACCGACGTGTGGTCGACTGTATTTAAAAAACAGTAAAATGCTTATCGGGGCTTTTAATAACTAACAGAGTTCAGATAATAGATGAGTTACAAAATAGAGAAAGAAAGAGATATATACAATCATAATATAAAAAGATAGGTTAAGGAAAGCATTTTAAAAATAAATCTTCTAAATTCTTACCGATCGTTATAAAAGAGATATAGAAAAAAGAGAGATATACAATCATAATATAAAAATATAGGTTAAATAAAGCATTTTCAAAACAAACCTTTCTAATTCTTACCGATCGTTACAAAAGAGAGAAGGAAAGAGAGGTATACATTCATAATATAAAAAGATAGGTTAAAGAAAGAATTTTCAAAATAAACCATTCAAATTCTTACCGATCGTTAGAAAATAGAGAAAGAAAGAGAGATATACAATCATAATATAAAAAGATAGGTTACAGAAAGCATTTTCAAAATAAACCTTTCAAATACTTACCGATCTCCCCACAGCAAATCAGCATGGAGTGATTGGTGTGTTGAGGACCATACAACACCACCCCGACGATAGACAGTAGGAGACGAATAGTAGCAACTGACACATGCAACTTGATGTGGCCGGGTCGTTTCTGCAAATTTGAATATCTAATTTTAGGATGAACTCATGGCAACCACACGTTAAGATTTCCATTAACGCCGTTGTTTACAAAAAATTCAAATTTTGTCTGATATATAATTGACATTGCGAGTCCAGTTAATGGTGTGCGTGTAAATAGAATGTGTATGACATGTTGAGGATCCCACGGAAACCTTGAAAAGTTGAATTTCAGTCACACAAAACACTTAACCCAAACTCAAAGCATTTTTCAATTAAACCAATCCTATGAAGAAGAACGAGCGAGAAACTCCGTGAACAATCTTGTAAATCAAAATATTACACAGTTTCCAATCAAAATTAGTTGAGTAAATAATTAATCTTCCAGGAATACTGGTTGAGTTCTAATTCACACAAAAAAACAATAGATGACGCTGAGCTTTTACAGCAATCGATACAATGCATTGTAACGATTGTAACAATATCCCACACAGGGCAAAATTATCAAAATTACGATTAATGAGAATTATAATCATCAGTTACTAAAATAAGAAGGTAAACATCTTAAGAGCGAGACGCTATTGTGGCGATATGTGTGTTGTATTTACATGCATTCTAGCCAGTATGATGTCATCCAAACCAAGTCATAATGTCAATCCCTAGCGCACAGACAACCGAAGGAACACGGGTGGGTTTTAGTCAGTAAGAGTCTGACGCGCCCTTCCGCTCCGCCCAGAGCGGGAGAGGTCATTTGATGATTTCCCACCCAAAAGTGTCAATCCCTAGAATCAGGTGGAATGACTCACTCAAGCTCACTTCACCTAAGTTTCCACGGTATTTTTTTTTTACAGAATATCAATAGTAATCCTCTTAAACATGGTCCTGGATTGTGCCGGATACTAATGATACCAAGGATTTTATGGAATATTGATATTATGCAGGGTGGCAGGAATATCGACGAGCAAACTGTAACCATGAGCAAATTTTTTTTTTTTTTGGTTTGGTACCTTGCTCTGGACGGACCGGGAGTGTGTAACAGACTTTTACTGACTAAAACCCACCCGTGTTCCTTCAGTTGCACGGTTACCCTTTCGGACAAATCCGCGACCCTAGCAGCCATCAGCCCTAGCAGACCCCATCAGTGAGTGCTGACATCTCTTTGAGGAGAGCGTTGAACACAACGCGTTGTCGGGCCTGGTCCTTACCGGACGGCGAGCTACCTATTGCTCGCCGCCCGCAAGCCTGCGCCTATAGTGGTTGGGAATCGGCTATCGACTCCCGACGCCCAGGGCGACTCCTGCGGCGACTAGGAGCGTGAGGACGCAAAGATTGCCTCTCCCTCACGCGTTCCGCCTCTTCCTTCGCGAGCATTACTGCTTCGCAGAAGGAGGTGACGGTTTCCCATGCACTCTCGCTCCGTACCATGGCCTGGATCAGGGCCGGATGCAAGAGCTCGTCGCTGCCGATCGCCTCCGCAAAGACACAACGGTACTCCGCCCTAGCCGGGCCGACATCCAAATGATTCTAGACCTCCTAGCATAGAAAATTTTCGTCGGTTATCATATATCATAGAAAAGTGCCCTTAAGTGTACCTACGCGGTCAAAATTTATAAAATTTATGGAACAGGTATTTTTAAAAATCGACAAAACATTTCAAGGCGGGGATTTCAGAATCATGTTTTGAAGTATCTATAGTAACAGGATGCGCGTCGGTGTCCCTACCAGCCTGTTTATCAGGCCCAGAAGAGATTCAGAGTGGACATACGGATGTCAATGCAGCATCATCGCTACACGGGTCAAGGAAAATTTACTTTGAATGAAAGTGCGGTCTTGATATTGTTAAATTAGACGTTACGTGCATTAATTACTTTTTACCCAACACTAATTCAGGTAGAATCATCATAGCCTAGCCTTTTCCGAAATACATTGCGGTCGGCTTCCAGTGTAACCGGATGCAGCAAAATACCAGTATTTCATATGGAGCGACTGCTTGTCTGACCTCCACAACCCAGCTACTAGGTAATACGATACCCCTTGGTAAGACTGGTTGTCAGATTTTCGGGTTTCTGAGGACCCCGAAACGACTGTCACAGATCCACGAATGAGTGCTGGCCAGCGGCTTAACGTGCTTTCCGAGCCACGGAACGAACCGCGGCGGTGGCGATCGAATGGTTTCAACAAAATAACATGATCTCATACTTTAGGAAATAAAAACTGTATTTACACCTCGAGGGCCACGAAACAGCCATAAGCGTAATAATAATAAAACTTCTATTGTGTCTCGTTCAGTGTCCGTCAACTAATTAAGTACTAAAGTCATTATAATTTATTCATACTGTAGCTATATCGCTTAAAAAAATATTTTAATTTATCTAAGAATATTATAAATACTTCCAAATCCTCTATTAAATGGTCTAAGAATTATGTTGAAATTTTCATAGGTTTATCCAAAACATTGTACTATACTGCTTGTTCTTTACTTTTCCATTAAAATAAACCTAAAAAAACAACATAAGTTTGTGTACTTACTTTCGCGGCAGTCATTCAAACCCCTTACTTTATCAACTTTTCACTCAAATTATTTATCGTGGTTTTAATTCACACTCTACTCGGTATATCTCCCTAAAGATCATTAGCGTAAACTATGAGATTATTTAATCGTTACCTTAGAACATTATCGATGTTTGCCCCCCATTATTAACTGCTTAAAGGCAGGGCCATAAAATTACTAATCGCCGATCTTGTAGGTCAGAGAGGGAAGGGGATACAAACTACGTACAAAGTGCTGGGTTCGTAAAGATGTTGCCAACTGCAAACTTTGAACTCATTTAGCTAATGTATTTCAATTTGGTTATTGTAGGTTTACCATCTTAGTTTTGAAATGAGATAAATTTACTGTATAGTGTATCTGAAGTAGAACAAGTTTTTTTTAAATTGATGTCCTCATCTATTGAGCACTAGATAATCTTTGGCAAAAGCCATAAATATGCATTCCAATTGTGTCATTCTAACGAGTTTTTTTTGTAATCTGTTGATTAATGTATACAAAATATTATAAGATATTTAAAAAAAACTACCTTTTGGAAGGGCAAATATAATCAATACCATTTTCTTGTAAATTTTGACATTCAAAAGTGTATTTTATGTGCTTAATTGAAATAAATGATTTGACTTTGTATTTCGTAAAAATAAAACTTCTTTTGCGGTAGTAAATTTTCAGGGTTTCCTGGTTTAATACACAATCTGCATTGCGGTAAATTGAATTAGTTTTTTTTTATACGAGCTCTCTTTCTGGGAGCGTTCCGTCCATGTCACTTCGAACAGTATTTTGTTTGAAGTTGTTACTGTAACAATATCAGTTAGCATTTAATTTCAAGAGACCAACTTGTTCCATATCACTACATGTTATAAAACTAAGTCCCCCGCCGCGTCTGTATGTCTGTCTGAACGCGATAAACTCAAAAACGACCGAAGGGATTTTCATACGGTTTTCACCAATGGACGGAGTGATTCGTGAGGAAAGCATAAGTGTATAATTCATTAAAGTTTTGTGTAAATTGGCTGAAATATGACGATGATTGTTGAAGATGTCGGAAAAATCATGCCGACTAGGATCTTTATTAGCGTACGCCGCATAAACCAATAGAGTAATATGCGACACCCCGGTAAAATTCCCGGCAGACCCGGTAAATACGTTCCCGTGAGACATTTTCCGAAATCCACGCGGCAGAAGCCGCGGGCAAAAGCTAGTATACAATAAGTAACATATACACATCAGTGCTAAAGTTTTACAATCTTTGTGTGTGTTACTCCAAAATTTTGAAAGGAAGCAAGCACTGTCCAAAAATCATGGAACAAGTTGGCAATACCTATCTGTAATTTGGTACAAACTGGCATTTCGCCAGCTAAGTAACTCAAATAGAACGTACATTTATTGTGGCCGTAGATAATGTTGAATACACCGCGTCGTGCGACGGGTCCGGAATGCGCTGTTGGACCTTTTATTAACTGAACTAAGGCTTAAGTGGGGCTACTGTGTTTGTTTCTCTCTTAAATGTAAAGATTGGTTTAAAATAAAGGGTGTATAGTTTTTGGTTTAATTAGAAATAAATCTGGATTGTAAATAAAATCAGCTCTAATGGTTATGTCCCGTGATCGACTCTAGCTGTTAGAAGTCCATTGCTTTACGTTAATTTTTTTAATTATTGTGGCATATTAAGCGTGCATATTAATGATGATGATTTTAACACGCTAGAAATGTTTAAGAGTGCCTAAAGTCATTAACCAATAAAACACAAAATTTAAAAAATACACCCTGGCGCGCAAACAAAAACCTTTAGATACGGCTGAACAGATTTTGTTCTATCTTTTTTTTTCAGCTAAGTATACTCTGTTAAGTTACCTTTCAAACAAAACAAATAAAACAAATCGGTTCAGCAATTTGGGAGCTACGATGCCGCAGGCAGACACACATATATACACGTTAAACTTATAAAATCCCTCTTTTCCCGTGGGGGATTAAAATTTTACAGCATATTACAAACCGACGATCATGAGCATCGTATCGAGAGATCCGATGTAAAATTTGTGCAGATCTGATCAAGACTAAACTCTAACAAAAGAAAAAATAAATATAAAATTTTACAATCCCTACCCTTTTCAAAATAATCTGTTAAAAAGGCAAAAGCAAATAGGTACTTTAAATATACTCACCCTGTGTAGACCAATGAGGAGGACGATATTCATAAAAAACCAGGCGATGTTCAGGAATCCAACCAGAAGTAGAATTGTGATAGTCACGCTTAAACTAGATTTGTGCAAGGAGTCCATATCTGGGACAACTTCACCATTCTCGTTTTGTTTAAGACGGATGTAGCGGAATCCGTGGGTGTAAAAAGCTAGGAAACTCAGAGTCCCGACGAAAAATAAGGTAATTATGAAGTTTAAGACCTGGAAAGAAAACAAACTGATTTAAAAAAAAATCGGGTGAACATTAATAATAACGTCAGTTAAGATTGAATAACGCCAGTTAAAGTTAAATCAGAACCATATCAACTATTTAACGTCAACTTACCTAGTACTCATAAAAACAGCTGCTTCATTGGCACTTACCACACTAATATATCCAAGTATAAAGCAGCCGGTCTTCAAGGGTATGCAGAAGCAGCATTTTGAGAACAGAGAACAGCCCTCGTTCTCTTTTGGGTAGATGCTGTAACGCAATACAAAAGTTGAAGTATAATTAAACTAAGACTCTTAGACGGAATGACTTCGACCAGATTACATCCATAGACACCTGTCCCGCCGCCCGGTGAACAACGAGCAGCGACTGGGATGAGCGATTAATCTCGGGTATGCATATGTACCATGCGTGACTCTCTCAACGAGTGTCCTACTCGAAAAGCGACCGTCGTTGAGCAAGTTCTCTCTTTAATAGCTCTTGTCGCTGCGACAAACGGGTACTCGCCGGCGATATGAACAATCAGCGATCAACTATTAATATAAGTATATTTTTGCTTACTGGGACCTACAATCTTTTATACATTTCTTGAGCGAGAAAATCATTGATAGTCGCTTCCTCGTCGGGGGTGGGACGGATGCCTAAAGCTGATATTGAAATGGCTATTCTAATATCAGTTGTAAGCTGTAGATGCTGTGGTCTTTTAGATGTATTTGTTAAATGTCGCAGTCTGAGCAGTTGGCTCCGCTGTCATGTTGCTGATGGATATATTTTTACCACGGCATGAGGTAGTCTTTTATAGCCCGTGAATATAGAAGAGTAAAATAAAATATGAATGTAAAAAGATATACACAATTATTGATAATCACCTCGTTTTAGAAGCGGAATGCCGTCCAAAAAGCCAATCCAGTCGTACCAGCGATACTACACGCATTTTAATAATTTCGATGTCTTCAGTTAACTTCAAATGAAAATCAAGTAAATTCTAAGTGCAGTAATTTTCTCATTAACTGACTAATTAGTGGAAAAACAAAATTAATTAAGCATGCAATTACTGTTTTATATTGCTAATAAAATGGAAACTGTGAAAAGATAACCGGCTCCAATCGGTCTTAGAAAACACGCTAAAAGGTGAGACTATGAAAATCAAAAAAAAATGAGAACTGTATCCAGAAGCGTAAAAAGATATTGAAGAGAGAGACTGCTTCTGATCTAGATACGCTTGCAGATAAGAATGCCGTGGGGCAACCGAATATCTTATTTACGACTAAATAAAAGAAATATGATAAATGATAAATTATTTTATTTCTGTAGGTTTGTACAAACACTTTTACACGTCAACCATATTTTTTAATAAATTAGACGAGGTCGGCGTTTCCTATCTGACTACTCTGAGAAGAAAGGCCGAAACAAACTCAGAGGTCACAGGCTCTTTTAAAGTCCAGACATAATCTTGGTCAGATCATGCGAAGACCATGTAGATTGGTATCTGAAATGGTCTTTTAAGGAAAGAACCACATATATTGAGTGGACCTGTCCAGTGAGTGCACGCATTTGTCAGTAATCGTGCAGCTCGACTCAGGAAGTCAAGACTTAAGGAGCTCAACGATTCGACGAACAATACCAAAGAAAGGACATTTGGGTAGGCCGCATAAATTACTCAAACTGCCAGATCATGATTAAAATTAAATTAGAAAAAAAAAGCAATGACCCACATAGTTCTCATATTCCCAATAATTAAAATAACATAATACTTTACGAGTAAATACTCATGTCATTGTATATATAAAATTTATCAATGTCAATGTGTGTATAAAAATTCGGTAATCATGTTTGAAGACCATGTAGATTGGTGTCTGAAATGGTCTTTTGAGGAAAGAACCACACAGCTTAAGTAGACCTGTCCAGTCAGTGCACGCATTTGTCAGTAACCGTGCAGCTCAACTCAGAACTTAAGATATGAATGTTTATGTAGGAAGGCCACACCTCATCGCGCTACATACAACCGTACTCCTCTCACACAAACACTCATCTGACTCACATACAATTCTCCAATTTTGGCACTATCACCCATTCTGTCTAGGTGTAAGATCTAGTGCTGCTTTAATTTTATTAACCGACTTCAAAAAAAGGAGGAGGTTCTCAATTCGACTGTTTTTTTTAATGTTTGTTAGCTCAGAACTTTTGTCTGGGTGACCCGATTTGGACGATTCTTTTTTATTTGAAAGCTAGCGCTTCACATGTAGTCCCATTTAAATTTGATCAAGTTCTGACCAGTAATTTTTGAGTTATCTTTAATACTGCGTATTTCTTCCACTTAGTTTATTTATATTGATGATGTTTTAACAATTTACATATCGTTTATTTATATTGATGATGTTTTAACAATCTACATATCAAGTAGTGATATACGGATGTGTGTGGGGTAGGTACCACAACTAAAAAAATAAAAATAAAAACTTTTTTACAAAAACCAACGACTTCCAAAAAATAACACAAAAAAAGTGAAAAATAACTTAATTTCGGAAGTCGGTGGCTAAAAACAAAAATACAAAACCAAAAACACCGATTTCGGAAATAGTTATTTTTCACTTCATTTCGTGTTGTTTTTGGAAGTCGGTTGTTTTTTTGTAAAAACGTTTTTATTTAGGTGTAATTTAAGTTCTGCTTTACGTGATAAACAAAGTCTTGAGGTCATTAGCAGTGTTTAATGATTGAGACACAGTGTTTTACTAACGCTGTAGTTATTAACGTACACAGATTGTTGTAATTCCAATAATGATTTTTATTTTATAATTGTTTTGAATATCTTTCAGAATATTATTTGGCTATCTGTGAGTTGACTTGTCATCACAATGTCATCCGTTTGTTCAACTGCCGGAAGAAGCGTGGTGTTACAAACGAGTTATGTTTCAAAAATGCTGTTTACGCCTGACGATGTTCGGATGTTTCTATGTAAACATGACATACCTTGTGCTGTTCTGTAGGTTTTATTTACATAACAAAACTACAACGTATATAACACTTCAACATTTCACTGAAAGAAACTAGTATTTTTGATTAAATAAACGTGAATGACTGACAACTGGAATGACTATCGTGACAATGTTGAAGAAAATGAAACACCGCGCTGTTATTAAATTCTTTTTTACCAAAGAAGGAAAAAGTCAAAAAACTATTCACGAAGAGATGGTGGCTGTTTACCAAGATTCGGCACCTTCGTTATCTACGGTTCAACAGTGGTCAAGTGAATTTAAAAGGGGCAGAGAGAGTATTGAAGACGACACTCACTCGGGCGGCCCGGTTACTGCCTCTACGGAAGAAAACGTGAAAAAATCTGAGAAGCTTATACTGGGGGATGCCCGAATAATGATGAAAATGATAGCAGAGATGACCCACCTCGACGTTGGTATCGTGCACACTATTCTTCATGACCTTCTTACCTTTCAAAAGTCAGTGCAAGATTGGTGCCGCGAATGATCACGGCGGCGCCTCAAAAACAAGTGCGAATCGAGTGCTGTAGAGTTTTTAGAAGTTCTATCAAGTATTTTCGATCAAATTGTTACTGGAGATGAAACATGAAAGTAAGATGGAGTCCCTGCAGTGGCACAAGAAGGGTACAACGCCCCCTAAGAAATTCAAAGTCGTTCCTAAATTTAAAAAAGACACGATTCGAAGAGACGTTTGCTTTGGGAAACGATTTTTTAACGATGAAGAGCTAAGGCGGCAATAAATGCGCATTTTTCAAAGAAAGAGTAAAGTTATTTTTACAAGGTATTGAAAAGGTAATTTAGAGATGTAATAAATGCATTGAAGTATAATGGGGGATTACATTGAAAAATAAGAATAATTTTATTTGTATTTACGTTTTTTTTCATGCCGACACCGAGAATGCATTGAATGCCCCTCGTATTTCATGTTAAACCGTCAGAGTCCAACAATTATTTTGTTGTTTAGTCGGTTTCTAACGACCAAAGATGGATCTGTGTCACATTTTTTGAATCCTGGTTTGAGACCATATAAACTTTTCTTCAACTTACATACTTTAGTCGTATCATCACTGTATCCTTCTGGTTGATTCATGTAGATATCTTCATCTAATGAACCATTCAAAAATGCAATTGCTACATCAAATTGTCTGAGGATTAATCCTTCATTTGCAGCGATGCTAAGAATCGATCATATTGTGTGGCCATTCTAGCAACAGGACTAAATTTGTCACTATAATCAACTCCTTTATTTTGTGTGTAACCTCTTGATACTAATCTTGCCTTATATGTATTTGTCAATGCTTGCATCAGCATTGGTTTTTACTTTGAACACCCCACTCACAAGATATCGGTTGTTTGTCTTTTGATTTATCCACCAAAATCCAAGTTTTATTCTCATGTAGAGATTTTAGATCGCTATCCATTGCTTTTAACTATTCCGCTTTCGAAGGACTTTTTGTTTCTGTTGCATGTTTTGGGTTCATCAAAATCAATAACAATAGTAGATTTAATAAAATCTTCAAATCGTTGTGGTGGTCGCAATGTCGATCTATCTCTTAGTCGATTTATCTCTTTGTCAAAGGATTTTCTTCTAGTTCGCCGTCATCATAATCTAAATCAACATCTGATTACTCAGACGTAATATAGGACTCATTAGATTCTTCTTGATTTCTACTAAATCCATCTGATATTGTAGGCAAATTAGGAATTGTTCCTTCAAAGCTCGCAGCATCATTCAATGTTTGAGGCACACCTGATATAGTTGCGTCTTGTAAAATATCCTCCCTTGCATCTAACATTGGATGATTTTCTCTAGTTTTAGGAAAATGAACCTCCAGACTCAACCATTGGACTTTGTTTTTTGTTTCCAAAGACATCTGACTCCAATCCAATAGATCTGATGACTGACTCGTTCGATCGATTATTTCGATTTAATCGATTTATTGTTTAAGCTCAGTAACCGATAACCATCATCACCATCATAACCTATGAGAATACATTTTTGAGCTTTTCTGGACATTTTCGTTTTCTTTTCTTTTGTAACATGAGCATAACATTCACTGCAATTAATTTTCAAATGGTGATTTTCCTTCTGTAGAAGTCGGTCCAGTTCTGTTCAGAACATAAGCAGCTGTGTTGACAAGCAAAGTCAAAGTCAAAGTCAAATCATTTATTTCAAATAGGCACATAAAAGGCACTTTTGAACGTCAAAATTTACAAAAAAATAGAATTTATTCTAGTTGCCCCTTCCAAAAGGTAGTTTCGTATGGAGAAGAATGGGCAAGAAACTCCACCGTTACTATTTTAAAATGTTTTACAATATTATGTAAGTTCACATTTATTATGTAATCATATGTGAAGACGATGTACCTAGAATAAAATTACTATACCACAATATAAAAAGAATTCAGAAAACAGGAGAGTGGAACTTCTTCGTGAGCGTGCAGCAAAGTACGAGCAGCTTTTACCAAAGTTCTGTTTTCTCTCTCACTACACCGGTTTTGTTCCGATTAAAAAGGCATTGTTTAACGTGTTGGATGCCATGATCAATCAGGATTTTCTTCACAGCTTTATTTTGGAATTCTCCTCCATTATCACTGAGAATTGTCGTTATAATATGTCCAGCAGTCTTTGTCTAGTTTATCATTTCAACAAGTGTATCCTTCACTTCATACTTTGTCTCATTTATCATTTCAAAAAGTGTATCCTTCACTTAAAACTTGTGCTTGGTGAAGTAAACATGACGATACTTACTGAAATCATCTTTAAATAATACAAAATAACTAAATATATAAATAAATGAATTGGGTAATGGACCACGTACATCATTGTGAATGATCTCTCCTGGCGCTTTAGCTCGCTCTCTTGTTCCAAATTGATATCTATTTGTTTTACCATATACACATCCTGTGCAAATTTTAGTATCGAGTTTTACTTTTATACCTAGTTCCTTTTGGATCCTTAAATACCTCTCAACATTATAGCGTCCAACCCGCCAGGAGTACCCCTTAAAAGCAACAGTACTTTGCAGTGCCACGTTGACCAATTTTCTTTACCTTTTAAATTAACGATATAAATTTTGTAACTCGTAGTCGAAGTCGACATTTGGGCAGGCCTACATTAGAATTTATTTGAAAAAAAAAGTGTTGTTTTTGCAAATTATTTTTTAAAACCTTACTTGATTCGTTAATTAATCGTTTCCAATGAAATTGAAGGCTCTGCTAACACGTTGAAAGGTATTTATTTTATGGATCGAAAAGATAACACGAATTTCATGTAGAAAGATATATTCATAATGTCATAGTAGGAATGAAAAACAAAAATAATGCTATAAAAAGCAAAGATTAAGAGAAAACCTCCTTTAAGTCTTTCACAATATATCTCCGGTAATTTTTCGTCATGATAACTTCACCCAAATTCGCACAGACAAAACCTTCGGTTTCACCAAAGAGGCCACCGAAACGCAGCCAGGCTATGGACACTGATAGATCTACATCGGGTTCATATAGGACCCAGAAAAAGCGTTCGTGGAGCTCTTTACTCTGCCATACCTCCCTGCGATCATTAGTGTCAAGCACTACAGGCTTGCGCCAGTTCTCTTTAGCTAAGGAGAGCGGGTTGAGGCCTCATTCCCTGAGCATCATGTTTACCATACCTGAACAAGAGCCACATCTGGGACTGGGGAAACGAGGACCCTATCATACATAACCAACTGGAGGGAGTGTCACATCAGGAACTGGTAACTCTTGGATGGTGCGACAACGTACATAAAGACCTTGTCCTCTCAGTAGTGTTGAGCTACCTTGCTCCTTTCAAGTGTCCTTTTGTGGCAGGGGCCAGAGCAAGCACCTTTACTCTAAAGCCCCTGAAACCTAGAGACCCTACGATGGTAAAAAAAGAAAGTTATTAGCGGTAAACATGGCGCAAAGAAAAAACACACAAACATAAAAAAGAACGAGTTGAGAGAAAATATGCGTCACATTCACGCAAAACGGCAATCGCTCAGCATAATGCTACGACCCTATGCGAGACAGAGCCCCAGCGTTGGTTTTCAGCGGTAGACCAAGGGCAGCTACTCGCTTACATCCTGATATCCTGGATGACATTAGCTAAGCCCATAGCACCTATGAATCATCAGGCATACCAGAAGAGATGAAACGGGGTGGTGGTGACAACGGGTGTAACAGACAAGGTTCTCGATGCTCTTGACCCACGATAATCCAGATGGGTGCGAGGTCTCAGGGTATAATATCAGGGAGGGTATCCACTATGGTCTGCTACTGTTGATCGGGTAGTGAGCATGCAGAAAACGGGTTGTAGAGCCGAGCGTTCTAACACAAGTTAAAATAGTGTGGGAGTACGCCTCTCTTAAGGCGGTGTAGTACATGGATGCCTTCATCAAATCCCACTGTCGCTCTCTAGAGATTTCGGCAGTTTTAAATCAGGCCGTTGATTTGGAAAACACAGGCGACGTGGGCGACGGAACCAAGGGAGGACTATCAACAGCAGAGTAAGGAGCCAGGCAGTTCACCAGGAGCTAAAACAGTCCCACTTTCCCGACTTGTACTATGCGGCCATTTCATACGCCAAGCACCAAAAACTGTCGCTCTCTAGAGATTCCGGCAGTTTTAAATCAGGCCGTTGATTTGGAAAACACGGGCGACGTGGGCGACGGAACCAAGGGAGGACTGTCAACAGCAGAGTTACGAGCTAGGCAATTCACCAGGAGCTAAAACAGTCCCACTTTCCCGACCTGTACTATGCTGCCATTTCATACGCCAAGCACCAAAAACTCGTGAGAGAGAATATCCAAATATCTAAATGATCTAAATAATAATATAATAATAATATCATGGTAATAATCTGTGGTTCTTATACTGAAAACTTCAATAGATTTTTCTTTCTACTATTGATTAAATGTCTTCCAATAATTTTACTTGAGGCTGTAGCATTGAATCCAAATCACTTTGAAATCAACTAATTGTTATTTTAAAAACATTAACGATGCCTTGCTTATCCAACTGATTGTATAATTTACTGTTGAAACTGTGCCAGGCAAATATTCATCTACTGTTTATCTTCCTAATTAACATACAGTACTACCCCGTAACAAGCCAATGTACAATAAGCAAATAATAACGGTAAAATAACATGAATTTTTCCAAGAAATTATCCTAGAGAATCTTAAATAGCACGTGAGTACTTACTTTCTTAGTTACTAAAAAGTGCTGCGCCATCGTAATGCGAAAAATAGACTAATAATATTATTCCACTAACAATTTTCAGGGTTATATAAAAAAAAAACTGTATACTTAATAAATATTATCTTGTTAACTGTGAAACACAACAGAATTTTTTGGATGCTAAATCAGCCCAATAATTTTAATTTACTTCAACTAAGTAAAAACGATTCTGATAAGGCAGAAAGAATAAGCACATTTAAGGTTATGTTTCAAACTTGCTGAAAGTCATTACCTTCTTGAAGTTTGACCTTAAACCATCAAAAAAATTGTATCGAATCAAACTCACTTTTCATAGGGCGAAGTCATATTGATTAAATCGAATTAGGTATTTCACTTTTAAATTGAAACTTTGTTCGACGCGTGCGCACTTTGACAGGTGTACCTATCTCAACTGAGCTACGCACGATTGTGTAGTAGCATTGTTTTGTTCGTAGGGAATCCCATACATCTGAATGTTTATAAAATAACGCCCGTATTTTACGTCACTCTGAAGATATGAAAGCGAAATTCTTTCTTGTGGGTTATTTAATTTTACCCGACTATGCCGAAGCAAAACGGACCGGTGTGTATGTATGATGTTCATTTGTTCCCTCATAAGTTCTAAACTTCTTATCATTGGAAGCGTCTTGATCGTCCGCTAGTTGGCTATGTGCCGTCACAAAAATCCAACATGGCGGCATGAATTTTTTTTTTAATATATCGTGTTTGATATCTAATGAAAGGTCTAAAGGAGTACTTTCTGAAAATATATTGGTTATATATAATTATGTATACATAAACCCCAAAATAATTGAAATAAAAATAAAAGTTACTAAAAAGTGCTCGATTTATGTCTTATTTACATGATGTGTGACTCTGGATTTTTTTGTTTATCTTTCTGTGATGTCTTGTTTATACCTTTTTAGTAGTTTTTGTCGTTATTGGGTTTTAATTTCAATAAAAAATATGACTACATTGTCGTAATAGATGTTGTAACTTCCCAGTTATATTGATGATGGATTACAAATATGCGTTTGGTGTAAATCATCACAATAAATAGCTACATTTCTCAAAACCGGTGTTAACTCACATTTTGTACAAGTTGTAGGGCTAAGCTTTGAACACGACAAAACAATTCAAACCGGTCACCCCCCAATTTGATATGGAATTGATGTTGCGTTTTGGGTCTTCCTCAAGGTAGTTTAAGTGCAATAGTGGATCACGACAAGCCTTGTACGGTTTCCATCCTGATTCTATATGAAACCGTCTCTTGTTTCTGATCTTTAAACACACAATGAAGCCTCTATTATAAGCTTGTCACGTCTTTTTACTGCCTGAGTGTGGCAAGGAAACCTCTTAAACTGCCGCAAATTGTCTCCTGAAGAAAAATCTTTTCTCAGCAGTTTGTTTCACATCTTGTTTTTGTTGTTTTACTAAAGGTTTTTTCAGGCATTGCGGCTATTTAATTTGTTGAAAATATTAATGGGACGTCATTCATTATATGCTTGATCTTGATGTCAAACAAATGAAGAAGAAGTGTGTGAAGTTTTCTTGACGAAAACTGCGACTTGGTGCAAATCAACCATCGGGACTGTGCTAGCTTGCCAGGGACTTTATTTGCTAGCTGATCTGTACGAGACATGACCTTGAGAAATTGCTTAGCTCATTATTTTGATACTGTTTTTTTTAACAGTGCTCAACAAATCGGGATTCACACATCTGTTAAAAAAAGCCTCTTTTTTAATGTCCGGACACATAGCCCTTGCTAACACTGCCGCAAAAAATATAGGCCTGTTGAGGTATTATCAAGACTAGATAATAAATAATGGAGTTCAATTGATTAGCGCACGGACCACTGGTAAACGTCGCGACAGTTAAGATACAATAACGTGCAAATGCGGCACGCGCGTAACCTCGTAAATACGTGATTTACGAGTAGTTAATGTGGTGCACCGAACACGGAAGCGAAAATTTATATAATCAATATATTTGTTGACATATCCGTTCACATATCCGCTTCAGCTGGTCTGGGTATCTCTCATAAAATAAAATAAAGTCCCATATAGAGGATAACAAGGATTAATTATTGCACGTCTTCTTACAGATTCAGGTTAAAACATAACCAACAATGCCCGAAATGTCAAAGTCAAAGTCAAAGTTAAATCATTTATTTCTAATAGGCACATAAAAGGCACTTTTGAACGTCAAAATTAACAAAAAAATAGAATTGATTCTAGTTGCCCCTTCCAAAAGGTAGTTTCGTATGGAGAAGAATGGGCAAGAAACTCCACCGTTACTCTTTTAAAATATTTTACAATATTATGTAAGTTCACATTAATTATGTAATCATATGTGAAGACGATGCACCTAGAATAAAATTACTATACCACAATAGGGGGTAAATGGGGTCCCCTGTTTCAAAAGGTCCACTGCACACACAATGTTTTTAGATTTAGAATTTCACAACAATAATAATATTAAAGGACGCGTGCGCTGCGCATCGCGGTCGGTCGGGAACAGAACGGAAGTGCATTCGAGTCGGCACTCGCTAGTGTTGCGCTACATACGAAATAGTGACGTCCATAATTATCGGAATTGCATGAACAATATTATTTAAGCGATAACAGCATATTTTAGTTATTAAAGTTTTAAAAGCACTCATATTGGTAGATACAAGTCAAACGTTAAAATCAAATTTCTTTAGAATTACTCTTATCGTGCGCCACCTGAAGACAAAGTCGCAGGATCTTCATTTTTCGCAAGAATTATGTTTATCTAGGGTTATTTATCAATTAACAATACAGGAGATTTTAAAAAACCGGCAAAGTGCGTGTCAGTCAGTTTAATCCGTGAGTCAAATTATGTATCCTACACTAAAGTTTTGCATTGGGTAACGTTCTTGTTCGTTGATATGTTGCTTGTGTTTTGATTACGTGATTATTTATAATGATGTAATTATTTATGTATAATGTATAAATGAATAATCAATCTTATTATAATTATGGCGGCGTAGCGTAGGTGCGAATAAAAGAAATGACTTGGCTAGACTAACATAATGTTTACGATAAATAAACATTGGTTAATAACATAATTGTGTATTATAATTGTTATCTAACAAAAGATACACAAATCACTTAACTAACTACTAAGTACAACCAATTGGAACCGTGCACCTAGCTTCTGACGTTTCATAAGTGCCCATGTTGGTTTATGTGAAATAAAATATTTTGATTTTGAGTACCAATAACCTTTGTTCACAGGTTTGAGACCACGAGTTACGCTAACTAGACAGATTAACTCGGGAAGAACACGACATCCAGTAATATAATGGACGTGTTCGAAACAGACATGCCCAGTTTTTTCTGCGAGGCGATAAGAAACTGCCGCAGTCGAAGTCTGAAGTTTGTAGATACCAAGACATTTAAGATTCCTTATCGGCGGGGGAACATTGTTCCAGTATTTAGATGCGGCGTACCTAAAACGTTCCCTGAAAACAGATGACTTGTGCGATTGAGTGGAGCGTTGCTGCAAACACTCAGCACAGCTGTCTGCACATTCCCTTCTACTGGCGATCCAGCTTAGTTTATTTTACAGGTAGGTCGGCGGCTTGTACTTTATAACTCCAAAAAGTAGGCATGCTAAGTGCAACTTACGCCACCGTGACTTCATCTTGAGGAAAGAGTGCTTATTTAAGAATGGCGTTACGTGACTTCTTGGCGGGATTGAGAAGCAGAATCGAGCGCAGGCGTTTTGCATCTTCTGGATCAATCGTTCAGTTCTTGCCGGTAGTCTAGGGCCAGATAAGATAGTATTTATGTTGTAAAATATGAGGTGGCTACATGTTTTGCCATTTATGGCGTACAAAATTAGTTCCACTACACAAACAATACAAAAAAAAAATGCCAATAAATGTGTCCGCATGGTTTAGATTGGATAGCACGAGTGATTCAACCAGCTGGATTCGTAGCTCTTCGATAGATAAGGACTAGTTTTATAAAGGACTTTAAGCCGGTAGAAACAAGTGCGCACTGACTCTGTCACCTGTGCTTCGTATCTCAACCCAGCGTCCATGTTCAGACCCAGATTACGTGCCTCACTGACACGACTGACCAACTCACCCAGCAAGGTAACGTTGAGTGTTGCCGGCACTGCATTGATTTGGTTCTTGGTTCGAAACAGCGTGTATTTAGTTTTTGTGGGGTTAAGGACCAAACCATTGTTTTCAGCCCAACATGCTATCCTGTCAAGATCGTCGTTTAGATCCTGTATCGTGATGTCATTGTTACTTGGCTTAAAGGAGATATAGACTTGTACGTCATCAGCATAAATATGGTACTTACATGGCTTCAGGGAATTTATGATAACAGCACAATACAAAATAAAGATTATGGGGCCCAGTATTGAGCCTTACGGGACTCCCCTGTAAACAGAAGTGCAAGATGAAATAAGAGATGAGCCATTGCTTAATCGTATTTGCGCACGCTGCTGTAAGTTGGTAAGATGACTTTGGAACCAGTGTATCGTATTTAGTTCAAATCCATTATATTTAAGCTTCGATAGAAACAAATCTATATGTATGCAGCCAAAAGCTCAAATTCCTTTAAAACAGAATTAGTAATTATACTCTAAAAGAAACCAAAATAAGCTAATGACTCTAAACAGTTTAACTCTACTTGTATAATTTTAGTATAAAAAGGAACAAAATAATATAATTAATGTTTTTTAAAGCAAAACGCCAAAAAGCCTCAAAATCTCTTAATATAAAATTCGAAGTCCTGACTGATATATCAACGCACAGCCTAAACCGCTGGGAGACATGAAATTTGGAGGGTGTGTTCTTTAAAAAGAGTAAGTATCCACTAAGAAAAGGTTTTTAAAATGCCACCCCTAAAAGGGTGAAATGGGGTTAAAATTTTCTGTGAAACTTTTTATTCTCTGTGTCGATTGACTCGAAAATTTGTACACATACTCTTCAATTAAAATTATGAAACACGTGTATGACAGTTTTTCCAAAATCATCAGCCAACAGAGCCCAATATAATCTTTCTGAAGTAGAGATGTATCAGTAATATATGACATCCCGATTTTCGCGTTGGCTCGTGATATGCGACATTGATAATGCCAGTATACTTATGTGTATAAATAGATTTAATGAATCATGTCATCACCGGTGTCCAATGTCAACCAAGGTATCAAGATGTATCAAATATGTACCTGATATTAATGTACACTAATATTTCCATTTATAAGTGATGCAGCATGAGGTCCTGCGGTCGTACTATGACGTGTTAAAGCCATCATTGTTCCAGCGTGAAAGAGAGACGGAGCTATATATGACCGATAGCACTATCCCTTTTTCGCAATGGAACTATGATCGTATTAACACGTCATAGTACGGCTACTGGGTTTGATTTCCAGGTCGGGCAAATTATTATTGGGTTTTTCCAAAAGGAATTTCTCAGTAGCAGCCCGTAGCCTTTTTTTTTTGTGGGAAATCCTCAAATGACCTCTCCCGCTCTGGGCGGACCGGAAGGGCGTGTCAGACTTTTACTGACTAAAACCCACCCGTGTTCCTTCAGTTGTCTGTGCGCCAGGGCCACGGTAACTCTTTCGAACAATCCGCGACCCCGGCAGGCATCGGCCCTATCGGACCCCGTCAATAGTGCTGACATCTCTTTGTGGCGCGTGTGGAACACGACGCGCCGTCGACCCGGGCCTGGTCCTTACCGGACGGCGAGCTGCCCATTGCTAGCAGCCCGGAGCCTGGAATTATGCCCAGTTGATGGCAATAGGCTCGCCCCCTATTACATGGGACTTAAAACATAACTGGCGAAATGTGGGTGTACTGCAGGTACACCTCTGCCAACCCTTCGGGGAAACAAGGCCTGATGTTATGTTATAAGTAAGTACATGTGAGGAGCTCGTAGCTAAGTAATATTATATAACAGCCGCACGGATCGATCCATCAGGTTATCCTAGAGAAATGTAATGCAATAGCCCAAAAAAACAAAATTTTAGAAAAAATATCACTGTACCTCCTAGGTTCCCCAATTTTAGAAGACAGCTTTTCTCCTTTCATTAACGAAATATCAAAAAACTCAAGACATTTCGGACAGACTCCAAAATTAATTTACATTCGGCATTCACGCTGATTAGATATTGTTGTTGTTTTTTTGCCCAAATTTCATATATTTTCTACGTTCTTCCCATTTATGGAAGCAGCCAAAACAGCTGACAAGATTGACCAAATTATTCGCAGCACACTAACATCCATTTTAAGTGTGGCCTTGAACGACCGAGCATGGTTTCAAACCAAACTACCCATCCGTTTTGGTGGCACGGGCGTCCCCGCAAAATTATCAGTATTAGCAGCTCACTCGAGTTTCTGTCCTCTGTCCACATCACTTGGAAAATTTTTGCCCCTCCCTGGTTGACTCTGAAGTGCCGTGCTTGACCAATGCGGTGAACGTCTGGAAAGTGGCTTGCCCGGATACTGATCGGCCCGTAAACGCTTCTTCCCAAAGACAGTGGGATAGATAAGCCGCTCTCAGGTTGGTACGGAATAATCTTATGAATACGTTCACCAATACCGGCGAGCGTGCCCGCCTGCTGGCTGTGGGTGAGTGGCAGTTGGGTGCCTCTGGTGTCCGCTCTCTTTAATAAGGTTTTCATTAAATCTGGAATACTTTGGAGAGATCGATTGGATAGGTACACAAAATTGATGTCATCATCATCATTCATTATTTAAAAGTTCAATAATAGTCAGGTTAAAGTATTAACAAGCATACCTATACCTGTAAATAATGTATTTCCTTAGACACACAAATCCATTTCCTTAAAAGAAAATCATCTTTTCCAAACTGCAGAATGCCATGTTCAACTTCCATTTCCAACTGGAAACTTGTTCAACAAAGTAAACAGTTCAACATTAACCCTAAAAAACTCTGTTACAATAACTAACCCTTCGTATTTCATCTCAATAAAATACTTATAAGGGTTCCTTTTTTGGTCTCATTTTTTGTCGACGGTTTAGACTCGTTTAAACCGGTCTGAGCTGGTTTTCTTTTTAATATCTTATATTCCTAGTTGAAACAGCGCAATTTGTTTAACTGCAGAGTCAACAGGGCGAAACAGAACACTCGGTTAGACATGAATCATAACCCGGTAGCTGGTAGCGAATGACCACAGATGTTACTTTTGCTACTTGAAATGTTACTTTTTTATTGTAGACGCGATGAGAGTATTTGAATTTCTAAAGAAATGTGTTTTGAAAGACAAGATAGGAGATTCTTTTTCAGTATTTTATAATCGTGAACAGGTTTGCTCCATACATTTCCTGTATGGAATGAAAATTTATTCGATTCGTGTAAATATTTAATGTATCAATAATAACAACCTTTGAACGATACTCATAATAGCGTCACGCACAATCAGGACCTTATCCGATAATAATACAATATTAAAACAACTATCTCACATAAACTAGAAACTTGGAAATTAGTGCTTCATAAAAACCATCATAGTTGATAAGACAACGTATTATTGGTCGATTTACAAAAAAAAAAACATATTGATTCTGTACCGTTTTTTTGCCATACGAAACAAATCTCTTGTGTATCACCAATTTTTAAGACTAACCACTATCTTCCATCTGTTCAAATATAGCTGTATGAAATGGACAATCTTTCGCAGCCGCCACATACCGCGTTCTTGGCATATGAAATCGCGCGAGCCATCGGGCCGTGCTATAATGTTGCCATAGATCAGCGCTAAACGCTCCTCGCGGTGCCATTCATAAGTTGTATGATAAAACGCCACTTTGGCCGCCCCAGAAACTTTCCCCTCAAAGGAGGGATATTTTCGAGAAAATTTAAATCCGAACCCGATTGTGGATATTTTAACGCGTCTATTTTATAGTGGTCACCTTTGGGATTTGAATTTGGATATGTTATATTTTAGCGCGTGTTGCTAACCAGTTTGTTGAAAAGAATATTCAAATAATAGAGGTAGAAGAATAAGTTTCCAATAAATTGTTAAATTAGGTGTCAATTACCCAACAGCTATTCGAGGTTTGACGAGGGGCAGAGTCTGTTTGTGATGAGTTCAAACACCACCACCCGTTGCTTGACAATAACGCTGATATCAAACGCTTTACTTTTTTTTAATGTTTGTCTTTCATTCGGCATCTTCCACTCGAAGTGTACATAAAATGAATCAAAAGACAAAATAGTTTTAATTGGTGAACCGACTCAACTATGTTGGATTTCGGCACTTTTCGACTCGCCTACCGAATGATCGAAAAATTAAGTGAAAGGAGCAGATAAACGTTAATAACCTCTACAATTTTGTCGGTGTCGTGTTAACGTGTAATGAAACAAAAATGAACCTTCACTCGAGTGAAGCGTCTGATCAGCCGTTAGTAGTATTTTTATTATTTCTTCTGCTTTATGGGGTGATTATTAAATTACCATACTTACCGATCACCACATAAAGCATATTTTTAAGGTCTGTAATCTTCCTTTTATTTACAGGGTTATGTTTGTCACGCGTATCTATAATATATCTTTGTTTATGGGGTTCGTTAAACCGTCGAAGTATCTTAACGGCTGGATTGATTTTAATACATGAGGTGTCCATCGGCTAGGTATTGTTTTTATGAAATCAAAATGGCGTTTATTTTACGATTCTGAGTAATTTCTTGAATAAAAAAAAATTACCATGACTATATGTGGGGTATAAAAATAAGGTCGAAGATGAATAAATACATATAAAATTAAAAAAATCCAAATTCGACTGCAATTATTTTACTTTTCAGTTAAGCAATTTTAATAGCCTTACCATTAGTAGGTTTAAACCCTCTTCCCTTACTATTGGTTAGGGACTGTTTTAACACAACATATTTCATTAATTACCAACGAGAAGACACAAGAAACTCTTTTAATGGCCGGAACACAGACGATCTCATCAGTATTCACTCGTAAAAACCGTAAACAATGTCGGTAAACATTAATAACCGATATTGTTTGCATTATACAAGTTATTTACGATAATGTGCGATGACCATGTAATTAAAATATGGTGTAATCATCCTTAATCTGTTCGGCGGCTGATAAAACGGATCAAGTTGTAAATTGAATTTCATACGTTAAATTAAGGTAAAACGGAATTTGTTGCTTTACAAAAGAACCCTTTAGGGTTTCATAGTTAGATTGAATCTGTAGATGTAACCTAGAAATATAATTTAATTCGTATCAGTTGGTTATCATTGTAGCTGAAGACGAGTAAGCATTATAATTACCAATTATTTATTTATTTATGTATGGAATAATTATTTTAAAGTTGAAATAATTATTACCTCTCTTGATATTAAATTAAGGTAAAACCGAATTTGTTGCTTTACAAAAGAACCCTTTAGAGTTTCATAGTTAGATTGAATTTGTAGATGTAATATGGAAATATTATTTCATTCGCATCAGTTGGTTAACGTTGCAGCTTATTTAGTTATGGAATAATTATTTTATAGTTGAAATAATTATTACCTCTCTTGGTTACTTATGGTGAAAACTGACACATAAAAGGTATAGTCTATATACGAGTACACGGCGCATTGTGTTCCACGCGCGCCTCAAAGAGATGTCAGCATAATTGACGGGGTCCGATAGGGCCGATGCCTGCCGGGGTCGCGGATTGTTCGAAAGAGTTACCGTGGCCCTGGCGCACAGGCAACTGAAGGAACACGGGTGGGTTTTAGTCAGTAAGAGTCTGACACGCCCTTCCGCTCCGCCCAGAGCGGGAGAGGTAATTTGATGATTTCCCACCCAAAAAAAAAAATTAAAAAAGAATGTACGTAGTACAAGTATATACATATCAAGTGCACGGCTTTTTTGGATGATAACAAACTATACAGCAAAGGTTTTTAAATCTTATGTCTACATGTTAGAGGAACATATTATGAAAAAAAAATCAGTACATAAAACCAACCGCTCACGCTTCTCCGCGTTGTCGGCTCGATTGATTCCGTGTATTTTACTTTATATTAATTAGCAAGTGACGTGAAAAGATATTGACCCTTGCAAGGCTCTTTACACACACGTTTTTCTTGCCGTGAAAAACTACGGTTTATTCGCCGTGTGTAGTCACGGGCGTCAGCGTTGTATGGACCACTATGGAAGCTTGTAGACGGACACGTGTTTTCTACGGTGCGGTTTGTACGCCATGGGTAGGCACTGCAGTTGTATTGATCACTATGTGACCTTGGAGACTGATACGTATTTTTGACGGCGCGGTTTAGTCGCCGCACTATGAAGAAACCGTGCCACGTACAAAGGGCGTATTGCGGTGACACGTTTGTTATGATTTGAATTCAATAAACTTACGAAACCAAAAATTTGGTATGAATTCTTTGAGTTGTTTATTTTGAGCTGAAAAGTTGCATAGAGATCTATACCTGATGTAATCTCCACCTCTTTTGGACCTATTTAGGTACTTGTTTACCTTTATTTATAATTAATTATGTTATCTTTTTAATATTTGTTATTATTATTAACAACGCCTGTTAAACAGAGCACCTGCCATCTTATCTCTACACCACCCTTGGTTGGCCTGGTACAGAATGCCTAAGGCATTAAGTCCGCCTTTGTAAGTTATTGTGTGCGAGAAGTTTAAATAAATAAATAAACCCTTTTCGTTACAGGTTGTGTAATACTCAGTAGGTATATTTTAAAACCAATTCGCCACCACTCCGACTGGTTTGTTCAGCTGCGCCCGCTAGCCGCCACTACAATTCTTACTCCCTAACGATCCCATAATTAAGACTCCTACCGCTTGTGCAAACCTAACAGTTTTTCTTTGTAACCCCTTACAAGAATAATACTCACCAACTTTTTTCTAACTAAACAAACGTAAAATATTTATTACGTAGCCAATTTTACTACAATTTTATTAGACACTTAGCCTCGTTCTGGGACCTATTTTAATGAAACCCTTAGTTTATGCCTAGCGGTCTACTTACTTTATTAGCCTGGTCCACCCCATTATTGGACGCAGGACTGTTTGGCCTCTCAACATTTGAACAATTTCGTAACGGAAAAGCTGAAATAATTTAAACTCAAACTCAAAGCATTTATTTCAAATAAACCAATTACAGGCACTTTTGAATTTTCAAGGGGTCGGTCAGTTATAAAGATGAAGCTAGTTGCCCATTCCAAAGCGTAGTAGGTACCTATGGAGAAGAACGGGCAAGAAACTCCATGGACACTCTTTTAAATCAAAATATGATTACAAAATGTTGGTTACATCATTCATGTTGAAGTTATGCATGTAAGAACGATGCAGAACGTTAAAAGCGTTGATACTAAAAAGACAAAAACAATACAAATATTAAATTAAATTAAAATAAGCCCAAATATTAGGTCTTTACCTATGAAATTGCCGTTCTGCAGTACTGGCCATTTCAAATCAAAATAATTTTTGTTTGGCTATGAATTCTAATTTCAAATTAATTTTATTTTAAAAACATGGATTTTTTTTTCTAAAAGTAGT
The DNA here is from genome assembly GCA_917490735.1 of Dryobotodes eremita. Lineage (NCBI taxonomy): Eukaryota > Metazoa > Arthropoda > Insecta > Lepidoptera > Noctuidae > Dryobotodes > Dryobotodes eremita. The sequence goes on from OU823242.1 coordinate 26,519,240, forward strand.
CATTTCTTTATTGATTAGTGTTACATTTTCATCGCATTTCAATCTTTTTCGTCATCATGGATACGTTAAAAATTCGAGTAATTATGGAATATGAGTACCGTCGTGGCAGCAACGCGGCACAAGCGGCACGCAACATCAACGACGTTTACGGAGCTAACTCTACAAACCAACGCACCACCTGTTATTGGTTTGCTCGCTTCCGTTCTGGAAATTTCGACCTGAAAAATGAACCTCGCGGTCGTCCGAAGACTTTGGTCGACAATGACGAATTAAAGGCGATTGTGGAAGCTGATGATACACAATCTACGGCTGAATTAGCAGCAGCTTTCGACGTTAGCGTCAAAACAATATTGGTCCATTTGCGTCAAATTGGCAAGGTAAAAAAGCTTGACAAATGGGTGCCCCACGAACTCAATGATCGCCAGCGCGAAGTACGCGTCGAGACGTGCCTTGCACTGCTCAACAGACACACAAATGAAGGAATTTTGAACCGCATTGTTACCTGCGATGAAAAATGGATTCTGTTTGATAACCGTAAGCGCTCAGCAAGTTGGTTGGATCCTGGTTCAGCACCTAAACAATGCCCTAAACGAAAACTTACCCCTAGAAAAGTGATGGTCACTGTTTGGTGGTCTAGCGCCGGTGTGATTCATCACAGCTTCTTACCAAACGGGGTGAGCATTACTGCAGATGTGTACTGTGAAGAACTGAACACAATGATGGAGAAGCTGGCGCATCTCCAACCAGCATTGGTCAATCGCTCGTCTCCGCTGCTCCTGCACGACAACGCGCGACCTCATACTGCACAGCAGACGGTCTCCAAGTTGCAAGAACTGGGGTTGGAAGCTCTCCGTCATCCGCCCTACTCACCAGACCTTGCGCCTACAGACTACTACTTTTTCCAGAATTTGGATAACTTCTTGGCGGGAAAAAAATTTAATACCCGAGAGGCAGTACAAAATGCCTTTGAAGAATTTGTTGCCTCCCGTCCAGCTGATTTCTTTAAGAAGGGCATCAATAAACTGCCACTGCGATGGCAAAGATGCATTGATTGCATGGGTGATTACTTCGATTAATACAAATAAAAAATTCATGAAAAAAATTCGTTTAAATTTTTTCATACAAAACGGCAATTTCATAGGTAAAGACCTATTATATAAATTATAATAAATAAAATTAGATTTAGTTCTTTTGTTCTCTATAATCAAAGGTCTTTTATTCAAACTAGGCTAAGAATCAGCACTTTTTGAACGTCAAAATTACATAAGACAAGTCCACCAAAACGCCTACCCTTCACTACTTTCTTTTGCTTTAGACGGGAAGTAGAAGTGGCGCAACAAACTCCCAGCAGCACAGCTGTCTGTTTAATTAGAAGAACTGGATTCTACACAATAGTACGTAATTAACATTACGAAACACAAAACACAAAATTAAATTATTTGAAATATTTCAAGTAGAACACGCCAATATACCAAAAAAAAAAACGTTGAAAACTATACTCACGCACAAATAAATAATAAAAAGGTAACAGAACTTAATAAAAAGAAAGCCTCCAGGCATAAAGGGCGTGCCCGCTTACATGTACAATGCTGAATTATGTTTATATAGCTGTAACTTGAAGTCACAAATGATAAACTTGGACCTTAGAAGTCTCCTTCTGCGAAGTAGTAATGCTCGCGAAGGAGGAGGCGAAGCGCGTGAGGGAGAGGCAATCGTTGCACCCTCACGCCCCCAGTCGCCGCAGAAGGAGACACCCTGGGCGTCGGGAGTCGCTTACCGACTCCCGGCCACCGTAGGCGCGGTGTTGCGGGCGGCGAGCATTGAGCAGCTCGCCGTCCGGTAAGGACCAGCCACGGGTCGACGGCGTGCCGTGTTCCACGCGCGCCTCAAAGAGGTGTCTGCATAATTGACGGGGTCCGATAGGGCCGATGCCTGCCGGGGTCGCGGAATTTTCGACAGAGTTACCGTGGCCCTGGCGCACAGGCAACTGAAGGAACACGGGTGGATTTTAGTCAGTAAGAGTCTGACACGCCCTTCCGCTCCGCCCAGAGCGGGTGCGGTCATTTGATGATATCCCAGCCAAAAAAAAAAAGACCTTAGAAGTAAAATAAATAAATAATTTATAATGATTATAGATAATGTCCATGTGCCATGTGATGTTTTCTAATAATAAGCAACACATCAACATCTTTGAGGCTCTCGTTGGGCGGTAAGATCAAGGGCCTGATTCCGAAAGCAGTACTCCTCGATACGGTTCGCATCGTGAGGAAGTTCCTGTTTCTGGAGCCCTAATCACCGGTACCTTTTGGACCCTGCTGCCGACGCCAGTGGAGCACTATTTTATATATTTTTAAATGCTTTTTTTATAACTTTCTACTTAAAGAAATATTCAAAAATGTATCTGATAAGGAATAAAATGAATAAACGACATAATATTAACTGGCAACACTGTCAAGTCAACAATATCAGATTTTTCATATCTCGTATTTCCCATAGTTATTTCCGTTAGTCACAATAGTGTAGTGTCCAGTAAGTAGGAAAATCAAAATAAAAACCTCAATGAAAAAACGAATGAAAAAAATAACTGGTTCCCATGCAAACAATAAATTATTATTGACTATCTTTTGCCCGCGGCTTCGCTCGCGTTAATTCAGACTTGCCTATAAATTCGGGTTATAATTCAATCATGATTCGAAAGACACGTGGCGCTATCTATTATTATAAGAAACTTATTGTTGTTTTCCTCGGAAACAGTACTTTTATGCGGGATGAAAGGTACCCTATGTCTGTTTCTGTACACCTGACAACGTATATGCAAATTTTCAGGAAGATCGGTTCAGTGGTTTAGGCGTAAAAAGGTAACAAACAAACAAACTTACTTTCGCATTTGTAATATTAGTTAGGATTTGGATGATATGAAAACCAACTATACAACACGAGATCAGCAGTTCGTAGGTGGTCCTCCAGACTCGTCGCTCAGCTCCCGCCCCATCGCCGCCGCCGCTGGAGCTCAGCCCCGTCGAGAGTGCTGTGACACCGGCCGGGGCAGTTGCGCCGAGCTCGGGCGACAGACGGGCATTTCCTACCTCTTATCACGTACAGATATAAGATTAGTTCAGGACTCAAACTAAAAATTAATGACAACTCGATTTGACAGGTGTCCCTACTCCCGACGTATTTTTGCCCGTCCGAAAAGTAGAATTAGACACTTGTTTTGACGGAGAAACTACTTTCGGACGGACCCGTATCTTTGTTGACGGACTAGATTTGATCTCCAGATCCTGAAATATTTCACGGCGACACAGTTTGAGTCCACTTTGGTTCTGCTTAGCCCTCAATCCTCTAAACACAAGATGGAGATTCAGGTCTAGACTATCGGTTGAAGAGGAGTGGTCATTTGGACGATTTGAAACTTTCTGGCCTCAAAAAATTGTGACTGATGGAACTACAAAGTTTCAGTTACTAAAGCTAATTCAAACTTTCAGTAGCGCCATCAGGATGGAATTTGGTATCGACAAATGTGTAGTCATGCATGTAAAGCGAGGGGGGATATTATGGGATATGAATTTACACAAATATATTCAGAGATATCTAATTCCGAGGTGTCTGCACTAGAGGAGGTAAATGGCCCATACCATTTTGTGTGGCTTTCATCTTTAGGTAAAATAACGCTACATCAGCTCTGCGAGACTATATGAAATATTGACAAGCGTATTCATCAAAAGGTCACACTGACGAGGTAGGCAGAGATGTATCTCCAGTGTAACTCAGTAATGTTTGGAGTCCATATCAAGGCGAAGCTGTGCACAAAATAATCTAGACTAACTTGTTCGATCTATCCATATAAAACTAATAAAAATAAATCATCTAAACTTTCCCACAGAGTCTCACTTCTACAGCAAACTTTCCGCTAATAAAACTCTTTCAACAAAAACGCACACACGGAATCGCGTTCCAAATTAAATAGCAATCCTAACTAACGAAACTGAGTTGAAAACTTTCCCCTAAGCAAGAACGATTCAGTTGTCACTGCTGCAACTGAAGAGAATCCATTAATCCAATTTGTGGAGTCAGCCAATCGTAGGAACTCCTTTATTGGATTCTTTGGGACAGACCTCGTCAGCCACACAGTTTGTTGGCAAACATCTTTTGATCGCGGTATAAAAATCTTTGAAATTCTGTGAGTTTCTGGTTCATTGTTTGGGAGGGTGTTTAAACATTGCTTTTGTTTGTCTTTTCTAATATGTTATAGAATACTGTTTTGAGGTTTTGTTTTTATCGTGTTTGTATCATAGAGTTTGATGGTATACTAATTGTAATTAAGTATTCAATATAAACCTCCTATCGACGGATACTTACGGACTTAAAAAATGGTCAGTGACTGGCCGAAAAAGTTTCAACCGAATATTGTCACAAAAAACACAATAATCACAGAAATATAAACCAACCGCCGCGCGCCGCACACCGTGCTAAAATCACTGAAATACCTTTATTCAAAGCTTGTGACATTAAAGGTAAGGCCTGAAAGAGAATTTATAATGAATCCAGCAAGCCCCTTTTCACACGTAATGTAGTGTACTTAACAACTGAAAAATAATTACTTTCGTTGCTCTTAGCATACGAAAATAATAGGTACCGAACCCTAAAAGATGGGTGGGTTTGCGGATTATTTGTTTAAATTATCATTCGTTTTTTGGAAATACTTTTTAAACAAATCAATGTTGAATTTGTGATCATTTGCTTAGAGATTTGCGTATTGAAATTAGCACGTGTATACCTACCATCTTTTGTACCGCATTTACTGCAAATAAATTACTTTGCCATGGAAGAAATTTCGGGACAGTATGTTAAACTTGATAGGTTGGAAAATTAGTACCTAATTAAATATGCAGTCGCAGCCTTGGCATTTTATGGGCAATACTTATTATATAGATCGAGGATTATTTCTTAAAATATTACGTCTGAGATTAATCTACAAGACTCATTTTCTAGGTCTGGTAGCTGAATTCTGGTTTGCTCAAAATCCCGGACTTAAGTTTTTTAGGTTTTCAAAAACCTTAGTCCCTATATCAGATTCAACTTCAGTCAGAAATCAAAATGTATATTTATTTATTCCAGTTTCATCGGAAATTCCGCTTCTGTAGTTAGGTGAGCTGCTAATGAAGGGTTTATTTATTACAAGAGAATTGGTGGTACTCCCTTTAATTTTCCTCACGTTGTATTTTGAACAAGGGCAAGCATTTTCCAGAATCGATGTGAACCATACTTACAAATAAATAAAAAAGGTTAATTCTACAACAATACCACCCTAAATTAAAAATATTCTAAAATTATACTTAGATACCACTACTAATATTTTCCTGGCCAAAAATATATTTAGAGCCAAATTCGTCTGTATTGTACATTAAGCCGTTATGGCTCACTAGGGATTAGCCTCGCTGGAAAACCAGAGGTCCGACCTGTTGTGGGCTTGTAATAAACTAATGAGTTTTCATACCTTGAAACTGGCTATAAATTGTGTTGAAAATAAAATAACTTAGCCTATTATTTAAATTAGATTTTTGCTCTTTTCATTTTTAATTTTTTACGACAATTTTTGTATAATTTCTTGGAGGGTAGTACGTAACTACGTACTTACTTCAAACTCAAAGCATTTATTTCAATTAAACCAATTACAGGCACTTTTGAATTGTCAACGGGTCGGTCAGTCAGAAAGATGAAGCTAGATGCCCATTCCTAAGCGTAGTAGGTACCTATGGAAAAGACCGGGCAAGAAACTCCATGGACACTCTTTTAAATCAAAGTATGGTTACAAAATATTGGTTACATCATTCATGTTGAAATTATGCATGTGAGAACGATGCAGAACGTTAAAAGCGTCCGTAATAAAAAGACAACAACAATTCAAATATTAAATTAAATTATAATAAGCCGTGGCAGCTAAGAGATGACCAGTCCCTACTGACGGCGCGACGGGTACTTATAACAGAGGTATACCGTTTAATAATTGTAAATAGACTAAATAAAGTGCAGCAGCAAGCAGGCATTAATATGTGCTGACCAGGTAATTCTTAATGGTTCAGGGCTGCTTTTACCAACCAACGTCAGATATCTTTTATCCATGGAATTAAATTCGACAGGCAGTTTTCATATGAAAAAGCTGTCAAAAATTATTTTTCGAATAAAGATTTCTGGCGTTGGAAAAAACAACCCTTAATGTCTAACATTCCCACTGTGCAATATTAATTGCTTTTATTTCGTACATACTCGTACATCAAAAATAACAATACAATTTAACATAGTTTTTACATACCATCACCCTTATCATTCTCATGCAAGCTTAGCTTCGAAAGCCACCCCGTTTTCAAGCACGTTCTGTTATCACGATCCCAGTAACCCTCACACGACCTCCTTAAGAGGGAACTCAGTATATTTATGGTGACAATGGGTCGTAAACGAAAGCCGACTGCAACACAGGCCGCTAACGAAGCGAACTGTCCGGGGAAATCAGACCGTTTTTATTAGCTTTCCGCATAAATCGTGGTCATTGGAACCTATTAAGCGTGTATCGTAGGGGAATTAAGTGGTAATCAGCTTCGCGGGTGTAGCTTCTTTTTCCTTGTGTTTCAGTTAAATATTTCAATTGCCTTTTGTTAGCGGGTAGTTATATACACTCCTATAAATAGCGCCACGTAAATTGTCAGTGGACTACGAGCAATCTGTCATGCCACTTGTTTGGTTGGCATATAGAGGTATGAGGAACAGGGTGTAAAGTTCACTCATACTCTATGGAAAAGGGAGGATCCTCCGACCAGACGGGTGTTGTGTCTGGTGGGCAACTGCCCAACGGTTGATGTCGGGATGTTGTATGTATGCTAGTTGCGCGGTAAACTCTGCTTGCGCGATGCAGGATTTTGCGTGACGTCAGTATGACGCGTAGCTCGCATGTGGCGTTTGTAGATGCCGCTACAGGCATACATATATGCAAGCAAAGGATGCGGCATGAAATGATGATGACCAACATAACCCACAGTAGGACCAGATCCAGACAGTTAGAAGTGGGGAAAGGGGCTGCGAAAAGGAAAGATCTCAAGTTCTAGAGATTCGAGGAGTGCAGCTTTCGCGGCACAGAAAATTGATGTGGTACCATGGGGATGGGGCCTTATTTAGATTTTTTGTAGGATCGGTTATTCCAAGATGCCACTCACAAAAATGGACGGAGACTTAGTACAATTGTTAGTAAATATGGTCTATACGGCGCTCACCACGTTCTGTTAAAGGGGTGTACATTACCTCCTGAGAAAAGGTCTTCCATGGCACAGAGCTTGGGTCCTATGACAGCTTTATGTGTTGAAGTCTGACGGGATACTTATATTGGTCAAGTGAAAAAAGCGTTAAGTAAAATTACCAGTCATTGATGATATCATAGAAATTAAGAAGACTCAAAAGAGAAAACGATTTAGACCTACTGACTGACCTGGTGAACTTTTTTGCACACATTGAAAGATCTCTTTGTCTTCGAAAAACTTCCCAAATTCTTAGCTCAAATTGTGTGTTTTATTCAACCAAATCCTCTGCGAGTTTAGGACTTATGCAGTCGACATTATTTTTTCCACTTCTTTCTCTATTGTATGAAGACAAAGAGTCAATTATTTTCTTCATTCATTTGACATGATGCCGTAGGATTATTTCCACAATCTTCTTCTTCTTCTAAATTCTTTCTACTGTGGTCATGCTACGCGTGCAGAAATAATAACGAGATGATTAACAATAGGAAATTGGACACTGAATTACAATGATCATCCATATTCTTGGTAACTCAAACAACTAGCCAAAAAACTAAGGCCTTCCTGCAAATGGCAGTCCAGCCATCAGTTGTGCTTAGTTAACAACTTAAACATACTTAGTTGGCGCTTAGCGTTACTTAATTACTATTGGACAGGAAAAAAAGCGAACCTCGTGCGGCGAAACTAAGTCGAAACTACTTAACTATTAACTGTATATGCCTTTGAAATCCGTATGGGTCGTCGTATCTTCATACATGGGTAGCGACGACGGAGTGATTAAATTACTTATAAATGCTCAGTGCTGCGGAAAATATGTCCCCATTTATGCTCTAGCTAGATCACTAGAATGTAATATTAGAACTTTACTGTTGAACATCATGATAGTCAAGTAAGTATGACACTTATTATGTTTGTCAAGTTGGTCGTTAGTTGCTTAGACAAGGATCCCACCACAAAATGTCGTTGCTGAGCGAGCATAGTGGACTATTTTAAGAGGCGGCATCCAGACTGTTGCCGGCTGGCTTGGAGAGCAGATTCTGCGCATGATGATTCTAACGACCTTCTTATAGTACCCACAGGATGAGAATAATATACTTCTTTGTCAAAATCACTAGACGGTATAACCTACGAACGTCATGTTTGTATTTAGTCTGTGAAATATAAAATAATTCGTTTCTTCAGTTCGTAACCGAATTAAATATCAATTCAGCGACGTAGGTACAACAAAAAAACGTACAAGTTCAATACAGTTTTTTTTTAGGATACCTACGAAAACATTTAAAATACTCTTTACCTTAGCCTTAGCATTACAGGGCATAAACGTTCCCAATCTTATAAAATTTCATCTTTCAGGTACCCGAGAGAAAGTTAGGGTTTTAATAAATGATAATATAAACGCTGCCAGACCTTGGGAAGGCTGTATGGACGCATATACATATTTTGAGGTCAGGTAATGCAGGGTTGGTTAAATTTAATTTGTTATTATAAAACAAATCATTGGGCTAGCGTCAACATTTTTGGGTGCTATTTGAAGGTTTTTTTTGCACATCGGAGTAAAAATAATAACGTACTGTAGGATTTATAAGTCAAATTTTATCGAAATCAGCGATGTTGTAATTTTGACTTTAATAATAAAAATATAATGTGATACTATATAATACAGAATGATACTGCGTGCATTTGTTCGGAATCTTGGATTTTATAAACATGAAGGATATTAAAAAAATCTAAAATCTAAACAAACTTAGAGCACTTCTCATAATAGTTTTTGCAACAAACTGTGAAAGCTTACTATTAGAATTTAAGAAACTGTGTATAACGCAGTTTATACTCACTAAGAATTACGACACTCTCTAGAGCCCACGCCGGGCGAGGGCAACGTAAGAAGCGGGCTCGGGAAGTGAGATTGAGGTAGGCAAGAAATAAACAGGAAGTAACATTGAGGTAGGCAAGAAACAAAATGGGAAGTGAGATTAAGGTTGGAAAGGAACCAAAGCGAGGAAAACTGCTGAAGGACACAAATTTTTCTACTGTGGAAGTAACGGGAAAAGAAATAGCGTGGAAATAGTGTTAGACGGTAATTTGAAAAAAAGGCGTGATGGAGGTAAAAATAATTAAATATAGCTTGATCGTTGTAAGAGTTATGTTAGAAAATGCAATACCGAATGTAATTATTAGTGTGTACGCACCGCATACCCCCTATTTTTTGGGCCTACTGGTGGCACGCCAAAATTGCGGCGGTAAGTCTCCTCTTTGAGGAGTGGATTGAGAGGCGCCACGGCGTCCTCACCTTCCGCCTGACGTAGGTCATCACCGGACATGGTTGTTTTGGAAGGTTCCTGTTTCATATAAGGCGGGAGGTAACATCCGGGTGCTACCACTGTGCGGATCGCCCGGAGGATACGGTGGAGCATACGGTGGAGGTCTACCCGGCTTGGGCGAAGCACCGCCGTGACCTCGCGGGGGCGATCAGCGGCAGCGATCTATCGGGTCCGGCCCTAGTCCAGACCATGGTACGGAGCGAGAGGGCATGGGAAGCTATCACGTCCTTCTGCGAAGCAGTAATGCTCGCGAAGGAGGAGGCAGAGCGCGTGAGGGCAAGGCAAACGGTGACGGGGTCTGATAGGGCCGATGCCTGCCGGGGTCGCGGATTGTTCGAAAGAGTTACCGTGACCCTGGCGCACAGTCAACTGAAGGAACACGGATGGGTTTTATTCAGTAAAAGTCTGACACGCCCTCCCGCTCCACCCAGAGCGGGAGAAGTCATTTGATGATTTCCCACCAAAAAAAAAATACCCACTAATTATTCAGCAATTACATAGACTCTAATTTCATAGGATGTGATGCAAGGGTGGTGAAAGAGAAGTTTTGGGAGGATTTTGACACAGTTTTGATGAATTTCCTGGTGCATGAGGAATTGATAGTTGGAGGTGATTTTAATGGACATGTAAGCAGAATTAGAAGAGTTTATGAAATAGTGCATGGAGGAAGGGTATTTTGAAATCAAAATAACGAGGGAAAGACTTTGCTCATCAGCTACCGCATTTGACCTGGTAGTAGCCAACACTTAGTTCCAGAAGAACGATAGACAATTACGTACAAAGGTAGCAATCACAAGACGCAAATTGATTACCTTCTAGTACGATGCAACAACTTAAAGTACATAGAAGACTGCAAAGTGTTACTGGGAGAAAACAGTCTCACAATACAGACTCCTAATTATGGAAATGGTAGTAGAAATAAAGCTCAAATGGTGGATGTAATTATAGATATGGGAGACATGAATGATCGAACTTTAAAAGAAGCAAAAATAAAAGTCAAATGTTATCACCTTAAAAAACAATATTTATTCAATACTGTGTCCACCTATCGTATCGTTCGACGAAAACTAATATTTGGTAACTTGGATATTTTGTGCTAAAGTATACTCATGGAAGTGACATTTTGTTAATTTAGCGAATCTTGTAAGTAGAGTCAATAAACTTTGTTATAAACGATAGGCCTGAAATTTCACAAAAAGTCAGTATACTTATAGTTGAATTAACTCCGATAACAAGTTTAAGAAATAAATTTCACCACACGACAACACACAAAAAAATTACCCATAATTAATCAAGTTATGCGTACTTTTTGTAAGGAATTTCATTCTCATTACAAACAGTCGCAAGTAAACAGTAAATTCAAGGCATAAGCATTATTCATACATGACATATTTGGATGCACTTCTAAGTTCTAACTTACCAAAAGGTTTTGTTTTAAAGATGATACTGTCTGTGTGTGAGTGGATTACTTTGTTTAAATCTTTTTGCTCATCATTTTACACGTGCAGCCTGTGGACTAGTTCTAGTTTGCGTGTATATAGCGATCTACGTGTCCAGAATAACGTACTCAGGATACTGTTGAGACTGCCATGGCGATGTAGCGCGTCAAAGATGTTTGCGGAAAGGCATATAGATGGTTTTGCGGACATCATACGTAAAAGAAGCGCTTCTCTGCTTGCTCGTCTTCGTGGCGGTACCAACAGTATCGTTGAGTTTATTCACTGATAGATGGGAGTTCCCAATGCTGCGACATTGGATGAAACTCCACACTAAATGAAATTTGTATGTCTACTAACACTAGTTTTAAGACCATTGTTACTAACACTGGGCGTAGCCTGAAATAACTGCTATAATAATAATAATAATAAAAAAAAACGAAAAAAAAAAATACGAACGCTTCTTTGGCTGCCTGAAAAAAGTATTTAATAGTCTTCTATCAGGCGGAAACAAGGTACGCGCCTTTAACGGTTGGGTCATGCCGGTTTTGATGTACTCTTTTGGCATACTCAAATGGACTCAGACCGAACTCGACGCCCTGGATAGCAAGGTCCGTACACTGCTGACTGCAAATCGAATGCATCACCCACGTTCATCGGTAATGAGGCTGTATATCCCACGAAAATGTGGAGGTCGAGGCTTTTTAAATGCTAAGACCCTCCACAATCGCGAGATATGCAGTCTCAGGGAATATTTCTTAGAGGCCGACGTGGGGATGCATCGAGATGTGGTCAAAGTGGACAAGGGCCTCACCCCGCTCTCCTTGGCTAAAGAGAACTGGCGCAAGCCAGTAGTGCTTGACACTAATGATCGCATAGAAGTATGGCAGAGTAAGGAGCTTCACGGACGCTTTTTTCGGGCCCTACATGGACCCGATGTAGATCAACTAGCGTCCGTAGCCTGGCTGCGTTTCGGTGATCTCTTTGGAGAAACCGAAGGTTTTGTCTGTGCAATTATGGACGAAGTTATGATGACAAACAACTACCGGAGATTTATTGTGAAAGACGGCACGGTTGACATTTGTCGGGCATGCCACCGTCCGGGTGAATCAATCAGACACATTATCTCCGGATGTTCTAGTCTAGCTAACGAAGAATACTTGCATAGACACAACCTTGTAGCCAGGATTATCCATCAGCAACTTGCTCTCAAATACACCCTTGTAGAATCGGAAGTGCCATACTACAGGTATGTGCCCGACCCAGTTCTCGAAATTGGAAATATCACATTGTACTGGGACCGATCCATCATCACTGACAGGACTATTGTTACCAATAAGCCTGATATAGTGGTGGTGGATCGATTAGAGCGGCGCGCAATGATTGTTGACATAACGGTCCCGCATGACGGGAACCTCGTGAAAGCCGAGAAAGATAAACAAATCAAGTATCTTGACTTGGCTCGCGAGGTTGTCGACATGTGGGATGTGGACTCAGCGATCATTGTACCGATAGTCGTGACAGTCAATGGCTTAATAGCCAAGAGCCTCGACCAACACCTGAGGAGGCTCTCGTTGGGCAGCTGGATCAAGGGTTTGATTCAGAGAGCGGTACTTCTAGACACGGCCCGCATTGTTAGGAGGTTCCTCTCTCTGGAGCCCTGACCGCCGGTAGCTTGGACCCTGTTCCCGATACCGGTGGGCCACTATTTTTTATATTTTTAAATGTTTATATATTTTTTCATATTTTAATATTTAAAAATATAATTTATATGTACAATAATGAAATAAAGGATAATAATAATAAAGACCCATTTTGACTTTTAAATACGATTATTCATTAATTCAAGATTATGTAATAGCGTCTTATGCTAATACATACCTACATATGTACGCATATTTGGAAAGAAAAAATCACCGCCGTCTGCTGCAAACATTTTCCTTTGCTTTCCAATGCCGCATGAGTATAAATGGACTCTTACAACGACCCTTTCACGTTCTGAATATCCTATCAAAAGCCACATCCAGTCGTCAAATCCCACGATTATCGGGAATATTCGGGAGTATTCGTTAGGTATGCACAGCGTCGGTTCTCGGACGCCCCGCGACTGACAACTTCGAATCCGTTATTTTATACGAATTGAAATGTCAGCGGGCAGATTTGACTATCGTGTTTTCCAGATGGTAGGGCCAAGTTTTCCTTCTACTGGACCGTGTCGAAATTTTTGACGAGATTTTGACGCTGCGTGTGATTTAATGGATGCCCCCGTCAAGTTTGGAAAATATGTGTAACGTTGTTTTGGTCGTTATATTTATTGAAACACCACCCTCGCCTTGATAAACTACTATACTGGATCTCGTATTGTTCTTGTTAAATACTGTCTCTTGTGTAGGCCGAAGTAAGCATGGCACGCAAGCTCACTAAAATGTCTTATAACAACGTTGTTCCACTATAATAACTTTACGCGGCATTTTATTTCATAATACCTAAAGTTCTATCATTCTTCTTAACTTTCTCCATAAAAGCCTTTTAAAACATAAATACTTAATGGTTTTGACAAAGTTTTTATTAAGTATGTAATTTTCTTAGATCTACAGCTACACTATGTGTCACTATGTGTCAGAGTCGCCAAAAAGCCTGTTTAATATTATTTTAATTAAAGGTGAGAAATAACCGTTTTGTTTTTCTTGCTTAATTTGAAAATAATCGGAGATTTCCTTCGTAAAAAGCATGTTCAAAGCCATTATCAATTTTGAATAACAAAACAGTACGTCAGTTCGTTTACGTAAGTTTACTTCTGTTTACTTACGAATATTGACTTCAAATATCTTTAAAACTTCGGAAAATAGTTAATCCCACCTCTCCGCTTCTCTAAAATGAATTACCGTCGTCTTATTTCCGTCTATAGGTTTTCTCGTCCATTTTACAGATTGAAAGTCGTAGATAACAGTTTGATTTTATAGTTCGGCCGAGTGGACGGTATCGATATATCTTAAAATTTTAAGGTTAGAAATTGTGTTGGAAATATCATTGGCTTAAAGTTAGCTGAGAGCTGAACGTTTATGAAATGTTGAGATTTATTTTATAGTGCTTTGAGTAGACAACCTATGTTGGTTCTGATTTTCCCATACTTAGCTGTGTCTGCTTTCTGGACCTCTGGGCTCCATCATCTCGAGTCTAAGATTGTATCATTATAGTGACTAAAATGTTGTCCGTGTAACACTAGCAATCCAGCTCTTTTATTTTGGAAGTGAGTAACTACTCACTTCCAAAATAAACCAGTAATTTACGAGTTATTTCAATAGAAATAAAAAAGGAATTAGTACCTACATAAAACAGCAGCGATGATATCATAATGTAAAAAAAAGAAAGAAACACGCTTTAAAACAACACTGATGTTGCGAGTATAATTGGTAAAAAAATATAAAAAAGAGTGACGAGCAGCCAACTTTTACTGAGCAATTCTCAAGAAAAAGACATTGGAAATAAAACAGTGAAACGAAGAATAACCGAAATAAAGAAAGACAATATTGTTTGCACTCCTTTTATTATCTCATCACTTGGATTTAAAGCAATGATCCACGATCAAATTCTTACAAATACAAACTATAGTTAGGTATATAAACTTAGAGATAACTGTACAGTTTGGTAATGACCAGACTCTTATGCATTGTCATAACGGGTTTGAATTAAAACGGGTGTTTTATTTTGCGAAAAAGTTTATCGCGAGGTTACTACAAAAACAACCATCTAAGTGGTAAAACAACCATCTTCTGCAGAAAACAAACAAAAAAGCCTCACAAAAAACCTTTTCACAAAAAAACTGGCTTTGTCTTACCATCACATGGAGAACCTTGGTGTAAAACCTGCAATTAGAGATAAATAGATGGAAATTGACAATACATAATGTCTTATTCGTTTCTAGAATCGAGATTCAAGGAAGTCCCAACACTATGAAGGACTTATTTACCGTAGTACCACATCTCTCGTCTTACAACATAATTTCACTTCGAAATAGTGTGGGCATTGAGAATGATCGACATCGATGATTTTTTAAATTCAAACATTGGTCAGAAAATGTAATAAGTACAAATTGTATCCTTTTCATCATCTTTCCTCGTATACTATATTATGTACATAATTTAAATGCAAATATGGGGATAAAAATGTCAAACTTATTTTATTTACAGCTATAAAATTGATATGTTAGACATTATCTTCTTTGTAAATAGCTAAAATCGAGTCTAGGCCAAAACTTAGGCAACCTTTTCTTTCAGAGATATTTCTTCCTTTGCTAATAGAATATAGACTATAAGTGCTTAGTTACAAAAAGTAACGATGGTATTACAAGAACAATAAAAAAACATTGAAGAAAAAGTGACATTGTACGAATTGGTAGGTTTAAACTAGGAGCTTAATAATAACATTACCTATGTATGAAACGTAATTAATGCGTAATTAAAAACTGGTACACACGTATTACTGACAATTGGATACAGAGCGAATTTAATTTAATCTTAATATGATGTGTTTGATCGATCAAATCTATGTATTTATGGTATTTTGTAAAATCTGGTATTTAAACCTGACTTTACCCGTAAAAAAATCTGATCTACAAAGCGGTAAATTCAGTAGAAAAGGTTGATAAAGGAACAGTCAGTGGGTCTTTGTCTACATTTTTATCAGCATTAGCACCTGGAAGTGACCAGGTGGAACTTCCAGCAGCTGTGATTCTGGGACCCATATTATCATAAGCAGATTTTAGGAAACACGTTCTACTTCTTCGTGGGAGTGTGGCACCACCTCCCAAAAGGTCCGGGTACTCATCACCATGACCAGCCACTTGAACAGAAATAAATATGTTACCATATGGAGCTGGTAAAGCAAACTCTGCAGGAGGTGGAGGAAAAGAACCAGGTGGTCCTTCTATCGTGATTTGTACAGGTTCTAAGCATCTTGCATCGTCAGACTCCATAGAAATGGATCTATCCAGCATTTCAAAGCCGTAAGCAGACCCTAAGTCTCCACTTGTTCTGTCACAACTAACTGCTAAAGAAGTATCCAATAGTTTCTTTTCTTGATCAGTGAAACTTCTACTCGGCGGCACTCTTCGGCGCTTGGTTTTCCAGCAAACACAAGCTGATATAAACCCTGCGGTGGTCATGGTTAGCAGTGAACCACCTATTAGAAAAAAAGTTGAGTAGTCGGGTGCAACTCGCGCCGTCGCTGTCCTAGCTTTAGGCAGAAACAGAGTGAGATAAGCATTTGCCTCTCCTACAGGACTTTTAGCACTACATTTCCACTCTCCCGATAAGTCACTTGTCACATTCGTAATAGTCAAATTGACCCACTGCGCACTTTTATTTAAGAAATCATCGTTATATTCGTCAAAATTGTCTAACTGGTACTTATTGATCATAATATCACTGTGTTTGTCCGTACTGTTGTTTATTTCTATGTGGTGAAATGACCATGACACTGTAGGTTTTGGGTCTCCTCTGACAAAGCAGCCGAAAGATATTTCAGCTCCAGTCTCTGTTCTTATAACTGTCGGTGATGATGTTGCAGAAGGTGGGCAAACAAAATCATCCCTTTTTAAAACTCTCCATGACATTTCTGCTTTCTTTTCTGGTCCTCCACAAAAGACCTCTTCGTTCCCTAAATTACTATTTAAAAACCAGTCGTGGAACTCCCGTAATCGACAGTCACAGTACCAAGGATTGTCTGATAGTGTTAGAGTTTTTAGTACCGGGAGATTAAAAGTGTCTTGATGCAGATATGATAGTAAGTTTTGATGTATGTTGATGGTTTCTAGCGCTTGAAGATTAAGAAATGCAAACGGATGCACGGTTCGAAGTTTACACCGCGATATTTCCAGTTTCTTTAAATGTTTCAACAGAGGGAATTGCTCCGCAACTAAAACGCTCATAGGGTTATCGTTAAGGATCAACAACCTTAGGCGCTCGGCGCCTTTGAATGTGTCAGGTGACAGTTGGAGGAGTTGGTTTTGGGACAGATCCAGTTCTATCAATATTCGTAGATCTCGGAACGCATTCGCATGTAATGATTGCAAACTTGTTAAACTGAGGTTCAAGCGTTGAAGATTTAACAGACCTATATTCACGAAAGCGTCTTCTTCTAGCTTCTTTAAAGGATTTCCGTGTAGGTCTAAGACTTGAATGTCTGCGGCTAAGTTTGGAAGTTGTTTCAAGCCTGCTGAAACACACGAAGCAGTTTTCTTTCCTGAGGACCATTTGCAGTGGCATTCTGTTATATGAGCGCAGTTGAGCCAATCGCTTCCAGCCTGTGCGAGGACGAGAATGAATGTCAAGTATCCGCTCCATGCTCGAATCATATCAGTCTGGCTTCTGTTTACCTGAAACGAAGAAAATTTATATTAAGGTGTGGATAATAAAAAAGTACAGGCGCGTCTCATAGAATGATTTTTCATGGTACTGTATTGAGACAGAAACGACGAACATAGCAAAATAAGCCACCCAGAACCCGTATCACATTAATCATGACGTTAAAATATTCGGGTATCAGATGTGGGAATAACCTTTTCCATTTTGACTTCAGATTGGAACTTTGCAAAGTTAGATTAGGAGAGTGGGCGGTTCAATGCGGGCGCTTACAAAATAGTGAATCCTTGGGATCAGATAATATGGTAACTTGTACGCAAATTAGACATTATTCTGTAGATCGGTGCGATTTAACGCGTACTGTGGAGCAAATGCGAGTTTCACCGTTTTTTTTTTTGCAATAATATTAAAAGATAAGTTTATCTTTTTTGCATTACGTACCTATGTAAAATTAAGGAATACTGGGATTATTTATTTATTTAAAATGACATGCACAACATTACAGAATTGAATCCTAAGACGTTGTACAGAGCAAATTACAAACTAAAAAGTGACACAAACATACTTAAGTAGGCTAGGTAAAAATACAATTAAAAAAAAATGTAAACAAGAAAAACCAAAATTTACCAACACAAGTTTGAGTTGGATCAACTTTATTTAAAAAAAAAATTATGTAAAACTGCAGTCCATTGCAAAATACCTCGCCACTAAAATTATATAATATTATTTATTATTAAATTTACACACACTATCTTTAAAGAATTTTAGGGGATATAATTAATAGTGTAGCCATATTAAATCTATTGTTTGTCTACACTGAAATAAGTTAACATGACGCGAAATAAGTTGATCAGATTCATATACGGCATTTAAAGCTTTGTCTTTTTAACCGACTTCAAAAAAGGAGGAGGTTCTCAAGTGTGTTAGCTCAGAACTTTTTTCTGGGTGAAGCGATTTGGATGATTCTTTTTTTATTTAAGACCTGGTGCTTTACATGTGATCCCATTTGAATTTGATCAAGTTCTGACCAGTACTTTTTGAGTTATCCTTAATACTGCGTATTTTTTCCAATTCGTTTATATTGATGATGTTTTAATAATTTCCTGTCACGGTTATTTACATATCAAGTAGTGGTATACGACTGTGTGTCGGGTAGGTACCACAACTAAAAAGTGAAAAATAAAAACTTTTTTACAAAAAAGTGTCTTTTGTTGTGTTTTTTCGTTTTTGGCCACCGACTTCCTAAATTACAGTTATTTTTCACGTTATTTAGTTTTTTTTTTGAAGCCGGTTGTTTTTTTGTAAGAAAGTTTTTTTTAATAATAAAATATAGTAAGCATGGATAATTGTGTATCGTGTTTTAAGTGACGAAAACTGATAGTAAAAACCGCCATCAGTAGGTACCACACTATGTGAAATTACTGAACTTCAGGCATCGTCAAATTGGCACCGTTCAAACTATGTAAAAAAAGCATTATAATACTGAGCACGTTGCCAACTTATAACAGCAGAAAACATAATACTTTTTAGAGTTACTGCGGTCACATAAGTCATGAAAACACAACGTCTACAAAAAGTTCACTCATTCATGAAAAACGATTACGTACCCAAAGTGTCCTATAAAAACCTAATTTATAATTACGTAAACTATTTACAACAAAGAAGGGACTGAAAGGACTAAACACTACTGTATTCAAACAGAAATTTCAACCTTTTACTAATAAACTATGACTGACCTACGTTTATTTAATAACATTCTTTTAAATAATTAATCCTAAGCACTAGTTAAATATTAATAGAAGGTGGCATTTGAGGAACTAATTATTTTCAATACATATTTTAACCAGATTACGGCGAAGCCCAAAAGCAGATTTTGCTCAAGTTAAAAAGCTATATTGTTTGATAAGTATTAGAGAATAAATACAGATTTAAGGCCCGTTGTTTGATCAGTAGTCAAACATACTAATAGTTAAAATGCGTTTTAGTTAAACTAACAATTTGTTAAAAATGACACAAGTATGTTGTTTGACAAATGGGTTAAGCTAACTACAGTTAATAAAAGTGACAATTTGCTATGAAAGTTAACCATGCGCAGACAGAATAGTTAAACTTTGACAGCTATTGACTATTGTCAAGTGACTAATTGTTAAATTGACTATTGGTCATGTTTAACTATGTATCAAACAACGGGCCCTAAATCATACAGTTAACAATCAGTTATTTTGCAATGTTTTAATCAATTTTACTGCATATCACTTGTATTTTGTCATTGATCTGAGATTATATTAGGAATGGGAAACCCAGAGTAAAAAGATATGCCACAACAAAATGCCACATAAAAGTCATCGTCTTAAATCAAAATTTTCGTCAGATAGCAATTCGCTTTTAAAATCTTATATCGGGGAGAGCATAACAAACACGATAGATGTCACTCTTTTAAGGCATTGCAATGTTACGTAACCCAAACATTCCGTCCAAATATCCAAGCTTGGGTCAAATAATGTTGTTGGTGTATAGGCATCTAGACGATGTGACGACAAGTGCCACTACTTCCTCTAGTTACATGTTGAAACCTTCACCTACTCCAATTATTCCGCCCCGAAACTCCACCTAACATATCAACAAAGGGTAACAAACGGTTGTACTAATTAATATTGGGCACTTAACCTTAGTATCGGCGCCTATCTGTTCTCTACGTGGCTAACGAAGAGTTTTGTTAATTAAACGGAGTCAAAGGAAATTCCAGGAAATATAGCATACGCAATTATGTTATAGATATTAGATTTTAACCTCCGCAACCAACCATGAAAGACACGTAACACATATTTTTACTAACTATTTCGCCGTATTTTTGAAAGCTTAGATGTTGTATTAATTTTTAGTGATCTTAAATTATTTTATCTACTTTCATATCGTCAAATTCGAATTATAAACTTCGAAATGAGTTTATATTAACATACTTTATAAACATAATACCGAAATTTGAAAATAGAATCATATTATAAAACTTTTTCTCTAACCAATACAATACAGGGCAAATCCAAGAAGTTAATAACACCAGGAGTTTCCATCAATTATTTTTTTAGAATATGCAGGGCGCGCCATTTTTATAGCATTACAAAAAAGTTTTGATTCCAATTTTTACTTGTCTGTGGCAGCGCCCACTTTAGCGCATGTTTGGTGATGTGCTGGGTTTTGGCGCCATTCATACGTTTTGTTGTATTGAATTTCGTGGGAAACTTTGATCTTTTGTTTAGTAGGTTTAATCCCAATGTATGAGAGTTAATAAAGTAGTGTATGAAACTGCACATAACTAGGTATAAAAACACTCGTGTGATACTAGTAAAAACCTCGCCTAACACACTCCCCTCATTATGCAACAATTTCATAAACTACTGTTTCACACCACTTGCCCGCTAATGTCAAATTATGTGTCATGCAAACCTAACCTAAAGTAAGTCATTAAAGTCCTCGGCTCTAGCTGGGCATTAATATTGTACTGGATTTCATTATGACCCGCTGGTGCATAATGTGATTTGAATTTGGAACCTCAAACTAAAACAATTTGTATTAATTAAAACTTTTACCACAAAAAAAAACTTTTTTTCTGTTAAAGTACAAGCTCGACCAAATAGTTCTTCTAAATAGTTTTTAGTTGCCGTCGACGAATAAAATAATGAAAATACGCAATTAACAGAACAAAATAGAGATTGTGTGTTAAACTAAAATATTAATTTAATATCCTACTATCCTACTAATCCTACTAATATTATAAATGTGAAGAAAGTGTGGATGTTTGGATGTTTGTTACTCAATCACGCTAAAACGGCCGAACGGATTTGGATAAAATTTGGCACATGGGTAAACTATGACCTGGATTAGGACATAGGATATTTTTATCCCGATATTCCCACGGGATCAAGATTTCTGCGGGTGAAACCGCGGGGCGCAGCTAGTAATATTATAAATGTGAAAGTTTGTGAGGATGGATGGATGGATGGATGTTTGTTACTCTTTCACGCAAAAACTACTGAACGGATTTGCATGGAATTTGGAACACAGATAGTTTATAACCTGGATTAACACATAGGATACTTTTTATCCCGATAGTACGTTCCCGTGTATTTCTGACCTCCACGCGAGCGAAGCCGCGGGCAGAAGGTAGATCTGTATATAGGCACGTCCAAAATTAGGAATAATCCGCATATTAGAATAGAATAGAATACTCTTTATTATGGCCACCCGCAGTTTCTACATTATCTGTGGCGGTAATGGCGGCATGTCATCGCAACAGCTGATAGGATGCTGTAGCGCGTACAGGATTCTAGTCTTAACTCCCTCGCTTCGCTCAGGAGTTAACTCAGAGCTGCGTCTTCGCTGCGCTCTGGAGCCTTAGAATCCTTTGTTACTTTCGGCATTCAATATAGCGCCCGTGGCTTAAGACACTGCTTTATCCATCCCCTTAGTGAATAATATACTATTAAAGGATCAGATAAAAATCTCTACATTTATATGCGAGTGGTTGATGTACGAGGAATTCTTTATTTATTAACTTTCCTTGAATCCAGACTAATAACGATCATTACTATTTATTTAAAAACTATCGATTCAAAGTAAATGTTCACAGAAAATGCATTTGATTGCAAAGTCCTGATAAATCGAGGAATTTGTGAAACTAAACTAATATTACGTGTAAATCGGTGGCTAAAAGCTCAGTGTTTCACTCTTTAAGCATAAATCTATGAATAGTGTGGCTTTTCGGAGTAAGGGTAGGAGCATAACTAACCATTTGGGTTGAGACAGACAAGCTGTATACACATGAGTCATAAACATGAATGAAACAGTTCTCTATCTTACTAGCTTCTGCCCTCGGACTTCGTTCGCATTGAAAATCGTCACCACAATATACTAAAATAACAGCCAACATTTTTTCCTGTATACTACGTTTGTAGTTTTGATCTCAGCAGTCAAAATATACAGAGGCAGGACTGGTGACGCGTGAGCAAGCGACGAACAGTTTTCTGTCTGAGGAGCAGCACGTCCTGAGGTCGCCACCCGCAGCTTTCAGTAGCAATTTCAGTTTTTCATTTTTAGTGAATTAATGAACGCCTGCGTTCCTGCATATACTACCTTATGACACAACATTGATACGCATTCTTATAGATTATTCCTGACGAACAGCTATCACTAAAATAATATTACAGTAGATAGTAAACACACGGGATTCTTCATTAACAGTCAATATAGTATATTTATTTTAATTATAACCATAGGGTTAAAATCAAAATAAATATCCCTGTTAAACTTAACGGAAAAACGGAATGAACACAGAAAGGAATCTTGTGTAATCTATATTACAGAAGATTCCTTTCTGTGTACATTCTAGTAACTTTTACTTAACAGTATTAGAAAATACAAAAAAAAAGCACTAAATATATCAACTATTGGGAATCGAAAGCAAAACAAAGCAGTCAGACCTGCTAAGCTATTTGCTTTACTTTCTTGAAAGTTGACTAAAATATCCGTTCTAATATGTATATTTCATGATTGACTGCTAAGGTACATAATGTTCATTTCCTTTCAGCCCAGTACAGCGATGTTTTTGAGTTTTCTGGTACTGAAACCTCAATTGGTCTGATAGTTTTTTGATCCTTATCAGCGATGTTTTTGAGTTTTCTGGTACTGAAACCTCAATTGGTCTGATAGTTTTTTGATCCTTATAAGGAACAGCGGCGTAATTACGTAACACACTAACAGTAGGAATGGATTTCATTTTGACAGTTCAACAACATTCATTGCGTTATTTACGTTGATGAGCAGACAAATTTTACGAACATATGAAGCAATGGAGTAGAAATAGGCTTTCAAAATGTTTCAGATTTTGATAGATAGTGTGTTACGTAATAGGGGTGCTGGATCGATCGGCAGCAAAAAAAGCAAATTTTTTGTGCAAATTGTCCATCTTCTTGCCGACTGTAATTGTTTTTAAATTTTTTCTTATATCGACAACAGTTAAGGTACCTCCCCTTATTACCCCATCAAAAAATGCATCCTGTATACATCATGATTGGCTTGGCTTGTCTTTTTAAAATTTGCGATAAACTATAGAAGAATACGAATTAATTGTAATACTGCTATCTCCCATAGCAAATAGCATGATAATTTATAACCTTCAGACTGACCAGACTTAAAGGGAATATCTTGGCAACATTTGAACAAAATCTATCCGATAGTAGCCTGCCTTAGAAGGCCCAGACCTCGTAACAATTACTTTTTTAACCGACTTCAAAAAAAGGAGGAGCTTCTCAATTCGACTGTATATTTTTTTAATGTGTGTTATTTTATTATATTATATGATATTTCCCACGGAATCGAGACTTAAAGATACATAAACTCACGCCTTCTTCCCATGGGGGTAGGCAGAAACTACAGAACGCCACCTGCTACTTACTTACTATCCTTACATACTCCTTTTGCCACGTTTTGTCGTCAATCGAGACTTATGCGGGTGAAACCGTGGGTCCCAGCTAGTTGGATAATGAGTCGGTTTAACTTTAGATGTAGGTCCAGATACTGAACCTACAAGCACATCAAAAATAAAATCGCAAACACTTCAAATTAACTGATTCAATAAACTCTTTACAAGTAATCTTAAATGTAAGAGCAGTTTAAATTTTCATATTATGTAAGTAACTAACCATTTAATTAAAAGTTTTAGGGTCTAATTTTTGTACAATTTCTAACAAGCAAATTTTTGCTAAGCTTTACCAGTTGCACTAAGCTGAGTTTTCATTGTTATTTTCATTTCATAAAAGCAACTAACTTTTAACATCAAATGGAACTCTTGATGATTTAACTAAATTACAAAGGAGATGTTTCATTTTTGGCTAGCACTTGTACATTATATCAAAAAACAGGGAAAAATACACCGAATTTAATAAATATTAATCCGTGAATTTGAGAATGTTATCTTTGTTGTACACACAAAGTATTTAAATTGTTGCCATCGTTGGCGTTATGGCCACACTATGGCGGCGTCCTGACAACATGCGTTCTGAAATCAGAATAGATCTGAAATTAATGTGAAACCGTAAATACAAAAATATTACATGTAGTTATAAAAAGGTATCGCTGTATTGTTAATTCAACTATTACACCTTATTAATGGAAATATGTAATAATATCCTAGCTCGATTAATAAAATGTACTTGGCCAGTGTACTTGCGATTTCCGAACGTTTTATTTTGACATACACGGTCGGGAGAGTCGTTGTCAATCATAAAATATCCCCGTTTTAGGTTAATGAAAGATGTCATTAATATCATTGTTATCTGTCATTATGTCACCATTTTTCTCACAACAAATGTCAATCATTTTCAATTTTATTTTTGTACTTCTACAATACAAATTAACTCTATAAATCATTGCCTGCTATATATAGAAACATTACACAGATTTTCTGGAATGTACATGTCCTAGCCAAAGTTCCATACAAAAATGAAAAGTCCCCTTTCTATAACTCCGCTTGTATTGCTGTTCGTTCTTCTTATATAAATCCCTAAGCGCTGCCTACAGTATTTCCGGAAAATGACGTTCTAGCTGAGGCAACATGGCTTAAATGTGGCGGCACCGTAACCGTAGTTCGGATAAGCCGAGTTTTGCGGTAGACTAGCGCCGACGTTGGGGATAGGCAGCTAATTGGGACTTTGAACTCATAATGTATTCTGAGATATTAACTCGTGTCCAGCGACTTCGTTTGGGTTTGCTAATTCTGGGCAGCGTAAATTACGTACTTGTTTGTAACAAATTAACAACATGGGGTAGGGTGTAGAATTGGCAGAGGAGGGGACAATTTTTTTGAAAACTTGGTTGATGCATATTTACATAGATATCTTTCGAAAAGCGCAAATTTTGCATGTGGTTCCATATTTAAATTCCGCATCTGAATGAGTGAGTTATGTATTGAGATCTGCATTTTTAAGCCAAAAAAGCAAACTAAATACCAATAAACTTAATTTCAAAGGTGTGTGTGTACCAAGAGTTTCCTTTCAAGTTGAAGGGAGCCACACATCAGACGGTTAATTCCCACTTGTCTCGTTAGAGAGTTATAATGATGGAACATTACACTTAATACATGTGTGTAGTAACACTGTTGTGGGCCGTCATAAACAGTTCTCTCAGTCATGCAGCTGATATTATTTATTTATTTGGGCGAAGCTAATTAATATTTATCTCATAATTGGAGAGTGGTGCAACCATTGGATATAACTAGTTATATCAATGGTTGCAGCACTCCACATGAGTATGAGGTGCATCTAGATGCAAATCATTCTAAAACAAATTTTCGTGATAAAAAGTTGGAACCTTCGAGCACTTCAACCCTATTAAAATTTTCAGTGTTCAATGTATTTTTTCCTTTTGCCATTTCAATGTATCGGCCTACTAAAAAGCAAAACTTCAGCAGGGACCGTGCCCATTGGAGTATTTCTGAGCCAATAATTGAAAGCATAGATCATACTATCCCCTGACCTATTTTCAACCTCCAACTCGGCCATAATACATAGCGCATTGAAGCTCAGACATCGAAGTTATATTCAATTTAATGGCCAGTACTTTAACATTTCTGCAATAATCAGTTAGTATTAGCTGGTTCAAGATTCTCGAGTGATAAAGCGCCGTATGCACTCTGTGTGTGTTCTTTGATAGACAGTTCTGCATGAAATCTACGTCAACTTCAGTCCATATGATTAGCATAAGAGTGTAGTTGCATGCTGATCCTACCTCAGGTTAAAAGTTGTTGTAAACACCAACTATACCTAAATTATAGGGGTATGTTACGTCCACTCCCTAAACAAATTTAGTTAGCGCTGGCGTTAAACTAGAAATTTACTAAAACTGAATTTAGCTTAATGATGAAGCATGAACTCGAGCGGCTAAAAACTAAAACTAGTTATTGTTTAGTCTAGACACACTATGAATAATTAATCTTTACTGTATATTGGACATTATTACCTGAATATATTAAGCTCCTAAATTATATGAAACTCATACATATTTAAGCTGTTGCCACATTTTTAGGTCTTTATTTAAAAGGAGAATAGAAAAAAAAAATTGTATGCCCTAAATTGTTACTTTATCAGAAGAGTACCACTGACTCGAAAATAAAAATAATTGTTACCTAAAACGCATATTATAAGAGTAAAGTAAAGTAAAGTAAAGTAAATCATTTATTTGCGTAAAACATGGTATACATTGATGTTAATATTATTACAGTAGCTCAACATGTTTCGCTAAGATATAACATAGCATGCAAAAATTTATATTTTGACAAAAGGAATCAACATCTCACATCCATAAAATCTTGAAGAAGACTGAAACAGGCAGCATGTGTGTAAACAACGGTATTTTATGCAAATAAGAATTCCATACTAAAAGGTTTGAATGACATGAAGCGATCTAAAAACTACAACCAATATTTTCTTGAGATGACCTATAATTACTTAAATAATAACATACGATCTTGTCAAAATCTATGTTACTGAGCTAAATCGTCTAAGACAAGCTTTTAGTTTTAATGACAACAGTTCGTTACTAAAAACGGTTGCTAGTATTTTCAAATTACCCTCTAATTTTACTCCGGCACAACTCCAGTCTATAAACCAATAAAACACGTAGGCAAACCGTGTTGAAATCCACACGTTCACAATAAAGTCGGACGTGCGTAATGTCTGGAGAATATCGATAGATAGATAGCGCCGCCATGCGATCGCAGCCATACTGGCTGAAATGTACCGGCGAGACGTGAAGCTTTACTGAGAGGCTGACAGACGATTAAAATATATTCAAAGCGTTCAATGTTAAATCATTTATTTGAAATAGGCACATAAAAGGCACTTTTGAACGTCAAAATTTACAAGAAAATAAAATGGATTCTAGTTTCCTCTTCCAAAATATAGTTTCGTACGGAGACGAATGGGCAAGAAACTCCATCGTTACTCTTTTAAAATGTTTTACAATATTTTTTTTATGTTCAGTGCTATTATACTGTTTGTGGGAATTTAAGGTGAGTTATGTGGTAACAATAAGACATGGGAATGTCAGAAGAATATGAAGACAACACTGTCATTGTAAAATAATTAAATAAAAACCTTATCTAATTATTTGAACTGTTTCTTTCTTTACAATACCACATTTTTGGGTACTTGGGATCAAAAAGAAAAAGGCTTTGAAACCAGCAGTGGTGAAGGAATTCCAAGATAATAATTATAGTGAATTATAAGGCCATACTCGAAACGATGAGTGCCCGAAATAAACTGAAGCATTAAAGCTGTATCGATTAACTTCTGATAATGAACGACGTGGGCAAGACGGGTAAATGCATCGTCGACTTGGAGATGTACACAAAACAATGTTAACTATTGCATATAGACGTATCCAGACAAGCAAACACTGAAAATAGAGCCTCTTAAGTTTTTTTTAATGGTATTGGCTTGCAAACTTGCTTCTACCTACGATCCAACAACTAGGGTTATGTGGTAACTGCCGCCTATTAACATCTGCAATACCAAGGGCATCTCAGAAGTGAGTTGCCAACCCAAAAAAAAAAACACGTGTGGCACTCGGGGACTGCCGCGGTAAAGCTATTGCATAGCATATTTATCAACTTATGCAATTATAATTATTTATTTATTTTTTATTTATGCAGTTTTTTTTTCTTTGATATTAATTCAAGTACAGTCGTACCATTTACAAGTACAGGCCGCTACCCGGCCGAGCTACATGGTAGGTGGAGTGGGGGGTGTTAGGTTTTATTTTCGTTACGGAATTTCTTGATTCGGTCGACGCGCTCAAAGCCCGCGATAACAGCTATGCAATAGTTTTAAAAAAAATCATACATTTTTCATCTGCCTTTAATTACATCGACACCTTCTACCCTTCAAACCGGTACACGACACAGCTTGATGACAGAAATAGGTAGGGGTATGGCAGTGATTTATTACTACGATTGAAGACTTTCATAACTATTTTTTGTCCATCTTATTGTCGAACGACTTTTATTGCATGAAAAAGCCTGCATTATAGAGTTGTTCAGAAGAGCTCCTCCCACAAGTATTCTTTAAATTGCTCATAATCTGCGTTTTTCTCTATATTTATGTATATCTCAGAATACTTAAACAAAGCATATAGCTATCTTACATAATAATAACGACAGATACTCGTAGGTAAGGCACTTTTTCTGAAGAGCTCCTCCCACAAGTATTCTTTAAATTGCTCATAATCTGCGTTTTTCTCTATATATCTTAGAATTGGTAAGCAAAGAAAATGGCTCCCTTACATTATAATGACGACAGATACTCACTCGTAGGTAAGGGGAATTTGTCCGGAAGAGCTCCTCCTACAAATTTTCTTTAAATTGCTCATAATCTGCGTTTTTCTCTATAATTATGTATATCTCAGAATAGGTAAGCAAACCACATGGCTCTCTTACATAATGATAACGGCAAATACTCGTAGGTAAGGGACTTTTTCGGAAGAGCGCCTCCCACAAGTATTCTTTAAATTACTCATAATCTGCGTTTTTCTCTATATATCTTAGAATAGGTAAGCAAAGCACATGGCTCCCTTACATTATAATGACGACAGATACTCGTAGGTAAGGGACTTTTTCGGAAGAGCGCCTCCCACAAGTATTCTTTAAATTACTCATAATCTGCGTTTCCCTCTATATATCTCAGAATAGGTAAGCAAGCCACATGGCTCACTTACGACACACAACGACATTTTTCCATCTTATTGTCGAAGGACTTTCATTGCCTGCATTAGGGACTTGTCCGGAAGAGCTCGTCCACCAAGTTTTCTGCGTTTTTCTCAATATATCTTAGAATAGGTAAGCAAAACACGTGGCTCTCTTACATAATAATAACGAAGGATACTCGTAGGTAATTATAAAAGCGACGCGGCTAACAGGATTGGCGACGTCGTTAATTTCACCCCTAATGACATTACCGTCGCATCCTACGTAGAGCGTTTATAAGGGTTTTATTATGACACCGTGCGATGCCAACAACGATTATTTTATGTTACGGACCTTCGTGTTTTTACGATACATTGTGCTTATGGCTACTGCTGAATTATGATTCTACTTTCCATATAATACTCTTTTGCATTCTTTATGTTCCATCGAGGTATGAGTAAATACTTTTTGGTGTAAAGAAAAAATAAGTCCATGTGGTATTATTGATTGAAGAACAGTCAAATAGAGAAAATGTTTTAAGTGTTTTATACGCTTTTGTATTTATATTATTAAGAGTTTAAAGCATATCGCTTGCTGAAGTTACGTGTTTCACATTTAATATAATAACATTTAATTTAATATAAAAACAGTTTATGAATCTTATTCAATGAAAGTCGATAACAAAGTACTCTGTCATAGTGTATAAATGTTTATTTGCATACCACTGCAAAATAAAATTTTACAATATACTCATATCATATATCCATCATTAATTTAATTTACTGTTTAGCTCGGACGAATCACTGTCTCCTAAGATACAGGTCACCCCTAGTTTAGGAGACAGGATTTAATTGTTGGTTAATATAGACAGTTATTTTGTTTTCTCCCCTTGTGTCCATTGTTAGTTGAATAAGTCTTAGCACGTAACTATTATACAACCTGTGTCTATGTATATCTCTCTGGATAAATAAACTTATTATTATTATTATTATTATTATATCTTAAAACTTTCTCGTTTCTTATTGATAGTAATTTCATGTATTAATTTGTTTTTTCTTCTATATTGTAAGGATCGTGATCCATTTTTTTGATTTTGTTTACCCTAATAGAAATTACCCCTGCTTTAAACTAACGTTTTTCTTAGTACTTAGCTTAAAAACCAATGGATACCAAAAACAAAAAATGTGTTCAATCAACAAACAAAAAAAAACAAAATTAAAATTGGTTCATCCGTTCGGGAGCTACGGTGCCACACACTCACACACACACACACACACGTCAAATATATAACTCCCCGTCGTTTTTGCGTCGAGGGTTAAAAATAGCTAAGTATAACTTTGCCTTTCACATGTAACACAGAAAATACCTCTACTTAAAACCTATCTCACGAAACAACACGAAAAATAACGAACTAAAAATTAAGTAGAAAGAAACTCAGCAAAAAAAAAATGTCCAAAACAGCATTCTTATCACGCTCTTCTCGGTGCAGTGCAGTTGGTCGTTCTAACACAATATTAATGGGGCGTCCCCTGGCCAGGTGCCAGAGGCGCATCGCCATGATTTAATTTCAAGCTACTGATGGAAGCAGTCGGTAATATTGAATTAAACGCCCACAGGTTCACTCAATGCTCAGCGCTTTGTTGATACAACGCTTCAGTGGTACAGATTGTTTCTTGTTTTGGGTTTGTGATTTCGTCATAATGCTTGTTATGCACTGTTTTAATAGTATATTGTGACCATATAATTGCCGTGCATACGGACATTTGGATGTTTACATCTTTAATTTTGGTTGCTTATAAGTTCGTACGTAATCATCACCCTAGCTAAAATAATTAAGATATTTGCTTATCCAAATCCTCACATATTAGCAAGTTAAACAATTTTAAGGAGTGCCCAACACCAGGTGCATTTTCACACGATCAGTATGCGTTTAAATGATAAATGATTTTATTTCTGTAAGTAGGTTTGTACAAACACTTTTACACGTCAATCATGTTTTTTAAACTAGATGAGGTCGGCGTTTCCTATCTGACTACTCTGAGAAGAAAGGCCGGAACAAAGTCAGAGGTCACAGTTTCTTTTAAAGTCCACAGACATAATCTAGGTCAGATCATGCGAAGACCATGTAGATTGGTGTCCGAAATGGTATTTTAAGGAAAGAAACACACAGATTATGTGGATCTGTCCAGTCAGTGCGCGCATTTGTCAGTAACCGTGTAGCTCGACTCAGGAAATCAGGACTTAAGGAGCTCAACAATTCGACGAACAATACCAAAGAAAGGACATTTGGGTAGGCGGCATAAACTACTTAAACCGCCAGATCAAGAATAAAACTGAAACAATGACCCACATAGTCCTCATATTCACAATAATTAAAATAATATAATACTTTTTATAGTAAATATTCATGTCAAAAATTGTTAGCAAAATAAAATCAACATTCACTGTGTAAATTTATTGGAGCAGCTCAATCCCAAGCCTTTTTGTTCTCAATACAGTCTTTCACAGTATAGTACGCTTTCTGGCATAGTTTCAGCTTTATAAAAGATTTGAATTTATTAAAGCTTAGATCTTGTTGTTGTTGTTATTTGGTTTGGTTCGTGGATCCAAAAAATTAAGGTTTTCAAAATAAAGGAACCACCCCGCACCGCCCGATGTGTATGTAGAGCTTCTTATAATAAAACGTTTGAAGCAGAGTAATCGTTTCCCTAACTACGATTTTTTTTTTTTAATAAATTAGCTCATATTTTAAGTAACTCTTTCTTGCTGTGTTTTTCATGTTATAAAAATATATTTTCTATATACCTAGGTACCGAGTAATATTGTGAGGAATTCATTATTTTAAATCTTTTGAAAGGAAAATATGTTCTATCCTTATTAAGCCGCTACGCTTTAATGGCTAACGCTGTAGTTGGCCCACGCATGAAAAGAACCCAGATGTTTTCTATCTAGAGACTTAAAGAATTTCAGCCATAACTTTATACACAAGAATATTTATTCTGTGCTTTTAATTAATTAAGCAGTACGCATAATACAAAAAAAAAACATCGCAGCAATTCTATTGTTTCTTTTTATTCTTTCAGTGACTTCAAAATTTTGTTGGATTGCTCCCGTCTGGGAACAGAAAAACAAAAGCATCTTTAATGAATTACGCAGTAGGCACGCATAATAATAAAAAAAAACATCGCAGCAATTTTATTGCTTTTTTTCCACTTTTTTCTTTTTTTTCTTTAATTGACTTCCAAATTTTATTGGATTGCACCAGTCAGGAACAAAAAAGCAAGAGCATATTTTAACGGGCGACGCGAGACTAATGGAACTTTCTCGATCTGTATTCCTAATTACCATTTGCCTTTGTTAATTTGTGCGCATAAAAAAAAAGAACGAAAGAAAAATAGTTTATTCTGCACAAACAAAACGCACCTAAGAAATGAACGACATTAATTTAGAGACATACAAAATAGCCAAAAGCTTCGTATTCATGTTATAAAAGTTACACAATTTTGTCTATGGTTTGCATAGTGTATTAATATTATTTAGTTCAACGGTTCAGCCTAACCAACTTGTTATTCGTGTGATGCGAGGAAAATATTTTTTCCAGCCCTTTTCAGCTACTAGGTAAGACCTTGTTCCAAGAATTGTAATACGAGAACACTGCACACGTACAGTCTCTATCCGGCTACCGGGTCCTCATTTTCTTTTTATATTAAACTAAAGAACAGTAGGTAAGGTTACTAGAGGTAACCAGAGGTGAGTTGAACAACAACCGCTGTAATACTAACCATTATTTTCGCTGAAAAATGTAACCTCCTCAGTGCTCCTAGTAATAAAACTGAGAAAATGTCCGGGTACTGCGTTGTGTCACTGTTTTAAAATGAGGCTAT
The DNA here is from genome assembly GCA_917490735.1 of Dryobotodes eremita. Lineage (NCBI taxonomy): Eukaryota > Metazoa > Arthropoda > Insecta > Lepidoptera > Noctuidae > Dryobotodes > Dryobotodes eremita. The sequence goes on from OU823242.1 coordinate 26,552,263, forward strand.
AAATTCCAGCTTACTTTCCTTTACGTATCAAAATCCAATTCAAACAAAACAAGGTTTTTAGAGATATTACGAAAGAAAGCACCCAAATGCTTCGTCGATTATTATATGAGTTCCATCAAACGACGACGCAGGGGTAAATCGAAACGAAACTTTAAAAGGGATTTTAACGTTGAAATAATATAATTTGTTGCCAATTAGGGCACTTAATCGTTAATTATAATAATACGGTAAAAACATTAGTGTCCTTTTTGGCAACAAACTATATTATTTCAATGTTAAAATCCGTTTTAAAGTTTCGTTTCGATTCACCCCTGCGTCCCTATTCACCCCGTTTGACGGTACCTATATGCTGATTGATAATAATTATGATTAATTAATACCAGCAAATCCTTCTGGTGTAGGTTGTTTATTCAAGTGATCATTAGGAAGCCTTAATGACCACTTAAACGAACGGTCGTCGTGAGGAAACATCATTTCAATACTGTCAATATTATAGTGCTGAGCAAATGGAGGGGGGACGCGCGCAGGTGGATGGTTTGTTATTGATAATATTGGAAACTGCCTATCTGCCTAACCTAATATTTTCGACCTAACTAATCCTCAAGCCGTCTTATACTATACACAAAGAATGCGCAAACAGGATTGATTCTTCTTGGCAAATGTTCCAGTATAAAACCAGAAATAATAGCTTGCCATTTAAAAAATAAATAAACTTGCTCTAAAAATAAGTGCAACCATTTTCTCGAGCAGACCCTGCCGATAAAACTAGGATGAATACGAAAGGCAACGAGCAAAATATTAAAGTCTATAAAATAACCGAATAGTTCTTACTTTCCACTAACATTTCATAGGTCAGTTGCCTCGCCAAAGCATCAAGTCTCACAACTTTAGTATATTTTAGCATATTCCACGATAGTAAACAAAACTAATAACGCCGTCAAACGTTGAGACGAGAATATTGTTTACATAATATCTATGCAACGCAATTTCCTTTCAGATGTGAGAATAAAATGTAATGGGCATCCCAACTACTTATTTCAGAGCTAAAAGTCAGGTGGATGCAGTAGCTTTCGGGCTCTGATAATATAATATACCTGTCTCGCTTCAACACCATTCTGTATAAACTAAAAAGCGAACTTTTGCCGATGATTTTTTAAACTTGCATCTATAATGCTAGTTTAAAAGATGTTTTAAACTTGTATCTATAAAGCTAGTTTAAAAGATGTTGTAAACTTGCATTTATAATGCAAGTTTACAACATCATCAGCAAAAGTGCGCTTTTAAATAAAACAAATAATTATAATTGAAGTGTCTGTTTGTAATACATAAAAATAAATAAAATTGTAGTGTCTGTTTGTAACGTCACAATAAAAGTTTTTTCTAAATGCATATGAAAGTATATACAGTACTGTAATTTATTTTTTATTTTTTTATATATGTTTGTCTTTGTTTCGGCTAATCTCGGATTTTGATTTTGACGGGCAGATAGCTGATGTTATAAGGAGCAACATAGGCTACTTTTTGTCCCGGTAGCATGTTCCCGTGGGATAATTTCAAAGATAACTAGATTCAAAGATAATTGCAAAGCTGCGGGCTGCAGCTAAACTGAATAAAGTTATAAATAGCATCGCCGTGCAAAACTGATGAAAACTGTAGCAACAATTTAAAGCCTTCATAATCAAAAAGGCGCGCCAAGAACAAAGGTCGAATACTTTTTTTTTTTCTAATCTAGCCTTAACCCAGCCTAAGGCTCAGTACACACACCTAATGTCCGAAGTTTATCCGGCGGACGCACAAGTCGGACACGGTGAGTTAGTGTCCGACACTGAGATAAATCGACTGCGGTCTTAGAAACGGAGTGCACGTTCCGAGGAATCTATTATTTATATATTTGTTACGTGAAATGCACTGTCCGGAGATGTGGTCTCATTGAATTACGGTGTGTAATTGGGTTTAATCAATTGAGAAACATTTTCTTTCAATGTTTTTTATATTAGGTCGAGGAAAAAGTTCTTTCGTATTTTATATATACAAATTCAAGACTAAGTAAGAGCTCGTGTGGCACCCAAATATCGAGCTATTTTGTTCAAAAGTTTTGTTTTCAAATCTGCTTTGTGGTCAACCCCTAACACTTCAGCTATGTCGGAACTACTAATATGTCGCGATCTTGCTTCACTTTCTCAAAAATGCCATCGAGTTTATCCGTAACAGGGCGACCAGAGCGAGTTGCATCTTTGACATCAAAATTTCCGCACTGAAAATGCTTCAATCAACTTTGTGCTACTCTTACTGACGCTGCGTTAAGTCCATAAACGTCACATATTTTTTCGCGGCTTGTGTCGCATTTTCTTTTTTATGAAATTTAACTTCTTTCTTCGTTAGATTCATTCATTTTGGCGGACAGAAAAACAATTGAAAAAAGTGCGGGTAGCCGTTTTTCTTTTTTTAAATGTCATCTATTTAATGGTATTAAAACCAGCCAGATACAAACAGTACAGCCAAAGAGTTTTTACTTCAACTTTATACCTATAAAATACGAAAAAACTTTTTCCCAGAACTATTATTATCAACCGAATCAATTAGGTATCAGTTTCAATTATTGTCATGATTTATAGTCAGTCATAATACATATAATAATAGGCCGTGGCAATGGCCGTGGCAGTTTTTAGTAATTCAAAGTATCGTATGAACCTTTCATTAATCTAAACCTGAGCTACAACGACCTAAGCCTTAGAAACACGAGAAGTTCTGTTTCGAAATAAAAAACCAGCCTTGAAAGGTTTTCGCCCTTAGAAGAGCTTCGAAAACAATAGCGTACCTACATAAATAAAACCATTCGCCGGGTCCACGTACAAAAAATGAGGTGCTGTTGCCGTATTTCAAGTACATTAAGAGGGCCTGTCTCAAGTGACACTAATCAAATATACCGGCAGAATTCTATTTTACTAAACAAAATGTTTCTGAAATCAGATCCGAAAATTAAGTGATTTCAAGCAATTATCTTGATAGAATGTAATTTAAAGTGAAACGAAATGTTTTTAAAGTACCAAGTATCTTTCGTTTCACTTTAAGTATATTATGTATCTACTTAATAGGCTTGTAATAACAAGCCGTAAAAGCCGCAAGTATTCTCCGTACCTACCCGGATCCACAATAATAATTGTGGATCCGGGTAGGTACGGAGAATACTCGTATCTCTCCTGAAATGATTACTGTTCTCTTAAGTGACATCGTCAAATTGTATAAAAAGATTACAAATAGTAGTAAAAAGCAGAGAAAGTGGTCGTCATCGTCTAAGGCCGATGCGCCAGAACCTTTGCTGGCGCTCATTAATTTAGACATCACACTCCACAACGACAATAAAAAATTGTTTTACAAAAAAAAAGCAACCGACTTAAAAAAAACACTAAAATGTGAAAAATAACTTTAATTTCGGAAGTCCATGTCTTTGGCTTTGTATTTTCGTTTTTTGCTACCGACTTCCGAAAAGTTATTTTTCACTTTTTAGTCTTTTTTTGGAAATCGATTGTTTTTTAGTTTTTAATTTTCACTTTTTAGTGGTGGTACCTACCCCACACAAATTCCTATACCACTACTTGAAATGTAAGTGTGTGTGTGTGCGTGTGTGTTGTGTTGTTTTTTGATTGTAAGTTATTAATTAAAACATCATTTATATTATGCTTAGTGGAAAAATATCCATTATTAAGGATAACTTGATCAGATGTTGATCAAATGAGACACACATGAGAAGCACCAGTTTTCAAATAAAAAAAGCATCATCAAAATCGGTTCACCTTGAAAAAGTTCTGAGGTAACAGAAAAATAAATAACAGTCGAATTAAGAACCTCCTCTTTTTTTAAGTCGGTTAAATGCAAAGCAAGCTTTGAAGCAATGGCCCGGGAATGTTATCTATAAATATATATTCTATAATGTACACTGATTGATCAACAACAGGACACGTAAAAGTGCTTCAATGTGCCAGAACTTCTGCTATCCACCTGACGTAATCCTATTACAGAGTCCTACGTGATGCGATGTCCTCAAGTCCCCGGATTCAGAATCCCTCACATCTCTTAGCTAAATCTAATAACATAGTTCGCCTAAACAATCTGAACTAGCCTTCCCTCCCTGTGCCTCTTGTAACCCTCATAAAACACAGTACACTTGTCTAAGTTTAACGTAATTTTGATAGCTCTAACTTACACTGAGGACAGTCCGATGATTTTAATTAAACAAAACTTTGCTCAAATGTTTAGCCCAAAGGGACAGATGTGGCCTCGAAACAAATTGATATTAACACATTCAAAACATAAGCCCTTGGGGTTTCTGTTATTACGATTATTAGTCTTTTGCTGTTTATTGTCTTTATGATTGCTTGAGTATAAAATGAATGGAATTGCCTTGCCTTATAAACATTCAGTAGGTGTTTGATTTAGTAACAACACTCAGGATTTTGAATTTGAGCATTCCCCTATCGCTGTTTACATACAGGGTGTAAAAAGACCCATCACATACATAGTCGTCAACTACGCATTCTGTACATCGAACTTAGTAACATTGCACGAAAATAATTGCTGGGAAACGACTTTTATTTTTGGTGTGAAAATTTGCTGTTTGCGGTAGTGCGCAATGTACTACACTCAAAACATTGTGCTTATGGGTGCATGCAACGGTACAGGGATCGTGGGTATATCTTCGCAACCAGAAGGTTCCCAGGTATGGTCCGGAACAAAAAAAAAATACAATGAAGGGGAGTATATATAAGTGACTCTCAGCTTCGTTAAGTGTCTTTTAACACCCGTTAGAACTATTTTTCTTTATTTTTTATTGATTACCCGGCAACCTATGTTGCCGGGTAATCTTATAAAATGCTTCACTATCACAACAATTTTAAAACCAACCATATTATTACTTGAAATTAATTAACAGACTTGAAACGAACATTAACTAATACTTATAACCATAAATATCCACGAATGTCGGCTGCTGATAAAAAAAAACTTAAACTCATAGCATTTATTTCAAATAAACCAATTACAGGCACTTTTGAATTTTCAAGGGGTCGGTCAGTCTGAAAAATGAAGCTAGTTGCCCATTCCAAAGCGTTGTAGGTACCTATGGAGATTAACGGGCAAGAAACTCGATGGATACTCTTCTAAATCAACATAACGTTACAAAAAAAAATTTGGTTAGATCATTCATGTTGAAATTATACATGTGAGAACGATGTAGAAAGACGTGCATGTTAAAAGCGTCCGTAACAAAAAAAGACAAAAAACAAAAAAAAATACTATTAAAATTAAAATAAGCCGTGGCAGCTAAGAAATGACCAGTCCCTACTGACGGCGCCCGTTCACGAACATGACGTATGAATGAGCACCATTCAGTTCAACCATTTTGAAGGGAACTTAATGATCCAACACACACGTCACCACCAGTGAGACATTTGAGTGAGCAAAACTGTTGACGATTATGGTAACAGAGAACTATGTTTAATGCCCGCGTCACCAAGCTTGACAAATAGATTCACAGTCTGATGCTACTAGGGTAATAATGTCTCAATATCACCTCTTCAGCGATAGATTAGTTAGCTCACCAAATCGCAGATCAAAAATTCTTACCAAGAGTCCTGGAAGACCCAAAGTTCATGTGGAATGTCTTGTAGTGGAGTCCCCAGGAGTGACAAAAAAAAAAGGGGTAGTCTTACACGGATTCATTCAGTCATTTATTTCCTTGGTTAACACGAGCTATCGGGCCCCCGTAGGTTTTATTTCAAAACTGCCTAGTTATGAGTAGGCAGGATATGTGGTGATGGTCAGAATTTCCTTTCTTATATTAAATGATAAATAAATGATATATGATTTTATTGCAGTAAGTTAGTTTGTTCAAACACTACACTTCAATCATATTTTATAAAATAGATGAGGTCAGCGCTCCCTATCTGACTACACTGAGTAAAAAGGCCGAAACAATCTCGGTCTCAGTCTCTTTTAAAGTCCAGGCATAATCTTGGTCAGATCATGTGAAGACCATGTAGATTTGTGTCTGAAATGGTCTTTTAAGGAAAAACCACACAGCATGTACCTACTGAATGCATGCACACACTAAATGTACTGAAGCAATAAAACAATAATTATTTATCTGACTACTGCAGCGCGTGAAGACATGTGTAAGCATTGTAAGTACACACAACGGAGGCATTGACCAAGCGACCGGGCTCTCTGCCAAGTCCCCCAGAGACCACCTCGAACCGTTAAAATATTTGGCTCAGGTATAAAATAAAAAATGTAGACTATTTTCTGAAGCCGATAAATATCAGTGTTCACTTAGGCAATACTTGTTTATGCAAAAAAATTACCTACATTCCTGAAAAATATTGTGTGGAATTTTCTGTACTCAAGCGGAAAGGCTGTGTGTAAAGGATTGACTCTCCCTGAAACCCATCTCTTTTTGTGATCTGAAAATGTATTGGATTATTTTGTTCTCTTCCTGGAAGTCTTCGTGTTGGTGATACGGTGACTGATACGTATAAAAAAGGTTTTCTTTGAGTTTCTTATGGTCTATAATATTGAGTAGTCGAAACTTGGTCGAGCCTTTCGAAAAGAAATATGAAATTAGGAAACATAAATTAAAAAAAATAGAAAAATGAAAATTGTTCTAGTCTAAAGTGGTTTACGTATGTGAACACACATATACATACAGTCTGTCAAAAAAGAGATGAAATGTATTCAAACGAAACTACAATTTCTCCTTGTCTGGCAACACTGATTAAAAAGTATCTAAGCTGTCAAATTAGTCAAAACAAGTTGGTGATTTCTTATTTTTCCCTAAAAAAACTTGCTTTTGTGCCATTTTCATCGAATAGAAATGGGTAAGACTTATAAAAGTGGTACAAGGGAAGCGGTTTTTAAAGTTTTTCTCCGATGTTTCGCAGAATATAATAATGCCAGAACATTTTTCTCTAAATTAGATGATATTTACGGTCGAACAGCTGAAATGACTGCTATGTACATCATTTATGTGTGCTCATTTACTCAATTACTGTAAATCTGGACTATATTTTGTTGAATTGTTTACTTATTGTATAAATTATGAAATGAACAATGTCTTGTTTGTCAACCAAAATTTTAGATACTTTTTATTTGACATTTTATTTACACTTTAGTTTTATTTTAGAGTTTAATATTAATTTACCATTTCAGGAATATCAAAAAGTACTGTTCGCCGTATTGTAGATCAAGGGATTTCAAATGACGGTAAATTCGAAACACCTGGGAAACAGAGCTGGTCGACCAAGAAAAGAATTGGATTGGACAAAATGTGGAAGAGCTTGCTAAAATTGCATTCAGTATACAGTCAGTGCTGAAGAATGGAAAAGTTGTTACAATCATGTAATCAAAGTAGAAAAACAATATCGTTGGAAGTTCCTTATAACAGGACAGATAGGCTGTCATACGTGTCGGAGATGATGACAGTAGCAGCGAAGAGTCTGACTAGGAGGAAATCGCTGTGGAGGACGATGAAGGGGATATATCTTCTTTTTTTTTTTGGGTGGGAAGTCATCAAATGACCTCCTTCGCTCTGGGCGGAGCGGGAGGGCGTGTCAGACTCTTACTGATTATATATAACCCACCCGTGTTCCTTCAGTTGCCTGTGCGCCAGGGCCTCTGTAACTCTTTTGAACAATCTGCGACCCCGGCAGAAGGTGATATATCTGGGGTGGAATATTTAGTCTGATTTTGCGTTTTCATAGTTATTTTTTTTAATTATTAAATATTTTGTTTCAAAAGCTAGAAGGGATTTTTACAACATCCAAGTGCACATTATTTACTAATAAGCACACTACATCCATTTCGTAAAATTTCACAAAAATGACAATTTCACTAAACAGTTTAGACTAGGTACTTTTATATTATATATAACAGTAAACTCTTTCCATAAATTAAAAGTATCAAACATATTTAGGTGAACTATTTAGGGATACCCGGTAGGCAATCGTAGCGCCCTCATTAATTTGCATCTCTTTTTTTAAAGACTCTACCTTCACAAACTTAGGGTTTATTCTCCATGCAGAAACTACAGAACGCCACACGTGGCGGTAAACACTATCTATGTGAAAAACAACTTCAGCACCCTAATTGCGTATCACACTATCAATCACAGTCTGAATCATTTTGAAGGATATTGCTAATCCATTGCTTCATGTGATCGAAAAATCTGTTTGCTCAACAACGTAAATAACGCAATCAATGTTGCTGAACTGTCAAAATGAAAGCTATCCCTACTGTTGTGTTACGCAAATACCCCGCAGTTCCATAATAATACGTAGAAAATTATGACCACGTTTTTGAGCATACTATCAGTTTCCCTATGCCATTAATAAAACTAAGACTATCCGAAACAGTATTATCGGAGCAAATAAAGTTAGTAGAGACGAGATTATCTGGAAGAGGATTTCCTAGAAAAACTTTCTCTAATATATTATTTATTTTACTAGCACATGGACGACTTACAGCTAATAAAAACAGACAAAAAGGAAACCATAGTCACCAGAAAGCCAATAACAAATCCTCACGTATAGACTTATAGTAATAATTAAATTAATAATTAATTAATTATTGAATTTACATCCTTAGAAGTCGAGGCTGAAATTATATTTATCGGGTACCTAAAGATTGCCTGTGTATTGGTAAGCGAAGGTCTTGGTACAATTACTTCACTAAATTACCTACCTGTGTGATGTCCTTACAGTTTTTTTTATTAACTTTTAACAATAACAATACGAATCACCACAAAGAAACAAAATTTTCTAACAGAAAAATTTAGACCACGATAATATAACGCCTCATCCTATTTGAAATAAAGTGGCACTAGACAATCGGCGAACGATGCAGGGGTAAATTGAGACTAAACTTTTAAAGGGATTTTAACATTGAAATAATATAGTTTGTTGCCAACAAGTGCACTTAATCTTTAAATATAATACAGTAAACACATTCGAGTCCTTTTTGGCAACAAACTACATTATTTCAGTGTTAAAATCCCTTTTAAAGTTTCGTTCGATCACCCCTGCATTCCTATTGACCCCGTTTGACGTTACCTAAAGTAGATAGGTATAAGATTGGCTATTTCCAAAGCGCTTCTTTTTATCAGCGTGTCGATGACAATCTATATACAGTCAGCCCAGAATTTGGCAACGAGCTTGGCACCTTCAATAGCGTCCATCAACTTCTGTAGCGTACAGACAACAAGAACACGCTGGACACGATATTAAGTGCAATATTATTTGTGGGAGAAAGCGAGAGCGCTAAAACTTACATAAAACATCTTAAAGAGTATTCAAGTCTTACGCAAAACCATTAGCCTGGGCGCCATTAATACACAAGTCACTAACTTTCAGACGCCGAGCAAATATCAGTACTTGTAGACCACACAAATATTTATTCTGATGCGGGAATTATACCCTTGACCTTCAGAACAGAAGCTGCGCCATTTACTGATATACTTGAAAGATAAATTTTATTCAGCCTCTTTAATGAATTTCTACCCCAGAGTTATGGCCATAATAACCACTCTTGCGAAATGAAAAACTTAAACTTACGGCATTTATATCAATTAACCATTTACATACAGTACCTACTTTTAATTTGTCATAAAAGTCGGTTAGTTATTTAGAAATTAGAAAGTTGAAGGTACAAAGCGTAGTTTTATTTATATTGAGAAGAACGTTAAAAAAACCCTAGGTTGCAATATTATTTTTGGTGGTAATATTATGGAAGTATAATTTTAGTCCATGAAATTATAATTTCAAGAGCTTAAACCACATAACTATTGTAGGAACTGTGTGCTAAAAGATAAAAAGGAAAATCCAATTCTTAACAATTAATATAAGTATCTACTACGCTATCCCGTTCTTTTAACACCCACGGGAAGATGACCTATTATTCCTCGTGGACATTAAAAGGTAGGTATAAAATATAATCTTAGCCATAATACATTTCTAATATTTCCTTTAGCCCCTCGGGCTACCCCAAAATGTGCTTTGAGAGTGGATTTAGAATAGAATTCTGAATAATACTGTCATAATATTTCAATGGCGGCGGATTTGAACCCCAGCCTTCCGTTCCGAGGGCCGTGGTCATTTGGGTGCCTATTGTAAATTGAAATGATACGTGACGTCATTTTTTTGTAGACAGAACGCGATTTTAAGCCAGGGCTGAAAATATATTTTGTCACTTAAGTTTTAATATAAAAATATAAATGTAGTAAATATCAGAGAATCAGAACCGGTAGCGTTCTGTAGTTTCTGCATAATTCCATGGACATAAGGCATGAGTGAGTAGGTATGTGTGTACGAAAAATACATCATATTCACAAAGAAAATTGTGGGTGTCAAATATTACATTATTTTCTTTCTTCTGTGATTTCTGAAGTCCTGTTTTTACTGTATCTCATTTTTTAAACCACTAATAAATGAAAATGTGCATAGCAGGAACCCTGCGGGTATTTGAACACACAACCCGTAGCAAAGAGGGTTGCGAGGTCTGTTCTTCAGTTTTGATGAAAAGGAATGCTCTGAATGTAGACTTCAAAGAAGACATCCGGAATAAAACTTACGAATTGGAGGAATTACTTTACTTCGATAATGTATGTAGGTATAAAAATTACGTAAGTATTTTGATATTTTATTATGCACGAAGGAATGGCGAGAAGTCTTTGATACTCAAATAACTCTTCATTGTAGCCACATTCAGTTTTCAGATTATCCAAAAAGGCAAAAAAAAACTATTAAATGAATAGCATAGGCATCGCAGTATTCATGTTTATTTTATTATTCAGTATTGAAGTCTATAGATTAATATGAAATACTTCCAAAATAACTAATAGGTATCTAGTTGAATGTTCTAATTCCCAACAAATTAAATAACTAAAATAAAATGATAAGGTTCATTTTGTGTTAAAAATTATATTTCACTAAGAGAAATATGCTGTCAACATGAAATTATAATGGTCCCATTGTCCCGGTAAACTTTAATTCCTTTACAGGCTGAACCTTTTGTTAAGGTCACCAGTATGAAATTTTTATTTTATGCTTAAAATCCTACATTCATAAATATTGTATAAAATTATGATGTAACTGATAATAATATTTCTATTAGTATGTAGTTTAAAATTTTTAACAATAACAATGAACTACTTTCATTATGATCACGCGGTGTGCCCATAAATCTTGATGCATGCGGCACTAGTCATACAATTTTCTATGATTTCCATTTTATATAATATCATCAATAAACTGTAAACAATAAACATAATACAGTATCACAAACACGTAGAAAAGAAAATAATACTCACATTCACATACGCCTGCAAGAATCACAATAGCATAACGCACATGACACTACACAGCGTAACCACTATGACAATATTCGTAGGCGTTAGCGTCGCCACGCGACTGCTCCGGTCGCGCACCCGCGTCCATCTGCCGCCGCTGGGCGGACTAAGACAATGTACCTATTATAGGTAAAGATAATTCTTAGGCCTGAGCTTTGAAAGCGTTTTAAAACGCTTTCAAGAAGACGTGAAGAACATTGTGTTTTGTAATCACAATTTCTACCCAGTGAGTTCGATAACTGCATCAGTTGTTATACACCTTCGAGTTCAGAATTTGTCTTATTTTCTGTCCAGAAGTGGACAATAAACGTGTGTTTTGAAGCATTTTTATTAAATCTGTTCAACAAGTTCAGAAGGAGTTAAGTGTCACAGAAATATTTAATCGGGTAATCTCCTCATAACAATTTAAACAGCTGTTTAAATTGTTGTAGGTGTCAAGACATTATTTGAAATACTCTGCAATATTACTTCAGTTTGGATTACCGTCTGTCTGAACGAGATTTAACAAATTAAGCTTTGAAATTGTTCGTTAGTACTAAACTGTGTGTGTCTACAGCTAAATTAGATTTTAGTGAGGCCACGTCTGTCCTTGGTGCCCAAAATTTAAGGAGTTCGTTAGTCCTTTCTTAAGATTTATCTTTTGATTTTTTAAGTAAGTGTCTTTATACAGATTCTAACTTATTTTGTTAATAGGTATCTGTAAAATCTTAGTTTCTCTTCATAATATGTTTCTGAATTCATCCTACTTCCTACTAATATTATAAATGTGAAAGTTTGTGAGGATGGATGGATGTTTGTTACTCTTTCACGCAAAAATTACTGAACGCATTTGGATGGAATTTGGAATACAGATAGTTTATAACCTGGATTAACACGTAGGAAACTTTTGATACCGGTAGTACGTTCCCGTGGGATAATTTTTGAGCTCCACGCGGGCGAAGCCGCGACCAAAGCTAGTATTTTATATTTTCAAACCCCAAAGTATCTGTTTCTGCCTGTTCGTATGAGAACAGCCTATCCATGTGTTTTATTTTTAAATTCCTTATAGTATATAAGGCTGTAGCTTCTCGTGTTATACGCGTAGCTGTGGGTGGCCTTATGAAAAATTCTCAAGCCACCAAAATCTTCAGCACTCGTATTTTTTTGTCTAATCTCAATAAATGGCAGCATTTTTTACGCAGCAGTCAAAAGAGAAAGCCCACCTTTCTTTCCCTGGATTACCTTGAAAGTACACTGTTGGTAAAGCTTTCACGATAGAATATACCGGTGAGCTTCTAAAATTAAACGCTGCTTACAGCGTGCGATGATGAGGGAGGCGAGATAAATTACATTACGGCCTGGTATACATTCGCTCGGGTGCCAGCTATAAGAGTACAAAGTTAACGTGTATTTAACTTTGTTACATGTTAACAAATTTACAACATAGAATAGAATACTCTTTATTATTAATATATTGTACTGATGCGCTTTTTGGTATCGATAATAAATGATAAATAATTTTATTTCTGGAAGTAGTTTTGTATCATATTTTTTAAACTAGATGAGGTCGGCGTTTCTTATCTAACTACTCTGAGAAGAAAGGCCTAAACAAATTCAGAGGTGTCTCAGTAAGTAGAACTGTCTTAAAATTTGGTTCTTATCAGAATCAATATAACGCTATATTTATTGCATAACTGAGTACCTACATTTTTTCTTATTTTAAACATAACATTTTTAGGCTCAACAGTCTACCTATGTCGGATATCCAATAGTATAAAAAGGCATTATAAATTACATACTACCATTATCTTTTCCCAAAAATATCTATTAATAGTTATTTTTTAATTTTGTTTAAAACATATTACCATTGTAGACACGAATAGCAGTGAAATAGTTTCTCTTAGCATCAGATTTGAAATTAAAATATTGCATATTATTTTTAACAAATAAACATAATTCAAGTACATAAATGCCAGTCAGTATTAAGAAACCTTCCGCTCTGAAAACATCTCTCTAACGATTCGGTACCACCTATTGTCCCAAGACATTTGGTCAGAAATAAAAAAAAAACGATGAAGATGCTATGATTGCAGCTGACAGGCAGCAGTGTCATTCATTAAATGGTAAATTATAAGAATATCGCAACTTGACCAAAGACCTGACTTCCTATTGTCAACAAAACACTATCTCCAAAATCTCAAGCATCGACTGTATGTGCACTACCTTTATCTCAGTCGGGTAGGTGCGTTACTTCGAACCGGCCGTAAAGCGCATGCGTGTACCAGGTGTCGTCCAAACATTACGATACCCTTTCATGTATACTAAAGAAGCTCTTATTTGTAAACATTGTAAGTGAAAGTTATTTTGGGACTTTTATGGGGTTCCCGCAAGTTTAAAGTTCTGTTTGAAGTTTAAGGAATGGGTTATGAATATTGTAGTGGAGACTTCGGGGTAACGAGATATTTGGATAACTCGTGTTGGAACAGTAGTTTAGATACGCTTGAAGCCATATATGATACTGGAAAATTGGTTGTGTACAAAAGTTGGGAAACAAATTGACTTATAAGCCTCGTAGAAAACAATCATTACGTTTAGAGACTAAAAAAATAACATAATTACAAAAACATCTTATTACGCAATTTAAAATATTGTTTTCTCAACTAATTTCTAAAATCAAAAATATACTTACACCGACGTGCCTATAAATAATTATGGCCACAAGGCATGTTTTAACTCTGTTACTCATGCTTAGATTAGATTTTAGGTTCAGATCATCATCTAGTCTCCCTTTTTTTTGGGTGGGAAATCATCAAATGACCTCTCCCGCTCTGGGCGGAGCGGAAGGGCGTGTCAGACTCTTACTGACTAAAACCCACCCGTGTTCCTTCAGTTGTCTGTGCGCCAGGGCCACGGTAACTCTTTCGAACAATCCGCGAACCCGGCAGGCATCGGTCCTATATTGGACCCCGTCAATGGTGCTGACATCTCTGAGGCGCGCGTGGAACACGACGCGCCGCATCATCTAGTCTCCCTGCCCTTGTCCCGTGTTACTTGTGGTCAGTGGAACACATTGTCTTCTTCCATTCGCCCCTGTCAACCTTCACGCTATAATTCACTCCCTTCTCTTTCATATCATTCTTCACACAATCCATCCATTTTTTCTTTGGCCTTCCATTCCCTCTCCATCCATCACTATATTCATCACCCTTTTAGTTACATGCGTTAACATTAAAATAATTGTATTGCTTTTAAGTACGGTAAAGACTTCTGTTGAAAAAGTATATATTTAATCGAACCTCTCAATTCCCATTGCACTATCATAAAAAAAATAAAAAAAAATGCGTCAACTCATCGTGTAGCTCAACCTTATTATTCTAGAGAGCTCAACGACCCGTCACACGACTCTACCAGATTTGGAGGACATTTACCTAGGCCACATAAAAAGCACTCAAAACCGCCAGACAGTTATAAAGTCATGTATCTCGATTCCCATTTTACTACCCTAAAAAAAAACATAATAAATGCGTCAACTCATCGTGTAGCTCAACCTTATTATTCTAAAGAGCTCAACGACCCGTCACACGACTTTACCAGATTTGCAGGACATTTACCTAGGCCACATTAAAAGTACTCAAAATCGCCAGACAATTATAAAGTCCAGTCTAGTTTAGTAACGATAACTCATTTTATGAAGGTCTAACGACTTTTGCTAGCCATAATAGTCAACAGACAAAATACTGTATGCCTGGCACAAATTTATAATTATTATAGGAGACCAGATCATTTTGTTTGGGAATTTCTTACGCCACTGCTTCGTAGCTAAAATGTTAGAAAGTGTGATATTTATGAAACCAGAGAATTTATGAAATCATTCAAACCAGAGTAGTACTAGATAGAGTACGAGAAATTGACACTATCCAAGCCAAGGATCAAGCGATCAGCAAGACTGGACAGGGCATCAATGTTAAAAGGCAAATCTTCGCTATGCCGATGAGGTCTTAATGGATGCTGGAGCAGTTGAGTGAAATGCTACACAGTCCAAATGAAGTCCGGTGAGTCCGTCTCAGCTTGAATTTGGACATGACTGAAATCATATTCAATTCACATGCATGACTCAATAATATCCGATCAGTAGGACAGAACAGGGCATCAATAAAGTAAAAGGCAAATCTTCGCTATGCCGATGAGGTCTTAATGGATGCTGGAGCAGTTGAGTGAAATGCTACACAGTCCAAATGAAGTCCGGTGAGTCGGTCTCAGCTTGAATTTGGACATGACTGAAATCATATTCAATTCACATGCATGACTCAATAATATCCGATCAGTAGGACAGAACAGGGCATCAATAAAGTAAAAGGCAAATCGTCACTATGCCGATGAGGTCATAATGGATACTGGAGCAGTTGAGTGAAATGCTACACAGTCCAAATGAAGTCCGGTGAGTCGGTCTCAGCTTGAATTTGGACATGACTAAATTCATATTCAATTCACATGCATGACTCAATACTATCGGATCAGCGGGACAGGACAGGGCATCAATGTAAAAGGCAAATCTTTGCTTTGCCGATGAGGTCTTATTGGCAGAGTTGCTGGAGCAGTTGGATGAAATGCTGCACAGTCCAAATGAAGTCCCGTGAGTCGGTCTCACCTTGAATTTGGAAATGTTTGAAATCATATTCAATTCAAATGGGTGATTCAATATTTAAGGGTCAGTACTCGAAATTGTGAAAGTGTGTGTGTCTCGGTAGAGTCATCCAGCTACAGCGGTAGAAAGCATGTACAACAACTTCTTGGTTGTACGAAGCCTTTTTAAAATGTCGTTTCCACTCTACGAGGTCCAACCTCATTCAGACTTCTATCGAACAAAGTTATATTTATTGTTCGAGAGTACCAAAACGCTAGCCAACCTATTTCCGTATTTTCAACTGAAAATTTGAAAACTTGTTACAGACGATAGAAACTTGGTCGCAAACAGTATACACTGTTAAACTTGTAAGGAAATTGTAGTTCCAATATTGATTGAGTCCTGTTTAGTTCTGGCCAGCCTAGGTTTATTGAAAATTTATTAGTTGCTCGTTCAGTCTTGTTAGAACTGATTCAGGAATTAGAGGTAAGTAAGATGCCTTTTGTGCAGGATTTGGACCTTTATGTCAACAAGCGCAATGGTGACAATTATTTGGCAGTGAAAATCGCGCTGCGGTACTCTTCGCCATAAATGATAAATGATTTTATTTCTGTAAGTAGTAGGTTTGTACGAACACTTTTACACGTCAGTCAAACTAGATGAGGTCGGCGTTTCCTATCTGACTACTCTGAGAAGAAAGGCCGAAACAAACTCAGAGGTCACAGTCTTTTTAAAGTCCAGACATAATCTTGGTCGGATCATGTGAAGACCATGTAGATTTGTGTCTGAAATGGTCTTTTGAGGAAAAACCACCACACAGAATGAGTGGACCTGTCCAGTCAGCACGCATTTGTCAGTAATCGTGCAGCTCAACTCAAAACTTAACCATGTCTGTCATATCATAGACATTCGTTTCTTATCATTGCTATGGGACTTACATTTATTTAAAAAAACTAGAGTATAGTGGCTTATTGTCTCCCGTATTTTTTTAAAGATACATCATGAAAGTAATTTTCAAACTAAAAAAAAGGTGGCTTCTGCGTGCTGGGTCAACATTCTCTTGCCCTTATTCCAACTTTCCAAATACAAATTTGTTAATGTTACACGAGAGTGTAACACAAAGCCACACAATTGTCATGGAAAAACCTTACAAATGTGTAAATTGTAGTGACAATTCCGGCGTGCGTGTATGACCAGATGTATGAATGTAAACGAAGCAAAAGGAGTATGTTAGGATTGTAGCAAGTGGCGTTCTGTAGTTTCTGCCAACCCCTATGGGAAGAAGGCATGAGTTTGAAGGCATGAATTGATGTAATTCTACAATCAAGCGTAACAGCGTGTTTTTCCGGAAGAGTTAATATACCAGCTTTAACTTTTATTGACAGATTCACCATTTTCTCTCCTACAATGTAAAGTTTTGTGATATAGGGCACTGTCCTTTTCAAAACTATCAACAATTCCTCGCACAAACCTAAAGTGAATCGCGTGACGTATGAAGCCATAGTTTACTGAGACGAGACTAAATAGACTATAAACAGGAAACAGGTCAGAAATCGGTCAGCGCCTGCAAATCGTGCTGCATTTCACAATATCCAGTTACTTCATACACGTACAGTTTACGATGTTTTTCCTTTCACATGAAAGAAATCCGAGTAAAAGGTTTCAGTAAAAGTACAAAGCGGCTTTGATGGCTGATGGATAATAATGCAGCTTTCGGCGGTGTTATTGCGAAACCTGAGAGCAGCTCAATGGATTATTTGAAAAGAATATTTATTGCATGTAGTTCCTATGCAGCAATCGCCATAGCGAATTTCCATAAATTCATATTTATAATTCCTTTCATCACTGCACTTTAACTCTGACGCCATTTAGTCTACAAACAGTCAATAATACAAACGCTAAACAAAAGCCCGATTGTTTTCAATGAAAGAAAAGCACAAAAACGCGTAATAGACCATGACGAAGGGAAAAACGGAATCACTCCCGAAACTTACGTCATTAAGGAAGTTAATTAAGAAAAGGAGCTTAATCGAAAAGTTTGGGAACCCTGGATGTAACTGTGAATTATATTTAAATAAATTATAACGGGATAATTTTAATAAGAATGAAAGAAATGCCGTATCAGAACGTTTTGTTCTCGTAAGCCGATAATACTCTTCGTATTTTTTCGAAAGGAAAATCTTTAGGAATTAAAGTAAGTACTCTTTGTTTATTTTAAAATATATTCTTACCGTTATTACGTTTGTTCATAAATTAGGTACCTACTTCTTGAAACTAATACCACGTAGTTCTTCACTAATCTCGGAATATAAATTAATCTTACACCAAAATAAAATATTACAAAAACGTGTCAATATGACGAAGATTCAAGGTAATGCTCTTTATGTGAGCACAATAGGGCACAATTCGACTACTATCATAAACATATGTGTATGAATGAATAGTTATTTCAAAGATGTTACTAAAAAAAGACAATCTGTGGATTAATATTAACATCGTGGTAAAATTGAGAAGCATTCCAAATTATTCTTATCTCCTTGTCACGTAAAAGTACATAATGGCCCAAAATACAACGGCGCTTCTGTCTTGTGACGTCAGAGCAAGCGCTGACTGAGCTGTCTAGCATAGACTTCAAATCGCAATTTTTTGAGATATTTAATTTAATCATTTTTACTATTATAACTTATCTTTTTTCTAGGTTTCAAGAAATCTAATGAAAAAATCTAACCATACCCTATTTTGATTTTCGGAATTAGTCGAATGAAATACCAAACGAGAAAACACATATTACGTAGCACTTGTACTATAGGCTTGTGAACCCTGATTTTGTTCAAAGGATTCCAGCACCAGTGGGGCTCTATCATAATCTCATTAGCAGGGAAAGTGATGATGCAAGACAGGTCAAGGTGTCAGTTAAGCCCGTTCGTCCACGACGCTACTGAAGTTTACGTGTTACAAACTTAAATCACCAATAGCCCGACCCGCATTGAAATACTAAAAAAGCTGTGAATTTCTGGCTACTCATTGGTGATGAGCAGAGATCGAATATTCGGATGCATATTTACCTTAAGTAAATTTTTGCTATGAAAGTATGGAAGCACCTTCTTAAAATATATTTTTTGGTATAAAAAGACCCGGGATGACAGGAACACCGGGAATGCATAACTAGTCGGGAATACTTTTTTTGAAGACTTCAAAAAAAAAAATTATTTAAAATTTTAAAAAGAACCCGGGTTTCTTGGATTGCTTAACTATTCCGATGCATATTTATTTAAAATGAATGTTTAACCCCGATGCAAATATGTGTATGTAGGATGTTAGAGGCCTCGCCCACGACGACTTTTTGTAGCGATGCTGTCGCGCGCATGTGTATCGATACAACCGCGATGCTATCGCTGGCTGTGTACCTTCGCCCAGATTCTGTATCACTACTATCGCGATGCTGTCGTGCTTCAGTCGCGATGCAAACGCCATCCAGCGTCGACACAGAAGGTCGCCCACGGCGACTTTCACACTTTCACACATTCCACAGCACCCTTCCCTCTGTTCTTCACTCTTCGTTCCCCCGATGTCGTCAGAAACGGTCGCGCGTTTGCATCGCTACAGTTGCGATGCTGTCGCGCATGTGTATCGATACCGCCGCGTGTTTGCATCGTTTCTGTCGCATGTTGCAAACGCGACTAACGCGACAGCATCGCTACGAAAAGTCGCCGTGGGCGAGTGGCCATTTTTTTTTTTTTTTGGGTGGGAAATCATCAAATGACCTCTCCCGCTCTGGGCGGAGCGGAAGGGCGTGTCAGACTCTTACTGACTAAAACCCACCCGTGTTCCTTCAGTTGCCTGTGCGCCAGGGCCACGGTAACTCTTTCGAACAATCCGCAGCCCCGGCAGGCATCGGTCCTATCGGACCCCGTCAATTTTGCTGACATCTCTTTGAGGCGCGCGTGGAACACGACGCGCCGTCGACCCGGGCCTGGTCCTTACCGGACGGCGAGCTGCCCATTGCTCGCCGTCCGAAAGCCCGCGCCTACGGTGGCCGGGAGTCGGCAATCGACTCCCGACGCCCAGGGTGTCTCCTCCTCCTGCGGCGGCTAGGGGCGCGAGGGCGCAGAGATTGCCTCTCCCTTTCGCGCTCCGCCTCCTCCTTCGCGAGCATTACTGCTTCGCAGAAGGAGGTGACGGCTTCCCATTCCCTCTCGCTCCGTACCATGGCCTGAACCAGGGCCGGACGCGAGAGGTCGCCGACGCCGATCGCCGCCACGAGGACACGGCGGTGCTCCGCCCAAGCCGGGCAGACCTCCACCGTATGCTCCACCGTGTCCTCCGGTCGATCCACACAATGGTAACACCCGGGCGTTTCCTCCCGCCTTATCCGAAACAGGAACCTCCCGAAACAGCCATGTCCGGTGAGGACCTGCGTCAGGCGGAAGGTGAGGACGCCGTGGCGCCTCTCAAGCCACTCCTCAAAGAGGGGTCTTACCGCCGCAATTTTGGCGTGCCCTGCGCTGGGTTGCAACAGTCGCACTCTCCATGCCGCCATGAGATCCCGCCGGAGCTCTGTCTGCTGTGCCGTGATTTCTCGCGGCAGCGGAGTTACGCCCCGGCGTTTCGCCTCCTCGCGCCACTCCGTGGGCGAGTGGCCTAAGAGGTGGTGTGTGTTAGTTAAAGTTCAGATTTTTTCGATACAAAAGCGCATTCCATATTAGCCAACATCGCAACTTTAGGTGAATAGACATCCGAATTATTCCGAATATCTGATCTCTAGTGATGAGTTTGTATGTAACACGTACGTTAGTTTTGAGTACCGTTGTGGAGAATGTGCCCCGCACTGTAACCGATGATGCAACCGTGGTACAAAACCTCATGAGACTTCACTTGTTTTCAAGAATTGACCGGTCATAAGAGTGTGTGGTAGTATCACCCCAGACCTTGACTCATTGAAAATTGGCGTTGACAAACCAACAAGTCAGGCTGCTCCCACAATGGCGATGAAAACCCAAACAGGCGAGCAGCCGCAACGACCCGGGCTAAGCTTAATTACAACCGGGGGATTAAGCCGGGACATATTTGCGTTGCCTGCTCAAAATTAGGGCACGCTAGGGATTTCTTATTTAATTTATTCGTGCCCGTGAAGAATGTCGGTTCGTGTCAGGAGGATGCTGTTTTATGTTTTTTGTTGCCTCTTTTCCGTATATTTTTTTGGGCGTGGTCTTCGTACAGGTGATATTATTTATGAAATTCATATGGTACTCGTACAGTATATTCAGAAGTTGGCTAGCCCATAGAATTATATGTATCGAATCAACAACATGGTGATAATAGCCTTCCGAAGCGACATGTTCTTGATTCGACACATATAATTCTTTGGGCTAGCTAACTTCTGAATATACTGTACCATATGAAACAACTACAATATTTTTATGTCAATCACGAAGCGACGCACGTGTGAGATTATTCATATTTATAGGAGATTAACTGATTGATTATTGATCACAAATATTGATGTTGTACAACAATAAATCACAATAAGAACGTCAGCTGTCAGATAATAATGACATTGACGTATGGAAACGTTCCATTTCAACAATATTTTATTAAGAGGGCGTACAATTTATGGTACACTAGCGCCATTCCTTTAAAAAATATTATCTCATGACTGGGAAGAAATTATGAATCGTTAACGAACGGCTTGTAAGGACCCTCGGTAAGTGTATCTAGAATTTTCAAATACCTTTATAAACTTTCATATTGAGACACGAAGCAATAAAATACGATCTAGAGGAATGTGGCCGCTTTTCTTTAGATCGAATTTTGTTGCTTCGTGTCTCAATTCGTGACCATTTCAGATACCAATCTGCATGGTCTTCACATGAACTGATCAAGATTATGTCTGGACTTTAAAAGAGACTGTGACCTCTGAGTTTGTTTCGGCCTTTCTTCTCAGAGTAATCAGATAGGAAACGCCGACCTCATCTAGTTTAAAAAATATGATTGACGAGTAAAAGTGTTTGTACAAACCTACTTACAGAAATAAAATCATTTATCATTTATTTATCATAACCGTTGTACGCCCTCTTAAACATAAATTATTATTTTATGAATAGAAAGGGTGTAATTTAAAATATATGTTATTAGCATTTATTTAATTGATATTTCACAGACAGATGAATTTAATGTAAATTATTTTATTGTGACTTAAAAGGCCGCTTCACAAACAACGATTGTAGAGTTTTAGAAGAAGTTATGATTTGTGGTTTTACATAATCAAAATAAATGTTTATTATCTCAGCATTACAATAAAAAATTAAGTGATAATTAATATGATAGTAGTAATATTTCTCACGATTTAATATTGCTATTTTAAAGTAACAAGTTGATTTAGACGATTGTCAGATCTTGTAAGATGATGTTACTAGAAGATTTTACTTAAAGATTACAAATATAGTCCTCCAGACCGTATTTTGGCCATGGCAGCCGATCTCAACGGAAACTAGCCTCCGGCGCGGGAGATATAATAGTGCACAAGTGTGTGCGCAGATACAGGTGCACTCTCTCTTCCCTCACTTCCATAGTCCGATGGGACGGCAATCCGACACGACCGGAGAGAGATCAGGCGCAGGACCAACGGGTTTAACGTGCTTTCCGAGGCACGGGGGTATCACACCGCCAAATTCCAAACTCCTGGTTGTTACTAAGAAATTCCTAATGAAAAAACTCAATAACACTACCCGACCTGGGAATCGAACCCAGGAACCTACGCTCAGCAGTCGCGCTTGCAACCACGAGACAGTTGCAACAACGGGGCAGTTAAGATTACAAATAAATACATACTAAATTGCTAAATAATCTTATGTTAGAAGTTATTTAGAAATTGTGTAATCTTCAAAATGTAATCTTAAATAATCTTCTCTGACCGGTCTTGGTCTAAAATTGCGGCAGAATGGGCGGCAATGTTTGAGGTATTTACTGGTAATATTCGGAGACTATAAAACGGGGTTATCCCGCCAATTTTGGGAGGACTTTGGTTACAACTGTTTGACGAGACAGGACAGACCTAAGTGGTATCCCAATGTCCATAATATTAAGTTGCTAAAAGCTAATGTAAGGAATTACATTGCTTAGCGAAATTCTACCTACATGGTAAAATGGTTTGAAATATGATTATCACATCACTTCAAGTTAATTAATAGTACAATCTTGATTAGTATTGCTGATAACTATGTTGTTCTGTATGTGTTACAAATATAGCTAATATTGCGTATGTGTTAGAATATTTATGTTCATTCTTTACATTGATAAAGTTGCTAACTTTGAGAAACGGTCCATGTGATAACAATAATAATATGCTAATGTAAAATTGTGTTGATAAAAGACTTTAAAACAAGCTGCCATGGAGTCCTTCTTCTCCATGAAGACCAAATTTTGGAACGGATAATAGTTTTCTCATTACCGTTACCTATATTTATTGGCAAGCCTAATTGAAATAAATACCTAGTTTTGTCTTTCTGTGCTTTTCTTCATAAAATCCTTTCCCGACTCACCATGTTCATAGATACTTTCATACATATTTAATAACTAGTAACCATTCTGACACTCAAAGCTGGATGTCATGGATGGATTAAGTGGGTGCCAATACCTATAAATATAGTTTTCATTCACTTTCTAACACTCGCTTTACTTTGGTTACCAAGTGTACAAACACGCTGTGAATGTGTGTGTAAGCGCAGGAGCTGTCGGTACCGTCCAAGACAATGGCGAAGTCGGAGGTATGTGTGTGTGTGTGTGTGTGTGCGCGTATGTATGAAGTGACGGGTGTGTGTGGTGATGTGTGGTGTGTGTGTGTGATGTGTGGTGTGTGTGTGTGTGTGTGTGTGATGTGTGGTGTGTGTGTATGTGTGTGTGCGTGATGTGTGTTGTGTGTGTGTGTGCGAGGGTGTGCGCATTCGTGTGCGAGGATGTGCGCATGTGTGTAAGAGGGTGTGCGCATGTGTGTAAGAGGGTGTGCGCATGTGTGTGCGAGGGCGTGTGCATGTGTGTGCCAGGGTGTGCGAGGGTGTGCGAGGGTGTGAGGGTGTACGAGGGTGTGAAGGTGTGCGAGGTTTTGAGGGTGTGCGAGAGTGTGAAGGTGTGCGAGGGTGTGAAGGTGTGCGAGGGTCTGAAGATGTGCGAGGGTGTGCGCGTGTGCGACTGTGCGAGGGTGTGCGCGTGTGCGACAGTGTGAGGGTGTGCGAGGGTGTGCGCGTGTGTGTACGTGTGTATGTTATTTACTGACCCTGCTCGTCTTCACGCACATATTCACAGCGTGTTTGTTTGTGCGCTTGTGTTACCACAGGCCACAGGTAAAGCGCGTGTCACTTCGTGAAATAAAAATACTATACTAGGCTCTAATACGGTCGGGTTTAATACTATTATTATCAGCTGTGGAGCTCCAAACGCAATTTATTTAAAACAGGACTTATTTCAACCCCTGCAAAGTCATTTTGACGAAATATAAGGTCATGATCCTTGACCAACGCCATTATTTCATTTAAATTAATACGATCTCATCACAAAAGTTTTATTACAAAAAAGTTAAGGTTGTATATTTTTTCGAGAATTTCTCGTCATTTTCGTCTGAAGTTTCTTTTGTCTACTTTTGTTTCGAAATCTTATTTGGACGAGATTTGCCTCGTTGATTATTATGAGGATGTTGACTATATAATAAGATAAATGTATATAATATCATACGTGACTGGATATTATACCATTATTTGGAGTATTATTTGTATTGGAAAAACCTTTCTCGTTTGCAGCACATGGGCTTTTTGAAGGTTCCGATCGATGTTAGTAATGAATAATACTTGCCACTTTTATAATAATATAATCATACATTAGTTTAATAGCTAGCAACTATAAGTACACGAAATATAATCAAATTATTAAAACATCAGTCTGTGCTTATCAGTAATTTGCAGGAATGGTTTATTACTAAGTTTGTTGATTTATTATTCACTAGCTTTTGCCCGCGGCTTCGCTAGTGTAAATTTAGAATTTAAAAATTAATTCGAGTTGTTCGGTTAGTTATAGTTAAGAGGATGAAAAACCGGTCTATCGACACTCTAGACTCACAAAATGTATTAGGTACTTAAATAAAAAATAAAAATAAACTCTTAACACACTACTAAGTTTCTATAATAATATAATTCAATCATGATTTGAAAGACACGTGGCGCCATCTATTATCATAAGAACGTGATTGTTGTTTTCCTCCGAAACCGTACTTTTTTCGGTATGAAAGGTATCCTATATACGTTTCTATACACCTTACAGCGTTTATGCAAAATTTCAGGATGATCGATTCAGTGGTTTAGGCGTGAAAGGGTAACAAACAAACTTACTTTCGCATTTATAATATTAGGTTAGGATGGGATTTTCTGCAGAAGCTCTCAAACTTTTCTTAGTTAAATGGTCATAGAAGACCAATTATAAAAAAGGCAAAACAAAATACAAAGTTTAATTAAAAGACAGTGAATTTTGAACCAAAGCTCAAACAATGTGTTGAACTTCCCACTTCATTTAAAACCACAGGGGACGCATTCATTCCGTTAATTTCGACTCAACACTCAACTTTCAACCAATTCCTATGTTAATAAAGGAGTTAAGAAAATTATAGGGTGATGACTGCCTTGTCGGTTTGTATGTTCAGTACAAGTTAAAGAAAAGAGGGTGTCTGTTGTATTTTGGAATAGCAGCATCCTAAAACTAGATATGGAATAATGATATTAAAAGAAACAGCTTGATGCAGATATTACAAGATAAAGAGACAACATAATTTGTCCATCAATGAAACAAAGAAAAATGCGTTTATTGGCATTGCAGCAACAAAAATACACCTTAAAACTAAAAAATACGGAAAACAATGAATATAATGCCAATGGGGCCTCAGCTCAGCATAATGTCAGATGACAACACAAGGTGACGCCGATTTTTAGCTGCAACCCACGAGTGCCATACGCTAGAATAACAAAAAACGAATAGGGAAGCGTGTGTTGAATTGAAAGTGTTGTTATATGGGTGTGTGTGTTGTGTTGTGATTAATGAAAAACTAAAATAAATACCCAATACCTGCGTATAATGTTATCACATTGAACAAATGATTTTGTCAGATAGGTATATTATCTAATACACAATGAAAGAGAAAGTAGAAGAGAGAGAAAGAGTGACCTAACTCAAACTGCCATAATACCAGCCTCCCATTACTAAACATTATTACGAAGAAATAAGCACCCAAAGTATTTTCAAAGCTGCTTACAAATTGAATGCAACAAATCTGTTTCCAATTCGATAATCGATAACATCATGAAAGTAAACCTTGACCTTCGAACTTGAACGCTGAGTAATATCCCTCTCATAATATAAATTTCATTCGATTCAATTGATACGAATAAACGGAATCGTAAATCGAAAATTTATTTTACTCACGTCACGTACGTATTGTTGAGAGTTATAAAACCTTCCCTTTTAACTATTTAGGTTAAAAACAGTTTTAAGGCTTTATAGACGTGTGGAACGAAAGGTAACAGTTACTTTAGATTGAACTTGATGTAAAAATTTTAGAATTTGGGTAATAAACCTAACAAAACATCACCAGACTATTAACCGAATGGTGGAACGCTTACGGAAATGTTATTAGGATACTGTCAGGCTCAACCGAAATTAAATTTATTTTCGAATTCGTGACACTGTATTTAGGAAATGTCACATCATTTCAACTGATGAAATTGACTGGTAAACTAATGGAAGTGTCTATTCTAAACCACAGACGGTAACTATGTCCTTTGTCTGAAAATGTTCTGATAGGACACAAATGGAATAGCCAATATTAGGTTTCGTGCCAAGTGTTCTGTTTTGTGTAGCACCAAGTGTTAAGATCTGCCTCGATTCGCGATTACTTAGCATGGGATTTTGCGATGCCTATTTCGGAAAGAATACGAATAACCTATGAAGGTATTGTTTTTAGGGTTCCGTAGTCAACAAGGATGCCTTAGTTTTGCCATGTCCGTCCTTAGCTTAGCTCAGAGACTCTTAGTACTAGAAAGCTATAATTTGGCATGGATATACATATTATTCACGTCGACAAACCGGCAAAATAAACTCATGAAAAAAAAAATTTGGGTACTTCCTGTACACGTAAAATGGGTATGTTTATTTTGTATCGTCTATCCCATGGTGTGGGGTATCTTAGTATAGGCCATTCAAAAATCCTACGGGTCCGTGAAAATCATTTTTCGATTCAGGGATCCGTTTGCGTAAGTTTGAAATTGCTAATTTTTGTTAGAGTCAAGAGAGTCAAGTGTCGCCCCCCCTTTTTTATTTTATTTTTTTTTGGCTGCCAACTAAATGGTTGCTTTTGGGTATATGAAAAAATTCACGGCAGTAGTATATATAACGAAATTAAAAGGAAAACTATCACAGCTAAGTAGGCTTTACAAGTTAACGAGTAATAGTCGACCAACTTAAATTTGCAGTTGGAACGTATTGTAGAACATATTTTTCAACTATACTGTTAAGTTTTTACTTGGGATAAATTCATCCAAAATATGGAACCCTTCATTGTGCGTGGTCCGACACGCACCTGGCCGGTTCTTTTTTTGTACTTCCTCAATAGCAGCCTGGTGTAGACTTTATTAATATTTCTATCAAGGTTAAGTATATTAAAAATACCTAGGTTAGTTAGTACACGAGTAGGTTTCCAGACATCTCTTTACTGGAATCATATAATTCACAACGAGGAACTCTAAGAGCTTATTTATACCAGAGAAAATGGCGCCCCAAATAGTGTTGGAACTTGTTGGTTTTAAACTCGTGTAAGTAATATTATTATGACGTCAAGTATAACATTATGTAATGAAGAAGTTCGCTTCCGAAATAAGTTGGTGGTTCAAGTTATGGCGAAATTATTAGGTAATAGGATTTTTCGTGATGTGATTTCAGAAATAGTTTGACTTTATGAAATAGATACCTCGAAACTTTGGCTCGAAACTTCGAAATTTTGCCGATAGAGGGCGCTGCTATGTAAACATTCAATTCTGTCAGCTCCGTATTAATTAATGATTAAAAATACGATTCGTTCATTAAAAGTTATGAAAAGTGTAAAGAAGTGAAGACAATTAACTAATATATCTGTGGAAGTGTTATCTATACTCTAATAAACTTGTGAACTAAATACTAAGTGATTAAAGTGACTAGACGATATATCCAGAAATACCGGAAACCGTATGTACTTTCTGTTCAATAATAGTGGTGACTTCAAGTACTTTACAATACACACTAACTACAAGTATTGTTAAGCTATTGAAACAGTAAAATAAACTAAAACAGGCTATTACTTTGTGTGAAAATTTACAACACCTCTGGTGTGCAATAGCGGAAACCTATATTTAAAAATTTGCCCGTTGACTACGACAGTTTGAGGAATGTTATTAATGGATGTCACTACTTTCTTCGGTGATTCACTTTAATCTGCAAAACACCATCTATTGCTGGATAGCCGAACTACTTCCAATGTTCAATAGTTGTCAAATGATTACTGGATACCTCAGTTGTTACAACCAAGAAGCGACGTCTATTGTTGGATTGCAGTACTACTTTTGTTGTTCACATGTACATTACGGATAATAGAGGGCGCCCCATTCTCTAACGATTACCTATAACTTGAAGCACGACATCTAGTGACAAATAGCAAAACTTCTCAGAAAGTAACCATTGCGTGCACTAAATTAGTTCCACAACTTTAAGATAGAGGACGCATAACGATGGAAGACTTTAATAATGTAACTCGTAGAAGAGTTCTTAAAAGATGTCAATCACTGGAAAAAGTGGATATGAGCACCTCCATTAACTCATCCTATTCAGATGAATTCCTGAGTAGAAGACTAGACGTTTCTTCGCATGTAACATCATTATGCAGAGACGAAATGGACTCCGAAATTAATCAATTAAAGGCGAAATTGCAATCTACGCAAAATGAATTAGAAAATATAATTCTCGAAAACGTAGAACAAAGAAAACAAATCGCCCAATTGTCTCAGGAAATTGAAATATTAAAGCAGATCTGCCGAAGTCCACGTACAACTTTACGTCAGTCCACCATGCAGAAACATAAAGTCAAGCGCCGTCTTACTCACTCATTTATAAATTCTACGGTTGTGACACAAAGTTCACCTGGTGATGAAAATCTTCATGCTCAGACTCATTCATTGATCCCACAAGAAAAAACACAGAGCAACATGCCTACATCAGCTCTGGAATGTTCACAGAAATGTGTTACATCATCAGTTATTGACCCACAAAGCAGTCAATCATACGAACGCAGTATAGAGATCCCATGTGCTCAAACTTCACTAACATTAGCGAATAAAAGTGATCACCAACTTTCACAAATGTCGGACAACTATAAAGCGACTAGTGATCCAAAAATTGTTATTTTAGGTGACCAAATGGTACGAGGTTTTGCCAGCCAAATAAAATTACAGAGGGATGCAAATAAGTGGAATAACGTGTATTCTGTGTCAGGAGTGTCAAAGCCAAACGCAACAAGTACACAAATATTGCATAACATAGACGATTATATAAAAACCTTGCAGAATGTTGATATAGTTATATTGGGTATGGGAAGCAACGATAAAAACCCGTACAAATTCCTTTCAGAATTGATCCCAACTCTTCATAAACTTAGAAAAAACCGAGTATTCTTAATTAACATCATTAATAATCCTTATTTAAATTTTAATTTGTTGAATCAAAATATAAAAATATTTTTGCTTAATTTTCCTAACTGTAAGTTCATTGATACAACTGAGAATATATATAGTCATAATAATCTTCACGACAAATTCATTGAAACACTGTGTTATAAACTAAACATAGAAATTGATAATATTAATCTTAAGAAAAGTATGGACACAGCTTGTACATTAAAACAATCCCGCACGTTATTTAACAGAAGCTCAAACGTAAATAGTAGTATTTGCACTAACAAAAAAGGAACAATACCATATTATTTTAAGGTACTAGTAAAGAATCCCCACCCGCCATTAAATGCTAATGACGTCAATACAACTACACCGAACACTAGTACTTGTAAATCCACATTTTTTCGAGGTTAAACGTAAATTTATATTATTTCACCAAAATATTGCCGGTATACTTAATAAAAAAGATTTATTAGAAATAACTTTAGAAGAACTAGATACAAACGGGTCAGTTATTGATATTTTATGTTTTTCTGAAACATTCATTAGACGAGGATCGGAAAGTAATTTAATACTCAATAATTACAAGCTAGTCTCATCTTTCTCAAGACCTCATCAGCGCCGAGGTGGGACTTGCATAATGGTTAAAAAGGATCTCGAATGTAAACCTATCCCCAACTTGGTTACGCCTTTAGTATATGATTTTGAATATTGTGCAATAGAAATTATCACTGTTAAGGTCTTTGTCATCTGTATCTACCGTACACCAAATTCAAATTTTAGTTTGTTCTTAAAAAACCTAGAGGCTATTTTAAAGAAATTAACAAAACGAAATAAAAATAATATAATACTGTGTGGAGATTGGAACATTGACGCATTAAAGCGTAATAATAATTTTAAAGAATTAGAATGTATTTTACAGAACTATAACATATCTAACCACATTATTAAACCCACTAGACAATCATCATGCATAGATCTTATCGCAAGCGACATATCGAACGTTCAGCCTCAAATACATACCCTTGGATTATCAGATCATGAGACCGGCCAGTCCATTTGTTTCAATGCGTATGTAGAAACTGCAAGATGCAGGAAACAATTTTGGTTCCAAAAGAAAAGAGATTTAAGTCAAAACAACATAGCAAAGTGTATATCATGCATATCGTCTCTTTCGTTTTCAGAAACATACGACTCAGATGATACTGACATAGCATTCAATCACTTTCATGATACACTGTCCCTTTTTTATAATCTCTGTTTTCCCATAGTAAAAGTAAAAATTACAAACAAGCCGCCGAAAAGTAAATGGATAACAAAAGGAATAAAAAGATGTTGTGTCAAGAAACGAAGTATGTACCTAAAATACAAATTATTTAACTCCAATAAAAATCAAAACCTAAAAAACTACAAAAAGTACACAAATATACTAAGACGGTGTATATTACATGCACAGAAAATTGATAATACGCGCTATATACTACAGTCGAACAACAAATGTAAAGCTGCCTGGGACATTATTAAAAAGAATAGCACAGATATGGATGATAACGCTGAAATAAATTGTATCAAAATTAATCAGTGCACTTACACTCACGCCGATATAATTGCCAATAAATTTAATGATTTTTTTATAAACATGACAAACAAACCTAAAACCCCTGATTCTGAAACCCCTATCAACTACAATCATACCATCACTGACATATCAGATAGCATTTACTTGACTCCAACTAATGAAGACTCGGTTCATAAAATAATAAATTCTTTAAATTCTACTAACTCAACCGGTTATGACGATATTAATACGAAAATAATTAAACGTTGCTCTAAATATCTATCACCTCCACTGACCCATATTATCAATCTATCATTATTTCAAGGCTTATTCCCCACCAGATTAAAATTTTCTGTAGTCAAACCAGTACACAAAAAAGGGGATAAAAATGACATGAATAATTATCGACCGATTACTCTTATACCCGTCATTTCCAAGATTTTTGAAAGAGTCATGTACGATAAACTACACTCCTTTATAATAAAACACTCCATTTTGAAAGAAGAACAGTTCGGTTTCAGAAAAAATAAATCTACAACTCTTGCATGTTTTTCTCTTATGAAACTGATTACCTCTAGTCTGAACGATAAAAAACCAATAGCATCGATATTTCTCGATATGTCAAAAGCATTTGACTTCGTAAATCATAAACTGCTTCTTTTGAAACTAAATCGTTATGGGATTAGAGGAAACGCACTACAATGGATAGAAACCTATTTAAATAATCGCCAACAATGCGTAGAAATATCTAGGCACACATTATCAGAGAAGAAAATATATAGATCCACTTATCGTCTAAACTCATGTGGTGTTCCACAGGGCAGTATTTTAGGTCCCTTTTTGTTCTTATTGTATATCAATGATTTGCCCAACGTAACCCCACACTCTTGCATTCTGTACGCTGACGATACTACTCTTAGCATTAAACTCACCGATGGTAATATCATCAATTACGTAAAAGAAATTAGCGACACATTAAACAAAATAATTAAATGGCTTAAAGACAACAATTTACATGTAAATATAAGTAAAACGAAACTAATACAATTCCAAGCTTATAATAGCACACGTCACCAATTGGAAATAAAATATGCAGATAATGCTGTAGAAGAGGTTGAAAGTGCGACTTTCTTGGGTATAACATTGGATAAATATTGTAACTGGAAAGTGCATATAGAAAAACTATGCGCTAAGGTACAAAGATTTGTTTTTGCTTTAAATAGAATAACTCGCGTGGCTGGTATCAGCGCGGCACTTAATGCGTATCATGGTTACGTAGCATCAATTCTTCGATACGGCATAATTATATGGGGAAATTCTGTTGACACTATTAAAGCGTTCCGAGCCCAAAAAAAATGTATTCGTTCAATGACCAAAGCACAACCATTACAAAGCTGTGTCCCAATCTTTAAAAAGCTCAAAATATTACCACTCCCATCTTTATATATATTTGAACTGTGTATCTTTGTACGGAAAAACATAGCTTTATTTCAGGTATATAATGATGTTTTTGTAAGAAAAAGCAGAAATACTTATAAAATTTGTGCTCCTCAACAAAGAATTCAACTATTTTCTAATAATGTTTACTGCATGTCGATTAAAATATATAATAAATTACCCAATGCATTTAAGATTCTTAACTTTATGACATTTAAAAAGAAATTATTTAACTTCCTATTACAAAAGTGTTACTACTCAACGACTGAGTTTCTAAATGAAAGATTTGATTCTAAATTTAAATTAGATGACTACTGACATTTGTGCGAATTGAATAGAATTTTTATTATTTATTTGACATTGTATATCTTTTTTAATATTTTTATTATTGTATTTCATTTTTGACATTATGCTTACTAATAACTCCTGAGCGTGCATGTAACGGTAATTATTTTTTTTCCCTTTTTCTTGTCATTTGTTTATTTGTTAATGTTTAATTTTGACATTGTCTTCTAATCCTTATCATTTAAATTATTTTCAATATTCGTACGCTGGAAACAGCAGAGTATTATGGACATCATATTATAATTTGTAACACCTTGTAAAACAATATTCTGACAAATAAATTATTATTATTATTATTATTATTGGGTCTATCCTGATATGTTTCAAACTCATTGCCATTACAATAACTATTATAGCCAATTCAATAACTTATGTGTACCTAAAGCCATACTGTATTAAATAGTAGCAGAATCCACACAGTTCGGTGTCGGAATACGTAGCATCTTATAAAATAAATCTTTGATTATTTCTTTTTATGAACTGTCGCAGTATTTCTAGACGAATTATCAATTCCGAACGAAACCTGTGATATGCGAGTCGTGAGTCGGTCTAAATAAATACAAAAACTTGATCTTACTTTGAACTAAAATTTAATGATAACAGAATTATAATCGATGTATATTAATGGTTTTTATTGTGACTTAGAAGACTTCTATCACAAATAACGATTCTAGATGAAAAGTAGGTATATCCAAACATAAGTTATGATTTGTTGTTTTTGTATAACCTAAACAATTGTTTATTAATTTAGCATTAATATAAATTCTTAAGTTACAATCAATTGATATTTATAATGTTTATTACGATTTTATATTGTCTTTTCAAGTAATAAGTAGTTTCAAACGATTTTTTTAATAACTTATCAGACTTTACTTTTCGATTACAAATAAGTACTTACATAGGTACTAAATTGCTAAATTATCTTAAGTTTTAAAATGGTTCCACCACTTATTTGTTAACTATTAACTAAATTAGAAATGAATAAACAATAATTTATGACCATCTGATTGGTTTTCAATGGCGGCAATGTTGGATGTACTTGACCAATATTGGGAGACTATAAAAATAACGCACCAATTCTACCTCAACCAAATTCTATTCAACCTTTTCTGATACAACTGTGGTGAATACTACCTATATACTGATAACAATGTTTGTCTGTATGTGTTATAATATGTCTGTAGCGGCATCTACAACGCCATATGCGAGCTACGCGTCAGACTGACGTCACGCAAAATCCTGCATCGCGCAAGCAGAGTTTACCGCGCAACCAGCATATATACAACATCCCGACATCAATCGTCGGGTAGTTGCCCACCAGACACTACACCCGTCTGGTCGGAGGATCCTCCCTTTTTTATGGAGGTTTGAGTGAACTTTACACCCTGTTCCTCATACCTATATATGTCTTATGTGTTAAATCGAATTAAGGGATATTCATGTTCTGTTTCTTTCCGTTGGTAAGTTTTTATAACTTTGAAAAATGGTGCAATAGATTAATGTGATAACAATAATTTATGCTAATGTAAAAATGTGTTGATGAAATACTTTAAAACAAGCTGCCATGGAGTTTCTTGGTCCTTCTTCATGATGACCTAGTTATGGAACGGACCACTAGTTTTTAAATTAACGTATTTAACTGACAAGCCTAATTGAAATAAATGCCTTGACTTGTCATTGTGCTTTTCTTCATAAAATCCTTTCCCTACACACCATATTCATAGGTACATTCATACACAGTAAATAATTTAGTAACCATTCTGACACACAAAGCTTGCTAGTTAAGTGGATATATTTAACTTATATATAGGCATATGCCTATCGGTAAAGATAAAGGTGTTATGAAAAGGTGATGAAAACTATATAGTTTTCATCACCTTTTCAAAACACCTTTGTGCTAAACGCGTCTTGTTGATAAACATTTTTATTGGAATTAATGACTTAACACTATTGTTAAGTTATTAATCATCAATATACATCTACATGTACAGTCACGAGCATAAATATATTACTATGAACAATTCGGCAATAATATCTTATTACATGATTCATCCATTAATATATGACGGCAAATATATGAGATAATTTGTGCAAGGCATATATACAAGAAGCAGCACAAATATGGGATATCGAAGGAACACCAAAACTATCTGGCGAGACAAGCGACGCCAAAATATAGGATGCTGCAGCAGCTTAAAAAAATATGTGTCAATGCAATATTAACGGACATGTCTTGCGTCATAAATATCTGCCTATTCAGTTAAATTCAGAAGAACCTAAAGAAATAAGGGCAATGAATACTGCCATATTTAAGAATAATCGAAAGAACCTTTTAGTTAATAAATGTTACTTACTATACCTCACAGTGACTTCAAGTAATAGAACAGTTATGCATGTATCTTTAAATAATTATGTATTTATTGTATTAATTCTAGGAAATGACATTGAAATTATTTATTTAGTAATAATAATAATAATAAAAAAGCCATATACAATAATTAAATAAAATAGATCAAAAAGTACAGATTCGGAGGTGACATGACAGTTGTCACCTTCAAAAGGCAACAATGCAATGATTTCGTCTATACAACAATGAAAAATAGTATGAAAATGATACAATGTTGACAAGATCGGCCACACTACGAGCACGCCCACCACCTCCGGACTCTTCGCTCAGCTCCGCCTCGCCGCTGCCGGTACCCAGCCTCACTGTGAGCGCTGTGACGACACCGGCTGCGGTAGTTGCGTCGAGCTCGAGCGACGAGTATTTCTCCCCGCCCACGACGCCACCACCTGTTCGTCGACGTGGAGGACACCGGCCGCCGGACGGCTTAGGACCTCGAGGCCCACTGGCTTCTGATAGGGTCCCAGCTCCCGGCGGAAGTGTGCAGCGCATGAGATGGACACGATCCATCAATGAAAACGTCATGCGCTCATACTATGGGGCTACAGATGGGGGAAAAAATCTGACCGCGTACCGTGTCCGGATGCTCTCTCTTTTTCAGGTGCTTGAGCCAGCTGTCAACGTTTCGGCACAACGACTGTCGGATCAGGTGCGGGTCATCCAACGTAATCATATGTTGGATGACACTATACTTGATCGCCTGCGAAGTGAAATGCAGAGTAGTCATGTCATTGCCCCCCCGTCTCAGACCGTTGTAGTACTACCACAGTCTAACACGAGTCAAGTAGACGAGGAGAGTGATGACAGGGCTACAAACGTAAGTACCCAGTGCAATGAGGAATTGAGGAGTGCTTTGGAGGATGCGATTCGAGAATATCGGTTCATATCGCCCGAACTTAGACCACGCTTACCTCGTTTGCCCATGCATAATAAAAATAGGGCGCTGGTGGCGGTCCTGGATGCGCAGTTGTCAAATTATTTTGATGACTGCGTAGACCTCACCGATACTCATTCGATTCTGTACTGCGGGGCTGTAGCGGCATGCCGTGTAGCTCACGTTAAATTTGCTACTGATTCTAGAGCTACACAACCGAAACCAGCCGTACCAGCTTGGCAGTTCAGAGTTGAACGCCGTATTGGTGGGGCCAGAACGCTCATCGGCAAACTAATCTGCTTCAGGGAGGGCAATACTCGCCCTAGAGTGACGCGCTTTGTGAGACGCGCGTTCGCAGGGACTAATATCAGCCCTCAGGACTATATGTCCTGTGTCACAGAGCGCATCGACTTCCTGAAGCAGAAAGTGTATGCATGGGCGAACCGTATTCGTAGGTATAAGCGGCGAGTGGAGCGATACACTCAGAATCGCACCTTCCAACGCGATCAAAGGTGGGTTTATAGGGGTTGGGAGCGACCGGTTCAAGATGTGGCTGACACGTGCCTACCAGATGATGATGCCATGTGTTCTTTCTGGCGCAATATCTGGTCGGTGCCTGTCAGTCACACCGAAGGCGATTGGGCTGGGAAAGTCGAGCGAGCCTGCGATCCAATACCAGAAATGGGGGCTATTACCATCTACCCCCAAGATGTAACTCGTGCAGTCCGTCCGCTGCCTAACTGGAAGTCTCCAGGGCCGGACGGACTGCAAAACTTTTGGATTAAATGGTTCGTAAGGTCGCACGCTCGCTTGGCGGCTCAGTACCAGACTGCTTTGGAGTCTGGTTCGCTACCCCAGTTCCTAACCACAGGAGTTACCCACCTGCTCCATAAATCAGCACTGCGGAACCCAAAAATTATAGACCGATCACGTGTTTACCGACGGTCTATAAAGTTCTTACATCCATTTTGAGGGCTAAAATTAACAAACATATAGACACCAACTCTATCATGTCTCCTTCTCAAAATGGATGTAGGAACGGGTCCCGTGGTACTAAGGAGCTACTCCTCATTGATATGACCATTAGCCAACAAGTTCGTCGTTCCCGAAAGGATCTGTCGACATGTTGGATAGATTACAAGAAGGCCTATGACTCGGTGCCACATACATGGCTTATGAGGGTGCTGGAGTTGTATAAAGTAGATGCAACTCTGCGCACCTTCCTGATGTCATGTATGGGGCAATGGAGAACGGTCCTTCACTATCCAGGATGTCGAAATATCCAGAGGAATAGCGAACCGATAAGGATCGAGCGAGGCATATTTCAGGGTGATAGTTTGAGTCCGCTTTGGTTCTGCTTAGCCTTGAATCCTCTAAGCACACTGCTGGAAGATTCAGGTCTAGGCTATCGGCTGAGGAGAGGTGGTCAGGTTATATCTCACCTCCTTTACATGGATGACCTAAAACTCTTTGCCCCCAACAATTTGCAACTGATGGAGCTACTGAAAGTAACTGAAATGTTCAGTAGTGCCATCAGAATGGAATTTGGTGTGGACAAATGTGCGGTCATGCATGTAAAGCGAGGGGAGATTGTGGAATCCGTCGGAACCCAACTCTCGGATTCCATAAACCTTAGAACCCTCTGTGCATCCGAAACCTATAAGTATTTGGGTATGTCGGAAGCATTGGGCATCAACGGTACTGACATGAAGCAATCGTTAAGGGAACGCTTCTTTGGCCGCCTGAAAAAAGTATTTAATAGTCTTCTATCAGGCGGAAACAAGGTACGCGCCTTTAACGGTTGGGTCATGCCGGTTTTGATGTACTCTTTTGACATACTCAAATGGACTCAGACCGAACTCGACGCCCTGGATAGGAAGGTCCGTACACTGCTGACTGCAAATCGAATGCATCACCCACGGTCATCGGTAATGAGGCTGTATATCCCGCGAAAATGTGGAGGTCGAGGCTTTTTAAATGCTAAGACCCTCCACAATCGCGAGATATGCAGTCTCAGGGAATATTTCTTAGAGGCCGACGTGGGGATGCATCGAGATGTGGTCAAAGTGGACAAGGGCCTCACCCCGCTCTCCTTGGCTAAAGGGAACTGGCGCAAGCCAGTAGTGCTTGACACTAATGATCGCATGGAAGTATGGCAGAGTAAGGAGCTTCACGGACGCTATTTTCGGGCCCTACATGGACCCGATATAGATCAACTAGCGTCCGTAGCCTGGCTGAGTTTCGGTGACCTCTTCGGAGAAACCGAAGGTTTTGTCTGTGCAATTATGGACGAAGTTATGATGACAAACAACTACCGGAGATTTATTGTGAAAGACGGCACGGTTGACATTTGTCGGGCATGCCACCGTCCGGGTGAATCAATCAGACACATTATCTCCGGATGTTCTAGTCTAGCTAACGAAGAATACTTGCATAGACACAACCTTGTAGCCAGGATTATCCATCAGCAACTTGCTCTCAAATACAGCCTTGTAGAATCGGAAGTGCCGTACTACAGGTATGTGCCCGACCCAGTTCTCGAAAATGGAAATATCACATTGTACTGGGATCGATCCATCATCACTGACAGGACTATTGTTGCCAATAAGCCTGATATAGTGGTGGTGGATCGATTAGAGCGGCGTGCAATGATTGTTGACATAACGGTCCCACATGACGGGAACCTCGTGAAAGCCGAGAAAGATAAACAAATCAAATATCTTGACTTGGCTCGCGAGGTTGTCGACATGTGGGATGTGGACTCAGCGATCATTGTACCGATAGTCGTCACAGCCAATGGATTAATAGCCAAGAGCCTCGACCAACACCTGAGGAGGCTCTCGTTGGGCAGCTGGATCAAGGGCTTGATTCAGAAGGCGGTACTTTTGGACACGGCCCGCATTGTTAGGAGGTTTCTCTCTCTGGAGCCCTGACCGCCGGTAGCTTGGACCCTGTTCCCGATACCGGTGGGCCACTATTTTTTATATTTTTTTTATATTTTTAAATGTTTTTATATTTTTATATTCTAATATTTAAAAATATAATTTATATGTATATATCTAAGAAATAAAGGAAATAATAATTAAATTATGAATCTGTATTAATAGACCTTTAATCAAATTTTATATTTTTCAATGTCAATCTTGATCTTGATTTTGATTTTGATAAACCATGATTGTATAGATTTTGCATGCCTTACGATAGAATCACTTGAAACATGTATATAACACCATTGTGACAAAGTTTTCTGCAAAAATTAATACTTTAATTTGAAGAATGTGATACCTCATTGGGATCGAAAACATCTGACATAACTTTGGCAGCATAAACTCCAAAACTTATCACAAATATTTGCCGTCATATATTAATGGATCAATCATGCAATCAGATATTATTGCCAAGCTGTTCAGAGTTATATATTTATGCTCGTGACTGTACCTCCTTAAAACAATTTGTATTTCGAAACACATCCTTATATCAAAAAGTTAAATTTCGCTCTTTTAGTCGAAGGAGGAATTTAAAATGTTAATATCCGGCTCATCCCCGTTTCTCTCGAGGAGGTAATTAATGTTCAGATAATAAGTTAAGTACGAAAACATTAACGGAATTTATAAGAAGAGATTCATAAGCCTTCAACAACGGGGCCCTCATAA
Organism: Dryobotodes eremita; assembly: GCA_917490735.1. Taxonomy (NCBI): domain Eukaryota; kingdom Metazoa; phylum Arthropoda; class Insecta; order Lepidoptera; family Noctuidae; genus Dryobotodes; species Dryobotodes eremita. The sequence continues at coordinate 26,592,265 of OU823242.1, forward strand.
TTGGGCAATTTTTTACGGGAATTTGTTAAGACGGTACGAATATTTTTGGTGAATTGCCTGAGAAACCCTACCTACTTGTGTTTAAATTGCCATGTACTTAATTTAGTAATGGTAGCCATACACGTTACAAGGTACTTGCGCAAGTTTAGACTTGCAAACTGTGAATACTGATGCATGACGCCGATATTGACCACACACTGTTCAAATTTGCTTGTAAGGATATAATTTCTGTACATGATCGTCCAGGTGTGTTGTGTTGCGCGGTAATAGAATCCATTGTCCATTGATAAATTGTATTATTTATTTATTTATTATAATCAGTTTATTTGTTATCTCTATTGTGTAATCTTCATTTTTTAAATGAAACTTTTTAGGTGGCGATTTGATAATTGGACGAGAATTGAGAGTGAAATTTTCAGGACACGTCACGTTTAGGCACATTTCGTTACATGAGAGAGAATATCTCTCTCTCTCTCTCTCTGGCTCTCATACTAAATCATTATTCTTTATTTTTTAAGAAGTTTCACTTCTATCACGTCTAGGGTTTATTTGCCTAATAAGTACATGGTTGACTTCTGTAAATATTTATAAATAAATTCCCCCAAATTCTCTCGAACTCCACGTATCTCACTTGATATTTTGGCGCGAAACCGGCCGCAGGACGTGCGTACAACAATCAGGCGGCTAAATACTATTGAAACGTAAACTTGCGCAAACGCAAATTGGAATCGAAAATTGAAAATCACACAAGTTTAGAAATTTGCGCAAAAATCTTCCAAGTTTAGACTTGCGCGCACGTATATCGTTACGTGTGGGCTTAAAAGTATTTTTCAAAGGCGGTTATTTTTAAGGGCCATTCCTTAAATACAAAATCAAGCTCTGGTACAATAATATATGCAACGTAGTTTTTCACAGAATCTAAGTAACATTTTCTATAAGTCTCTCTCTACCAATTTACCTTTTCCTATTTATAGATGTATTAGTTTAATGTACGCAGGTATTGGGTATTTATTTTAGTTTTTCATTAATCACATCACAACACACACACAAGCCCATGTCCCAACACTTTTAATTTATTAGAACGGACACACACTTCCCTATTCTTTTTTATTATTTTAGCGTATGTATGGCACTCGTGGGTTGCAGCTGAAAATCAGCGTCAGATGGTACATCTTGTGTTGTCATCTGACATTATGCTGAGCTGAGGCCCCATTGGCATTATAATCATTGTTTTCGTTTTTTTTAGTTTATGATGTATTTTTGTTGCTACAATGCCAATAAACGCATTTTTCTTTCTTCTTTCTTTCAATGCTTCGTTTATGTAATACAACATATATATTGGTGAAGTTTTTATACGTACATTTAAGAATCAAATTCCAGGACATTGTATGATGATAGTAATACTTTCATTAGCTCTCGTCGCGTGTGTCTCTAACTATTAACTTACCAGTATGGGAGAAACCGATTAGATTTAAATTTTGATATTTTTGAATTTACTTCTCAACATTTGAAGTTACGAGCAGCTCCAACTACCCACCTATATAATTTTACCCTTTAATATTCAAACTTAAATACCTACCCAAACTTACTACCTGCCCTAGTCATTTTTGGGTTCCGTACCCAAAGGGTAAAACGGGATCCTGTTACTTAAGACTCCGCCGTCCGTCCGTCTATCTATCCGTCTGTCACCAGGCTGTATCTCATGAACCGTGATAGTTAGACAGTTGAAATTTTCACAGATGATGTATTTATGTTGCCGCTATAACAACAAATACTAAAAAACAGAATAAATAAATATTTAAGGGGGCTCCCATACAACAGACTTGATATTTTTGCCGTTTTTATAGATAATGGTACGGAACCCTTCGTGCGCGAGTCCGACTCGCAATTGGCCGGTTTTTTTTATTATCTCATTGAAGTCATCATCATTTTCTTACCCTTCACCAAATTCATTCAGGGTCCGCACAACATGTTTTTTTCTTTCATATTTCTCTATGAGTCGTCATTGCGATAGTGAAGTGAGAAGGCAAATAAATAGGCTTACGTACACTGATACCAGCTTGAAGCCTTAGTCCTAACATATTGAGCTTAAAGGTCGTTACAGTCAATCAGTGGCAAGCTGTTAGCCCCCGAACAGTCTAGAACCATTAATTGTCTCCACAAACATCGTTCCTCTCCATTGATTCTTACGACTTGCACGCCAAGATTAGTTGAAACTACAGAGAGGCTCAAGTCAGAAGGCAGTCCCGTTAAAATCTTTAAAAAATCTTCTTACTATCTCATCGCAGCGAGAATCAATGTCAAAAATCTCATACAATTTTTGACAGATTGAGACGGATTTGAAAGCGATCGTTCTTAAAATGCGGGGATTGCCCCTCAATTCAGCACAAGATAATATTTATTTATTTGACATTTACACGGTAACATAATCATTTGCAGGCTAGGTGATGTGCGAGGTGGGTGACGTGTGAAGCGGGTCAAAGTGGCAATTAATAGAAAACGGTACAAAATTGCATGACACGAGGTATTTTAAGTAAGTCATTTTAAGTGTAATCACTTAAAATTCACTTCAGTTTTCGTCGTGGTAGCCCAAATAAAAATTAAAGGTTGAGGCAAAAACGAACCAAGACAACTTTAAAATCTTATTCCATTTCGTTATTGCAACCAGTAATTGTTCATACCTGATCTGAATGAAAAATATTCTAACACTTGCAAAAATAGGTTCCTTTTCTGATCCAAAACAGTGCTTGGCCAGTTGCCACACAGTTTTCCCGTTTCACTGGGCCGGGCCTCGGAAGATCAATCACTCACTTAATCTGCTACATAGGTACATTTCCCTTGGGAAGATCCCATGCTGTGACTTCGACTTAACTTTTGTTAATTGCGCCGAATTTCGTTAAAGATGCAGCAGCTGTAAATATTAATTTTGCTTACCTTTACTTGCGAACTTTGGTGTAGAAGATATAGTAGAAATCCGTTATCGAAATTGCTTACTATTAAACGTTTTGAAGACAACATTGATCTGACCTTGGGGCCATATTGGACAAGGATTACTGCACTGGAGACAAGTTGGAAGAGGTCTATACCAAATGACACGCCATTTAAGGGATATTTTGTAAAAATAAATAAAATTATGCGTATAAAGTTAAAACCAAAATTCGATTAAAGCATTGCTATATTAATTTCAAAGGCACTCCACGCATCATTTAAGTGTCAGTTCTCGGTAATTTATGTTTTTTGATGTTCAGGTAACTAAGGCAGAAACATTTAAATTTTTTGGAAAATCTAAGTCATCTGAAACAGAAACATCCAATATTTCATTTCAAACTCGTTGGCCAGTTGCCATGTTGTTTGCTGGCCCTTGGACCTTCAGCAGATCAATCACTCAATTAATCTGAAAATGTATCTACGTTCCCCCGGGTGAGTTTTATTTCAAAGTCACAACTCTGCTTTGGGAATAGAGCTCCGAAATGTAGCTTATTGTAATTTTTCGTTCCTTCGTATTTTTGTAGACTTATACATATTTTGTGCCAACTAAACCTAATGGCTGATTTACATATGAATTAGTTATGTAGCGAGTTATGTCCCTTGACGTGACACTTCACAATGGAAGACGTGTCACTTTTGGACTGACGACTGGATACAACTATTGTTACTTGAGTTTATTATTCTTTGGTTGCTCAGTGTTTCTAGAAAAGCACACGTGGTCACATGTTATTGCAATTAAATATCCAAAAAAGCCCGTGTTCTGCAGCTTGCAAAATAGTGTCAGATACAAAAGCGGGTCCGTAAAAATATTCTCATACTACTTACATAGAATATTTCGATTTACTCAATCCACAGACGAAAAGGGAATGAGCTTTAAAAATATTCGTGGTTGCATCAAAAAGCCGTTATCCTGAAACTTTTTACTTTAGGGAAACAAACATGGCTTCGTTTATCTTTGACCTTTAGACTAACGGTTAAATATGTAAACTTTTCACTCTTGTGTGGTCAAAAAGGCAGAGTTGGTGTTTGGTTTTCATGATGATCAATCAAGCAGTCTGGGAGGACGGTTACTAAGCTAGTTTTGGTTCCTTTTATCAAAGGAATCAAAATTAGCTTACCTGAATATTACTGAATGTAAATATCAAGAAGCATTTAGCTTTCTACAATCACTCTTTTTCGTCAATCACATTAATTGTAACAGGAATGAAATTAGCTGATATTTCGTATAGAAAACTTAAAAAAATAGGTATGCATGCATCGGTTAAATTATTCCCTAAATACTTTTTTTATTAGGAAATCATGACAAGTACATAAACATGACAAGCAAACTATGCTCTATCGTTGCTGCTTAAAGTTATGTAAAGATTAACTAACTTTATTGTAACCATGCATTTTTTTAAATATTTAAGCTTGACTTAACTTGAAGCAACATTTTTATGTAAGAGGGCTAATGATTTATTTTAATTATTTTCACCAAAAATATAAAATTTTTGTGCACTCTTTAAAAGTCGTGTAAAAAATGGGCCAATTCCAAAATTTCGTCGAGTACATTAAGAGGCTAATGGGAGGCGGTAAAACTGGAAGTTTATCATAATAAATGTTAAGAGAGAAGCACCTGAGCTCCCTTGGATATTTCGCAGCACACTAAGTTAATTTAGAGTTTACTGTGAGAAGGCCGTGTGGCTTTCTATGATACAAAGTTTGCTAACTGCTCGTGGAACATCGTGGGGTATCAAGGTGTAGGTAAACTTGCTTGCTGCAACATGTGCAAGAATTTCGCTTGTAATTTTACGGGTGAGGTCTTGGGTCTTTGTGTTTTAAGTTGGAAAAAGTTCACACCGCCTCTTAATAATGCTGGTAAAAACATGGTTTTATGGTGGTGAGGACGAGATTCACGAAAATATTTTATTATTGTTGCTGATCGTCTCTTATCTTGAATAAAAGTGTCAATAGTCCCCCAACCGGGCATGTGCCTGGCAAGCAAACGGTCTAAATAAACTCACGATACTGTTAAGTTGTGCTTCTGACGAAAATCAACTTCAATCACGAGCGATAATTAATATTAAAACTTCTTTTTTAATAGGATTGCTCTAGCATATAATCGGCTGCCATCACATATTTATAACTTTGGATAGACTAAAACGCTACCGGCGGTAAAATGTGTCTCGCAAACTGCCAAATACACAAAAAATAAAACATGAAAAACAAACAAAAAGTGGAGATAATATTCGTTGATCGACAGTACAGCGCGTTCGTTGTTCCGCCGTCAGAAATCGACAGTTATGATTGAAAAAGTTTAATCAATCCGTCCGCCAATCGCGCATGTTTTGATGGGATATCATACACGTTTTATTATTGAGTTATTTTGGGGTGTTGAAATGAGTGGAACTTAATAATCAAAATTCAGATTTGAGCAAAATTATGACACGTAATATTTTGTTCGATGTCTCATTAAAGTTCTCTTTCCGATCTGGAGCAGGATACAATAATGGTGCTGCCCAGACCACTTTCTTCAGCTTCTTTTTTATCTCGTTCAATCGCGGTGTATAGACTGATTTCCCTTCCATACAATAAGTAACAGTATAGAATTTAAAATGCCTCAGATGACTGCCAGTTCAATGGCCAAAACAATAATAAAGATGTTAGTTCTCAAAATCAGTTAGGGTACGTACTTACTGAAACTACTTGGATAGAAAATCATTGCGGAGTTTTTTTTTGCTTTACTGCAAGTTTTAAGTGTAATGATTCTTGGCAAAGTAAAAGGGCGACGTTATAAATGGCATTTTTATAATTTTTGTTTGTACACAGCAAATAAATTCGTAACAACCAAAGCAGAAAATGTCATACGTTCTCATAATACAAAAAACAAGCAACATAAATTAATTCATATCCTCGCACTCGAGACGATTACAGCACTCAATAAATCCTCGAATTGTGACGTCATCTTTACTGTTGCCCATTTCATACATTTTCCTCAAATAGCATTCAGCTCTTCACCATACAAGCCGTAATCCTCGCAAAGACAATACACAGACAATGCACTTAAACTCTGTTCTGTCGATAAGGCATTATCTTTGTCAACACAGCCACAGTCTAAGCCAATTTCATTTCTATTCCTGAATCCTTAGAAGCCAATTTACGTCGAAGCTTGTTTAGAAATAATTTTCTATCTCGACCCCTTTGTACGCCAACGTATTGTTATCAAAAGAATTTGATCATCTGTCTCGGATGGCTTTTGCTTCTCCTATGAAATTCTCCGTGACTTGTTGTAAAGCTTTTGGATATTTACCGAATTTCAGACTTTATTGTGTCGTTTCGAAACTGAAAGTTTATAGAATCTAGAAAACCGTATTAAAATTACATGTTTCGTTATACTTGCTAAGCGGTTACTAAGCTCCCAATGTAATTTGATGGAAATAAAGTATCTATTGTAAAAACATTGTTTTATTTAAATAAATGATGATACATTTCTCATTGCATAAGTCTACAAAACTTTCAAACCGATACAACCTCAGACAGACCCAACCAAAAACCAAGATGAAAGTGAACCCGAAACTTGAAGATAAACGATACATTTATTCCGAACCTCAAGAAATTCTATCCCAACTTTAGTTCTAGAAGTCGATAGCCAAATTAATATTAACGACACCAGATGATCCTATCAAATCCTTGGTCCGGAGCCGACCCCTTTATTAGACTTTAAATTTAATTAAAACCTCAAATTTAATTCCGTTTTACTGACGGGATTCTCGTCGTTCAGCAAATTGATTGCTAGTATCTCTGTAGGTCGTTAAATTTTGAAAGCCAGTTCATTTTTGCTGGTGCTTAATTTATTTACAGTTCTGTCTTTGAATGTAGGTTTTGGGTTGTTTTGTTGTAATTAATATTTTATGTTGGACACTAAAACGGGCTATACAACTATGTCGCAATTAAATACATCATTATTGGCGGTACACATAGTAGACGCGGAAGTGAACAAGATGATTTTGTATGTAGTTATGTCCACAGAGCTGAAAGATTTTTTTTATGACAGTCCAAAAGATCACGAAATAAAAAATATTCTCAGCGAGGAAACTAAAGTATATATAATACCATCGATTTATTAAACGCACCTTCGAAGTAAAAACCCTATTTTCGCTGTCATTGTGCGACTGCCATTACCGGCGTCGGTCGTCTGTAATAGTTTTTACGACAAGCGTTGAACCGGGCGTTGAAACGTCCGTTAAGAGCGGCCAACCCGTCATACTTTTCATACAAACGCTCGTAAGTGATTATGGCGTTGTCACACATCTTTCATTGACATTTTTGAACTAATAGGTATCTTGTGCACTTTATCTAGGTTCCTATAGGGTATATCTAGGTTATATAGGGCAAGCAAAAATCAAAATTCAGTACATGCCTCCAAAAATCTTCTTTTTTGCACAAATGTTACCTGAACTTTGGCCGTTCATAATGTATTCATAAATTGTAAAAGTAAAGAAAACATATTCATAGAAACCTCGCACATGTAATGAAGATTCTTAATGACAATATTTTTTTCCAAAAACTTGTAAGGCTTTTCAAAAACACGTATTTCCTGGAACCAGCTTATTGAAAACTTTGCCCGCTGTTTTCGTCCGCTGTAATCGCGTTCTCACTCTAGCTTCTATTTCAAACATTGCATTGGATGAAACAACAAACTTTTCAATTATGCTCGCGTTGACGATAGACGGACGGGGAAGGGCCCTCTTAACGCGTAAGATTCCTCTGATCTTGTTTGTAGCTGAAAGATAGTATTTTGTATTTGAATTAAGACACAAACGCGTTATTTAAAATAGGCTGATATAATGACAGCGTAGTTTTTGTTTAAGATTTATTTTATCTGACGATTTTTTCCTGCTACAATATACAGTACCTATTACCAAAATTGATCCTAGAGTCGGTTGCTGAATCCAGTAGAAAAGGGGAACGGCCCCCTTTTCTACTGGATTCAGCAGACACAGAATTTTAACAAGAAAAATAATACTTACAGGAAATTTTGATATATAAAAAGGGTCACTCTTTTTGATGGTGCTGCAAATACGATATTTTATCTTATAGTGTTATTAGTTATTATACATATTCGATATTTCATTACGCATTCCAAAATACGTGTATACAGCAACATATAAAAGTGGAGCAAACCACTTTATGTTAATTACATTTTATCATTTCAGACTGAATATGCAAAACAGCTGCCATAAAGTAACAGCCGAAACACTAATACGCAAATTGAGCAAAATTAATTCAACTTTCCTATTACTTGCTCAAGTAATTAAAATATTAATTAAATTTTCCTTCAGCATAACGGAGTTTCAAGCGATTCTATTAAACATCCGACTAGCTTGGAAGAATTTTCTAGGAAATCTAGTATTTTCTTTACCTACACGTTGATCTCTGACTCGTTACTATAACAACGCGTCATGTACAGTCTCGTTCGCATGGTTGATTGACGTTTACGTAAATAATTGCTGAAATCATGAGTAAAAAAAAAGTGAAAATAAAGAAATAATAAATAAATGATTTGATTAAGCATAATATTCTATGAATTATTAAAAAATGGGAAATGCTTTTTTTATTTACATTACTTAGAAAAGGGTAAAAATTACATGCAACAAAGCAAAATTCGAACACTTCACCTTGCAATGGCAATAACTCCAATTACCTCTGATTCATCATTAATGTTTACGAATGAGATTCAAATAGAAATACTTATTCATAAAATCTTGCATTATTCTGTAAACTCCGTACCTACTATAATAAAATACAACCTAGCATTCACTATACTACCGAGAAAGAGGAAAAAGTGATTTGATCTCGAACGGATCAGCATCTCTTATTGTGAGACAAAATCTCAAACAAAAAAATATGCGAGTCCAATATTATTCTTTTATTCCAGTTTAAATGGAAACACGTGTCAGCAAAATAAAATATTTTATATCCAGTTTGGTGTAACGTGAAACTTCCAGGACTGATTGTTTCATTTTAATTGATGTTTCGATATTTTTGCGTTCCGTACGTGAGTGAGGCCTGCCTGTGTTTTCCTTCCATTTTATTTTACAAATGACAATTTTTGAAACTTGTACAATGTACATGTTGCTTTTGACTTTAATCGGCGGTGTTTTTTGGACATCTTTTGTGTTCGCGTGTTTTTTTTTGTTTCGGAAAGCAGCTCACTTTTTGGCCTGGAACACGCAGAGTATGAAGATTTCTCTTATTCCGAGGGGCCTGAACACTACCGACAGCTTATGGTATATCACCTTCATCTTTGAAATGGCACTAAACAATAAAGGAGATTATGATATTATATATAGCAAGATTCACTAGAATGATGTTTGTTATTAACATGAGATTCAACTGGCGGGGGTATTTTGAAGGCATCGGTATACGAACTCTTTTTTGGATGAATATGATAACCGAGAAGAAAAAAGCAACTTGCTAAAATGTGGCGCCGCAATTAAGCAAAGAAGATAATGCAATCAACGCTGGTAAAGGATGCCACAAACAAGTGCGACGTGACAGCGCGACGCGACTCTTGTAGAACAATTTCCATGAAGTTTTCATAGAAATTGTTCTATCAGAGTCGCGTCAAGCTTGTTTTCGGAAAGCCGTGTAAAGGCGACTAGTGTAGTCATTAAATTCAATGATTATTTTGTAAAACAATGTCTTATCAGTGGTGGCTTGGGAATTCAATTTCCGAGATCCGTGACCATCCCTTTCTCGGTTTTTAATTTGTTTCAGTTCAATTAATACAATCGGCAATAATTAAATCAGACAATATACTCGTATAAATACCTTGCGTATTCATTGCGGATATTAAGAACAAAAAAGAAAAACTGGCCAAGTGCGAGTCGGACTCGCGCACGAAGGGTTCCGTACCATTACTTATAAAAACGGCAAAAAAATCACGTCTGTTGTTGTATGGGAGCCCCCCTTAAATATTTATTTTATTTTATTTTTAGTATTTGTTGTTATAGCGGCAACAGAAATACATAATTTATGAAAATTTCAACTGTCTAGCTATCGCGGTTCCTGAGATACAGCCTGGTGACAGACAGACGGACGGACAGACAGCGAAGTCTTAGTAATAGGGTCCCGTTTTTACCCTTTGGGTACGGAACCCTAAAAAATCAATACATGCTCAAAATGAAACAAATGATAATGAAATGATATTAGCCAAATTCTGGCAGCTTATGTCAGAATTTCAAGAATATTAATATGTAATTTGGCTCTACACTTTTATGTCAGATTCTCCCCATTCTCCAGACAAAGCAGCGACACCTGTTTTTAAGATGTAAATGACGCCTAAATATATGTAGGTAAAAGACAATAAAAAATGACAACATTCAAGAAGACTACCTTCTGCAAAAAAGAAGACTCGTCACTAAAAGCTAGTCGGCGCATCAAGCAGCGAGCAAGCTTTCACCCACGATAACTCAGCGACCACACGCAACAGAGTTTGTACGTCAAATCGACACTATACAAATCAAATTCAAAGCATTTATTTCAGTTAAACCATTTACAGGCACTTTTGAATTGTCAAAGACTCGGTCAGTTAGAAAGTTGAAGCTCTTTTGAATTGTCAAAGAGTCGGTCAGTTAGAAAGTTGAAGCTTCCAAAACGTAGATCGAATGAGCAACAAACTTCAAGGACACTCTTTTAAATCAAGATATTACAAAATCCTGGGTACATAATTCATGCTGTTTCTATATGTGAGAACAATGTAAAAAAATAATAAGAATCAAATCAAAATATAAGATTAAAAATAAAAATAAACCGTGGCAGTTAAGAGATGACCAGTCTCAACCGACGGCGCCCATTCATGAACATGACGCTCAAATCATACTAGTAACATATCCCAATACTTCTCGCAATGAAGATCGTATCCTACGGATCTGAGATCTCCAATTTCGCCCTGATCGTTGGAGTATTCAAGCAGTCATTGCTAAGATGCTGAGACCGTAACATTTCTCTCCAGAAACAAAGATGGCCTTTGTATATATATAATAAAATTGTCCTGACTGGAAAATCTCCGGTGCTAGTTAGTTTCAGTACACTCGTTTAGCATTGTCGACGTTACTAGGAGCCATTCGTTTTTAAATAATACAACTTTTCTTTTTTTTAAAGACAGCAATCAAAGAACAGGAATTGTTTTTGGGTGTGCCTATAGTAAATGGAAAGTACTAATAATTTTACAAAAACTACAACAACTCATTGCGCTCACAATTAAATAAATTTTGCATTTTCATAGCAATCGACGAATAGCGCCGAATTGAACGCTGACCCATTTCAAAATTACGTCAGTATTGGATCCAAATCGGCATTAACGTCGTATCGGCTTAGCGTCGACAAATCAACATTTGGCACGACAAGTGTACAATTTATGCATCGCCAATCACGCCTACACGCGGTTGGTATTACGATCTAAACGCGCCAAAACCATATTTTGAATTATTTTTGTGGACACCGGGAATCGATTCAAGTGTATGGTGTAAAAATATGTCCATTTTACGCTTTTAAACCAACATTTTTTATAGACGAAGTAAGTTTTAGAGGAAGGTAATCCTATTCGGTTCCCTATCCATTTGCATAAAATTTTAAGACCTAATATAACTTAGCATAATTTTGTTTGGCATAATTATATTTTCGCATAATATAATTACGCATAACATCTTACGCATAATTTTTTTAAGCATAATTTCTCTAACCATAATAATGATTAAGCATAATATTCAAAAGCATAAAGGACAATGGCAACCGCCCAAACAAAATTTTGTTGACATTTTTTTTTGCGTCTGCCTATGAAAAATATGTAAAAATACAGAGTTCGAATCCCTAAACAGTTTTGTCTTCAGACATACTTTTATAGGAAGTCAGGAATTAAAGATATTCCAGTTTGAAGTTCTAGAGGTTATGTCTAGTCAACAACAGACCCTAATCGAAAAAGAAATATAGAAATACTACTTACCACTTAAAATATAATTCATAGAAATGCATTTTTTTTGCAAAATAAACTACGGACTACGGCTTCAGAATTATAAGTCTAGCCGATCGCGACGTGCGAAGGTCTGCCACATAGCCCACATGCGACGTAGGTACTTTACTTTGACTAATCGGGACGCCAACGCCACCAGGCAGTGCTCGACAGAGTCTACAATATAATGCTCGAGTAAAGAGGGTAAAAGCAGACCAGTCCGATCACTATGTATGGCTAGCTGATCCCTTAGGAGAAGCGAGCTAAATACCTAGATGTGGTCCTCGACCACCACCTTACCTTCAGTGAGCACATAAGGATGGCTCGCTCGCGCGCCGCCTTCGCTCTCGGTAGACTTCAATCCCTATTAACCGCCCGCAGTAAATTGTCTCTCAAATCCAAATTGCGCATCTACACCGCAGTCATCCGTCCCATCATGATCTATGCCTGCGATGTATTTGCACACGCAAAGCCCCACCATCTTCATAGGATGCAGACCCTACAGAACCGTTTCCTCAGAAAGGTTACGGGAGCCCCCGTCTATGTCCGAAGTGTGAATCTTCACTTAGACCTCCGAATTCCCACCATCCAACAGTTCATGAAACGCCTTTCAAAGCGTTTCTTCGACTGCGGCATAAAACACCCCAACCTCCTAATTAAAGCAGCCGCCTGCTACACTCCCTCCCGCATTAGTAAGATTCGCCGCCCGAGGCATACCTTAGTCGACCCCGACGACGCCACTACCCTCCTCCAGGAGAGTAGTAAGGCCACCAGTACTTTAAAGATACACAAACACAGACCGTCGTCCTTCCGTCCTCGCCGCCGAGGCCCGCCGCGACGTTCCAATCCACGTCCGCCCCGACCCTTGCTAGAGCCAGCCCGCGCAGCTGAGCCTGTAGCTTTAAATTCGTCCCCTAATAATAATTCCGATCCAGCCTGTCCCTTGCTGCCCTCTCCCAGCGTAGCCCTAAACCGAGGCTCGTACCCCACAGCGGGTGCCCTTAGCGTGTTTTCGCCTAGTTTGTAAGTCTTCTATGGCAACCACAGACATGTCCAGTTAAGCAGTCGACAACCTCCTAGGTTGACCTGCGAGAAGCCAATCACAAAAAAAAAAGAGTAAAAGCAGAGTTGGTCAGTGGCGGTCAAGCAGTGAACACGTTTAGAAACCGTCGCGTGTTCTGCACAGAACACTATTACTCCTTGGCGTTGTGCACTTATAGTTGTGTCGTGTACCTAGTGTGTGATTCGGTAGTGTGATTAATTTGTTCGTAAATTATAATTTGGTTTGAACAGCAAACGGTCTTTCTACTGCGCAATAACCAACACTTCCCATAGTACGCCCACAGTAGTTAAAATATGGCTAATGACAACGAGAGAGACGTACCTTCTCCGTCATATATATATGATTCATTATATGGTACGGGTATAGGGGATAGATTAAAAAAAACAAACTATGTATATTTTTTAATAAATATTGCTCATCATTCACAACATCATCAAGAAAACCTGCAGGTACTAATTTATTTGGGTAATGTCTGGCCCATCCTAGATACCATAATTACAGTGATTGTATAAGTGCAACATCCAACAGTTCGTCTTGCAACTAAACAACTACCACAGTACTCTATTATTCCTGCTCGACCTCCATGTACTTGGTTCAGCTTCTTCTCTGCCAGAAACTTCTCTTTGTAAGTTATTATTAACTGCAGCCATTGCAAGATCTCTGCATGCCTCGTAGACATAGTCATCTTCCAAAATCTAAAAAACATAAACATAAACTCTTAATAAGTTAGAATGATTTATTAATATTTCTAGACCAATGTCATAGACGTACTTAGTAATTAAAAACTTGTAAATTGTAGTTCAAGATATTTATGGTAAAAGCAAAATACGTTACTCGTATTAAAAAAAAAACACTCCTTTGACCTTTAATTATTACAAAGCTTTAAACGGCTACATATTTCATTTAAAATCATGATTTTTAATAGTTGGCCACTAACAGAAATCAAACAATGTTTTCAGCTAGGGTAAATAATCTTGTACTATACTTGTTACACAGTTTTATGCAATGTAGATAATCACTATCTTGTAACGACTAGTCGCCAGAAATACATACAATTTGAGGGTATACCCAGCTGCAGATTAAAGCAGCGACTATCGTGTAAGTGCCAATGTCGGGTATCGGCGCAATTTATTTACACATGATGTACCGGACGGGCGTGATCGCTGGACTCGATATATGTTCAAGGAGGTCGTAGTACCTATCTCGAATATACAGCATCGAGATAGGCCCCTCACTGTCTCAGCGCGCTGACGTCCTGCACCGACAGGTTGCAGTTATTTTCCGTATGTGACTATATCCCGAAGTCTATGTGGAAGCGGGTGTTTTTGGCGAAATGACACAACATAGGATAGTTTACAAGTACACAGAGTTATTATGGAAGTACTTACAGGTCCGTTCAGGTTATTTACTATAAACTACTTAAGCCTTTATTTTGGCTTTCCGATGACTACAAATGATGGACTTTCCCTGTTTACTAAGGTACGGCCAGTCTTTACCTTAACGAGAACCCTGTTTTACTTCCTCAATAAAACTTTTGAAAGCGTTTATTTTTACTAAGATCCTGATACAATATTTGTCGAAATACATGGAATTTTACAAGTGTTGGGTGATTTTAATGTACTTTTAGGCAGGTGACAGCACTGCCTATATATTGAAATTACAATAACAATAACATTTAAATAAATGTTCGGAGATATAACGCCTTGAATGGCTAAAACTAGAATTTATCACAAAATAATTGTCTAATTATCTATATTACTGCAAAATTACTAAAACAATCACATTCATATTACGCAGCCTTCAAGGCTGGTCTATTTACCTTTAACATTTACGCATTTAAAATACAATAAGTTAAAACCTCGGGGCGTGAAGCGCCTCCGAACGAGCGTCAGTTAAACCGACTTCACATGGTTATAAACATAATCTATTACCCCAGCTAAGCAGGCCTTTCTTAATGGTTATCGATCAAAGGGGTTACGTCCAGGGCTAGGTCTCGGTCTAGTGTACCTGGACGCACCAAAAAACTATGTACTTCTCAATTTATGGCCTACTTAACTGAGATTTTACATACATAAAACGCTATCTTGTAGCTAATTATATTTGAAACTATAAAACTAAGTTAAATACATGCTTTGAGCAGACTACGAACTATTTGGGTGACATCGTCGCGAACATCTCTCCCGCCGTGCAGTGCAGTGACGACTCGTAGCGACGTCGGTGCGGCGCTGCATGACACCGGTGAGCGACGATAGCAGTCGCGACGCTCTCCGCCGCGATGCTCGCCGCCTCGTTGTCTCGTTGTCTCGACGTCTCGTCGTCTCGTCACTTAGGAAGTGGGACGAGTTTCTTCACCGGACGCTTTAAGGTGCCGCCAGCAGTGCGCACCTCAGCAGTCCGGACTTCTCCGTCGGCTCCGGGGAACACGGCGACTATACGGCCTCGCGGCCATGTATTGCGAGGCAGCTGACCATCGGCGATGAGTATGGGGTCACCGATTTGAAGTTCAGGCCCGCGGCTGTGCGGCTCCCGCCGGTTTTGAAGCTCCGGCAAGTATTCTCTGACCCAGCGACGCCAAAACATATCGGCTAGGATTTGTGAGCGTCGCCAAAGTCTTTTGCTGTCAATGTCTTGTTCGGTGAACACGCCGGGTGATGGTAGTCTGGCCGACCCACCGAGTAAAAAGTGGTTCGGTGTGATCGACTCGTCGTCTTCGCTGTCTACGGAAACATGTGTCAGTGGCCGGCTGTTTACAGTGTACTCTGCCTCACATATCAGTGTGGACAACACCTCTTCGTGTGGGTGTTTTTCGAGGAGCACAGTGTACAGCGCGGACTTTACGCAGCGAACGAGACGCTCCCAAGCGCCTCCCATGAATGGCGCGGATGGCGTAATAAAGCGCCACACGATGCCTCTGCGACTGGCCTCCTCTCGGAAGGCTTGCCGTAGCTCTTTATCGGCACCGTGCATGTTGGTGCCGTTGTCCGAATGTATTTCGGTTGGGCAGCCTCGACGGGCAGCGAATCGGCGCAACGCCAGTATGGCGGAGTCTGCGCTGAGGCTAGCGGCGATCTCGAGGTGGACAGCTCTGGATGTGAGACAGGTGAACAGGGCTACGTACCTTTTCTGGTGCTGACGACCGACGGTAACGGACAGTGGTCCGAAATAGTCCAGACCGGTATAAGTGAACGGCCTCTGGTGATGAGCGAGCCGCGTTCTGGGGTGGTCACCGGTCGCAGGCACGGGTGGTTGTGCCTTACGAATGCGACACTGCAGACATCGTGCCAGCACCATCTTCGTTGTTGGTCGCATTTTAACGACCCAGTAGTGTTGTCGTACCTCGTTTATAGTGAGTTCTGTCCCACTGTGCTGTAGATCGCGATGTGTCCAGTCTATGTATAACTGGGTGATGCGATGGTCACCGTGTAGTATCGGTGGACGTTTTACCTCTTCAGCTATTTCGTTAGTCGCTGCTATACGGCTTCTCAGTCGTATGATGTTGTCTTGCATTTCTATTTGCAGCGGCCGTAGTCGACTGTCTTTGTCCAATATCTTCTGTTCTCGCAATTTCGCTATTTCCGGAGCGAAAGACTGATTTTGGATGACTTGGACCAGTATCTTCTCTGCTTCTTGGAGAAACTCGGCTTCTATAGTTTGAGTTTTGGGTTCTGACTTCTTTGTAGTCAGTTTCCGAGAAGGTGGCGCAATTTTCTTCTTCTTTCGCCAGTCAGGATCTTTTTCCTCGTTCTGTCTAGTCCTCTTGTAGAACGTCTTTTCTGTCCGTTGTCGGCAGAGAGACACGAAACGTAGGACGGTTGCCGTTGCCCGAAGCAGTCGTTCCCATCTTGAAAACCTTGCTGGGTCGGGTATGACTTCGGTGAGTTGTCGAATGTTGGTTTTCTCGACGGAGGTGAGGGTCCTTTCTTCCCCCGTCTCGGCTGAGACTGGAGGTTTCTCGGTTGGCCATGAAGACGGTTCTTCGTAGAGAAAGTTTGGGCCACTAAACCACTCATGATGTGAGTCAAAGTGGTGTGGTACGTCACGAGTAGCGATATCGGCGATGTTCAGTTTTGTTGGTATCCATCGCCAATCTTCAACTTTGCTGTTCTCTTCTATAGCGGCTATGCGATGAGCGACGAAAGGTTTGTATACTCGTGCTCCTCTTCTGATCCATGTCAGGACGGTTCTACTGTCTGACCAATATGTCACCGATGCGGGCTTGACGTCGTGCTCGCGTATTACAGCTGCGGCCACGCGGGTTCCCATGACCGCGGCCTGCAGCTCGAGGCGTGGTATTGATTGTAGCTTCAGTGGTGCTACTTTCGCCTTTGCCATGACTAGGCTGACTCGATGGACGCCTTCTGCTGATGTGGTTCGCCAGTATACCGCTGTCGCGTACGCCATTTCGCTTGCGTCGGTGAACACGTGGACCTGTATTTCTGTAGCTTCGCTATATCCTGGATAGCATCTTGGTATGCTGATGCACTTGAGCTGTTTCAGGTGCTGTACCCAACATTTCCATTGGGTCGCCAGGTCTTTATCGAGTGACTGATCCCAATCGACTCCTCGCCTCCATGCCTCTTGCAGGATCTGCTTGGCTCGAATCGTTACTGGTGAGGCGAGTCCGAGTGGGTCATAGAGTGACATGACGATCTTCAGTGCTTCTCTCTTGGTTGGCACTTCCTTTTCTAAAACGCCTACAGGTAGGCGTGCGAGCGTCAAGTTGAAACCCAACGTATCTTCGCCCGGTCTCCATATTAGGCCGAGTATCTTCTCTGAATTTTCAGCGTTTCCGATACTGACGACTTCAGTTCGACTCTGCGTCGGGTCCAGATTTCCTATTACTTGGGCGCTATTCGATACCCATTTTCTAAGTTCCAGCCTTGCCTGATGGTGTATTTCTTTTACAGTTGTGGCGATGCGCGTCGTTTCTTCAACTGTTTCGTAGCTGTCGAGGTAGTCATCCATGTAATGATTGTGAATGATGGCTTCGACCGCCTCTGGATGCTCCTTTATGTACCTTTTCGCGTTCCAATTTTTTGCGAAAATGGCTGTGCAGGGTGAACTTGCTGCACCGAATATGATGGACGTCATACGGTATTCTTCAGGCGCTCCTTCTCTTCTATTGCCTCTCCACAGGTATCGGAGTGCGTCCCTGTCTTCGCTTCGCACCTTTACCTGCATAAACATCTCTGCTATGTCACCTGAGATGGCTATGCGGTGTCGGCGGAATCTCATCATGACGCCGGGTAGTGACTGCAGCAGGTCTGGTCCAGTTAGAAGGAAGTCATTTAGTGACAGCCCTCTAGATTTCGCAGCAGCGTCATGAACTATTCGAAGCTTTTCAGGCTTCATCGGGTTGAACACGTCGAAGTGTGGTAAGTACCACGTTTTTCCTGGTGTGTTCGTCTTGGGCGCCTTCTCTGCGTATCCCTTTTGGACGAGAGAGTCCATCTGTTCTGAGTATCTATCTCGAAGGGCAGGGTTGCTATCGAGCTTCTTTTCTGTTGAGACGAGCCTCTTGAGTGCTGTCCCGTAACTATCTGGCATATCTACATGTTCGTTCTTCCACAGCATGCCTGTTTCTATATGTCCATCCTCTAACTGTCGGATGTGACGGTTCAGAATATCTTCTGCTTTCTTCTCAGGATCGGAGTCTGGTCGTCGCGGATTAATGATTAGTGATTCTAATGCGAAAAATTCACGAAGTTGTTCGTCGAGGTCTTCATCGCTCGCTGTTAATCTGTTGACGTAGTGCACTTGGTGACCTAGGATTCTAGTATGCGCGCCGTGTAAAGTCCAGCCCAATGTGGTGAGTGAAGCGACGGGCTGGTGT
Organism: Dryobotodes eremita; assembly: GCA_917490735.1. NCBI lineage: Eukaryota > Metazoa > Arthropoda > Insecta > Lepidoptera > Noctuidae > Dryobotodes > Dryobotodes eremita. The sequence continues at coordinate 26,611,141 of OU823242.1, forward strand.
TTCGGGCCTGTTCGTATTTCGCTGGCCAGTAGAAGATGCCAGTTGTCCTGGCCGATGAGGATCTTCGGTACGCCAGTGTTGTATATAAGATGTTGTCTTAGGTCATTCAGGTGGTTGCAATTTGCGATGTCCTCCTCGTTCACTTTCTGCGGTGTTAAGTTGAGCCTCGGTATGGTGCGCGCTCTGAACGGCACCTTGTTCTTGATTGGGCTCTTAAGAGTGACTGTGATTCTTCGTGAATGGGGGGTGTCGATCATGTTGTTACCGATCGCACCGATCTTCAGAGGGTCGATAGGGCCCTCTGCCCCGATTTCCTTCGCTAGATCTTCGTCGATCAGGGAAACGGTTGATCCATCGTCGAGAAGCGCGAATGTGGATGCTTCTCCCGCCGGTCCGATGACCTGAACCGGTACTATCTTGAGATAGGCTTGGCTAGATGTTGTTCGCGAACTGGCTACCGTTTCCTGAGACTCCTTCTGTTCCTGGGCAGGGGGCTTCTCTATACCCTCTGCTGTGAGCTTCTTCTTATAGTGAAGAAGCTGATGGTGCGTGGCTGTGCACCCCTTGACCCCACACTTCTTCAGCTTGCAAGCGTGACTGAAGCGACGGATTCGCAAGCAGCGAAAACACAAGCCGATTTTCTTCGCGAGTTCCCATTTCTTGTCACTGGACGCCTCTTTGAATTTCGTACAGTCGGAAGCGTAGTGTCCTTCTTTATCACAAACGCGGCATCTGATCGTCGGTTTGTCTGTTGCTGTATGGGTTCTCTGCGTGACACGTCTTGTTGCTGTCGCTTCAACAGGGTTGATGTTCTCCGGTGGAGCGAAGGCGCTGCAGAAGCTGGCTTGTTCTGTGATGAAGTCACTGAAGAGTGAGAGGTCCGGTAACGATTGGTACTTTTCTGTGTATATTCTGTACCACTGTACACGCAGGGAGTTTGGCAGCTTTTCTGTCAGTAGTCGCATCAGCTCGGCGTTGATCAGGTAGTGATCCTTCTTAAGCGCGCGCAGAGTTACTACGCCACTTCTGACTCGACTCGCGAAGTTGCAGATGTCCCTGGGTGTCTCGCTGCAGCGCGGTAGACCGCGGAGCCTATCGGTTTCGGCTTGAGCGATCGAATCTGGACGGCCAAATTGCAGCTCGAGTTCTCTCATGATGTCATTCGGTTTAGCGTGTCCGATGAGTTCTGAGCTCACTGTCTCGAGTGCCCGTCCTCGTAGACTTCTTCGAAGTCTTGCTGTATTTTCAACATCGTTGAAGTAGGTTCGCGTCGTTTCGTAGATGGCGCGAAACGAAAGCCATTCGGTATGAGCTCCGCTGTAGTTCGGTAGCGTCATGATGGCCTTTGACGCCGAGGGGTGGTTCGATGTCCACTGTTCTGTTTTCTTGTCGGCGAGCGACGCTATAGCAGACGTTAACTCCGTTATGAAAGGGCGGAGTGAGTCTTCCCCCTTGGTGTCTTCTATGTGTTTCGATGGCACTATATTATTTTTCACTTCATTCACTTTAGGATTTAACAAAGGTACTTGCGTTTGGGGGTCCACTATACTAACGATGTCCACGGTGGGGGGCGGTGCCTCTCGGCTTCTGGTTCTATTGTCCCCTTCGGCGGCATTGACCTCGCTCACTGGTTCAGGCTCTGGTGCCTCTTCAAGCCAGGAACGCACGTACTCGTTGTTTGAGTTTCTATCATCCATATATTCACCGTCGGATTCTTCCTCCTCGGCTCTTTGAAGTGCTATTTGAGCGAGTTCCAACTTAATTTTCAATAAGTCTTCACGTGCTCTCGATTTTTTCCTTTGCGACCGTGTCGTTCTAATCGTAGTTGACGGCGGCCTACTATGTTCGATACGGGTGTCACCCCGGGTAGTCATCGGCATGGTACGGCTGTACGTTTTATTTAACGACTTTTCTATGAAATCACTTGGCTTCATTGTCGTATCTGAAGTTCCCTTCAATGTGGTTTCCTTCTCAGTAACAGCTGGTTGTTCTATCTGTTTCGTTACTTTGGATTGTGCCAGTACAGGTAAGTCTTCGGCTTCCATTGGAGCGATAGGACGTGGTGGCAGTGGTTGCTCGATCCCTTCAGTGGTGGATGGCGAACGTGGGGGTAACTGGTGACGGATAGCTGCGGACGTATGTCCCACCTCAACATTCACTGTCCATGCTTCAGGTGCCTTGCCTTGCGATCTTGTAACTGGCATGTTAACTCAAGTGGTTGTATTTTAAGATTGAGTCCCAAAAAATTCTATGTCCCAAATTCTATTTCAAAAAATCTATGTTCCAAAAAAATCTATGTCTAAAAAAAATCTAGTTCCCAAAAAAATCTAGGTCCTAAAAAAATCTAGGTCCCAAAAAAAATCTAGGTCCCAAAAAAATCTAGGTCTCAAAAAAATCTAGGTCTCAAAAAAATCTATGTCCCAAAAAAATCTATGTCCCCAAAAGATTCTATTTCTAAAGTAAATGTTCTATCTTCCAAAGTAACTTTCCACTAAGATGAGTTCTATCAGTTATAAGTCTTCAGGCATAAGTCTTCAGGCGTAACTCTTCAGGCTCAGGTCTTCAGACTTCATACATTTCGATACTATAAATCTTCTATGTTTAAAACGAATCTTCAACTATACGTCTTCAGGCATAAGTCTTCAGGCGTAACTCTTCAGGCTTAGGTCTTTAGACTTCAGGAATCTTGAAAATATCCGGTTCGACAGGACCAACAGATGTACCGGACGGGCGTGATCGCTGGACTCGATATATGTTCAAGGAGGTCGTAGTACCTATCTCGAATATACAGCATCGAGATAGGCCCCTCACTGTCTCAGCGCGCTGACGTCCTGCACCGACAGGTTGCAGTTATTTTCCGTATGTGACTATATCCCGAAGTCTATGTGGAAGCGGGTGTTTTTGGCGAAATGACACAACATAGGATAGTTTACAAGTACACAGAGTTATTATGGAAGTACTTACAGGTCCGTTCAGGTTATTTACTATAAACTACTTAAGCCTTTATTTTGGCTTTCCGATGACTACAAATGATGGACTTTCCCTGTTTACTAAGGTACGGCCAGTCTTTACCTTAACGAGAACCCTGTTTTACTTCCTCAATAAAACTTTTGAAAGCGTTTATTTTTACTAAGATCCTGATACAATATTTGTCGAAATACATGGAATTTTACAAGTGTTGGGTGATTTTAATGTACTTTTAGGCAGGTGACAGCACTGCCTATATATTGAAATTACAATAACAATAACATTTAAATAAATGTTCGGAGATATAACGCCTTGAATGGCTAAAACTAGAATTTATCACAAAATAATTGTCTTATTATCTATATTACTGCAAAATTACTAAAACAATCACATTCATATTACGCAGCCTTCAAGGCTGGTCTATTTACCTTTAACATTTACGCATTTAAAATACAATAAGTTAAAACCTCGGGGCGTGAAGCGCCTCCGAACGAGCGTCAGTTAAACCGACTTCACATGGTTATAAACATAATCTATTACCCCAGCTAAGCAGGCCTTTCTTAATGGTTATCGATCAAAGGGGTTACGTCCAGGGCTAGGTCTCGGTCTAGTGTACCTGGACGCACCAAAAAACTATGTACTTCTCAATTTATGGCCTACTTAACTGAGATTTTACATACATAAAACGCTATCTTGTAGCTAATTATATTTGAAACTATAAAACTACATGCTTTGAGCAGACTACGAACTATTTGGGTGACATCGTCGCGAACACATGATGTTGCAGTAGACATACATGATGCGTGTAAGCTTATAGGCCTTACACGGCTTCCCATCGTGGTAAACAAATAGATGCACACACATCAAAATCCAAGATATCAGGCAGAATCATAATCCAGAGCCACAGAAAAATGTCGTCGTATAGGCAAATAATCAGAATCCTTAGGCAAGCACTAGTTAACAGTAAATCTCTGAGTCCATAAGCAGAAGCAGTCGATAAAGTAGAAAATCACGGCAAATCGATGGGAAACACAAAATAACGAGAAACACGCGCAAGCAACAAACGACAAGTTGTCAGAAAATTGTACTCTGGGGTTGTCATTAGGTCGGCCGGTTGATTGACAGAAGAAATGTCATCTGTTTTTTATTGGCGATGTTGCCATACTCGAATTACACTCATTTCCGTGATGTCAAATGATGTCAAGTCAAATGATGACCGCTTTATTCTAAGCACAAACAATTATATTTATCTTCATATTTATATTCTGATGCAGAAATGTATTTCCTAAGTATATTAATGCAATACGTAAAGCAAAGCATTTTATGTAACTTGCCAAGATTTTTATTACATGGCAACATTAAAAGTTCAGCTTAGCCAAAAGTCATGAAGTCAAGCCAGAAAAAGAAAACTAAGCCATGATTATTTTTATCATTAAGAAACTAGTCAACTAAGTATTCATTAATGACGATTTTTTTGCCAGACTTCGATAGGCCAAAAGCTTGATTTGATAAAACTTAGTAAATTATTTCGTCGGTATCTATCACGGTCACATAAGTAGACGCTTACTAATTCTATCAACAATTTCCTTGCCATTGTTCTTTATTAAGCATAAAGTTCTAAAGCATAACATTTTTATGAACAATTTTGTGCGTTTTTTTTTCGCTGTAGGTAGCATGAAGCAAGCAAGCATACAGCATGCAAGCAAGCATACAGCATGCAAGCAAGCATGCAAGCAAGCATGCAAGCAAGCATGCAGCAAACAAGCAAGCATGCAGCATGCAAGCAAGCATGCAGCAGGCAGGGTTTCTGTCACGGCTCCGGCGCTGCGGGCCTCCGGCTGCCCCACGCGTGCTAATCGTCGCAGCCGCCTGCTCCTCAGCCCGCGGGCCGCCTCGCTCCTACGCGCCTACGCGATTTTAAATTACACTCTAGGGGTAGGACAAACAAGACTACGTGGAGTCGGTTTTGCAGCAATTCGGTTCTGTCACTAACTTTTGTTGCACAGCATATTAAATTTTTAACCAACAATACTCGTATTATGGTAATAGTCATTAGGCCTACTAACGTTATGCGAATCAAATTTATGCCCAAACAAATTAGTCTTTAAGATGATTATGCCAACATAAAATGTATGCCTAAAAAAATTATGCCGAAGTATTAATATGCCAAAACAAATTGTGCCAAAATCGTTATGCCGAAGTATATTAGGACAAAGAACATTATGCGAAAAGAAGGGATCCCATCCTACAATCGGAAAATAATCTTTTTAAATAGCATTTAGATTGTTTATTGACTTGGCAAGATTATGTTCTAATGGCCATTACATTCACGATACGTATTTTTTATGAATGTTTGAATGCTAAAACCCTTTACTGATAAAAACTAATTTTTTCATGGACCGACATAGAATCAGAAACTACCTCAAAACACCACATTCTTCGATAGTTTTCCTTTTCAGAAAGATACACAATCTAGCTGACACAAATTTTCTGAAAGGTAGGTGTTCTCCAGCAAATCATAATTGACACCTATCCAAACTTGATAAAAGTATGGAAGGATTCAATTTTTCCGTCTACAAAGCTGCATCGAAAGTGCATTGCCAACAAGTGCGCGATGTCCGGGCGGACGGCACGTTTCGCCCGAAGCTCACGTTTCGCTGACGACGTGAAACTCTGCTTACCCACCTCTTGAGATGTTTATACGGTTCAAGTCAGGTTCGATGTAGGTCGGCGAAGTAGGTTTTGGGAGTGAAAATTGTATGTTGATGGGGTAAGTTTTGTAGTACGAGTAATGTAGACATTTTGAGATTTGATATCACGTGGAATTGTGGATGAATAAAATTGAATATATGACTGAATGTTTTTTTTTTAATAAGGCATACCAGAGCCAAAGTAATACTTACTACAGGCACACCCACCATCTCCGGACTCGTCGCACAGTTCCACCACCCAGACGTACCTACGCAGTACGCGCCTCAACCGCGAGCGCCGCCGCGTGTCACCAGTCGATGCAGTTGCGTAGAGCTCGACCGGCGAGATTTTCTCCCTACCGTCTTCACCAACACCAGCACAACGGTGAGGAAGTGGACGATCACGACGGCGAGGTAGAAAACGACCACCAGCGGCCATGGAACCTCGAGGCCAACAGGCCCCGAACAAGGTCCCCGCTGTCGATGGATAAATGTGTCACGAATGCGATGAACGTAGTCCCTAAATAATAATGCGATGCGCGCTAATTGTGTGGCCACAGAGGGGGGAGTAACTTGACTGCGAACCGTGGTCGGATGCTCTCTCCACCTGAAGAGGCTCTCGTTAGGCAGCTGGATCCAGGGCTTGATCCAGAAAGCGGTACATCTGGACACGGCGCGTATTCTTAAGCTACAGTTTCCTCCTAGAAGAGCGGAGCTGCATCTAGCAGCCATTTTGTAGCGTCGAATGATGTCACTGTAACGTTGTCTATAGAAACAAGGTGACGTGATTTCCGAGAGAGCGGTGTTTGACACGGTAACGTCAAATACAGTGCGACGAAATCTTGATAAATTTTGTAAGAATTCACGAAGAGATTTATGATATAAAATGTATAGTTTAAAAAAAATTGTTTTATCATGGGACTAAATCGGTAACCCCCATAAACACTAAATGAAGGTCGTTTAGGTCGTCCATTTTCCATCTATAGAAACTTTTCTATTTAAATTTAAAAAGTAATAAGATGGCCGTTAAGCTATGGTTACGTTATGACTGCCATCTTTTACGTCCGCCGTTTCAACAGCCGCTTTATGGCGGCACCGCTTTCCTAGGAAACGAGTAGCTTTAAGAGGTTCTTCATCCAGGAGCTCTGACCACCGCTAGCTTGAACCATGTCGCCGATACCAGTGGGCTACTCAATATTTTTAGTCATGTTTTGAAATGAAATAAAGGGCAAGATAAGTAAATAACATCTTTGAAAAGTTACAACGATGGCAAACCTCGTCTAACCTCGCCTTGTGTAACTCCACTTTGAACACTTGTTCAAAAAATCAGTAAGGAGAGAGCTTTCCACGTCCGCCAATAATGTTATTTAGCGACCCATGTCACAGTACACAGCGGCCCAACGTAACCACGGGTACAATTCCATGTCCAAGGTTCGAACTGGGATTTTTGGGTGAACAGTTCACCTGGGAATAGAGTTCGAAGACTTATTACGCTAAGGCGGCTTGCTTCTGAACTCGGAGGAATTTATTAGTACCTACCAGATTTGCTCAGTACCTAAGTAGTTATTTTAGATTTAACTACGATCAGCCATATAAGTGTTTTTGTACAGGGTGGCAGGGACCATCGACACGCAAACTGTAACAATGAATTCAGCACAAGATTCTAGACCCCTAGCGTAGAAATTATTCGTCGGATACAAAGAAAAAAATCGGCTGTTTCATAGAAAAATGCAAAGGTAATTACGCAGTCAAAATGTATGGAACAGCAATTTTTTTTTAGCTCTTGAAAAATTTCGACGCAGGTTCAGAATTATGTACTGAATCCATGGTAACAGAAAGCGTGTCGATGTCCCTGCTGTCCTGCAGGTTTGTTGCTAGACTATTTGTTTTGTCATACCTTTTCCATTAAAACACTAGGAAGTGGTAAAGAGCGGGGTCTTTGGGGCTATCTTTTGTAACTTTTAACGTTTAAAAAGTGTTGATTCTACTAATTTGAATAAGCGATATTTGATTTGATTTGAGTAGCGCAGTGGCTGAGCTTAGGACCAATATTTTTAACACCCAAAGCTGAAATTCTCTTAAGAAGTCACAGAAAGTAAAGTCACAACGTTTAATCTAGAACAGGGATTCCCTGGGGTCCGACATAAACGAAAACTGATTTTGGGGGTGAACGAGGTCTAAAAATCAACTAATTAACACAAGTTCTTATTTAAAACTTTCAAGATACTGCATAAGTTGTGTTACGGGTTACATCCATCACACTGATTTTTTTATTTTGTTATCTTTACTTTGCGATTTTAACTTTAACTTTGTTTTTTTTTTTTCATAACGTATTTTTACGTAAACTGTATTAATAATTATTAATTACACTTGATATTTAATGAATTTTATGTCGATTTATTTTGTTAAATTTTGATAAGAAAATGATGTTAAGCTTACTAACTGTTAAGTATTTTTTTCCTAAAGTAATTTGGATATGGGGGTTTGCGGTATCAGTTCATTTTGGAAAAGGGGTCTCTTGCCCAAAATTGTTTGGGAATCACTGGTCTAGAATAACTGTTTCTAAAAGAATCTACAAACCCAATAGCTGCAGCAAGCCGGTTTTTTATTTCTGAAAAGTAAATAATTAGAAATATTCGTTTAATTAGGGACTTTTATGACGGCAATGCGTATGCCGTACCCTAAATATACACACTGCTACAGATTAAATTTGGGCCAAGAACCTAAACAGGCTCTTCGTATTATCACCATTTGGTTGAGACAAAATTTTATGAAATATGCCCACATCAAGTCGGTTCAACCTCAAGACCCCAAAAAAATCATTTCTTTGAGACTCATATCTAATACAATTCACTAATAAGTGATGTAAGTCTTCCACAACTCCACACTCCAAACAATTAGTCGAGTTAGTTTTTTTTTTATCATGAACGTAAACTTATTACATGGAATGTGTCTAGATCTGAGTCTATGAGCTGTAACAACAAATTTCCTACTTAAGTTACTATTGATAAACCAGGGCACACGAAAAGGCTGTTTGCATGGTTTTATACCAGATCCCTTTTTCCAATGAACGTTTATCAAAATACTCCTTTTCCAATCATCGTAACACTTATTTTTAGGTAAAACTTCTGCATAATCTAACGTTATAATAGTTTCTTTCCCATTTTTAGAAATGATACAATTACGACATTACTCAGATGTATCCCGACGGCATTGACTCATTTATAACAATAGCTAAACAGCCGGTATATGTCCGAATTAGCTGGTTAACATCACAATGTTATTATGACGGATTCGGGTCAGATTGTTTCAAAATGTTTATGTTCCGATATTTTTCATTTTTATGAATGAGGTTAACAGGTAATTTTTTTCAGGTTAATGTAGTACCTGTTAAGTTTTACCTGAATGTTATGATTCATTTTGAAAGTCTGGTTTTCAGGTGAGAATAAATATATTGCCGGTGATGTCATCTTTCTTACACTTTTCTTAAGATTAAAATAGTCTGACTTAACTTCTATTTTCAATCAGCAAAGCTATTAAAATTGTCTTTATCAAAAATAACACTGCTTATGAATAGCTAGCTTATTCTCGCAGTTTCGCCCGCATGGATGTCGGTGTTATATCCCACGGGAACGTACTACAGGGATTAAAATTCGTATGTGTTAATGAATCCAGCACACTAATTGCGTAACCAACTATAAATCAGAATCTTGAATGTTATTGAGCTGTCAAAATGAAATCCATTCCTACTGTTAGCGTGTTACGCAATTACAACTACCCCGCAGGTTATAGGTAAACTATCTGCGTGCCAAATTTATTTCAAATTCATTCAGCTGTTCTTGCGGCAATCCGGAACATACATCCAGACAAACAACAAACTGACAAAAATTCTTTGTTTATAATTATGTGTAGATAAGATTGGATTTATTTACATATACACGGGTCATGGTATTTACAGGAACACGGGGGTCTTGGTATTTATTTAAATGTACACGGGTCATTTTATTTCAGACCCAAAACAGTTGGGGCCGGACCCCCAGCACGTGTTTGAGTACTATACACATATATGCCATTTACTAGGTTTGTCTTTCATTTCATTGACTTGAATGTGCTTTGGCGGCTGAGAGTATGTCATGCTCACTCAAGTGTCTCGCTGGTGGTCGCGTGTGTGTTGGATCATTAAGTTCCCTTCAAAATGGTTGAGCTAAATGGTGCTGATCCATACGTCATGTTCGTGAACGAGCGCCGGCAGTAGGGACTGGTCATCATCTCTTAGCTGCCACCGCTTATTTTAATTTAATTTAATATTTGAATTACTTTTGTCTCTTTATTACGGACGCTTTTAACGTTCTGCATCGTTCTCACATGCATAATTTCAACATGAATGATGTAACCAATATTTTTTAACCATATTTTGATTTAAAGAGTGTCCATGGAGTTTCTTGCCAATTCTTCTCCATAGGTACCTACTACGCTTTGGAATGGACAACTAGGTTCATGTTTCTGACTGACCGACCCCTTGACAGTTCAAAAGTGCCTGTAATTGGTTTATTTGAAATAAATGCTTTGAGTTTGAGGTTTCAACGCTATTTTAGCCACTGCTGTATAACTGTTACAATCTGCCGAGAGAACTCTGAGACTTTAAGCTGGTTGCAACCTGCTACGTAGGTTACTCACCACAAAGGATTGGCTAATGTAGCTTTCACAAAGCTGCCTGACTAAATAACGTGCGTATCGTAACCGTTAATCCATCTTTATGACACAGACCTCGGTACCTCGTAACAATATTTCAAGCATGTTTAATAAAATGAACCGTGTGTTGCCAGCAACATTTTTCCATATTGATGGAACTTTTGTTTATCATATGAATACGAAACTTCAGTGTCGCTAAATGTCCGCAGTACAAGGCTTACCAGAATCTCGAAATCGAACAGGGAGTTCCACAAATTACACAAACCACTGTTCTATTTTCACTTCCACTTGAAAAGATCCAGTTTCTAATAAAAACTTTGAACAATAAACAAAAATACATTATGAGTTCGGCATACATTGCAGGTTTTGTACATAAGGATTCGAATCGCGTAGTGTACGGGGGGCGATCTAGTTAACATAACTTTATTAGCACGGCTCAGCTCGCTTGTTCGGTATTCTTCTTGTTAAGGTTCCAGTGTAAACTTTAAATTGGATTCGATAGTTGGGGTGAAAATGCGGAAAGCTAGTAGTGATCAATAGCACTTGGATGTAGCGTGGACTTGTTCTAGAATTATTTGTGTGCATTTTGTGGAACCGGTTAACAGAATACGATTTGTTTTTTGCCTTTAAGACAGGTACTGTCGAGTTGACTATTCACTGAATTCTCCTAACACTGTACACCTACTTGATTGATCTGGAATGTAGTGCGACGAAGCCATCGAAATTCCAATGATCCCAACATTGACGAGTTGATCTATCATTGAATGACACATAAAATTAAGGTCCAGTTGATAGTTGGTAGTACGTTATACATTTACAACCCACAATTACGTTATTTAAGGTACAGAAAGTATTGTTCCATCGATAATAATATGTAACATAGAACCCCCTGAATCTTGTAAGTACCTATATCAATTTCCATTTCCGAAAAATGACCATTCCAAGACCCAAAAATACACAATTTAAAAGAGTATCTCTTAAAGTTAAAATAAATCTAACGACTGAATTCAATTAGTTGAACAAACAATCTATGGGGGTTCGAATGAATCATAATGGAACATTTTTGTATTAATTTATTGGACCACCGGGAAGCTATCTCAGTGTTGGTAAAGCAGACTATGCGCGACCCGTATAAAATTTGTTTGTTTTAGTTTTTTTAGACTTATAGTCTGCTGTCGACGTGGAAAATTTGCAACTGTCGACTTTTATCCCTCCTTATCAAAAAGTCAATAAGCAAATGGTCCTAATAGCAAAACGACCTACCTTGTAATGAAAACGACACAGTATTTTGCGTAGAACATGCCAGGCCCTGCAGTCTTGACATAGATACCGACAAAAATCTGTCGCTAAGTCATATCGATGTCAAATTTCTTTAATAGATTTTCAACCTTATGCTTTGGAAATAAAGTTGAAAATCTATAAAAGGAATTTGACATCGATACGACTTAGCGACAGATTTCTGTCGAGACTGTAGGCCCAGGTGGACCAAAGTCATCTTTAGATTCTAGGAAAGCGTTAATTACCTAACGATAACAATACCCCAAACCTCCGATTCCAATCATTATTTACCTATAACACTCCACAGTGATGATACATAGGTGGTCAAATTTAACGTATTACTTAAATGCAATTACAGATTTGAGGGCCTAGACAAATGGCATTCGCTACTATTTTTGCACCTGAAGTCGAGGTGTTATGGTGAATTTTAGTTCATGACGACTAATTTTATTCCACACCTTTTTAATCGCGATTAAAAATAGCCAGATTTAGTTAGACAACCAAAATTTTAGGTTAAAAAAGAATAGCTAAATTGCCATTTTCACTAAATTAATAATCTTAGTGCTGTCAAACTAAAATATAGTTAAGTTGTGTCACTTTAGGCTATTTCAGAATGAGAAATCGTCGTTTGACAGGAATAAACAAAATTTTAGTGATTTTTAGTCTACTTTAGAGAATTTTGTGACAAGAGAATCGGCACTAATGTTAACATCATTCAATTCTATGAAACGAATCGACCGCATCGAACGATTACTTCCATAGTGCGTAGCCAAGTGGCACTTTTTGACAAGCATTATCGCTAGTTTTCGATTCGTATGATGGAAAAATTTGCAAAAGCAATAGCGATTGTAAAAACAGAATCGCTCCGAATGGAATGCCATTTGTCTATGCCCTCAGATCAGTTGCATTTTAGCGACACTTTCGACAGCATCTCATTGTGGGAGTTCGTAATTTTATGAAAGTTTTAGTGATGGAACTAAATTATCATGGTACTTACTATACCTTTTTAATAAAGTTGATGATCCGTTATTTTTTTAATGTAGAACTGTTAGGATTATATAGTGAAAAATAGTTAAAAAATTCTTTAACTTACTTGTACACTCATTTTTTATATATTATACCTCCATATAATTATGTACATTTTATCCAGTATATTTGAATCCTACTTTCTTTTTCTTGCAGAGCGTAGTCCCTCAAGTTTTTCGAAGAATGGCTCAAACACGAAAAACATGACCTAGACTAATTTTGTTTCATCTAAATTTAATTTTCTTGATATCATTGAAGAATCTAAAAGGCCAATCAAGATGAAATTAGCCAAGTAATTATTCTTCGAGAACTGCTAGCAAATAGACTTCTGTGAGTAAGCCAAAGGACCATTTCGTAACTTTGAATAATAGTTGTTTGACAGGTGAGGACATTCAATTCTACAATCCGTGTGAATGTGAATCAAGCACAACCTTTTAAATCCATCAGCTAACGACCCTACTTCAATGGAAAGACCTTGGAATGACTTTCAAGATTTATCGTTTAACTTTAAAAACACGTTGAGTCGTCAAAAAAACGTTGAGTTAGTAATCTCGTTTAAGTGGGAGAATTACGGACTGCTGCAGAAGTAGCTTCGCGCTCAACGGTAAATACAAATATAGCAAAAAATATTAGAAACATAAGTCATCTGAATCAGTCCATATTAAGAATACTAGTTCTTTGCAGAGGGCATGACAAGTGGTGCGAGATTTGGTGATTGCATTAACCATTTTTTTCATGAAATGACGAGAACGATAAAAAAATACCCACAGTCCAAATCGAACACAAGGAAAAATCGCAAATTCACGCCCAATATGCAGGATGGATCTGGTCGTCCCTGCAAATTGGTTTTTCACTGTCGACTGAATCGCACGATGAATGGACTGCGTCACCGCCTCTTCCCATTCCGTTCCTACGACAAATTCGAGGCATCGAAGTTTCGTAAATCCAATTATGAGTTAGTGCCCTTGTAATTATATTTGTGAAGGTCATGTTACAATTAAGGAAATAATCGCTACGTTAAATGGTACAATTGCCTTGTTCCTGGATAAGAATGAGCTGTAGATAATGTTGATTAAAAAAAAATTGCAAACATTTATAAGCACGATGAAGCTTATAATATTTGTTAGAAATAAGTACCTATTTAATCAATATGCGATTGCCCTTCTTCACTCGACATGTCTAGAGACACGTGTCGCGAGAAATTTGTCCCCTAGGAATAAGAAGCTTTATCGCTAACAATACTTGTCAGTCGGCTTAATGAGAGCTCTGACGGTCGTGACAAATATTTGCAATATTACAAATACCTAACATATCATTTTATGTAAGGTACTAAGGCAAATGTAGAATTTAAGAATCTGTGAAGGCTCGATATGTCTAGAGATACGTGTCGTGAGAAATTTGTCCCTTAGGAATAAGAAGCTTTATCGCTAACAATACTTGTCAGTCGGCTTAATGAGAGCTCTGACGGTCGTGACAAATATTATTTTATGTAGGGTACTAATACAAATATAGAATTTAAGAATCTCTGAAGGATTCAGTCTGGGGAAACCGCGCATCCCATTATTTGGTAATTGAATAAAGCATTTATATTGCACTACATTATAATCTTAGAAAGATTTCGTCGAATATCTGAGTAGCCGGCGCGAGCGTCATGCGATGATCCTCACACATACCAGCAGTTAAGTGTTACCTATAGCATAGCTTCACACTCGGTAATCTCTGCACACTTGGATTACGTTCAATCCTCGTGATAAATGATAAATGATTTTATTTCCTTAAGTAGGTTTGTACAAACACTTTTACACGTCAATCATATATTTTAAACTAGATGAGGTCAGCGTTTCCTATGTGACTACTCTAGATAAGGCCGAAACAAACTCAAGAGGTCAGTCTCTTTTAAAAGTCCAGACAATCTTATTCAGATCATGTGAAGACCATGTAGATTGGTATCTGAAATGGTCTTTCGAGGAAAGAACCACACAGATTGAGTGGACCTGACCAGTCAGTGCACGCATTTGATAGTAATCGTGCAGCTCAACAGTTCTTGTACGTGTCACCACAAAACAAATAAAACTAGTAAACAAATCAATTCCCAACTGATATTCACGACCTATTTTAGCATCAACACAAAAACTGACCATAGAAGTGGCATTAAAATATGTCAATTATGAAATATCTGATGCGGCGACACACTATGCGGAAGATCTGCGACGGAAGTTCGGCATGATTACGCCTGCAATGTCATTTGAATTACTGACGACACATTATCCAAAATCCATTAGCCGAAATTACGTTGCGTTATAGCGTACACTTCGGTCGACTTTAAAAAAAAAAACATTCGAAAACATGTTTTTGAATGTCTCTAAATGTTTTAAAATCAGCCGCGGAACTTCCGTCGCGGATCTTCTGCATGGTGTGTTTAGACAGACAATGTTGCCATGAAAGCTAAATTCTCCAAAAAGCATATAAATAGTGGATTCATATTACTGTCATGAACGATAAGCTCGATAAATCAGTTATTTGTTACTAAACACAAAACATTTTGCAAATATAATTGGACTATTGCTCCAAAGCTAAGAATAATATTTTTGTATTTTATGGGACAGTCTGCTCCTCCAAAATATCTTCAATTTGTTCGAACTTAACTCAGCTAATACAGCAATAATTCAAATCTTGACATAATACTACTCTAAAAAAACGAGTTAGTAAAAGTCTATTTAATAGTTAACGATGAATGAAACCTACCATCAAAATCCTGCTTATTGGCAAACGAGTATAATGTATTTTATAAATATAAATACTATACTCTGGTGAGTAAGGTAACCCCATTGCTACCGTCCCAGGTTCTGCGTTTAGATTTTGCAAATAATTGCATTTTAATATTCAAATTTAATATAATAATTGTTTCTTCTTGATTTTTCTTTGTGCATCTTAATAAATAAGTGCTAATAATACATACAAAGTAAAGCCTTGTAATTGTTTCATATAGTGTACATACTTTAATTCATAACCGCTTTTGAAATTAAGAAACATCAGATCTGCCATTCTTCATTAACATAACTGGCAAAATGAGGGTGTACTCTAAATATCTGTTTACCCCCTATAACCGTCCAGGCGTGATGTTATGTTATGGAATGGTGTAAACAATACATAAGACATACGATCGCATCAATCGCGGGTCATTTGCTCTTTGTTATCGAAGAGTTCCATTGTCTATCTCCGAAAATCTTCATAAAATCCTAATATAAAACCTTTGAAACATATGCATCTAAATAACGGAAATCCCATCCAAATCGGATCAGTAGTTTTTGAGAAAGTCGCGGACATACACAGAACCTCCTTTTTAGAAGTCCGTTAAAAAAAATGTATAATATGTTAAGTACATAAATGTTAAATTTTTGTCATTTGATCGTTTACTTTTTCGACATTTGCAATTTAAAATTAACGAATAATAAGCAAAATCCAAATGAATTAAACTTGTCACAAAATATCCATATACAGGATAAAATATCCAGTGCGCAAACGATGGCCATGAATTCAGCAAATGATTCTTCTACACCACCTAGCATAGAAATTTTTCGTCGGTTATCAAAAAAAAAAAGCTGTTTCATAGAAAAGTGCAATACCTACGCGGTCAAAATGTATGGAACAACATTTTTTTTTAATATAGTTATGTATATATAATGTGTTCTTTGTAAATAGATTCAATTTATGATTACTTCGAAATAAAAAGCTAAATTGCGTTGCTCTGAAAATAGGATTTTTATTAGACCACGTTTGAACATTTTGCAACAAAGTCTTACGACCAAAATTACATAGTAATATTACCTGAAAAGAGAAACAACATCTAAAGCTATTATTTCACAAGTTCTTACACTTTATTACTTTTCTCAATTGTCTTTTAGTTTCACATAACCTTCCTTCATATCTCAGTCGCCAGGGACATCTCAATTCTCAACGGTCAAACGCCAATGAGACTGCGAGGGCAATTTTTAAATAACCTAATGAAGAGGAACGATCTACATTTACATTTTTTTTCATACACACTTTTTGCGTTCCTCTAAATTTGTTCATGAGGGTATAAGAAAAATAAAACAGTATAAAAACAGTAGGTACCCCTACCCCATACAACTCCAGGTAGAAAACAAGTGACTACATGTTTCCAATATTTCCATTAAAATATTGAATGTGCCATAAAATGCATTTATTTATCATACATCCGATGTTTCGATAGCTGAACGAATATTAAAATAGATTAATATTTTTCCCAATTCGATTATGTCACTATTCGAATCATGATATAATGTGAATTATTACTGCCGGCAACATATTAAATTTTTAAAGCACCTTTTGCAAAACTCCGACATATATTCTTTTTTAAACCAGCCCAAGTGCATGTCGGACTACGCACAATGAAGAGTTCCGTAGTTAGATTGAATTTAACCCAAGAACAAACATAACCTTGTAGTTGAAAATGATGTTTAAAAAAAACGTCGTTCTGATGTTTTCCATAACGGAGCTGTTTTGTAAAACAGCGAATTAAGCAATTTGTCTCCGAAATGTACGTATACATACTAGTGCTGTGAATTTTTTCACGTTCAAAAACAACCGTTTATATGGCAGGAGGGGACATACACTTGCCTCTTAACAAAAATGAGCACTAATAAAGCTTAGTACTTCGCAAACGGATCCCTGAATCGAAGAATGGTTTTCACACACCAGAAAAAAACCATACCCAATGTATGGTATAGGGAGGTACACTGAAAAAAAAACAGGTTTTTTTACTATTGTCGGGGGGATACCCATGCCAAATTACAGCTTCCAAGTACTAGTCTCTGAGCTAAGCCGCGGACAGACAGACAGACGGACATGGCGAAAGTTTAAGGGTTAATAATGGAAAGAGGAAGTTTAAGTATTCACACCAGTAAATTAACACATAACAGAATATTTAAATTGTCTATGAGTTATAAAGGATTACAAAATGCCGAAGCCATTGATAAATAATAATTTATCAGAGGCATCGGCTTTGGACTTTTTATTAATATAGATTTCATAAACATGGACAAAGTTAACGAACTCATGAAACGATTATAGTGATTTTTAGAACAAAGGAATCTTTTTTAATAATGTCTCTTTATTCATTCTGTAGCGACCCCACCCCTGCTTCTGTCCATTTCGATCTATCCCCCATTTGAGTTCAGAGACGCACTTGTATTACGTTACTACAGATTACCAATCTCTATGCCCAAAATTATATGGCTGTGGCTGTGATGAATTTAACGTTGATCATGCTCAAAGGGTGGTCTACTAACGTTTGGCCATAATGAAATTAGAGATTTATTTTGTGACATATGTCAACACGGTTGGGCAAATGTAGTCAAAGATCCCATAACCTCCGAAGGAGACTGCGGACTACGTGGAGACCTTTGCTGCCGGGGTGTTTGGGATTTTCAAAGGGAGGCGTTATTTGATATCCATGTCGTAGACACTGACGCTCCTTCTTATATTTCACGCCCTGTCGCCTCTGTACTAAAATCCGCCGGAGAAGAAAAAATTAAGGAAATATTCAAACACTTGTGAAATGTGACATTCACACCCTTTACTGCTTCCGTTAACGGAATCTTCGCATCAAAAATGTCTACCTTCGTAAAACATCGCAATCACTGACCGCTGAAATAGGTCCTTTAGCGTAATGAGGGGTTGGCTATGATCAAGAATCATCATTTCAATAATCCGTGCCACTAGCATGTGCATTCGCTGCACAAGGCACACATTTTAAACCAATAGCCAAAAGATTTGGCTTCGACGATGGAGCAGCCCTATCTAGACAAGACTGATGTTGCTGTTGACGAAATGAGAACGTTGATTGGGAAAAAATCACTATGCATAAATGAGCCTGTTTTCTTAGTTAATCAATCAATAATTTAACAGTACTGTAGTTTTAGATAAATACTTATGTGATGACTACGAATACATCAATATTAGATTAATATTATGTGTAAATTATACTTTTGTTAAGATGTAAAGAAATACGTTCCCGGTGTACTGAACAACAGTGTTCAGTCGAATTAGGTTAAAGCAATTACACTTTTGTGTCAAGATTTAAAGAAATATTATAGTGTTACAAACCGTGTGCTTGATGGAATTTCCCAACGGCAAAAACGACGAACTATCATACAAACTTTCATCACCTATTTACCCTTTTAGGGAGTGAATTTTTAAAAATCCTTCCCTAATGCTCACTTTCGCTATATAAAGTAAGAACTCTTGTGAAAAATTTCATGCTTCTAGACCCATGGGCATAGGTTGTGCGTCGTCTGTTCAGTGAAAGAATGAATTTTGAATTTAAGATTTTAATGAAAGATATTGTTATCATGGAAATAAGATGTAAGCATTTCTAAACACAGGGTCAAATTAAATTAGCTAGCGAAACTCCGCAGGCATGATGGGCATCGATATCTAAACACGATAAAATAATAAAATATTTGATGTTTTTTAGGGGTCGACCAACTGGTAGTGTTGATACATGACGTAAGAGTTGAAATAATATGTTTTATCGCGTTTAGATATCGACACCAAAGTGATATTACTTGTTGACACCAAAGCGGTCGACGACCCCACAAAAAAAATCATCAAGTTAATATATTTTTTGTTTTATCATCATGTTTAGATATCGATACCTATCACGTCTGCGAAGTTTCGCTAGCTAATTTAATTTGCCCTGTATATTGCAGAGCTACTAATAAAATTGTTATATAATATTAGCGCATTTAAAAACAAATTATTGAAATGTCTGAAAGAACATATGTTTTATGATATTAAAGACTTTCTTAACAATAAACTATAAATTTCTGGACTTTTGTCATTGCGGATAATGCTGAGATAAAACTATTATAGTATTGTATTGACCTTATATCTGTGACATTGACCAACAATTAACTAATAATTATTTTACACGCAATTGCTATGTATCCTGTAAACATGAGGACTTTTCATTAATACCTGACTGTAACAACTTTATTATATAAGGTGTATCTATTCATACACGAAATATCTGAAGGGATCATTGTACTCATTATTATGAACAACTATTACTATAGGGCAAAACGTGAAATCGCAAAACAAAAATCTGCTGTTCCATACATTTTGACGAGTTCTGCGAACTTAAATGTAGGGAGCAGCTGATATTTTTTTCGAGATTTCAGGTTTGGTCCCATAGTAAAAGTTGTTTGTAATGATGAATACAATTACCCCTTAAGAGATTTCGTGTATGACTAGATATACCTTATATATACCATGATTAAGGCAAAAAAAATTTTTACTAAAAGTGCCAAATTTAACGTAATACCATCTAAAAAAGCAGGAAAAGATACAGCAAAAGTGGGAGTTATAGTTTAAAGTATTGTTACAAACTGCTGGGGACTATTAGACATTGAAAATTAATACGTTGCTTTATATGTGGCTTAAAGAATACTTCCTTGAAGAATAATTTGATTCTAATACTTACTACAAGAGCCACATTGCTATATTATCCGACTTATGAAATGATATTACAGGTGTGATAATAGTGCATTGCTATTTTCTAACGATTGTAAAATGACGTTAACTTTCTCTGTTCCCTTATTTTTTGTGTTTTGTGGGTGCACTATATGCATCTCTACCTAACCCTTCGGGGAATATGGGTGTGTTGTTATGGTACGTTATTTTATTTTAAAACCATCGACTATCATAGTTTTTTTAAATTCAAGTATCGTACGTTTGTAATCGGCCTAATTCAGCCTTTACAAAGTCTGTGAACTGTGAAAACTCTGTGATCGTCCGTCGAATCGCATTTAATTTTGGAGCAAGGGGGAATCTTTCATTGCATATAATTACATTTGGAGTTAAAACTTTTAAAACCTCGTATTGCAAGTAACAAAATATTATAATATATTTTTCTTTTGCTTACACCACACAACAGTCAATCAAAACATATTTAGTAGCTCAATGACAGATATTCCAAATAAATGAAAATGTATCGTGTTCAATGTTTCGTTAGTAATGAAAAACCTGAAGGTTGTGAGAATTGCCAATCACTTAAACACAAGGCCCGCGTTAGCCCCGTGTAGACCCAAGTAAGAATTGGATAACGAAATAACATAATGACAT
Source organism: Dryobotodes eremita (assembly GCA_917490735.1). Lineage (NCBI taxonomy): Eukaryota > Metazoa > Arthropoda > Insecta > Lepidoptera > Noctuidae > Dryobotodes > Dryobotodes eremita. Next base: position 26,631,942 of record OU823242.1, read on the forward strand.
GACAATGTACGAAAGGACTAACTGTCTTCTTTGTATTGTCTACGATTTATGAAACTGAATATGTTTTCAATTTTGAAACACTATCGTTTTGAAAGGAAGTAATGTTTTACCTAATAATGATTTTAGTATTTATTGTATATCATCTGTATCCAAAACCTGCTTCCCTGGTGTGAAATGGTAGGACGCTTGCGGTATAATTTTTTTTTTACTATGCAGAAGCCTAATAAAATTTGCCTCAGTCCATTTTTTCTGTGAGACGGTATTCCTCCTAGATTCCCTGATAAAAAAAGATTTTTGGCACACATGCCACAAAGTACATATTTTGCAGTTTCCCAAACATATTGAAACATGAGCTCATTATTAAACATGTTTCCACAAAATTTGTTACCTCTACTAAACAACTGCCTACCGTCATTTCGTACGGAATGAAAGCTCATTTTGCAAATTAAATGTTTGGTTGCAAATAGAATGGGAGCCGTAACATGGAAATTGTCATGCCGCCGTGTTTACCAACGTGTGTGGGTACATGTACCACTAAATATGTTAACCAGTCTCTATGTATTATTTTGTGTAGTAGGTATATGTAGAGAAAACAATACTAGTCCAGCGTTTGAATAGAATGTTGGAGAGTAAATTTTATGGCCTAATTCATTCTAGATTCTAAAGTTAATAATAATAGGTAAAATTATAAAAACCTTTAAACGGCTGAACCCATTTTGATAAAACATGTCTAAGAACCACCGCTAGAAAACCTGCTTTCAAATAAAAAAACCTCATACAAATTGGTTCACCGGTTTAAGAGCTACGGTGCCACAGACAGACACACACACATAGTGGTCAAACTTATAACACCCCTCTTTTTGCGTCGGGGGTTAATAAATCGTGCTCCGGTATTTTTTTTGGTATCAACATAATAATAATCTTAAATTCACTAACAGACAAGGCACAGCCATTACCAATGGGTCTAAAGTTTCCTTATTTATAGTAAGCAGGTAGACGGATTTTTGAAAACTCGTCCATTAAGAGTTAAATTATAGGAAGTTCATAATTTTTGCAGATGGGAAATCCCATCGGGCACACGGCTTATTGTCTAATAACTAAGGCGATAATAATATTTTTTTAGGTATATAAAGGTAGTTGGACTACCAAATACCTTTATACTTTACATACTTTATATACTTTACATACTTTACATACTTTGTAAGTCCGTCATGTACTAACATGACGGACTTACAAAGTATGCATTATTAAAAGAACATGAGGTACATACAAATTGTTGGGTGGAGCGCTATTCTCCTAGCTAGATCATTTAGTAATTAATCTGTATTTAGGAGAGACAGTTTCGACTCCCTATTTACGAATCACAAATAGTGTGGCGTTGTATGTTTTCGGGGCTTAACATATAAAAATAAAGGATTGCTGGTGTGGTTGTAGTGAGTGTGTGTTTGTGTGTGTGTGTGTGTGTATGTATGTGTGTATGTGTGCGTGTGTGTAGTATGTGTGGGGGTGTGTGTGGGGGGTGTGTGTGTGTGTCGAGTAATGATAGTGTGAGATTTGAATTGTGAGCCAAACCAATTTAAAAAGGATAATTAAAAAATATATATATTAATTATCCTTTTTAAATTGGTTTTAATGGGTCAATCAATCTGCCTAGCCTAACCGGATGCAGCTAGATACATGGAGCGACTGCCTTTCCGACCTCCACAACCCAGTACTGAGTTACTGGGCCCCTTGGCAAAATTGATTGTCAGACTTTTAGGCTTCTGACTACCTGTAACGACTGTCAAAGATCAACAAATGACAGCCTTGACCAACTGCTTAAAGTGCTTTCCAAGACACGGAGGGGTTTCGGTATGTTATGGATGGTCACCCATCCACGGACCAACCTCGGCAAGCGATGCTTAAACCTTGACGATCGACCCATGCGTCTGTTTTATTTAGCCACGACCCCGTCCAGATAGATAAAGATGCGTTAATTTTATTGTCCAAGCATAGGAACTTAAATTGATAAATAAATTATAAATTTAATTAAATAATTCTAGTTCAAAGGATTATCTTTTGTAAAAAGGGCCTACGACTCCATGATATGTAATAAAAGGTACATAAAACACACGAAGAATAACTGTCGTAAAAAGCATTTTTTTGTTTGCAGTGAGAAAAACTAGCAAGTAACAATGGTACTTATCCTAATCCTAACTAATATTATAAATGCGAAAGTAATTTTGTTTGTTACCTTTTCACGCCTAAACCACTAAACCAATCATCCTGAAATTTTGCATATACGAGGGCGGCACTGAAAATTTCGGGAATCAAGGAAGTGACACAACATTACTATTTAAAAATGTATTTATTGCTTTTCGAAGTATTCTCCGCGAAATTTGACACATTTTTCCATACGATGGAACCAATCATTGAAGCAACCATTCCATTCGGAAGTTGGGGTCTCCAAAATAGCCGTTTTGTAGGCGTCCACTGCTTCTTCAGGTGATGAAAATCTCTGTCCACGCAATTTATTCTTTATTTTAGGGAAAGTATAGAAATCATTAGAGCTTAGGTCGGGACTGTACGGCGGATGGTCTAACAATTCTATGTTTTCTTGCTCAAAAACTGTTTTGTTCTGTGCGTGGTGTGAGTACTCGCATTGTCGTGATGGAGGATGATGCGGCGGTTGCAGTTCTCTTTACGGAGTTTAGAAACGACCTGTGGCAAACAAATGCTAGCATACCATTCTGCATTAACCGTTCTTTGTCCCTCAAGAGGAATAGTCGTAACATGGCCGGTTTTGGAGACAAACGTGGCCACCATTTTTTTTGCAACACTCCGTGAACGTACAATTTTTGTTGGTTTTAACTCATTTTCGAACACCCAAACTCGTGACTGGTTTTTTGTTTCGGGTTCGTACGCGTATATCCGGGATTCGTCACCTGATACGATGTTGTATACAGCATTTGAGGATCCTGCGTGGAATCTTTCGAGAGTTCTGACGCACCAAGTAACGCGAGCCGCTTTTTGCTCTTCACAGAGCGAATGCGGTATCCATCGGGAAAGCAACTTTTTTACACCTAATTGTTCATGCAAGATTATTTGTATTTGACTCATGCCAATGTCTAAAGTTGCCTGAATTTCGCGGTATGTCACATGTCGATCTTCCTCAATCAGCTTACGCACAGCATCAACGTTTTCTTGGGTGACTGCAGTTTTTGGACGACCTTGACGGGGATCATCACTGAGCTTGACACGTCCACGTGTTAAATTGTGGTTTTGGATGGGGCTTCATCACCAAATGCAGAAATCATCCGGTCAACACACTGTTTTTGTGTTAAACCACTTCGAAAGTCATAATAAATCATCGCTCTTGAATTTTCTCGAGTCAATTCCATTTTCTCAACGACTAAACAAGTTTGACAAAACCTTGTGACAAGACCGAGAATCGTTTTTTAAATAAATAAATGGTATTCGATGTTTAAAACCAAGGAGTTTTCAATTAAAAAGATTTTAATATGACAGGAACAGTGGAAATATTCCATTCCCGATACTTTTAGTGCAGCTCTCGTACGTTGTCAGGTGTACGTACAGACACGGACATAGGGTACCTTTCATCCCAAAAAAAATACTGATCCCGAGGAAAACAACAATAACGTTCTTATGATAATAGATGGCGCCACGTGTCTTCCGATAATGATTGAATTATAACCCGAATTGATAGTCAAAGTCTAAATTAATGCGAGCGAAGCCACGGGCAAAAGCTAGTTTCAAATAAACCAATTACAGGCACTTTTGAACTGTCAAGGGGTCGGTCAGACAGAAAGATGAAGCTAGTTGCCCATTCCAAAGCGTATGGAGAAGAACGGGCAAGAAACTGAAGAAGGGCTAGAACAATACGGTTTTAATGAAGGTCTCTTTTTATAGGCAAAAAGATTGTTTGTTGTATAGTAGGGAATTGCATAGAGACTCTGAAAATCAATTCTGTATTATTAAAACAATATAACTTAGTAACAACTTAACTAATAATAAAATGTATCATATTAAACAGCCAGTTCTTCTTCCTCTCTCGTACTTGATCTATGCTGTGTCCGACAGGATCCATAATTGTGACTAATATAATTATTTCCCTGCCAATAGTCCGGTCAAAATAGACATTCAAGGTTAGTAATTCACATAGAGCTGAATATTGGTACGTATAGGTATTATAAATGAAATATGAAAGTCCCAATCGATCCCACATCTGCAAAAAAATATAGTCAAGGTCTATGTTAGCAAATATGGGTTTATTGCATTCTTATTATAATAAAAATAGGTCAGACAAAAAATGTAGATCATGCAATTATCTATAAAAATTGTTATTACACTTTTTTCCAGTTTTTTTTTTTTTGAAAATGTTTAAAAACTTGTGTTCTCCATAATATGCACACGTTTCCACGCCTCCTGTCAGGTCGTGTACTTGGCACGTTTTTTTACGTGGTTTCCCCGGTAGGCCTATTCTACGATCTATTGTGGTCCTGTTTAATTAAATAAATAATACTGTATTAAATAAAAACTGGTACTTGCTATTAATTGGTATTGGTAATGACGAAAGCGGTGTAAATTATGAGTAATTGGGAAAAACTATTCGTCTGATTGATTATATTTGGTCGTTACATATGAAATTGATGTTTTATATGGAAAAAGCAAAACTATTTTTTTTGAAACATTTTGTTTATTTAATCAATCAAAGTAGGTACCGTTGTGATCTATGCACTTTTGCCATTTTATAGGGAGTTCATTGATTCCTTTGCTGAAAAAATTGCGGGAGCGAGAATCAACAAAATCTTTGAAGGTATTTTGGACTGCCTCATCTGAATTGAATTTTTTTCCAATTAAGAAATTATCCAAATTCCGAAAAAAGTGGTAATCGGTTGGAGCAAGGTCCGGGGAGTATGGTGGGTGACGGAGACATTCTAATCCTAGCTAATCTAGTTTCGCCACCGTCTGTTGTGCAGTGTGTGGTCTGGCGTTGTCCTGAAGCAGCAGTGGGCTAGAGCGATTGACCAATCTCGGCTGTTTAACGGCTAGCTTTTCCATCATGGTTTCCAATTTTCGGCAATACAGATCTGCCGTAATCGTCTGACCAGATCTTAGGAAGCTGTAGTGGATGACACCAATGCTGGTCCACCAAACACTAACCAGTACCTTTTTTTGAGTCAACTTTCGCTTGGGGCAGGATTTAGCCGGTTCTCCTGGATTTAACCACTGTGATGAGCGTTTCTGATTATCGTATAGGTCCAAATTTCATCACAAGTAATGATACGATTCAAAATCCCCTCGTTATTGTGACGGTTGAGTAATGTGACGCAGCAGTCGACTCGTGTTTGTTGGTTTGCTTCACTTAGTTCATGCGGTACCCATTTTTCAAGCTTTTTCACTTTTCCAATTTGTTTCAAATGATTCAAAATGGTTTTATCCCTCACACCGAAGCCTGCAGCTAACTCTGACATGGTTTGAGATGGATCCGCTTCCACGATCACTTTCAATTCCTCATTGACAACTAGAGTCTCCGGCCATCCACGAGGTTTGTTCTGGAGGTCAAAATTTCCAGAACGAAAGCGTTGGAACCAAAAACGTACTGTGTTTTCTTTTACAATGGCTTCTCCGTACACATTATTAATCCTTTGAGCTGTTTCTGCAGCGCTAGTGCCACGATGGAATTCGTATTCGAAAATAATGCGATATTTTATGTTTTCCATAATGAGCACAGAATGATGTCAAAGCAAAATTAAATGGCGCGAAAACAAATGAATTATTACATTCGAAACCCAAATAGACACGCTTTAAATTGAAATAAATTTGAATTTGGAATTCTTAACCAAACGCCGGCTTTTTGAGATCAAAGTGGCCAGTTCTATAAAACATCAATTTCATATGTAAGGACCTAATATAATTATTATCTAATGGAACTTCAAGTGTAATGTCTTCTTCTACTCTTCCTTCTTCTTTCTGCTGGATACAAATAAATTGTTCTAACAGCAATGCATAATACTCGCTGATATCGTAAGAATCCTCTTCTGATTACACCCCTTTTTGCAATTGCAAAAAAATTGTATTGAGGTATTTTTCCGGTGCAGGTTCAGTAAAGTCTGGATTGGTTGCAATGTATTGTCAATTAACTTACAACCCCAGTTTTCTGGGTCCAGTTGATTACCAAACCACACTTAAACTTGATAATATACCTGAAATAGATATTGATGAGCAGAAGCAGAGATTGGAGGAAGACAAGCACTCGTTTATCGAAATCATCTGGACCCAGAAGACTGGGGTAGGAAATTAATTGGCAATACATTGAAAACAATCCAGACTACTCCCACTTGCACCGAAAAAACTCCTCAATACAATTTTTTGCAATTGAAAAAAGGGGTGTAGTACTAAATGCGGCTGCAAAAAAGTTGGATTGTTTTGTTCATTAGCATGTACCAGTTGTCAAGGCTAGTCGTGTTCCAATATTGAATCGCCATCAGAAGAGGATTTTTACGATATCAGCCAGAAGATATCTGATGCATCGCTGTTAGAACAATGTACTTGTTGTATCCAGCAGGAAGAAGAAGAAGAAGAAAAAAGAAGATATTACACTTGAAGTTCCATTAGATAATTATTATTAATCAGACGAATAGTTTTTCCTCATTACTCATATTTACACCGCCTTCATAATTACATAATACCAGTTTTTATTTAATACAGTATTATATATGTAAATTAATCAGGACCACAAAAGATCGTGGAATAAGCCTACCGGGGAAACCACGTTAAAAAAACAGGCCAAGTACACTACCTCACAGGTGGCGTGGAAACGTGTGCATATTATGGAGAGAACACAAGTTTTGCAACATTTGAATCGCTATAGCCCAGAAAAATTTAAAAACAATTTTTATAGATCTACATTTTTGTCTGACCTATTTTTATTATAAAACTTACAGTTTTAATGAAAAAAGCTAAAAACCCATATTTGCGAACTCCTTAAATATATTTTTTTGCGAATTATTGTTAAGCTTACCCCTATTTTTTTACCTAACTTGACCAGACTACAATTATACCTATACATTATGGTACGCAATAAAGAATTGAGAATTGATAAAGTTGCTGATTCAAATCATCAATCAGGAAGCTTCGCGTCTCCTCTATGAGAAACATAATAACGAATCTCCTAATTTGAATTCATTGTTTTATGTTTAACCAAAGTATTTTGGATCGCCACCTCTTTAGTCTAGCACAGCACCTATTAGTATCAACAACCTAGAAAAGAAGATTTTGATAAATGTCAATTTATCGGCGAGATGGCTAAATAGCAACGTTGTGGCGTAGTGGGTACTTTATCATGAGAACTAACGTAAAAGTAATGTAGAAGATATGAATTACCAATAAAAAATCTTCACGCCACGTCAGAAGATCTTCCTTAAATCCCTCGAATATTGACTAGATTATTACTTCCATATCAGACAAAAGGTCTTTTGTTCTGGCCTAGACAAAATACTGCTCTATTTAATACCTTCACACTTGCAAATGAGCGTGTGGGAGGTAGATTAGTTTTTGGGCACATTGTACGTACCGAACCAGACAATATTGTTTACATACATCGTACTATATTGTGTCAATCAACCCCCCAATGATAAAAGAACCTTAATCCTGTGCTCCGAAAGTTGGATTTTAGAGGGTTGAAAAGATATTAGGAGAGATACTTAATATTTTTATCAGAAAGTATTAATTTTAGGAGTAAAAATAAAATTTATTTGAGGTTGGAGGCATCATAAGTGAAATAGTTATGACGTAAGTCCATGGCAACATGTTCGAGGGTTCACCCTAAAGAGATTTTTTTAGAGAGATTAGGGTTGATTATAATGGATATTGTTTAAAAAAGTTTTCCTTCGATTATTTTTTGAGTCGTGCAATCGACAAGCGTAACGTGAGACGCCCCGCAGTCAGTTGGACCCTAAAAATACGGTTGGAATAGCTAGGGCAGACTGACTGCGAAAGACGGAGAACCAGGTGCTCTGATGCAACTTAGGAGAGGCCTGTGACCAGCAGTGGACTGCGATAGACTGAGTCGATTGTTGCATGTGCAAATTTCGCGTTAAACCTAAAAAAAATAAACTAAACACATTATTCGTTAAATTATTAGCTACTATTGCTTGCGGCAACATTAAATTTTGCTCCAAACAATACTTACCTACCGACTAATTTAAGATTCAATTAAACATTTGAATGTGAATTCCATTTGTTTTGATTGAATATTGTACAGTGCATAATGGAATTTTAATAGTAATGAATACTAGACTGTTAAGGAGAGGTAAGTATTGTATCCAATACCTAACTCCCCGTCGGCTACTGCTGACGGGAAATATTTTTGACGCTATTTTGGATTGCTCGAATTCTGGTGTATTTTTGACGCTATTTTGGATTGCTTGAAACCTTTTGTATATTTTATGCTATTTTGATTTGCTTGAAATCTGTTGTATTTTTGACGCTATTTTGGATTGCTTGAAATCTGTTGTATTTTTTATGCTATTTTGGATTGTTTGATATATGTTAAAGAGATCTAAGTTTTGGAAAGTGAAACTCACTGCATAATGGAATATTAATATAAATTAATACTAGATTGTTAAGGAGAGGTAGGTAATGAATACTAGACTGTTAAGGAGTGGTTGGTTTTGAATAGTATTTTTGAAGCTATTTTGGACTGGTTGAAATCTGTTTTAGAGATCTACGTTCTGGAATGGGCAACTAGCTTAACTTTCTGGCTAACTGACCGACTCCTTGACAATTCCTGTAAATGGTATAATTGAAATAAATGTTTTGAGTTTGAGTTTAAAGTTATTTCGTCACGAGGATCACAAGTACTGAAGTAAACACGTGACGATAGTCAAATCTGTAGGTACCGTTACAAAAATAATCTTTTAAAACCTCGGACCCCAAAGAGTATGGAATAACTTATGTTAAACAGTGGTCTATATGAGTTTGTGTCTAATAAAATATGTTTTTATCAGAACTATATTAATTGTCGGGTTGTTGTATTAATTAAATATGTCGAAACCGTCAAACAGTTACTATAACGATTTTAATTGCAACAAATTTCATAAAATTCACGGGTTGGTTCATCAACAATTTTATTGCCATTTTGCGACTATTCAATAGTTGCGTCCAGTATTTTCATATCAGCTGTCAACACAACATACTCGTAATACAAAAGAACCGTGGAAGTTTCAGGGTTTTGCAAAGGAAGATGTTTTTGACTTTCTCACGGTTTTCATCTTAAAAAAGTTTGGTATTAAACTTTTTGTACTAAAATTAATTGAATTAAACGTGTAACAAAATAAGTGTGTTTTACTGCATCTATGTAGGTACGACGGAACCAAGTTTACGTAGGTATATTTCTATCATTAACTGGCTGTTTAATGTCAATAGTTCGAAAGTCCCGGCCAAACGGCACGCGGGACTCTAAGTGGCCCGCCGAAATATTTGAATTTACCCGCCAGCACTTCGGTCGGACGGCTAGCCGGCGCGCAGTGTCACCGCTTCCACCTGATTGGTCGTTTTAAACGAAAACATGCCCGCCCGAACGCAACCAATCCGCGTCGTTTGGGTATCGTCGCTATTTCTACGTATCACTCGAATGTTTGGGGGTGCATTGGATTACTAATCAGTTTGGTGAAAACTTGTTAAAGTAAATTAAAGCATTTTTGTCTTTTTTGTATATAAATTACCTTATAAATATGGTAGTAGTGATGGCCCGGCGCCGCCAGTCTTAAGAAATTTTGCTCACCTGGAAAATCTATTGGCCAGCCTTGGTATATATCAACCTAGAAGTACCGTAGCAGAAACTTGTTAAATAAAGCGATATCTGCAAACATGCCACCCACACATTTAATTCTTTTCCAATCAACGACGCCAAGACAGCGACCTTTGTTTCATAGACAAATAGAGCATATGGCCTTTTTTTTAGACGAGCTATGCTGCGTTTACATCGAGTCAATATTTTGCACACGCACTTTCACGGCACGCTACACGAGAATATTAGCTCATGCAGCGCATAATTAAAATATTATTTGTATTAAGTATAGTAGTTACTGTAGCAAATTTTACATTTGAAAAATATTCAGTAAATATTTCCATAAAAAATCCAAATTAACAAACATGTAACGGAATTCGATTTTTAATAAAATGTTTAATAACAAAGTAGGCACCGATCACGCATGTTTCATGAAATTCCTGTCAGCAATTGAATTTTGATACAAAGCTGCGACAGGGTGGCGTAGCATGAAAATATTAAATGGAAATATTGTTATTAATAGTATTTCTAGCTAGTTTCGCTGTTTCGCTTCGAGCCTGGCAAAGGAAAAAAAACTACACCGCTTTTTATGAACGTGTCATCATGTAGATCACAAAGACCGGTTTTAGGAAAGAGCGGATATCCAGAAAGCATCCTGATTTCAGCAATCCGATTAAAAACTGTGGTGATTTGGTAACTTTCTTTTATAATTTGTTTTTTCATGAAAGCAAATTATTGTTGTCTCGATATATTTCTACTTATATAAATATGTCAATTAGCTGATAATGTCGAGGATCTACCAAAACTGTAACCACAGCGAAACAGACTAAAACTGTACACTACACTTAACTATAAATTCTGCAACTTTCTCGATGATACATGACCGCCGTTTTGTCTCTCTGTAATGAATAGAGAAATGGTCTGGCTAGACCAAACATCTAAGTTTTAAGTACACTAGACTAGACACAAACTAAATTGAAATGCAGCATCGCCATTCGTATAATTTTGCCGAATTAATAATTAAGACGCAGACTGTCTAGGGAATAGGGAATAAAATGTACATTTTGATATCTTAATTCATTTATACTTTTATGTACTTGATGGTTCGTTTACATTTGCCGATGACTCGTTCGATAAATAATGGGGTTGGTTGAAGGCGTTGGGTAAGGACTAATGGAATCGATTAGTCGCTTCGAAACGATTTCCATAGTCCCCGTGTATGTTTATGTAAGTGTAACATCTGGAATTTACAAGTTTTATCTAAAATTGACTTTGTATTTTACAGAAATGTCACGAATATTGCCTATGGCTTTTTAGGGTTTGTGGTATTTCGTTTCATCGAAAACACAATTTTAGTATATTTATATATTGAAAGGGGCTGCTCGTGTTCAAATAATGATTGTACCTGAACAAACCTATAATTACCTTTCACTGTTTTCATATTCAATTCTGTATTTCATATGTACCATTATAGTTTCCTGTTTTTACAATCTTATAATATTTTTATATACTGACATTTTTATTGTAAATTGTCATCTGCCAGTTTTTCATTTTCTATAAAGCTCACTTGTTAAATAAAGCCAGTGTAATAAGGTCAGGTTCTCTCCCAAAACTGCTTTATTACTGTTGGCTAACTCAAACTCAAAACTCAAACTCAAAGCATTTATTTCAATTAAACCATTTACAGGCACTTTTGAATTGTCAAAGAGTCGGTCAGTTAGTCAGAAAGTTGAAGCTAGTTGCCCATTCCAAAACGTAGATCTCTATGGAGAAGAACGGGCAAGAAACTCCAAGGACACTCTTTTTAAATCAAGATATTACAAAATCCTGGGTACATTATTCGTGTTGCTTCTATATGCGAGAACAATGAAAAAAAAATATATAAAAAAACAATTCAAAATATAAGATTAATAATAAAAATAAGCCGTGGCAGTTAAGAGATGACCAGTCTCAACTGACGGCGCCCGTTCACGAACATGACGCGTGGATCAGCACCATCCAGCTCAACCATTTTGTAGGGAACCGAATGATCCAACACACGCGCCACCAACAGTGAGACATTTAAGTGAGCATGACATAGTCTCTACTGCCATGCTGTCAAGTCAACATAATTATATAATAAACGAATCCATTGTACTCACATTTACAAAATTGCAATATGCTTCTAAATTATACAAAACTATAGTTTGCTATGTATTTGAGCAATGAATAAAATTTTACTACATAAAAGAAAATAATCATTAAACTAGAAAATATAGTAATTATAAAGTAGTTAAATTATATTTTAAATTAGAATAACTGTCTGGTATAAGTAAATACAGGCCCCTTGTCACAAACAATCTAAGTCTGGAGTCTAACAATCTAAGTCTGGAGTCTAACAATCTAAGTCTGGAGTCTACAGTCCATACTCATCTTCAAAACTCTTCTGCAGTTTTATTTTCAACCTGGTGAGCACCGGCGACCAACTCAACATTTCAATACGGTGAGCACCGGCGACCAGCTCAACATTTCATTCAACCCGGTGAGCACCGGCGACCAGCTCAAAATTTCAACTCGGTGTGCAACCGACGCAATCAATAATACCGGTGAGCACCGACGACCAGCTCATTAGTTCGTCATAGAGTCTATGATCTAACATGCTGCTGGAGATACCTGATCCACCATGCTGCTGGAGATTCCTGATCCACCGTGCTGCTGGAGATTCCTAATCCATCAAGCTGCTGAAATTCTACCTATCTATAAGTACATAGGTAAAATTTCAGCAGCTATTTTTAGTAAGAAGGTAGTTACATCTCTTAAGGTATACCTTAAGAGATGTAACTACCTTCTTACTAAAAATAACGTGACTGCAGTAAAATAACGTGAGGGTTAACCGTAATGTTACTACAGGTTCCGTACCCAAAGGTTGCCAACTTTGGTTATTACTCAGCTTTAAAAAAGCAAGGCTTCTTCCGTGTTATTTCTGTACTCCTTTTACGAAACTTCATATATTGTTGTTACTAACTAACGAATACATAAAACTGTTATGCAATTAAGGCTCCGCTGTCCGTCCGTCGGTCTGTCACAGGAAATTTACACAGAGTGTACTATTAAGACCCCTATAAAAAATATATGTTTTGTTAATGTTGTACTGTGGTACGAACCCATTCGTGTACAAGTCCGACAAGAAATGGGCCGCTTTAAAAAAAAATGAGTACCTATGTTTCAATTTATACATCAATAGGGTAAATAACTTGTGCGAAAATGTTGATATATATATATATACAATAGGCATAGCACACATTCCCAAACACTCTCAAACGTTCTATTAGATTGGACAGGCGACTCGCCCAGTTCAAACGCTCTACGTAGCGATTCTTCGTGAAGCGTAAAAAAACCCATTCAGTCAGACCATAACATCATCCTTTATTTTAACGGTGGTATTCATTCTTTTTACACTGCTTTTTACGCGTTTTATGTGGGACAACAATGGTTTTTATGTTATTTTAGTGGGAAAGTTGTTTAAGATTGTGGGTGATCCAAATAATAGTAAGTATATTAAGATTCGTTGAGAAACGTAATTTGTCCATTTTTGCTATTGTGTTGTGATAGAGTACCGACAGTATGTCGTTTGCTCTTTCCATGGCCAGTTGCTACACGTGTAGGTACTCTGTATTATTCTGTACGGGTCAATATATTTGCTGTAAATGTGTGCCTTAGCTGTGTTTCAAAACTCTCTTTGAGAAGGAGTTCATGAGGTGGTTGAACTTAACGATGCTTATGATTATTACTGACTATTTATCACTCGATGGCAGAGCAGTATTCTTTAAAATAAATGAAGTACAATATCAGCGTGGAATTAAACGTACTTAACGAATTCGGAAATAAATAAGAAGTTCGAAACAATGAAGCAAGTAATTATAGTAACCACAGTAACACTTCAAAGTTTACTAAAAATAATTGACGACAAATCCTCATTTAGTATATAACGAAACTAAATGAAATAATCCGACATTAATTATAAAACTTGCCCTAGTTAAGGTATTATATTTTGTACAACAATTATAAATTCAAGGGGTGTACTACTGAAATTCATTGTTTCATGGAATAATTAAAATAAAAAAGGCAAGTTTAGAAATTACCAATTTTGTTTGACCAAATAAAAACATGGAGATACTCGAATCATTACATATTTATATTTAACTTCCCTACTGACCCATTTTCAGTCAAGAAATATTTAGAAATGGTTAATAATAATAATAATAATTGCAATAATCACAATCTCAATCAATCAATCAATCTCCACAATCGCGAGATATGCAGTCTCAGGGAATATTTCTTAGAGGCCGACGTGGGGATGCATCGAGATGTGGTCAAAGTGGACAAGGGCCTCACCCCGCTCTCCTTGGCTAAAGAGAACTGGCGCAAGCCAGTAGTGCTTGACACTAATGATCGCATGAAGTATGGCAGAGTAAGGAGCTTCACGGACGCTTTTTTCGGGCCCTACATGGACCCGATATAGATCAACTAGCGTCCGTAGCCTGGCTGCGTTTCGGTGATCTCTTTGGAGAAACCGAAGGTTTTGTCTGTGCAATTATGGACGAATTTATGATGACAAACAACTACCGGAGATTTATTGTGAAAGACGGCACGGTTGACATTTGTCGGGCATGCCACCGTCCAGGTGAATCAATCAGACACATTATCTCCGGATGTTCTAGTCTAGCTAACGAAGAATACTTGCATAGAGATAACCTTGTAGCCAGGATTATCCATCAGCAACTTGCTCTCAAATACAGCCTTGTAGAATCGGAAGTACCGTACTACAGGTATGTGCCCGACCCAGTTCTCGAAAATGGAAATATCACATTGTACTGGGATCGATCCATCATCACTGACAGGACTATTGTTGCCAATAAGCCTGATATAGTGGTGGTGGATCGATTAGAGCGGCGTGCAATGATTGTTGACATAACGGTCCCACATGACGGGAACCTCGTGAAAGCCGAGAAAGATAAACAAATCAAATATCTTGACTTGGCTCGCGAGGTTGTCGACATGTGGGATGTGGACTCAGCGATCATTGTACCGATAGTCGTCACAGCCAATGGATTAATAGCTAAGAGCCTCGACCAACACCTGAGGAGGCTCTCGTTGGGCAGCTGGATCAAGGGCTTGATTCAGAAGGCGGTACTTTTGGACACGGCCCGCATTGTTAGGAGGTTTCTCTCTCTGGAGCCCTGACCGCCGGTAGCTTGGACCCTGTTCCCGATACCGGTGGGCCACTATTTTTTATATTTTTAAATGTTTTTATATTTTTATATTCTAATATTTAAAAATATAATTTAAATGTATATATATATGGAATAAAGGAAATGATAATTGTAATTCTACACTCAGTCGGATCAAATGTGTTGTGTTTTTATGACAAAATAAATGAGCCAAGGAAGTATAGCAGAGAATTTATAATGGACTTAGAATCATCAGTTTTATTCGGCTGTTTGAAAAATGTCCAAATGTTAAGGATATAAAAACCCAAGCCTAAAGCGGGACTATATATTATTAGTAGCTAAATGGAATAAAATATAACCAATTTCCGACAGAGATTATGAAATAAAGAAAATTAACAGTGTGAGGACTGCTTACAGGCGCGAAGGAGAGAAAATTTGGAATGATACATAATCCGGCATTGGTGCGGGTAGGACTACCGCACACCACAGCTATAGTACCTACTACTAATAGGATAGAAGAGTACTAACAGTAATACTCTGTAATGATTGTACTTACTCTACCACCATGCAGTAGTATCCGCCAGGAGTCACAGATTCTTAGGAATTGTTTGCTAAATGATTTTGTTCTCCGCTATTTGGGCTTTAACCAACTAAATAGAGAAAGCCGACAGTCTGGTAGATGTGTGCAACACAGCATCAGACAGCATGGTATGGACTCAGCTATAGGCATCCAAATGACTTAATTTTTTTTTTTCATCTATTGTCCTACAAAACTAGAACTATAAAGCGACACGTGCTTATAAAAGAAGGTATGTGACTCCTCTTTTGAAAATAAGACCGTTACGAACAAATAGGTACATGTGCTATTTGGAATCAAACTCAAACTCAAACCATTTATTTCAATTAAACCATTTACAGGCACTTTTGAATTGTCAAAGAGTCGGTCAGTCAGAAAGTTAAGCTAGTTGCCCATTCCAAAATGTAGATCTCTATGGAGAAGAACGGGCAAGAAACTCCAAGAACACTCTTTTTAATTCAAGATATTATTACAATGACAACCAAGTACGATCACGATGCCGAAATTGTTAATAATAATGACGAGGTGAAAGTATTTGAGAACCAGAAGTTATAGAAGGATTGCAGTCATTTAGTATGTTTTTATTTAAAAATATACTTAAATAACAAGCATTGAAAACGAATAAACGAATTATAATATCAAAACATATATGAAAAAGTACAACCACTATAATAACCTACACCTATATGAAAAAGCCAACATAATCCCGAAAAACGGGCAATTGAGACGAAAAATCCTAACCATTTTCGTGATCACATAGTAGAGGCTGTGGGCTACCCGATCCCCGAATTTGTAATCTTTGCGTGTATACAAAAGGTAAATTGCTCGGTGGCATTTTCAACGGTAATGATGTCATCGCCGCATCCCGTAATCGAGGGCTGGATACTTTTATAGTAGATCCGTTGGCCGCCTGTTACACCGGGGTGTTATGCTTGAGAAAGTAGGTTCTTTTTTATAAAAAAATCTGGGTATCGTTGTTTACAAAGAACGGCAATCAATTCCTCCAAATACAAAGTCGTGAAAAAAGATTTATTACGAAAAAATAAGTAGATAGTGTTCAACCGAATTAAATGTTTGTTGATATGAGAAATAATATTTATGTAGGCCATATTCACTTTACCATAAAACAACCGGACAAGACAGTGCGAGTTGAACTCGCGTGGAGAGGGTTCCGTAGAATGAATATGTTACCCATCAAAAACAGTTCATGTAAAGTAGGTTGCCGCCAAGACTTAACGCTTTCTCTCTACAAGGCTTAACTCTACAAACCTTACATCTTGGTCAAAATTTACGGTTTGGCCGTTTAGCGGCTGTCGCACAGGCACTCCTATTTCAATAGTTCAATGGAACAGCCAAGCCATACATCTTTTTAACAGTGAAAGCGTCTTGTAAGTCTTAGCAACCTACTTTACATGAAATGTTTTTAGTGGGATTTCATTTCTTATTGTAGGGTGCTCTATTTATTTTTATTTTTGCGGTGATATTGTACTGATGTTACAAAGACATGTTAATATCATAAATAACCCTTACACTTTTAGCATAGTCGAGTAAAAAAGCTATTTCATGCACGCTCCAATAGTTACTTTCTTCATAGCCAATGAAAAAGAGTTTCTTCTTTGCTGTTTATGTACATGCTAATCTAGCTTTCATAACAAATGGAAGTATTTATACCGGTTATCCGTAAGAAATACAGACTTGCACCTCACTTAAAGGGGTTGGAGGGTGAAGTTACATTTTTTTGTTGTTGTTTGTGTTCAAATCCTAGCCTGCATACCAAATTTCAGCTATCTAGGACCTCGGGAAGTTAGAGGTTTTGCTTGATGAGCGAGTGAGTGTTTCATTCAGTGACGAAATCGACGTATTTGAGCTAGGTACTAATCAAATACAAAGTATAAAATCCAGACACATGAAACTTGGTGTGTTTTATAAGTCTGCTAATTACATTTTATGCTGAGAATTCCAGCTCTCTTGCACTATCCAGGCCGAAACTATGAGGGTATGAAAATACGACGAAACGCTTCGAGAAAAGAGTGCCCCTGCTTTTTGTTTTTGGCTCGTCTTGGCGAGGGTACTAACGTGCCCCCAGATTCCGTGAACAAACTTGACATTGTAGTTAAAAATCATGTTCTCCTGTATATTCCTATTGCTATTGTAAGTTTGTACGCTCAATATTGAAAGATTTACCATGTTATTTTAAAACCATAGACTTCTTCTAGTCTGTCTTCTGTAATCTGTCAGTAAAGAACTAATTTCTGCATAAATAAAAACAATCTCAGTAGTTTCGGAGATAAAGGGGGGTGGTTAATTTTCATAAATAATTTGCAAAACTGTTTATTTTACATACAGACATACGAATGATCCTATAAAGGTTCCGTTTTTTCATTGGGACGTACGGAACTCTAAAAAGTAGAAAAAAATTGTAAAAAGCTCAAAGCAAAAAGGCAAATATCTAACAGGATCGATGATGCTGTCAAAAACCAAACAAAATTGACAAACTAAACTAATCACAAACAATTGAGACAGAAACAAAGCACGTTCGGCTAATTATTCCTAATTCTTTGAATCTCAATCACCTTCAAACGCTATTTCCAAACTTATTTCAGTACCGAACTTTCTCAATAATACCTTAACACTGCTAAAATTTAAAGACGTTGCCGGTAGTAAAACTTAAGTATTCGGAGTAAGAAAACACGAAATAAACTTTACGATTCCGGAAGAAAATACGAGTATGACGTAATTTACGAACTTTTTACAGCAACTTCAGTAGTTTTAAGTAATACTTTATGTATTTTATTTAAGTAACACTTATTTATGAAAGCTCTGTGAAACTTGCGAGTAATATTCTGGCATTTTAGTTTGTTCTACATGTAGGAATGGAAATTGATTAATGAGCTGCACGATGGTCTTCACACAATCTGACCAAGATTATGTCAGACTGTGACCTCTGAGTTTGTTTCGGCCTTTCTTCTCAGAGTAGGTCAGATAGGTAATGCCGACCTCATCTAGTTTTTAAAATATGATTGACGTGTAAAAGTGTTTCTACAAACCTACTTACAGAAACCCAGATTTAAACTATTCAATTACTGAGAACGAAGTTCCGTTTATTCTCATGTATGACGAGTTTATCTGCTCAAGCTATAATACTGTCAAACACCTATTTACAACTCAATTTAAATCGAACAAACATTTTCGAGAATTACCAGATTGTCCGTGGTCATATTTCATTGAGCTATCGGCCACATAATAATATATATGTAGCAATAAAATAAAACAAATGTTACGTGTCGGTGTAAAGTACGTCCAAACGTAATGTGGGGGTATACCTAAATGACATCGTGAGGCCGGTCCGAAGCTTTGTATGAATCTTATCTCTGTTTCGCGACCGCCACTAACACCGCACATAATGGCTGCCCGCGCGCGTGATTTGTGACACAAATTCATCGTATATTGTGCCGCTGCGATAAATTAATTACGGTGTGAATGCGTGCCGACTAATTAGTTTTTGCGTAGTTTAATAATCCGTTTTGTGTTTCAATTATGGATGAGGTGATATGTTTGAGGTTTAATGAATAGTGATAAATTAAACTTCTGTACGTAGTTATTGTGTAGAAATAATATTATTTGGTTGTATATTACATTAGTGTTGGATTTTATTCACTTAATTGTCTGATTTCATTTTTATTATTTACGTCCATAATTTGGTTTATTATTTTGTTATTGATGGTTATAGGGATAATAAACAGAGTAGGTTTTTAAGTTAAAAGGAGACCATCAAATTGATTGTACAAACTCCGTCTGAAAAGGAGTCAGATAAATCGATTATATTGTAGAAAAGGCTGGATGTTTCATCGTTAACTAAATCATCATCCTTAATTAGCTGAGAAGGTAGTCAAAAGAAAGCCTCTCTGAAATAACTCATTAAACATAATACGTACATGGAAAAAAAAATATGCCTATCCTAGAATCGTGTTCCGTAAACACGCACGTAGTTGGTACATTTTCGTTTTTATCTTAGATATTGTTTTGCCTGACCTGTTTGCCTGTCCCATCTGCGTCTCGATCTCAAAAACAATGATCAGGACATAGATCGACGACGGTAAACATATTTCCCTACAATTCCCACTGGCACTTTGCCAGAACATATTGATTTTACTATGAGAGTCGACAAGTCCTCGGCATCTTAGAGATGTGACGATTTCCGGAGTTCACTTGAGAATGTTTTAGAAGTATATAGAGCAGTATATGTTTAAAAAAAAAGTTAAACAAGGTTTAAATACATGTCGGTGATATCAGTAAATAAGTCTATCGAAAAAAAAAATAGAAACAGCGAGTTTGACTGAATTTATTCTTGCAATATTTTATTTTTAAGCACACGTAATTAAACAAACAAAAAAATATCCTTAACATTTTCGTACCTAACAAATACATCAACATACAAAAGATACAAATACCCATAACACTGAAACCCGAACGTTTAGTCGATTAGTCAGTATCGAGTACAACACTAGTATAAACAACGATAGCCACTTTAGTATATTAGTCATCGATACTTGACAGATAGGTATAGCAACAAATCTACCCCAATTTATGGTAAAATGTATGACATAGATTGATTGGGCTTGGCAGGATATTATATGGCTGATGCTTCATATAAATCGGTATTTTATTTTTGTTTGTTTCGCCAATATTATATTAGAATTTCAATGTATACAGTTCAATGCTTTCGGAAGGCTATAAAAGACACTACATCAGTGTAAAAAGAAGGAAACCTAGGGTTGTCCACTAAAGAAACCTCAATCCTAACTAATATTTATAAATGCAGAAAGTAAAAGTTTATATGTTACGCTTTCACGCTAAAACGGCGGAACGGATTTGAATGAAATTTGGCACATAGGTAGACCATGACCTGGGGTAAGGACATTGGCTACTTTTCACCCTGGGTCGCTGACGAAGTCTCGGGCAACACAGCTAGTAATACATAAAAATAACCAAAAATAAATTTTACTGTGCCTTATCTCATAAAAACAGACGCTTAGTTTGGATAAAAACATCCAACCAATTTTACCAGAATTCCATAGCAAACACGTTAGAATTGAAGTATTTCATAGCAAACACGTTAGAATTGAAGTATTTCTGTATCATCATCAGTATTATCCAGCCTATAGCTGAAAACCGCTAGAGTGGCTTCTCCAGTTGCACACCAGTCAAGTCGATCCTCGGCTATTCTCATCCAGCTGCCACCATCCACTTCGCTTGAAACTATAAAAACTGAAGGGTACATCCGCTATTAGATCTGTTTTATAATTAAACTGTAGTAATTAATATCTGACGGTGTCAGGTGGCGCTGTTACCTTTCCCGTGCTTTGTTTAGACTGAGCTAGTATTGCAATTTTCGAGCAGGACAATTTTTTTTAATTTCCATTTTCTCTAAGAGCTATTAGTATATATATTAAATGTAGTTTTATTGCCAACAGATCCTGTGCTTTATTTAGGGTGTATACAAAATATGGTATTGTAACGTATTGTATTGTGTTATTGTGGTAACTGATAGCCGTTTAACAGTTACATGGAAAAGATGGCTAAGCTCAGTGAAGGTGGCTAAGCTCAGTGAAGGTGGCTAAGCTCAGTGAAAATTCAAAATGCGTATTGTGGTATTTTACTACTCCTAAATCACATCTTCTATTCTATTTATATATTTAACATTTAGGGACCGGTTGTGCTCAGCAATTCTTGCTATAATTCGGTACCTAAATCTATTTTTTCAAGTATGAAATTGTTATGACACCCATTTAACTCACATTTTATATATTTCTGAGCACTGTTACCGCTGAAAAGCAAACCTTTAGTTACCTTTTGACTGGTTTGTACATCCAAATCTGTATTGCATACTATTAATTTACTCCTTTAAAAAAATCTTCGAATATTTTGTATACTTTATAATTTTTGTCGTAAATTATCATCTGTCAGTTTTCTTTTTCTATAAAGAATAAATGTTAAAGCCAGTTAGTGTAATAAGGTATGTCGGCTAGAAACAAAGTAATTTGATTATGTTTGAATATGTTGAAGAGATACTTCCAGAACGTTTCACAGGCACTATAAAAGCGATCGTCAGTCCTGGCAAAATCAGTATTTTTTACCAGTCTTCAGTACAGACTTTACGCAGTCCTAAATCAGTCTTAAGTCCAGTCTTTAATCAGACCTGACTCAGTCTTGAAGCTGTTTAAGCAGACTTGGACTTCATTATTTAGTGCAGTTTTTAAACTGGAGTGTTTGTGTTTTTATATTACTTAAGATAATTTAGTCATTTTCGGAATAACGTATGTTTCATTCATAGTTGAGTCCCCGTAAGTTTTGTGTGTCTGACTTGTTCCCTCCGCTCTCATATACTCGTATTGTAGAACACCGCAGCCTGACACTCCTGGATCGGGAATTCCCGAACGCTGGGAGTCCAGCCCACGTGCCGGGACGTCCCTTCTGTCGAGCGCGAGGCGTTGTTGGACCTTTCACTCACGTGAGTTAACGACGACACGAGCTCCTCCACGGCGTTCTTTCAGATCCTGTTCGGCGTGGCTACCCCATCTTCATCCTCGTCCAGTTATACACCTGCCGTTCATGATACACCACGCTGCTGAATCACGTTCTGAAGCCCCTCAGAAGCTCCTATTCATATATTATAATTTATGTGTTGTACTCTTTTACTAAATAAATGTGACTTGCAGTTATCCCTCCGGTTAATAGTAACGTCACAACACTGATATTGACAACAAGTAAAACAAAACGCCATTGCAGAGTGGACATTATTATAACTGTAAAAAAGCGGCAAAAAGACTTGCGTCGCAACATTGGTCAGGAAGAATAGAGACGTAAAGGCGTACATCAAGCTGTGTCTAAATTTGGAAGGGGAATTAATTACAAGGTACATTTCTACAGGAACTCTTATCTTTCGACCAGCAGGGCTATCATGACAAGCGCGAGAGTTAAAACGAGATATGACTTTTTATCATCCGATGCCAGCATGACTTCACAAACAACTCGTCTCGTTCTGTCTTTAGACAAAAGAGTCTGACAAATTAGTCTTCAAACCTTTTAACATGACAGCGCATAGCTTCTTATTTTTAACGATTTTTTACAGTTTTTTACATGAGTTGTCTCGATTTTTCTCGTCTTAAATTTTGACGACGAGAAGGGTAGACTAAAAGACAAAGGTACAGTTGTAAATGGAAAAAGAATGGTGATTTAAAATTCTTAGGTTTAAGTATTTACATATAAATAATATGGCAGTTCCATATTATAACTATTTAAGAACATTATATATACGAAGAAAAGGAGGAATGAAAAATTCAAAAAAGAGAGATAACACTCGTTTGTGATTCCTTTGATCTGAGGGAAACGATTCTAGTAACAAGCTGCACGGAAGAGTGTGGCAGGAGCATTCCAAGCAAAATTTAATGTCCCATATTGGGGCTCATCGATTGTACTCACGTCAAAACTTTTTCTCAACCTGGGCCGCCTGGACCCCAATACAAAAGTAAAAAAAAAGCTGCATACACACCCTGTCCAATTGACGCAGTCACGTGATCGTTGGCGTCTATTCCATACAAACCTATTCCTCTGTTTTCTCTCTGGTTAAAATGATACTAGAGCAAATATTTTTCTCCTCTTAGGAAACTTTGATTTTCTATGTTTAATGACTTACGTCGCAGGAGTCGATTCAGATTACAGGATAATAAGCGTAAATGCTAGGTTTTCTGGCAGAATCCATGATGTGTTTATCTGGAATCACTAACATAAAACAGGCAATGAAGAGGCTTCACGATGCTGAAATAGGCAATTACTTCCTCTTACGTAAATAAGTAGATCATAAAAATACATAGCACATCACAGTAATACATTTTAAAACCTAATGATATTTTATTTAATCATTCAGAATAAAAAAATAAAAAAAACGTCTATCGTCGTATGGGGCGGATCTCTTGCAAAAGAAAAGTATTTTATTATTATGTTGAAACTTTCAATGCTGATGACTCAGCAGTAGCTCAAAAGATAACTTTCGCATTAAAATAAAGGATTCATCATAAACATAATCCAAAAGACCATAAATAGAGAAGAAGAAAGAATATAAATAATCCAGCTCAATATTACTAACCCTCATTATGAACGATATTAAAGCAAAGGTTCTGTGCTGCAATTTATCTTAATAAGGACTCGGTTGAAAATTAATCGGCCGTGATACATTTATCGTGTTTAATCTTACTTGCAAATTAAAAGTGCAAGGCTTGGGATGAAAAGGTGGGAGCTTTTTATTATGAAAATCGAGTATTGGCTAGCTTTTATACGTAACATTTCAGAAGTTATTGGTAGAGTACATGTAAATTCCATGTTTGATCAAATTGTTTACAAAAATGTAACTAGATATTGATATAGCAGCATACGATTTTGAAACATTGGCCGTGGTCAAACGCTGTCAAATATGTTTGCTAGTATCTTGAAGTTCGAAATAAGTTACAAATTGAAAATCACAAATTGAATCAAAATCACAAAAAAAAAAAACAACAAAACAAACCACAAAACCCAAAATCACAACTGAATTGAATCTGTTTTGTGCTGTAGAATAATTGTATGAGAAACAAATAATATTTATTTATCACAAAATAAATACGACAATGAAAAATCTTCCTAATAATTACTTGATTTGGTAAATGAAACAAAGAAAAAGAAAAGGCTTCGCCATGCACGCGTGGCGCTCTAAGCCCGCGTGGCGCCCTAAGCCCGTGCGGCGCCCTAAGCCCGCGCGGCGCCCTAAGCCCGCGCGTCTGCGGCACAGCCGTCAGCAAGTGACATGACAGACAGAATTTTTGACAGTGTAAATAATTATTTGTGTTTTTTATGCAGTGTTAATAAATATTTTTATTTTAGGTTAGTGTATTAGTTATCTTAAATGCCGGTTGTAGCGACATCGGAATTAGTGCCAGTCAACCTACCACATCGCTTGATGTCCAAGTGAGATGTCCCCATTGCTCGATGCGAGCGGGGGCTACGGATACACTATGGTAAAGTTTACAAACCTCATAGTACTTTGTAACCCCAGCCACAACGTCAATACATTCAGACTAAACACTTTGGAAAACCCTTTCAAATTTATAAAATTCTACCCCTGTTATTAATACGAGTTTTCAGGAAAGGCTCTGTTGCTAAGTTTGACGCGATGTCTCCGCCTTGCGACCCAGGAGAATTCTTATAGCGCCTGGTAGCAACTACTCACATTTTAGGCATGTCCGAAGATTGGGCAGCTAAAAAAACATTGACAAACCAAATTAAAGACAACTAATTGTAACAAATCGACCCTTATTTTTGTTGTAATAAAATTACCTGCTTTAAATTACCTGTCACGAAGCCGCACGTTCATCTGTAGAATCCAAATTAAATGAGACATCAAGGGAGGAGCCGCGGCCAGGCTACTTACTGTTCAGCAGCGATGTGGTAGTCCCCTACCCTCCAGAAGCTCTTTCAGCCCTGAAGAGCGCCTGCGGATGGTCTCACCTTCCCCGATCCCGATTGTTTTTTTTGTCAAATCTACACCCACCTACCCTCCTATTTAAACGTTACACACGGAGTAAATAAATATCAATTCGCATCTCAAAAAAATAAATAAGACGTTTTTCCGTTTCATGATTTTTGACGCACTGATGCAACCTCTGTAGTCATGCGTCATAGCAAGAGTTTATAAAAGGAAAAATAAGTGACACTTGAACTTTGAAAAGAACGAAGTGTTTAATGTCAACTGATAACCTAGTAATAAACGGATTTTCCCACATATATTTTGTTGGAAGAGGCGACCGTGATAGGATTTGTTCTATAATATAATAATGTTGTCTTCTAGTGAAAGGCACGTACGTAGAGTTATTCCTCGTATCAAATATCCTCAAACCAAAGAAAGCACAACGTTTATTATAATATTCTTTGAACTAGTTACGGCTTGTAATAAACATGATAACAAAGGCCGTATTGAGGTCATGGTATCAGAGGCAGCTCAGAGATAGACATGTGGCGCCATCGATGATGGGGCCTATCGAGTTTCTTATTTTACAACAAAACCATATATTTATTTTACTTGTAATATTGGTTGTCAAACCCGACGTCCAACCTTACCACAAAACGTCTAACATCTCAAGCATGCTACAAGAAGAAGTCACGCTCAACTCAACAGTTGCCAACTTTTAGGATGGTTGGGTTTGGATTAATACCAAACCCAACCGGGGGGGTTCCACTCCCCGACATGCCGGCAATACGTTTACATTGCAATACTTACGCATCGGATCAAAGGACGCCGTCTCTGAGACAAGGGTAGGAGGAGTTAATGCCGGACGTGGAGATGGCGCCGCAGGGTATAAGCCTTGGGGTGTTGCGAAAATAGTACTATCTAAACAGCGTTATAGTTTACGAGGCCATGTTAGATTTCGTCACCACACACAGATTTATAGATTACACAAACCACAAGTTTCTCAAACTAACTTTTTCTTTTTCTTTTAATAGACAGTTACTCAATATGCATATTACATTACTATTTTTCGTGAGCAAGGTAGAATTATGCCTACTCAGCGCAATAACATTGTTTTACATGTTGTTAAACCAATAAAAAATGGATGACCTAAACATAATTAACTCAGAAATTGAAAATATTTCTGTATCCGACTGTTTTACCTGCACCCCGGAGACGAGCTGTAATTATCTATGCAAACCGGAGTGCACCCTTAAAATCCTACATGTCAATATCCGAAGTATAAATTGTAATTTTGACAAGTTATTGTTATTATTAGGTAGGCTAAATTACACACTAGACGTTATTATACTGTCCGAATGTTGGCTTAGCAAATGCCCAAACTGTCCTTCTCTAACTGGTTATAAGTTTTATTCATCTTCGTTTTCTAACCAGAATGATGGAATCGTTGCCTACGTCAGAAATGATATCCAATGCTCGTTTGAAACTCCCTCTTTCAGGGACGCAAATTGCCTGATAATGAAATTCTCGGGCAAAGCTGCAGTTATCGCGTTATACCGTTCTCCATCGGTTAGAGACCTCACTCCGTTTTTCAGTAGTCTAGATATATTGTTACAACAGTTAGGAAAATTTAATACTATTGCTCTGGTGGGAGATATTAACATAAACATTGCCCCAGCTAGCTTGGACCCAAATACAGACGAATACTTAAATATTGCAGCATCACACGCTATGCTTCCCGCACATGTACTACCCACTAGACTAGCAAATTGCCTCGATCATGTCATACTGAAAACCACACATACTGCTACTACCATAGTCCTAGACTGTGATCTAACAGACCATGCTCCGGTTCTCCTTTTCTGCAATCCGGGCATGTTAATTACTGCTCCCAAGCGTTTACTCACAAAAATTGACCTAGCAAAAGTTAAGAATGACATTGAAAATACGGACATTACTCACATACTCCAAATGAATAATCCTAACCTTGCTGCTGATACCCTTGTGTCTATCCTATCCTCGTCCATTACTCGGCATACCACGTCCTCAATTATATCAAGTAGAAAACGTATCATCAAGCCTTGGATCACACCTGGCCTTCTGAGATGCATCCGTCATAGAGACAAGCTCAATAAAACATTCAAAAAACATCCAGGAAATGATACCCATAAAATTGTATTTCTTCGTTATCGTAATTATTGTAACAATTTACTAAAAAAATTAAAATGTGAATATGAGAGATCTGAATTTCATAAGGCCAAAAACAATCCGAAGGCAACCTGGAAGCTTATCAAACAAATATCCCATTTGGACAGTGTTAAATCCTCTCCCACCGAATTGTTAAAGTGTGGCGACCATCCTCTTCATTCTGTCAATATTATTAACCACTACTTTGCCAATGTAGGGAGCAATCTTGCTTCTAAATTCCCACTAGCTTCTCTTTCTGACTCGGTTGACTCTTTCTCTTCACCATTACAGTCTATGGCCTTGTATGATGTGAACGATGATGAAATTGAAGGCATCATACTGAACCTTAAAGATAGATGTGCTGTTGGATATGACGGTATCTCACCCATAGTCATTAAAGCCACCAAAAACGCTATTATTCCAATACTTGTCCATATATTTAACTTGTGCATATGTCTGGGAACCTTTCCTGATGTCTTTAAAACTGCTATAGTTCATCCCATATTCAAGGGGGGAGATAGGTACGTCATTTCCAACTACAGGCCTATATCCGTACTTACGACACTTTCAAAAATCTTTGAAAAAGTCATCAACGCGAGACTTGTAAAGTTCCTAAATAAATTTAATATCTTGGCCGACAATCAGTTTGGATTCAGAGCAGGAAAATCTTCCGAAGATGCTACCTTAGAACTCACAAATTCAATAGTCGAACATCTTAATAATAAACAAAAAGCAGTAGGTATCTTCCTAGACTTATCGAAGGCATTCGATACTGTATCTGTTCCTAAGCTGATAGGCAAGCTTGAACGAATTGGCATACGAGGAAATGCCCTCGAAATCTTTCGCAGCTACTTGACGGGAAGGAAGCAGGTTGTGAAAGTCGAATCTTTTATAAGTACACCGGAAGACATGTCATTTGGTGTGCCTCAGGGTAGCGTCTTAGGGCCCACTCTTTTCCTTATCTATGTCAATGAGCTGTGCCAGCTATCACTTTCAAACACAAGAATCATTACTTACGCGGATGACACAGCTCTTATAACGCATGGTAAGGATTGGCATGACACTCGTGAGAATGCGGAGACCGCTCTGGGTTTGGTCATGGATTGGTTAAACTCAAACCTACTCACACTCAACATTGCAAAGACAAAGTTCATACCCTTCACACCAGGAATTCTTACACAACCACCTACGTCATTTCATATCAAAACCCATGTTTGTTCTCATACTGTGGCCACTATATCCTGTAATTGTGCCCATTTAGAGCGCTCCGACAACATTAAATATCTTGGAGTCACATTAGACAATTGCCTAACGTGGAAAAAACAGGTTGACTCAGTCGTGGTCCGTGTAAGAAGACTTATATACGTGTTCAAAAAGCTCAGGGCGGTTGCCGACTTCCCATGCCTTATATTGATCTACCTCGCACTCGTCCAGTCAGTCCTTGGTTACTGCATTACGGTTTGGGGAGGTACACACAAGACTACTATTCTGCGTTTGGAGAGAGCTCAAAGAGCAGTGCTAAAAGTATTGGCCATGAAACCTGCCAGATTCCCAACGTCGGAACTTTTTTCGCTCTGTAACGTCCTCACTGTTAGACAGTTATTTATACTTCAAACTGTTATCAAGAAGCACGACCTCATGAAGTACGACCCACAATACCTCTCTAAAAAGCGACGTTCCGACATAGTTTGCAAGATACCTTTCTCCAGATTGGCACTAGTAAGACGCCACTTTAACTACGTTAGCCCTAAACTCTACAATAACATAAATAGAAACAGTCAAATTTATCCTTTAACAAGAACCTTAGTTAGAAAAAAACTGTCAGAATTGCTTAAATCCTTCTCCTACGAGGCAACAGAAAAACTTGTGGTAACATAACACTTACATTCCTGTAACATCAATCTTATCACATAAACACCGCCCCCCTCACTCACGCTCAATACTCGCATACCCCACAATACACACACACACCCTCACTCACACACACACCCTCACTCACACACACACCCTCACTCACACACACCCTCACTCATACACACCCTCACTCATACACACAGAATAGTTAGTACCTTTAATTTAATAATTTTCTTCTTTTTTTTTTGTAATTACTAGTCTGGAACAAATGAACCATATTTTTTGACCTGGGCGTTGATAGCTGCACCACAGTTTTAACTTTTGTAGCTATCTTCGTTTCCTTTTGTAAATTTGTGTCCTGAAACTTGTTCTAAATAAACTTTTATTACTTTTACTTTTTTTTTACTTTTATTTATCCAGTTCAATGTGAAGGCCAGGGATAGAATACGTTCTTCCTTAGCAGCCTTACCGGTGAATGCACCGTTTGCGAGAACGGTCCGCTTTCCGGGCAATGACATATTTGTCCACTAGGACCATGCTGCTGTGGATTCGTGGATCACGCAGTTGATGAACGTTCTTGATTTGCCTGATCGAGCAATCGAGAAGCGCGCGGCACAGGGTTTTGACGCCAATGACGCCAAACGCTCGGCTAATGTCGCTTTCAACGAGCTGCACAAGCTGCTGATCAACACGGAGCACATAGTAGCTCACGGCATACCATCATGAACCTTGAGAGATAAAGTATAATCTCACTTGGAACCCTTAGGGTTTACCATAACTTAGTGTAATTTTATTTTTCTTACCGTAATATATACGATTAGAAGACTTCTATTTATACAAATCGTACAATTATGTAAGGCATCGTGAATTCATGAGATAGCCCCTCATACTTTGTTACGCTTTAAAAACATGGGAAAGACTTCTGTAGATGGTAAAATGTAACTCTAATTTATTTATATTGTCATATAATTTCTGTGGAACTAATTTTTTTCTACAATTTAACAAATTTGTAGAATTGTACACTTTGCAGTATAATTCCTGCAATTAGATACTTTTTGTTGTCATTTCGATTAAATTCTTTTTACGAGTCATTCGGTCAGCTTTTTTACTTTTTCGTGTTTTTTTGGAATATTCAAAAATTGACAATTGTTCTGAACAATGTCAAGAAGAAAAAATTTAACGCATTCTGTCGTTGGAATTCCTACTGAATGGATATTTTATTCAATAATATTGAATCTTTCTTTGAAAGTGAATTTCAAATTTTTAACCACGATATGTGAGTAGTCAGTCAGCAGATACAATCGACTGTACGTTCCCTGGTATTTCAAATTTTTAACCATGATATGTGAGTAGTCAGCGGATACAATCGACTGTACGTTCCCTGGAATTTCTCGTCACTTTTTTCTTTGGTGAGTAATCCCTTTATAGGTTCCGTATTCTTGTTACTTGTGCCTTCTTCTTTAATCTAAGAAGATTTCCTTTTTCTTAGATTGTTTGAAAGGCCACATTTTTTGGCCTTACCCTGCCATTTATTGTTCGCCTGTCTTCTTCCTTCCGTCTGCTGGCCGCCGAAGTCCGAGCGAGCTTGCGGAGAGAAGCGCAGGATCGTTGCCGAGCAAGGTCGACGACACAGGTGCCTGACGGACACATCAGGTGCTAAATAAGTCATTTGTGTGGCGCAATAACGCCCAACCATCAATATAATGTGTTAATAATAATAATTATTAATAATATAAGTGTTCTGTGTTATACCGACGTGTGAAATTTTAATTTTAAGGTGCTTTCCTAAATTCTCAAAATCAGATCTTGTTCTCATTACATAAATTATGTAAAGAAAAACCTTAATCTTGAGCTTATTTGTGTTAAACAATTTATAGAGCGGCACGAATTTCGTACGATTGCAATCGAATTTAAATTCGTCAGAATACCTACTTAAATTCCTAAATATTTGGAAACATCCATAAGTTTTTTCTCTGAAAATCTTGTTGTGATATTTTTTTTGGTAGCCTTTTACAATTTCCAACGACTGAATATTAACATTTTTTTGACTTGTTATTTCTTATTTATTTGGGATGCTTTTATTAATAATAAATTTTACGTGTATCAGCTGTGTGAGTTTGATTTTTAGATACCTCACGCCGGGGTTCGAGTCCCCGGCGTGTTAGCAGCCAGCTCTACGCTGCAATATCGATTAAATTCTTTTTTACGAGTCATTCGGTCAGCTTTTTTACTTTGACGTGTTTTTTTGAAATATTCAAAAATTGACAATTGTTCTGAACAATGTCAAGACGAAAAAAATTTTACGTATTCTGTCGTTGTAATTATTCCTACTGAATGAATATTTTATTCAATAATATTGAATCTTTCTTTGATCTTTCTTTGAAATTCAATTTCAAATTTTTAACCACGATATGTGAGTAGTCAGCGGATACAATCGACTGTACGTTCCCTGGAATTTCTCGTCTCTTTTTTTTCTTTGTTGAAAAAGGCCACCTTTTTGGCCTTACCCTGCCATTTATTGTTCGCCTGTCTTCTTCCATCGTCTGCCGGCTGCCGAGGTCCGAGCGAGCTTGCGGAGAGAAGCGCAGGATCGTTGCCGAACAAGGTCGACGACACAGGTGCCTAACGGACACATCAGGTGCTAAATAAGTCATTTGTGTGGCGCAATAACGCCCAACCATCAATATAATAGAAGTGTTCTGTGTTATACACTGACGTGTGACATTTTATATTTAAGGTGCTTTCCTAAATTCTCAATATCAGATCTTGTTCTCTTTAAAATTTATCTTAACGAAATTATGTAAAGAAAAACCTTAATCTTGAGCTTATTTGTGTTAAACAATTTATAGAGCGGCACGAATTTCGTACGATTGCAATCGAATTTAAATTCGTCAGAATACCTACTTAAATTCCTAAATATTTGGAAACATCCATAAGTTTTTTCTCCGAAAATCTTGTTGTGATATTTTTTTTGGTACCCTTTTACAATTTCCAACGACTGAATATTAATATTTTTTTGACTTGTTATTTCTTATTTATTTCGGATGGTTTTATTAATAATAAATTGTACGTGTACCAGCTGTGTGAGTTTGATTTTTAGCTACCTCACGCCGGGGTTCGAATCCCGGCGTGTTAGCAGCCAGCTCTACGCTGCAAGATACAGTATAATTCCTGCAATTAGATACTTTTTGTTGTCATTTCGATTAAATTCTTTTTACGAGTCATTCGGTCAGCTTTTTTACTTTGTCGTGTTTTTTTGGAATATTCAAAAATTGACAATTGTTCTGAACAATGTCAAGAAGAAAAAATTTTAACGCATTCTGTCGTTGGAATTCCTACTGAATGGATATTTTATTCAATAATATTGAATCTTTCTTTGAAAGTGAATTTCAAATTTTTAACCACGATATGTGAGTAGTCAGCGGATACAATCGACTGTACGTTCCCTGGTATTTCAAATTTTTAACCATGATATGTGAGTAGTCAGCGGATACAATCGACTGTACGTTCCCTGGAATTTCTCGTCACTTTTTTCTTTGGTGAGTAATCCCTTTATAGGTTCCGTATTCTTGTTACTTGTGCCTTCTTCTTTAATCTAAGAAGATTTACTTTTTCTTAGATTGTTTGGAAGGCCACATTTTTCGGCCTTACCCTGCCATTTCTTGTTCGCCTGTCTTCTTCCTTCGTCTGCTGGCCGCCGAAATCCGAGCGAGCTTGTGAAGAGAAGCGCAGGATCGTTGCCGAGCAAGGTCGACGACACAGGTGCCTAACGGACACATCAAGTGCTAAATAAGTCATTTGTGTGGCGCAATAACGCCCAACCATCAATATAATAGAAGTGTTCTGTGTTATACCGACGTGTGACATTTTAATTTTAAGGTGCTTTCCTAAATTCTCAATATCAGATCTTGTTCTCTTTAAAATTGAGCTTATTTGTGTTAAACAATTTATAGAGCGGCACGAATTTCGTACGATTGTAATCGAATTTAAATTCGTCAGAATACTTAAATTCCTAAATATTTGGAAACATCCATAATTTTTTTTCTCCGAAAATCTTGTTGTGATATATTTTTTTTGGTACCCTTTTACAATTTCCAACGACTGAATATTAACATTTTTTTGACTTGTTATTTCTTATTTATTTCGGATGGTTTTATTAATAATAAATTTTACGTGTACCAGCTGTGTGAGTTTGATTTTTAGCTACCTCACGCCGGGGTTCGAGTCCCCGGCGTGTTAGCAGCCAGCTCTACGCTGCAACTTGTAAAGTTTTGTGGTAGGCCCTGTTTACCGAAGTTGCCTGTCACCATCATAGCCATATATCACAGCTAGGGTCAGCTTGTAACATATTCTTATCCTGAGGGAAGACAAACGAGAATCGAAACGATCTGACAGATCAAAAAGTCGTTAAATTATTAAGGTCCCACATAATTAATTGATGTTATAGTAGTTTAAAATAGACATAAAAACGAGAATTGAAACGATTTGTCAGATGATAAAAAAGGCACTTCAAAAGTCAAAGTTTCTCATAATTTAGTATCCAAAACGATTGAAAAAGAAAAGCTCAACAACTAAAACAATCAAAGAAACCTATCTCGAAAGTTTACAAACTCCGAAAAAATGTAGGAAAGAATATCATTCATTGCCAAACTAAAAGTGTTTTTGAAATCGTCAGGAGTGATAAATTTTTCGATGGCTGATCCATAGCGATGACCGGTGATGTGGCTTTGGCCTTCAACTTTTATTTCGATCCTTGGGTCAAAACACAGTATACAACAGAGGGGTAGTACCGAATAATTCATTTACTGATCTTTTCTCTGACTTGTCAACACTGTTGATAACGTTGGGGGGGTTGAAACAGGTATATCAGGAGGATTAGGTGTATTTTTCGTAGTATGTTGGAATGCTGCTGTACAATCTGGAGACCACAACGAGCGGTGCCTTAGTGTCGCGTGATGCGCTTGTTTGAAGGAGCCTTTATTTATGTCGAACGACCGGAGCAACACATAACCTTAGACTGGAGCGAATACAAAAGAGATTTCTTTGGCATCTAGCTTACGCCTGCGGAATTGCCAAAAAGGAAACGGTCATACGAGGCCAAACTTATTTCATTTTAAGATGGTGTCACTGGAGAAACTTAGAAGAATCAGTGATTCCATTTTTTACCAACTTCAAAAAAGGAGGAGGTTCTCATTGAATGTTGAAATGGTATTTTTTTTTTAATGCGTGTTAGCTCAGAACTTTTTTCTGGGTGAACCGATTTCGATGATTCTTTTTTATTTGAAAGCTGGTGCTTTACATGTGGTTCCATTTAAATTTGATCAAGTTCTGAACAGTAGTTTTTGAGTTATCCTTAATACTGCGTATTTTTTCCATTTATTTTATTTATATTAATGATGTTTTAATAATTTCCTGTCACGGTTATTTACTTATTAAGTAGTGGTATACGAATGTGTGTGGGGTAGGTTTACCACAACTAAAAAGTGAAAAAAAAAAATTTACAAAAAAAAAACAACCGACTTCCAAAAAATAACAAAAAAACGTGAAAAATAACTTTAATTTCGAAAGTCGGTGGCCAAACGACAAAACACAACCAGAGACACCGACTTCTGAAATTAAAGTAAGTTTTCACGTTTTTTAGTTCCTTTTTGGAAGTCGGTGCCTTTTTTTTCTTTTTGTAAAAAAGATTTTCTATATAAAATACTCCGGTGCAAAATTAATTGTCCCCATTTTTACTAAGCCAGTTCCAGTTTAGGGCCCCTGCTGGACTCCGTCGTGCTCCTATTACTTCCTTGCACCTTCCACTCCGTAGAACAAGTACTCGGGACAAGTTCTGTCGTCCATGGACTCTGTAAACTGTTAAACAGCCACAGCGATCTTGTTGACGTACACTCTGACTCATGTGCCAAGATCCACAGAATGGCTGTTAACAGTATCTAAATTATATTTCCTTTAATTTATTTTTATTTTGAATCATTTCGGTGTCTATGTACTACGTTCAAGACCAATTTTATTTGATTTGATTTAGATGTTATTTTTATACTCATACTTTGAATTTGTTGCTTTTGGTTTCCCTACATTAATTTTATAGTATAGTGCTTGTGGCACAATTATTACGTTTATGGAGCATGCGGGTGCTAACCTATAAGAAATTGTTACAGTAATCTTAGATTTAAGTAAAATATTATCTTTATATTGTACCAGTTTAACAATTGTTGGTTGTCTACTAAAGAAATATTAAACGAAATAATACTTAGATTATCAGAAAAGGATTGTGACAAGAAAAAGGCAAACGAGGATGGTGTCATGGGTTATGACGGTATAAAGAACTTGTGTTAGTAGTAGGTACACAGATTTGTTTAAATTATTATCATTTTTAAAAACCCCCTTAGACGAAGTGAACGTTCCATTCATATCCGCT
This sequence comes from Dryobotodes eremita, assembly GCA_917490735.1. Taxonomy (NCBI): domain Eukaryota; kingdom Metazoa; phylum Arthropoda; class Insecta; order Lepidoptera; family Noctuidae; genus Dryobotodes; species Dryobotodes eremita. The sequence continues at coordinate 26,667,483 of OU823242.1, forward strand.
GACATGAATCCAAAAAATGGACTTAAACTAACGTTTTCCTCAAAAGCAGATCAGAAGGCATTTATCGCAACATTTTACTTAAAAACCAAGAAACAACAACAATGCGATGAGAGAAAAATCAATTCGAAATTATTCTATAAGCAAACTAATAAAAAATGCGACAAGGAACATAGTCAGTTCAGGTTTTATTCGTAGGAACAAAACTGACTGAAAGCCACAATTTAACTGTAGGGAATTATTACAACAAAGCAAGTCAATAATAATCCCGTAAATATACCCAAACTACATATTTTAGTGCAACGCACGTTTAGGTGTTGTTGGCATATAAAAGAGTCTTTAATACCGCGACCAACAAATTTTATGCCAGCATTAGGGGACCGAAGTATACTTGTACACATTTTTTATGCCCCAATGTGAGCATTAAACCGAACATCATGATAGAACAAGCGTACTGCGTATAATACGTGAATGGTTCTTGAATATTTCAATGGGACGTTAAAAATGTGGGTCAATATGAGCTGATGTTTGTGGGTCATGTTTTAAGGGTATCCAAAAGTTTGGGATGAAATAGGGTCGTGAAAGTTCATCAGCTCTAGCGTCCATAGCTGGCATGAGATTCCAACAAACTGCTGCTACTGACCATTTTTAATTTAATTTCTTTGTCTCTCGTGACAACAACAGAAGAAAGATAATATTTATTTCCGAAGTACTAACGCGACCGTCACATTTTGAAAAGGTAAACCACACTTAAAATAAAAATAAAGGAAAACAATACCAATGAACTGTCGTCATAGAATATTCAACAAAATATTCGTTTCAAAGTTGTTCTGTGACGTTGCGACCGCTTGCTTCACCAACTTAGTTGCTAAGTAGGTACTAGCCGGCTAAAGTTACCCCGGCAAAGTAAATAGGACAGTGAAATAAAGACAACCAAGTTCAGTCTATTGTGTAAGAGTACTGAGAATTCGTTTTGTATAACTTAACAAACAGATTATAACATCATTCCTTTCTATGGAAGAAATCACAACACCCCTTTTGGACAATATTGACGAAATCAGACAAAGCACATTAACATAAATTTCGAATGTGGCTCTGGATGACCGAGCGAGTCTGCAACAAGCCACACTACACTTCTCATTCGACTTGTAGGACCTTGGCGTTCGTAAAATTTCTAGTATTCGTTTACCCGTATTCTTGTCTTTTGTCCTCAGCACTGAAAAGTTGACCAAGAGAATCTTAGTCCATTGGTGGGTTCTGAAATGGCTTGCCCGAATACAGTTGGTCCATGAACCTATCTTCTTAAAAACAATGGTTGGTAAAACTTACTGGGCGTGCCCGCCTGCTGGCTGTGGATTAGTGAGGGTCGGGCCTCTGGCTTCAGGCTCTGCCGTCAGCAAAAATAGGCACTATGCTGAGTGATCACCTTCTGGCTCGCTACATGTCTGCATCTGGACGCTCCTTGCGGGGCTCCACCGCTGTCAATGTGGGATGAGGCTCTTCTGTGGTAGAAGCGCAGGTCGGTTAGCACGGCACGTCAGTTTAATGACACCATCCGCCGAATATTTAATCGTCAGAAAATATTCAAAATAACAAGTCAAAATTCTCCGCCATTCACTCACGTCTGGTATGAAATACCTTGAAAATTAAAGCTTTTGAAGTTCCTGAAATAGAAGTTGAATTTTTTCTATGTTCTGATCAACGAGACAAGATTTTTTCTTGTGTTGAATGTTATTCGAAATAATAAGTTTACCACCTAAGTTCACATTGTAGAATGTGCAGTAATATATTCCTGCATTAATTTTTTTGTAATTTACCTCTTTCGTTTAAAACATATTCAACCTATTTAAGCTTTACTTGACCGGCAATTCATTTTGTTTTTGAATTGTTTAAAGTTTAGTTCAGTTTTTGACAAGCAAAATTTTCCTTACAATGGATGTCATTGCAGAAAAATTTGTAGAACCAGATGGATTGTTGATTTTTGATAAGGCCAATATAACCCAAAATTCATCTAGAAATACTTTAATGTATTAAAATAATTTATAAAAAGTACATTAATCTGTGGGCTTGTGAGTCGTAATAAGTTACCTCTCGACTTGCGACGAGACCACACTACGACATCTTTCTTCCGGTCCCGACAGCCAAATCAACAGGATATCTCCAGCTATTTATATCTTGATAATCCTATACTCGAACTTAATTTTATTTTTAATTTAAGTCCGTACCATGACTACGGTTTAACTTAGCGCTATCTCTTAGACAATAGAAACCTTATATTTAACGTGCGCGTCCTAGAATACCGATTGCAATCAGGCTCTTTAGGACGTATATCGAATACAAGACTAAAAGGTATTATCGATCTTGTGCGTCTAAGTTTTTCTCGTGTAATTCCTTTTTATATTAAAGAAATACCGACAACCCTTTCTACGTTTTTTTATTTGATTCTATTTCGTTTATACCTTTTTTATATTTGTGATAGATATTTCGGTATATTTTTTTAAACAATTATAATTTATATTTGTGTTTCTACGTTTTAAATTAAAAGTGTCTTTTTTATTTCGCTACAAATTGCAGTATTATTCCGGCTGTTACATACTTTTTGTTCACAAATCGATTAAATACTTTTATTTTATTCGTCAATCGGTCAGCTTGTTATTATTCGTAATATTTTAAATATTATTTTATAATATTTTAGAAGATTAAAAAATCGACAATTGTTTCAAACAAGCTTGTCAGAAAAATTTCAAAGCGTTATTCTGTCGTTGGAATTCTTGATAACTCGACGGATCTTTAATTTTATTATTATTGCATAAGGATTGATTAAATATGTGATAGCAAAGATTTTATACCTTAAAGTTTCCGTCATGAAACTATAATTCATAATCATCGATCGTTTGCCCGTTCCCAAGATTTTTCTTCTATTATTTGATGGTAAGTATTCCCTTCATTGGTTTGGTATTCTTTTTATTAATTTGCGCCTTGTTCTTTGATCTAAGAAGAATTCCTTTTGTCTTAGATTTATCGAAAGGCCGCCTTTTTTGCTTTACCGAGCCGCCTGACTGCATTGATCATCTGCCAGCTGCCGAAGTTCCGACCGATCCAGATACCACGGATCCGTTGCCGTGTGAGGTCGACGAGTGTGGTTCATCTCCCATACGTCTGCTGGGACATCAGGTGCAAAATACCTTTTACGGTTTACGTGGCACTATAACGCGCAAAAATCTCAATAGACGAGGCGTACATACAGTACTACATCGTAAAGAGACATTTTTAAATTCTATATCAACTTATCTTTCATCTTAACTTCTTACCTAATTTTAGTCTCCAGGTCTTAGTGTCAGTTCAAATTATCTGAATGAGTTATGTAAAGAAAAACTTAACTTCCGATTATTTTCATATAAATCTATAAAGAGCGCCACGTATCAGTCCGATTGCAATCGAATTTTTTATTCGTTTATCTATCACGGATTTATATTTGGTAGCATATTTTAAGTTTATTTTTTCAAATCATAGTATATTCTACAATTCCAACGACCGAATTCTTATATTATTTTTACCTTTTTGTTTTCTGCTTCTTATCATGTATTTCTATTTCAATTAATTTGACGTGTATTTGCTTGCAGGTGAGTGTTTGATTTTTAGCAAC